>OW121727.1:12181667-13494054 GCA_933228805.2 Hipparchia semele | reverse complement strand
ACCTAACCTAACCTAACCTAACCTAACCTAACCTAACCTAACCTAACCTAACCTAACCTAACCTAACCTAACCTAACCTAACCTAACCTAACCTAACCTAACCTAACCTAACCTAACCTAACCTAACCTAACCTAACCTAACCTAACCTAACCTAACCTAACCTAACCTAACCTAACCTAACCTAACCTAACCTAACCTAACCTAACCTAACCTAACCTAACCTAACCTAACCTAACCTAACCTAACCTAACCTAACCTAACCTAACCTAACCTAACCTAACCTAACCTAACCTAACCTAACCTAACCTAACCTAACCTAACCTAACCTAACCTAACCTAACCTAACCTAACCTAACCTAACCTAACCTAACCTAACCTAACCTAACCTAACCTAACCTAACCTAACCTAACCTAACCTAACCTAACCTAACCTAACCTAACCTAACCTAACCTAACCTAACCTAACCTAACCTAACCTAACCTAACCTAACCTAACCTAACCTAACCTAACCTAACCTAACCTAACCTAACCTAACCTAACCTAACCTAACCTAACCTAACCTAACCTAACCTAACCTAACCTAACCTAACCTAACCTAACCTAACCTAACCTAACCTAACCTAACCTAACCTAACCTAACCTAACCTAACCTAACCTAACCTAACCTAACCTAACCTAACCTAACCTAACCTAACCTAACCTAACCTAACCTAACCTAACCTAACCTAACCTAACCTAACCTAACCTAACCTAACCTAACCTAACCTAACCTAACCTAACCTAACCTAACCTAACCTAACCTAACCTAACCTAACCTAACCTAACCTAACCTAACCTAACCTAACCTAACCTAACCTAACCTAACCTAACCTAACCTAACCTAACCTAACCTAACCTAACCTAACCTAACCTAACCTAACCTAACCTAACCTAACCTAACCTAACCTAACCTAACCTAACCTAACCTAACCTAACCTAACCTAACCTAACCTAACCTAACCTAACCTAACCTAACCTAACCTAACCTAACCTAACCTAACCTAACCTAACCTAACCTAACCTAACCTAACCTAACCTAACCTAACCTAACCTAACCTAACCTAACCTAACCTAACCTAACCTAACCTAACCTAACCTAACCTAACCTAACCTAACCTAACCTAACCTAACCTAACCTAACCTAACCTAACCTAACCTAACCTAACCTAACCTAACCTAACCTAACCTAACCTAACCTAACCTAACCTAACCTAACCTAACCTAACCTAACCTAACCTAACCTAACCTAACCTAACCTAACCTAACCTAACCTAACCTAACCTAACCTAACCTAACCTAACCTAACCTAACCTAACCTAACCTAACCTAACCTAACCTAACCTAACCTAACCTAACCTAACCCAAACCTAACCCAAACCTAACCCAAACCTAACCCAAACCTAACCCAAACCTAACCCAAACCTAACCCAAACCTAACCCAAACCTAACCCAAACCTAACCCAAACCTAACCCAAACCTAACCCAAACCTAACCCAAACCTAACCCAAACCTAACCCAAACCTAACCCAAACCTAACCCAAACCTAACCCAAACCTAACCCAAACCTAACCCAAACCTAACCCAAACCTAACCCAAACCTAACCCAAACCTAACCCAAACCTAACCCAAACCTAACCCAAACCTAACCCAAACCTAACCCAAACCTAACCCAAACCTAACCCAAACCTAACCCAAACCTAACCCAAACCTAACCCAAACCTAACCCAAACCTAACCCAAACCTAACCCAAACCTAACCCAAACCTAACCCAAACCTAACCCAAACCTAACCCAAACCTAACCCAAACCTAACCCAAACCTAACCCAAACCTAACCCAAACCTAACCCAAACCTAACCCAAACCTAACCCAAACCTAACCCAAACCTAACCCAAACCTAACCCAAACCTAACCCAAACCTAACCCAAACCTAACCCAAACCTAACCCAAACCTAACCCAAACCTAACCCAAACCTAACCCAAACCTAACCCAAACCTAACCCAAACCTAACCCAAACCTAACCCAAACCTAACCCAAACCTAACCCAAACCTAACCCAAACCTAACCCAAACCTAACCCAAACCTAACCCAAACCTAACCCAAACCTAACCCAAACCTAACCCAAACCTAACCCAAACCTAACCCAAACCTAACCCAAACCTAACCCAAACCTAACCCAAACCTAACCCAAACCTAACCCAAACCTAACCCAAACCTAACCCAAACCTAACCCAAACCTAACCCAAACCTAACCCAAACCTAACCCAAACCTAACCCAAACCTAACCCAAACCTAACCCAAACCTAACCCAAACCTAACCCAAACCTAACCCAAACCTAACCCAAACCTAACCCAAACCTAACCCAAACCTAACCCAAACCTAACCCAAACCTAACCCAAACCTAACCCAAACCTAACCCAAACCTAACCCAAACCTAACCCAAACCTAACCCAAACCTAACCCAAACCTAACCCAAACCTAACCCAAACCTAACCCAAACCTAACCCAAACCTAACCCAAACCTAACCCAAACCTAACCCAAACCTAACCCAAACCTAACCCAAACCTAACCCAAACCTAACCCAAACCTAACCCAAACCTAACCCAAACCTAACCCAAACCTAACCCAAACCTAACCCAAACCTAACCCAAACCTAACCCAAACCTAACCCAAACCTAACCCAAACCTAACCCAAACCTAACCCAAACCTAACCCAAACCTAACCCAAACCTAACCCAAACCTAACCCAAACCTAACCCAAACCTAACCCAAACCTAACCCAAACCTAACCCAAACCTAACCCAAACCTAACCCAAACCTAACCCAAACCTAACCCAAACCTAACCCAAACCTAACCCAAACCTAACCCAAACCTAACCCAAACCTAACCCAAACCTAACCCAAACCTAACCCAAACCTAACCCAAACCTAACCCAAACCTAACCCAAACCTAACCCAAACCTAACCCAAACCTAACCCAAACCTAACCCAAACCTAACCCAAACCTAACCCAAACCTAACCCAAACCTAACCCAAACCTAACCCAAACCTAACCCAAACCTAACCCAAACCTAACCCAAACCTAACCCAAACCTAACCCAAACCTAACCCAAACCTAACCCAAACCTAACCCAAACCTAACCCAAACCTAACCCAAACCTAACCCAAACCTAACCCAAACCTAACCCAAACCTAACCCAAACCTAACCCAAACCTAACCCAAACCTAACCCAAACCTAACCCAAACCTAACCCAAACCTAACCCAAACCTAACCCAAACCTAACCCAAACCTAACCCAAACCTAACCCAAACCTAACCCAAACCTAACCCAAACCTAACCCAAACCTAACCCAAACCTAACCCAAACCTAACCCAAACCTAACCCAAACCTAACCCAAACCTAACCCAAACCTAACCCAAACCTAACCCAAACCTAACCCAAACCTAACCCAAACCTAACCCAAACCTAACCCAAACCTAACCCAAACCTAACCCAAACCTAACCCAAACCTAACCCAAACCTAACCCAAACCTAACCCAAACCTAACCCAAACCTAACCCAAACCTAACCCAAACCTAACCCAAACCTAACCCAAACCTAACCCAAACCTAACCCAAACCTAACCCAAACCTAACCCAAACCTAACCCAAACCTAACCCAAACCTAACCCAAACCTAACCCAAACCTAACCCAAACCTAACCCAAACCTAACCCAAACCTAACCCAAACCTAACCCAAACCTAACCCAAACCTAACCCAAACCTAACCCAAACCTAACCCAAACCTAACCCAAACCTAACCCAAACCTAACCCAAACCTAACCCAAACCTAACCCAAACCTAACCCAAACCTAACCCAAACCTAACCCAAACCTAACCCAAACCTAACCCAAACCTAACCCAAACCTAACCCAAACCTAACCCAAACCTAACCCAAACCTAACCCAAACCTAACCCAAACCTAACCCAAACCTAACCCAAACCTAACCCAAACCTAACCCAAACCTAACCCAAACCTAACCCAAACCTAACCCAAACCTAACCCAAACCTAACCCAAACCTAACCCAAACCTAACCCAAACCTAACCCAAACCTAACCCAAACCTAACCCAAACCTAACCCAAACCTAACCCAAACCTAACCCAAACCTAACCCAAACCTAACCCAAACCTAACCCAAACCTAACCCAAACCTAACCCAAACCTAACCCAAACCTAACCCAAACCTAACCCAAACCTAACCCAAACCTAACCCAAACCTAACCCAAACCTAACCCAAACCTAACCCAAACCTAACCCAAACCTAACCCAAACCTAACCCAAACCTAACCCAAACCTAACCCAAACCTAACCCAAACCTAACCCAAACCTAACCCAAACCTAACCCAAACCTAACCCAAACCTAACCCAAACCTAACCCAAACCTAACCCAAACCTAACCCAAACCTAACCCAAACCTAACCCAAACCTAACCCAAACCTAACCCAAACCTAACCCAAACCTAACCCAAACCTAACCCAAACCTAACCCAAACCTAACCCAAACCTAACCCAAACCTAACCCAAACCTAACCCAAACCTAACCCAAACCTAACCCAAACCTAACCCAAACCTAACCCAAACCTAACCCAAACCTAACCCAAACCTAACCCAAACCTAACCCAAACCTAACCCAAACCTAACCCAAACCTAACCCAAACCTAACCCAAACCTAACCCAAACCTAACCCAAACCTAACCCAAACCTAACCCAAACCTAACCCAAACCTAACCCAAACCTAACCCAAACCTAACCCAAACCTAACCCAAACCTAACCCAAACCTAACCCAAACCTAACCCAAACCTAACCCAAACCTAACCCAAACCTAACCCAAACCTAACCCAAACCTAACCCAAACCTAACCCAAACCTAACCCAAACCTAACCCAAACCTAACCCAAACCTAACCCAAACCTAACCCAAACCTAACCCAAACCTAACCCAAACCTAACCCAAACCTAACCCAAACCTAACCCAAACCTAACCCAAACCTAACCCAAACCTAACCCAAACCTAACCCAAACCTAACCCAAACCTAACCCAAACCTAACCCAAACCTAACCCAAACCTAACCCAAACCTAACCCAAACCTAACCCAAACCTAACCCAAACCTAACCCAAACCTAACCCAAACCTAACCCAAACCTAACCCAAACCTAACCCAAACCTAACCCAAACCTAACCCAAACCTAACCCAAACCTAACCCAAACCTAACCCAAACCTAACCCAAACCTAACCCAAACCTAACCCAAACCTAACCCAAACCTAACCCAAACCTAACCCAAACCTAACCCAAACCTAACCCAAACCTAACCCAAACCTAACCCAAACCTAACCCAAACCTAACCCAAACCTAACCCAAACCTAACCCAAACCTAACCCAAACCTAACCCAAACCTAACCCAAACCTAACCCAAACCTAACCCAAACCTAACCCAAACCTAACCCAAACCTAACCCAAACCTAACCCAAACCTAACCCAAACCTAACCCAAACCTAACCCAAACCTAACCCAAACCTAACCCAAACCTAACCCAAACCTAACCCAAACCTAACCCAAACCTAACCCAAACCTAACCCAAACCTAACCCAAACCTAACCCAAACCTAACCCAAACCTAACCCAAACCTAACCCAAACCTAACCCAAACCTAACCCAAACCTAACCCAAACCTAACCCAAACCTAACCCAAACCTAACCCAAACCTAACCCAAACCTAACCCAAACCTAACCCAAACCTAACCCAAACCTAACCCAAACCTAACCCAAACCTAACCCAAACCTAACCCAAACCTAACCCAAACCTAACCCAAACCTAACCCAAACCTAACCCAAACCTAACCCAAACCTAACCCAAACCTAACCCAAACCTAACCCAAACCTAACCCAAACCTAACCCAAACCTAACCCAAACCTAACCCAAACCTAACCCAAACCTAACCCAAACCTAACCCAAACCTAACCCAAACCTAACCCAAACCTAACCCAAACCTAACCCAAACCTAACCCAAACCTAACCCAAACCTAACCCAAACCTAACCCAAACCTAACCCAAACCTAACCCAAACCTAACCCAAACCTAACCCAAACCTAACCCAAACCTAACCCAAACCTAACCCAAACCTAACCCAAACCTAACCCAAACCTAACCCAAACCTAACCCAAACCTAACCCAAACCTAACCCAAACCTAACCCAAACCTAACGGTTCAGATGTATCTTTAAGTTTACAAACTTACTGCTGCAGTCTTATCCCTTACGTTTTACTTGTAATAATGACCATTTCATAACACGTTAAGTTGGTCGCTTATACCTTTTAACATATTTAACATTTTATACTTTTAGTTACTTTATTGCCATTAGAATATCCTCTCCTACTCGTTTTTTTTAATTTCATGGTTTTCAGTTAAGATTTTCATGTGTTTATAGGAGTAGACCTGTGAGAGTTGTATTTATTTTCTTTGTTTATTTACGATGATTCTAATGGAATGTGTTTTGACGTCCAGAATTTTTTATATGAAACTTCTTACTGCAACGCACATTAATCTCTCCGACCCTCCGTTGCCGCGAGGTGTAAGCGCGACTTCGCCTAGATGTAGCCAAGTCGACGTACCAGGGCTGCTGATCCGCTTTTGTAGGTTGACGCCTGGTTGACGGCGAGGCGATAGGCAACATTGCGATGGTCTCTTTCCGAGTTTATATATTATGTTTTTCGGGATAAAAACTATCCTATTTCACTGTACAGGTCCTCACCTATCAGATGTTATGTATGTAGATACACAAAAACATATCAACAACATAACTTTAAAAATTTTGTATTTAACGTTCTTTGAAGTTACATTTCTCCTTTTATCCAACACTCCATCTCCCCTAACGCGCTTTCAGGGGTGGATTTTCTTGAAACCTTTTCTTAGCCGGTACCTACGCTCTACCACTGTAGGTTACATCACGCTGCATGCACGAACGACCGTCCCCCACAGGTTACATAATTATAATCCGTCCCCCTTATTTTAATTTTGTGATATCTCTTAAGATATTTTACTAAATAATATAGGATAAAGGGTGTGGGGTACAGGGTGCTGTTGTCCTCCACGACTCTTCCTGTAGCGCGGTGTTCCCTGTCAAGGTTACTGGGCGACCAAAATGAGAACTCTCTCAGGAAGTGGCAAGTGGGAGAGTTTCCTTATAATTTATAAGTCTAAGCTCTACATACTGTAGTTCTATAGCCTCAATAGCTCTACGATTAAAGAGAGGAGAATACTAGTCAAGTTTAGCTTGGCTAGTAAAAAAAGAGGGTTTAATATGTTTTGATATTTATTTTAAAATGATTTTTTTATTCTCATTATATAATACGGGACTTTTAAAGGAGACCTTTATGTCAGCCCCATCGGTACACACAAAATATTATAATTACCTATATAAAAAATCAACTACCTATATATCTATACCAATTTGAGAGGATCACTTAAAAATCTATATACTTTTTTCGGTTTGCTAAAAATAGAATTAAAAATAACAGTATTCATAAAATTTAAATTTAGTTCGTACATTAGTGTTTCTCTCAAATTGTGGTTCCGAACACATGCCAACAGCAAGTGTGAAACATCTTCTACTTCGCCACATACTTCACAATTATTGGAAGAATCACTTTTTGGTAAAATGATTTAAGTTTCCAATAGTTGACAATTTTCCAATTTTGTAAATGGATAATCGCATTAGGAAAGCAGCTTTTGTTTCGTGTCGGCGGCGCACGTTATTGCCGTCAGCCTGGGCAATTACGACCATCACGCGTCGGCCGAGGCGCTCGAGGTCGCGACTGCAATCGATACGACCACGTCAGCGGTCGCCGCCACCGCGCCACCGCGCCACCGCGCCACCGCGCCACCGCGCCCGGCCGCCACCACTCGCGCACTCGCGGCCTCGGCGCGCGCCCGTCGATCCCGTCGCGTCATCGGTGTCAGCGGGTACGTCGCATGGCGGTGCCGGGTGTCGGCGAGCCCGCGCTGACGGCGACGCTGGGCGTGCGGCGCGGCGAGGTGGCGTGCGCAGCGACGCGTGGCGCGCTGCTGGCGGCGGGCGGCGGCGACGGCGCGCTGCGGCTGTGGCGCTGGCGCGCGGGCGCGGGCTGGGAGGCGGCGGGCGAGGCGGCGCGCGCGCACCGCTACGGCGTGACGGCTGCGCGGTTCGCGCGCTCGGGCGTGTTGCTGGCCACGGCGGGCGTGGACGGCGCGGCGCGCGCGTGGGCGCTGCGCGGCGGGCTGGCCGAGCGGCGCGTGCTGGCGGCGCCGGGCGCGGCGGCCGCGCGCGCGCTGGCGTGGGCCACGGACGAGCGGCTGTGCGTGGGCCACGACGACGGCGCGCTGCGCGTGTGGGCGGTGCGCGCGGGTGCGCTGCTGGCGCACGTGCGCGCGCACGAGGGCGCGCTGCACGCCGTGGCCGCGCCCGCGCGCGCCTCGCTGCTGCTCACGGCCTGCACCGAGGGGGTCCTCAAGGTGTACGATTTCGAAGGTGAACTTCATGTTTTGTCGTCTCGACCGATATAAACGCAGCTACACCTGCAGCCTCCACTTTGTGCTACAGAGCTGTGCGGGGGCGGCGCGGAGGGCGGCGCGGAGGGCGGTGCGGGCCCGGCGCCGCTGCTGTGGGAGGACGGCGCGCACGACCTGGGCGCGCTGTGCGGCGTGGGCTGGGCGCGCGGTGCGGCGACGGGCGGGCGCGACGCACGCGTGCGCGTGTGGTGCGTGCGGGGCGCGGGGCGCGCGCGGCGCGTGGCGGCGGGCGGCGCGCTGGCGGGGCACACGGCGGCGGTGACGGCGCTGGCGTGGGCGCGCGGCGTGCTGGCGTCGGCGTCGCTGGACCGCACGGCGCGGCTGTGGGCGGTGCGCGCCGGCGCCTGCCTCGCCGTGCTGCACGCGCACGCACGCTACCTCACTTGCGTCGCCGTCGCGGACGATCTGAGCTACGTGGTCACAGGTGATTACTAGCCATGCGGCTGTGGTCTGTTTAGTTTCCAAATTGTATTTTTTTAGGCATGTAATTAAAAAGACTTGTATTTAGTGGCATTATTCGTCTCTTAAAATTACTATTATTATGATAAATAACTAGCGACCGGCCCCGACTTCGTCTGGGTTGAAAAATTAAATATTTGTTTTTACGGGACTGTTCACACAGAGCTTTTTAAATAGGAGAAGGCATACAATATAGTTGACTTGACGCTTTCTTTGGAATAATTTGGTACTGTTGTGAAAAAGACGAGTTAGCTTATTAGAACATATTATCGTGCGTCGAGGTCGTGCACTAGGACGGCGAGGAGTGCACTAGGACGGCGAGGAGTGCACTAGGACGGCGAGGAGTGCACTAGGACGGCGAGGAGTGCACTAGTCAGGGAGGACTTACTTTCGATGCTCCAACATTATTAGGTTCATCAAATTGAACAGATATTTTATGAGGTTTTTGGAATGTCATAATTTTTTTTTTGGTATAATTATTGTCATTATCATAGTGGTAAATATCAATTACTTATGTATGGGTGTCGTGTTAAAATATTTGTGCGCAGGCTACGAGTACCTGCGAACTGTTTGCATAACATTGTAAGTGCGGTGCGCACTGCGCAGGCTCGAACGACCGCACGCTGCGCACGTGGTCGCTGGGCGGCTTCTCGCTGGACGCCGAGCTGGAGCCGGCCTGCTCGCCGCTCGCGCACTTCGCGCTCGGCGACCTCGAGGTACCTGCGCTGACGTGCGAACTGCTTGCATGACATTGTATTCATGGATCACCCTATTGTACTGTCGTGACGCGTGTCGGGAGTCTATCTACAGTGACCGTGTTCAGGGCATCGGGCCGGTGGACGACGAGGCGGTGGCGGAGGGCGAAGCGGGCGCGGGGGGCGCGGCGGGCGCGGGGGGCGCCTTGCTGGCGCCGCAGTGCGAGTGGCGCGAGGCGTACACCGCCGCCGTGAACGGCGTCGCCGCGGCGGGCGACCGGTTGGCGACCGCCTGCAGGTTGTATGTCCATTTTAAGATACTCGCAGACCCGCCCCGATATAGCCACTCTTGTTAGTTGTTGTTGTTGTCACTTTGTAATCACGAGTTTGCCGTGTTGCAGTGACGGCTGGGTGCGCGTGTACCGCTGGCGCGCGGAGGGCGAGGGGGACGCGTCGCTGCGGCTGTGGTACGAGCTGCGCGCGCACGCGTACCCCGCGCTGGCGGTGGACTTCGGAGCGGGCGGCGCGGTGCTGCTCAGCGCGGGGCAGGATGGCTGCGCTCGTCTGTGGGACGTTGAGGTGACTCGCCGCCGGGGCCGCAGGTGGGCGGTTCACGCGACGGGAGACTCTTTTCTTCTCTTTATCCCGGAAATTGTTTCCGCAAGAAGGCGACGACCGCCCGTTTGCGTTTTTCAGCGAGCACCCCGCTGGATCACTCCAGTCGACCGAGCTCACTCCAGAATCCGAGCAGGCCAGGAAGTAATGAGAGTCCTGAATAGGAAGAGCACTCTAGACCGAGGGGTCATTTGAATATACAAAAGCTCTCGCTACGTCAATAAGTCTAAGGTCGCAAGTGTAGGTGTGTGTTCGTGCGTCAGTCGGGCTGCGCGCTGGCGACGCTGTCGGCGGCGGGGCTGAACGCCGGCGGCGCCGGCGGCGGGGGCGGGCTACGCGACGCGCGCGTTTCGCCGCTGCGCTCGCCGCTGCTGCTGGTGGCCAGCGACGACGGGCTCGCGGCCGTGTGGGGCGTCGACCCGCTCACTCCGGAACCCTTGCAGTTAGTTGCTTATCGGACGGGTACGGTGCACGCCGATCGCCGGTGTCGTACAGGTGGCGCGTTGTGTTGCAGCGTGTACGCGGAGTGGTCGGAGGCGGCGGCGTGCTGCGCGTGGGCGCGCGACGGGCGCGCGTGCGCGGCCGGGGGCGCGGCGGGCGAGCTGCTGCTGCTGGCGCCGCCGCCGCGCGCCGCCGTGCTGGCCGCGCGGGCTCACGCGCACGATCTGGGCGAGTAGCTGCTGCCGTTACACTGGACGATAATTATCACAGCTCACTAAATTCAGAGCGACCGCTCAGGAATAATTCGGATCATTACGGAATCATTACGATTTCGCTTCTGAGACTACGGTCATCGACTATGAGCTTTATAAGAAAGCTCAAAAATATCGGGCGATGGAGAGTATAATATTAACAGAAAATGAAATAACTCAGCCCCCGAAGCTGAAGTGGCTATTGGCTGAGAGCATAATTTGAAGAACTGATAGACTTTGGGGGTCTAAGATGTTGGAATAGTGACATCGCACCGAAAAATGAAGCAGTTTGCATTAAACATACAGTTGACATCAAACTGGTTCGGTCATTGGGTTCGGTCGGTGTGAGACTGAGCCGCGTGGAAGTTGCCGCAAGAGACTAATCTCCCGGAGCAACTGTGCAGCTCGACGAGCAACAATTGTCACCCTTTACCTTGTTTACGTAATACGATACGATATTTTTGCTGTTATGACTTACGGTAAATTTTCCGTATACCTAGTGTGGCCTGGTATATTGAACATTATGAATCTTTTCAATAAAAGATGTGGGGAAATACTGCCACATGTATCATGGCTGGTAATAAACTTCTATAATGGTCTATACAACACTGAACTCGCCTACGTATTAAACTGTAGGTTATCACGCCAAAAAAACGTGTCTGAGTGAGTGAAACGAGAGGTCTCGTGATTAGTCATTCGGCACATTAATTTTCGACTACCCATAAATAGCCCTGCATAGCGCTTTAAATAGGTCTGAATAGATAGGTATATCGCTCGATAACTCTTCTGCCGCACCTCGATACCGCCTGAACAATAAACGAACGAACGAACGAGGGGTTCCACTGCGGTACAGGAGTGCTCAGCTGCGACTTCAACCCCGGCGCGGAGGGGCAAGACGACGGCGAAGGCGGACCGTACCTGTTGGCGACGGGCGGGCGCGACGCGCGGGTCAAGCTGTGGTGGGCGACGGCGGGCGCGGAGGGCGCGGAGGGCGGGCGCTTGGACGAGGCGCACTCGCTGGCGGCGCACGAGGGCGCCGTGCAGTGCGTGCGCTGGGACGACGCCGGTCGCACGCTGGCCAGCGGCGGCGCGGACCGCTGGGCGCGCGTGTGGCGCGTGGACGTGCGCGGCCGGCGCCCGTTCGTACGCGCGCTGGCCGCGGTGCCCGTGGCGGCGGGCGGCGCGCCCGCGGTGTGCCCGCTCGGGCGGCACCTGGCCGTGGGCGCGCTGTCGGGCGCGCTGGCAGTGTGGCGGCTGCCGGACGACGCGCACGACGAGGCCGAGGGCGCCGAGCCGCGCGCGTGGGGCCCGGCCGGCGTGATGCGATGGCTGCGCGAGTACGTCACGCGCCCGCCGACCCCGGCGGCGGCGGCGGCGCGGCTGGAGGGCGCGGCGCGCGCGGCGGCCTTGTCGGGGGCGCGGTTGCTGGACGCGCCGCTGCCGGAGCTGATGCAGGCGTTCGGATGCGGTACTCGACGATGCACTTCTTTTTTGTCGACTAACGGGTGTCTACTGCCGAACGTCTAGCATAGATTTCCAGTCTGTCTCAGTCTTACGCAGCCCCTATCTAGCGGCTCCACCTAGTGGGAGGTCTGCCGACGCTGCCCTTTCCAGTACGAGGTCCCCACTCCAATGGGGGAATCGAGTCGCGAAGCCGAAGTGGTGGTGAAGTGGTGGAATGAGCTCAGTCGCTAACATTGGTCCTCATACGGAGCTCTTCGTTGCCGATTTGATCTCTTATCTTTATGAAATTTCTTTAGCTGTTACTTTCAACATTAACGCAGGATCTGAGGAGTTCGACGAAAAAGATGTGACGTCGGAGACGCTGCGGGACGAGATCCTGTGGCTGCGGCGAGAACCCCCGCGCCGCAAGCTGGTTCGTGCTTGTACCTAATGTTGGAGTTGAATAATCCTGCTTTAATTTAAGCCTAGAAAAACTACTTTTAATATTATTGCTTTTGTAAAGTTGTTGACAGTAAACCAAGTATTTACGACAATACTGGTTAAGTTTAGATCGTCAAAAATTTGTTTAGTTAAAAATGTTGATGACCAGCGCAAATTTGTTTATTTATTTATTTAATGGACAGTCAACAGGTTACATTGAGAGAAAGGATTGTTTGAATATTTTTTATGCACACTCAATTGTTCAACGTGCAATTTAGGTATAGCTAATTTATAGTTATGTGTGTGTGTGTGTGTGTGCAGCAGCTCGCGGCGCCGCACGCGCTGCGCTGCCCACTGTCGCACGGCGTGCTGCGCGAGCCGGTGAGCGCGGCCGACGGCTACACGTACGAGCGCCAGAGCTTCCTGCACTGGCGTGTCGCAAGCGGTGACGGTGAGTGTGTGCGTGTGTGTGTGTGTGTGTGTGTGTGCGTGTGTGTGTGTGTGTGTGTGTGTGTGTGTGTGTGTGTGCGTGTGTGTGTGTGTGTGTGTGCAGCAGCTCGCGGCGCCGCACGCGCTGCGCTGCCCGATGTCGCACGGCGTGCTGCGCGAGCCGGTGCGCGCGGCCGACGGCTACACGTATGAGCGCCAGAGCTTCCTGCACTGGCGCGTCGCAAGGGGGTCGCCCCTTGCGTCGGTGAGTGTGTGCGAGTGTGAGTGTGTGCGAGTGTGTGTGTGTGCGAGTGTGTGTGTATATGTGTGTGTGTGTGTGTTTTTGTGTAAATATTACATTATATGCTTCAGTGGTGAAGGAGAACATCGCGAGGAAACCTGCATGCCTGAAAGTTCTCCGTGGAGGAGACCTGCGCCCAGTAGGGCGCGGCGCCGTTGATGTGTCACTGATAAATTACTAGTGGTTTGCCCTGAATTAAGATCTCCCGGTATCCCATAATTCCCAAAAGATAGTTTTAATTATATATTGTAACATTTAACGCAATAAAAAATAAATAGTTAAAAAAATTAAAACTTGTACTTGATAAACAAAATAATAATAGTTGACGCAAAACTGTTTTACCATGGTTTTACCGATGGTAATTACAGCGCCATCTATTAGCATTATTCTAAAGCTATAGAATCTATTAGCATTAAAAATTAAATAATTTTCGTTTCTTTATAATAATTATCTAATTTTAGTATTTGTTGTTCAAGCACAGGATATAACTGAATTTACAAACAAGTTTCAGGTTCTAATATTCAGTAGTTTTTGTCATAATTATGGCTCAAATTAAATCTCCACTTTGAAAGCCCCCCATTTCGTAAATTTTAAGGGAAAAATTAAAAAAAATATATTTTTGTACTCTGTTCAAAATCGTCTTTGAAAAAATATATCGCAAGTCTATGTAACGCAACAAAAAATATTTTACTTCACACACGCTTCTATGAGAGCCCCCCTGAAATAAAAGTTTTTATATTTTTTATGCAATATTTTCCTTTTTTTTATTAGGAAAAACAAACAGCTGAAGTAAAAAAAACAAAGTTAATACAGTATGCTTAAACAATATATATTCGGCTGAAGGCCATCAGTTTACATATTATATTTTTTGAAGTAATAAGGTTCAGTAATTTAGAAGTTATAAGGCTCTGACGGACGGACGGACGGACGGACAAGCACAAGTCGTCTTCCTCGCAGCCATATTGCAGCGTAACACTGTGTCGTGCAGAGGTGCTGGTGTCGCCGGTGTCCGGGCGGCGCCTGCACAGCGCGGCCGTGGCGCCCAACTACGGCGTCCGCGAAGCGCTGCGACAGTTCCTCGCCTGGCCGTCGCAGTCACGCGGCGACGAGCGCAGCGACGAGTGCAGCGACGAGCGCAGCGACGAGCACAGCGATGAAGATGGCGACCACTGACACGCTTGTTACGACATCAGAGAGTGATCAGTGTTACCTAATCGTTACTTCAAAGCGAGTCAATCTGTGCAAGTGCAAGTTGGATTTAATTTTGCAAGAAATTGCGGAAGTTGACTCAGTGGATACTCCGCATTAAAAAATGAAGTATCGATGAGAATCGGTTTGCGCTGCCGCTCGATATTGTGTCGATTTGGCCTCACTTAAACTAATAAGTACTTAATACATTTAATTTTGTATCTACCTCTTGTACTGTAATAAAAATGCAATAACTTCGTTTTGTAATTTCACACGAATTAAAGAGTTGTGCAGAAAGAAATTTTTTCATATCTACCACACCACGCTCTACCATCCGTACTACCATCCTCGGGTCCCGAATTTCCGTTCCAGCACTGGTAGCCTGGGCGGGAGAAATTGTATCCCCGGGAAAATGATAAAATGTTTATCCCCTCGCTTAGTCTTATCCACCCATCGAGCATGGGCACAGCGGTGGAAGAATATTGACAGTGGATAAAATGGGAGAAAATTTATCCCCGCAATTATTGCCATTATAAGAAAACTAGCGGACCCGACAGACGTTGTCCTGTCTTAACTATGAATATTGAAACTCTTTGACGAAATTGGCAGCACGCATTCTGTCAATGTTATGTCAAACGCCATAAGGTTACATCAAAAAGTTTGAATTGTAAAAGCGGTTACATTAGAAATAATTTAATATGGTAGTTAAGTTTTCTTAAATTTTCTAATTTTTCGCGCAATTTTCTTAATTTTTTCTTTTATAAGAACCTTCTCCTGACAATAACAAACACAACAAAAAAAGAATTAGCGAAATCGGTCCAGCCGTTCACGCGTGATGCGATGACCAAGGAAATAGGGATTCATTTTTATATATATAGATCATGGAAGTAGGAGGTACAAATATCACAATACTTCAAAATTTATGTCAATTCGGTCTCAAAAAGTCAAAATTCAAAAAAATTCAAAATTCAAAATTTATTTATTTCATGTAGGCTACCCTGTAGCACTTATGATACGTCACAAATCAAATCTACCACTATTTTTATCATTATTTTTATCTATACTCGATTCGTAGAGATTCGTAGGTGGTTTTTGTCTGTGGTTTTTGTTTTCGTTTGACCCTTTCACAAGTCAAAAAAGGACAAGTTTATCTCTTTCATTTGTTCCCATGCTCTAGCCGGGGGAAGTTGCTCCACTTGTAATGTCAAATAGGGATATACTTCTCCTTTCCCCTGTCGCCATGCTCTAGCATAGGGAGAAGGCAATTGTATCCCCTGTCAGTGGATAAAATTGGGGGATAAAATGTTTATCTCCTGCCCATGCTGCCAGTGCAGAAGTATATTTTGTGTTTCCACTTGACAGCAATCGCTTCGCGTTATATCAATAGTGCGTCGACCGATGCCCCGTCGTGAGCGCGGGCGTTCCTCGCCCGCGAACAATCCGTCGAGGCTCCGAGGGAGAAGGACGCGGGGGAAGTGATACCACAGGCGTAAATGTTTCAACGATCTCATCTTTATTTATATTACTTACATTTATATATTTACAAGTGAGGCAGTAACAGTGTCGACGAATCAAACTTACTTTAATTCCGTATCACTGCTTCGTCAAATTAACAAACGCCGGCACTCCCGCTCCGCGCGCCGGCCGCGGGACAGCGCGGGACAGCGCGGGACAGCGCGGGACAGCGCGGGACAGCGCGGGACAGCGCGGGACAGCGCGGGCGCGGCGGCGGAGCGGCGCGTCGGCCCGAAACGATAATGTCCACACGGGTCCGCTCCGTGTCGCTTGGCGAGGGAGCGCGGGATCGGAATTGAACGACTTCGATGTCAAACGAGAGGCCGAGCGCCGCCCGGCCGGCTCCGGCGCGGCGCGGCGCTCGGCCTCCTATCGAAAGAGTTACAATATATACTTTATTATTTATAATTTATAATAATATTTACAAATTGTACACAGTTCGTCGTAACGCAGCGCGCGCGGGCCGCTCGGCGTGCGCGGCGGCCGCTATTTGGGCGCGTCTTCGTCGTGGCACTGCAGCCTGCAAGCGAGTTAAAGCGCACATTAGGTTCACTGACAGATATGGCAGCACGCTAGAAGTATATTGTTTTGTTTAACTTTCTCTTCGAATAGTTTTAATATTGCGGCCACCGGTACGTTCTACATACCTACATTATTGCATAATTATTATATTGTCTTCTTTTTCCTTGTTAATTTAATTTTTTTGTAGCCCGTTCCATCCAATGAAAAGTCAAGCTTTTTAAAGTCATCCATACCGGGTGTGAGTATCTGTTCGGTGACCAAAAATAATAATATCATTTTGATTAAAAATTCCAATCATTCCATCGAACTGCTGCCGTCGACTTTGAATGGTCAATATCTGCTACACTTAGACTTTTGCGAGGCACAATAATATCATAAAACACTAACAGCACGAGCAGCAGCAGCGCGAGCGCGAGCACGAGTCGCCGCAGCGCGTGCGGCGCGGCGAGCGGCGCGGCGAGCAGGGCGGGCGAGGCGCGCGGCGCGGCGGCCGCGTTGCCGTGCTGCATGGCGGCCGGCTGCTCACCTGCGGACCGTAGAAGTGACATCGTTATTACTCTTCTAAATAAATCTCAAATTGGACAAATGCGTGAGGTCTCGGGGTCGATAGTTCGATACCACCCGACTGGCGGAGATGTGCCGCCGAGTGATTTATCGTTCCGGATTGACGCCGCGTACAAGCGGGTCGAATTAATATCTACAAATCGGGGACTTACCGCTGAGCACGTGCAGCACGACGGAGGCGGAGTCGAGGTTGGAGGGCGAGCACGAGTAGTTGCCGGAGTCCTCGCGCCGCGGGTTGTAGATGATCAGGTTGCCGATCTGAAACACGCGCACGGCTCGTCACGGGGTCCTGTCGACTGGTGTGGTCGCAGTTAAGACGGTGACACGCACCGTGGTGTCGGGCGCGCGACGCTCCATGCGGATCTCGACGAGACTGCGGTCGTAGTTGAGCACGCGCTCGTCGTTGTGGTACCAGAAGATGTAGGCCGGCTCCTCCAGCGCCTGCGTGATGACGCACTTGAGGCTCACCGTGCTGCCCGCCTTCACGTACAGGTCCGCCTCGCCCACGATCTCGATCTTGGGCACTGCAACGAGGCGGCGGAGGGTCAGAGCGTTCCGAGACCGATAGACGATAGACGTCCCCTGCCGGACGGAGGTATCTTGCAGGGACCTCCTCGTGATAAAAGTGACGAGGCGAGGACTAGCCGAGGTAAAAAGGACGGTTTCGGTCTGATCAGAATTATTATCTAACATTGATAGTGGCAAATGGGCATAATTTATTATCTCACGGAAGATTACACAGAAACTGAAGCAAAAAAATTGAATTGTTTGTTTGTAGTTAACACTAAATCTAATTTATTCAATTGACGTAGCGACGAAGACAGTTTTAACAATTCATGCGAGGCACTTAAAACTTTTGCTGAAAGGGGTACTTGAGCACTAGCTGACGCTTTATTTTTCCACTTTGGTTAATTACTTCCATTTGCAACGTGGCTTAAGAGTCGAGTAATGGTTTTCCGAGGGTTTCTACAAAGTCCCGCCGGTCGAGCGGACTCACCGACAACGTTGAGCTGCACGAAGTGGCTCATCTTGGGCTCGGTGCCGACCTGGCACTCGTACACGCCGGCGTCGCGCGCCTGCACGTACTTCACCTGGAAAACAATGCGTTTATTGTCTTTGAGTATCGGAATGCTTATTTGCTGCAAAAGCGCTTCAACCATAACGTGCAGAAATTAGATGATTGAGGAACTCAGGTCGTCGTGCGGCCGTGATTTCTCGGAGTTTTTGTTCAGAAATAGCATATGCGGGTTGGATTCTTGGTCGAGCGGGGTATCGCGAATACGATATGGTGTCTGCTTACCTGCAGCGTCCAGGTGTCCGTCGCCTCCACGAGGAAGGCCTGGAAGCGCTCGTCGGCGATGAAGGTGAAACGGTCCACGGTGAGGATGTGCGCGTCGCGGCGCCGGATCCACGACACCGACTTGTTGCTCAGCTGCCGCACCTGACGACAATGGGGCACCTGTATACCCCGAGTCTCGGCGTGCCTCGGGTACACAGGATGTACACGGGTAGAGGGGACAACTGGCAGGAAGTGCGCTTTCCTTGAGTGCATTCTGACAATGTGGTGAGACAGTAGACTTACGTGGTACTTTATAGTATACCTACCTAGTGAGTGTAGAATGACCAGCAGCTGATAAAAATAGAATTAATATTTAGAATAAAATATTTATGACGAACTTTTGGATGGTGTGCACTTCGGTCTTTATAAATGGGCTATCCTGGTTTTGATTTTTGACTGGATCATTTTGCATAATTATTTATCTTCTGATTGTGATCTCCTATTTGGAAGCACGCACCCCTGAATTTTTGGAGCTATATACATTTAAGCAATTAAATATCACTGGCTTTAACGGTGAAGGAAAACATCCTGAGGAATCTTCCAAGCCTGCGAGTTCTCCATGATATTCTCAAAGGTATGACCAGTTTTCCGATTTGAATTGGGTCAGCGTAGTAGATTATGGCCTATAGCCTTTTTCTGAGGAGACCTGCGCTTAGCAGTGAGCCCTAGATAGGTTGCTGATGCCGATGATGACGAACGCCACTCAGCAACGCATGACGCCCACGCCGGTGTAGCAGTGGCGCAGGGTAGGCGTGCGTGTTGAGCTATGCGATGATGTTGGGTGCAGAGGGGTCGAAGTAGGGCCCCGTGTAAAGCCCCTAGTAGAGCAGCGCACATGCCGCGCCGCCTCTCCGCACGACAGCACTGTGACAACACACGTACCTTGCAGGGCAGATAGGCGTGCGTGCCGAGCTGCGCGGTGATGTTGTTCGGCGCGGAGGGGTCGAAGTAGGGCCCCGTGTACAGCCCCACGTAGCGCCGCGCGCGCGCCGCGCCGCCCGCGCCGCCGCCCGCCTCCCCGCACGACAGCACTGCAACAACACAGTGACACTGAACAACACAGCTCTAGTAACTAGCGTATTGGTTTGGTTTACTCCACAGGTGTTTATATACAGGATTACATCCCATAAGTACATAAAAACAAATTGAGTAGGCATGTTACAATTATTACTGTAGATATTTAAGTTAAGCTCACAAACAGTCTGACGATATGATATGAGTCTGATGTAAATGTGTATTAATATTTTAGAGTTTAATTTCAGATCTCCAGTCATTTTCTATATATGTATAATATCACCATATTTTGTCAGCAACTTCATTAACTTCGGTTTATAATATTTAATAACAATACAGTTGGGCTTATAATAAATGTTTGCATTTAATATGTCAAGCAAATGTACCTATGTAATAATATCTAAATTTCATTATACTTGTATGATGTGCGAGCACACGCGTGAGTGTGATGCGGCGTGAACTTTATGAAAACGTCCCCTGAATAGTGCCGAGTTGGATAATCCCCCAGCGACGTCTCCTTCGCAGAGTTTTAATATCGGCGTGTGCATAAAGTATCAGTGCGCGCCGCGGGGCGGGGCGGCGCGGGGCGCCCGATGCTGTGACGCTCGGTGCATGCACGCTCACCGCCATGTATCTAAGATTATTACTAAAACTACCAATATCGTTGCCGTCTCTAGACTCATACTGGGAATACCGGCATGAAAGTTTTGAGTGTCATATTGCAAGCTTTCTGTTCTACCGTCTACCTCTAACGTCTACCCCGCATCACACGCAAACAGAAATACACATTTGCATATTTACGATATTATAACATACAGGTATATGGATCATTGAAGATGGAGCAGAAATAAAAAATTACTCAAGGGCTTAAAGTCCTCCACGGGTGTCAACAGGCTAGGGTTGGAGTGCTGAAATTCAAAACGTTGTGGTGTGTACCACGCGCCGGAAGCCGGCACGAGGCCTTCTCTGACATCGTCCAATGTTTCACACGAGCCGGGCATTCCCTGACGGCATAAACGAGAAAACGAAGGATTCCGATGACCTCTTGAAAACTTGTGGGTAAAAGAATGGTTGGTTAGTTAAAGTTGTTGGAAAAAGAAATCGCATTCAGTGAACGTATCGTTATGCTACTTTCGCGTACAAAACTTGTACAGAATATTTCCTTATACCTACCGATAAGACTCCGGGCTTTTCACAATAATATAAAAATATGGTCGATAGCCATCACCGTGGCGATCATATCAATGATTCATATCGGCGTTATTCACTTTACTTCGCAACAGCGGCTGCTCGTCCTCACAATACGTCGGAGCACGCTATTGCAGCCTCAGTAACTAGGGGCCAGTAGGTGCCAGTGTCCTGTGGCAATGTTTCCCCTCGGAGCCGGGCGTTGGCGTCACGCCAGCGTTGGACGGAGGCGTCACTCGCTCGTGACTCGTCCCGGGCCGGAACCTATAGCGTTCACTCACACTGTTTATGTTTCATATTCAGCAAATAACATGCAATATTACGTCTTTAGTATGTAACTGAATAATAGATATTCAGCGACGCGCGGCAGTATGAACTGTTATGAACCCATTGCAAATTCTCGTAAAACTTGTAAGAAAAGGAATCTTTTTTTTATTCGTTGACAAGATACTCGTAGTCCTCAACTGCGATCTCACTTGAATGGTACGCAACGATGCAGTCTAAGATGGTAGCGGGCTAACATGGAAGGGGTATGGCAGTGTATCTTCAACCTATAGATACTTACCCTTAATCGGTTTCTACTCGCCATCGTGCCGGAACGCTAAATCGCTTGGTGCCACGTCTTTGACGGAAGGTTTGTAACTAACTATGGCCGAAGCCTCCCACCGGACAAGACCAGAGACAATTCATCATCATCATCATCATCATCATCATTTCAGCCTGCGGACGTTCACTGCTGAACATAGGGCTTTCCCAAGGAGCGCCACCACACCCGGTCCTCAGCTCTTCTCATCCAGCGACTTCCTGCCACTTTTTTTATGTCGTCGGTCCACCTTGCTGGAGGGCGCCCCATACTGCACTTGCATGTCCGCGGTCTCCACTCCAGCGGCCATCGCTCCTGCGACAAGCATAGCCTGCCCACTGCCACTTCAGCTTACTGATAGTTTGGGCTATCTCAGTGACCTTGGTTCTCCTCCGGATCTCTTCATTGTGAATTTTATCCTTCAGAGAAATTCTTTACATAGCCCTCCATAGCTCGCTGAGCGACTTTGAATTGGTGGATTAAGCCCTTTGTCAGTGTCCACGTTTCAGCGCCGTAAGTGAGGACGGGAAGGACACACTGATTGAAGACTTTCGTCTTCAGGCACTGAGGTATTTACGATGAGAAGACTTGACTTAATTTTCCAAACGCTGCCCAGCCCAGCCGTATTCTTCTGTTGGCTTCTTAGTCGAAATTGTTTCTACCCAGTTGTATGACTTGGCCAAGGTAGTTGTATTGTGAAACAATTTCGATTCCAACATTTTCGACGGTTACGGGTATCGGGATAACGTGTTGATTGAACATGACTTTGGTTTTGTCCATGTTTGTCCCGAGACCAACACGTCTCTAAGAATGGCTTAGGCTACTCAGCATCTGCTCGAGGCCTTGTGGAGTCTCCGCCAAGATTACCACGTCATCGGCGAATCGTAGGTGTGAGATGTATACACCATTTATATTTAGACCTCGTTCTTTCCAGTCCAGCGTTTTGAAAAGGTCTTCTAGTGCATTATTAAATAGTTTTGGGGAAATCACATCCCCCTGTCTAACCTCTCTTCGCAGGTTGATGGGTTTTGTCTGCTGAGACTGTACTTGGACGGTCATTGACGCAGCATCGTAAATACATCTCAACACCTCGATATAGCGCCAATCAACTTGGCACCGCTGGAGTGACTCCAGAACAGCCCAAGTTTCGATAGTCCACAAAGGCAAGGCACACTGGGAGATTATATTCGTCTGTCTACAGAAGATTAAACATTTACAGACAATAAACTATACATGTTTATAAAATAGACTTTGAAAAAAGTTGATTTTTCCCTACTTATCTCATTGACGTTCATCAATAAATTAACATTGGATTGACGAAGGAAATATAAAAATTGAGTACAGCTAGCGCTTGGAGGCTGCTGCATCCGGCGAGAGGGCGAGGGGGGGGAGGTGGTGGGAGCGAGGGGGGGGGGGAGGAGGAAGTAGCACCGGACGCGATAAAAGGCTTTATTCGGATCGGAGCAGTGACCTGCGCGTACAACAACACGGCCGTTGGAAACGCGTCACAAAACTAAGGCAATGTGTCTGTAACTCTGTACTGCATCCTGTGAGACTACGGGAGACGGCAGTCGAACCGATCTTAAATTTTTTTTTTTTCAAACAATTATTTTTCTTTTCCTTTTGCCCCATCTCTTTGTCAGAACGGGGTTGTCATATAGATATTTTATCACAAATGAGTGTCCGTCGGGATTAGGTTCTTACTTGTTTCACAGATCTTCGTTTTATTTCTTGCTTTTTGAATATAATAAAACTATTTATTACATAGTAAGTGTACTGGTAAGTAATTTAAGCCGCATAAAAAGTTTTCTGTAGCATAGTTACATACCTACATATTATATAATTATAAGTAGATTGCTCTATTTCTGAAAATTACAAAATTTTGCAACTAAAAGTGAATCATGTAGAAATATTTTAAATGTGATGTTAAGTGCAGACATAACGCTCAAACTATTTAATCGTGTTTCAGCGTTCCGGCGCTTCAAGCGCTTCACAGTTAGCGGATAAAGCGGCGAAGCTTTTAGTCCGAGGAGACTAACTTTTCATACGACTCCAAATTATTATAATTCGACAGCGCCGTTTACGCTTTCAGATTTAATAAACGTAACAGGAGATTGAATAACTCATAATTATGAGGGAGGGAGCACCTGCTGTCCATTGGTCTATTCGTAATCTATAATGGTAATTTTTTATGTTATTGAAACCTTAAGTGCAATGAATTTTGAAATTTAATTACGTTTTTTCATCTTCAATGAAATATATTATGTCAATTGTTTTTTAGTGTAAAAAATCCAAATAAATAATGAATTATACTACCTTAATTCAATTTTTATTTAACTCGTCCTCGCTTCCATCGAGATCGGCCACCATGACCGAAGTTCAGACGCGAGGATTATTATTATATAAAGACATGTGTAATAATCGCCTACGAGTATGATTTTCAAAAGCTATAAGCGTCTCATCTCAATCATAAAAAATCTCAATTTTGTAAAAGATCGCCGAGTTTCTCGCTAGTCGTTTTCGGTCGGAAAGGCATTCCAAACCAGTGGCAAATTCTCCTGACAATCCGAAAGCACTTTGTAAAATTAAGTAAAAGCTTTTCTATTTCTATCGACCCGCTGTTTTTTCGCGATACGAGGACAAACCAATCTCTCGTACAAGTATAGCTGCTAACATTATTACAAGGGGTTTTCGGATACGCGATTAGATGTGGTCTGTCGTCACCGGAGACGCCGTGCGGCGAGCTGGGAGTCACGAGAGCGTCGCCGGCGAGCGAGGAGCGTGAGCGCTGCGAGGACACGCCGCTTGGGATCTACTACCGTGATCCTACACCACGTGGGCTATTTATACACCACTTAAGTGGGCGTCGGTGTGGATTTAGGTTTTTTCAAAAATCATGTGAGAACTCCTCGATAATCCGGGATAAAAGTAGGTAGCCATATCCTTTCTAAGAACAAAATTAGCATGAAAAGATAGTTATCTTTAAATAGACAAACGAAGTTATTTTCGTATTTATTATATTAGTGTGGAGTTAATAGCGCCCGTATTGGTTTGGAGATTATTCTGGATCGCAAATCGCCATCCAGTGGCGTGCCGTAGGGTTCAAAGATAGGCAAGCCAGGCGCTTTCATCTTCTTTTATTTATGTTGTCTTGGGGAGCTCAATAAAGCACACAGAAGGCATAGTATCAAAACAAACTAAGTACCTAATATTAAAAACAAATCTACACTATATACATTATAAAGAGGAAAGATTTGTATTTTTGTGTGTATGTTTGTTTTTTTTTATCCCGAAAAAAATTAGTTCCCGCGGGATCTTGAAAACTAATTCCACGCGAACGAAGTCGCGAGCAGCACTTAGTTATTTATATTCCAAATCAAAACGTCTAACTTAATCGGAATAAAATGTCGCTAAACGTTTTAGTTTTTCGATAGGGATGATTGATAGATTTACCTTACTTTGACTGCATTTGACTGATAGATTTACTAACCTTATTTCCGCCACAAACATTTGCACACACTTTAAATCGTCACAAGGAACAATATTAATTATATCTGAACTCATTTTATACAAAAATTCACAAATAATATAATTTCGATTCAATAAATAGCCTCGAAACCATACACCAAGTTACATATAATCACGCCGGAAGCAAACTTAGCAAACAACTAAATAATTTTATTATCCGACCCGAAAGAAAGTCTCATGACACATGCAATATTATAATCCAGTAATTCCCGCGGACTTCTTAACTTAGACGGTTTACGCAAAGCTGGCTTTATTTTTCCCACTAAATCGGTGAAATCGCAATACTATTTATAGGTATATACAGCGCGATTTGCATGGGTTAGAGCAGTGTGACCCAAAGCCAGAGTCCTCTCGCTCACACTCGACTATAATATTCGGACAGGATCGGCGATGCTCGGTCGCGGTCGGCGTCCGGCGAAGTTCTCTCAGTATAGAAGGTCATTGTTTTAGCGATACATCGATGCGCGCACGCGCCTGGCGCGTAATTCAAATACGTAATTTAACTCGACCGCTTTTTAAAATTATTAAGGCAAGCCGGGCTTTTAGGCTTGTAAGGAAGGTTCGCCACTGTCGCCATCACGTATTTACACTGTGCATCGTTGTCGCGAGTGTTTGCTCGCTTCAATGTGGAGAGGCCCACGCGCCGACCGAATTGTGCGTAGTGCCGG
Organism: Hipparchia semele; assembly: GCA_933228805.2. Taxonomy (NCBI): domain Eukaryota; kingdom Metazoa; phylum Arthropoda; class Insecta; order Lepidoptera; family Nymphalidae; genus Hipparchia; species Hipparchia semele. Next base: position 13,468,241 of record OW121727.1, on the reverse strand, counting down.
GCGCCGGCCAGTTAATATCTCACTTCGGCTTCGCTAAGCGTCCGTCTACCGCTACCGTACCGTAATCTAACGACGCTTTTCGCCTAGCTAACTTACCGTATAAGCGACCTCGGTTCCTCTGCAAGTAATTAAATCTACTATTAATATACCTTAAAAGCAACTATAAAATAATGAAAAACTATATAAAAATATTACTATATCTTTTGAAAACTTAACACCTGGAAAGTCCCACTAATGAGATGAGCCAGTTGTAGTAATTATATTTCATTTTAGAAGCCTTTAGAGAAGGACCCTGATGTTGCTCGCGGGCACTCGCGGCTCCACGCGCCGGTCTGCTCGACTGCGTATTAAAAATCATTTTGAAAACACAAAAAGTCCTTTTTTATAGTTTATAACGAGAACGAAACTTGAAGGAAAATATTGCATAAGCGTATTTGCAACGAGCGAAAGTTAAAAGGCGGGCGAGAGTATTTATATAGTATGGATAATTTGCGAGACTTTAGCTTTATTCATCGCTATCAGTTATCGTAAGTCCAACAGACGAATAGATAATACATCTATTTCTCGCAGGGACTTTCACACGCCTCGCTCAGGCGTACAAGCTTGCATCCGGCGTGTTCCAGCGACTCGTTTGATGTCACCGACCTACTTAAGCCTGCCTACGAGACATTCCAGCACCTTGCATATTGCCACTTCACCAATCGATGAACTGCGTTGGTGATACAAACGCGTTTGAGTGATATTGTGAGAATCGTCGTGAACAATAGTCCCGCTACTAACACGCTCTCGTGTAGTAATACCCTTAACATTGTAACGAGATTGTCGGCACGTACTCTGAGCAGTCGATCGTGTAGTGACTGCCTCTTTGCCGCATAGTTAATCGCTTCGGTTAATCTCAGGTTAATCTCCTGTTAATCTGCCATCAGCGGAGCGGAGTGATTAATCGCGTGACACGCGCCGGTCCCGACTGTCACGCGCGTGACGCCGTCTCGACGCGATAGCGTCTCGCGGTGAATCGGAGTGACTAATACGTGAATAATTAATAAGGGCATTGATCGTTCAGTTATCGACTTATCGATGTGATATTCTCGCTCTAATTTATAATATCTTCCCAGGGTAAGCATTAGAATACTCGATCTCAGAATAATAATGTTACTATAATATCAGAAATGAGGAGATCCGTACTTGTACCAGAGTTACCCAGTTAGAGCCCATAGGTTTGCAAAGTTCAGACGGCAATGGACGGGGACCACGGCTGAAAGATCTAACAGATGAAAGACGAATAGCGGAAAATGCAGCATTGGATGAGCTTCTAAAAATAATGATTGCAGACACAGCTGCCTGTGTGAACGAATTCATAGCTGACATAAAATATACCAAACCGAGTAATAAACCTCGACCTCGAGGCTCTGTAAATACTTTTGCATAACGAGTGAAATATCTGATACTTCTTGGAAGTGTATAAGACAATGTTGCCAAGTGCCTACACCCGGCGCCGCGCGCTCCGCTCGTGACCAATGTTGACGCTCCCGAGTACACGGAATAACAAAACCTATTTTATCATTTAACTTATTTAGCTTTGTAGAAATTCATTAAAAAAAACACAAATAATCACGAATCTGGAAATCTCGGAAATTCAGTGCGCATACACCGTATTCCTGCATAATATCAAATCAGAGCTTTGTAGGAGAACCAGACTTACCGATACCGATACATAAATAGCTCATCGAGTCACGAAAAAGTGGTTTTGGGAATAATATAGTAGTAAGGGGATTCCGAAGAACTTTAGAGAGCCACGGCACTGGTACGGCGATCATGCACCGGAAAGCAAGACGATAACAGATCCCTAGTCGGTACCACGAGACCGAGAGATCTGTATCCAGCAGTGGAGATCCATCGATTGACAGAGGCGAGGACAGACCAAAAGCCGAATTGACTGTTCAAACTAAAATGGCGAAGTTAACGTGATCTTTTTAAAGATTTGCATATATCTGTTAACAGAATTACTCTCACAAACGCTCGGAGTGAAATATGAAAATCTCCGTGGAAGCTTGAAAGGCCTTCAGCTCTCACGCTCATCGCCTGTACTTATAAATCGACGGATTCTATCTTTATGGCTCTCGCATGGAAAGTTGGAAAAGCACGTGTAATAATATAATTATTGTGATAAAATGGAAATTCGTCTCCGGGTGAAATAAACTTCCAGCGCAGTACAAAATATAAATAATATTGGTGACGCCACCCTTTTGGTTTGTTATTTGGATTGACATTATATGTCAAATAATTCACCATCTACCCTCCATTTCCCTCCGTGCACTAAAATGACGTTCGTGGCGTCAAAATTGCGACGCCATGACACATAAGTCAGTACGAACTCTCGTCTCCGCGAGACGCATGCACATATTGTGTCACCCGTCCTCGTGCTTTAATACCAACCAAAAAATGAGTGTGTGTGAACGACTTCGCTGCCCAGCTGACGCCGACGTGTTCCGGAGAGGCCGCTGTAGTGGAGGTGCGCCTGGCTCCAGTCCCGGGGACTTTGCAAGGTTAGTGCACGGAGATCCCGCTATCCCTTTAATAAACTAAATTTCTAAAGTTACGTCCATCCCCAAGGAGAGCTTCAACAACAATTTTGACTATTTCCGACCAATTGTTGTGCTTTCTGTGTTCGCAAAGCTGTTCGAAATTGCTATTAACAACCAAATTAGACAGCAAACACATATATACATGTCTGATTGCCAACACGGTTTTTGAGCCAGTCGTTTTACGTTAACAAACCATTTAAATTTTGTTGACTATGCCTTGGCTGAAATAGATGCTAGAAAACAAATCGACGTTGTACATTTTGATTTTAAAAAAGCATTTGACTGAGTGGAAACGGCAGTACTTATTCAAAAATTATCGCATATAGGGTTTACTCCTTTTGGCGACACCGGCGGGCGACACTGTACTAATTAGAAGATCTTAAACGAGCTGAAGGGACGTTGGATTCAACGTACATACGTAGATTGTGTTTTCTACAAATGACCTAGTCCGTACTCGTATATCCAACGTTTCAGACTACCTGAAGAAGGTGAATTAAAGAATTACGTTTGTCTGCTTGTGTAAACCAATATCCGTTGGAAATCATAATGTAGCTAGAGTTATTGTCAGGTACTACGGGTGAAGCCAAGAGTAACAATTACTAGACAAGCAAGAGTCTAGCAGTCAACCCGTCTTCTAAAATGATGACGTCATAATTGTCTCCATAAAGTTGACCATTCAGCGTTATTGTATCACAAACGCGGAACTTCGAGTCAGGCACAGGTGCCGGCGGGCGGGCTCGCTCGCTAGTGAATGGCGGTCGACGCGTCTTGTAATGGGACACGCGGCGCGCTCCGCATACTTAACGACGTGACTTCACGTACCACCGGTGACACGATGTGACACGACGTGACAGCTCACGGTGCCCGTCAGCGATCGCCTGTCACGTTGCTGTCATTAAAATAATCCGACGTGACAGCTGTCAGTGGCGCCGAAGGTGATCTCGTTGTCATCACTTTAGTTAGCTTTTTCAGCAAAGGGGCAGGGCATGGCGGCCTGTCCGGTCCCTGCCCCCTGCGTGTTGAGTGAGAACAGGTTTCGTCAATAATGACAATTCAACGAATGAGGATTGAAGTGAGCCCTATTAAACAAGAAAAACAGTTTAAAACTCTATCCACCTACGAATTTGATAAGTACAACAACCGTTATATTGATTTTGTTCACTTATAATGTAGGCTATGTCGCTCTTCCCTATAACAACGAGTCGACGGCCCATTCATTCATCAAAATCATTTTGGCTTTGATGTAGTCAGGTAAAAAATAACTATCATATTACTGTCTTCGATAATTACTCACTAAGTTATTTGTTGTTGAAAAGTGTTTACGACACAAACTTGGAGTTTCTTGTCCTCGAGTTGTAGCCTCTGATGTCTCGACTAGATCCTGCGAGTGCTCAAAGCCGCAGCAGACGGTTCAACAAAGCAATTATGAAGCAATTTGCGAACATGCCGTCTCATAAGCACTACAATGTCGCACGCAGTGTTCTCTAAAGACTTGTTTCGAAAGAATAGAGTCTATTTCAGCTTGCGCCGATAACACTGCAGCCACGTATGCAGGGATTATAATATAACGAGGGACGGAACTGAGAAGGGCGCAATCGCAACGTCTCGCCGGTGCTCAGATGTCGGAGCGGGGTCGGAGCGGGGTCGGAGCGGGGTCGGAGCGGGGTCGGAGCGGGGGCGGCCGCGAGTATTGTGAGGGCTGATACATTACACGCACTTACTCGAGACGAATTTCAGACGTGACCAGATTCCTCCCTTATTAATCTTCCCCTTGTAACTCCTAAAATATTCATTACTGTTCCTAAATATTAGGTTCGTTTTGGATTAATCTTTAATATCAACACAATACATAATATTCTCCTACAGTCTTCGTAAAAATAAAATAAAGCCTTTAAACCAACTGCTTTGAAAAGCCATTACATTACATAATTAATCTACTTAGGTACTAAAAATGGGAAAATGTGTTTGTTTGTCCTTTAATCGCGCAGCAATGGAGCAACGGATCGACCTGATTTTTCATAGATATAGCTGAGGACTTGAGGAATGACATAGATCATTTTTATCCCGTAAAAAAAGAAATTTCACGAGAATTTTTATTTTAACGGTATAAAAATGGCTAAATTTATTCAAAAACGGATTCCACAGGGATTAAGTCAAGGGAAAAAGCTAGTAAGAATATATTTTAAATAAACAAGGTCGCTCAACTTAAAAGAAGATGACTGTAATCTGTTTGTAAGGTTTCTGTATGTCACATAATTTTTTGTAGCTGGTGGGGGGCGGCGCCCACGCTGTATCTATTTGTTTGACGGATTACAGCAAATGAAGTGTATTGGTCCTTGTGTTTGTCATGGATTTACGCACAGTAATGGAGTGAAGAGCTTGCAAATAATTCTAATGCTGCAGTGGACTGGAAATGCACGGCAACATTCGGTCGAGTTGTTTTTTTGCCTGCACGCCGCCCGCGCCGCCCGCGCCGCCCGCGCCGCGACACGCGTGCTCGAACAAATACAACAATACAACAAATACCGCGCTGAGCAAATACTGATCAATTGGCTCCGACCAACTCCATTGTTGTTCAAACTGAAATAAATTAATTCTTTTTTACTGTTTGTGTTTGACGAACGAGCGCCGTACAATGGACGTGCTTCTAATTTAGAAACAAAGCATGTGACTCTAGTATATTTCATTTTAATCAAATCGTGTATTCCCTACAGTTATGTACTGAAGAACTATTAGATTGCTTTTGTAAATAGAAATTTTTAGTTTCAAAAGCAATCTAGTATTCGATGCTTTTGTAACTAAAATTCGAATTGTAAAAATTTCGAAATGCTAACAGACCAATTTAGGCAGTTATGTTAGTAACTATTACCAACCACTTCCCCCCCAAGTAAAGTAAAGCGTTAAGGAGTAGGCACAGTGCAACAGTTGGTGGTAAAACTGTAGATCTTTTTAGTTTTCAGTCCGCACCCTTAGCTTCAATTAATTACTATAGCAAGCTTCAATTGATTACCAAATTGTATCTCGTTGGTTCCATGTAGGCGTAACGTGGGTGGAATAGGTACTTTGCTTGATTCAGTGTGAATCATTGTAGAGATTTACGCGAGTGGAGGCGCGTCTAATGCACTCACCTCGGAGCGTGACGCGCTGACTCGCGAGTCGCGTCACGCCACGCCACGTCACGCGCCACGTCACGCGGCACGTCACGCGACCACAATCTGTAGTGTTATTACGCACGAGTGCATGTCACGCCGCGTCACATTACGCATCGATCACTTGTCACGCGTACGCGACTCGCGACACTTATTTCCGTTTCGGCAGTCATACACAATACACATAGCTAAGGACATACGGATATGTTCCTTGCAATTTTTTTTTGTCAGGACGCTGCCGGGACGCGTCTGCCGTCACGTATCGTTGCCGTCTACTGACACGTGTGACAAACTATGACCAGTAGGGCATGTTAACCCTACAGGGCATAAAGGTTGTAGCAGACTTGGTGCCGTAGTACACTCGGCTTTTTTTTCGTTCAGCACTTTTGAGATTAGTTGCTTAAAACACGCGGGACACTTCATGTCTCACGTGCAACACCTAATTTGTTTCTTCCTCCGCGGCTTACGTATACACTTTTGCACATTTCGTTGTTCCTCTTTCCCAAATGTTACTTAATCTATTAAGTTTTTTTTTCTTTTTTGTATACCTACATAAAATGAATTTAGAATTGTATTTAACAGGTACAGACAATTTAGTAAGTAGTATTTAATAAACTAAAAAAATCAAATTCAAAAATTATAATTTTTTAATTCGGAAGGCAGATTCGGAAAGCAGATTCTGCTGAAAAAAGTCAGTGTTATTGTTTAGGTTTTATTATTATTTCTCAGAATAAATTGAATAAGAAATGCAATAGCATTGTTGAAAGTTACAATAATATGAATGAATGCAATTACGGCGCCGCACCGTAGCGAGCCGGCCGCGGCAACAGGAAACAATACGCCTTGTTTGCGGAGCGGCGGCGAGCGGGGCGAGAGGGGGGCGAGGAGCTCGGTGCGGCGCGACGCGGCACGGCGCGGCACGGCGCGGCGCGACGCGGCACGGCGCGGCACGGCGCGGCACGGCGCGGCGTGGTGTCGGTGAACTTGACTATTAAAAAATAAAACTCCAATTACGACGCGGACGTCTTGTTTCCTCTTCGCAAGTGTACAATTTCCGCTGACAATTTGGCATTCAGTTGAAATAATCGTAATACAAGTAATCTTTACTAGGTATTGGAATAATACTCTCGTATCAACATCGAAATGGAGAAGCGTGCCGATTTTTAAGTACCTACTTGAGTGATGGACAGGATACATTTTAAATCGAGAAAAGTTTGGCAATTCTGAGGCATAATGTTTCATCATACTAAAAGTCTGGATTGGGACATTTTGCAAGTATGAGTTAAATATTTATATTTTCACAAAGATTAGGTACGTAAGTGCATAGTATTTTTCATCCATAAGCATTGTGCGAATCAGCTCGAAATTCAAACTCCTCCAGTCATGTCGGGCAGCTTGTCCACTCCGGGGGTGCTCCCTGGAGCTGCATCGCTGCATGGACTCTAACGAATCTACATTATTATGTATTAGCTCGTAGACGGCTCAGCTAACTCGATATTCGCGTGCCGCCCGCCGCCGCCGCCGCCGCCGCGCGCTTTGAGCGAGAGTTGGAACCGGGCCAGGCTAAAACTACATTTCAGACAATACCTTGGATTCTCTTTACACAGGCTAGTTTTACATAAAGTACTGAGCACAGTTTGTTTACTATTTCATTTAATACAATATCATTATTTTATTTCAATCAGAATTGTGCAATTTTTATAAGTTTTGGAGTAGGTAAGTTTAGTTTTACGGCGGTTTTTTAAATTTAATCGATCTTATAAAACACTCGTTTCATAAACGGGATGTCTAAAAAAATCCTTTTCAAAAAACCGACTTCAAACGCCACTACAAAGTATAAAAATAATTTTATTTTGTACACGTTGGTTGAAGTCGGGCGGGCATAACTAGAAACGTGTCTCTTATTTTAGATTTCAATAAGCGTGTCTCTTATATGTCACCATAAGATAAGCGTCGCGCATCGATTTCATCGTTTCTAGTTAAGCCCGCCCGACTTCAACAAACGTGTACAAAATAAAATTATTTTTATACTTTGTAGTGGCGTTTGAAGTCGGTTTTTTGAAAAGAATTTTTATTTTAAGCTTTTTAGTGTAGCTTGTTCATGCTCTCTTTCTCCCCTCCCTCCAACGCTACGGTACTAATGTAGTTCTACACTTGATACCTACAGTACTTATTAATAATACAAAAGAGCTAGGACTAGGAGCTCCATGATGTAGTCCATGGTTGGTACCAACAATGTCAATTCGAAAGCGTCAGTTCGTAATTCCTCCAACTCTGCAGCATCAGAATTGAGGAGCTAGAACCTTGAGCATTATGATGTAGTATATGCTTGGTACCAACAATATCAATTCGTAAACGACAGTTCCTAAATCCTCACAGTTTAGGTAGGCAGTACCCCTGCAGCAACAGTATTGAAGGGCAAGGACCTTGAATTCCACGATGTAGAATATGCTTGGTACCAACAATATCAATTCGCAAGCGAAAGTTCCTAAATCCTCACAGTTTAAGTGGGCAGTACCCTGCAGCATCAGGATTGAGGAGCTAGAACCTAGACCTCGATGGTGTAGTATATGCTTATTACATACAATAACAATTCATGATTAGCAGTTCCTACATCCCTATAATTTAGGTGAGCAGTACCCTGCAGCATCAGGATTGAAGAGTAGGACCTGGAGCTCTATGATCTAGTATATGCTTAGGCCAAGCATACCAATTCGTAAACGACGTTTCCTAAAGTCCCATAATTTAAGGGGGAAATACCCCTGCAGCATCAGGCTTAAGGAATTGAAGTTAAAATTTTTATGGGACCATTTCGCGAGCTTCTTTTGTCGATTAAAAAAAAATCTCGTGAATCGGTCCAGAAACCTCGGAGTAATCGGTGGGCATACATAGAAAAAAAAAATATACCGGCCGAATTGATAACCTCCTCCTTTTTGGAAGTCGGTTAAAAATTACAGTACTCCCTTCGGTATTGACTAAAATGCATTGTGAATTAAGAATATCACGCTGTTGCACTGTGTGGGGCTACGGCTCTACGCCGTAGAACCCGTCATCTCTACGAGTACTCAGTGTAATAATATTTTCCTCATAATTTGGTCGTAAACTTAAGCTATTAGCCAGGCCCCGGCGGCGCGCAACTTTCCCAATTTCCTCACAACACACCCCGCGCTGCCGCGAACTGTTCACTTTTCTATTAAATAACACTTCTTAGTAAAATCAAAATAAATTAAGAAACAATAATTTAAGCATTAAATTGACGTCAAGTTGTAATCAATATGAAAAGTAGAAATTAAATTAATGCATCAATAGTAAGTTAACTAATGCATGGTAGATTTTTTTTTAAATACGATTGTTGAGTTTTGCCTTGCGATTGAGACTGGTAACTTCTTGATTTTCCGAGATAAAAAGTATCCTACGCCTTCCTCGCGTTGCGAGTAATCTCTTAATCAAATTTTGCCAAAATCAGTAAATTTAGTCATTCAGTCTATATCTATTATCAAACATAGTTACATAGGGTTCCTTCGCATAATATATTATTAGGACGGAGTCGGAGACAACGATAACAGATAGCATGGAATTAGATGCACTCAGCGTCGCCGGGTCGCGGCCGGGTTGCGGCCGGGCGGCGTGTCCCGGTACTCCCGGCACGGAGAGAACACTCGCATCCGTGGGGTGCGATCTCGCTCGACTGCGCTCGAATGTACCGGGATGAGCTCGAATATACCGGGATATGCTTGAATTTGTCGAATGCGCTTAAACGGTGCCGCGTGCCTTCTCCTGAACACGTAGCAAATTGTAGCACGGGCTTGTGCTGGGAAAATAAAATGTTCCTTATCTTGCGCGATGCGAGCTACGAAATAAAATGTATTAGTGCCGCTACTTCTCGAGTGTTTCGCTCGTAACCGACACCATTTCCGATCGATGTTATATCGAAAACATACTTTATTAATGTAATGTATTCCGATTCAATCTTTATCATTAATTTAACTTTCCTGTGCGGCTGTAAACAAAAGGAGAGCATGATATCGCGAAATTAAAATTCAATTAAAACAAATGGCCCGACTGAGGGAATAAGCTAATAATAGGGCCATCGCTCATCCGCCATGTTGAGTTCATCGCGATTTAATACGCGGGGGAAGGGAGGGGTAGCGCGGGAGTGGGGGGGTCGGGGGTGGACAGCCACTAATGTCCGCGGAGGCGACTTTAATACTATCGTATACCTATCGAGTTAATCGGTGTGGTTTTAATACATAATTATATTATTTACTCGAAAGGGGTTACGATTGCTCTATTTGCTTAACAAATTGCAGGACTGTCGAGTCATGGTTTTTATGTGTATTCTAAGTAGAATATGGTTTCATACATTTTTTTAAATGATAAAGTTTTCTTACTGGGCATGAAATATTTTGTTATTCAGGTAAGTCATATTATTACTCGTATATCTATAGAGCGCTATGAAAGGCCGGGAGTCGGGACGCGCCGGATGCCTCTAAGCGTCCCGGAAATGAGCCGCACGCATAAATAAAATGCGCCGAGACCGTACTCTGTGGACCGTGTACTATATTATAGTATAGCCTATGTAATATACCCGTCTGTGTAGAGGTCTTATTATATAATATTAACGTCTAAGTAATCGTATATAACTACTACGACTGCAGTCGCGCAATATTATTTATGATTTCCTATAAAGATGTATAATACACATTACGATATTTACGATAAACGTTTGGTGATAATTTTTTTCAAACAAATCTGCTCGAGAAACATTATCATCTCCCGCGCCACTGAAAGAAAAAGATGGCTGAAACCTGAACTTTGAGTATTTTTCAATCCCCACTGGATTTTTCTCGCTCAGATCGCTAAACTTTTTGTTAAATCTGCATAATTATTTATTAGTGATCAAAATAGACGTGAACGAAATGGCCAGTAACTGCGCTATATCCTACAGCGGAAAGTGACGACTGTGATTCGAAGTGGAGACGACGGGAGCGCTCCTGAAGTTCATTGTCTACGACGCCGTTATAAGGTTCGTTGTCGCTATTCCTTTCTCTTCAAAATTTGTAGGTCAGCTTTTGAGCAGTTTATTCAACTAATTTATGGATTGTCGCGATTTCTGGCTCTGCACGGATGTAGGGGTCCGCAACTGCAGCAGCCGCACCGCCAGTTATGTTATTAACGAAAGGAATTTAGGCTTAGTAGGAATTCAGGAGAAATAATTCGCAAATAGAAAGCTAAATTATAAAAGGTGAAAAATAATTAAATAAAGAAGTCGTTATTACTTAAAGAGATTCTAGTTCATCAGATTTTTTAATACCTATTCTTATTGCAGATATTATGTATTTGTTTCCATCTAATGAACAAGTCAATGAAAAAATAGTCAGAAGATTAACAGTATTGCATATTATAGAAGTATTCTTCCTTTGATAAAAAAAAAAAACTGAGGAAGTAAAAATGTATTAATTTTAATACTTTGAACGGATAAAAAGAATGATTCTGCGACTGTGAAGTCGAAATAGCAAAGCTGAAAGAAATTAAAATGTTTGCTTTGTGTTCAGTATATTATCACAGTTTATAATATTACCAAGTGTGCCTTTATCATAATAATTATTTATTTTCTTTTAGTTTAAAATTAATATTTTTTTTGGTAAAAATGTAAAAATTTGTAAAGCATCCTACGAGTCGCGGTCTCTCGGTGGAGATCGCTACACTCTTTTGAGATAAATTTTTAGGAAAAATTGAATGTGTGGTTTAACATAATATTTCATCCTATATTATTATAACGTTATTCACTCGTCAATGGAAAGTTTCATCTTAAAGCTCGAATTTCGACGATATTATACATGTTAATTACCAGAATAACAAATTATCGCGTTTATTTTCTTTCCGGCCTTGAACAGTCAAGTCTAGACGGAGGCCGCCGCCGGAGCTAATTCGCGCTTAAGTTATATAATTGGTAATGAATCGACGTTTTATGGCGCTTCGGTACAGCGCTCTGCGGCTCTTCTCCCTGAACAGTCGTCTCCCCGCGACGCCCAGATCTCCTGGATACTGCCAAAAGACAAGGTCTAGAAATGGTCTAGAACCATAAGATAGTGTTTTAATGCCGCGCTGCGGTGACGTCGATGAAGTACCCACTAGCTTTATTTTAGTTTTAATTTTAGAAGTAATTTAATATTATTTGTTAATTATTGTTGCTGTTTTAATATTTACATTGTTTGTTCATCCAGACTTTTAAATAAAAACTAGCTTTTCGCGGTAAATTTGTCCGCATGGATTAAACCCTTTGTTTTTCCGGAAAAAAATCAATACTCAAGGTATCACACTATACCCATGCAAAGATCGTGTCAATTTGTAGCTCCGTTGCGTCCGTGATTGAAGAAGAAACTAACAAATAAACACACTTTCGCATTTGTAATACACATTAGTGTTAGCTTTTTTTTATAAATAAGTTATGAATTTTAGATACCTTACAATCATTACGGAAGTTTGTATAAAAATGCTGATTATTCGAACTGTTAGATTCATGTTTAAGATTGATATTTTTGAAGGTAGTTAATTAAATCAATATTTGACTTGTTGAAAGTGAGGGCACGCCAATGGCGTGCCATCTTGAATTATTAGTATGTCAGAGATCAAGATTAAAGTCGTTATTATTTAAAGCGCCATCTAGTGACGATAGTCTTATAAGGTTTATTGACGGTAGTCTTGTGAGTTTAATGACGGTAGTTTTATAACGTTGGTATCATTGTTCAATGGGCGTTCCGTCATTGCTCCCCACTTGTTCGGTTGATAAAAACGAGACTCACAGCGTGTGTCGAGCTCAGTCTATCATTAGTTGTCGGTCGTCACCGCTAGTCATGAGCGGTCGGTTTAGCGTTATAGTGGTTATTCTGATGGTTCAATATTGTTATGATCAAGTGATTGGTAATAGTGCTGTTGGTGTCAATCTGGTTTGGCCTTTGAATCGCAGTTATTTGGTGAGTTTGTTCCATTCTTTAATCATGTTACGTTACTGTGATTTCCCTATAGTGTTGTTGCCCATTCGTGGCTTATAGTGGTTAAAATAGACGTTGGCTAGGTTCTTCTATCATGGTGTGTGACGTGACGGCTATGGGGAAGGTGGAGGCCGTAACTAGCCTAGGTTAGTTAGCCAAGTTTATCTAAGACGTGGAAATGTTGGGTTCCATGTTAGTTATTTAATTATTCGAACATAACCTTATTGTGAGTAGTTGTTTGTATTAAGATAGTCTGATTCCCTTTATTAGTCGCTTGGCAAGTGTATCTTCACACTTTTATGAGACAGTTACGTTGAATGAAACTCGTCATTGCCGTAAGGTTAATAGTTAATTTTACCCGCTTCGTTAAGTATAAATATGTCAGATTTGACGCTACGAATCCAGTCTCTGCCAAAGACTCATTCGGCTATTAGATGCTCCTGCGTCTAGGTCGTTGTATCTGATTAAGGAATGGCGATAGCAATCGCATCCTAATCGAATAAATATTGCCAGTAGGTTTAAGTGGGTGTAATTGGTTAAATTATAATACTTTGATACTTTGATATTTTCGATAACTACCCTCACGTAGATGGTGGTTTGTCAGTCGTGATGAGGTTAAATTAATTAGACGTGGGTCATGGGGCCGCTAAAGGGGCGAGTGGAGGCGGATTTAGGTAGCATTTCCGCGTGTTAAGAGATAGGTTCTCTTAAGGCGTGATTAGTTAAAGAGTTCCAATACCCGTTTCTGGAGTGTGAGCTAGCATTAGTGTCCCTTGAAGTGGCTTCAGGTCAAGGTCGGAGGATCGTAATTTTTGACGTTCCGCGACACGACACGAGTCTCTTGTCACGGTAACAAGGGGTATCGACTGATCACGCTATCCTCGGATAACCTGATGCATGCGGGATAACCTGATGCATGCGCTGTGCCCGGACGACGATCCGTCTAAGGACACGGCGTATCACAGGGAGGTCCGGCTAGCGGCCTCCATTACTCCGAACGGTTGTGACGCGTCTCCACTGAGTCGGGATGGTCTGCACCTCATAGTTAGGTCTTTGCCTAACACGGCCCCGGGAATCGATGGCATCACGGCACGTATGGTCAAGCGCGTGTGGGCTGCGGCCTCCGCGGAGCTTGTGTGGGTGTACGGTAAGTGTGTCGTCGAGGGAGTTTTCCCTGACGTGTGGAAGGACGGCAGACTTATCGTGCTCCCCAAAGGAAATGATAAGCCTTTGACTGACCCGAAAGCGTACCGCCCGATCACGCTCCTCCCAGTCTTCGGCAAAATTTTAGAGCGTGTCCTTTTACGTTGTGCGCCCCAGATCGTTAAGGAGATCTCCCCCTGTCAGCACGGGTTCACTCCGGGTAGGTCGACCGTCACGGCATTGAGCGAGATCCTAAGCACGGCAAAAACTGCTGAATCGAAGTACGTGCAGGCAATCTTTCTCGATATCTCCGGCGCCTTCGACAACGCCTGGTGGCCTATGATAATGTTGAAAGCCAAGCGGGGCGGTTGCCCCCCTAATATTTACCGCATGCTGGCGGACTACTTTAGCCGAAGGCGTGTAGGCATGTTCGTTGGCGACCAGGTGCAGTGGAAGGTGTCGACCATGGGTTGTCCGCAGGGCTCCGTGCTTGGGCCCACGTTGTGGAACGTCCTTCTCGACGACTTGTTTCGCTTGCCGCTCCCCGGGGGGGTCAAGGTTGTTGCGTACGCAGATGACGTGACCGTTCTTATAGAGGCAGACTCGAGACGGGCGATTGAGTTGGCTGCGGCTGACTCAATTCGCCTATTTGAGGAATGGGCCCAGAGGAATCGCCTCTCCTTCGCCCCGGCGAAATCGCAGATGGTGATGCTCAGGGGCCGGCTCCAACGGGCTCCAGTCATCAAACTCGCTGGCGCATCTATAAGATCTGTACAGTCTGCTGTCGTACTGGGCGTTACGATCGACTCAAGTCTGTCCTTCGCCGAGCATGCGCGATCGATCGGGGAACGCGCCGCTAAATGCTTTGGGAAGATGTCGCGCGTGTCGACCTCTTCCTGGGGCATTCGATACCCAGCGCTGCGCGTCCTATACTACGGCACCTATGTAGCGACCGTCACGTATGCCGCGGCGTGTTGGGCCGAGAGGGCGACGCTCTATGTCGTGCGGACGTCGTTGATCCGTTCACAGAGATCCTCGTTGATTCTCCTGACCAAGGCGTATCGATCGAACAGTGCCGCCTCCCTTGCCGTCCTGGCGGGGGTGTTGCCGGCGGACCTGGAGGTGATCCGTGCTGCCAGGGTGGATGAGGCGCGTAGAACCGCGGCCAAGACAGAGTTGAGCAGGCGAAAGCGCGAGATCGGGTCGGCCATTGTTGCGGAGTGGCAGGAGCGATGGACTAGTGAGACGAAAGGGGCTGAGTTGCGTCGATTCTTTCCGGACGTGGCCGGTCGGCTCGGGGCAACCTGGGTCGCACCGGACTATGAGACTTCGCAGGTTCTGACAGGCCACGGGTGCTTCAACAAGCGCCTGCATGAAATGTCTCTCGTTGCAAGTGCTGAGTGTATGTGCGGACAGGCGGAGGAAGACCTTCACCATGTCTTATGGGAGTGTGGGGTTTATGAAGATCTCCGGCGCAACCTGCTGGATGGGGTCGTTCGTGTGGAGGAGGGCCCAGTTCACTACCAGGATCTCGTTTCTTCGGCGGAAAACTTCGGCAGGCTCCGAGAATTCGCGCACCGATGGCACAAGAGGCGGAACAGCCTGGCACCGTGATTGCGGACCGTAAAGTGGTGTTGGACCTGGACCGCTGGGCACGCGGGGGTCCTCGTTTGTGCTGTGAGCGTCTGCCCCAGAAAGGGGAGAAAGACGAAAGGGACACGGAGGTTAAGATAAAGAATTTGTAGGGAGTCAAGAAAGCGCCCCGGGAAACACGCCAAGAGCAAGTACCGGGCGCTCTCCCAAAGATTCGGCCCATATAACCGTGAGGTTGGAGGGGCCATGGGAGGTGGCGGGTCCTGATCACGCTATCCGGGCAGTTTAGATAATGAGATTTGAATAAAATATGGAAACAGTAGGGACAAAAATGAAATGATAAATTATAAAACGCCATAAGATATCAAAATGAATTTCGCATGGCATTTTCGTGTAGAAACAGAATTTTCTGGTCGCGCTCACCTCTATCGATGCAGTGAGCAACGCGGGGCTCATACACCCCCCCCCCACCTCCCCCCGCTCCCGCGGGATGACGTGCTTATTCATAAAATATGAGCAACGAAATATTCTATGTATTTTATGTTTTCCACTCTGTACACGCGTGTTATTAGATAAGGGATAGTTTTACACAGAGCCCAGCGGAGCCCTGGAGTGGCAGTTACGTCGCTGGGCCGCGATTGTTACAACATTTATTTGTCGTAGCCGAAGAATGGAATTATAAGGTAGCTTCTATATACATATATATATACTCTGTAATTTTTTTGTTCGTCGGTTTGTCCTTCAATCGCGTTGTAAAGAAGCAACAGATCGACGTGATTTTTTGCTCGGCTTTAGTTGAGGATCTTTAATGTAACATGGGCTACTTTTTATCCCGGAACAGCTAGGTTTGTCGCGGTATTTTTCTCTACTTCTAATATTTGTGGCCACATTCCAGTGCAAAATATGAATTTTAGTCTTGCGCTAGCCACTGAGGCCCACAGAAATAATAATATTAGTAAGGTGGAATAAATCGTATAGGAAAATGTAGAAATATAGTTGCCACAGTGTGGCGCTATGAGTCAGCAGGAATCGGCTCTTTGCTTCACACGAACTATCCTGTGTACTTAGTGCCCATGGTCAAGCAAATGAAACTAAGTTTCATTATCTTTATCTTTTTTATCTTTCACTCGGACGTCAAACGATTCTTTGTAAACTTTCTTGATGGTTTAAAATAAACATTAAACTGCAAAATCATAATATCACCTCATATTAATAGCCATCGTCTTTAGTGCTGAATAATTTTTCTAAAGGTATGCACTATGCAGCTTCTGCGGAGTTTGGACCTTTTTTCAGATTGTGTCACACGTGACATAATATTAACTATTTTTTTTAATCCTTAAAACAAAGGTCTCCTGCGCATCGCTGCAGCTCTCGGGGGACCCGCCGTGCTCGACTGGAATTGGAATTGAAACTTTGTACGAACAACTTTGTATTAGAGTCTATGCTGAACGCTTTTCAATCGCAGGCCGACCTGAAACCGGACCGGGTCAACATAATGCAAAGTATAGGTAGGGACCTGTTCAGCAAAATAACAACAATTTTTTTGTTTTATTTTCAGGTTACAGGACCCATAGTTTTACAAAGTAGTAGTAGTGTGCAAATTGGAAGTAGGTACAAACACTTGAGTTTCCACAATAATAATATAATCTTATGTATACGAGTAGGTACATTTGATCCATGATGGTAGAGCAGGATTGAATCTCGGCATATTATAAAGCAATGAACGTAACAAACGATTGTTTTGGCGTGACGCAGACGCTTAAGTGTGCGTTTATTATATTGGCCACAAACGGGCATCGTTCAATAAATAATAATTAGCTTACGGCTACGACTTCGATCCCGGGATCGGGTTTTTTTATAAAGAATATTATAAACCACAAGGAACATGACTATTTTGCCTCCACCTAAGCGCAGAACTTATGCTAGTACTGTAATGTACTGTGATGTATCTTAATGTTATTATAAGCTAAAGGACGCGACTTCATCCATGTGTGTGAAGTTAGATTTTTAAAACCCGCGGAATCCATATTTGTGTTCCTCGATAAAATAAAGCCGTTCTCCAAATTCTTAACTAAACCTATGCAAAGAATCACGTTGCTCTGTTGCTGCGTGATTAAAAAGAAAAAATTAAGAAAAAACACACTTTTGCATTAAAGTTTCTCTGCTCATAAGAAATCAAAAATATTGTTAAAAAGAGTTAAAATTTTTAAACTTATAAATATTCCGTTCGTGCAGCCTGGCCGCCACCGTAAAGAACTTTCAATAAATGCAAATCGTGAACAAAGCTCGACAATCGCACGGGCATACAATTTGTGTCAATTCCCCGTGTCAGATCGCGGGCGCCCGTTACATAACCGGAGCCTGCAGTGCGCCGGAACCGGGCGCAGGGCCGGGCGCGGGCCGGCCGGCGACCGGACGCTCTCTGCGCTCGCAATAAAGGCGGAAATCGCGCAACTCTTCGCTCTCTCCGATACTCTTCACAATATTTCTGTGCACCACGCTGGAATCCCCGCGGCCCAGCAGACGTAATATAGAGCTCGTAGCTTGTCGCCATAAACTACACCCGGTGTAACCTTAGGCTGTAGCCGTCGATATAATTTATTTACTTCCTCGTGATTGCGACAATTTTTAAGAGACATATTTTTAAATATTTTGATATTTAATTTCAGTGTCGTTTTGTGAAATACGATAGACCGTAGTCGACAAATTATTTCAGAAAAGTCATAAAAATCATAAAAGTGAATGTTATAAAGCAGATTAAGGTAAACAGTTCCATTTCATTTATGAGAGGCCGTTGGAAGCTCAGCGCAACTGGGACGGTTGCGATAGTCGGTAACGCAAACAGTGCCAGTGTACCGGTGTGGCCGCAGCGCTACGTGCCGGACGCACGGCTCGCGCGCTACGTGCCGGACGCACGGCTCGCGCGCTACGTGCCGGACGCACGGCTCGCGCGCTACGTGCCGGACGCACGGCTCGCGCGCTACGTGCCGGACGCACGGCTCGCGCGCTACGTGCCGGACGCACGGCTCGCGCGCTACGTGCCGGACGCACGGCTCGCGCGCTACGTGCCGGACGCACGGCTCGCGCGCTACGTGCCGGACGCACGGCTCGCGCGCTACGTGCCGGACGCACGGCTCGCGCGCTACGTGCCGGACGCACGGCTCGCGCGCTACGTGCCGGACGCACGGCTCGCGCGCTACGTGCCGGACGCACGGCTCGCGCGCTACGTGCCGGACGCACGGCTCGCGCGCTACGTGCCGGACGCACGGCTCGCGCGCTACGTGCCGGACGCACGGCTCGCGCGCTACGTGCCGGACGCACGGCTCGCGCGCTACGTGCCGGACGCACGGCTCACGGCACGAGACCGCTGAAACTGTCGCCCGTCCAGCGTACCCGTGACGCCCCGCGGCGTCTACCGCAGCCGCTATTGCCGAAATTGCTTCTTTCATCGTTGAATTCGCCGTCGAAACAAACTAACCTTACAAACACGGAGAAAACGTTGGTGCTACTTAAAACAGACCTAAAGTAAGTTTAATTGAATGTGAAATATGCGTGCGAATGTGACGTGATGATAACTTTGGAAATACCACGACGTTTTGCAAGGTACATCTTACAAATGGCATCCGTTTCTCAAATATTCAAAACCACTTCAAAGCAGAGTGAGTAGGCACCTTAAAGTAAAGGTAAGCCTATAATGAATCCTTTATGTTGAATTAAAAAACCTTGACAGTACCATTAATTCTTTGTTTGTTCATTGATTAAGGAACCTTTCATAGACGAATTAAAAAAATATTAAGTTTCATGTCGTAGCTGGTTCAACGTTGACAGAGTCGCTGCGCGTTTACAGTGTAGCGGCCGGACGAGGAGGGGGCAGGGGAGGGGGGTGATACAACGTACATAATGTATGTGCGGATTTGGAACAGTTTCGAATATTTGCACTAACTTTACGGGGTTGACTCCACGATCATTGGAACTTTTAAACTCATTTGAATGTTTGATACATTTGAGCTGAGTTGAGTTGAGTTTCTCTATTTGATTAATCCACTTTCATAAAGTTTCCTTCAAAACATAACATTCTTGGGAAAACAAGCGACCTTGAGCTACTTAAGTTTAAAATTAAATGTGACTACAACTCTCAATAAATTTTTATAGGGAAAATAAAAATAACAAATTGCTTTTTAATTACATAATTTTTTGTTTATGTTAGTAAACTAGACTGTCTAGACGTTCTAGACTGCATCGTCACTTACCATCAGATGAGATCGCAGGTGAGGTCTCCGAGTCTGTTCGTCTGTTTGTGTGTCTGTCCGTCTGTCAGAGCCGCATAACTTCTGTAATGACTATTAATTCGCATTCACAGATCACTTATCGTAAATAACATAATTTCCCAGTAGCACTAATTCTCAGATCAGTCAACAAGTGGGCAGCGGGCGGCAGATCCAATACGACCATAGCGATACGGTTCTCAAACGTGGGCGATTATCGACATGCAGCGTTCGGCGCACTAGCCGTTACAGGTCATAGCGGCGTCATTAAATTAATTATATTATCGTCTTCTGTGAACCATTCGACTGTACGATTAGAGCATTTAATTTTATGCTATAATCAAATCCTTGCCATAAAATTAAGGCAATGGTGGAACGGTTACAATACAAATAATCTGAAGGCGTTAGGATGGAACTGCTTTAATATTCCCGAAGAGTATATTTTAGTAGCAAGGTAGCGTTCGTCCACTGTTGTCGTTACCGAGAAAGAGACGACGTCACCAAATTTGAAAGTCGTAAAGATAGTAGTACCTAATGATCATAATTTCACCACAGGTTCCCTCGCACCCTCGCGCACGAGCCGAGCTCGGGCCGCGGGCCGCCGCGCTGCCCAAGTGCGGATTGGCGGATTACTACCATACTAGTATAATAACTTGTTTTTTTGCCACTTATCTTTCAAATCATTACAATTGTTTTTGACTGATTCGAAATTAAGAAGTTACACATCTTTCAAATAAGAAATAATCTATTGATAATATCTACCGCTTTTATCAAGAGGTGGGTGAAAATGCGATTTGTTGCACCTAAACGTTGAACAGCTCACGTATCACGAGTCTACGCCGCGTAGCGTTTTATCAGAGATACGTAGACTTATGAATTTTTCCGTAGCAGGTGCTGTGTGCACGCGCGGCGTCGCTCGGCGTGACACGCGAGCCGCAGACACGCCGCGCGTGCCGTGACACGATAATAACATATTTTGATTCTCAACTCATAAATTATACGAAGAATAATGTTTGTTGTTACGTGCTACGTAGACAAAGGCCGCAAGCTTCGTCTGCGTGGAGTTAGGTTTCGAGAATTCCGCGGAAACACTTTGTACATACCCTCTGTCACTCTCCGGATCTTTAACAACATCCATGCAAAAACTTAAGCTCTACTGTGCATAAAAGGAAAAACTAATGAACAAACACGCTTTTGCATTACAATTTTATTAAATTAAGAATATTTAGAAAGTATAATATACTGTAAGGATAAACTCCTATAACCCATATATGCCCAGAACTTTTTTTGACGCCGATTTTTATAATTTTCACATATGTTGTTTATTAATGACCATAAATAAGGGCTACAATAGCAATTAGTAGTTTTCAGATCTGAAAGTGGGTTTTTTTCAGGGGGTCGAATACGACCCGATGGGCAGATAAGGTCTTACACTATGTATGGGGGAGGAATCATGAATATAAAAACTTTATTCGCTTATTAGTCTTGATTATTGGGGTAGACATTTAGACAGGAACCATTACGTAGTAGAAATAGGTGGGTAAGGTAATCTTTAAAGTATCTGTAATACATATTGACATTAACTTGCGACACATTTTGACTATTATGTTTTTAGACAGCACACGTCTTCTGATCCAACTATTGAGTAAATGTAAAGTTTTAAAACAGAAATAAGGTACCGCCTTGTTTTCAGTTGCTGGTATGGCTCAGGTTGAGTTTTCGAAATAAGATAGGTTGAAGAATTAGATTTCGAAGAGAAAATAGAAAAGAAAAAGACTTTGCTATAGATAAAATTCCAGTATATATCTATGTTTGCTTCCAATAATCTGGGAAACATTGAAGAGTCAACACTCTTCCACATACTTTTTTTGCTGTCAACACATCGAAGTGAACTAACTACATCAAAATATACCACTTCTTACCCCTAATGTCAATTTGATAAACTCCAAAATGAGCATCAAGTCTATCTAATCCTCCAACATTGATTGTATTGATGTACAACGTTTGACTATCAATATGTTTGCCAGTATCAGAATATCGAGGAGCCTTTTGGACGGGATATACGCCAATTGCACTGTACAACAGTATAACTAAGCTGCTTCATTCCAGTAAATGGCGCAAATCTTAACTTTGCAAGCTTTTTGCAAGCTCGTTTTATGCATTTGCGTAGCCTCATGTTGCGATTTTTCCCAGTTCTTGTAGAAAAGAGCACCTAAATCACTGTTGGCCCTAGCAGAGTGCTCCCTCGAGCAAGAATAGTCCTCAGAATTAACAATGAAAGTATAAGATTCTTCGGCAATTCAATAGGAATAGAACATTGTGTTGTGTAGAAAGGGGTTCAGAGATTTGAGAATTACGAGAATAATAGACTGGAAAACTACGAGAATAATTGACTTAAGCCTTATTGGTGGCTTTATTGTCATCATTACCTTCTCGTTGTATGATTAACATTTCGGCTGAAGTAAATAATTATTGAGATAGGTGAAATCGATTTATATTTTCACACTTTCAACCTTTTCATCCTAATCACAGTCTGATATCGTACCTCTACAAGGGGGATCAATGTTTACATCGATGCCCTGGACCTGTTCCTCGTTATCCAATTTCTCCAAGGCTTCAACTATTTCAAAAATGGAGAGCACATGCCAGGACAGTTAGAGTAAAAATAAGAATTTAAAGCAGCATATATGCCCACGGGGTAGTTATCGACCCCGTGAAAAGTTTCCATTAATTTGAGTACGAAAAATGTAGCCCCTCAGTGAAAATTATACCTATATCTTTAAAACACATATTCAATTTACTATAACAATAATTTTGATGATAAAAAAACATAAAACACACAGAATATATACATTTATATGCACGTAGTCACCAATTTTTTTCAGAAAAAAACTTACACGATTTTGTACTACTATTTTTCACTTGAAATAATTTAAGAATAGTAATTTTATTGTACTGTGCTTCAAAGTAGTTCTTTACTGTATCAAAAAATAGTGCTTTAATTAGAATTAATATAATAAGTTGCAATCAGGATGCATTTGAAGTCATCAAGTACCTTCGGGCCATTAACGACCCCCTGGGCATATATGGGATAATTGAGAAAATGTACCAAGCTCTCCGCTAATGGGTTAATTGAATCATCCTCTGAACTTCGACTGAACCTTTGCAATTTTTGCAATTAAGGTCCTACTAATTAAAAACTATTCATACAATTGAAAAAGTAAACGTTAGTAATTGTGAAGACCTCTAAGGTTGAAATACAATGGTACAAAGATATCAATGATGCCAAAATTTACAGTGCCTTGCTTCAATTTTGGCCTATTTTTTCGTGTTACAGGTAAAGGTGGCTACTAGACCGCCGCTCCTTTAACCGTTCGTCCATTGTAACCCTCAAAATTTATTTTACACTGGTCGAAAGATGGAGGAAACTTCGTAGTCTACTTATTAAGAGAATGGTGTACAAAAAATGTCGAAGAAAAGAACCACTCGGGCAAGGGAAAGCTTTTTGAAGATTAAAGCCCCTCGAAGGATATTTTAGTTATTATATTTGACTTTAGGTGTAGGTATAGTAAAGAGACAGCCTGCCCTATAAAAGTTGATAGGTTCAAATCCAAAAGTTTGTGCTTGGAATGTAAGTGGTGCAACAATGTCTATAAAATGTGCCTTTATTCCTGGCACGAACAGGTCGCCGAGCGATGAGCTGTTTTAACCAAAATACGTCCCTTATGACAAAGATCTGCGAGGATTACCACAAAGCTCGATCTCGCGCCGCTCGTTTCCAAAAACTTTTCCCGAGGGGCCAAAGACATATTAGTCACATAATTACAAATCTTTTTCAAGAAAATAGTGTGGTTAGCAACTCGTGTGTTCTAAATCACTCATTATCGTATTGTATGTGTAATGAGCGTGAAGGGCCATTTGTATTAATGACCGCGCAACGGGCGGGGCGGGCGCGGGGCGGGCTCGAGTAATTATGTAATTATGTCGAACAGTGTGGACCGGGTGCTCGTTCACAATGAGAGGGCAGAAGAGCAGCGTGAATAGATCCATGTGGTCACACAGGCCTCGCAGACAGCTCGCCCTTCAGACACTTTGCAGGATATATTATGGTAGACTGATCGCGTGTTTGTTTGCTCATTATGACATAGAAAATGCCTAGAGAGTGACATATTTAACGGTAAAACAAGAAGTATATTTTTAAAGAATATTAGTCATTTTAAACGTCACAAATATTTTTCTTCCATCCAAACAAGCGGAGAGCTTGTGTTTGAAATAGGCACGACTACTACATTATACCACCCGATCGAACCGTCGATTTTTTCAGATTTCAGTCCGCACCTATAATCGGTGGACTACTGGGAGATAATGAGAAATATTTTTGATTCTTAAATTATATCGCAATCAATTATAAGGGTATCGACCGACATAATATTGTACAAACTTGATTGTGTGACTTCTGTACTCGGCATGTCACGGTTCACTAAATTCCTGGTAAATTCATTCTATTGTACAATTAAATACCCTCGTGTCATGTAATTACGCTTTATTGAAGTAGTACACGCTCGCTGAAAGCTCTTTTGAATCATTCAAAATATGGACGCCTCTCAGCCCATGAAACCTTTTTGATTTGTTAAAAGGCCATAAGTAATAACACGTACGTGTGCTCAGTGTACGAGAACAATGTCTCACTTCTACTTATTCATTTTTTTATGGTTTTCAATAAAATATTTACAACATAATAAAACCGAACTGTACATAATATATCTACTTAATTCAAAATAATTAAACCGAACCGTAAGTTTTTATATTTCAACTAGCGGACGTCCGCGACTTCGTCCGTTTCTTCAATTCATATCGACAGTTCCTAAATCCCCAGTTTAGGTGGGCAGAACCCCTGCAGTATCGGGATTGAGGAGTTGGATCCTGGGATTCAATGAAGTAGTCTTTACTCGGTATCTGCAATACTAAAATTATTCATAATCGACAGTTTCTAACTTCAAAGCTAAATATGTAGCAATTAGTTAATGAAATAATAATTTATCCTGTTCATCTAAAATCAAGTTGCAAGTCTTCATTTGTACATTACTATGTCTCAAGTCGCCGAAAGCTCGTGAAAAAAAACGAACTGAAGAAACAATGGTAACACTAACACTCACATGTGAGGCCCCCGACTCGCTCGCCCCGCGCACGCACCCGGGGCCCCCGGGCACTCGGGCGAGAGCGGGAAATATTCATCGCAGGAGGAACGCATCAGGCCGATGATTCATGGTGATTGCCTCTCGCGAGAAGCTCTTCCTCTCTTAATTATCATACTTGTTATTCATTATGAGTTATGACATTGTTGGCGCGCGCTTCCAGTCAAGAAAATGCTCTCGTACAATATAAACTATTTGGAAATTCTGCAGATTTGATTCCGTGAACACAGACAGACAGAGTCACTTTCGTATTTATAATAAGTACATTATGGATTATATAAAAAGGGCCGAAGGAGCTTAATTTTAAATAATAATACATATTATTACTTACTAGCACATTTTTTATATGATATTTATGAAATATAATTTAATATACCTATATACGTGAAAAATTACTCTTAGGGTTCATTAGACTATAATGTGTAGGTATATTCTGCATCAGAAAATTCCATTAATGAGTAACATCAATAAAATTAGTGATAGCACTGAGTTATCTAGACATGATCATCCAAACAGCAGTTACTGCATTATACGGTGGCACTTTTGTTAGTTTAGAAACTGGGAAGTTATCGGAACGTTTGTCAGAACTCGATACGAAGATCGAAATTGCTGTATATAATCAAACTAAACACCCAGTGTAGTATGAATGTATGGTTATACTTGTATAGTATTTAACGCGTTCTGAAAATCATGGGGCGGCCGGCTTCGCACCGGGTAGCAAGGACTATACTCGTATTTTTACAGAAATGATATTTTTATGTTAATTTCCCGGGAGCTGTCGCTGTAAACGCCAGCTCAAACAAGCGACGGAGGCGATTATTTATTAAAATCATTTCATTTTCGTCTCGGCTGTTCGTACCTAAGTTGTAATAAAATAAAATTTATTTCAGTAACTCCGTGTGACGGCTGACAAATTATGAAAACGGGCGGATAGTAATTTTTAAAGCAGAATTTATTCGGTTCTTGTTACAAAAACAATGTGAACACGCCGCCCCGAGTGGAATTAATTAAACAGAACATCAAAGCGGATTCGGTGGCGGTGCGGGGCGAGGGGTGTGCGGGGAAGGGGAAGGTGAGATGGGGATCCGTGGGGTCTCAACTCACCTAGTGGCAAATGACTGTGCAGTCTAAGATGGAAGCAGGCTTACTTGGAATAAGTATAGCGGTTTTTAATTAAAACCCGATAGAAAAACGTAAATAAAATTCCCATTTTATTTCCACCTCGGATCACGGGTAAAACATATTATTTTAAGCTTAATTTGTTAACTTTAGCTTAGACTTGGGCCATATTGAGGTTACAAATATTATCGAAGCACTACAATAATAATTAATTAATTTAAGTTATATTTAAGTTTAAGCTGAGGGTGTTTAGTTCTCTGCTAGACCTTCAAGTTTCGTGCTAGCTGAAGTACCGAAGGGCGAGATCAAAAGCACAAAGGTCGGGCTTCGCATTGTTTCGAAAATTCAGTGAGAGTCTATCAACTCGTTCTATTATATTCAAAAGACTACGACAAAACAAACAACAAACGCTAACAAGCTACGCCTGCGGCCGGGCTACGGCGTAGCCCGTAGCAGCGTTGCTTCGTAGCTCCGTGGGGCATAGGTTACAATGACGGTCAAGATCTCTCGTCGATGTAGAGTCTTTGTACACTCATTGGAGAGCTTAAATACAAAGTAGGCGAGCTGCAAACGTGGCACAGTCCTGAACGGCAGCTAAGCACGAACATTTTAACTTTGATACGTCACGTTGTCTGCTATGAAGAATTCGAACGTCGAAATCTAAATATACTAGTGGTTCGCCCCGAACTGAGACCTCGCGATATCCCATAATTCCCAAAAGTTTTAATTATATATTGTAATAATTAACTTTTAACATTAGACGCAATAAAAAAAATAATAGTTGACATAAAACTGTTTTACTGACACAGCGCCATCTATTAGCATTATTGTGAAGCTATTAGCATTTAAAATTAAATAATTTCGTTTCTTTATAACATTTATATAATTTTAGTATTTGTTGTTCAAGTACAGGATATAACTGAATTTTCAACCAAGTTTCACGTTCTAATATTCAGTAATTCTTGACATATGGCTCAAATTAAAATCTCCACTTTGAAAGCCCCCCATTTCGTCAATTTTAAGGGAAAAATTAAAAAAAATATATTTTTGTACTCTGATCAAAGTCGTCTTTAAAAAGATATATTGCAAGTCTATGTAACGCAACAAACAAAATTTTACTAAAAACACGCTTCTATGAGAGCCCCCCTGAAATAAAGCTTTTTATATTTTTTTATACAATGTTCGGCTGAAGGCCATCAGTTTACATATTATATTTAAATTTGAAGTAATTACGATCAGTAATTCAGAAGTTATAGGGCTCTGACAGACATTTGGACGTACACACTTCTCTGTCCAGTACAGACAAGCGCCCTAGTTGACTCAGAGAACTCGCTTCGCTCGTTCAATAAAAGGCAAAAGTGACTGACTGACTGATCTATCAACGCACATCTCTAACCACTGGACCGATCGAGCTGAAATTTGGCATACAGGTAGCTGTTAGGACGTAGACATCCGCTAAGAAAGGATTTTGGAAAATTTCAACTCCAAGAGGGTTAAATAGGGGGTTAAAAAATCGAACCTAACGTGAGCGAAGCCGCGGCTTAAAGCTAGTTAAAGGGATCAGTATGTGATGATCATTAACTGCCGAACGTTAAGTGAGGTTCTTTATTCGTGGCTAGATAGATTCTGTCCATGATAACTTATATTTGACGTCTTCGGTGATTTGGCACCTAAAATCCCTAATTATTGTAATTGATGTGAAAGGGTTTCTTTGTCGATTTGTTTTTCAATTAAGAATCAATGGAGTATGGGTGCAGTTAAGGAGGACAATAAGGGATTCCCGTGGGTATTTTACAATCCTAACTCCATGTAGACGCAATCGCGTGCAAAATCTACTTAAAATATAGCGATCGTTATACCATACCATAGGTACGAGTTACGTTCGTTACTTGTAAACTTACATTAATCTTAAAACCCAAACAAAACCACACCGCGAAACCGCAAAGATAATCTATGTATATTTAGCTAAACGTGGGTCAGTACATCCCGAACCCTCTTCAAGCCTGGCATCGCCGCGTCACCGGCGAGTGCTCGCACGTTATATATTAATGCGGTGATGATGAAGTGCTGTTCCAGACCCCCTCCCCCTCCCCCTCCCCCAACCCTCTCGCCCCACTGTAACCCCTCGCGCTGAGAGGAATGCCAGGGTCACCTTGTTTACACTTTAAGAATTAATAAATAAAAGAGAGAGTGAGAGATTAATAAATTGATAATATTACAGTTTTTTTTTATTTCACATTTAAGAAACATTTATTTATTCAGATACTAGCGGCCCGCTCCGGCTTCGCACGGGTATAAAATATATAGCCTATGTCATTCACTGAAAAAATGATTAAAATCGATCCAGTAGTTTTGATTTATTCATTACTGCCCGTGGCCCGCACGCATTTTTAGAGTAAAACAATTTATAGGCACGCTCCCGCCGCCCCGGCCGGCCGGAACCGCCGCAAACGCTATGCCCCGCAATTTTAAAATCTGTAATATCTTCGAAAATATTCATTTAAATCATATGCTGTAAAGGGCCATAATATAGATCTATATTAAATCAACAATGTATTTAAGGTATTTAATTAGATAAGGATTAATGCTGTATTGGTTAAAATCGCTTCGAAAATTAGCCATTATTTGTTGTAAAAAGTAAATGACAAAAAAATGTTATTGGGGGATATCCATAAGAGATACACATATACCATCGCGGAGTTTTCTGTAGATCTTTTCAATGTGTACAATACTTAGTACATTATTTTGATAAATCTCGTAGGGTTCAGCCTGCGTTTGCAACGTAAGCGGAAAAAATGAAATTATTTACGACATCACATTAGAAACCTCAAAAATAACAGTATTTCTCCACTATTTAATGGATGTTATTATACATATAAACCTTCCTCTTCAACCATTCTATCTATTAAAAAAAACCGCATCAAAATCCGTTGCGTAGTTTTAAAGATTTAAGCGTACATGGGGATATGGGGACAGAGAAAGTGACTTTGTTTTATACTAAGTAGTGATTCATATGATACGAATCAATTTTAAAGGCTAAAGAAAAGATTCATCATATACAAACGTCTACACTTTAAAAATAGCAAAACCAATCTTTAGAATTTTTTGCATTTAAAACAAAAAACATAAGAAAAAAATTAAGATTCATCAAAGTACCCACTCGCTAAGGGGAAATAAACCACTATTGAATTCACTGAATAACATAATATGACATCAAATAATACTTACATATAGTTATATCAAAAACAAAAGTAAATATAAAAAATATCATCTAAACCGTTGGAACGGGCGATAAGTTACCAGTATAAATTATTTTGTTCAGGTTTTAAAAAGTTTTAATTAGTAGCAGCAGGTAAGTAATCGAAATCGCGGCGGACTCATTACCGGAGACGAACGATCGGCGGAATGCCGCCGCAATGTTAGTAGCGCGCAGCTCTCGCGGCACTGATAGCTAGGATTTATTATAAAAAGTTCGTACTGCCTTCTCATATGAACAATGGAGTGTGTGAAACCCACTAATTAGATAGTTTAATTTCCTCGAAAACTGAAGGGATCGCGCAGGATTTTCAAATATTTGTCCACACCGGAGTAGTTGCGAGCAAAAGCTAGTAACTAAACTTGCGAGTTTTTGAATTGAATAAGTTTTTATTTAAATAAACTGTTACAAAGTGCTTTTGAATCTTCCAATGAATCTACCACTGGTTCGGAATGCCGTTCCAACCGAAAAGAACCAGCAAGAAACTCGGCGAGTAGATAACTATACTAAAATTCAAGATCATTTTCATCAGTTTAATAAAACGGCTTTGAATTTTGGTTGTGGCTTTCTAAAGAAGGACATAAAGTTATTTTTTCTTCTTTATTCCAAATAACAGCGTTGTGGTTACATCTGTATCCACAGCATTGAGCTGAACTAGGACCTTTTCATTGGCACGACACATACCTAGTAGACACTTAGTTAAGTTATATTTTAAGTAATTCTGTATGTGTGTAAGTCTATGCGTACCTATTTCATTCTTCTGTATTATGTAATGCCAATGAATAAACGGTATTCTGTTCTATTCTATAGGTAGAAAATAAGTCTCTCGTATCGATTTCCACATGCCTCGGTCTTGCGCTGCCTGTAACCAGCGGTACCCTGCGGCTCGGCTGATGTCGTCGGTCCACCTGATGGATATTTATTTATTTATTTAAAGGACAGTCCACAGGTAACAATAATTCTTAAAAACTAAACAAAAAATGAAAAGACATATTAATGCTCTATTGACTACCCACTTAGGGACTGCCACAACTTTCGAATAAAAAAACTAGAAGGAGAAAAAACGATAAAAATGCAGATAATATATACTAAGGAACAAAACTAGCTAAAAAACTAATACAAAATCTAACGTTTAGCACTGAAATATAGTATTTTTCACGCGAAAACGTAAATTCTCTGAGCGCGAAGTCTCGGGTGCAGAATATACAGACAGTTTCATTACACGGCGCCAATCGAGATTCGCGCGCGGCTCACCGCCAATTGCGTAATACCAAATGATCTTGCCGCGCCCTGCCGCTGCGGAATTCAACTTAGGTTTAATTAAACTGTATGACCAATAAAGTATATTATATGTATGTGGGGAAAATCATAATAGATATACTGTTGTTGCAGTTTTATAAGGCAAGAGATTAAAAATAAATAAATGTAAATAGTAGATAAGAAGTTAAATAAATATTATACAAGCTTATTTCTTCCTGCGGCCGTCACAAAGTGGAATACCCCACAAAGCACAGCTCACAAACATAATACGCATACAAGTTCGCTCGTCATCTTCAGTGAGCGCTCTTTACTTTGTGGGACTCGTGAGGTCACATTTAGCGACTTTGTGCCAGGGTTAGAATAATTATTTTCGTTATAACAACGCAGTTTAACATATATGAAAGCGTTTACTCGCGGTTTCGTCGTGGATTGACGTTAATAATAACATGTTTCTTCTTCTTTAGCTACATTACTATGCAATACCAAGAACTACATGATCCCTTGTTATGTCACTGTAAAGCATAGGTCTCTCGTGGAGAGATCCACACTTCCTCGTGTATCCAGCGGATTCCCGCAACCTGTAGTGAATAGACGACATCAAACGGCTTGTCTAAACTGAAATGACGCGCCCCACTACCGCATTTAGGCACACAAGACACTAATGTTGTCACAACTAATTATGTAGTGGGGCGCGTCATTTCAGCTTAGACAAGCCCGACACTGCTATTGCAAGTTCTTCGTCTCTTGGAGGGGAAACTACCTTGGAAATTCGAAGTTCAATTCAAACGGCGGTTTGCTGCAAGTTCGATTTATTTACTCTCATGTTCCTTCAGAGGCCTCGCGCACTTCTCTGCAACGATCACGGCCAGTGGCCGCAGCGGCCGGGTATACTATGGCAGCTTAATGCTCAAAGCGAACTGTCCACAACGACCAACTGGCTGCAGTTAGTAACCAATACTTACTTTACAATAAGCATTCGCTTGAGCGTATGCGGGTTAATATTGTCGCTTATGAGATGAGCATATTATGTCGCTAGTCTGGTCGGGCGCTTTCTGCCGGGTGTGTGTGTGTGTGTGTGTCGGGCGGCGGAGGTGGTCGCGACGGGTCGCTTTGTCGTCTGCAGCACCCCCAGCGTCGCTTTGCAAACTGTTTATGTACATGGTTTGTCATGGTTTGTACAAACGTTCACTGTACTTGACAAGTCGTGTTCTATTTTGTTTTAATACGACGCCGACGCCAGTGTAAATATTATTAAAGAAGTTCATATTATTTTTGTGTCCAAGTTTTTTTTAAATATTTGTATAAAAAGAGAATATAAGTAGTTCTTTTTCTTCTTCTCGAGTCGACGGCACCTCAAATACGGGCAGCTCAAAAAGCTGCAACCGCAATAGCTTGGTCGGTAGCCTCATGCAGCTCCTCGTTCGTGCAGGTTGTTGGGCACGCAGGGCACCCAGTCATGTGCGCAATTGTCTGTCTCGGATGACCGCAGATGATATAAGTAGTTTTTTAAGAGGTGTATTAGATTCTTTTTAATTTGTCCAATTTGATAATTCATTTTTAAGATACAGTATCTATAATAATTTTTGTGGTTCTTGAAAATGTGTTGTATATCTGCAATTTATTACTCTTTGTTACGATTGAATTTAAATTTTTGCAGATTAATGGACTAAAATATTGTAAGTCCTTTAGTAAAAATTAGGCCGCCACAACTAAAAACAACTCGGCGTCCAAGCCGGGTGCCAAGGCTAGTTCCTATTTTTCCACAGCAGTGGAACTTGGATCTATTGGATTAGTAACAGAAGTAGCTTATCTCATTAGTACAGGATTAATGTCCGGCGCCGCGTCGATCTCCGCGGACGGTATATATTGCACTTCTGCGTTCTTGCACGTACGCTTCGCTGCAGTAAACTTATTACTTTAGTACTTAATTTAACGACTTTATTCAGTACGTAAACTTTTGCAATAAAAAATGCTTTTTTCTGTTTTTTTACGACAACGAGTGAAAAGGTAACAGGCATAATTAAATTCTCATATTATTACGGAAATTATTTGTGTTCACCTTCGATCGTGCATCGCTTCATTGATTTACTTGAATCTTTGTTTTGTTGATCACAATTACATTAAAGTTTCTGACATAGTATTAATGTAAATAATCATAAAAAAGTGAATAAGGAATGGCAGCGCATTGACCGCACAGCAATATCCTGTAACACACCAATATTATAAATTATGTGAAAATGTATTTTTTCGCTTTTTTGATTTGTTGATTTGTTATTATTTGTCCTTCAACCACGCAGCAGCGGAGTAACGCATAAGTGTAGTTGAAGACTTGAATAGCTACATAATACTTCTTCTTATTGTGCAAAAACAGCTTCCCGCGGTATTTCAAAAATCTAACCCCTAGCGAACGAGGTCCCGGGCAAAAGCTAATAAAGGTTTATTGTCTCGATATTAGAAGGTAACTTGTACCGGAGTGTACGTACAATTTACCAAGTTAGGGCCGCTCGTAGCCAATGACCGCGCCTCCATTGCGGCGGTGGACACACAAGTTACATAATTCCGCCGATATTACAAATTAGCGGCCGGCGCTGTGCGTGTAGTCAGCGCAAACAGCAATTAATTACACGTAACCGGCATACATGTTGCATGCCGTACGCCCTGCATAGATACCTACCTAGCTACCTTGAAAGTGTGTGTGTGTGTGTTTGGAAACGCGTTATTAAAATCTGCCGTAACTCTTCCATGTTAGTTCCAACGTGACGCTGCATCGACACTTACCGCCAATACATACGGCAGGCTATATTATCATCGAATAAAAAAATCCCAAATGATAGTAATAATCGAACCTAACCTAATCTAACTCGTTATGGTAAAAAAATCTTTTAAAATTTTCTGAATAAAAGGAACAAATTAAAGAAAATTTTTACTCGACTTGCAACATTTCGTCTCGCATCGGAGCGTACGTTTCATTTGCATCGAGCATGTATTGCGTGCTCCATCGAGCAAGACACCTTAGTGCACGTCGTAAGTAACGAGCAGTCGAGCACACGTCGAGCGCTGTCTCCGCGTCGCGCGTCGAGTGCGCGGCGGCCGCAGTGGAAAGGACATCGCATGGAGACGACAAAAGGGGATGTGATTAAATGTGAGATCTTTAGTTAGTTAGTTAAATGTAGCCTTTTTTATAAAATATAAGCATAATATTGTAGTTTCTCTTTGTAGTTGTAGTCAAATTATAAAATAATGTTTTCGAACTGAATTATAAGCATAATCATAGCGTATATTGCTCAAATAAAATGTTTACAATTATTTTAGTTATCATGTTTCGTTAGACTCGATTCGTTTCGTTAGAAGTGGCGCTACCGATAGTCGTTGGGGTCAATTTGCTTGCAGACCCTCTACAATTACATAAATTGCAGTAAGCCGCTGGATACAGGCGACACAAGACGGTGTATTGAGGGCCTGCGCAGATGTATTTCCCGCGGAGGACAGTCCTCCATCCTCGCCGTACTACTAGTCGCTCGTGCACGTTATTCATTGCAGTGGTAAGCGATCTATGTTGACGGACAAAAAAGTACGCCGAAGACTGTTCCTCATCTGCGCAGGCCCTAATCGGGCCTTGTCAAAGCAGTGTTTTATAAACGCAAGCAGGCCGCTGAGTGGCAGCGCCGCGGCTCTCCGTCGTTTGCATTACTGACGTCATCGCTGCGACGCGCTTTTGCCGTGCGCTAATTGCTGTTACTTTGAAGCATTACACGCTTGCTGTGATTTGCTATATCAATTATTAACACTCGAGTTTTTAAAAGTTGGATAGAGTACGTAAATGTAAGTACTTAATGTGTTATGGTATGATTTTTATAGGAAATAAATTACGTCATTAAAAGCCGCTGTCACAGTGACGACTATACTCGTAGTAAACTGAGTTTTCAACGCCTTCACAATCGATCCATTCAATTCGTTCATTTGCTAGATTCGAGTGTACTAAGATAGTAGATACAATATTTCATATCAGTGGATCGTATAGCACATTTTTAACGGTAGTTTTCACACTAGCACACTAACTAAGAAAACTAGCTTTTTCATCGTCTCGCAATATTTGTTTGCGTCACCACACTGCACTGCACCATGGTTCATCTTTCTCAGACCCACCATTCGAATATTATAGTAATATGTGCTAAGGAGTGGTTGCGTCGTCGTTACAAACTATAGTTTTATTATGGATCCCGCGTGCGAAAATAAAACTATTCGCAATAATGGCTGGATCAAATTTTTATTTTACCTGTGCATTACGAGTGTTTAGTGTTCAAAGAGACCCCAATTCAGCGATACGGGCGGCTATAAAGCCTTTATCCGGGCTGTGCGTGTGTGACGGCGCGGCCACTTCGCCGCTAGACTTATATTACGGGCGGCGGTACGACGTAAAGGAATATTAAACAATACTAGTAGTAAAGGTATTGTAATGGCAACTTTCTCAGAAAGCACAGAGCCACGAGTTCTTGGTAGGAGCGGTCGCTGCAAGATATCGAATAAAGCCCGAATTACACATAACGCGTGACGGAATCGTGTCTAACGAAGGTTCACTGACACAAGGATTTTTACCAATAAGAAGCACAATGTGAAACCGAGCTATTGTTTTCATAATTTTTACGACACGTTTTGTGTTAAAATAAAGCAGTATTTTTTATATATAGCTTAATACAAGATAAATAATCTTAAAACGTTTCGTACTAAAAGATTTCAATATTTCAATAGTACTGCCGTATCAATAAAAGCTTTTCTGCGTACAAAAACTTGGAAAGCGTTGTGGTACTGAGTTTTGGTCGAAATCCAGCATCCTCCTCTTAATTTTACAGATATACGCGCACGTTAAATATCACCATGAGCCGGGTCTTAAACTAAACAGGTCTGGTCCGGGATGAAGAGCACGAGACACTCAGAAACATTTATACGAGTCGCTTAAGCGCCACAGTCGTGGCCCCAGGTGTGGTACTAAAGTACAGGAACGCTCGATGCAACGTAAATTGTCATTACGTACTACTAAATTTGATGTGTTGGCGCGTGCCTCGCGTACGGCACTGTCTCTTACACTAATGGCATTGGAGATATGGCACTAAAACTGCACAAAAGAATAGCATAGGATCAGGTGCTTATGCCATATTTTCACCGCGAAACGTTCAAAGCATCGTAATGTTAAGAGAATTATGGCCACGAATTTTATAAAATTGTTTATTTGTTGAGTTGTTCTTCAATCACGTAAAATCAGTGCAACCTACTTATTTATCTCAGACAAGTAAGACCTAATCGAGACCCGAATGGTTTTTAGCATTAGCACAAAACAAATAATTACTATTTGTTTTAACTTAGGGTATTCAAAAATATGGCGTCTGCATAAATAAACCTTCGAATCTAAATTGAATTTTCAGTTGATACTTTTTAACGCAGTCGGATTATTGTATTCTTTTTAAATAATTTGCTCGTCAGTTGAATAAATTGCAGAAGTTCTGGAGCTTAATGTTTTATTATTCGAAAAAATCTTCTACAAATGGTCCAAGAAGCGGTCACAACTCTCAACAATTAAGAAAACGGCTTAGAGCAACAAGGGAACATAAAAGATTTATCAAAATGATAACAGAAATTTTAGGCTTTGTCGAGCTTCGTAATCCGCGGCTTACGCGAGGCGCGGCGCGGCGCGGGCTCGGCGCGGACGCGGCGCTGCAGTGCGCGCACCACCGCTATGTCTTCTGCCTCTAATCTGCGCGCCTCGCGCCCGACAAATCCCACTGATCCTTACACGACGAGCTGTTTTTTAATATCTGAGCTAGAAACATATTATTAACGCGTAAGTAACATACTTTTGTTGATTTGTCTTTTATAATCACGCATTAGTTCACGTAATTTTTTGTATGGGTTCAGTTGAAGACCTGGTAAGTGACATAGGCTACTTTTTATCCCGGAACAATAAAGGATTTTGAAAACCTAACTCCACGGAGACCAAATCGCAAACAAAAGATAGTCACTATCGTGCAAAATAGTTTCGTGAAAATAAAGCTAAGGTGTTGTAGCTACTCCTACTAGGCCACACTACTACTACTAGGCTACTAGTGCCTTCGTGATAGTGTATTCATCTCATGACTCGACTTCCAAAAAAGGAGTTTTCGAATTCGGCTAGTATCTTTTTTTATTTATTAAACGAGTACCTTTACAATTTGTTACACTTAAGTCAATTTTCGAGATGCCCATCATGCAATCATTACTCGATCGTTTGATTGAGCCGAGACACTTACAGATCGAAATCATAATTATTGTGACTTGTAACTTACACCTAGCGCGAGACAAGGCATGATAACTCCAGAATAAAGCCGAGGGTAGAGCTAGTGTGTAATATATCTAGTCCGGACTCCGAGCGATGGCTGCTGTAAGCCGCCGGATTACGGAAGCTCGGCAAGGCCTACATATTGCTGTTATTATTTTAACAAATGCGAGTCTTGTACGAGCCTGCGCCCCGCCGCCCGCGCCCCGCCGCCCGCGCCCCGCCGCCCGCGCCGCCAACCACGAGCTACGTCATGGCTACGTAGGTACATATTTCATCCGCGTGACTTTGATCCTAAGCCCGACATCTTGTAATCTTTTTGCGAATAAGCCGTGAGCTTTATTACGATTTCGGTGAAAGCCGACCTGTGCGAGGCATGAAACTCGTTAAAGGGTACGAGTGATGTTCATTCATCCAAAATAAAAAGCTGAGTCTGAATTAAAAGCCCATATTACGCAGATACTTCCTTTGTAAATTACTTTTTACTAGTTCTCGTCCGGGCGGACGTCCAAAAATACGCAACGACTTGAAAAGATCCTTATTTTCGTCGGTTGAAAAACAAAAACTTTACGTGTATACTTCTTCCAAACTTTGAGCTACTGCCGAGAACTTTTGACGAAAAACTCAAAACACTTGTGACTGAACCCATGACCTTATAGTGTCAGTAGTGTAATATGCTAACCACTAGACCAACGAGGCAGTTATTTATAGTAAATGTACTCTCTATACGCAGCATTGCTTCAATTCGCTTAATCGCGTCTGTAGCGTGATAACTAGCCTTGACCGAAGCCATCTGAAGCCGAGCGGCAAGAACATCTCTTCCAGCTCACTCGAAGATACCTCGTATACTGGGATTCACCGCACTCGCTTATCGTTCCAGCCAGTAAAGAATAATAGTTCATCGCGTTCACTCGCGCTGATTGAAGCCGAACAATGCCGGGAATTCGCCGCTGATTGAGGTTAACTTTGCGCGGCAAATTGCTGCAATTGTAGGCATTCGCTAACAGCAACCATACGCCGACTGTAAAGTTCTCTTTAAATAAATCGCACAGCGATGAGCGACGCCGCGTAATGAATAGCAGTTTGCATGATGCATAAGTTTGGTTGGCTCACGTGACGTACATTAAGCGTGTGTACCTACTGCCACGACTGCGTAAGGATTGTGCAGGTTTGTGTGTGTGTTTGCATCATTGTCTCAATCCATTATCGGCCCACTGCTGGGCGTGGGTCTTCTCTCAAAATGAGAAGGGTTTAGGCTACAAACCACCACAAGTTTCAGGCATGCAGGTTTCCTCACGATGTTTTGTTCAACGTTAAAGCAAGTGAGATTTTAGCTCAAAACGCACTGAACTCTGAAAAGTCATACCTACATAGATACGCCTAGGTTTGAACTCTGAACCCCCGAAAACGAAGATGAAGCCTTAACGAAAGGCTATTTGATTCGTGGGTATTTTAAAAGGTGTGACATTAACACCTCGGTCAACATTGTTAAAACGTATGAATATTAAATAAGTTTCAATTAAAGTCAAGTTATTAAAATAAACAGCGTTCAGCGTTTCTCAATGTACGTTAAAACACAACAAAAAGTTTTGTTTGTCTCATATACTAATTAAAAATCTCATTCCGTGAGTTTCCCGTCCGCTCCAGCTCGTCTAGACAGCAAGGCAGGGCTTTTACTCAGTGTCACCGTGTAATTCGGTCCGCGCGGCGCACACGGGGTTTTTTTAAACAAGGTAAACATTAGCAATTAAATGTAGCTGTACACTTAAAGGCACCCACACACTGCACACCTTTAGTCCTTCAATAATTAAGGGTCTCGAAACGTATCTAACCGTTTTCTGGCGACCAGAATGGTGTGCGTTGTAGTTTATATTTAGTAGTCCTGGATTTGATATCTAGTTAAGTGAACTTGGGGATTTATATTATTACTAACAGGAGATTGTTACTGAAAAGTTTTTTGTAGATAACTTTCAAAAAGAAACTTGAAATGTATTTTCACAATACCTGTGTTTAGAAGTTACTATTTTTGTTTTCATATGAATATATATTTTTTAAATTAATTTTATAGTTTTAAGTTCTCTGTAAGTGAGCAAATTGTTCTGCGATAACAAATTCTTGAAACCTAACTTTTGTTCGCACACGCGGTAACAGGTTTTTTAAAATCCCAATGTTTTTTCGGGATAAAAAGTTCGGCCTACGTCACGCTCCAAGTTCTCAATATGCAGAACATTACGTCGATCCGTTCCTCCAGGCTGCATAATCGAAGGACTAACCAACCAACTAACCAACCAAGAAATATACTTTCGCATAATATATACCTAATATAAGTAAGAATTTGTTGAATGCTATGTATTTATTTTATTTTATATGTGTTTACTTGTTGGACTCTTTGCGCTGTAAGGTTAAACTATAATTTAAGAATATTGCGTACAACTTTCTCTCAAAAGCTTTAATAAACAGTAGAGGCGGCGGCGGCGGCGGCGGCGCGGTACAGTCGAGCGCAATTACTGGCCGGGAGAGAAGTGGCGAGT
Source organism: Hipparchia semele (assembly GCA_933228805.2). Taxonomy (NCBI): domain Eukaryota; kingdom Metazoa; phylum Arthropoda; class Insecta; order Lepidoptera; family Nymphalidae; genus Hipparchia; species Hipparchia semele. Next base: position 13,428,843 of record OW121727.1, on the reverse strand, counting down.
GTTTGCCGCGCGCGTTACTCGCCGCTCGTGTCTAATGACAATTACGATGGACAAAGAAAACACGGGGACCCGGACCAGGAAATTGCCTTCTTCCACGCTTACACCCCCTTCCCCCACCCGGGGGACTGAGGGGCTGAATCTGCCAAATTAAACTTAAATATTCCAATAAACCAGTTGGGTCAGTAAAAACTTGGCCTTGACCAAAGTCGGTCACCACCCTGTCGTCGAAAAGTATGGCCAGGCGATTAAGCGTTCCGGTACGATAAGATAAGATAAAAAAGGCGGGTGCAGCTGCCGAATGTGGTCAATTACTCAAGCGTATTACAAAAGTAAATATAATTAGTAGTAGTTTTAATATATTTATTTAAGTTATAGAAGCTTTGTGTTGACGGTTTGTAATTTTTTAGTAACAGGAAAATTCGTCTGAACATTTGACACAGAATACACAAAAGCGAAGTCAGACACAACTGTTTTAAATGAATAGCCTTGAAGCCCTCCCGGCGCGGCGAAGTCAACGCGTCAGACGCAGGTTACCTGCTGAACGCGGGCACGCGGACCAAGCAGCCACACAAATAGATACGCCTCAAATTAATATTTCATAAAGAGATTTTCCATTTACTTTTACCCGTCTACGGCAATGGCAAAAGGAAGGGTTATGACTTTAATAGTCTATGTAGGTATGTGTGATTGTATGTATTTAGGTATGCTCTACCGTAGCCCTTCAAGTAATACTGATTAACAAAATAGCCACCTCTAGATGGTCTAGGCCTCTAAATTATGTAAAGGGAAACTTTTTAAAGTTTTGACGCGGAAAAGTATTACGGTTGCAGTAGGTCCAACTATACAATATTTAGAGTATGTATAATATAATAATCCAACCATTCATATATACCATGTAGCTTAGGTTAGCTGTAGCAGCCTTCAACTAAATGAAAGAAAGGAAGTATTGGATAGAGTCAGGCGTTACTTTGCGGAAGTTCATGATTAACAAAAAAATGTTAGAGTTATTTTGCTGTAATCCGCCAACTGTTGGCGGATTACAGCAAAATAACTCTAACATTTTTTTGTTAGAAAGGAAGTAGTCTATACTTCCTAATTCCACGAAGAAAGCATTTTGAAACGACTGTAACACTGTGTGTCTTTTCAATAGTTTTCAAATATACGAGATTTTGAATTAAAATGCCCATAAATTGTCCAGCCGTGGACGTCTATCGGCTGAGACGACAGCGAGGATTAAAAGTGAACCTTAATAAAATTGAGAGAAATTGAGTCAAATTAGCTAACGCCCCCGCAGCATCGCGCGCTACGAGCGTCGCGCTACGAGCGTCGCGCGGCCGCGTCGCGCACCGCGAGAGGGTGTAGGGAAGCCTCCCCGCGGACGCGGAGTAATTTATATTTTCCGCCTCTGAGTATTATCATACTTCCCCTCTTTTGTATGCTTTTTACTCGCATCGTTTTTAGATGAGTTTTCAAAACACACTTTAAATAATTGATATACGGTGCTTTTTTATAATTTTTATTTTATAAAGTGTATTAAAAGGTATCGTACTGACGCGATGTTTGAATGTGTAGACATTAGGGGCCTCGAGCACGCTCGTTGTGGCGTCCAGGTAAATATCGTAATCCTTATTTATTACTAGCGGACCCGACAGACGTTGTCCTGTCTTAACTATGAATATTGAAACTCTTTGACGAAATTGGCAGCACGCATTCTGTCAATGTTATGTCAAACGCCATAAGGTTACATCAAAAAAGTTTGAATTGTAAAAGCGGTTACATTAGAAATAATTTAATATGGTGGTTAATATTTCTTAAATTTTCTAATTTTCCGCGCAATTTTCTTAATTTTTTCTTTCATAAGAACCTTCTCCTGACAATAACAAACACAATAAAAAAAGAATTAGCGAAATCGGTCAAGCCGTTCACGCGTGATGCGCTTACCAACACATTAACCGATTCATTTTTATATATTAAGATTATCGCCAATTTGGTCGCTTGACCACGATCGATCACGTCACTAATCGTTACAACCAAACTTTGTGTAGATTTATGACGTGTCATAAGTGTTACAAGGTAGCCTACATGAAATAAATAAATTTTGAATTTGAATTTGAATTTGTATACTTTGCTATGAGCGTCTGTTTAAAGAGAATTTGTAGTTTACAGGGTTTCGTAAAAGCGACCGCAGTACTCCATGCTCGAGCGTATCTGAATATGGTAAAAAATCGAGCATTGCTTGAATGTAAAGCTCCGTTTCACTTTATTGAGGATACCTAGCTTTTTGCCTTGCCTCGACAACTTTATTTATTTTATTGTAGATGCCCGTTACCCGCACCGAAGTCTTTGAACGGAATATACGAACGGTTTCAACGAAACGGGAGTCGTCCCTCGAGCACGTCACAGTTTGCACGCAGCCCTTATATTTTTACTGCCGTATGTCGTTTTATCGATGCGGAATGCAAAGTAATTCTCAAACAAATATCCCGACAGAATCGTAGTAATAAATGCCAAAAAACGGCGATTCAAACGTCATAGAGTCGCGCGCTGTGTGGGTGCGATTAATAACGACTAATATATAGCGGCAATAAAAGCGGATTTATTATCCGTAGTTAGGCCGCGGCACTATCGATGAATCGACGCGTGTATTATTCACGTTATTTATAACGCCGTGTGGGTGCATCGAGGGTACGAGCGTCCAGTGCGGCGCGCAGGTGAACAGAGTCCCAGTCAAATAAAACTTTAATGCGGCACCGACTGCGATGTATATAACTGCGTACACTCGTGAAGTTAGCTGACGCGAGCAAAAAATCGATTCATCCTGAGTTTATTTCATCTTATAGAACATTGTTTGTGAGCTTTTGGATCTAAAAACGAGCACCTCAAATGAGACCTATAAAAGAGTGCTCTAATAGACAGGCATCTAATATAGCTGTCGCGGTTGACGAGCGATCCATTTCGGTCGGATTACAGAAATGCCAATCAACGGGCTATTACTTAATCCTGATTCACGTTACGCCATGTCTTAAAAAGTCTGTGTCTTGACTTTTGCCCGCAACTTCATCTACGTGGAGTTCAGTTTTCAAAACTTTACTGGAACCATTGTTATTTTCAGGATAAAGAGTAACCTATTTCACTCGAAGTACTCAACAATCACGTCTGCCGTGTAAATCATCACGTCAACCCACTGCTCCGTTACCACGTCATTGAAGAACGAACCAACAAACGAACATACGTTCGTATTCATAGTAATTAATTATTCTAATTAGTAGTAGGAGAAAGTATTCATGTTTCACCGATCTTTGACATTGTTCCGTTTATGGCACGGTCCTGGTAAAACACAACGTGAATCATGCTTACTGTAGATACAGATTTTGATAAGTGTTTGAGAATAAACTGGAATTCGAAGTCAACGTGATTGACAGCAATTATAGCAAATAACCTGGCTACACAGCAATCGCCGTTTATACAAAGCAATTTCAAAATGGTATCCTTAACTTTTAATAATCTTGTTTAAATAATTAATAGATATATTACATTCTGACCATGATCGTAAAAAGATAATGAAGTTTAAAAGGTTAAAAATTTACTTGGCCGTACATTAAATACAACTCTACATTTTATTTTTTTACTGTTTTACGTTCAGTAAAACTATTCTGAAGTAGAGCAAGAAAAGGGAGCAACAAACAATCTTCAAACGCCTCCAGCCGTTGTATGAGATTACATTTTATCCTTTGACTTAGCTTCCTCCGAAATATTTTGTACCTACAAGTATGTAGGTACAATATTCGTTTAAAAGTATGTCTAGTAACACGATTAAGAGGGAGAAAAAAGTACCATCACCATCAGCCTTCGCATCCTCTGCTTGGCATGAATCTCTTTAAGGTTGCACCAACACATTTGGCCCTTGCCTTCTGCATCACATCAGTGCCAAACACAAATTATAAATTAAAAAACTACCTAAAAATTACTAAATTAACGTGTAAAAAGTTTATCAAGAATTAATTAATTTACAAAAAAAAAGACGTGTGGCACTCGGGGACTGCCGCGGTAAAGCTATTGCATAGCATTTTTTATCAACGCTATCTAGCGGTGAGCCGCTAGATAGCGTTGATAAAAATCGCTATCTAGCGGCTCACCGTAGAGGAGTCCCGTGTCAGGTTATTTTCGTTACGGAATTTCTGGATTCGGTCTCCACGCTGGCCCGCGATAGAAGCTATGCAATAGCTTAATAAATAAGTACTTAGGTAATTTTTGCTCATAATCATAAATAAGCTTAATACAAACTTTAAAATAAGAGACTATAGAAAACTAGATAAAACGAATTGCAAAGTTGTTTAATTATAAAGTTGCTTGCCATACCCCCATCGTCACATTGTGTCCGCGTGAGCCGTCGATCGCGCCGGGCATTGTAGCTGCAAACTCCGCAATAGCCTGAATTTAGCATCGGATTGTACTTCCGACTTCCGTCACCAATGTGCCTCTCGCTATCACAATTTGTTGCTAATTCAGTGGTTTTGATTTTATCGCTTAAATACCTCGTTTTTATACATATATTATATCATAGCTTAAATATAGTTACAACTTTTTCGAAAATAATATAAAAGAGTTAATAAACGTTTGTTCTAAAACCATAGGCTGAAGTGAAAACGGTTTTGTTTGGTTGTGAAAAGATCGATCAACGATGGTAGCTTAGAGGTCTCGGGGTCCAGGGTTCAATAATGTCGTTTGCGTTTGAAGCGAATAATATAACATTGTTGAGAGTTCTCAATAATATTATTTTCGTAGTTTCGTAGTTGGCCAGCGTTGTGGACGATGATTATATTTATTAGTTTTCATCAACGTTCCAGCGAGGTGACTGAAGTCGAAAACGTTTGTATCCCCTCTCAGAATCAGTTTTTCACTTATATATATTATATGAAAGGGAAAGGGCAATATAATATTTTGCATGCCAGTGGCCCGTTTTTCGATAGATGGACACAGAATGAATATTGAGTGGTGAACGCGGAGTTGGCAAATCCCTAATTGATTTTCTGAGACTAAAAGCGAGTTTATATGACACGTCAGACTCACGATAGTATTCTGAAGAAGTCCTTGCAAGAGAGCTTTCTCGAGCAGCGGACATTTCTATTTGTGTCGACGTAAATAACCACGTATTAAATGCGAGATATAAAGGGTAGATCTTCAGCTAACTACTACTAGCTCTATGCAGTTTAGAAAAGGAGGTGGGTTGATAAGGCCCAAAATCCGCCCCTCATACACTCGAAAAAAAAAGTTCCAGATTCCGACAAATTGTAAATGTATTTATATACTTGAAGATATAAACTTTATTTTAATGTAAAGTTTAGGTGATAAAAAAATAGTAAGTTACAGAAAATATTACCCAAAAAGAGAGTGTTTCTTTTACTTTTCTTACATTTTCATACATTTTAGTCGTTTTTTAAGCTTTGATTTAATATTTTAGAATGAGGCGCTCCATGAACCAAAATAAATTAATACTCATATAAAAGCTTATAAAAAGGAGCATCATTATCAGTTACGTTTACCATGGTTCAAGGAGCGCCTCATTCTAAAATATTAAATCAAAGCTTAAAAAACGACTAAAATGTATGAAAATGTAAGGAAAGTAAAAGAAACACTCTCTTTTTGGGTAATATTTTCTGTAACTTACTATTTTTTTTATCACCTAAACTTTATATTAAAATAAAGTTTATATCTTCAAGTAAATAAATACATTTACAATTTGTCGAAATCTGGAACTTTTTTTTTCGAGTGTATGAGGGGCGGATTTTGTTGCCTTATCAACCCACCTCCTTTGTATTAAATAAGGTAATGTCACTATATACAAGATCCTTTGTTTCCGCTTTGTATTTCTAAGAATCATGCGAGTAGGGAAGATGTCTCGGAGCATCGCGTGGAACAACGAATGGCCAGAGGTCTTAATTCAGATCGGATGTTACGGTTATTGCCGTCCGCCCCCCCTCCCCTCCCCGCCCCTCACCCCTCACTCCCCTCCCCCGGCAGAGCTCCTCTTACATCCGCAGTGGAGCAGTCGGCCGGGCCCCGGGCGTCACATTATTGCCATTGTTAGTTGTGCCGCTGAGGTGAATATACTACACATGTAAATATGCTTTTCCATTTGTTTTCCCTAGGTTAAGGATTACTATTTTGTACCGTTTTTATAGTTTTGAGATGAATGCCATTACTTTATTAAACTGAACGTAAGTTATTCATTTTACAGAGATAAAAAGTAAGTATTTATAGATGCCAATGGCAGAGAGCGTGAATACAAATCGTTGTGGATCTAACACAATTTTTATCCAACTTGCTTTTGTACACTTCAATCTATTGCTCCATTGCTACGTGATTGAAGGAAAAACCACAAATAAACATACTTTCGCATAAAATTAGTAAGATCACAAAAACATGCACAGTGACAATTTAAAAACGATGACAAGTAGAACACACAATCGCGTTCACCGCAGTATTCGGTGTCGAACCGCTTTATGTGAGTCGTAAATGCCGCCATAACCGCATCGCAGGCGACTGCCGCCCCGCGCGCCGCCCGCCCTCGGTAGCGCCCTACCGGCCCGAGCGATGCGATGTTTCAATTATATTTTAAAGGGATTTTATTGATATAGGTGTCATTTGCATGAGTAGCGCGATTGTTTGTCCCATTATTATTATTAGCTACCTAATAGCTTTTGCCTATGACTTCGTCTAAATTGATTTATGTAGGTTCAAAAATAAATTTTTCACTCAGCAGAAGGTTTTCTTGGGAGTAAAATACATCCTGTATCTCCACAATGAATCGATCCTTTGCTCGAAGAACAATGATCCTATTCTTGTAAATATTACCTCATCTGTAAAGCTGGGAAAAATCAAAGCTACATTCTTACTGTAATTAATATTATAAATGCGAAAATTGTGTTTGTTGGTTTGTCCTTCAATTAACGCTGCAACACAGCTACGGATCGACGTGATTTTTTGCGTGGGTATAGTTGAGGACCTGGAGATTAACATGGACTTCATACCGGAAAAACAAAGGAGACTAAACCTAAAGCTATAACTATAAATTTATTTAGCAGCTTTGCATAAAATACGTGGAATAGCTGCAATAACTAAAAATGTAGTGATACGAAACTTGAAATATTTATCGCAGGCAAATATCAACAACGTCCGTATTCACAAATATTGCCTTGATTTTGATTGATGCATATGTCATGTCGCCCGATACTCGTATATAGTATTGAATTAAGCAACCGTGTGCATTCGAGCATATTGTGAGACCTCTTTTTTGATAAACCTTCGGCTGCTGTCTCTCCTAGTGATAATTGGCAACGGATTCAAAGATGGTAGCGGTACGAGGGTACAAGCCATTGTGCCGGGATGCTAAATCACTTTGCACCAAGTCTTTGGCTGTAAGTAGTGATTATAAGCCGCGGCTAAAGCCTCCCACCAAACCGCACAACCGACAAATTATGAAATCTCAAATGACCTCTGCCGGGACTTGAACTCGAAACCTCCCCATCACAAGCGCTTGCCGCTGCGCTAAAGGTTTTCTAAAACCTCATAGTAATATTTGTGAATAGGGATGTAATGTTATTAGAGCGCGGCGATAGAGGGAACGGCGCGTTCCGTGGGATGCGAGTCACGTGCCGCGCGAGCTTGTTTCACTGACCTTTCATAATCGTAATCTCGTGCCGTGTTATAATACAAATGATAAAACTGCGTGTGCTGTTTATAATTATTATTATGTTAAACGTTTTATTTTCTCAGTAATTTTATTCTCTAAGTATTAAAGCATAAACAACTTATACCTAGCTGAATAGATGTAGGTTTTGACTATTTTTTGTTTCCCCCATGCACGGTCTTATTTTGTAGACATTTTATATTATAAAAATTGTTGTTATAAATTTTAGTAGGTTTTTATTAATTAGGTTTACAGACAAGCCGATTTGCAGCGTTCTGAATTCAAAACATTTTTCTTCACAAAAATGCATTACAATAGATTTTTGCTTATTTGCTTTGAATAATTCGTGCTTCTGGATTCTGGAATAACGTCTCACACATGTAGTAAGATTATGTTTGAGATAAGCAGAATAAAAATATTTAAATAATTTCTTTTGCCTGTTCGTAAAGAGATAACACACACAGTGGAACAAACTTGTGCCTCTTAAGACAGTCAAGACTCTAACGTTGGTCTAGAAAGCAGATTAGAAAAACTCCGTCTGAATGTTTTAATGTGAGATTAATATATATATATATATATATATATACGCAACGATTGCGACTTACTTAGCTCGCATAATATTAAATTGACTGCAATATTGTACTCTGAGCGATCGCCCCGACGCAATGTGCCGACGCTGCCTGATGTTCAAAAGCTGTTTTCATTACTCATACACGGAAAGTAGGTCTGAAGTTGCCTGAGAAGCGGGTTGAAAGTAATACTTTTCAGCCCTAGGGAGAATCGTTTTCAACTGACAGCTGTCAAATAATTAAAAAAAACTAGTTGTCACATTTTTATTGGAATTCAAATGAAACACGACATACCCGAGTGCATCCATAGACAAGAAGAAAGATAGACTTTATTCATAAAGTAAAGACAACTGAAAGTTGTTGATTTATGTAAAATAAAGTTCACTCAATTTTCTTTAGCTAATTTCTATTTTTATTTTGACTTTCCTTATATTCGTAATGAAAAGCACAGTGTTTCCCTCGGGATAAAGACTTATTTAGTCCCTCGAACTATAGGCCCCCTCGCTACGCTCGGGCGCCAAACCCCGTCTCGGGACTAAATAAGTTACTTTCATCCCTAAGGTAACAATGTACTATTCCCGCCCTTTGTTAGAGCGCTTGTATCGACGGGTTAGTTGTATATTGTATATGATTTCAAGCTCGATAAATTATATTTCCGTTGACATAAATGAGTTAGCTTTTCCGCGGGGATTTAAACTTCACCTATTCCGAACCGGCGCGGCGACAGAGCCATCGTCGCAGAGAGCGAAGATACTTGTAAATTACGTTATTTTATTTGTACATAAATTATTGTTTTTTTTTCTCTGTTGATTCTGAGTACCAAAGTGGTGCTCAGTACAATTAAAATCTAGCCTAACTTAGTTGACTAATGAGTAATTTTAATTTAACCTAAACTTCTAAATTACTATCTTAAATACTAAGAGATTGTCCAATGACGCATCTTAGTCTTTCTTTGACTTTAGATACACTTTGTTCATGTGTTCTTTTAGGCAGCACTTTCACTACACTATCACTATAATACACTATACACCAACTCAAATGGTTTTGTTCGTTTTAACCTTCTCACTAGCTCCGTTACGTCAAGCAGCTGGATTGCCTCAACGTTAACGTGGCGGTGAAGCCGTTGTTCGTGGGCTTCGGCAAATTTTGATATGACTTTATCGACGAATTCAATTTAAATAAATTATTGTGATGTTAAAATAAAAGTCAAAAAAGGAAAGAGACCGCTAAAATGTCATATTTTTAGATTTTATTTATTTTAACCGTATGTCGTGGCACAAATACAAATACAAGGTTGTGCACAAACATTTATTATGACAAGCACGCCGCCGCCGCGCCGCGCACACGGCGCTGTGAGGCCGCTGAGAGTGCTTGTGATCTCTCACGTGAGAGCTGTCGGGAGGCGAGCGAAGAGAAATCAGAAACAGACGAGCGAAACATCTAAATAATTACACTTTGTTTCGTAAAATGTAGACTTTTTCCACTACACCGTATTATAATTTGACGGAGGCCTACCAAATCGTATAAGCCGTATATACGTATAACCGTATAAGTATAACCTATGGGGCCGCCCGACTTCAACAAACATGTACAAACCAAAAATATTTATTTTTAAGAGAATTTTCATTCATTTTTATTCTAGTCCTATTATTCAAATCAAATCAAAATTCTTTATTTGCATAGATTGAGTGTAGGTAGATAGGTGTTACATATTTGAACGGTACTGCAATCTGCCGGGTATTGGCATGCAAAAATAATCTATACTATTATAATAAAGAGAGAGCGCCAATTTTGTGAGTTTGTATGTATGTCCGGAGCAAACTTTGGAACCACCGCACCTATTACAATAATTCTTTTACCATTTCAAAGGTACATTATTCCAGATGGTTATAGGCTATAATTATTTTAATAAATGTATTATGGCTAGATATTATGTGCTTTGTTAAAGAAGTCGGAAATTTTTTTGACTCTTAAACGTTTTCAAGGCGTGCGCTGGGTCATATACTGTTATTGGATGAAAATGATGTATGGGTAAATTGTTCCTCTTAAAGAGTTCTAAAAAAAAGTCCGCGATAGCATATGTCTATATTCTAAGGATAACTTACAGTAACCATTTCTATCTTTCAAATTTTGATTAAAAATAATGAATTATTTTCGAAGCTTCTTTAACCGATGTGATGTCAATCTATATCTAAATAAATATGTTTATTATCGTAAGTATTTAATTTAGAACATATTTGCTCTTTACACTATACAATTTAAATAAATATATTAGGAGTTATCGGAAAATTAATATGTCCGCGCGACAAAATAATAAAATGGTGCCGGCTGGCGCGGCGGGGCACGGTGGCGGGTATCGGTGCGGGATATTCGTGTGGTTCCTGTGGTGATCTTATTGACAATCGTCTCCTATAAGAAGCTCACAAGAACAAATATTTAATTTTCAACCCGGACGAAGTCGGCGCGGGCTTCTAGTATTATAATAATTCTTATTGGCACAAATCTTATAGAGCTTCGAAACCCATAATTTATAAAAAAATCATCAAATAATACATCATATAATTAATATTTGAAACGCTATACATTGTATTTATTTTATTCAATTAAAATGTCAAATGTAAAATTTGTGAAATTTTTATATTATAATGTCAACCTTATTCTAATTAACTTCTAACTATTATTAAATGTATGCACCAACTAATTATAGATTTGTGTCTGTTAAGTACTCTTTAATTGAATAGTATTTTTTTAACATCAAAATTCATCATCATTCGGAAGGGATTGGATCCTTCGTGTTCATATTTTCATCTCCACAAGAGCAACTTTGCTTTATGTGATATTTAAGTTCATTCCAAGCTATCGGTGCCTGGAATTAAAGCAAACATCAACTCATTTGTGAAACTACTAATAATTCTAATCCCGATCGAATCTAGAAAATCTCTCGCTACCTACCGGTAACGTGCTCTAATATAACCAATGAAAACATAGTTAAATATAAGAGCTAATTTCAGATAGCTAACTTTGAAACTGTTTTAACATAGTTGTTACGGAAGAAATTGGGCCGTGGGAAGTTAGAGGGAACAATGCAAAGACTTGGAAGGGTAGTTAGTGTAAGTGAGGGTCAATGTAATTACCCCCTCTCGATGTGTAAGGAGACGAGCGCTCCCTCTGCGCTCGCCATGGTGTAACTGTTAACTACATTGTCGAAAGTTTGCGGATTACGTGCCGGCCTTAAGACGGATCTCGGCGGAAATAGCTCGCAGCGCCGCGAGGGCTGCATTACATAACTAGTTACTATGCTTCGTAGCACTGGTCCACTCGCACCGACCGGCTTTATATATTAAGTTAAATCTACTGGGGACACAAGAGCTGGCGGCTAACTTGGCCATAGAATCACTTTGGCCATCCGAAAGGGCAACGCTGCCTGGATGCTGTGCCGACATTGATGAGATGATGATGACAATAATCTTTGCCTTTCAAAGTTATAGTAAATAAAAATAAATAAATAAATAAATAAATAGTCTTTTAATCAAGAATAAAAAACAGCCACATAAGAAAAAATACAAAGAGAATCAATCGTAAAAAGAACACAAACATAAAAAATACAATATATTATATAAAGACTAAAGATGGATCCCGGCGGCTTAAATTATACATAACGTTATATCTATTGAATTATTTTCAAGCCGCCGGGAAATTCTAGTATTTTATTTCTATTTCCATTTCTATTTCTATGCGTTTCAGCCAAGAAGAGCACCCTGCGTATTGACCAACTCTGTTACAGGTTCTTACCAGTTTATCTAAGTATTTCAAGCTCTTCTTGTCTGAAACGCACAGGAAAATAAACGTAAACTTAACCAACTGCAAATCATATAAATGTGGCGCAAGCTATTCCTGATAAGGGTATCAACGTAACCTCAGCATAATGCTGCAGCAGTGTAGACACACTCCCCCAGCGCTGATTTTCAGGCGACCCCTAGTAGCACTAGACGTCCCGGGCCGGTCTGACCGGTTGATTGAGTAATAATCCCACAAAAATGTTTATTATTCTTTATCAACTATCCTAGGTACATATCTATATTCTATGGCCATAGTCAAGTTGAATTTGAAAGCAGACTGTAGGTTAAAGTAGATGAACCTTAAAATTATTACGGCTAGTAGGTAAATATCTAAGCTACTCGTAGAAATGAAATTAATTTCCTAAGCTGTTGTTATAAACCTCGATAAATATAATTAATCTCGTCCATTACGAGCCGTCTTATTAAAAATATCATAATACTTTGGCCCGGAGCAAATTAATAAAAAGGCCTCAAGAAAGCCGCCAAATTTTTTCTACAAACATTTACCAGATTACACGAATGAAAAGATTCGGAGAAATCTTTTAGAATTTTACAAGGGATTTGAGAAGTGGCGGCGAGCGGCGAGCTAACGAAGGGCCTCTACGAGGGGCGCGGCGGCGGGGCGGGGGGCGGGGCGGCCGCTAATGAGATCCCAACAATGCAAACATGCGTGACCTTAAAGTGTGGGGTCTGCAGAGTGTAGATCGCGCCCCGCGATGCCGCGATCGAGTCCGGTTAGCTGTGCCGGCTAGGTGCGGGATCGATGGTGTATAGTCTACACTCTGCAGACTCCACACTTTAAGGTGTTGTTATAAATGATGCGAGGCTCTATAAAGTACCTACACTACGAACAATATTATTTGAAAGTCAATAGACTTCAATACAGGATTCAAATGGCTCCAAATGGCTGTCAAAGATGGTGCCATCTTTGAAAGCCATTTGGAGCTCAAGTTATAAATAAACTACTCGTAGTTGATAACTCGTAGCTTACATTCCAGAGATAGACAAAGGATATTTTTATCCTGGGAATCCCAGTTCTGAGTTCCCACGGGATATCGAAAACCCAAAATCGATTTGAAAATGAGTAAACAAAGAATTTCGAGGAATAATATCTATGTAACAATACAAAATATAACGTGACCCCTCGGGGTAATGCTTCGCGTATAATATCACTGTAATGACACAGCGTGCTGGCTGGCTAGAGTGAAGGCTTAGTCGACAATAATAGCATAAACGTCAGTTTCTTCTTCTTTCACTTCGTCCGTTGTTGGACAAAGACTTCCTCACGTGCACGCCATTGCTTTCATTGTTGTGCTAGTCTCGTCCAAGTCTCGACCACAAGCTTGATGATAACATCGGCGGAGCAGCGGGATGGTTGCCTTCCCACAGTTCTCCCGGCCAGAGAACAATAGCATAAGTGACGCATCGCAGGTCGCATTCAACATCGCGAGTCGGAAGGATTTAGCGTTGGAGCGGCGTTGGAGCGGCGTTGGAGCGACGCCAGCGCGCGATTAACTCTCGCGAAAAATTTATTAGCCTCTATACTACACCGTGCTGCGATATATTATGTACGATGTGTTTACGATATACGCAATACATTATTTCGCTCCGGTATCTTTCTTCCGGAACGGTGCTTTTATCCTGCGGAATTCAAAACGCCGATAGCACCTATCCGCATTACAGCTCAAAACAAAAATAATGAATAATTATCGTTTTCATGATGTATTCGGAATTCTCTTCGGAATGTTTCCGCACTATGTTTCCCTTCACCGTTAAAGCAGGTAACATTAAATTACTTAGTACGCATATAACCCCGAAGGAGACTCAAGAGAGAGTGTGTCAAGAATTGAACCTTAGACTCCCTGGAAAAAAGGCGGAAGAATGAGAGTTTTTGGATGAGAACTCTCACTTTCAAAAAATGTTGGGTGCTGAAAATTAGTGGAGATGATGATGATAAATGTGTATCTGGAGATTCGAATTCCGGGCATCCACCTTTTACTTTTTGCAGTTATCTAATTATATAAAAGGCAAAGGTGACTGACTGACTGACTGACTGACTGACTGATCTATCAACGCACAGCTCTAACCACTGGACCGATCCAGCTGAAATTTGGCACACAGGTAGCTATTAGGACGTAGGCATCCGCTAAGAAAGAATTTTTGAAAATTTCAACCCCAAGAAAATTAAATAGGGGTTTAAAAAATCGAACCTAACGTGAGCGAAGCTGCGGGTAAAAGCTAGTGTTCAATATGTTCTCAAAGGTGTGGGATGTCTGCCTGCGTACACTTAGCCAGCTCGGTGGACCTCAAGCCTTCTAATTCTGAGAAGAGACAGGTATTGGACTAGCAATGTTGGATGGTGTTGAATATTGACTTCTGCAAGCAATTGCGGGAGATACTTGCCAGTGGAATCTCCGCATTAGAATCATTGAGTGATTTCTTGAAAGCAGGCTTTAGAGGCAGTGAGACAGTGCGGGCGGTGCGGGCGGTGCGGGCGGTGCGGGCGGTGCGGGCGGTGCGGGCGGTGCGGGCGGTGCGGGCGGTGCGGGCGGCGTAGTGCCAGCTGATTTAGCGCTTGGCGCCGCGCCAGCGAAGACCGATTACGCGAGAAAAATTGAAAAGCCGCGCTGCGCTACCGACGCACAGCCCACACACACACAGCCGGCCCGCTAGCTGCACGAAGTATCTAATACTTTAGCTAAATTAGGTTTAATTTCATATCTTTAAACGTCTACTTATCTGAACAGCTTTTGTGCAACATGCATTCAAATTGTGCAACAAAAATACAGTTACCGCCACAAAAAGATTAAAAGGTATCTCGCAGCCATGCTTAAAAATACAGCTCGCAAAGCGTAAGCTTTTAAAAAAGTTTGTCGTTGACTCAAAATTAGTTACTTAGTACTCTTTTTAGTTGCTTCTATCGGCGGTTCAATTTTTTGTAAAAAGTAATCATAAACAGTAAAAGAGAAGGTTCCTCCGGAATTTTTAAAAAATTAATACCACGCGGACGCGGATGAGCTTGCGGGCAAAAGCCAATAGCAAAATAAATGATCGGACAGAATTCAGTATCCCATCCCAATTGTAGCGTCGTGTTTGAAACGAACATTGTTTTGATACTTGTGTCGCATCAAAGGCGATGAATTCGCGCGTTCCCGCTAGCAGGCTTGTGCGCCGCGATCCTCTCTGAATGAAATGTCTGCTGGCGGCTGTCATGAAAAAACAAATTAAAACAATTCAAACATGGCGCTACGCCATGATCATTATGTTTTCGACCGCATTAGTCCAGTGGTGAGGTTGTCCGGCCGCGGTTCAAGGGGTTTTCGGGTTCGAGTCCTGAAAAAAGCTATGGATTTTTTATCAAGTCACTCTCAATAGCAGCCTGGAGTTGGGCGGTCAGTAATGTTGAGTTCACACCCTTGCCTGGGAGAGCACGTGAAGCCGTCAAGCTTGCCATCCCATTGAACTGAAGGAAAGAGTAGAGTGTGAATTTTTTTTTGTAAAAACCAATTTTTTGAAAAAAACAAAGTAACTAAAATAGCCAGCACGACCATATGTTATGACAACTGTTTAGCTTATAAGTAGAATTTGGAATTAAGAGAACAGCTTTCTCAAATGACAAACTGCTTTTGAACATCGGTTAAATTGATTACCTTCTAATGAAAGTTAATAAAAAGCTATAAATATACTTACAGGTAAACAAAAACAAAATTACGATTAACTTCCTCCAAGACAAGTCTCCGTAATAATATAGTCGAAGTTTAAAAGCACAAGCGACGTCTAACTCCGGAACAGCGCGGCAGCCAGTGCAGCTAACTGGCGAACTTTGTCACCTGACTCTGTTATTCCGAAGTTGGGAAAAAGTAGCTGTCCAAAGACTATTAGCGAGCTAAGTCGGGGGCATTAGCTAGGTGAGACGAGCACGCCGCCTGGAGACGAACGGCGTTCGTGAACGCTACTGTCGTCAAATAAATTACGAGGAGAAAGGCAGAGACGATTTATTCATTTGTTTATTCATGTCAACCCATCGCCAGCCCACTGCCAGGTTTACACTTCACACATCGCTAACTCTCAGGCGTGCAGGTTTCTATACTATTTATTACAATAACTTAACTGCATGATGCCCACGAACTCGTCCGAGCGGTCTTATGCTAATCTATAGAGCGTACTCTGACTCAAGATAGAGGTTAAAACGAGACACAAATACGCTCTGACATAAATCTGTCTCGTTTTTACTGTCTTGAGTGTGAGCTGAGTAAGAGTGCAGTTTATAGATTAAATGAGAATGAGAAGAATAAATTAATCAATTAATCGGTCAATCAATCGATATACTTTTATTGTACACCACAAACATGAAAAAATAATGAGTTTATCAAATAATATTATAAAACTTAGCCTAATAATAACCTGAAGACAATACGGAAACATAAAACTAAGCATAAAGCTTTTGAGGCTATAATTATTTTAATTTATGTTTCAAATAAAGTCCAAAACTATTTAATTGTTTTTAGAACTTTTATTTAACTTTAACGTTAAATACTTCGCTTTGCTCGGTCAATCAAATTTGAGCATTCCATTACAAAGGAGCATAAAGATTACAAAAATATATCAAAGTAATGAATAGCACAATTAATCACAGTAATCTCGTGCGTGGGTAGAGCCTTGGTGGAGCAGATTACAATCCAAACTATTTTATCACTGACAATCTTATATACAATATTTTATAAAATAAAAGCATGACCTCACCATTATAGTAAGCCACTATTTAAGGCACAGGTAATCCTTATACTAAAATGGAAGCTTGTTTGTTTGTTGGTTTGTCTTTCATTCACGCAGCAGCGGAGCAAAAGTTTGGCTTAATTTTTTGCATGGATACAGTTGAAGATTTGGAGAGTGACATAGGCTACCTTTTGTCCCGATAAAGCAGTCCGCGGGAATCTTATAAAATCTCATAAATTAAAACTAGAAGCTGGCCGTTATAGTATCTAAGCAATTTTTTAAGGCGCAGGTAATAATTAATAAATATAAATATTCATTAAATCCAAAGTACACAATGTTTGGCGGCGTGTTATTAATTAGTTCCAGTGGTTCACGGCTCGCGGCGGAACTCCGCGAAAGTATTTTAGTTAAGTGCTGAAAATAGAGCGGCGGAATTTGTTCGCTTATTTGAGCCGCTCCATTATTATAATTGCTCCGCGTCCGAGATTGCTCCGAGGCACGGAAACGCGCCCGTGTGTGAGGCCGACACGAACAGAACGCGGCGCGGCGGCGCGGCCGGCGACGACTGCGAACCGCTACAGGCAGCTGCTAACGCGTACATCACTTGTGCAGCATCAGCAGTGACAGCCTGGTGGTCAGGACTGCGGTCTCCTATTTGGGGGTCGCATGTTCGATCCCCGGTCGAAATTATGTGCGTTTAAGCAGTTAAATAAAACATACTTCAACGGTGAAGGAAATAACATCGACAGGAAAGCGCTCCACAGTTCTCCATAATGTTCTCAATGGTGTGAAAAGTCTGCCATGTTGCAATGGGCCAGCGTGGTGGACCTAAAATGCTTCTCTGAGAGGAGAGCTGCGTTCAGTAGTGAGCCAATTATATATAGTTTTCTAATGAATATGATGATGATATTAAAGGCACTGATGTGATGACTGCACTGTTATTGAATGATGTATAAGAATGAAATTTAATGAATCAATTTTAGCCTTTATTCAAGATTTAATCTTTATAATAACATGGCACTCATGAAAAAACTTGGAATACAATTGAAGATTATGAAAATGAAAAAAAAAAATTCGCGGATTTGACTCGCTTAAGAAAAGCGAGAGATGATTACTAGTAATCATTTAAACGACTTGATAGAGTTAGTCCTTTACTAGTCTGTTACCATTTTTTTTATGTACATATAAAGAATTACAAGGAAAAAATACCAATTTGCATCGACACTTACCATTAAATGAATTCGCATTCGCAGTCTACCATCAAATTAAATTTAAAAAAACACGTTAGCGTGGCTTCAAAACATACATTTTTGTACCGTATCAAGCTCGAGTACGTATTCGGCGGATTTAAACAAGACCTCGATTAATTCCTCAATTGGCAGAAACTCCGAGTGACGTAGTAAGGAGCAACGGCTACACAAACAGCCGCCAACTCAGCGTCGAGCGCCGAGCGCCGAGCGAGCGAACAGACACGCGGGGAGACTTATTGATGAAGTGCTCGCAGATGCCGAGTTGCCGACTCAGTGTAATTAGGTTCGGAGCTAGTTGTCGGGAACTACATAAATATTAATAATATGGTAATTGAGAGCAGCGACTTGACGCCCTGATGTGCGTGGGTGATTTGCGAACGCCTGAAATACAACAATAGAATCCTTTCATACCTACTCATTTCTTAGGCTTAGGTCATCGAACCCTCTTTGTAGTTAGGTTAAATTCGTAAAAAAAGATCTAATGAAAAGAAGCTAAAAGAGCTATGAAAATGGAACCAAAGTGTTAGTACTAAAAGTTTCAAGCAAAAATAATATTAAACATGATAAATAGCCCAATAACAGTTTTGCATTTTCATTTCTTAAGCTACGTTGATGACAAAAATATTTAATGGAAATGGTGACACCACCCTTTTGGTTTGTTATTTGGATTGACATTATATGTCAAATAATTCACCATCTACCCTCCATTTCCCTCCGTGCACTAAAATGACGTTCGTGGCGTCAAAATTGCGACGCCATGACACATAAGTCAGTACGAATTCTCGTCTCCGCGAGACGCATGCACAAATTGTGTCGCCCGTCCTCGTGCTTCAAACCCAACCCAAAAAGTGTGTGTGTGTGTGTGTGTGTGTAATGACTTCGCTGCCCAGCTGATGCCGACGTGTTCCGGAGAGGCCGCTATAGTGGAGGTGCGCACCTGGCTCCAGTCCCGGGGACTTTGCAAGGTTAGTGCACGAAGATCCCGCTATCCCTTCATTCGCCCTAAACCTGGAACGTCTAAATTCTAAATTTCATACAGTCTACAAGCACTGGCTATCGAAGGTGGACAGTGGCGTCCGTTTCTACACCAAACGGAAAAGTTTTATTATATGGAACAAATGAGGGTATGAAAAAAGTTATCGGCGTGTACCTCAAAAACTAGACGTGATAGAAACAAAAGATATCCACTGTCTACATACTATAACTATAGAAACCTAAAATAGAAGTCAGTTTTTCGGGTACCGAAATCGTGTCACGCAGTGTTATTTTATGTAACCTAAGCATCCTTTTTAGTTATTATGAAAAACTAATAAACAAGCCGGTGCTAGAAACGGAACGCACATCGTTAGTCGTAATATATTAGGAAGATTGCGAGGAGCGGGGAAATTTTTATATTTGACACTGTTTTGAACAACTTCAGTTCGTTGACTGACCGCAGCACCTTTAACTCTATTTAACCGCTTGGAATACGAAATATGTCCCGCATAGCTCATATTTGCCAATACACTGCGTTTTTTGAAGTCTCTGTTAGATATTGTTAGTAAAATTATAAAATAAAATATATGTATATGCTAAACGGTTTTTCCAAATACATCAGCTTTGATGATGAAAGCGGGAGCAAAGATCAGATGCTCTTAGTGAACCTCTCGCCATGATCAATTAATTTAGGCGTATTTAAAGGTAAACAATATTAAAATGGTAACAATAGGCAGACGGGATAAAATGAAATATAAAGAGGTAGTCAGGAGGCAGTCAATAAGCTCGTCAGTCGTCGAGGAATTAGGCAGATCCGACGTTTTTTAATTAAATTACGGCGGCGTGGATCCCGAGCTTTGCGAAAAGCTTTTTACAATTACTATAAATTCGGGTTTATCGGGTACTCAGCTGAAGAGCTGGTGGAGTTTTGAGAAGATGCGCGATGAAACCTAATGGGTGCCTTCCAATACGCTGCCGCTGTGCTCGCTTCGATCAAGCGACTAGAGCGCTGCAGCCAATCTGCAGCACCGCATGCATCCTTGAAATAAGTATGGTTCTTTTGCTGATTTAAGAGTATGTAGTCATATGGTATTACCAGAGAAACATTCAGAAAAGACAAAAACGATTAAAAATCCCTGTCCTGAGCTTGTCAAATTATTTTCTCTAAATATCCGACCAGTTCTGGGCCTATTATACTTGGTGATTTGAATCTCCATCTTGGCTCGTGAGGGTCCTCTTTAGATTGAATGAGTTAATTTTGATATGCCGCCATTCAGCCGGCTGAGTCGTCGCTCATGGCGTTATTGCGTTATACGCCAGTTCCGCTAACTGCGGGTTAACTCGGCTCAGTCCGCACTCGCACTTACATTATTTGGGTCGGGTTCGTTGTAATGATCTAACTTGTTTGTTGTTTTCATTCCGACTTCGTTAGCTTCTAGCTACGAGTAAGATAAGATAATATTATCTCAGCATTGAAAATTTGAAAGCATAGTGACTTCTGTGCTTGAACCTTGCATTAATCATTCATAATATGATTATGCTTTAAACGGTACTGTCTCATTTCCTTTGTAGTAAGCTTTTTCGATGTATTATGAAGTTCTGAGTTCGAGACCTGAAAAAAAGGTACGAGTTTTTCTTTCAAGACATTCGTTAATAGAAGCCCGGAGTTGTCAAAGGCGGCGGTATAAGAAGACACCCCTTGCCTCGTAGAGCACGTAAAGCCGTCGGTTCTGTACTTGATGTCTTTCCAGTCAGATTGGCTGTCCCATTAAACTAGAGAGTGTGGGAATAGAGAGTGCATCTTGACACTATACTGGCAGGTACTGCATCTAGTGTATATAATATGTGTATGTAAGTGCGATAGTCTCTTCTTGGTATGAATAGTTCACCCTTTTCACGAATCATCATTTTCAAATAAAAATCCCTTATGAATATTCAACTGTATATCTAGTGGGGTGTTTGAGGTACCTACTACCTACTTGAGTCTGAATCACCCTCCATTTACCGCGCGTGAGGGGGGGGGGGGGGGGAGAGGCGTCGCGTCTTTGTCTCTATTGTTTGTGTTTAATTGTCTCGAACGCTTTGATTGGGAAAAAATATTCCATTCTTCGTGAATGAGTGTCTTTTGGTGGAGGTATAATTAATTTTCCTGCCTTAGACATCCTGCTTCTTTGTCTTTGTAAAAGACTCATGTGACCCGCGGTAATGCCCTGTGATAGTAATCTATTGGGCTATGTTTGGTCTTCAGTACGAGTATCTGGGTTCTTAAATTATGTCTTTACTAGCTGATATCCGCGACTTTGAACGCGTGGATTGAGGTTTTTTTGGAGTCCCACGGGAACTATAATTTTTTTCGGGATAAAAAGTAGCCTATATTTTAATTTAAGATATAGTCTATCTCCATTTTAAATTTCAGCTAAATCGGTCAGTACTTTTTGAGCCAATTCGTTATAATATCTCGTCCTTATAATAAGTAATCTCATTTGCGGTAAGAGATTCAAAGACCCTTTAAAAATTTAGAATAAAAAATAATAATAATATTAGTATAGATTTTGCGCCCGATTAGCTTAGTGTGAAAGGTAGCCAGGAAATTATGTTTCATAAAAATAGTGGTATAATGCATGTCCTCGAACTGCAAAGGATTTTGTTTAATTTTTTTGGAAATTGTTTAGGTCACATTAAAGTCATTTCGTTTTGTTTTATTCCTTGGATGGTGCGCGCACCATTTAATAATCCTATTGCAAAAAATAGAATAAAATATTTTTTTATTCAAAAAAACTTTTACAAAGTGCTCGTCAAGTGAATCTACCACTGACTAGGAATGCCTTTCTAACCGAGAAACCATTAACTATCTGATATTAGAAATGAAAAATAAGTGTACCAACGTAATTCCTATTTAAGAGGAAGTTTATAAATTGCCAAAATCTGCAAGCAAAACATCATCAAAAATATTTAGAGATATTATTTAAGTTGATTAGAAACCTAGTTGAGTAGTAGTAGAAACTAACCTCTAGTTTCTGCTTAGAAAATTCTCATGTTATTATTGTTTCATATAGGACAAAATATGCTAACAAGAAAAATGCAAACATCCATAATTATGTAAACTGCGTCCCTACACGAATGAAGTAATGTTTGAATATTCCGCGTAACTCGATATCTTGCGCAAACAAACTACAAATACCAGCGAGCCGGCTAACACTGGCTAACCCGTACTAGCCCGCGCTAACACTCAGTGTTCTGGCCAACCAGCTCCCTCCGCTCAGACGCACAGCATTTTAAAAATTGCTTGTTTTTGCAAACAATAAAAAAAAGAATACTCCACCCGATACACTACTCTATACTGGTGTGATTCAATTAAAAATATGTGCATTTCATGTAAAAAGCTTTATATTTTTTGTAGAGTTTGTTAAAATTTTGTCTGGGTATGGAAAATATGACCAAAGCTTTACATAGCGGATTTATTATTTTACCCTGTTTGGTAGCAAAGAACATCTGAGAGATCTGTAAAAGACTACGTTTGGGTCAGATATAAGTTTCTGATGTGTGAAAGTGAAAATATTATACAGAGCAAAATCAAAATTTTTTACTCAAATATTAAACGTAGCCTCAAACGTTTAGAATTGGTCTCCTACGGCGTGGCGGAGTCCAATTCCAAATGTATGCGTAGACTGCCTCGATGAACAGCTAAGGTTTAATCAGTCAATAAAATCGCAAACCGTAATTTTGGTATCTTATCAAACATTTACTATCGCATCAATGTGTAAGATTGACGTATTCCTAATAAAAATGTCCTAAAAATAGATGTCACAATTTATTGCAGTGCGCACGTGTGTGAGGTTTTATTGAACTAATAGTAGCTGTAGGTACAGCTAGCAACTACACACGTTAGCGTCGACTTAAGACTCTTGGTTCCGAGATTTCGTATTAAAAATATGTCATTAAAAACTTTGCGATTAAGAAATAAGCTCTGAGCTACGAATAAATAAGGCTCTGAGAGTAAACTTTATAAATGAATAATAGGAAACGATAAAAAATAATATCTCTAAGTAGGAATTACGACTGAGATTGAATTGACTCCTTAAATATAAAATGCAATCATAATATTTCTGATTACAGCAATTAGGTACAATCAATGCGTTAATTCACTTAGGCGGAAGTTTTTCTATTTTCTGTTAAATTGTCCTTCAATCGCACAGCAATGGAGCAACTGGTACACTAGATTATTTGCTGAATACGGCTGAAGAGCTAGAGAGTGACATAGAAAACCTTTTATCTCGGGAAACAAAGGCTTCCCCGAGATATTTAAAAAAAAGATTGAAGTTGCAAGCAGAAGCTAGTCAACGATACAAGTGTAAATTAAAAATTTAAAACACCCCCGACATGTTACAACATCGGAATCGCTAGTCAGTAATCATTAAAATAATAATATGTAATCCGCCATTTTCATCAAGATTTTCATCAAACATAGCTTCCGACTAATTCATCTTTCAAGCAAAAAAGAAAACAAAATCGTTTCATCCGTTCGGGAGCTACAATGCCACAAACAGACACACCCACGCACACACACACACGTCAAATTTATAACACTCTATCGTTTTTGCATCAGGGGCTAATAAAGAGAGCATTGAAACCCAAAACGTATGATAACTACTCATGGTTTATATGCGCAGTATTTTTTATTCAACTACGCTAAAAATGTGGTTCGCGAAAAATGCTTTTTACTCGTTAAATGAATTTTTTGAGTGCAGTTCTTTGAAGTTTATTAATGTTAAATGAGTTTTGTAACACTTTATACTATTTCTGTATGTCAATATAATAAAAACAGTAATACTATGTTTATCGTCGATATAACCTCATCGAATATGCGGCGCCATCTTGTTTTTTTAAGATCTTATGTTACCCATATCCTTGCAAATAAACATTTCATGCTAATCAAAACTTTCCGGTGGTCGGTTACTTATGTAGTAATCTTGCGTCACGTCTTCCGAAATAAAATTGTAAGTGCCATACAGGCCGGCCGCTTCCTGCATTATCTGGCGTCAAAGCCAGGTGCCACAAAGTGCGAGCAAATAAAGAAACAGACATCAAAGGCGCGGTGTCATTACATTCTTCCTGCCTCCTTATCTCGACGTTTATTAAGTGAAGGATGCGGCAAACATCGGTGAGAGTTATCTTTCTAGCTGCCTTAGAAATCCCACATTTTTGTGCTCTTACGTTAATTTTTATTAAATGTTTATTTCTAGATTCTACTAGCATAAACTTTGTATATTATGTATTATAAACTCGAGTGTGTCATAGCTAAAAGTAAGTAAAACGTAACAAAGTCTTCAGTTATTTCTAAATGTATTATTTAGATTGCGCGCTGCATTGCTATTACCGGCAATAACAGGGAAACAGAGGTCGGAATGGGCCACGATTCATATAATTATACCGGCCGATACACCGAGTCGGCTGTTCGATGTAGATTTTATAGATGTGCGAGTAGCGTTAGCATAAACGTAAAGATGGGTTGGCGTGCGGGCCCGCATTAAGGCCGATGGAACGAGCCTGTAGAGAGAGGAAACTACAATTTTTTGGGCTCTGTATTATTTCCCCGGCGAAAACATGTAGTTATACATTAAATAGCTCTATTAAAGAACAACGTCTGTAGTTCTGCTGCTCTCTGTATACTTTTTAGACAAGAAGTTTTCAGTTCGATTCACAGATATAATTAAACTAAGCGATGCCCGTGTGATCGTCCGCGCGGTTTGAGTTAACTCTATAATTTTCCGGTTTAAAATATAGTTTAAATATGCCATTCTGATGTATACGCTATTATATTGTGAAAAAACATCAAAATTCGTCCGTTTTTAGGTGAAAGAGTAACAAACATCTGTCTATCTATCTATCCATCCTCAAAAACTTTCACATTTATAATATTAATTGGATTTTTATAGTTGTTCAATATAATTATATTAGAGCCTCAATAAGACACACACAACACATAAATATGAAGACGCCATTTTGGGAGCTCGCACTCGCAACGAAACTAGTTGTTGTGTAACATTATAAAAAATATCTCACAGAAAGTTTTGTCCGGGCACTCTCCAAAAATTTTTTATGTTCGGTATATACTGCGTTAGTTTTCAGCTAAGTTCTATTGTCAGCAAATCACTCTCGGGAGGAATGATTGGCATCTTATTTATTCGAACCCCTTTGCACCGCTGAGTCACGGCCAGGCCTCGCCCCGGGCAGCCCCGGCTCTACGTATACTCTCCGCGCCTTACGCAGTTCGCGCCACGCCCCATATTGGCTCTTTACGGCATACTAGCTTTCACCCTCCGATTTTCATTCATTTTCAAAGGTAACACAATAAAGTTACTTTTGAAAACGAACCAAGCCTAGCACGAGCTACGGTCTACGGCCAGTTGTAATCACCAGCCTCAAGTTTTTTGTTCAATGCTTTGATATATTCGTGTAAATTGTGTTCACTTTTTGAAGTCTATAAATAAATAAATTAACTCCAGTACTAGTTCGTCCATTTGGATTGAATTTGGAGCAACATAAGTATAACTATATTTTTTTGATATGCAAAAGTTGTATCTCAATCGATAGGCTTGATAGGCGAAAAAAATTAGCAAATCATTAATGTACTACCAGCTGACGCGTCCTATCTTTGCATATGTGCATATTTATTTATTTATTATTCCTTAAACACTTCCACATTTATGTAGGTACATGAAATGTTCTAAATGTTGATAGAGACCGCATTGACACCACTGAGAATCTTAGAAGCCATGAGCGAACAGATTACAACTTTCTTGTCTTTGTTGCCAAAGAGATTAAAATATTACAAGAGTTCTTGCTTTGGCCCACAGGCTCCCTCCGTTGTAGTTCATTTCATGCTGTACTGCGGCTTCTTGAGTTCATTGATTTTGTTAGAAGTCCACACAGTGGTAATATTATACCTACTCTTGTTCCATACGGCCTTGTATCTTTCCCTGCATTGTCATCCTCATCACTGAGGGTCGCGATCCTTAGCACTGATCACCTTCTCACGCACCATGTCCTTTCATGTAGAATAGCGTGGAGAGGTGTATGCTGTGCTGACGTAACCTGAGCTGATCGGACCGACGTCCTCATGGCATCTTCTCTTCCACCTTGCCAGTGACCAAATTTTTCCTTACTTTCTAGGTCCAAGGTAACATACATAATGGTCAAAATCCTGGTTTGTTATTTTAAGCCTTTTGAGGATAAATGTAAGAATGAAGTTCTGAAAACAGTCCAGGTTATTTCAAGCATCTTCGTTCAGCATCAAATTTCAAAAGGTTCCAAAAACACTTCTATAACAACTTAATAGCAGTAGTAGATATAAGTCAATATATCGGCATAGCTTCGACTACCTAATGGGCATAGCTTTCAGCGGAATTACATGTTCACTTAATATAAAGTAAGTGATTGCTTTATTTACGCTTTTATTGGTTTACTTTGGGGCAATATTAACATAAGCTAATAATGTATTGAGGGTTACTGATAGCTACTTTGCCATATTAACACACATTATAATAATAATATGATTACAATAGATTTTTTAATTTTTACTAATATTATAAATGCAAAAGTGTGTTTTTTGTTAGTTCGTACATGGGTATATTAGAGCGTGAAATAGGATTTTATCCCGGGAAAATAGAGGGTTCCCGCATGTTTTTTAAAACCCTGACTCTACTCGTACGGAATCGCGGATAAAAATTAGTTTTATTTTAAAATTAAAATAAGAAATATGTGGGTAAATAGAGAAAAAGATTACGATATTACGCATCCTTTCCTTTCCAGGTATATGAGTATAAAAATAATATTTTTCTCTGTTATCTTCCTAGGTTCCTAGGTCTTTGGATGTCTTACCTTTGTACAGTTATTGAGGCAAGTGTTAATATTTGGTAAACGTCGTAATTATTTGCCTCATCCGGGAGTCAAACTCGGTTCTCCAATAACGACTATCTTGCGATCACTTCTCCCGAAGTTTATTGAACGTACTCAGCGGGTAGGAGGATGTAATTTGAATTGTCCTTTAATCAACTATTTGCACGTATAACTAGTCAATTTCCGCACAGTATGTATATAGTGCAATTTGGGTTGTGATTGAATAGCTGTCCCGATCATAATGATCGGCTATTGACCGACATACGTGGCTGCAGCACACCGCTGCGTATAATTACTTCTGCTTCGCCAACCGCTTAGATGACAATTATAATTTAGATACCTACGGTGGAACGAAGTACAACCTATATAATTTGTATGTGTTTGTCTGTGTATGTTTGTTACTCCTTCACGCCACAACGAATAAACTGATTTGGCTGAAATGATTTGGAATGGAGATAGCTCATACCCAGGATTAAAACAGTTCATCCCGGAAAATTAAAGTTCTTGCAGGAATCAAAAAACCTGAAATCCACGCGGACGAAGTCGCGGGCATCATCTAATATATTAAAATTTTTTTTAGATTTTTAACATGGGTGTAGTTGAGGACTTGGGGAGTAATAAGAGTTACCTTTTATTCAGGAAAAACAGTGTGTTCCCGTGGGATTAAAAATCAAACAGCAAGTGGACGAGGTCGCGAGCAAAACATAGTTATCCAAACACAATTAAGCATTGATTAATAATAGACCGTTGCAGCTTATGTCATTCTAAATTAAATATATTATTGAACGTCCAAACATAGATCGAATATCTATATAGGTCACGACGTTCCCCCGGAGCCGGGCGCCGCGCGTCGCCTCGCTCGGCGCCGTGGAAAGGTTCCACTCTTCACAGTCGACAGCATCCCAATGCCATCTGATTCTATTTCTAAAGACGTATAAAACGGCAGACCTTTTCAGACTAATACGTTTTTAGGGCTGCCGGTTCGCGAATTTGAATTAAACGAAATGTTAAGACCCTGACTTGAATATTAAATAAACTTAAGGTGGGCAGCTCGTCCGCTGTTTTTCCGCGAGCGATTTGTTATTTTACCCAACTTCGCGGCATAAACTTCTGCAATATAGAATTTACGGGAACCTCATGTAGCTGGCTGTCGCATCAGCAACGGGTTAGGTATTATATGGAAAAAGTACCTAATACGGCGTTATTTGGAAAGTTTTTAAAGCTGTTAGGGCTTGGTGGGACGTAGACTTCAATTAAGATCGTCGTTCACTTATCGACTCGGTGCCCGACCAGCATCGGCGTCCAATCGTTTCGAGCGGAGGCTCTCGCGGTGACGTCACACGGCCGCGGAGTGGATGCCCAGAGTACGCCGCGTGAGAAAGGAACACCGTTGCATCATTTTCTAGTCGAGTCACAAAATGGGTTGAGTGAATAACTTGTGGGCGGCGAGCAGTTCACTCGGGATCTGCGGGAGAGCATGGCGGGTGATCACCGCGTTGTTCACTCTACACCCGCGTGTGTACGATGTTGGAGGCGATTACAATAATGATGGTAGTCCATATAAGAAATCTCAACCGCACGAGGCGACGCGATGTTGGTCGGGTGCCGGGTTGATAAGTGAGGGACGACCTTAATCTTATTGTTTCGTAGTTAATGTTCGAAAGAAAAGGAAACAATTTATTAAAACTATTGCATGTGTCCGGAGCGTGTCCCGTGCGTCTCTGTCGCGGGAAACGGAAGTGATGCACGTGGAAATGAGAGCAAGTTATGGTTAGCGCCGCTGCGATACTCGATAAATAGGTCGGGCGATGATCGGCCAACGATAAAATAGTGAGTGAGCTAGTATAAGAGTATTTTAAGGTCAAGAACATTTTAAAGGTCGAGAAATGTTTTATTTCTGTTGTCCGGTGTTTAATGCCCACACTCAGTGCGCGCGGGTGCGATAAACTACCCGCCCACTTCTTCCTCTTGCAATAAATCCGAACTTTTAGTTTTACCTCTATATTTAAACCTTTGTTTCTTAGAGTTTAGTTGGTTAAAACTTACAAAAAACTGTGTCATCGTAATGCCTCAACACATCGCCAGCCTACGTGTCTCCGGGATTCGAACCTACGAGCTGGGAAAAAAATCACATTGCCACTGTCAGCCACTGTAAAACGAACTTAACCTAAGTATGATATTTAATTGCCTTGTGAGTTTTTAAGGAATCTTATTCACAAATAATTCTACATATCTTTATATCTTCATATCTTTATAAATATAGCGCAGATTAAAATTTGTTTTATAAAACTAACAAAGCACAACTCGATTATTATAACAAAACTAATGCCTTCGGAAGTCAAGTCCGAGAGTTAATTATATAACCTCGTCTAATAAAAAATAAACTACATTTCGTTCACACTTGTGTGTGCTTTTTTTCTTTTCAGCTTGCATATTTCGAGATGCTTTATTCCGTCGCTATTTCTGTCCCGCGTCGCAGCGCGTCAAACTAATATCGCGTCGTGAGAAGTTGGTCAAGTGCGGCCGCGGGCGGTCGTTACTGGCGTTACTGGCGTTACTGGCGTGACTGCCCGTTCGTCTGTCCGTGCACTGCTATACACCGCGCCTACTGCGGGCCCACTTCCTAGCTCTCGCTTCAAGGCTATCGCTTCAGCACCGGAATAATGGCTACTGGCAAAGAAATATATTATACGTTTATAAACTAACTAGCTTTTGCCCGTGACTTCGCTCACGTTAAGTTAGTTAAGTTCTTAAAATCTCCATTTTACGTCCTTAGAATTTTCAAAAATCCTTTCTTAGGCGATGCCTACGTCATACTAGCTATCTGTATGCCTTTCAGTCCGCTCCGTCCAATGGTTTGAGTTGCGCGTTGAAAGGTAAGTCAGTCAGTCAGTCACCTTTTCCTTTTATGTATTCAGATAATTCATGTTAAACCCTGTGACCAAACTATTGACAGTTTTTCAAGCGTGGCAAGAGCGGTAGTAAGTAATGCTATGAGATGGATCGTGAGCTGTGTAGCTTTAGTTTTAGAGAGTTGAAGATGATCTTTTGCTGTTAAGAGTGCTCTTTGATTCAAGGTAAAGAAGAAGGTGAGCTCGTATCTATACAAACGTATTTTGTTTTAATTTAGAAACTGCATGTCGGTTTCATTGATATCACATTTTGCAAATACACCCAATGAGGTGAGACGTAGCGAGGTTTTTACGTCGTACGATATTTTCTTAAAAGTATCACAAACAAAATAATTTATTCGCATTCATCTCAAACCATCGTCGGCCCACTCTCAGGCAAGTATGAGAAGAGTTTAAGCCGACGTTCACAGCTGGCAAAGTGCGGGAGGACTTCAAACACCTTTGAGAACATTAGGGAGAACTCAAAAATTTCCTAACAATATGTACCTTTACCGTTATAGCCAGAGATGTTTAATGGTTTAAAATGTACAATTAACCTCCAGAAAGGTAATGTTGCCGAGAGTCCGAACCCTGGACTCCCCCTAAAAACTAGGTCCTACTTATGACCTCTAGGATATCACTGCTGTCGTTCACATCGGACATCCCGAGCAAGTGAATGAGTGGCTGCAATATCAGCAGCCATTAGTGAACGTTGCATTATGCAAATGGGCGGCGCGCGGCGTGCTACGGCGCGGCGGGCTCGCGTGTCGCGGCGCGCGGCGCATCCGCAGGAAGTGCCCGCGTCGTATTTGCGTCACTCCGAAGGAAAGGGGCCGGCGGGAACACGCCGTATACCAGCTAACAGACACACCACCCACTGATTACTGACCAGACAAGTACACCTATAGCAAGGGCTCTTTCAACTTTATTGTAACAAATAAAAAAAAGTTGAAATAGTTTTTCAGCTTCCGATACAATAAATAAATAAAGGTTTAAACATCGAAATAAATCAAAAGCTGAAATTTTTGTTTGCCATACTCGTATTTTGACCAAAAAGATTTAAACATAGAAGTCCTTAGTGTTGTTTAAATTAAGTGCAAGGAATGAAATGATATGTCACCATAGTACAAAATAATTTGTAGTCTTTACATTACTAATACAGTCTGATAGCACATTTTAAAAACACTTCAATTTTAAACTAAAAGTTAAATATAAATATTTTGTTAAAGATTTTTTAATTTAAAACTAAAGATACGTAAACAAAATATTCGGAAGAGTCTAGAACATAAATTGGTCAGACGACTATGATTCTTATAGACAAACAAAAAGAATTTAAAATCGATTGAAAATTTTATTTTAATTAATATAATTTAAGGATCAGTCACAAGGAAACTTGTTTCCTAAGTACATTATAACTTTATAAGGCTTTAACTTTGTCACGAAAGTGCACGAAGTGCAAGCTTAGTTGTTGTCGCTTTGACTGACATTATTGATAAGGGAATTCTTACACATTGCTCTTGTTAGTTATCGCGTGCACTGTTAACACGCAATTCTGTCGTAGGAGAATTATAGAAACATTCAAATATCAAAATTATTCAAGCATAGTAAAATTTCTTAATGATAAATAAAGGTAAATAAAGGTGAATAGGTACTTATTTTGCCGAAGCGTACGCATTAAAAATAATCATTTTTTAATCCTACACATTGTACCTTTAGACCACATATCAGGAAAATACAAGTGATAGTTAAATTGTTAAAAAATAATTTACGAAAATTCTTTTCAAAAAAGTTGATAATTATTTTTAGTAACCAACTATGAAATAAGATTAATTCTTCGTCCCTTCGTAACCGAATCATTTCTCATCAAGATTATTTAATCCAGGTCTGTACAAAAATAAGATTATTGTGTTGCCTTTTTGAATATCAGTATACGTAACGTATTTTATAATCACACGTCAAACTAATAACGTAAATTCGGAAAAGTGTTTTTCGCTTCATTCGTTCTTCACCGACGGAGTTATAGATCACTTGATTTTTTGCTAAACTAAATCTGTACGCGCAAAGTCTAGTGCAATTTGTAGTTTATTTTAATATTGTATTTTATATGTAAAATGATAATAAACCACTCAACATAATTATATTTACGGAGCTCGTAGCGCCGTAGCTGTCCGCATCGTAGCGCCGCTACATCAGCGCTACGACAAGCAACTAAATTACAATTTAACTATGTTAGTTTTAAAGTCTTAGCATACAGCTTTATAATATACACGTAGGAAATCTAACTACATTTCTAAACAAAAGCAAGATGATGCAAGTGTTGAATAAAAATTATTCAAAATTGTTCAAGAATTTAAATGTGATCTGTCCCCACTGATAATAATTGTAAAAGTGTGTGCAATAATTGCACCACATAATTTTCTCACGTGACATAAATCTTTGTCTTTTACAGATCGTAAGGCAATTTATCAATTCATCACGGAAATAAATTACTGTATTTTATATAATGACACTTTCTTTATTTTTAACGTAATATCTTCTTTTTGTTCTTGGCCTTGTCCTGCACGGGGTAACGTCGTATCTGCCATATATTTGTTTCATAATAATTATATTATTATTACAAAATAAAGTTTGATGAGATTTGTTGAAATTACATTTGTTGATTGTATAAACAAATGCAGCTATATTTTTCGTTAATATAATTTAGCTCACATTTATATTATTCTGATTCTTTAGAAAACGGAGCAGCTATTAAGTGTAACTATTCAAGACTTGTGAAAATAGAAAAAACTAATTACCGTCCCATATCAAGGAGGCGATCTTTCAGTTGAAAGTACACCGATATCGAAACGTATTGCTATCATTTCCCCTGTCATTGTCACGCGGATTGCTCGCTGTTTGCGAGGACGTGGCGCTGACAGTGCTCTCCCCCACCCCCCGGGGGCTGCCCGGCCCCCGCTCGCCTCCCGTGTCCTTCGTCAAACAACACTTAAATATCTCCTACTAGCTTTCGCCCGCGACATCTCGCGTGAGTTTGTATTTTAAAAATTCCTTAAGAACCCTCTGTTTTGCTGGGGTATCTTATGTCACTCAATAAATCTACAACTATATTCATGCAAAAATCACATAGAATCACATCATAATCACATAGAATATTGCTCAGTCAAAAAGTGTAATTGTTACCTACTTTGAATAAAATGGTTGACTTTGACTTTAACTTAAGTGATTTAAAGATAAACCAACAAGCAAAGATACACACAGCACAGTTATAATCACAAAGTATTAGAAACTCATTTAAATTCATGTGGCTAAAGCTAGTTTCGCTGCGTCCTAGATCGCTTATCGCCACAGAGGCTTTCAAGTTGTGCCTGTTGTTTATTCTTTCAAGGACTATTTAAATGTGTCCATAATTATTGGTATTACGATTTTATATTGTGAAATTTTCATCTCAATAAATTCACTGGTTTATGGGTAACTAGACGATGCCTGCAACTTTGTCCGCGTGGATTAAGGATTTTTTCATTCTCGAGTTTATTTCCGCGGGAGCTCTTTTATTGTCAACCAAATTGGTTCATTCGTTGTGGCATGAAGGATTGACAAACATACACATACAAACTTTCACCTTTATAATATAAGTGTTATACATACACACAGTATTATTATTATTAGCTGATGGTGATTGATTTTTACATGGGTTTAGTGCTCTTTTTCAAGGAAAAATGGGTTAATTTAGGTTTAAAAAACCTGACAATACAATGACATTGATACTCCTGATGGACTGGTCGTTGCAAGGTATATTACATGTTTGCCACAAATCATAGCTTAGATTTTGGATGGTAATAGACGAAATTTATTCGCAAGAATATCACAGACTCAATAAGCTATGACTTTATGGTAGTAAGGAACACTGTGCTCATGGCCGTGACAGATGAGTTTGTTTAAACGCTTTCTTGAGATTTTAAGCAGCAACATTATATTCAAAAGAAATCCGAATGTCAAAGTATAATTTCGTACTGGTGGAACGTACTAAACGTGCTAAAGCAATCGACAAACGATTTCCAAGCAGAATTCGTTCAAAGTTGAAAGGAGTTTGATGAACAAAGTTTCGCCGTCGCCGGATTGGCCTCTTAGCGCAAATATTCGCCTTCCGACGACTCCAAGTTTTAGCGCTCGCGTGTACACACACGATAGAAAGATGACCTGGATTAACTTGCGCCAACATAACACATCAATTCTCGATTATATATTTATTGGTTAACTTAGAGCGCACACGTAGTTGTTTATCAATAGTAATAATATACGTAATTTATATTATATTTCCGAATGAATTTTGACGTCTTTCAGGACATTTAAACTGGTTGAACGGTCTCTAACTGACCGCTTCGAAACACCGTGAAGGCACGGTGTTTCGAAGAGTTTAGTTCCCTTTCCGTCTCTCTGCAATCTCAATCTCACTACTGAGGATCACCTTCTCACGAACGATGTTTTCCTGTCTAGATTAATCCTCGACCTTGTGTAGAGTAGCCTGGACAGATGTATATCGACAGAAGTTCTGACCTATTCGGATCAACGCACAAGGCTGTGAAGGTCTCGAGCGCAGTCTCCCAAATATAATCGATATTGAAGACCGATAGACAGATGACATTGCATCGGTGTTGAAGACTGAGCGGTTTCGCCTGCGTTAGGGACTGATCACCTATAATGAAGCGGGCGCGGCGATATATGGAGGTGAAGTGTAGCAGAGATTGGGGTGACTGACCTTTGATGAGGTGCGCGGCGAGCACGAGGGCGGCGGTGAAGGCGTGCAGCCGCCACGCGCACGCGCACATGCTGCTCGCGCCGCCTGCAACACACCGCAGCGTCAGTACACTGAGTCCGGCGACGCGCTGCTCGTTACGTACTGCATGTGGGTCTCTT
The DNA here is from genome assembly GCA_933228805.2 of Hipparchia semele. Classification (NCBI taxonomy): domain Eukaryota; kingdom Metazoa; phylum Arthropoda; class Insecta; order Lepidoptera; family Nymphalidae; genus Hipparchia; species Hipparchia semele. The sequence goes on along the minus strand of OW121727.1, from coordinate 13,394,100 downwards.
GTTCGGACTGCCACACGCTTCCGTCGACTCTCGTCGGTCTACTTTGTAAGTAGGTCCCTCGGTACTGCGATTCGAGCGCTTCGGCACCTTCGAATTTTTGAACTATGTGGTTTTATACAGTATCAGATAGTAAATATTTCACATCGAGATATACAAAGGGATTATCGGATGGCTTTGGCTCAGTAGAACCTTATCTCTGTCGACGAAGCGAGAAAACGTCATAAAGCAGTGAGAGACCTACCAGGAATCGAACCTGAACCTCCCGCTTATAAAAACCACTAAATACCAAATACCTAGCAGGGAATTTGTCAAACATGATATTACACAAAGTTACACGAAAGAAAAAAGGAAGCGACATTTTTCTGCGTCCCCTTATCCACTTTGTTTAAACCCATTTGGGCCTCGATCTGATATACGCGAGAACCTCTCGGTGAACTTACTTTAGGGTCGAAGAAAGTAGTTAGTGATAACAGCCGCCGTAAATCACCCGGGGCCAGACCTCGGCCACACCGGCGCGTGACGCGACGCTGTCGCCGGCTTAGGGCACTGGGACAAGCAGCGTACGAGTGCAAATTGTATACGAGAAAAATCAAACTTATTCGCTACTTATAAACTTCGCTTAATAGGCATTGAGCAAGAACATTGTAGAGCTAGAGAATCAACGTCTCCCGAAAATGCTCTAGTGTTGGACTAAAACGTGTGTAAAGTGTAGTTTAGTGAGTTTGTGTGGATTCACGAGTTGGTTACGTATTCATTTTATTAGTTGCTTGTTCTTCCTGCCGTAAGAAGCTTTACGGCGGGAAACCAAACGTTACAATTACAGATTTTTCTGGTCTATCGCAAAATTAATTTGTAGTATTTTGTGTATCGTATATCCAATAATGAGAATTGCATTTTGACAAGCGACTTTTGGCCTCTCACGCGGCTTACCAAGGACAAAGCACCAAATGGCATGCATGTTGAATATGAATATATCTATGCAGGACGATGGCCACGCTTTGCTTAATGTTATTTCCGCATAGCAGTAAACGCTGTTACACAATGTTTTGTATTACAGCTTATATGAGTTGAATCGGATTAGTTACCATCATGCCGAGCTTGTATGCTTCAGGTTTTAGGAAACAAGCAGCGTTTCAACAGCAGCATGTGTAAGTGCCCTTACCTGCTGCGCCTCTTATCAGCGCCGCATCGACGTTGCCGCGGCGACACGGCGACAGCGATACGACTACGAGTGTGTGTATAATGTGCTGTTTGTGTGACGTCTGACGTCACTGTCCGCCACACCGCGTTGAACGCTCGCTTTAACGACAACGGTTACATTTTATCACAGCACTGCGATTTTATTCAATTCGTTTGCCAAATAAACCTACTGTTATAAATATGTGCCATTCTTAACCAAAATTGTAACCCTATTCGACTTTATTTTAGTATTAAGTCTTAACAGTGCGCAGAATGCCAGAAAAAATCCCCGCGATAGATGAAATAAAACAACAGAAACCCGACAGATGCTAGCGTGTAGAAGTGTAGTAACCGCCAAATACATCATGTATTCTAATAACTTGTAAAATATTCATTTAAAAAATGGCTGCATCATCTCTTAGTAATATGTATAGGAATTTTATATGAAAAGTTCGTATGTAGAATACTTTTTAGCCCAGAAACATTAAAAGTTAAAAGAAAGACATGAGTTAGTTTTCTATAGAATGTCTTAGTATAATTGTCTACCATCATCTGTACGCAGGTTGCTCTGATTTAACCCCTATAGCATACATTATACATATTTGCCGCACCGTCACGTCAAGGTCGTGGCGTGCGACAGGCCCGTATCACTCGAACCCACATGACCCTACATCCACCTAATCTCTATCGACATTTGATTTGGACTGATAAGATATACTGTTTCTTACGCCTTTCACCTGATAGCAGTCTTGTCACAAATGTGCGTTAGTCATTGAAATAAATAGCTATAGAAAAGGTCGTCCGGACAAAAATGTTCACGGTTCTACTAACAATAATAATTAAATGACAAGTCGATACTTTCACGCAGCAACAAGTTAATGCTAGAGGTTTGCACCGGAGCGGAAATTCAAGCACCGGTGAAAATCACCGGTGATTTGCCATTCTCCGGAGATTCACCGGAGATCTCCGGTGAATCTCTCTCTATGGTACGAAATAGGATCCTCTACCTATATCCGTTATATAGGTACCTACCTAGTAGGTACCTATATAATTGATGGTAATATGGGCCTTATGATCTACTAATCACCGGTGACACACCGGTGTTTTCAATTGATAACTTTCTCCGGAGAATCACCAGTGATTCTCCGGTGATCACTGCTCCGGTGCAAACCATTAGTCGATGCCGTTTTGCTAGTTTGTAAGGACTGGTCCTGAACATATTATATACTCAGATGAAATCATAAATGCTGGAAGGAAAAAATGAGGTCTATCATATCATATCACAGTCATTTCAACTTTTTTTTAGAAGACAGCTCGCGTCTGAACAATCGATATAGGATACTTTTATCGCAGAATATCAAGAAACGAATCGGTTAGTTTCTAATAAAACCTAACATGAACCCAACACTATAATTATACTATAACCTAGCGTCAAACTACAGCAACTTCATTAGCTTCCAGCTTTCTACTAGGTACTACTATGTAACAAAATATTAACAAGACCGAGTTAGCAAGAGATCATAAGGATAAGTGTATGTAGGATGCTGCAAGTAGGTATCTACGAGTATATACTGAAAATAGATACCTATTTGCAGCATCCTACAATGTCATTCCCAGCGGCTATTGCACGTTGTGTGCAGCGTTTCAACGTCTCAACGTCTCAACGTCTCAGCGTCTTGAGTGGATGTAATTACGCCTGGCACTCTTTGAGGCGAAACGCAGCGATGTGCTTTGAATTGTTCACGGAAGGAACATGACATTATCCTCGAGCAAATGCGGAGTGAAAGGGATGAATCCTTTACACGCGCCGACAAAACACAATGAGCGTTGCAGGCACAAAAATAGGTCTTAGAAGCGCCAGGATCACGTTTGAGATAAGTGGCTGAACACTTTGCTTCCAATAATGGACTTTTGAAACTCAAGTTTACCTAATTCAAGCACTTGTTCCTACATTATAACAGCTGTTTAGTGAAATAGCCAGCAAGTAATACTTAAATATAAATAATTGTACCTATATGAAAGTAATGTGGAGATAACGTATAAAATCACTGGTATAAAAAACAATTGTTTATTAGGTATTCATTTTGGACAAAACTATATTCGAGTGCGGATAGTATAGTGATCTGGTCTGCGATAGTTTATAGTCAACGTGCGATGGAATAGTTTTGTGTACTTTAATGATTGGAATAAGTAGGAATTATAAGAAAATTGGTGATTAAATTACTTATTAAATACAAGTAAGTAGTAAACAATAGTAATTAATTAAGTTCTAATTTATGGAACGCGTAGACTATTCAATATGGAACTGAACAACGACAAAGGAAAAAAACTGCCGCATTCGCAATTGTTGGTATTCGTAGCATTTCACAAGAAGAGACGTCACAAATGTCATGCAAATGTCACCAAAATATGCAACATGCCGTCATGTCAATCTGTGCTGCTTTGGCATTTCGGTAAACCAGGCCAGGAAGATGGACTACGATATGGTTTTTTGTTTCAAGAATATAAAATTGTTATATTCTTGAATTTTGTCCAAATAATCACACTGACTATGCAAACCAGAAACGAAAACGGCAGGGCTCTACGGTGAAGATTGATGAGGTGGAGAGCTTAGTGTCAGTTTAGTTAGTAGTGTAAATCACTGATCTAAAAAATTGACAAGGAAAGCGGACTTCGTAATAGACACAGGCAAAGTCAAAGCTAAAAAGTTCAAATCTATACTATTATAATAAAGAGAGAGCGCTCATTTTGTGAGTTTGTATGTATGTCCGGAGCAAACTTTGGAACGACCGCACCTATTTCACACCTATTTTGCACGGTGGCGGGTTTCGGTGCGGGAAGTTCCAGTGGTTCCTGTAGGGATCTTATTTAAAATCATCTCCTATTAGAAGCTCTGTGCAATCAGTTCTGTAAAAACAAATATTTAATTTTTCAACCCGGATGAAGTCGGCGTGGGCTTCTAGTACTTAGTATAGTTAAAAAAACTGTAACCTGATTACGGAAAATCAAGTAGATCATAATAACCAACCGATCGTCACATCATCCATCAAGATCGGATCAGAAGTTTAAGCGCTGCGGTCGTACATACTAAATAAAACATACATACTTAGACTGCTAAAATCATAAACCCTTCCTTTCGGTTAGCCGTAGTCAGATAAAAATAAAACATAATTATTGTGTTGTTATAATCCAAACTTCTCGCATTTCAACAAAGTGTGGTAACATCAGGGAGGGGGAGCGCGTTCGGAACGCGAACGGCGTTGGTTAAATTAGGGGTCGTGTGTTGGCACCAATATCCGGCGCTAATGAACGCTTGATTGCCGCCGCGATACTGCGCCGGGTTACTTCTTATAGCGCACTGGATGTTGCTAATTGTGATGACCTACATAATAGTCCGCGCTTACGATCTGAGATCGAAATCTTTTGTTCATGATAATACCTACGTGATACTCTAATGTCTGAAATTTTTGTCTGCTTTTTGGGGTTCCGGGGTTTGACGCCAGGCAAACATTTCTGACTTTTCGGAGTTGGGTGCGTGTAGCAATAAAATATAGTGAATAGGGATATTTAATTCACCTTTTCTTTCACCGTTAAAGCAAGTGAACTTTGACGGTGAAGAAAATGGATTTGAATGTTGATGTGAGGAAACTTTCATACCTAAGAGTTCTCTATAATGTTTTATTAGGTGTGTCCGAGCGTGTCGGATGATGGTTTTAACCTCCATTCGAGAGGGAACCTATGTAGTTGAGATGAAGACTGTAACGAAATTTCAATTTTGTGTTGAGTCCGATATTCACCAATCTTAAAATTTGCACAATTGGCTTATTTTTCTAAAAAATTAATATCAAGTACCGTAATTAACAGTTAAATAAAAAAAACAAGCAATAAATTACTTACATTTTATTAACTTTTGTTCGCGACTCATGAAGTTAGGTTTTCAAATCCTGTGCGGATTATTTTGTTTGTTATTCCGGAATAACCTGTCATTGTTCAGGTCCTGAACCACATCCACAGTCATCGATGAGGTTACGTTACGTAACATCAATCCGCCCTAGTTGAAGGAGAAATAAATATACCTACTTTCGCATTTGGGAATTAAATTAATTTCATTCAAGTATATTTAAGACAGAGAACAATATTAAGGATATACAGGAATATCCTAAATGTGAATGATTCCGAAATATCCTTTTGTGGAATGAAACTCAAAGATTTCAAACAAACATAATATGTGCCTCTTTCTATATCTATAATAATATGTTATTTGAACTAGGTAATAAATGCTTTTATTTGTATCGCGTTTTCCGCGTAATAAAGTAGGTATGCGGAGAGCTCGTTTCAAATATTTACATTGAAAACAAACTTTGACAAACCGTTTCATCCCTTTTGAGGTCGGATTCTCCGCATTCCCTTCTTTCACAGCCCTCGCTTCGCTGATATATTTTAATTCAAAGTTTGTAGCACGAGCCCTTCGTAAACTCACATTTTTGATTTATTAGCCACTTAAGTGTAATCCAGAAATCGAAACTTTTTGTCTCGTACTTTAGGTACAGAACAAAGTTTGTAATATCGAAGCAATAAACTGACATCGTAAGAAAAATAACAACAAACTCAAAGCCGTCTTCCGCTCTATTGGAAAAAAGATAACGTATAAAGCTTATACGTTTGACACTGCTCGTTGCTTTAATTTGGGTTGTCACCTTAGAGAATTTAAATGCTCTGAGGCTGAAATCTATAGACCGCACTCTCTGCTCCGACGACGAAGAGTTAAAATGAGACAGATTTATGTCATAGAATATTTGTGTCTCGTTTTAACTCGGTAAGTATGAGCTAAGTCAGAGCACGCTCTATAGATCTCAGCAAGATTGACGCGCCAGACAATGTGCCACATATCCCAGACAGGACAGTTGATGTTGACGTCGACATGTTGCCAACTTGGCGAAGGCAGATGTCGTAGCATGTAGCATCTAGAACGATTAAAGGGTATCAACGTCACACTTCAAGTTACTTCACACTTCAAGTTACGTCACACTTTAATCAAGAAGAAGCAAGAAATCACATAATGGGTTTATGTGATTTCTTGATTGAAGGACAAGACAATAAACAAACACACTCACATTTAAAATATTGATAGAGATCCCTGCTAATTATTTTAAATGCGAAATAGTGGTTGTATGTTGATTAGTTGGATTGTCCCTTAATCGACTCGGATCGACATTTTTGCATGAGTATAGTCGACCTGGAGAGGGCCATAGGTTCACGCGGACGAACTTGAGGGCATCAGCTAATTGATCGAATTGTTAGGTTATTATATTTTAAAAAAGTTACCTTAACTCCCTGCAAAGACCTTTTGGTTCTCTTAGTGTCGATCCGTGTAACGTGAGCCAGGTCGTCGCCTCGCGCCTCCCCGCGTGTTCCCGCGCGCCACACGTGCGCTCCTCGACAAAACTTTTACGAGCTGTCTTTAATCTACTCTTACTAACTACACGCGGAAATAGACGACTTTTGAACGTAGTTAAGACTTAATTTATGACTGTCGTTAATTACTATTCTTTACTAAAAATAGCTGCGACTGGAAGTTAAATTTTAAGTAGAAGTTTCTACAAAGTACCTACCTTAGGTCCCGGTAAACGTTCGAGAAAATTATTTTTGGGGCCGATTAGAATTTAAATATAACTTTACAATTTATTGTTCACTATCAAAATTTTAATTAGTTGATTCCTTCTGACTTCTTCTGTTAATCGCAAATTACTATTAGGTATTTTTTTAACTGGCGTTGTAGTTTTTTTGGTTACCATATTTTTTGGTGGCCATATTAGGTCTATTCATCTCTTGTAAAATTTTGAACTGTAGTTTCGATGCATTTTACCTGCGTCATCAATGAATCTATACTAGTATGTAAAGCTGAAGAGTTTGTTTCTGTTTAGAACTACTGGTTCGAATTGAAAAGTTATTTTTGTGTTAGATAGTCCATTTATCGAGGAAGGTTTTAGGTTATACATATAATATCACGCTGCGACTAATAGGAGCGAAGCATCAGTGAAAAATGTTGCAAAAACGGGGAAAATTATCCATATTTAAAATATATTCTTTTAAAAACTTCACACACACAACAACAGCTAGTCAATCATATAAATCAACACAAAAGAGTCATTGAACAAAAAACTCTAAAGCAAATATTCTGTCAAGCCCAGGAAACTTACTTCTCTAGATTAATATACTGATATCTTATTTGAAACTCTTATATGAAAAGCCTGGCTTGCGGATATCTTAGTCATTTTCGATTCAGTTTCAAGGTAATTCCCGCACATAAATAAGCAAGTTTCGTTTATAATTTACGAAGGGATGCTTTGTTCACTAGTCTACGCGAAACTTCGTTTTCGCGTGATATGAAAATATCGCTCTTTGGGAATATTAAACTAAGTTTTGCGGCGCGGAGATTGTTAACGTATAATTAGCGTGGACGCAATGCTGTCTGCATCTTTCTTCATAACTTTCCTCCTGCAGTCTAAACTTTACGACTTGCCTTGAAATTGATTTTACTCCGGGCGTAATTAAATTTTGAAATGTTTTTGTGTTAGACGTGCTAAAGGTGAAGTTGTAAAATACGTCTAAGAATATTAGTTATTATAAATCGTTATTTTAATATCTTTGTTATGCGTATTATAACATTTATAACTGATTAGGCTAAATGGCTCAATAAAAATTATTATTAATTAGAAATTAAGCGCATTGATGTCAATTTTGATGATTTCACCCTATTTCATTATAATTATTATTAGGCATTATAAAAAAAAAGTGTTTTTTTCTCCTTCAATCACGCAACAACAGAGATGTAATTTTTGAATGGGTATGGTTGAGGAGATTTGGAAAATTACATAGACTACCTTTTATATGGAAAAACCTAACTCCACGCGGCTGAAATCAAGTGCTAATAGCGCTATAGGAAAAGCTTCCACAGCTTCAAACGTGACACAAATGAAGACACAGGGAGAATATGCGCACATTTTATCACTGCGCTCATCGCGCCGGGACGCGGGACGCGAGAGCGGGCGGATAGGCGGCTGAATGAATTTCAGAAGTTCAGCGGAAATTCCTTCACGCAATGCATTTTGTTGCTATTTCGTCCATAGATTTTCAAGTATTTCGATGTACATGCCTGCTTCGTACTGTCAATATTGTCTAGAACTTTTAAAGATTGTGAGCAACTCAATAATACAAAAAACACATTATTTTCAAAAGTAAGGAACTCTGTTATTTAACACTTAAATTAAAAACAACGAACACGAGGAAGAAGATAAAGGTGTGAATGAATCAAGGAAATCCCATGGGATGTTTTACAAACAACGTAAATCCACGCGAGCTAATGGCTAAGGTTACGTCGTCGTTGTCATCATTTGAATCCACCGTCATTCACATCTAGACACTGTCTCCTGGCAGCTTCAGCAGTGGTGATTTTTTAAGTGGAATCACGAGACCTTCGTACCAATGGAGGTTACCGCAAAACAGTTTTCAGTCTAAAAACGACTTGGATGAATTTAGGACAAGGGTAACTTGACTAGTTCACCATTAGAGTAACGTTCATTGTTTGGACAAAATATACATATAGGTACATATTGTTTATAAACGGGAGGTTTATAAATAGTAAACGATGCAAAGTTTAGCTGAGCCACTCCGCAACCGTATAGTTCCACAGCGATGAATACGAGCGTATTGCGGTTGTTTTATACGTTTTATCTTTTACATCTTTTATGTTAGAACAATGGCAATAATGCTCATTGCTGTGAATGGAAACTAGGCTCCGCATCACTAGAGTTTAGAACAAGGCTATTTTAGAACTGAAACATAATTCAAATGTTTTTGAGTGCCAGCTTTTGCTCGTGACTTCATTTACGTGAAATTCGCCGTTTTAAAAACCTCGTACCTATATTTTATTTTTTCAATTTCAATTAAATAACTGAAAACGTAACCGACGAACTTAGTTAGGCGCTTACGACGTTTTTACTTTTAGTTTTTTACTTTGATTTAGACCTTTCCACTGTTGGACATAGGATTTTATGTCCGCGCCATTCTTCAAGTCGTTTTTTCCAAAATTTTTTGTTAATTTGAACCATTTTTGCTATCTTTGGACCATCGAGGTAACTGAAAACGTTTACTGGTGTCTCGGTCTTGTGCTGCCTGTATCCAGCGGCTCCCTGCGACTTATTAGATGTCGTTGGACTTATTAGATCTAGTTTCGGACAAAGCTTGCCACTCTAATGGCGTGGGACACCAACGTGCAACAGCTATTGTAATATTTTGTTCGGCTCAATCTTGCATGCGGCTATTTCAATGTTCATGCAAGCATATTATTTGAAGAGTTTCTGTTATAGATTCGATACAGCCACGCGGCGTCGAACTGAATGCAATGCCAGTGTACGTGATTGTTCAATACGATCAAGCGCGAAACGTGCCTTATCTGAATATTCCATCTTTGTGTTTGGGATGCTGCTATAACTTCCTTTATATTTCACGAGGACGTGGACAATTTCCATCCAAATTTAGTTTTAAGCATCGAAATAAAAATATAGGGCGTTTTCTGGTCCCACTTGTGACAGAACTGACTTTTACCCGAGTGGAGGTGGGCTTTTGAAGATCCCGCGGGGATTCTCTGTTTTTCGGGATAAAAGGTATATAATTATGCCACTCTTCAAGTCCTCAACTGTACCTATGCAAAAATCACATCAATCCGTTGCTCTGTTGCTGCGTGATTAATGGACGACCAACAAACAAACACTCTTTCACATTTATTGAACGAGCGAAGCGAAGTTCTCTGAGTCAACTAGGGCGCTTGCCTACTAGACAGAGAAGTGTGTTCGTCTAAATGTCTGTCAGAGCCCTATAACTTCTGAATTACTGAACGTAATTACTTCAAATTTAAATATAATATGTAAACTGATGGCCTTCAGCCGAACATTGTATAAAAAAATATAAAAAGCTTTATTTCAGGGGGGCTCTCATAGAAGCGTATTTGAAGTAAAATCTTGTTTGTTGCTCTACATAGACTTGCGATATATCTTTTTAAAGACGACTTTGAACAGAGTACAAAAATATATTTTTTTTAATTTTTCCCTAAAAATTGACCAAATGGGAGGGTTTCAAAGTGGAGATTTTAATTTGAGCCATATGTCAAGAATTACTGAATATTAGAACGTGAAACTTGGTTGAAAATTCAGTTATATCCTGTACTTGAACAACAAATACTAAAATTAGATAAATGTTATAAAGAAACGAAATTATTTAATTTTAATGCGCCATCTATTAGCATTATTGTGAAGCTAATAGCTTCACTATAATGCTTCACTATAGATGGCGCTGTGTCAGTAAAAGAGTTTTATGTCAACTATTTTTTTTTTATTGCGTCTAATGTTAAAAGTTAATTATTACAATATATAATTAAAACTTTTGGGAATTATGGGATATCGCGAGGTCTCAGTTCGGGGCGAACCACTAGTATTATTTGTAAGTTCAGTTGCGTGTCGGGTGGTGAAGTTATTGGCAATTAACAAACACGAGTTATTGGTTATTTATGACGTCACGAGGGACGTGGCATTAAATAATATTTCGGTATCAAAGTCACACAATCACAGTTAAAAGCGATTGAAAAATTAATTAAAAGTTCAAGTCCTTCTTTGATGGTATTCTAAAAGAGTCAGAATTAGAATCATCATCATCATCTCAACTGGTAGACGTCCACTACTGGAGATACGTCTCTTGTGTCTCTTTATTTAGTAGAGGTTATTACACAGTTAATGAATTCCTTAATGACAAAGTTGCTTGGAAGCAATCTGCTTTGCTTCAGCTTTGCTTCTGTCCACAAATAGATAAGCTACATATTGTAATATTGTTTTTTTTTGTTTTGAAAAGAGCAACTGCTGAGTATCTTGCCGGTTTTTCTCAGCAGAATCAGCATTCCAAACCGGTGGTAGATTCTTCACTTGTCAGAGCCACAAGTTGGGCTACATGAAATAAATAATTTTGAGTTTGAGTTTGAGCTTAATGATCGCCACAGAACACAATCCGCGCCGCCTGCATCCAATGGCTGTATGCAGTGCTGGCTCGGTTGGCATCAACCGTCCACCTCGTGAGAGTCTACCAACACTGCGCCTCACGGTGTGGGGCTGCCATTGCTCGGGAGCCCAAAGCCCATCGGTTCTTTGACCCATGTGCCCCGCCCATAACCAGTTCAGTTTTGCGACCCGTTAAGCTATGTAGTTAACTCTGTTTCTCCTATGGGTCTCCTCAATTATGACTGGAATCACACAAAAAAATGTGGAGAATCCATTGAACGGATCAACGGATTCTACACAAAATACACAAAAATGTGGAGAATCCATTGAACGGATCAACGGATTCTTGTGTGTTTTTGTGTATTGTAATATTTGTGTAATAGATTCTTAGCTTCTGCTAAGAATGTATTTCGTGAATGAGGAGAATTAATCTGGTAAATAAAATGAATTGAATTGCTGAAAGTTTTTGCGATACTCTCAGTGTGTGGCCGCGGAGGGCGAGTCATTAATCAGGGGGAAATTATTATTCACGTCGAGGAAACAATGCGCGTCGTGGACTCGCTGCTGCTTGCCGCGATTATAAATATTAATGACTCCGCGTGGAACTGACGATTGTTTTTGTGTACGTTTGCTTATTATACAGATGAATAGCCTAAAATACTTATATTAGTTGTAAGTGGGATTGAAAATGTGTGTTGTTTGTTTATAACACGGATTAACGTGATTGATTGCGTGAGTATAATAATAGGTCAGTAAAACTTATCTCAGCAACATCCGCTTTCCAAATCTGTAGTTTGACGTATCATAATGGCCACAGGTTAGCCTACATGAAATAAATAATTTTGAATTTGAATTTAGCCGTAGTCATATATTATTATAGGCCTTAAAAGAAAGATAAAAGTCACTCAACGAGCAAAGGAAAGGGCCGTGAGTTCCGTGGTCATATCAGTCATGGAGTAGAGACAATTAGAACTGAGGGTTATAAATAATTAAGAATCGTAACCCGTTTCAAGACTCTCGAGACTTAAGAAGAAAAAAAATTAAAGGTTGAGGGATTAATCGCCACCAGGGCCACTATTGCTGTACCCACTCCTAACTTAAACTTTATGCTTTCTTGGAAGGGAGAGGGTTAAATAAGACATATTCAGCTTAGCTAATATTCTTAAAAAAAATCGAATCTCATGTGAATTTTCTTCTAGAGACATCATAAATGTATTTACTCTTAAAAATATAATAACAAACGTTTATCCTACATATTGTTTTTGTTTACACATGACGTAAACGGATAAACATTGGGACTGGGAACCCTTTTCCCAATGTTAACGCTCAGTTAATAAAGCTCAACGAATAATATTCAACTGACGAAGGTAAACAAAATGTCGGGAAAACGGTAAAAAACCCGATTGCCAATCAAAAAGCAACTCGGGTAGGCTAAAACAAAGAAATAATTTCCATTCCAGTACAAATTACGAGAATGAATACGGACTGAATAACAGGAGCGGGTGCTACTCTGTTGATTTTTATTTAGGCATTTATGGCAATAATATGTTCAAAGTTATCGACAATCTTTGAAAAGCCAGGTTTTAACTTTGTTATCTGTGTCAAAGTATTTTTAATGTAGTAAATTATTATTGGTTTGACGCAAATAAAAAATTAACAATTTTTAGACGTGTCTACTCTCTTCTTTCTCTCTTCATAATCTGACGTGTTAGCTTAGAATTTTCGTACAGTGTAATGAAAATTAAATATTTGTAATGTTGTATGCTCTCCTTTTTCCTTCCAAATAAGCCTAACGCTTACGTTAGGAGTTAACTGTTTCTCTATTGAGGCTTCACGAAAGATATTATGATTCAAGACATTTGAACCATTCTTGTATACAATAATGTTTACAAACACAGTACGGGGTTTAGACTAATATTTGAAAAGAAAGAAACAAAGCTTCTGAAAAGGGCTCTACATTTATGAATGCAAATTGTATTCTCACTGCCACTTGTTCCTGAAAACTGTACGGAAATTTGTTTAAAAAAAGTTACACACTATTTTACGTACGTACTAACGCCTCCAATTTATCATAATAATTATGTATTGTTTAAGTTGGCTGTAGCTCCATGTGTTTAAGTGAAAGATACCTATTTATGTAGTTATGTATGATGATTTTCACTTCAATGTTAATTGGATTGACAGCTTACTTTACAATACAAAATACCTAATCTGTCCATCTGAACATATCCTAATGAATAGCAAATATGACCTACTTTAACTTATAATTCAAGGGAAAATAGCTAGCCGAAGACTTCTTGGCTGGAGACAACATCTTAGTTTGAAAACTTGTGAAAATTCCACGAGAAAAGTACCCCTAATCTTAATCTCTATTCCTTGCAGCAGCTTCCAAAGAGCAGATATCCCTAATGTTTGTCAATCCCGACCGGAGACGGCGCTACAACAACAAGAAGTAGGACATCCAGGTGGATTGGTCAATAATAATTGTTTTTTAATTCAATAATCTGAAAAAATTAACGTAAGCTCATTCATTAGAAAGGATATTAACCGGCCTATTGATTTTTAAATCATAATACATATAATGTCGTTTCGTTTAATTTGATGTTGTGACGTCAGATGTCGCTCAACACGAAGCGCTCGCAAGGCCTCGTCCCATCACAGTCGTTTCGTTAATTAACTTTTCTGCGGAATTTATTGCGATACCGTTAATAAGGGCCTCTTTGACCTGACCAGTAATTTATTGCTTTATTTCAACCGTTCACATTTTACTTCATTTAAAGCTTTTGTACTGTGCCGTTCTTAAATTATATGTTAATGTATTATGTTTCTTTTTTATGTCGTGTTTTATTTAAACAAATATTTAATACAATAAGGCAGTCACGAATATGTACGTAGGTATGAATATTTCTCAAAGATTTAAAAGAAAGTTTATAGAAATAGTAAAATAATATTGGGAAACCCAAGCGTATCGGTGGGTGCCACTGGGTGCAAGCGCTACAAGATTATGTTCTGAGGGGATTCTTGCAAGATACCAATTGCTAATGGCTTCAAAGACACTTAAAGTCTGAAAGAATGTTGTCAACGTTTTAACAAACAAAACCTAGCCCATTTAACTCCATTGAAACAAAAACTGGCTTAACTTTTTTACATATTCGCCAACATTGGCTCCCAAATTCCCGAATTGTACAAATTGTGTTTTTTCGTCCGAAACTTTTAACTGCCAAAGTTAAAATCGAGGCTGGGCGCCGACTGGGCAATTCCCTTTGACTCGAGCTTTACTCGAGACAAAAAAACCACCGCAGCCACCGCGCCCGAGCGTGCGGCCACATACTCCACAGTCGCACACACAGACACACACATAGACAGACACACACATAGACAGACACACACATAGACAAAGCCAATCAGCTCTTTTGTATTTTGAAATAGAAAACAAGTGTAAAATAAAAATTAAAACACCGGGGCATGGCTAGACTATGCATTTATAGAATTAGAATTAGAATTTATTTATTGCCAAAATACACGTGATATGGTGTTACAGAACCCCAACTCCTATTAACTTGCTACCCAGTGTTTTGTTTCATCATCCTACTTCTCATTCCTCGATCATTATCTATCTAACAATTACTCGTTAAGACCATTTTCATGAGCCCAAACACGCTGTACTTGCTGTAAGTTGTGGAGGGGTTGGGTGTCTCGCAGATTGCTTGATGCTGCAAGTGTGCTGTCTTGGAAATAATCCGGAATACACAACAGTATAGCAAATAAATCACTCGTAGCTGTGAAAGTTTGCAAGACCTTTGAATAAGCTGATGATATTCAAACGCCTGAGCAGATCTTCATAAATTATAGCTAAGAATATCGATCACGTCAAATTTCAAACAGAATAAAAATCGGTCCATTCTTTGCGGATACACAGATATACACGTTAATTTTATAACTCTTTTTTGGTCGGGGATTCAAAATCTTCATGAAGTAGGATAGTAATTCAAATAATTTAATATAATTATCTATTTCGAACTGAATAGGTAAATAAAAAAAAATATTTTTGCGTTTGATTTTAGGTTTTTGTGTATCGAGTTATATTATGGTCAAAATTGTAAAATGGTTAGTTATACTTAATTTAATTATATTAAAAATTTAAATGATCTGAACTGTACTCTGTTATGTAAGAACGCAGAAAAGCTAGATAGATTTATATTTTAAAAATGGTTACGTAAACATTAAAATTTATTCTGTAAAGACTGAAATTTTCGCTTGTGTAAAAATAACTGAAAAACAACGTCACCAACAAGCCTGTGACCTACGAAGCATGAGCTTGCATAAAGAAAACTCCACCTTTGTTTTGAAAATTATATATAAGTATATGAGTACGAGTAGTATAATATGTATACGAGTACAAGCTCCGCTGGCCTGCAGCTGCCGGCCCGCGCTACGACTAAAACTTTACCTCGTGTAATTATAATTAAAGGTTACCCTATTCATTTTATCACGTATATTTTTTATTCACACGAAAAAAATTGTCATGTTGTACTATTACCTCTCTACTATCATTTCGGATACATTATACAGTACGTATATAATACCACGCCTTAAATTCTATCTAAATACATAAAAGAAAAAGCCGTAAGATTAGATTATTTTAGTCACCAAAATGCAGGTACAATGTGATGGAATACAGAAAATCGAGCCTTAAACATATATTTTACCGGGACTGGTGTGTGAAATATTAAACAAAATGTCAGTATGAAAAGTTATTTACTTGCACTTAAAAGTGACTTGTCACGCAGATTATTTACATTATGATTTAGGTATCCGCTAAGAAAAGATTTTTAAAAATTCGACACCTAAAGGGGGTTGAAAAATCGAACTGAACGAGAACAAAGCCGCGAACAAAAGCTAATTTCCTCTAAATTGCCTCTTCTTCCTAAATTGATAACAAAATTGATGAAAAACTAAGTGAAACCGAACCACTCATAAATTCCTAAGTGTATTTTAACTCGGTTTTCGAACTTAACCGATTAATTTAAACGAGATTATGTAGCTCAAGTGGAAGCGGGTATATTATGTATTTATCGTACAGCTGAAAGTTTAACAGAAAGCGCTGAAGGCTTTAATCTCCGGCCCGCGCCGGAAACGGTAAACATATTACATATTAATATAACGCGCAATACATTATACCCACGTCAACAAGGATAAATAACATTTTAAATATAATATTATACATTCTAATATCTCACCACTCCGCATTTCTTAGTGTTAATAGTCGTGACTGCTTCCATTAATATAATAAACCTTAATAAATACTTACTATGAGATATAATTGGTACAGTCGAATGCCTGCTTCTATCAATTGTCTGTCACCGTTTTACACCTAAACATCTAAACCAATTATGACACAGAGATCAGAACTTTAGCATCCTTTTTATTCTGGAATGTCACTCATGATTTTTCAAAAATTCATAAGGACGAGTAAACTAACTTTATATAAATCATTTCATTTAACCTACAGGGAACGACGCACGTTGAGTGTCATTTATTGAATCAAGAAGTTCAAAGGAGCTCATAATGCATGGGGATAAAGTCACGGCCCTCATAATCGGGCCCCGCGCTAGTGCTACTTGGTCCTGAATAAGCTTTACTCTGTTTTCCATATAAGCTGCAAGCTTAGATTGATTGTTAATGCAGGCGAGCGATCAGCGCGTCGGGATGATGGTCGACACATAAGTGCAGCTATTTCACGCTCCATTAGCGCCCGCTAGCGACGCGCCGAGTGTTCCAAACTCTGCACTTTCACCATCATAGATAAAAATATTTGTTTAGGAGTGAATAAGAGTGATAACTTTTTTCACTCCTCAACAAATTCAATCAATTGTCACAATCATAATATTATATTTACTCAGTGGAGTCTTCAAGTCAGTTTTGATTATGTAAATTTTTGGTATTGATGATTATTTGCGCCTAACTTCGTCTTCCGTAAGCTCTGTATGTCCAATCTAACGTAGTTTTGCTAAAAACTACATGTTTCAACGCCACGCTGTAGCGGCGTAGCAGAAGTAACGTAGCAACTATGTGACGTATACCTTAATGGTGATATAAATAGTAGATTAAAAATGGCTTCGACTTTTATTAATTTTTAAGTAAGATAAGTATAAAAAAATCACGATATTTTGAGCTCTTAAGTATCCTTTTAAAGATATAAAAACATCAAATAATAAAAATTAATTTATACGCACAGTCACATTTGCACTTGAGCGGTTTTTATTTATCCATAATGTCTGAATCATTCTACAAACAATTTTTATTACTATACTAGTTCAACAATAAAAAAACTTTGGACATTTTTCAAATTGAATGTTACACGTCGCTTTTTATCCAAACATGCCGCGGTGAATATTTCGAAAATATTTGTACATCGTTTGTATTGTACACAAAACAAAGGAAACTCAATAAAATTGTTGTACCTTTTGTCAGTATTTTTACATAAAAAATCTGTTTCTTTTTGTATTTTTTTTCTCCATTTAGATTTATCGTGTTTCAGAGAGAAAGTTACGAGTAATTCCGTTGGTAATAATTTTATACACAATTTAAATATTTATGGGCCGATTTCACCAACCTAAAAAACGCCGCGCATATATACATCATATTAACTTACCTACATAAATTGATAAGCAGTTGACTAATTTATGGTAATGAGGCTAAACTTTTAAAGCTGTATTTTGCAAAAATTGATACAGTGCAGTTTTTGATATATTTTATGAAACATAATATAACATGCCGTAAAGTTTAACGTAATAAAATATCCAAGTTTCATCGCTCTAAACTCCACCAAAATAGCACATAAATCTAAAGTCTAAACATTTACTTTATAGTCTATCTACGTAGAGCAAACAAACATTCAATAATTTGCGAGAAATTTCCCAATCCGGCTTTACGACGCTATTATACAGATAGGATCGTAAATTGTAAAATTTTCGCGCCCCGATATCAAGATTCATGAGTCATAAATAATAAACGAGAAACAAAATCCCTCTCTTAACACGTATACCTAAGGTTTATGGGCGGTTTGCTGTGCTGCTGCCGGGCGGGCGCGTTACTTAGGGCAATCCATAAAACGCCGGTTCTCATTATTCCAGTAGCATTGAGTACTAGCTCAGAAGATCAGACTAACTTTGCTTATAGGATTTTTAATTCAAATTGCAGGTTTGGTGGAAGGCTTTGGCCTTGGCTAGGTACAACTTTGCCATCAGAAATGTATCTCCAAATGTTTTTCCGGTATGATGGCATGTAGAATCCAGTTAGGAGTATAAGTTTAATTAATACTGCCATACCCCTTCTAGGTAAGCACGTTAAGATCTTCGTCATTTACTTACTTCGGGTGAGATCGCAGTAAGTGTCATCGAATAATCACACAATATTATAAAGGCGAAAGTTTGTATGTGTATGTGTGTGTGTGTTTGACTGAAATTTGGAATAGAGATAGCTCACACCTAGGTTTAACACATAGGCTACATTTTATCCAGAAAAATTAAAGAGTTCACGCGGGAATTGGAAAAAACCTTAAAATCCATGTGGACAAAGTCGCGGGCATCAACTAGTAAAAAATAAATACGAGTATGTCCTTTTACAATGGAACATAGCTAATTTATAATAATAATAATAATAATAATATTTATTTCATAAAACAGGGTTACAAATTTAGACTTAACCTAACAATACATGCCGAAAGACTTATATTATTAGGTTCAGAACTGGCTGTCCTTGCTAGATTTTGTCAATCTGTGTTAAGGACAGCCAGCCCTTTCCCTCAAAAAATGACACCATTAGCACTTATTACTAGATCAAAGTATACTACTACTAGGACAATTGTATAACAAAAAGACAAACTGTGTGTGTGTGTGTGTGTGTGTGTGTGTGTGTGTGTGTGTGTGTGTGTGTGTGTGTGTGTGTGTGTGTGTGTGTGTGTGTGTGTGTGTGTGTGTGTGTGTGTGTGTGTGTGTGTGTGTGTGTGTGTGTGTGTGTGTGTGTGTGTGTGTGTGTGTGTGTATGTGTGAATAGGCGCCAGCAATGTTTTTGTGAATTTTGATAAAAAATAAATAGATAAGTAATTAAATAAAGATATGATAAAGAGAAGGTAGATTAGATTAATTTTTGAAGAAATCTTCTATTTCATCATATGATTTATCGAGAAGAAATGACGTTATTTTCTGTTTACACTTCGTGAGCGGCAAGTTAAAAATAGGCAATTTCGCATTGAGTTTATTGTACAAATATGGACCAAGGAAGTAGCTAAAACGTTTGGTAAAGGCAAGCTTAGGCGCACGCAAGGAACAAATTTTGTTTTTGCGTCGTGTATCAATGTTACGGTACGGTGTTTTTTTATGCATATTCAAAATTAAATTTAGAATGAACAGCTTCCTAACACTGAGGACTTTGCAATCTTTATAGAGCAACGATGTGGAGAAAAGTAGGGGCCGAAAAGTAGCCACCTTTAGAATGGCACGTTGTGCGACTTCGAGAGGCTTGAGAGTAGTTTTAGCGGCGCCTCCCCAGCAAGTGATACAATATTGGACAATAGATTGGCATAAGGCGTAGTATACTTTACGTATCACTGAAGAATTTGCCACATAACGAAGATTTTTGAAAATGAAAATTAATTTACGAACCCTATTTGTGAGCAAATCGATATGGTCTTTAAAATTTAAATGTTTGTCCAGAAGAATTCCAAGGTATTTAATGTTGTCAGTAGAAGCTATGGATGCACATTGACAGTTTGTCCTATAAGTCACATGGCAAGAGTGAGCTTTAATGGTTAGTGGAGATAGAGGTTGAGAGATTGAACGAATTGAATACGTAATAAGTTTAGTTTTGGAGGTGTTAAGCGTTAGAGAGTGGGAAAGTAGCCAATCACAGACAATGTCAAAACCACACTGGGCTGTTTTTTTAATTTCAGGCCAAGATTTGCTGTAGAAGGTTATAGCTGTATCATCTGCAAAAGATACTACTTGGGCGTTTGATATTTGGAGGTTACAAAGATCATTAATAAAAATTAAAAAGAGGGTCGGGCCTAAGATGCTTCCTTGTGGAACACCATAAGAAATTGGTAGCTCATCACTAAAAAAGTTATTGATTTTGGTAACTTGTGTTCGATTGGTAAGGTAGGAGCGGAAGAAATTTAGTTGGTTGCCACGAATACCCATTCCTTCTAGCTTGACTAAGAGAGTAGGAATGGGCACTGTATCGAACGCCTTAGCAAGGTCCAGAAAAATTGTCAGGACTTTATCTCCATTATTCAGATGGTGAACTACATTATCAGTGAGCTCGAGGACAGCATCTGTTGTGCTTTTATTTTTCCTGAAGCCAAATTGTTGTGTTGAAATTAAATTAAAATGTTCAAGGTAGCGTACCAGCCTGTTACAAACCAAGCGCTCAAGAATTTTTGACATAGCTGTAAGAATAGCAATGGGACGATAATTGTTTACAGCTTTTTCATCACCAGCTTTGAAAATAGGGATGATTACTGCCTTTTTAAAGGACGCTGGAAAAATGCCTAATGCAAAACATTGATTGAAAATGTGACAAAGAATAGGTGCCAAAATTTTTGAATATCTTATGAGTATCACTGGAGAGATACCATCCCAGCCAGTGGCAGCACTAGATCTCAAGGAATTAATGATGGATACGATTTCTACAATATCAGTTTCTTCAAGAACAAATGAAGATAGACAATTAACTGTAGCTGACACTGTAGAAAAAGTTGTGCATGATGCTTTTTGGGCAATGCTATTTGCCATTTCTGTACCTATGTTCGCGAAAAAACCATTAACAGAGTTACATGCCTCATATGGGGAAGAAGCACTCAGTAAAAGCTGAGAACTATGGTGTTTAGGTTTGCCATCAAAACAAATTTTTTTGATAGTATCCCATAATTGTTTGGAGTTGTTTCCTGCTTTAGTTATCTCCTGGGAATCATACAACCTTTTTGCTTTTTTTAATATCTTACAACAATAGTTTCTGTATCGTTTATAAGTTAGTTTAAGAATTTCATTATCTGGGAACTTTTTAACTTTACTGTGCAACGAGTCTCTATGTCTCATACACCTCAACAATCCTTGCGTAATCCAGGGTTTGAGAATTCGCTTGTTACTAGGAGGCCTTGATGTAGTAGTGTTTTCTGTAATAGCTTGCGCAAGCATCTTAACAAGAGAATCAGTAGCAATATCAGGATTTGTGATGGAAAAAATATAAGATAAATCTAATTTTTCGATTGTGTTATCCAGATTTTCATAGTTAATCCTTGTATACGTACTGAAAGGCTGAGTCGAGCAAGTTTTTTTTGCAAGGCCAATTAAAGTAGCATAGTGATCAGTAACCGTTGTATTTAGAACAAGTGTGGTAGCCGATAATTTTGTGCGTAGAATGACGTGATCTAAACAGTTGTTGGCTCTAGTAGGGATCGTATGTGCTGGTAAATAGCCATGAAATGCAAGGTTATTTAGGTACTCTTGTGAACGAGAATCTAGAGAATTGGGCTTAATATCTAAGTTAATATCGCCTGTGATAACAACTGACTTGTAACTTGTTAGTGACGATAACATTTTATTAAGTGCGGAATTAAACATATCAATGTTGTCTATAGAAGGTGACCTATAGATACAAAGAATAGCAACATCACAGTTAAACTTAATAATTAATCCAGATGCTGAGAGCTGAAAATCTGGCTCTTCACAAGAGTGACTCAAGTCATTCCTAACAAAAACAACAACACCATCACTTTGATTTAAATGTTTAGTCGTTCGGCGCATTGTATAGTTTGTTAAGTTTGGTATGTGTAGGTTAATATTGCAAGGGAGCCAGCACTCGGTAAGAACTATTATGTCATTGTCGAAAGGAATGCGCTGTAAGAGAGTTTGAAAATTGTTAAAATTGCAATTGATGGATCTTATGTTTTGTGACAAGATTTTCAAAAAGTTTCCCGGGTTTTGAAGGTATGACTTAGATAATTCAGGATTACACGTGTAAGCTTCCGATACAGAAAATACATCAACATTTTCATTTAGTGTATTTACTTGGCTATGCACTGTAAAAAATTATAAGTTTGGCGGGTAGTAAGTAGGAAATAAAAAAGACAGGAAAAGGAATGTGTTTGCCCCAGATGAATGTAATATGTATACATATATATATATTTTTTTTTTTTAAATTGCCTACATCGTATAAGTTGCTAATGTTATGAATTTTAATATGAATTTTGTATTCAAAATAGGAGGTACATAATGTGTATGTAAGTAATAAAGTAAGTGTGTACAGCATGTATAAAGACATATACTTTGTTTTTGTGTAAGTGATAGTAAGGTGAACTGTTATGTGACGAATTGTAAAAATATTTTTAAAGTTAAAATGAACATGCAACAATACATAAAAAAAAGAAAATGACATTAAATAACTTAGTAGTCACTTTTGAGATGACTTTGCAAGCTCTTGGAGTTGTAACTCATTTTTAACAATAATATAAGGACTCTCATTGTTCTTTCTTAGCATTATACGGCCATTAGCTGTCCAGCAATAATTGAAATTATGAGATTTGGCAAAGCTGCGAGACACAAAGAACAATCTACTCGCTTTGGCGGTCAAGTGTTCACCAACATATAATGGGGACTTGAGATCATTAAAGCCAACATGTGATGAATTCAGTTTTGCAGATGGATTCTTATTATTGTATTCCTTTGCAGATTTTAGAAATTGAAATTTAGTTAACGTGTTGGAAAATTCAATCATAATGCTAGAAGTTTTAGATTCTTTTTTAGAGGGTTGTCTACTGACGTCACGAATGTCTGAGGCTTGCAAATTGAAGTTCAAAATTGTAGATAAATGCCTAACCATAGCAAATAGGTTGTCCTTTGTCTCCCGTTGGCTTTTAGGTACATTGCGTAACTCAACACAAGTTTTAATAAGATTTCTGTCCAAAAAATCAATTTTCAAAAACAAATCAATTTAGTGACCCGTATAATGTGAATCGGCTATAACGGAAAATCGCTGCCCACATTTAATCAAGAAGAAAATATATAGTTCTGGATTACGAATTCCATGCCATTAAAATTAAGCTAGTCGTTATATAGAATGTCGTGTATTGTTTCCAAACGAACAAATTACCTGGGGTAAAGTGGAACCCCGGGGACACGAGTTGGAGGAAACTTTATCGCATCTCTAGGGTACAATAGGATCAATATTTGGGATATATTTTATTATACTCGTAGCTCGTGCGAGATAGTCGTAAATAATTTGACGATAAAACCCTGACAGAAGTTATTAGCTAAGATATTGTACTTCTTTAGTGTTAAGGAAACCATATGGCCAAAGAAACAATTAGCTAATTGAGTTACGCTTTTTGCATTATAAAGCATTTATAGCATATTATATAAAACGCTTACAACTGAAAAAGAATTATGAGTCTTATCAGAAACGGTTTAACCGTTTCTGATAACCGTAAACCCAACGTTAAGACCCAACACGCCAAGAAAGCCGAGCTCAAAAGCTATCAGTGGTTTCACTAATGATGTCAAAACTTTTGAATGTGAGTGAGTACATTTCAATACGGTTTTCAATATCATGAAAAATATTTAAAGGACAAGAGGATTATAATAAAACTAGTATGTATCTAAACTAATATTATAAAGAGGCAAGATTTGATTTTTTGTATATTTGTATGTTTGTTTGTAATGGATAAACAGAAAAACTACTAAACCGATTTCAAAAATTCATTCATCGACAGAAAGCTACATTATCAACGAGCAACTTAAACACTATTTTATTTTAAAAAATTAAAGATCTCTATAAAAATTGACATAATGTATAAAAATTGACATAATTCTCAAAAATCTCTACTCATTAGTAGAGATTTCCAACGCCGCGCTAAATTCGAGTTTGTTCGGGCTAAACTCAAAAACTACTATACGTATTTTCACACGGTTTTCAATAATAGTAAGTGGGATTATGTATGTATACAATCGCACTCAGTCTGAAGTATAGATAAAACACCCACTTAAGTCTAGGACGAGTCAGTAAAGTTTACAGCATCCTGTGAAACCAAAAAAATTAAGTCATAAGTATTTAAAGTATGTCATGTACCTACACAAGACAAGGAGTGCAATATAACGTGTCATAACATTATTACTAGGAATGAGAATCATGAAAGGAAGCCGCTTTCGGGAGAGCTAGAGGGGAAGTGCTGTCAATGCCCGCGGAAGAACTAAAATGTCAACACAGGATGATTTATATTAAGACGATTTTATTCTACTAACATTATTTTATACGCTGCCGTATGTATTGATTATTTTATCAGTAATAAAGGCTTTGAATGGTGCATAGAGGAACTCGGTATTCAATTTTGCAAAACTGGGTATACTGTCCCTAAATTGAACCCTCTAAAATCTCATCGCACCTTGCACTGTATGAATGTGCTTGACATCCGTTTCACTTTGACATGATAACCGTAATAGCAGTCTTCGACCACGAGCAGTGTTAATTCATGCCAAAACAGTAAGATCGGTCTACCTTTGGAAAACAAAAAGATTATGTACAGAGAAAATACTCCCACATAATCCTTTATATCTTTACAAAGGGTAGTATAATCCACAAACGAGAACATCAAACAAAAGCTCAGCACCGCACCCAATTCGCGGAGACTACACGTGTAAGGGCCTGTGTACATGACGTCTTTTTCACTTGCAAAATATACTAAATTCTAATATAATCCTAACCGAATTAAAAGTCTGACTTTCAATGTATGTGTACGAGTCTTGAAGACAAACACAAAATTTTTTTTCTTCCGAGGTACGAGTACATCTTAACTAAATTCAAATGAAATCAACTTACAATATTTCAAGTGAACACACTTATTGAAATCGATCCAAGGTTAACGGAGCTATACAGTAGTACTGCCAAGAACTTAATGCACATCTAATTGAAAACTTTTTCTTCTTACAAAATGGTTGACAATAATTTCAAACTAATATCATTTGTTTAATGTTTAGTCTTGCCAGTATAATAATTGCGTTTGTCTATCTAGAATCTAGAAGTTTACAGCTGTCCAAGAGACTTTTACAAAATACCTGACTAATATTTTTATTTTAATAGTTTATGACCGAAATTTAGCCATTGTCATTAAAGTCATTTAGGATTCATTCTATAGCATAGATAAAAGAGCAAAAGAGAGATGAAAGACGGCGTTTTAATGTTATTTTAGTTGCGTTTCTACACCTCGTCTGTGCGTATTTAAAAGTCCAAGTAAGAAAGTGTACAGGCCCTAAGATAGGCGGTTTAAGAAACACACGAAGTAAAATTATTCCCCGCGCGTGTCGACAACGCACGTCTTAACTTGGGGATTGTAAACGGCGCTATTGCATAAATTATAATGAGACTTGTTCAGGATCAAACAATCAGAGCGCCGTGACGTGCGCGGCATGACGACATTCACTTTAGCTCCCAACAGACATACCAACAAGTCAGACACGCTTAATATTATATCTGAATCAAATTATTATCCTTGCTAGTATCTTTACAAATGCGAAAGTGTGGGTTTTTGTTTTGTCCTTCAATCACGCAGCAACTGAGCGAAGGGTCGACATGATTTTTGCATATGTAAAAGAAAGAGTTTTGAATAAGTGGCATAGGTTACTTTTATTTTGGAAAAAAGGATAAGAATAATGACTGATTCAGATTGGAATGAAAGTATGGATTAGTCCCTACCCATTGCAATATTGTCGTATCCTTTAACACAAGCATAATAGTTAATAGAGGGAAAGTGGAGTATTAGCTATACTCCGAATAGCTTATACTATTCATATAAAAAAAAGATGTCATTTATGAGTTTTTCACTTTCCCTATATGATTATAATTATATTTCCGAACATCTTAGAGTTTAATGTTGAAAAATTATAAAATTTAAACCCTGTATTTGTTTTGTTTCAACTAAATTGGCATGTGTAATGAATAACTTACAATACTGGGGGGCCTCTGGTGTATAGTAGTATGGTATACCGCGTGGCATTGATCCACTACGTCTCACCGCTGGGATCTTTGCCGAGATGTTTTCATTTAAATCAACTCGTTAATGATGTAGAGTCGAAAACCGTACACATGTTTAGATTCAAGGCTGAGTTGCGATCGCTTTGAATTAGTTTACGATGATGCTATAACCACGAAGCAAACTTTTTAATATCCGCCCTAAATCTGAATATATAAAAGGCAAAGGTGACTGACTGACTGATTGACTGACTGACTGACTGACTGATCTATCAACGCACAGCTCTAACCGCTGGACCGATTGAGTTGAAATTTGGCATACAGGTAGCTGTTAGGACGTAGGCATCCGCTAAGAAAGGATTTTGGAAAATTTCAACCCCAAGAGGGTTAAATAGAGGGTTAAAGTTTGTATGAAAGTCCGTCATTTTTCAAGTTATATCCATGAAACTTTGTATTTAGGCTTTAAAATAAAAATAAAGAAATACGTGTGTCACAGATTTTGAAAAATTCACCCCCCAAGGGATCAAATAGGGGATGAATGTTAGTATGAAAGTTTTTCATTTTTAAAGTTGTATACACTTTGTATTTGGGCTTTCGATTAAAAATAAATAAAATACATGTGTCACAGGTTTTGATAAATCTACCACAAAAGGCATCATCTAAATCTAAATATATAAAAGGCAAAGGTTACTGTCTGACTGACTGATTGATCTATCACCGCACAGCTTAAACCACTTTGCATACATATAGCTATGATGACGTAGTCATCCGCTACGAAAGGATTTTTCAAAATTCAACCCCGAAGGAGGTAAAATAGGAGTTTAAGAAATCGAACCTAACGTGAGCGAAGCCGCGGGTAAAAGCTAGTTAGTAATAAAGCAAATAAAAAAAACAAGTATTATAGAATAATTTATGAAACAAACGCTTAACACAAGCCGGCGAATACTGAGTTTGCCTAATCGCAGCGCACATAGGGGCCATACCACAACACGGTGTTATGAAGATTTGTTTTTGGTTATTATTTACTCATATTGTGGTGTATAACCTTACAACGTAACTTTCTTACAATTTTGTTTTGTTTTTGTTTTATAATACTAATCCTAATCCTAATATCCTAATCCTAATCTTAATATCCTAACCCTAATAATCCTACTATATTAATATTATAAATGTGAAAGTGTGGATGTTTGTTACTCATTCACGCAAAAACGGCTGAACGGATTTGGATGAAATTTGGCACAGAGATAGATTATAGTCGGGAATAACACATAGGCTACTTTTTATCCCAGAAAATAAGAGAGTTCTCGTGGGAATAAAAAAACCTCAACCCACGCGTACGAAGTCGCGGGCATCATCTAGTTTAACAATAAATCTGTTACATACCAACTTCATTATTCGAATATATAAAAAAGCAACAGTAAATAATGTATATAAGTATATAGTAGTACATATAATGTATGTGAGTTTTCGATAGAAGGAATCGCAATCTTGATTTGTAGATACCTCCTGAGGCTGCTACGAAAACATACTCTACGTGAGTTTCATCTACGACGAGCTACGAGAAGGCTACGAGACATACGTTGAGTATGTTTTGGAGGGTTTGTGGGGGTTCGCGTGTCAGATATCGCTTGCTTTGGAGGGCCATCGGTACAAAGCGCATGCTGCACGGTATACCATACTTGTTACATAATTCTGTTTTATCGAAATAAATTTGTTTTCTCTCGAGTGTAAAGGCAAATTAGTTTTATAGAAAATGATGAGCCGTACAAAGCTGTACAGTGCATCGATATCCCCAAAGATTTAGAATATCGAACAGAGTTTATAAAATCTACTTTGATCCAAATCCCGGGAGAGGTCGCGAGCGTCCGCTAGTTGCAAATCAAAACTTCTCGAACATTCTGCGGCGCCGGGAGATGGCAAACTGTTATTAGATTGAAACTTCATCTAAAATAATTGAAATAAGGAGAGAATCGTAGAAAATTGGAGAGAGTAACAAGTCGTAAGCCGAGATTACACGGATTATGGCGAGCTGAGTCATAATAACATTTGTAAGTAGTTCGATAAGTGTCGCTGCAAAATATAATTTAGTTTTGCTTTAAGTAAATTAGTACCTACTTTTTTAAGTTAAGCGAGTTGCGAGAGAGTTTTCCAACAATGGGAGTTTAAGCATACTGTAATTATCATAAACCGAGCAGTTTATTTCGTCGCAGTCCAATACGAGCGTCTCAGTGGAGCCGCCGTAATAATTATTTGTTACTGGTCCTTAATGTCGGTAGAGACTAAGAGCAGGCATAACAATAATTTAGATATTTTTATGTGTACCTTCCTTTTATCGTTCGACATGGGGGTCGAAGATTGTTCTAGGGCAGAAACACAGAATACATCATAATGCAGATCAGTACTTAGTTCAAATGCTTGGTGCTTACTGTTTACTCTTTTTATTTCTACAACTTCTTCATTTCATTAGACCTAAGATCTTTAAAATTAATATTAATCATAAATTACTGTCACGGCATTATTTTGTCGAGTTTTAAAACCTTCACGTGAACGAAGTTGCGGGCAAAACCTAGTAAAATATTATAGTTAAACGGTTATGGCTGGTATATAAAAACAGATAGACAGCGGAAAAGTTGTTCGCTCCTCGCTCATTCCGCGCCAGACAAAGACTTGTAATTTATTTGTCCGTTAACGGTATTTTACTCCGCAACACGCCGCCCTCGCCGAAACGGGATTGAATATAAATTCTGCAGAACGTTAAATAAGCGCCATTTTAAAATTCCACTCAAGTTTACAATTGTCGACGCTTGAAACTTGCATTGCGGACTCAAATGTCTGTATTCTGCATATATGCAGAATCAGCTACTGTCTGTATACAGACAGTAGCTGATTCTATACTCTCAAAAACGAGTAAGATACCGTGCAGAAACTGATTAGAGAGACTTTTCAATAGACTGTCATGCCTCTCCCTGGTTCATTTTTTTAATACAACTATTGTAATTGTTTTTTTATAACATCTTTAAAGCTATCTTAAGTATAAAAAGGTCTTCGTATGATATTGTTGAGGATGGTTTCACGCAAAAACTACTGGACTGATTTTGATGAAACTTCACAATGTAATATAGCTAGCTATACATCAGAATAGCACATAGACTATATTTAATCTCTAAAAATTAAAGCATTTCCGCTTTTATAGCTCTAGGTAAATTATGTTTCTATGCGGCGTCCAAACAAAATCGTTCACATCAAAAGCTTTGCGCAAATCACAAGTGTCCAAACTATTTGGGAGCGACGGCACGCTCACCTCACGGGTGTGTGTACACAGGGGGTATATTTACACAGAACTGGGATGTTAAGCTTACATAGGCTAGGAGCTTCTTAATTGACTAGAAAAAGTATACATACCAGGTGTGTTCAATCCATTTGAGAGGACTTTCCCAGTCAAAATTACACAAGTGTCCTCGTGACAACACTCACACGACCCCCCTGCGAAGTGGCAGGGGGATGCCCTCCCCACCCCTCGACCCCCCTGGCGATGAAGTGTCAGTACGTGACTAGGAAGCACCGATAAAATTATTCGAACGGCCCGGGTTACACGTTTTAAACATGTTAAGCAAAATATACGATCTTTCTGGAAAATGTGTGACGGTAATGAGATTTCTACAAACTGGTGACGTCATGGTGTAATTAAAACATCAATTATTATTGATTGGGCTAAATATTAACTACTTGACTAGTGTGTGTGTGATTTCGAGCGAAATTCGAATTTTGTGAATGTTTTTATCTAATCGCGGAATAGCAAAAGTCTTGTCAGTCCTAATAATTTTATTAATAGTTTATCTGAGTTTCTTTTATAAGTTCTAAGATGGACGCACGAGTTACAACGCTACAGAACTCTCAAAAATGACCCAAATGTTTGCTTGTCAAAATTTTCTTTGGTAAAGTACCCTGATTAATAATGTTACTAAGAGCCTGGTTTAACTCAAAGTATGTTACTAAGAGCCTGGTTTAACTCAAAGAATATGGTGTCAAAGAAGAAAAGCAATGAGATTTATTGAGATATGGAACTTTATGTTTGAGGCGAAAGAATTTTAATGTATATCATTTTCCATTCAATAAGAGCTAAGACGTATTAAATGTTGCTCAGCGAAATAAATAGTATTAAACTGTCGGTAAGGAGCCAGCTATTAAAGTGGGAGCTGGTTTCTTGCTGCGGTATCTAATGGATTGTTAAACTCTGTTCTCGTTCTATTTTTTATTGCTTACATGAAGTTATATTTAATGAGTCATTAACTATTATCAGTAAATTGATCTATATATCAGTAAATCTCTTAATGAACTGTCATCTATATTTACTACAAGTGATTCTGAAAATTAACTTTTATAAATCTCTTCTAAGGCGATTTTTGAGTAACAATTATCAACTCTAAATAAGGCAGTTAGATATGCACTTAAAACTCACTCGTTAGCTACTGGAAGTATAATGGCTATGAATTTAAACATATAAAATGAGCAAAAATAAGTTCCAAAATAATTCAAGTGTTTAGTTCAAAGGTTTAAAGTGATAAAAAAATAACTTAGGCTTTTTAAACTGTAATTATATTTTCATTGTTAAGTAGGTCTTATAAGTAACAAGTTTCAGAGGTGAATAATAATATAACACTGTTATATTATTAACGACTTATGTAATCACTAATTTTCTTACTATTCAATATCTAATACATGATATTTTTATATTGGATTTCAGATAGCAAAACAAACAAAAATTATTCTTTCTTAGGGAGGCCACACACTATTAAGATTGCCGTCAAGTGCTTGATGCCACGTCAAGTCCGCGACATCTATCGCGACATTAACAACTAAACCCTAATAATACAAGTTGTTACAGCAGGCAGATTATGATTGGGTTTATGCCATACACAATAACAGCCGATTCCTCTGCAATCAGCGCCGAAATGGCGATAGTCAAATTGCTTAATTATCACGTCGACAGGGGCCAGCCAGCGCATTTCAGTGCTTTTATACAATTTCGAGTGTCGCTGAAATTTAATAGCTTAGTTGGAATAACGACACTCGCTTCAAAATCAATAGTAGTACCTAGTTAATATTAAAGACGATTTGAATCGTCTGCGGTTGGAAACAAACAAAGAAAATGGGTATTATATTGGCCAAGTTCCAACTCTACTGATATCAGATTCCAAAACTGCGCAAAATATTATTGTAATAGCTGCACAGTAAAGTTGTATATCTACACAATAACTTGCATAATATGTTTGAAATTACCCCCAGGTGAAATAGTACCTATACTGTATTTCAACATTCAGAAACGTCTCCCAAGGATGCTGCGGTGTAGGAGCGAAGCGTACGTCGAGAGTGTAGTTCAAAGAGTGTGTGGTGTTGCGTTTTCCTGCGTTCTTCTATACTTGGAGGAGTACGTTGTACAACGCGAACGGTTCGTTTTGTCACATAGAATGTTTCTGTTTTTTTGCTTTAGCGGATTATAGCAAAAGTAATTAAAATGATTTATTCTTAAAGAGCTTTACAAAACATTAATCCGTTGTTGGGACATCCTTTTAAGTAAGTATCATGCTGTGCCGGGATGTCCCGCTCTTCCGTAGGAAATCTTTATAATAACCAACTTTACAATTAAACTTAATAATTAATATTTGAAGAGATAATCCATCCGAAACAGATTAATACTCTCACAATTAAATGAAGGTCTTGCATGTTATAACTGCCAGATTTTTAAAGATGAATATTTATTATCTCTTTTTATATGCGTTGGCCCGTGCCACTTTAACACTCTACGGGATTCAGGATTTCAGCAAGACTTTTCAGAAGCTTCCATCCACGTTGTAGACCGATAGACATCCACTGGACATAATAACACTTGAAGGTATCACATGCCGTGGCTCAACAACCTTTCGGTCCAACCATGAAACCAAACCTATGAAACCTTCCAGGTAGGTCGCAGTCAACCACTGTTGGATGTTGGACATTAAGTCGACGAAAAAATAATATGAATTGATAATAAGCTAATAAAATAGCTATAACAGTTTAGAGTTAGTAAATAGGCACAAACGTTATTCTTTATCGTTTTACACCTGCTTAATTCCATTATAATCTTAGGAAATTTACACCCTCAATCCCCGTTGATTAAATTCATAATATAACGACCGTTTACATTTTAGTGCCTATAAAATATCTCATATAATATTGGAGCGGCAATTTTAATATCTGTCGAACCAGATTCGTTTCCGAAGTTACTACGAATTTCTAGATTAGGTATAAGCTCTATTGAAGTTATTAGTCAGCAGAAATATTATGAATAAGAAATATCTTTAAAGCCGGTGAATTACTTGAATTTAACCGGTTTAAAATTACGCTGTTATGAATTTTGCGATATCAACGTTTTTAATAAAATTCTATTAATACTAAAAATATTATAGGAAAATTTAATTAGATTGAAAGTTATTTAGTTTTTTGCCACGTTAGGCTCGAATGGTTTTAAAAAAATTTATAAATATTTTCTTCCTAATATAAAAAATATTTTTAATATATGTAGATTTCATTTTAATTCATAACTCTTTATTTTTGTAGAGACAGCGTTGAAATATACTTATTCATTCAATTTTTAACATTCAGTAATTGATCAACTACCAAGTTGTATGTGACTCGAACAGTATTAATAGTTGTTCAATCAAATAGAAGCTTTGAAAAAGAAGAATTTATTGTTGAGCAGCAGTGTTGATCAACTAAAATCAAAGCGCGTGCATCCGCTATTACGGTAGTAAGTAATACTACATTTATGAGTCCATCGCACCGCCTAAGTGTGGAGGCAGACTTTACATACTTCTGAAAATTCTCTAGCAGGCAGCTTTCCACGCTCACATGCGATATTACTTTTAAGAGGGATATTAAGTGCTCACATGCACACACCTCGGAAAAGGAGACTTTAGTTTAAACTACTCACTGGTATAAATAAATTATCTGCCTATCCATTTAGCTGCAGAAAATCCTAGATCCAATTCTTAGCACAACTCAGGGTATGAAGTAAAGCTTATTTTTATTAATAAGAGAAATATTGAACAGAAAAGAATATCCAAATAAGCTAAAAAGTGTTTTTGAAGAGTCAGATAATAGGTAATTATTGACTTTTGGTCAACGAACTTTAACTCAGATTTTCGTTTTTGGTCTGACAAAATTCCTCTGTAATCACAATATTATCCATGGCCCTTGACATAATGAAAAGTGACGATGCAGTCTAAGATGGTAGCGGGCTAATTTGAAGGGGGCTATGGCAGTTTTAATTGAACCCTTACTCTTAATCGATTTTTATACGCCGTTGTGCCCGTACGCTAAATCGCTTAGCAGCACGTTCTGAAGAACGGTAGGAGAGTAACTACCCGCGGCCAAAGCCGATTACCACCAGACAAGGGATTTCAAACATTAACACGTTGTTTATCGTTGTCCGCTCTCTATTATGGCGGCAATCATTTATCATTACATTAACCCCTCCGCTTGACGAGCCCCGCTCCACACGCATCTGTCTCGGCCAACACGCTCGCAATTCGTACGCCCACTAATGTTCACCTATCCTTATTAATGCCGCTGTAAATCTGGCTCGTTTTGACCCACATACCATAGCCGTTTATCTCCGTCAGTATAATTCCAACTACCCGTCAATCGTACCGCCTTCGGTCTTACAACCCAGTGTTTGAAATTACAATTTGGGGCATCAGCATCAGGCAGAGCTTCTTACTTAGACAACACAGTAGTAAGCGTCTAACGATTAAGGATGCGGTTATAAAATTAAAAGGTAGACGGTTCATTCACCTCCGTTGCACTATTGTCGTGCCCATTTCTAGCCCAAGCTTTACCCTCATTTGGGGGGAGATGGGAATTTTAGTCATGTTCAGCATGGCTAATATTTTTTTAATCTAGTGAGCAGTTTGGGAACTACGATAGAAACAATGAATCTTCATACTGAAAAATCTAACCTTTTCAAAGTCGAATTGAACGAGACTTTTCAAGAATTAAACTCAAAGGTGAACGCTGAATGCCTTTCCTTAAACATCAAAGAGTTTTTGTAAAAGATCGGGTTGGGTGTAATAAATTCAAAATTGTTTAGCACAAAAGCAATAACGAAATATCTTCATTGCCTTTACAACTGGAACCTCTCTCATCTGCTTCAGTCACTTTAAATCTAAAAGAAGTTCAACATCACAAGAAGCGGTTTTTGTTAGTAATTTAAAGACTTTGAAATTTGAGAGAAAAGTAAAATTTAAAAACATAATAAAGAACAAAAAACAGTTTGAGGACAAACTTTTAATAATCTTTTTTATTAATCACCAGCTTTTGGAAGCCATTTCGTCTGTATGGAGTTTGGAGGTTTTTAAAAATCTCGCGAGATCCAAGAGGGAGAAAATGAGGGAAGAGGAATGAAAGGTGGCATATGTCATTCTTCAAGTTTTTAACTATATGAAAAAATCTTGTCGCACCGGTTCGGAAAGCAGATTCTGCTGAGACGCGCGCAAGAAGCTCTTTATAGAGGCAAAAAATAGGTCACATAGAGGCAGGCTTTTTCCTCACAGTTTCACCACTCCGATAACTTGCTTTAGATAATAGCTGCTGACCGCAACTTTTTTCGCGAGGATTGAGGTTTTTCAATTCCCGCGGGAACTCTCTTATTTTCCGGAATAAAAATAACCATGTGTTCTTCCAGACTATAGGCTATCTCTGTGCCCAATTTCAACCAAATCGGTTCAGTCGTTGCGGCGTGACTGAGTTAGCCTTTACAATATTAGTGTGATATATTATAGTATGACTATACAAGTTCCATTTTTTTCTTATTTGGTATGTATTATCTGATACTCCAAACTTAGATCTCAGTGAAGCATAGTTAAGACGGCTAAATATAACCAAGTTTGTGATACGTTACATTATATAATATTACTAACTTTACACTAAATCGGTGCCTCCAGAAACAGCCACTGCAAGATGAAATAAAATCAAGGTAGCTTTATACTAATATCTCAGTTAAACTTCGATCAATATCTTCATCCGTGATAAATTCAACTTTATGACTTTAATATTAGGATCTAAAATCTAATGGGCTCCGCGCCAGGCATCCACTCTACTTAATTTTAGGTTAGTCTCCACTTTTATGAATATGAAAGCATTTGGAGCGTAACGTATAGGTGATGACGTCTTAGAATTTTCAGAAGGAAATACGTGTCTTTACAATTTTAAAAACTAACATTATAGGTACATTAACTTTTTTGTGATTCTTTTTAGGTTCGAAGGTGGTAAGCCTCTCATTTATTGGAAAGACAACGTCAAACAAACATGGAGAGCAGCTGGATACAAACGGGGCAAATCCATGAGACAGAATGGCCGAATACCGTTAAAATAATTTGAATAAAATTATGAAGCATCTACAAATCTTCATCAGGTCCTGATGAAGATTTGTAACCTAACCTAACCTTTAGGTTAGGTTAGGAGGTTTACCTCCTGATTCAGGAGGTATAGGTAGGTAGGTATACAAGTATCTTATGTATGATCAGTTCATCAATAATCGATCTACGCCTTATTACTGTTAAGCTATTGCATAGCTTCTATCGCGGGCCAGCGTATAGACCGAATCCAGAAATTCCGTAACAAAAATAACCTGACACGGGACTCCTCTACGGTGAGCCGCTAGATGGCGTTGATAAAAAATGCTATGCAATAGCTTTACCGCGGCAGTCCCCGAGTGCCACACGTCTTTTTTTTATTAGTTTACTGAATGGTTTTTATTACTGCTTTAATATAATAATTTGATTTCCCCCCAAGGAAAATTATCCAACTAAGAATTGTGATATGGTAGATATCAATCAAATGCAAATCGAAAAGTACTTATCACAAACAACAAAAGGCTTGTAATGAGGTCGCCCTGTGTTGAACCGCTGACCCGGTAACGTGTAGCTTTTGTACATGCTGGCACATTATCTTAATATTCTATTATGAGTGTTCTCATTTGGGTATAATACCTACTTGAGCGTCCTCAATTTATACCATTAATCTAAGTTCATACATAAGCTTTCATTTTCAAGTAATGTTCCCTGCATGTACCAGCGTGAGGTCAGATCATAATCTGCTTCAAAGTATCGCTCCGTTCCAGAAATGTATTCTTGCCAAGTGCCTATTTTGCATGAAATCTTGAAGTCAAGTGAAATACCTACCATAAAGTAGGTATTAATTGTAAAAGCTAGAAACTGAAAAGTTAAAGCTCAAAAACCTCATCGCAAATAAATGTGCGTTGAATAATGAATTACAATATAAGAATCGGAAATAAACATTCTTAATAAAAGTATAATCGTGGTAAATACGCGTATCTTCCTACTAGCATTCTAAATGCGAAAGTACCTTTTTCGTAACTTAACTACGTGACTAATAAACCGCTGTAGTAATTTCGAAATTTATTTAAGGCCAAGATATTTTGTCCCGAAAAAAGTCATAGAAAAATTTTATTACCTTTTATGGAAACCGGTGGTAGAGGCTAGAGTCTTGATTTGTTATTCGAATGATACAAGCTTCATCAATTAACCGAATAAACAAATGGTACAAAACGGTAGAAAATTAAATGTATGAAGGAGCACACAGCACGTAGGTACTACTAATATGTTAATTAAAGTGCGATCCCGCCGCTACGTCCATTCAAGCTGAAACACTGCGAGATGAATCCTTGGATGCGAGCCATAATCGCGAAAGCATAATTTATACATTTCATGCCTTTTATATTGAAGCATGATTCTATTAAAAATACATAAAAAGCTTTTAAAACGTGAATTAAAACCATTAATAAATAATTTATTTTTTTCACTTTAACAGATATATTTCGCCGGATATTTTAAACACAGGAATTTAAACATAACTAACGATTCGTCCCGGTTTCGGACGGGTAATACAAAATGTACTTTCTAAACAATCGCGCAATTCATCGTACCGCAAGATACTGGGTGGGCCATCACTTTCTACTAATACTTTATTAGCAAAGAGGAAAAACAGAGGATTCCCGCGATAATTTAAAGAATTAATTCCACGCAGATAAAGTTGCGGGCAAAAGCTAGTCTTACAAATACTACACTTTTTAAAGTCGGTTTAATATCAAGTGTGCTAGAGCTCTGAAACGTTGGCTCGCTTAGCGTCGGAGATTCTCTCTCAGAATGAAATAAGGAGGCGGCTGAGATGGCCACAAATGCATCCAATTGACACAGTTAACTGTACGCTGACACACTTTTGCTTTATGGCAACTCATTTTATAACCACTGCGCTATTATGATTCTGAACTTAAAGACATTAAAAGCATAAATGAAGACAATTCACGGCGTTAGATTCAGCGAACTTTCTGCTGGAGCATTACGTGGCCAAATCGACCGCAATCTAATAAGAATTAAATATAATATATTCTTGCAATATTTGGTGTAAGCGACACCAGATCACAATCATCAAAATCAGAATGTATTACATTCTGATTTTATAATTCATGTTGGCCAACTTTTGGCTCTTATAAGACTTTGCCACTGATTAGGAGAATAGATTATTTCAGTAGCTCTTCTGAAAATAAAATTACTACAATTATGTAGCTATATTCGTGAGGTTCCTATTATTTTTGAATACATACAACAATAACATCGTATCTGTAACAAACTATACACTGATCGAAGCTCTAAAGGTTTCTTGTTTTACTGCGAAAAATACGAAACTCAGCAAACTTAATTTTTAATTGTTAAAACTGTTTAATGTCTGAAATTGATGTAATTTTATACATTAGTGCTGTAACGAATGGCCATTGCGATGGTAAGTGTGATCGATCGAGCGCGAAGCGGAGTGTTGTTTAATTTCCCCGCGACGATATTAATAGTTCTGATTGTATCTACAAACTTTGCTACAACGCAAAGCTCCAGAGCATAGTCTCAGAGCTTGCATCGTGTTATCTTAGTCGGTTTAGATACCACTCACACTTTGCCTTTTAATTTACGTAAAGCGTTTAATTAAACAAAAATTTTAACAAGGCTAAAAGTTTAAAAACTGTTACTCAACTACAGAAAAATGGATGTTACGAAAACTTTTATATTGATTTTGTTCATATAATTAGGGGCATATAAATAGGAATATAATAGGGTTTTTATAAATAGGAATAGACACACAGGAATATTAACGGGACCATGATAACGAGTCGATTGACACCTCGTTCATCAAAATTGACCCAGTCGTTTATTCGCTACGGTGGAATATACTTAAATAGTCGCATAAATACATACATACGATACGAGTACATACATAGACTGCTAAAATAATCTTTCATTTCCAAGCATTTCTTAGTTTTAACGTAGTTTTGAACTCACTTTACCATTTCGCATCTATATATATAAAAATGAATCCCTATTTCCTTGGTAATCGCATCACGCGTGAACGGCTGGACCGATTTCGCTAATTCTTTTTTTATTGTGTTTGTTATTGTTAGGAGAAGGTTCTTATGAAAGAAAAAATTAAGAAAATTGCGCGGAAAATTAGAAAATTTAAGAAATATTAACCACCATATTAAATTATTTCTAATGTAACCGCTTTTACAATTCAAACTTTTTTGATGTAACCTTATGGCGTTTGACATAACATTGACAGAATGCGTGCTGCCAATTTCGTCAAAGAGGATGTAAAAAAACTGAATATTGTTAATCTATAATTATATAAAAAGGCTTGTCCTGACTGACTGACTGACTGACTGACTGACTGACTGACTGACTGACTGACTGACGATCAACGCACAGCCTAAACCACTGAAGTTAGAAACTTGAAATTTTGACAGTAGGTTCCTTTTATGACGTAGGCGAGCACTAAGAAAGGATTTTTCGAAATTCGCCCCCCAAGGGGGTAAAAAGGGGGGTTAAAGTTTGTATGAAACTCCGTCATTTTTCGAGTTATACTCATGAAATTCGGTATTTAGGCTTTAAATTGAAAACAAAAAAGTACGTGTTTCACAGTTTTTAAAAATTCTACCCCCTAAGGGGTTAAATAGGGGTTGAATGTTTGTATAATAGTCCTTCGTTCTTCAAGTTATTTTTCAAGTTACGTTTATGAAACTTGATATTTTGGCTCTTGATTAAAAATAAAGAATTACGTATTTTACATTTTTTTTAAATTCTCCCCCCAAGGGGGTAAAAAGGGGGGTTAAAGTTTGTATGAAACTCCGTCATTTTTCAAGCTATACCCATAAAATTCGGTATTTAGGCTTTAAATTGAAAACAAAAAAGTAAGTGTTTCACACTTTTAAAAAATTCTACCCCCTAAGGGGTTAATCTATATATATAAAAATGAATCCCTATTTCCTTGGTCATCGCATCACGCGTGAACGGCTGGACCGATTTCGCTAATTCTTTTTTTGTTGTGTTTGTTATTGTCAGGAGAAGGTTCTTAAAAAAGAAAAAATTAAGAAAATTGCGCGAAAAATTAGAAAATTTAAGAAAACTTAACCACCATATTAAATTATTTCTAATGTAACCGCTTTTGCAATTCAAACTTTTTTGATGTAACCTTATGGCGTTTGACATAACATTGACAGAATGCGTGCTGCCAATTTCGTCAAAGAGTTTCAATATTCATAGTTAAGACAGGACAACGTCTGTCGGGTCCGCTAGTTGAAATATATAGTGAACGATGGAACTGGCGGACTTTTTATCTTAGATGCTCCCGGTGGGGCTGGGAAAACGTTTTTGATATCATTAATTTTGGCAACAACAAAATTCAATATTCATAGTTAAGACAGGACAACGTCTGTCGGGTCCGCTAGTTAATTATAATAATAATTTATTAGTGTGATTTTATTTTTGATGGAAGAGAATCTAGCAACCGTCTCTTATTCCTGTTTCCGGGTAGACGTGGGTGGTTCGTTTTAATGTTTGGAAGTGGAGCTTCGTAATGAATATCGCCACCATTCATCATGGCGGTGTTTTCTATCGATATTAATCTAGTTATTCAGTGAACACACATAAATATTTACTTTGACGCCTGAACAATAATTTATAAGCGATTTCTGAAAGTAGTACAAACCTGAGGAGTAGATAAAATTTTTGTGTAGCATTACGAGTCTTGTTGGTTGAGTTGTACAGAATTTTTTGAGTTTTAAGTTAATTATTTCCCAGATGTACTTAACGCAATAAAAACTGAATAACCTGCTGTGTGTTTATTAGACAAACACCTTACAAGTTACACCTAACCTATGCTCTGTATTTTAATTTTTTTAAAATTTCACAATATCATATCTCACTGATTTACTAACTGGGATGCTGTAACAGCTTGCATCTTGTCGCGTCGTGGGCTTACTTTTGTTGGGAGGCGAAGAGGGTAAGGGGTAGGTGTTGGTTGTGTTGAACTTGTCCGATGTTCTTTTGTTTAAACGGCAGTGTAAAATTCGAAATGAAGCTTCTAAATTATTACGTACACCTAAATAAATAACAAAACTTCTAACTACCCTTATTTTCTTCCTTCTTCCCTAAAACTGCATTTTTCATGTTTTTTTAAGGATATTAGTCAAGCTAAACGTGACTAATATTCTTCTTTCTTCTACATTTGTAGCATATTTAAGCAAAAGACTTGTGTTAGATTGCGTTACCGTAGCACTATTGTTACCGTAGCACATAGGTATTTTTAGTTTCGTCGCTCCATACGCCGGGCCGCTAAGCCGCGCAGAAGCCGGATAACGCGGCGCTCAAGGAAGGCTTGCTTTAACTGATTTCAAACATGTTTCAAACTAACCGAGTTTTTTGTGTACAACCACCGGGCCACAACCGCGTCGAATGAGTGGCGGCTGCTATCGCACGTTTTATGAGCAATCCATTAATGTTTCATTACTGAGTGCACGTCTTCTCCCAGAGAAGGATTATAGGCTACAGTTCAACACACTGGCTCAATGCGAATTGGTACACTTCACACGCTTTAAAGAACTATGAAGAATTTCTAATCGTGCAGTTCCCCTCACGATGTTTTTCTTCACCTTTCAAGCATGTGATATTTAACCTGTATTTAACTGATTAAACGCACACGTGTTGTAACATAATATTGTTACTCATTTTTAGGGTTTCGTACCCAAAGGGTGCCAACGGGACCCTATTACTAAGACTGTCCGTCCGTCCGTCGATAAATTGATGTCAATCGATTTCATCATAGTATCATCTGTATCATCGTACTAGAACGCTAAATTACTTTTCTTAACGGTTTACTGCTATTAAGCCAACGCCGAAACTACTTATGAAATTGGATAGCTGCTCTTGAAATACGACTTTAAAAAACACTTAATTTAACTCTAACTATCTCTTGTTGAAATCTACAAACGTGGTTAACACGTGGAAAATCTTTCATGTTATAGTATCGCGTAATAAAGTTTTTTCAAAGTAAGCAGACACGTAAGCACCAGAGTCGTGGCCCGGCAGTGAAACATAATAAAGTATCCTTTTTTCTTCCAGCCTGTTTTCCTTGTGTAAACATGGGATCATTAATTCGCGGAGCTACGCATTTTTTGACATGCTACGTTAAAGGGAGCTTGGAAGACAGTTTTTCATCCTCCTTATAACTTCGTAATGTATCATAGTACTTTTATGTGTCATATTATATAAGTTATTGCTGAATTGAGTCTACATGTTTGCCTACGTAAATCCAGGTAATATTTTAGACTTTAAAAAAAAAAAAGAAAAGTTTTAGAATTAGAATTTTTTTGTATAATGGCAGTGGAATTTTCTTAAAATGATTTCTACAGAATGACGATTGCAATCACCGCCAATTGACTGATACTTTTATACTTATAATTTTAAAAATAGGTATTAATGCACAAAAAACGTCAAAGTTCAGTGAATCAGGGGTGATTTCGAT
Organism: Hipparchia semele; assembly: GCA_933228805.2. Classification (NCBI taxonomy): domain Eukaryota; kingdom Metazoa; phylum Arthropoda; class Insecta; order Lepidoptera; family Nymphalidae; genus Hipparchia; species Hipparchia semele. The sequence goes on along the minus strand of OW121727.1, from coordinate 13,351,951 downwards.
CGTTACATTATATCATAATTAATAATAGCGTAGCTTATAATTTGAACATGAGTTTATATTTTTTCCCAAGGGACTTCGGTATTTATGTATTTGGCACATCAACACAACTTGCAAATCATGGCGAAACGTCAGCTATTTTGCTGCGGAGGTGTGCTACCACCCTCACATTATTATCTGATAATGTGTCACGCATGGTCCGGGAGGTAGCATTGCATTTTATCTAGTGATTTCATTCCGATCGATTGCCATCATTTTCAATAGATCTCGGCTGACTCTCAAGTGAACCGACCGTCAGCTGACGCACCCGCGGGGCTGGTGGTTGTGGGACAACACCAATTAAGCTAGACCTCTAAATTGTATCAGCACCCATGCAGCTCAGAGGTCTATCTTAATTGGCGTCTACTATGTATGTAAGAGGACATTAATTTTCAACAATTTTTATTTTTCGGAATTTTTCCTATCATTAAATCACTAGCTAAAATGCAGCGCTACCTCCTGGACCAGCACGTATTTTTTTAGTTGTCTTAATACAGTTAAATACTAGTATATAACAGGCATCGTAAACACCAAGTAAGGCGTACTTACTCACTAATTCAACAGCTATTTGCTTTACATATGACAAATGAATGCAATATTTGAACAGCACCCCAGCGTACCTATATTAAACGCTGCCTTATCCTCGAACGCCCCGCGCTCCGCTCCCCGCACCCCGCACCCGCCCCGCCCGGTTCGTCTGCGACAATTTAATTTTCTGACCCAATTTAGCAAACTAACACAGAATTGGCAACTATTTAAACGGACAAATTCGCGTCGACAGTGAAACGAAATTTGTAACGCCGCCTGAATAATTCACGAACAGAGATACTAGAGATTTACCTGGACCGTAGAGCGGCCGCGGGCTACTACGCGACTCGCAGAGGGCGCGGCGATGGGATTTAAGGCTAGAATAGTTACGAGGTTCTTCATACAAACGTATTTATTACACTGATAAATCTATGTTTTTAATGTTCTAGATCTAAAACTAAGCCAGATATCGACTTATTTCTTTTATTTCTTCATTATTTAATTGTATCGTACCGCAAACGATTCAAAACAGTCTCTATTTTTGTGCTAAAGAAAGTTCGAAAGTGAATAAACAAATTTTAGCAAAAAAACTTTAAACAATGAGAAGGAATTTTCTACTCATGAATAAATAATTTCAAATGCCTTTATGTTATTTACACATATTAAGCCGTTCTTCAAGAATTAATTTAATATCAAAAGCTGATTTGTGCGATGAAAACATTGTGCATCTTGGTTTTTCCTACTTCTTTAATCAAGGCTGGATGAGTTTGGGAGATTATTTATCAGTCTAATCTGCAAGCCTTTTCAATCATGTGTTAGCTTGTGTTAGTAGAGTTATTTTAATATTTCACTTGTTGTTTTATCGTTCTTGGGTTGTTGTTGCTAATTATATTTTTATTTAAACCTACAAAAAGTAGTGAACTCTCCAAAGCAAGAGAAAAGAACTAGAAAGTTTTTATAATATTTGTTCCAGTAAATAAATAATTTAAAAAACTGGCAAGAGAAAAATAACAGCTTCTTTTCACTTTGTCCTATATATCACCGATCCAATATTCAATTAATCTTTGCTGAGACGATATTTATTTAAACACTGTAAATAATTCAGGGCTGTGGGGCTTGGAGGAGGGTCACGGTAAGTGCTATTCCAATCATTATTAAATTACACTCATGCTAATTTTGTGGTTGGAACACGATGATTTCGAGGTTGAGTGGTCTCAAGCACCATTGAATTTTGTAATTATCTCTACTATGTTATTTTACACCAATTTTTTAATGAAAATACGTAATTATAATGAGATTGTTTGTGTTAATTGAGCAAGACCAGCACACTCAGTTTGATACCTAAGACACATTAGGTATAACCTGAATTTCAGGAGGGGAAAAATCACAGGCAAAAACCATTACTGTATATTATGTAGGTAGGTAAAATTTTATTTTTTTTTATATTATACTAGTTGATGCCCGCGGATTCGTCCGCGTGGATTTAGTTATTAAAATCGCGCCGGAACTTTTTAATTTTCGGGGATAAAAAGAAGCCACAGTAAATAATAATAATAATTCGTTTTCTATTGCAGACTTTTTGTGACCATAAAATGTCACTCCCCAGGTCCCCAGCGGTAACTATACCCATGCAAAAAATCATGTCGATCTGTAGCTCTGTTGCAGCGAATTGAAGGACAAACCAACAAACAAACACACTTTCGCATTTATAATAATATTAGTAAGGATAGTAAGGATTATTTTCAAATAAATATTAGTATACTCACATTGGAGTATGGCACTGAACTTGTTATATTTTCATTATTAAAACTTTTTTGTACATCAAACTAAAACATTAAATATATTTAAGAAATGCGAACAATTGAAATCTAAGTAATATTTTTAAAATATGAACAAGAAATATTCCTACGTTCGGGAGAATTTGATTACATTTTGGCACCTACTTTGATGTCAGTAATCCTTTTACGTGAAGCGAATTTTTTGCCTTCAATTTGTACGTTTCAAATATATTTTATTAATTTTAAGTGAAATTCTCCAGTCATTTTAAGTTTTTTATATTTATGCAATTTTTATTACTTTTATTAATAAATTCCACGAAAGCTATTACATATTGCTTTCTTAGCTGTCATATTAACAATTGTAAAACGTTTTTTCTTAACTTTGTGTTACGGTGTACTAATAAAGCGACCAACTTGGTTATATATCTATAAGAATATAGATAAAAATCTAGGCTAGGCTTAGACCATAATATGGTCTAAGGATGTAGGTGTTAACACACCTACTTAAAAGATATAAAACTAGTGGTTCGCCCCGAACTGAGACCTCGCGATATCCCATAATTCCCAAAAGTTTTAATTATATATTGTAATAATTAACTTTTAACATTAGACGCAATAAAAAAAATAATAGTTGACATAAAACTGTTTTACTGACACAGCGCCATCTATTAGCATTATAGTGAAGCTATTAGCTTCACAATAATGCTAATAGATGGCGCATTAAAATTAAATAATTTCGTTTCTTTATAACATTTATCTAATTTTAGTATTTGTTGTTCAAGTACAGGATATAACTGAATTTTCAACCAAGTTTCACGTTCTAATATCCAGTAATTCAGAAGTTATAGGGCTCTGACAGACATTTAGACGGACACACTTCTCTGTCTAGTAGGCAAGCGCCCTAGTTGACTCAGAGAACTCGCTTCGCTCGTTCAATTAATTATCGATTTTAGTTTGTATGCAGATTTACTAGAATAATAGACTTGTGGTCAAAGACTCCCACTATTTTCTCTAACGAGCGAATTGCCACACTAATATAAATGTAACTTTTAATAATTTAGTAAGAAACTAAATCGGTGAGACATCATTGATTTGGACACAAAGAAAAGATGGAAGAGATTCAAGAGGTACTGTAAGAAGAATTTGAGCCACTTAGTGGGATAACTTCCTGTTGAATGCCCTACTTTGTCCTGTATGGGTAGAGCACAAACCTGCAAGCCCTCGGAAGATAGACGAACTTCAATGCTCGGTTCCACCAGGCCTTTGACCCGGCGAAGTTAAAGTATAACTTTTAATACATTTCCGTAACGGTTAGCAGTTTCCAAGGCTCGTAAAATGCAGATCATCGCGAACGTCATTAGATATTCAATCTTGTTCCGAAGATAAAAACAGTGAGTCGGCCCTCCTCTGAACAATGACAATCAGATCTTAATGAGTATTATCTGGCGAGGACGGGATGCTGCTACTTTTAGATGTCATCGTGATCGTCTGGATTTGTCAAAAAAGGAAATATTTTCTTCCGGAGCTTTATATGAAGGGAAATCTTTGAACGAGACAAGAAACTGGTGATTTTGTGTTCAATTAACATTTCAGAAAAAGTACTCATCTACTTTAAAATATGAGAATATTTTAAAGTAGATGAGTACGAATCATTGTGCTCTGAGAAATTTTCAGAAACTCCTATTTAGCTCCTAAATAATTATGCTAACTTAAGTTAAGATCTCTTTTTTGTACAAAATTTCCTAAGCTACAATATGGCAGAATGTATTTATCTGTAGTGATCTAAATTAAGATGTTCGCGGAATCAGTTTTTGTTGGCCTTCAAACCTCTGTAGCAAAACAATATTTAATATCAAAGTTGTTCTTGGAATCTTTTGAATCTCATTTCTCGCACTAGTTGGTTCTAACTTCTAACACATTCAGTATTTCATATTTCACGCATATTCACGTCTGTGTCGCAAACCTACATTGAGACTTCTTTATTTAGGTAATTTCATTGATTTAAGGTATATCTGGAGATTAGTACAAAAGTCGTTTTGTGAATTGCAAAGTACAACCGTGGACAACGGAATAGAGAACAATTTCCTCTGTCGAAATATTTATTGTGTCCGTATTTTCGGCGAGCAGTGCGGGTACAGCGGCAAGTTACCGCCGCTCCGCTCCGCACCGCGTCGCGCGGACGGCGCCCATCGCTCCCTCGGGAGCCGATAAGCCTTCTGGCGTTACTTCTCCCTTTTTCGACGTAAAACTGTTTGGTGCTCTACTAACTTGACTTAAAACGATTATTTGAACGTATACTATGTAATATTAAGTAATGAGTAAGAATGAGTCGCAAAGCTGGCTCGCTGAGATATGCGCCTACCCATAATGAAAATGGGCGGGGCACATAGTTTGAAGATCCGATAAGCGTTGAAATCCCAAGGTACTGGAATGGTACCAGAAAGCGCTGTGATAGAGTATAACATCAAACAAGTCACAAGGAGCTGCTGGATAAGTACCAGCGGCGCAAAACCGAGGCGAGTGGAGTTTTAAAATTTGAGACTCTTCATGCCCCTACGTGTTGCACCTATGTCCCCATAGCAAGCTGCAAGTAAGTGACGTAGGCACGAATGACGTAGGACGACGAAGGAAGTACATACGTAATTTTTTATCTCAGACAACAAAGGACCTCCGACCAAAAGCTAATTATTAATTGAATCTTAATAAGATCGATTTTAATACGATTTTTAAGTATAAGTAATTTTAAGTATGTCATGCTCTCTTTAAACATTTCTGTGGTGGTGTCGTGTGGTGCGGGTTGTTACGTTCCCTCAAATATGTTTGAGCGAAGCAACGGCTGGATCATGCGTCGTGCTCGTGAACGGGTGCCACCAACGGGAATGGGTCTATTTTATGGCTGCTCGTCTTAAGATGGATTGTAACCTGCAAATGTAGGTCTTATGCAATTTTGAAACCTAATTGTGGAAGCACTGTGTACATACCATAGTTTTGTTACCTATTCTAAAAAATTTTTTTTGAAAAGAGCAACCGCCGAGTTTATTGCTGGCTCTTCTCGGCAGGAACGGCATTCCGAACCAGTGGTAGATTCATCGACGATTCAAAAGCACTTGTAAAAGTTTAGTTGAATAAAAAATATTTCTATTTCTATTTGACTCTTTCAATCGAGTTCTTCGAATGTATAACATTTTAGTACGTGGTTGTAAATAACATCTGTTATCAATAAATGGGCAGCGGATAGTAGTAGAGCGCAGTAACAAACTTGTTTATCGCGCGAAGGCTAAATCGGCTCATAAAGCGAAGGCTCCGGCAGGGCTTATCGCAGCCCCGGGGAGCGATCGGCCGTCGTGCGCGTGAATGTGTTATGGTTAAATACGGCGACGACGCCGTACGGGGACATGAATCCCAAACCCTATATCCGTTGCGACATTACTTGTACGAGAAAAACTTACAAACTTACAAATACGAAAACATTCTCGAATTATTTTATACTTTTTCTTTCTCTCTTCGTGGCTTATATTATGAAATCCTAACACTTTGTCTATTTTAATTTACTATAGTTAAATACACAGATTATAGTTAAATAGTTATAGGAAATTATTTAAGCTTTTTGAGACTGAATATGCATTTTCAATCGTATCCGAAAGGATTCAGGATACATTCTATGTTCGACAAAAAAATGAAATATGTCCTATTAAAGAACTGAATAGTGATATTTAGTAAATACGTACCAAATCTGTTATCTGGTCAACAATACTTATATCAAAAAATAAGTTTAACAATTCTTTTGTAAGAAAAGTTAGCTTAATTTTATGTTATGTCAAAAGGCTTGTTCACATAGTCTTTCCATTTTGTATACTACTCGTCTATAATTAACCATAAATGACTTGCAAACAATTCAGAAAATATTTATATTATGTTTATAAGTAGGTAAATAGGGGCTGTAAATTTTTTTTGCTGTGACATCGGCTATAAAATAAAGCAATAATAATTCTAAGATATCACACATAAATAATATTTATCTACTCGTAAATCTATTTTATTTCTGGGCAACTTTAGGTAATAAAACTAGCTGAGTCACCATGGTTTCGCACGTTTCGACTTCACACAGCAATTCAAACGAACTCTTTCCGTTTACTATGTAGGCCCCTGTCTAATATAATATTAGCATAATATTTTTGGGAACCCTTTTTACACGAGACTGCATAGTAATCTTGGGATTTGTTTATCAATATCCCAGTTTTTCTGTTACAATATTTTTCGTAACCGCTTTTAGGTATCGCTTGAAATTCTAGAGACGTACTAACTTTGAAGTGCCGCGTCGAGTAGTGGGCCTCAATGTCGCTACAAAGTACGCAAAATCCGCAACAATAGTTTTATTTCAATCTCTACTTACAAAAGCCGATACTTGAGCGCCTTCTAAATCACCACGGGCGAGGGTCTGAATGCGAAATGTTTTGGGAAATATTGAGCCAAATGCCTTCTCGAAGAAAACCGCAGACCACTAAATAGGGTTATTCTAAAACGATTTAGAGCAAAGCAGCATAGAACCACACTAGGGATTTTTTGTTTTAAAACTTTTAGTCTTGCGATCACTTGGTACTGAAAAGGATAATTAACTCTATCACTTCCTATACCATGAGATAAAATTACTATCAAGTAAATTTATCCAAAATGAAAAACTGGGGACTTACCACCAACGTTAAAGGTAATATTATGTAATAATGTTATTTCAATACAGCAATATTTTTATTTTCATTTTTTCAAAAAAAATATTAAAGCAAGTGATATTTAATTACAAAACGCACATAACTCCGAAAAGTCAGAACTGCGTGGGATTGAACCCCGGATCCGAAAAAGAAGCCATGTAGATCCACGTTTAGTTTAACATCTTACAAGCGAATCAAACAAGAATTAAACTACGTTTTTTTTTGGGATACACCTCCCATAAAAACGTAAACATAACGTTACGTTGCGTCGTTATAATCATTAATAGATTTATTCGGCTGATAGCAAATAAGGCGCGGAACGAACTCAGCGGCGGCTGTTTTTGTCGTCAGATAATGTGCCACTAGTGTGCTCTTACACTAAACAGGGTTTCAAAGGCCATTCTAGTCCGCATATTAGTTTATCGCGGGCCCTCGAAAGGGCTAATCCTATTCGGGCGGAACAGCGATTTCGTCGCCTCCACTGCCCTTTCAAAAGCGCTCCAGATTCAATAACCCTGCGAGCTCTTCACGGAGGGACGTCTTTCAGCTTTCATGTCGATATTAACAACAATAATAACATGGTTTGTGAAGTTTTAAGGGGCTACTTTAAGTAGTAGGTATACAGAAAAAGTCACTATAAATCTCTAACTGCTAACTACTATAACGTTTTTTAGCGTCTGATCGATTCAAACTCTACAAACACACACACATACACGCACACATATACACGCATACGTTTTATAATTGCAGCATGTACATAATATCAAAAATCTGACACTGAGGGCCAATTTCGCCATCTCCAAGTAAACTTTGACCGACCAATAAAGACGTGTTGAGAGATATTCAATACAAAACGTTTTTATTCTCCAGTTAAACTATTCGGCGATGGTGAAATAGGCCCTCTTTAATTGCCACCAACCTAAAAATAAGACTTGACCGAGCGCGATGTTTTGGGATTTTCAATACAAAAATTGTCAGAACGCCCAATTTATTCTTCGACCCTCGACGTTGGTAAAATCGGTACTTAGGGCACGATCTTCGGCCGCAGTAACTTGCAAGCAATTGAAGTGAGGTGCACGAGCCACTTTGTTATAAAAAAAGTAAAACAGTCATGATAAAAAAAAGGAAACTTTTTAGAGAAAAATTAACGGTAAAAAAATATTCTTCTAAAAGCTTTTGCCTATTTTTTGACATTTTTTTTTAAAGTTTAACTTTGATATGCTATAAATACAACCTGAAAAACAATTAAAAACTACACGGTTTTCGGAATATTATTTGATCGAGTGAAGTTCAAAATATGGACTTTTGAACGGTAAAATAATTTAAAACGTGTATTAAACTACAACATATATTTTTACCCTATCAAAACAAAGAATATTTGATTGTTTACTATTGAATCAAAAACAAGCTGTTTTCGGAGATCCTGCCGTTAAGTTACATCTATGCATTAACGTTGAAGTTACCAGTCAATAAACAAGTTAAAATCTTTTAAGTACCTTCGTAAAGCTGACAAAGTTATACTGACAAGTATATATTTTTCAACAAAAATAAAAGAGCAAAGCTCTTTTAGTCGTTATAAGTTTAAGTTACAAACTCAGTAGTAGGTAAGTAAGTCAAAAGTCATAAGTAGTACAGTACAGCAACCTCAGAATGTGGTGCGCTCTACCAACTTTATTTAAGTACGAATAAATTATGTTTTAGTTGAAGTGCTCTCGTAGGAGATCTGATAAAGATACTAACAAAAGTTTGAAGAAAGTGCCCAAATGGATTGAACTATGCTTCAAAGTATGTAATTACAATTCAATGTTTTGATCTATTTGAAATTTTCGCAGAGTGGTTTTTTGTCGTGAGATAGGCTCGCGTTTTACGACAATTAATGTTAATTAAAAAGCACTAATAAGGTTTAAGTTGGAGCGCGCTTGTCTAGAAAATGTCCTTATTCATACTTGCGTTGAAGGTATACTCAAATTATTCGTAGCACGTGGAAACACGGACGCGGATTTCAATTACGTAAGAATACCAACGCTCAAGACTTTCTTAATTTAAAATGATTCTCTTAACAAATCATTAAATACAATATAATACTATGCTCTCTTTTCAAAACCACTGTGAAAAATGTGTTTTATCCCCCTGTATCCTTTTTCCTTGATGCCGCAAAATTATTAAAATAATAAAGCACTGTAAAACTGTTTCGGAAACAAATGCCTATCATTGTCATAATTTACCAACCAAAAACTATTTCATTACTTTAATAATAATTACAAACAGGGAATATTGATGAATAAAATTTAATAGTTGGCACTCGCGTTACACTGTTCAGTGAAATGTACGATATTAATGATTTATTTATAGCTATCGTGTTATTGTGACGTAAATTGAAGGCAATTAAATAACTTAATTGGTTTGTAGTTATTAGTTGGTCGTTACGCCGAATGACGAAATGTCTGACGAATTGTGGAGTGAAGTAGTTCAAGTAGTGTAGAATTAATACTAACTGATGTATATGAAAGAATGATTTTAGTTTAATGCAGGAATTAACCACGGTAAAATTGTGGTGAATTTGGTCCATTCTACAGCACACACTAGCTTGCAAAATGTATCAAGTTTCCGTAATTTTTGCTCGTTCGCATAATATAAAATATGAGTAGCCATTTTTACAAACTCTAAGCTAAATAAGTAAGTGTACTGATTTTCAAAAGTTAAGTTTTAGTTAAGTTACTTACAATTGATTCCACTATTTAAGTGTTAAAAGTGTTTATAAGTAGCACCTAATCAAAACTTGAAACTACATTTTTAACTTCGTTATATTTTCCTTATTAATAGACTTTTTATTGATTTTCACTAAACAATAACTTACCTAGGCGTTTATCTTTTCAATGTGGCGTTATGTTGGCATCGTTTAAAGTTTATCAAATATTCAGTATGTTTGCGGCACTGATCTTTTTATTCGAGAAGCCGGCGATTACAACCTTAATCAAATAGAGTAGGGTTTCCGCGGATTTAATGTTTTATTCAGGCTGTTATCAGAGTACTAGCGCAGCCTTCCGGCGGGAGGAGTTCAGATCGAGTGTAAAGGCTATAAAGTTTTACGCGCCTGCTTAGCACATCTTGAGATGAAATGCATCTCTTTGAGGAAACGAACCAAGTAAATAAACGAGGATACATCTTATTGCCTTCGCGCTACGTAATATGGGGTATACGGAGCGATTTAGCTTTTCAGGTTTCAGTTGACTTCAGAAAATCGATAGTATATTTTAATATCGTTAATGGTTCAATAGAGAATTGTAAAAAAATATCATTTGCGATGTATATATCATCATCAGTTTCTTATATTTCAAAATATTCATGTTTTAATGCATTAAGTCGAGAGTTGTTTCTGTCCACCTCTTTAACATTACATGTATTTTAGAGAAACATAGCTTGTTCATATTTACATCACACACAATAGATTTTTATAAAATGTTTGTGCCATAATGAAGAAATATTGATTTTCATCGTTGACTTAGTCAAAATAAAAACTGGATAGTAAACCTGTTAACAAAGTAAAGGAGAAACTATATCTGATAATATACAAGTATCAACGTAAAACTCAAGCCACTGGTTCTACACTGGTTCTAGAAACTTGAAATTTTACATACTAGGTTCGATAATAATCTAGAAGGGCCCAGGCGACTAAACCAATTTACAAATACGAAGAAAATAAAGCACATTGACTTAAATATTACTTATTTACATCAATGATAAAGCAGTAAACTTTTGCCGCCGACGGGTTGGCACGTTGAAATTGAAATTGGCAGATGAAATGCATTTCGGATAACAGGAACATGTTACAGGAACTTTTCAAACACTTAAAATAGGTATCGAAAATTTTAGTTTCATGTTATCACATGAAATTATATCACTAACAGTCACGCAAAAAAAGTATAATAATTATCTTATAAAAGTATTTAAATGGTTATACCTAAACGTAGAGGTTTATAAATGCCATAAAGCTCTATTTATTCGAGAATATAATCAAACAATAGGATTATTTCATTTCAAACGAATTAATATAGATCGTGGATTACTTATTATAATATTTCCATGTGGAAATGTTTGCTTAGATAACAATTAACGAGTTAATATACCTAGTTTATGTTTTAAAAATTATGCATACACTTATAAAATTCTGGGAAAATGTTTATATTCCCTAATTTGTTTTAATAGAGTCCTTTATATTTATATAAGAAAACATACTGCAGTAGCTACCTTCAATTTAAACAACTTTTGATAGTTTTTACAGAGGCCAAAAACCCTCAACGGGAGCTTAGCATTTATAATAAAAAATATTAGTTTAGGCGACCTACCTCCGTACTGTCAAGTAAGTGAGATCGGGTCAGCGAAACTTTACCGCCGAGATGTTATCTGTACCGTTCCGGAGGCTCTGACGGCCGCCGCTCCAGATCGCAGATAGCTCGTCCGGATTACTTCACTGACACAGATATTTAACCAGAGATTAATCTCTCGAGCACTGTCCTTACGTAACCACAAATAAAGGAACTTACAAGTCACACCGGCCTCAGATAAGCATCTCAGTCGCGGCACAGATGCGAGTGTACGGCGTGGAGCGTCACTGGCGGCGAGGTTCGCGGGTCGCGAGCGGGTTGGCGCGCGGCGGAGCGGCCGCGCTTTTCGCTGGCCTCATAGAGCGCTCACTGCGACACTCGCGTTCGGCGCGGCTCCGGGGCGGTGCGCGTCGCGTGCGGTCTGCGCGGCCGGCCCGGGACACTGGCGCGCCCTCCCCGCCCGCGGCGCGCGCACCGCCCGCCCCGCCGCCCGCCCTGCGCGCGCCGCCCAACGATCGTCCCGAAGAGAATCATTTTTACATCTGCACCGTCGTGACATTGAAATTCAATTTTCTCCCGACCCGAGTTCCGGAATCGTTCCGCCGCCGTGTATGACCGCCCGCGGAAATCGCAGGTTACGTTTCCGAAATTGACGAAATCGGTCAATTCCCGGATCCCGAATTCCGCCTAAAGGGTGATTCGATCGGCGACTTGCAAATACGCGAAACGATCATTCCGCAACTGCCTGTATACGGTTTTCTTTTATGTAAGGTCAGGGGGAGTAAGAGAAACGGTGGGGTAAGAGAAACACAAACCCATATCTAACAAACTATGCAGTTTATCGATATTTGCTCTCAGTCGATAAAAGAGTATTGACGAAATGGTATCAATTTTTTAACATAGATGTTGCTGCGATAATTCTACAAGGTAATATTTAGGAAAGAAATTTGACATTTTTCAAAACTCAAAACACGAGTTAGACGCGGTTATATTTATTGCTTGTTTTAAAGTGATTTTATAGAGTTTTCAAAAGTTTTTTGCTGTAAGTACCTTGAATAAGGTATAGATTTAATGTTCCAATTGTATTTTTTGTCTAAAACGTTCAGATTATTAATTTAAGACATGGTAAAGATTCTAGTCACTAAAAGTTTCGAGTGGGAAAGTGAAACAGAGATGAGCGGGGTAAGAGAAACATATGTTTCACTTACCCCATGTCAGAGATTACCAACCTTTTTTAAATTATATCTTATTTAAAAAAACTAATATTTGATTATAGGCCGTCTTGTGTCTGACACACCAGTCATTCTGTTTGTTCGAGCGTCATTCAAAAACAACTCGACTGATTTTGATGAAACTTATCACACATATAGAATCATCTGTACATAATATTATATTCGTTGTATAGAATAAATTTATGTTTTTATTGACAGTAAGACTTGGTATATTTAATTTTATTCCCATAATTATTTTGATAAAATTTGAGGGAGCTGCTAGTTATAAAAAAGTTAATCTATTACATATATATATGGAAAAGTTGACTGACACTGGCAAATTTTGCCTACAGATAGCTATTATGACGTAGGCATCCACTAAGAAAGCAAGAATAGAAGAAGACGTAAAACTATTGTAAACATGGTGTTAGCTAACTAATAAAAATTTATAACGTACCAATTTTTGTTTTGGTTTACTACCCCTGACTGCTTGACTATGTTTCTCTTACCCCATTTTCAGTTTTTTCCTTTTATTTAAGAAACTAGACCACATAGCCATGCACTGAGACTCGTATTCGATTGAAGCAATTAAAGATGTCATTTTAGTCCTTGAAATAGTTCTGTAGACCTTATATTAGCAGCGTACTGATCATTGTTTCACTTACCCCATTTTGAGGGTAAGTGAAACGAAACCATGGTCTACTTTTACTTAGTAATTTTATCGTTATTTGCACTAATAGACCTAAAGATCATGTCATAGAAAGCCCATTTAAGGAAGAGTACCTTGCATTGATCGTTATTTAAATTGACATTTTTTTTATTGACTTAGAGGTGATTTTGTAGAAAAAACAGAAAAGTATGTTTCACTTACTCCCCCTGACCTTAACCATATCACTAATATTGTTTATCAAACTTTAGCCTGTCCATTAAATGTTAGGTGAATCTAACCAGGGTAAGTATTTGTTTGAAAATCGACTGCATCATAGTTCTATTTAATTTAATATCTAAATATATAAAAGGAAAAGGTGACTGACTAAGTTATCTATCAACGTACAGCTTAAAATCATGAGACAAATCGGGCCGTTTGGCATACAGATAAATATTAGGACGTAGGCATCCTAAGAAAGGATTTTTGAAAATTTGAGCCATAAGAGGGTAACATAAGGGATTAAAAATCGAACTTAACCTGAGCGAAGCTGTGGCCAAAAGCTAGTTTTTAGTAATAATGAATAGGTGTTAAAAAATAAAACAAAATATTTAACTTTTGAATATCCAAAACATTCGTGCGTAACTTTAAAAATTACTATAAAAGTCGTGACGTGTAAATCCCCAGAAGTTGAACAGCTAACAGTGCGCAGCATGTAACTGAGAGGCGCATACACAACTTGTACTCGAGTGGCTGGAAGCTGGGATGTGTCGCTGGACCCGACCGTTACCGGGAAAGTCGAAGGGCCGAAGAGGGTAATCTACTTTGCAATTAATGCCTCATAAGTATTCACAGTCTTAACAAGTTTTCGTAGGGTCGGATGTTCTATACACTTGTAACGTAAATAGTGACATGTGTTTTGGTGGCTTGTTTTGTTAATTTGAGTGCTTATTCGGTGAACATATATAATGCTAAATTTTTCAATTTCATATTATGCAAAAACACAAATAAAAGGTTTAATTTTTCTAGACTAGTTTGAGAGCGCTACCAGAATTAGCGACATAGCTTTATATCGAGTCGCGAAGCTGAACTGATGTCGATGCGCACGAGCTCCCAAGTTGCTGGAGTGGCGAGCTGAGCCAGAAAGTGTGAATTAAGAAGAAGAAACAAAACAAAGAAGAAACAAAAATTGATGTATCAATACAATATCCAATGCCCGTTTGCAGGATGCAAGCCTCAGTGCTAAGTTTTTTAAGATAATATTATTTTGAGCGGTTACAAAAAGGTCACAGACAGACAAATTATAAACTTTCGTATTTTTACATTATCAAGTATGGATTACTTCGAATGTGGGTTTGAGACTAAAGAGTTAAAAAAATCATCAAAGTGTTGTCTATATTAAAAACCAGCTCGTAGAGAGCGGGCGGCGTGTCGCGTCGGTCTCGCGTTAATAAATCGAGGCTCTTATTTACGCGCGCCGTCACGTCCGGCGTAATTGCGTGGGAGATAATTCAATATTTCCAGCAATAAGCAGCTACTCGCGCTATTGGAACTACGGCTTGCGGTCTTTATTACTTCCACAAGGGTGTAAGCTTTTTTAACGTTTTCACATTAAATAACGAGTATGTTTGTGCTAAGTATGTAACAAGTGTATTTAAGTTATGTAACGAGTGTTCTTAACTAAGTTTTGCCCGCAACTTGGTTCCGCGTGGTCAGTCAGGGTTTAGAACTCCCGCGGGATTCCTCTGTTTTCCCGCAATAATAGATATCCTATGTCACTCTCCAAGGCTTCAAATCTACCTTTGAGGGTATTACCCATTCAAAAATTAACATTCATCAGAATTCATAGGCAAAAACTAGCGATAAACTATAACTATTGAAGCATGTAAATGTACCTTAATGCTACAAACGATTATTTAAATGTACGCAAATAAAAATAAATAAAATCGGTCTCCCTACCATGGTCTACTGCTCCAGACCAAGTTGCTCCACCCAAACTGGGCATCCATATCCTACCTTATTTAGAACTGATTTAAGTGTTATTAAAGGGATGTGTCTGGAATTTGCACTAATAATTGAAATTATCATGAAGTAGGAAATTAATCCCAGAAAAATTACCGTAGGTATACACTTACCTTGATACATAAACAATAGTTAAGGTGGCCGCGGAAACATCCCTTGTTGGCTCAGACGCTAGTCTCCCTCCGACCCTCAGTGGAACGAATACTTTAAAAAACAATCCGACAACAATTGAAACTTCGCAACTCGAAGCTCCGAGGAAATCACGCTTTCGCAACTTTTTCTTTATTGGTCAATTTGCTGGCCGAATATTTTGTGATCTTCTTTTGTACCATTAAGCGCTAATGTAACATCTGACAGTTAATTTCGAACTTGGGGGAGTATTATTGAAAGTTTATTTTTCGATACACTCGCTCGAAAAATGCATTTTCAAGGATAGAAAACATCCTCCTGAAAGTTAACTTTACAGCCCTCGTGGGCTAAGTTCAAAAAAAACACTAGTTTTTTTAAGATAAAAAAATGCTTAACAAACACAAAATTAATTTAATTAATTTTTAAAAATGTATTTTATTGAAAAGATTCAAATTTTTTTTTAATTGAAAGGGCTAAGCGCAAATATGAAAGAAAACAATTTCATATTTGTGCCATTTGGTATTGAAACCCTGGGGTCATGGGGCGAGCATGCCAGATCCCATTTTTAAGGATCTGCCATCCCGTCTCATAGAGTCCACTGGTGACCGGAAGGCTGGAAGTTACCTCGGCCAGCATATAAGTTTGGCCATTCAGCGGGGTAACGCAGCCAGCGTTCTGGGCACTTTTCCTCGTTCCAGTGGTTTAGATGATATTTTTTATATTTAGCTTTTATTTTTGATATTTACGTTTTAGTTTTAATTTAGTATTTAGTTTTATATTATATTAAGTATTATTATTACATATCTTATATATTAGAAAATCATAATAAATAATATTTAAATATAAATTTTTATTTTTTCTATAAAAATATTTGTATTAGAAAAAAAAATCAGTTCACTGTAAACTGTGAGCGAACCTGATTCAGAAGTTTATTTTCCAACGCTCCATTCTAATCAGTACAGTCATCACCAAAATGCGAAACAAACTCGTAAAAACTTTCTCTGTGTATAGCAGCCCTCACTTTACAAACGAATAAAATAGGCGTTTTATTCTCCATTGTCTGATCAAAATTAGTACAATTACCTCACCTTTCACGAGTAGACCAACAATAGTCGCGTTTAAATTATTGAATTATTGAACGATTCTGTTACATTACAAAGCCGATAATATAGTGAAAGGCGAAGTTATAGTGTATAATATTGTAATGTATCTTTAATTGAGGAGCACGCCGCCGTCACACAAAGGCTTTATGAAATCAGACGGCAGTGAGCTTGAAAAGCTTAAGAATCTTCGCTTCGATATCACGTGATCGCACGTGAGAGAATGCTATTTCAATCGACACTAACGAGCGAGATATGATCAAGAGTGAGATGCGCGATGTTTATACCGTGCAAATCAGCGTGCCGTAGTTAATTTATTTTTTGCAAACAAATCAAACAAACTAAAGCTATTTGAAATTGTTATTAAGTAAAGTATGCCTCCCCCCCTTTAGTTTTACATATTTTTTATAATTATTTTTATTTTTTATCAAAGTATATTGACCTATACATAATGCAATTATTCTAATTTTCCTACTAATTGAACGAGCGAAGCGAGTTCTCTGAGTCAACTAGGGCGCTTGTCTGTACTGGACAGAGAAGTGTGTACGTCCAAATGTCTGTCAGAGCCCTATAACTTCTGAATTACTGAACGTAATTACTTCAAATTTAAATATAATATGTAAACTGATGGCCTTCAGCCGAACATTGTATAAAAAAATATAAAAAGATTTATTTCAGGGGGGCTCTCATAGAAGCGTGTTTGAAGTAAAATTTTATTTGTTGCGTTACATAGACTTGCGATATATTTTTTTAAAGACGACTTTAAACAGAGTACAAAAATATATATTTTTTAATTTTTCCCTTAAAATTGACGAAATGGGGGGCTTTCAAAGTGGAGATTTTAATTTGAGCCATATGTCAAGAATGACAAGATATTAGAACTAGAAACTTAGTGGTAAATTCAGGTATATCTTGTACTTGAACAACAAATACTAAAATTAGATAAATATTATAAAGAATCGAAATTATTTAACTTTTAAGTGGAGATTTAATTTGAGCCATATGTCAAAAAGTATTGCATATTAGAACCTGAAACTTTGTTGAAAATTCAGTTATATCCTGTACTTGAACAACAAATACTAAAATTAGATAAATATTATAAAGAAACAAAATTATTTAATTTTTAATGCTAATAGCTTCACTATAATGCTAATAGATGGCGCTGTATCAGTAAAACAGTTTTGCGTCAACTATTATTATTTTTTATTGCGTCTAATGTTAAAAGTTAATTATTACAATATATAATTAAAACTTTGGGAATTATGGGATACCGCGAGGTCTCAGTTCAGGGCGAAACACTAGTATTATAAATGCAAAAGTTTGGATGGATGTTTGTTACTCAATCACGCCACAAAATTGGCACAGAGATAAATTATAGTCTGGAATAACAAATAGACTACTTTGTATCCCAGAAAATAAGGGAGTTCCCGCGAGAATTAGAAAACCTCATGAAGATTATATAATCGCGACTGAATATGTTGACCACTGTACACTACGAGTATTTATCTATCTTTCCAATTATGTAAGCGACATCTAGTTGCCAAATTACAGTGCCGATCTACATTTAACCTGTTTGATAATTATGTATGTTTTTTTTCAATTATTCACATATTATTTTTTTATTTCAGATTCAGACAGTTTTGTAGACTTAAAAAAATGGAATGTGAACGACGCAGGCGCCCTTTACAGAACACACTGGAAATTTTGATCGACATTCCGAATGAATAACGTACACGCCGAGACGTTTATTGTCATGGATCTTACTGCTCGCCAAATGTTTGCACATTCCTGTGTAAAGAATGGAGTCTTACTTAATAAGAGAGGGGGAAAAGTAAAATACGCAATAAGTAACATTATGGATATTTTTACCTCGCTACGGTAAAATTGTGTTATTTAGCAATTACTTTATTATATTTTGTGTGTGTATTTGTTTATTCATGTGGTTTCAGGTTCGATTTTCAAACTTTATGACCTCTTGTAGTGTGATGGACCACGTGTAACCACAGGTAAATAAAAGCAAAGCTTCTAAACTCCTTTAAAAAATACCTATTTTGGTAGAGTTGGCACAGGAGACTCGTTACCTAACGAAACTAAATAACTCATTATTAGTTTCTTCCTGTGACTTCGGCCGTTTAGGGTTTGGTTTTTAACACTCCTGCGCGAACCCTGCAATAACAATAACCTATGCCACTCTCCATGTACTCAAGTCGTATAGCCATGCGAAAGCCAGGTTTCACCTCGGAAAATCTAAGTCCCAGGGGAAAACAGCTAGTATGATTATAAATGGAAAAATTAAATAAACAAAATTATATCAAACTAGTATTCCCTGTCACGAACACTCGTCCGGATCCGTCCGGAGCGCGTGACAGTGCGGCACAGTGCCACCAACCGGAGTCCAATGAAGGCGCCATTTATTCGCGTCACTCTGCCGCCCTAAACACACCGCACAACCTCGCCGCGCGCCTTACGCTTCCTTAAGAGCGATTTATACAGAAGTGTCGTTTCACTGACCGTATGACGGTGTAACAGGTAAACTTTTCAGGGAAATTACGAGTGACGTCATTGGACGTACTTCCCTAACTTGGTGACACAAAGAAAATCTTGGCTTCCGACACAAAAGCTGCCTCTTATGCCTGGCTTGAGTCGCTTCATGCCAGTCAGGTCTGTTGTGGGCGCTGGACTTTTCTCGCTTCGTCCGATTGCAGCTTGATTCTCTCCCATTCTCGCTCAATATCTGAGCCAGAGGTTTCTCACCAAATAATCTGTGCGCTCTGGGTGTACCCACCCAGAATTTTTTTACTGTCACTTATGTATTTTTCTTCATTCGTTTTATCCTTCTGTAACAACACTACCAAAATGCTGATGCTTTTTTCGATGAAGAATATTAAGCCAAGTTGAAAATGACTAAAATTTTCTTATTCCCTCCAAGTAGCGACGCAACGCCATTCCTTGCGTTTCCAGAGTTTCGTTAACCTTTCGTTAGCGGAGCGCGCTCTTCATGTCGTCCTCTTCAGACTTTGCGGAAGGTTGAGGCTCCGCTCAATTACTTACTTATTCACCGCTTAACTAGATTGCAGGCAGGGATTGATATATTTTCATTAAATAAATTAAAACATGATCGCAATCAACTGTTTATGGAAAATTGGACAACAAACATACATCTGACAGATGATTTTATTCGTATGAAAAACTCAAATGAGCTCAGTAGTTAGGCGCGTCGGTGGAAATAGTACGTAAATACAAATATACGCATACAATAGCCTTGTCTCAACACAACAACACCACTCGGCTGTGTATGTGGTGCAGCAGGCTCCGCGCCTCGCCCCGGCCGACGCAAACACGTTCCTTAATACCTCTGGGCGTTATTTACACTGCAACTAAATAAATCTCTCCGACCAAATTACATGAACAGATAAATTAGTTGTTCAAATGTTATAATAGTTCGTTACTTTCCTCGTTGCTGAGAGAGTCCTTTCCATCGATAGGGGTTTTCTTAAAATAATAATTCAAAGCGCTTTGCAGCTAAACTCATCAATGCCTGAAGTAAAAAAATCATCATGATATTATACTATATCCTTTTAATACGATTCAACCTTATTCAAGACAAAATACAAGTTTATTCGCTGTTAAAACAATTTCTTTGTCTATTCAATGTGTCTGCTGTCACGTTGCTTTCGCATCCTACGGATGGATGTTCACAGCAAATGAAGTTAGTATTTTTTTGTGAACAAGGTGTAGATATTCTTTGATCAAAATTTCGCAGTCAGCGAGAATTCACCGCCAACGTTGAATAAGGAAATCGATACAGTCGCTGCGGTCGCTCGCAGATTTCATTCTCTGCCGCAAAAAAGAAGGAGCTTCCATTTTGTCTATTAATTAGCAGCTAACCGCAGGAGCCGCGCCACACTTCACTTCACTTGACTTTAACACAGTGCTGACACGGGCGACTGGGTTATGCAAATTGTGGAAGCTTCAAAAGGATAATTATTATGGTTTCTCGTGCTAATTTTTTTCACACTTTTACGTTTAAATGCTCTTTATTATATTTAAGTATAGTCTATATAATGAGCATAATCTAGTGATTGAGACTGACTGAGATTCAGATACGTGATTGCTTGAAAATGATTGTGACGGTCGCAATCACTTCTGTTCTGATTGGCCGAAAAACTTGCTCGCATGTTAAATGCATTGATTTTGCAAGAACGCCGAAAGTTCAGGCAGACAGAAGTGATTTTTTTTATTCAATGACAAGACACTCCTTGACTGCGATCTAAGATGGTAAGCGGACTAACTTGGAAGGTGTATGGCAGTGTACATATCAACTCATACCTCTCATCTGTTTCTACATGGCATCGTGCCGGTACGTTAAATCGCTTTTCAGCACGTTATTGACGGTAGGGTGGTAACTAGCCACGGCCAAAGCCTCCCACCAGAGCCAGAGCCAATTCAGAAATTATAAATTCCCAAATTTCCCAAATTAAATAAATGCTTTTTCTTTCTTTCTTTTATTTCTAAATTGCCCCCGCCGGGAACCGGACCAGAGACCTCCCAGTTATAAGACCACAGCGCTCACCACTGTGTCAGGGAGGTCGTCAATATTGCGATTGTCACACTGTAGCAATCATTCCTACAGCTGATGAATGATTTTGCTATCATATTGTCAAATTGATAATCTCTTCCTATTCTATAGTACGAGTATATAGTCTTAGTCTATACCTAGTCTCAACATCAGCGCGGCGGTCTGTCGTCCGCAAAGACGATAAAGCTCGGACAATGGACACAAACGCGGAGCCTGATATTGGATCAAAGGTTGAGATTGTACAGCGATAGCCTGCATAGTTCCATCTGGCTAGTCTGAGAACTAGCGGCCTTTCAAAATTAAACATTATCATCATCTGACAGACATTCACTAGTGGACATGGTTCTCTTGAAAGAATCACCAAATAAAGGCTCGTTTGAGATCGGCCGTCCATGTAGTGGAGCGTTCTTATATAGGGTCGGAACTCGGAATTCGAGCATTAAAGTACCCCAATGTCTATCAGTTCTTCACACGCATGCATGAAACAAACATTATTTGAAAACTTTTACCACCAGCTTTCAAGGGATTCATATGATGGGATGAGAAGCCATAACATCAAAGCTTTCCAAATGCTACTCAGTAGAGATTGATTCGGCAATTAATATTTTTTTAAAGGAGTTATCGCCGGTGTGTCTCAACAAGATAGATAGGTAGGTCAGTAAAAGTCAGAAAGGCGTAGCTGTAAAACAACATTATTAGACAAGGTTGAACAAGCATAAAGTAGATTTTATATTTTATATTCCGGTAAGATGCTGAGAACAATAGTATAATTTGTTCACCGTCTCTCATCCTATCAGCACAAAGGAAATCCACTTGCTTGCCCTTTGTCTTCCCGATAACCGGTTTACAGTTACGCCGTAGAGCGCAAACTATACATTGCTCGTTTCGTTCAATAACGTTAATAGAGCTAGATACAAATAAAACAATGTACATCGCAAATGGTCAACTTAATCGTGCCAGGCATGGAAATGAGAAAATCTCAGATACACGCGAAAGCGTTTGATCTGATAAAGGTTAATTAAATTAAACGCGGATTGTAACTGAGCAATCTTTTACAATTAGGGCAGAAAGGCCAGCGAGGCAAGGGTTCGAACCGTTAATAAGATGGAACTTTTGAGTCTGAGTGCTAAGTAAGTTCCACTTAGATGTCTTGGCCGGATACTTTATGAATATACTCGTACCTTGTTCTTAAAGTTCAGAACCCTTGCCTTTACTTGACCTTTATTCACTTCATAGGTCTAGTTTGAAAGGACTTTATTTTTCGATGAAAAGTAAGCCTTTCAATGCGATGTCACTTAGTGCCTTAGAATATTTAACCAAGTGCTCCGGCCGCAAATAGGTATGCTTAGACTGACAACGAAAAAATTTACCCATTCACGTCTTTATTATAAGCACACGCCATGCCGCTAATGTAACAATGAACGTCTTGCGGCTCTTGAAGCTCTTGCGCCTCTTGTTTATAATCTCGTGGTCGTGTGTGATCTTTTTAAAAGTGAATGCAAATCACGTGCCTCCATTAAGGACCGCCGCTAAATGAAGCTCTCCAGTCTCCACTCCTAATTAACTGTTCCTGCTACTTTCAAGCTAGACTCTTTTCATTTCTCGGAGCTAAGTGAGATCTTATGTTTCGAGGGACTTTACTAACAAATTGAGCCTAGTGTAAACTTTTGAGTAAATCTACACACACACGTCACACACACACACACACCCACACACACACACACATACACACACCCTACAAAAAAAATTTCAAACAAAAAATCAGCTCCTTTTTTTGTATTTTATTCTGTACACCATTATCGAATCGAAAAGCCTTTATTTTAACAAAGGTAAGAATGGAACAGAATAAAACAATAATGGATTTAAGCAAACAAACATAAAGCTTAAAAAATTATAATAATTATAAAACCTATTAGATATATTATTTTAGACGTGGATTACATTTTTAAGGGGAGTACCAACTTTGAACTTGCGTTTGAAATTGTTCAAGTATTTGAAAATTCCTAAAAATTAGTTTGTGTTTGATCTCGTAAAGTTCACGAATTTTCAGCACTTTTAGAAAGGGTCTAGAATCGCCTCCTTGAAGCCACTTTATCAAACCCTTTCCAACAAAAGTTATTTATGAACCCAATTTCACATTACCTAAACCTAAACAAGAGTACGCACTTTCGCAGGCTACATATAATATTAAAGTTGTGGTCTCACTAGATATAAATTGCGATTGCAATTAAAAGCATGCTGATTCAAAATCGGATGCCAGTCTGTGGGATGAGTCATCAAATAAGCAGTTTTAAACAACAAATTGCCGTGTTTATGGCCTTCCAAATAAATTTTTAAACACGCATCAAAAATTATGGGTCTGGTAAAACTCACTCCAGGAAAACGCACCCTGATTGTCTTTACCATTTTACACTACAGCCAAGGTCCTATTGCCCGGTAGCACATAAATTCTTTATGTCTACTTCCAATAAATTTAATTCTATGTAGATACATAGAATTAAACTTTTAATGAATTTTGCAACTATCTATTTGCAATTTTTGGTACGTATTTAAAAAAATATTTGGCACAAATTGCCATAATTAACATGTAATGTACCGGCTGACCGCTGTTAGTATTGCGCGTAAACTCAGGCAAACAGTTAGCCGCAAATTTTGCGCCCTGTGAGAGCACAGCCTTACCCACGCTCTGCCCACACTAGCTAATTAGAGCGGGTCTCACAAAAAGTTTAATTATTTTTTTCCACAGAGCGACGGGCGGCCGAATTAAAATGTGACCCCTAATTAATTCTCCTAAACCCCTCAGGTTGGTCTACGAGTTACTTTGTCTGTAGAAAACAATAAAAAAACAGAGCGTTATAATTAAGTTAGTGCGACTTTTTTATTTGAAATCTTATTCACCAGGCCTTTTAGGACCTACCCTTTAAATTAAATTAGATTCATTTATTTTTTAAATAGATATACTGTAAACTTTTTGCATGTCAACTAAGTGGATAATAAGGTAATGGTTACCATTATTGACAAACTAGAAACAAAAAGCAACTTAACCAGGTATTTTTTACCATCATTTTTTAAGAGCAAATAATTATCCAGGTTTATCGTCATTAAGATATGTGATCTAAAGAGGCCTTAAATTAAAATTTTAATAACATTGCTTTTAAAAAGCTTTAAAAAAATTTAAATGAATTACAATTATGCAAAAAGTTTCTGGTAGTTCTCCTTACAGTATTAAATTGATTCAAGAATTTGCGGGAAATAACGTACCTTCAAGGTCGGTTAAATTACATTTAAGCATATTCGATCCCATTATTAAGATTGGATTTGATTATATTAGGTATATAATATTATTCATAGAGTTTGTTGTGGGCTACTTAGTACAGCGCACAGATAGAACTCTCGCAATTCTCAACGAATGAAAATCAATATCATAATCACTTCAAAAGACTTTTCACAAAAATCGAATTATTCAAGAAATAATGTACTGGCTTCGATTATAAAGCCTCGGTTACCATACGGCCGACGTCTCAATTTCATGCCTGTTAAATTCTTCAGTAATGAATTCCTTCAAAAGAGCCTTTTCTCTCGTCCGCGTACATTGTTCGCGGCGCATTGTTCTAGCGACACGCAACAAAACCGAGGATACCGACCCATTCACCGCCGACGACTTGAGAAGAATATTGTTCCTCGTGAGGAACAATTGCATATAGGCATGTGGAGCAGTGGAGTACAGCCCGCGACAATGGCTCGTACGAGCTCGTACGGGCGACGTGAGCGGCCGTGCTTTATGTGAACTCTGAACATTAATTTGCTTTTAGTTAGTAAATCACAGTGTTAGTAGACCGTCACTAGATGGAGCGACGATATCTGACGAGTTGCTAGGAGCCGCTGGATACAGGCGATGGACTCAGGCTTATGGAAGTCCATGCCAGAGACCTTTGTTCTAAAATGGACGTCTATCGGTTGATAAAAAAAAGAAGAGTTTTGCTAATTTTAGTGCCAATTTCATCATTATTGAGTAACGTTTAACTATTAATTCACATTCAAGACATTCTTGTATTTGATGATCTCCCTGGCGCAGTGGTGAGCGGTGTGGTCTTATAACTGGGAGATTTTGGGTTCGAATCCCGGCGGGGGCAATTTGGGAATTTATGATTTCTGAATTGTCTCTGGTCTGAGCTGGTGGGAGGCTTTGGCCGTGGCTAGTTAGCACCCTACCGTCAAAGACGTGTCGCCAGCAATTAAGCGTTTCGGCACGATGGCGTGTAGAAACAGATTAGGGATGTGGGTTGAATTTACACTGCTATACCCCTTCCAAGGTAGCCCCCCACCATCTTAGACTGTATCGTCACTTACCATCAGATGAGATCGCAGTCAAAGTGCTATGTCACCAAATAAAAAACGATGTAGACGTCTATCGGTTGAAATGAACGCGCAACTTAAATTCATAACGAACTACTGTCACGAACGAACTACTCAAAAAGACTTATTTAATTTTTCCGACGACGTATTTTCTTAAATTGCGACGTGTATAAAAAGATCAACTTTAGCAGATCAGTTTATTCCAGTCCACTTCCAAATGAACTCGCTCCAGCTGCAATTTTCAAGGCAATGAAAGTTCATTTAACGGTAGGTGTGCAGAGGGCGGCGAGGCGGCGAGGCGGCGAGGCGCGCGGGGGTGTATTATCGGCGGTGTAGCGGGCGATTCAATCGGTTAGGGATTACACACTCTGATTGCATTTGCGCCGTCGCCCGATGCGATTAACCTGCATATTTTCCTCTATAGGCTGTCTATCCATATCGATGAATTAATGACGCGGTTTTACCGAGCACATTTTAGAAATAAAATAAAACGCTCTCTAATCTCAGCGAAACATAGTTAGGTACGCGTTCGAAATCGATTTCTCGATCGGGATTACAAATCTCTTGATGCAGTAGGGAGGTACTGTGGTCTTATAGGAGATTATCGGGGACATTTCAGGAATTCATAAAATTCCATATTGTCTCTGATCTGATCTGAAATTAGAATTTCGCGCTGACTAGGTACGAGTCGGTACGACCCTGCTGACAAGGACTTCCCGCCGAGCGATTAAACGTTTCAGTACGATGTCGCTATATCAAAATCGAAAAAGCGTACAGGTTAAATTAAAACTGTTATACCCCTTCCAAGTTAGCCCGTTTCCATTCAGACTGCATCGTTAGTTATTACCGGCTACTAATGAAAAAAGCTCAATAGCTAGAAATAACACAGATCAAACCCGAAATATTATCATCTGGTATTGACATGAAATACTTACCTACTTGGGTAAGTGGGCCACGCCTCAAGTGGACGTCTCTACGTGCATATCTTTACAGCTTGTTAAGAAGTTTACAGATGTATTCACCGCAGCAGTGGTACAGCAGCGGCACGGAGCGCCTAACGAAGACGTATTGAGGATATAATTATATCACTCGCTCCCCCGAGCATCGCCGGGCTATTTAAAACTATACGGGGATGCAACTGACGCGCTGTCAGCTACACACGGACGGGCTGAGTGTAGAACAAAGTCTTTGAGCCTCAACGCCAAAGTCTTTGAGCCTCATCGCCAAAGTTTTTGAGCCAACGGTTAAAGGTGTGGACTGAAAACTGAAACGTTGACAATTCAATTCGCACCCGTTGCACTCTGAGTACATTTTCGTACCCACTTCTAACACGAGCTTTAGCTTATTCGGAAGAGGAGAATATGCATGACTAATATTTATTTAAGGCAGCAAGATTGGAGCTGTATGCAACTCGTATCCAAATGCATACGATGCGTGTGCCTGCATTTGAAAGTAAGAACTTTATTCTCTAAAGGTTTTTAATTTACTTTGCAGTCAATTTCATCAAGACTGGTATCGGTCAGCGCACAAGTGGGCCGATGCCCCGTGGACCCACCGGCTATACCCACCAGTGGATCTACGGGGAATTAAGTGTAGGCACACTTACACAAAAGTACACTCTATTCCATATGTCTCATAGAAGATGAAACGTTAGTTTGATACGATCGAATAGAGGTCAAATGTAGTACCAATAGTTTTACGTGTTTTTCGAGGCATGGAATTAAAATATATAGAGGTATAAAGAATGTCCCTATATACCATGCTTCTTGTGCAATAACTTATCATTCCACAAAAAAGTTTGACTGCCTATTCACCGGTAAGTTCACGTATTCAGGAGCAAGCAAATCAAAACGATTGAAATTCACTGATCGGGGATTTTAACATCCTAAAAATCAACAATCACACATAATTATGAATTAAAATGATACTCGTACGGTATTTTTACTATCTGTTTGACGCAGTATTCACATAGTGTGATGTTAGGACAAACAATGTTGGCCGCAGTCGCCGCGACTGCGTCACGGGCCTCTCCAGTGCGCGTCGCGCCTCGCTTACTTTACGGCGCGTTTTAATTTCATTATACCACACTTTGCATGTACAACGCTTGTTACAGCAGATACGAGCTTACTTTACGCGGAAACATGTTTGCGAAATACTTTCAGGCTTAATGTTTTTGTATTATCATGCAAAATACTATTTAGTTAATCTTGGAAGTTTTCTATTTATATACCTTCTATTTATTTACCTTTAACAGCACGATGTCCTCCCGACCGAATCCGGAAACGGCGGCCAATCTCCACAGAGATTAGCCATCTGCGCGGGAGATACTATAGTGCATAAGTGTGTGCGCAAACACAGGAGCACTCTCTGTTCCCTCACTCTCATAGCCCGATGGGACGGAAAATCCGACACGACCGGGAAGAGATCAGGAGCAGGACCGACGTCTTTGCGTGCTCTCCGAGGCACGGGGGTGACTCACCACCGACTTCCTAACTCCGGGTTAGTACTTGATAGTTCTTCGATAAATCGAACAATAAAAAATTACAAAAGTAAACTTGCGAACAACTCCTTTTCTCAATTCGAGCCTGAAATTTCCTAATTAATCGGTTGAAGACTTATATGCCAATGCACACGGAACAAAAAACCTGTCCTGAGCTATGAGACAAAATTACTGTGTTTCTTTTAAACAGGGGGATGAATGATGATAACTATCCCCTCGTGACGCTGTAATCACTGTTCCCCTCAGCGCGCGATCGCTCTCAACAACTTAGTTGCAACGTGCGCCCCACGTCTGTGTCTGCGATACGTACTCTCACTCCCCTGGGAGTTTGAGAGGGGAATGCAATGTTATTGATTCATTGTTATGAAGTTCGCCCTTTATCACGTCATTATTAGTGCAAGGAGATTGCTTTATTTTTATTTCCTGTCGCTATCTGCCCGTACGTGCGTCTCAGGGCTTCAGCCGTAAGTAACAGTACACCTTTCCAATCAATCGCATCAGTAAAAGTTTGTGTGACCCTTTGATCAAGTAAGAAATGAGTTGATGATCTTCAAACATCTGAACAGATCTTTAAGAATTATAGCTAAGGGCCATCTCGATCACGTCAGCTTTCAAACAAAAAAAAAATTTCGTTCGTTGTCGTAACGAACGTCCCCCTTTTATTGAGGCTATAAATAATATTTTCCAACGTTATTTATTTCAATGATAAACGTTGATAACATCGACCTCATTGTGCGTCGGCTCAATTCAAACTTGGCCAGCTTTGTTC
Organism: Hipparchia semele; assembly: GCA_933228805.2. Taxonomy (NCBI): domain Eukaryota; kingdom Metazoa; phylum Arthropoda; class Insecta; order Lepidoptera; family Nymphalidae; genus Hipparchia; species Hipparchia semele. The sequence goes on along the minus strand of OW121727.1, from coordinate 13,323,266 downwards.
GGGCCATCCTTTGCCCTTTTACGCAGAATTTATTTAATTCGAGATTTAATGGAAATCTACTGCTAAGCAAGCCTAATATTACGCAGTTATAGCATTAATTAGTTCAGAAACGAAATTTCAAGTGGAGCGAGCAAAGGGCCGCCGGGAACGGATCGCGAAGGAATGCTTTGAGAGTCGAGACTCAGTCGAGAGCCGCTTGATTTACTCCGCCCAGCGCCCTTCGGCGAGTCGAGTCACACGCGCCCACGCGCACAGCTGCGTCCCTCCCAAGCTTCAACATCTGGCGTCTCTCCGATGATCATAAAATCACAAAACATGCAATTAAAAGAGATTAAAAACCCGACTCCTTCAAAGGAAATCAATTGCAAATTGACATTGATCGTAAATGGTAATTCAAAATGGAAAATGATAAGACAAACCTAACAATGGTTTTCAAATAATTATTCAATGATATCCCACTTAACATAGATCGTCGGCTTTCATTTTTTTCTTTTTCACTATATAGCGTCTGGGGGTAGCCATATTGAATTTTGACTTGACTTTAGTGACACTACCAAGATTAACACAAATCGATTGACGAAAGAATCATCAAAATCGGTCCACGCGTTTGGTCTCCAGAGCACCACATACATACATACATACATAGACTGATATACAATATACCTTCCTTTGCGTGCCACAGTTGGGTAAGAATATGTATAAAATGCGAAATGCGAGTGTTTATGTTCGTTGATTTGTCCTTCAACAACGCAGCAACTGATCAACGTGATTTTTTGGATATAGTTGAGGGCCTGGTAAATAGCTTAGAATACTTTTTATTCCGGGAAAGAAAAAGGGTTTGTGAAAATATAAAGCGTAACTCTACCCGGTAGTTACGTGGGAGAGTCTACCGAAAAGATTACCAATTAACTGAGACTTTGTTATGCTGAGAGGTTTTTAAAGTCAAAGCCGTTCTTCGCAATATTTGGCTTAAATTGCTATTATACGAGTAGCCTTAACTGTTTTCATATTTTGAAAATACCGATTGCTGAGTTCTTGAGTGAGTGCAAACAGGTATTTTAATTTTTAACACATGTTTAATCTTAGATTTTGGATTTTGAAAATTCAGAAAATCAAATAAAAAAAATCTATTTCCACCACTTAAACACGAAAACAAATTGAAAAACAATACTTAAACTCCTGAAAGAATATGTGGAAAGTTCAATTTCATTGGTCAATATAGACCATAGCGCATCGACTGACATGATATCCTATTTCTATTTTCTTAGGTAATCTTAAATAATAAGAGTTAACCTTAAATTAATATCTTAGTGAAATTGATTCAGTAAATTAATTTCCTCTTTAGGCTAAGTTAGATTAAAAAAGTTCAAAGGCCGCTTACACTTGCAGCTACAAAGGAGGGAACTTTTAAGTAGTAGTTAATGAACAATGAAAAATTGAACGAATTCCCTCTAATTTAGATCATCCTGTACCTTCGGGCGGTGCTCTTTGTCCACGAAAAGAGACCTCCTCAATGACCTATTCACATCATACAAGTCGAACAACGGCTATTCCACTTTATTTCAGTCATACAAGTTTAGTTTGCTTTTTCGTGGTTCTGGACAATTTATTCGGCTGCGGATTAGTCTCAGGTTCGATTTCCGAGTCCGGGAAAAAATATTACAGGGCTTTTCTGTTAAAAGTTCCTTGTATAGCAGTACAGTAACAGTCAGGACTCGGGGAGTTGGTCTACTTGCATCCCTGCGCCTCAAGCAAACTCAAAGGCGCAGTACCTGCTTTAATTTCTCTCTGGTTATATCGGATTGCCGTTTCATCTGGTTATGAGAGTGAGAGAATAAAAAGTGCACATGTATTTGCACGTACACTCTTCGGCACTATAAACTTTGAAACGAGCAACTGCTGACTTTCTTGCGGCTCTTCTCAGCAGAATCAGCATTCCGAACCGGTGATACATTCTTGACCTGTCATAAGAGCCACAAATTGGCCTACATGAAATAAATAATTTTGAGTTTGAGTTTTAATTTATAATAATATCTCTTTTCCTTTTTTCCATTGGGAAATGCGTTAACATATCACACCTATGAGCTCACTAGTTCTGCTATAATACAAACACACACACGTCTGAGTCACATTTTAATTTCTCCTGCTTTAGTTGTGAGATATACTAGATTGAGATAACTGGACTAAAGTATTACTAGAATAATGTAAACCAGCCAGAAGGAGATATAATTTGTTAATTTATTTTTCTTTTGTTTAGATTTTCTTATTAAGTCAGCCTCGCTAAGGATGTCTTAAGATTGACGGAAAATTCTGTCGTCTACAATTTTCAAGAGCGCCTTACAACCTTTGAATTCATTATTGTATTAACTCCCACAGATTCGCTTTCAACTTTTTATAGAATTCGCTGATTCAAACACAAAAAAATAAGATTTTAGTTTAAAAAAAAAATTATACTTATAAATACAGACAATAATTAGACTTATATGTATTTAAAAAGGTTTATTTAAAGAAAATATTATATTATAAATACCTACTTACTAATCTATTAAAAAAATATCTATCTATTCTTGAATTTAGATTTCATAAACATTTGTTCCTAATTATAAAGTATGCAAGTTCTTCATAGTTGCTTAAGTAATTTGTTCCTGTAACTATGTACATCATGCATAATGAATTCAAACCGGAAATTACAATAAATTTACATTCCAAAGCGTAGTTTTAAATGTCCGGCTTTGGAAGGAACAGCATCTATAGACGTGCCAACGTGTTATTCTCTCCGGTTTTCAACTTGTCAGCAGGGAGTTTTTAGATGTTACAGATATCAGATCATCAGTAGCCTATGTATTATTCCAGACTATAATCTATCTCTGCGCCAAATTTCAATCAAATCGTTTCAGTCACTGCGGCGTGACTATAGGTCTCATGAGAAAGCTCTCTTGAGCTTTCTTATAATATATAATTCTATATAATTAGTGATCTTATCACTATATAATCAGCGCCTACATAATCTTCATCTACATAATCTTATCACTCAGCGCGCGATGGAGAGAATTATGCTGCGTGTTCAAATCAGAAATGAAGACATCCGTAGGAGAACTAAAGTTACAGACATAGTTCAATATTTCTGAAGTTCAAATCGGCCAAATAGCTACCTAAAAAATCCAGTCATTATGACGTACAGCTGTTATCTGTTTGATAGGGTACGTATTAATTTAATATTTCAAATGTGTGCATGTTGCCGTGTGTGGTGGGTCCTTTGGCTAATCACACTGATTCAACCATTGATTTTTTTACTACACGTTGTTTTACTAGATTTAGTAGTCAGCTGACTGGTCGGCACATCTATAGAGTCTGCTTGAACATGCAGTGTGTCGCGACACTCGCGGGTTGCGTTAAAGTTCCTATTTCATGGCAGGTACACGCTTGCAATAAAATTCTTGCAAGTTTTTCAGCGAGGGACAAAATGTTATGTTAATATTGCGTGTTGTTTAAGAATTTTCTCAACACAATGTCAAATATTATAACATGTAGTTTTTGTTTTTGTTTACCTTATTATCCTACTAGCTGATGGCCGCGACTTCGTCCACGTGGATTAAGTTTTTAAAATCCCGCGGGAACTTTTTGTTTATCCGAGATAAAAAGTCTATGTCACTCTCCAGGTCTTTAACTATACTCATGCCAAAAAGCTATAAGAAAAAAACTATTAGGAAAAAACCAGGGGAAGGTCGAAAATTTTGCAGTTTTCGCTCCCCTCTCTCCGCACAGGGTCCTCGAGGTCCAAAACTGAGAAAATGTTAATTAAACATCCCTAAACAATATCCTAAAGTTTCATTAACTTGCCACCTTTTTCTATCTTAAACTCCCGTCGACTGATCTATTTAACACGTCACTGTTTTAAAAATTTTATAGTAAAATAAAAATTCATATTTGGTAATGCTTATACTTACACTTGTAGATTTGGCTTTCCATGAGAACCTTTTCTGATAAACTGAACTATTTGAGATTAGTTGAGGTCTCAAAAATATTAGTCAACATGTAGGTCAATACGTAGTTTTGCAATTATAAATAACCTAGCTGAGCATTTATGAAGAAAAAGAAAACACAAACATCAGAGCTAAGCCGCAATGTTGTACAGTCGAGGCACAACAGTGTCGGTGGATTTTATTTGCTCACAAAAAGAACTCGATCGCATTTACTCGATTAATTAGCTGCAAACCGCAGAGACAGAGGATGTCGGGTTTTGCACTTTTAGTTGTTTTAGGATCTCACCAGGAGCGAGATTTATATGTACGGGGAAATTCCGAGAACTACTCTGGAAGTATTGGACGCTTTAAGATTTAATTCTCCGAAATGTGAATATGCTAAAAGTCGGACGCTTTTGAACTTGCGAAAATTTTATGAATATTCTCCGTACAAAACTTAACCGACTACAGCGAAGTAGAGAAAAGGTAGGTATTTAACCTATCCTTTTAAAAATTTTACATAGAGTACTACGTATCCTTTTTGACAGATTTGAATATTCTTTATGGCCATAAGGAGGCTTTACACTTCATTGTGGGGATTTTTTCGAGAATTATTCAACAAAGTTTGATCATACATTTTAATGTACTTATTCATATTTTTGTTTGCCTTTTACGTTTTGAAAACAAAAGTAAGCGGAAACTTGCAGGGAAAGGCTATTTAACAAGTGCTTCGCACAGTTCATTCTCTTTTATACGTTTTGCAGCGGCGCGGCGTGAGGTTTTGTTAATTCTTTCTTCTCTTATTCTTAGCCACATTTTCACTCCGACTGAAATGGAGTACGAGAGATAAGGTTGATAAGTTTTTTTAGAGTACTGAGACGTTGGAGCGTAATAATGAAAGAAATATAATTATAATACAAAAATTGAAACTTCAAGACTATTTATTTCATGTTGACCAACACAGCTCTTGTAAAAATTCAAGACTACTAAGACTAGACAAAATTCTGCTGAGAAGAGCCGGCATGAAATACAGCAGTAGGTCTTTTCAAAACAAACTGTTACTGTTAATCTAATAACCGTTTTTTGGTCCGACCCGTGACTCGAATCCGCGACCTCTTTCAAAATCCACAGCTGAATAAGCTAACCAACAACCAACGAAACAGTTCCCAGCGGGTCATAACAATTACCCCTCCATCCCCCCATGCATTAATCACTTGTACGTGATTATTATTATTCTTGTCTCCATGGCGTTTATGACACCCATCAAATATCACGATTAATGAAATTTATGACAAATGGGGATCGACGTATTGCCAATGTTACTGATGCCATAATGTCGCATGTAACGATACAGTTATATTGTATGCTGTTGATCATTAAGTTAGAGTAATTAATTAATTATTTGCAGATCTAGCTTTTGCCCACGACTTCGCCCGCATTGGTTACGTTTTTTTAATAATCACGCGGGGAAATTAGTCTGTTGCTGCGTGATTGGAAGACACACAAAAACATATTAGCAGGAAGTTGGACAAGAAAGAAATACTTACTACTTATGTTTATGGGATAGGACATAATAGATAATGAATATGAAATGTTTATGGACGATTGTACGAGTATAATGCATTCCCTTCAACGTAACGTAGACTAACATGCGATATCCACTTATTTTTCTATGATCGAAGGTTTTGGGCAACCGCTACTGCGGTTCTATGTTGAGCATTTATCAAACTTGTCGTTTCTTGCGTTAGCACCAACTATACTCCATCACACGTGCCGATTGGTGATATGTGGTAATAGAGCTGACCACTATTTATATCTAACTGCTGCCCACGATTTGGTTATGGGTTTTGTTTTATCCATGATGGAAAAGGATGAAAACGTCTTCTTTTTCACAGAGTCAGGTTTCTTTTTCTTCAAAGGATCGTTTTCATCCTTTCCCTTTGGATTCCTGCCTATGAGCAGGGCGTTGCCAACTTGTATGAGTATAGACTAAAACAATCTCCCCGTCTCTTTCAGATAGGCGCGGAACCATGCATTGCATTTCTCCAAGATAACCCCTCGCTCTTCTCTTTTCTGTTTATTTCTTTTTTCTCCTGATCAAAATGAAGCTCGACAATATTTCCATAATTCCTCCAGGCTAACTTTACTGGCTGGACGCAGAACCTTATATTTTAAAGACAATAATAAGCTAAATCAATAAGGCAGTGGTCCCCATTATAACCCCCATAACATTATTAGAGTGGATTTCGTCCAACAACGACAGATATTATTGAGACGCTGAGAATGTTAAAGACTTTCCTAAAGAAAAAGTCACATGAGAGAGAAATTGACTTGGCATACAGCTGCCCACAAGACGTTATAATAATTTACTACATTGTAATAGCTATTCGAAGATAATAAGATTTGTTACATTTTGTTTTGAAAAGAGCAATTGCTGAGTTTCTTGCCGGCTGTTCTGAGCAGAATCTGCCTTTCGAACCGGTGGTAGATTTTTGGCTTAAGATAAGAGACAGGTTAGCCTATATGAAATAACTTTTGAATTTGAGAGAGACTTCATTGAAGCCAGCTACGAAAGAAAGAAAGAAAGAAAGAAAAAGCATTTATTTGAAACACACAGCACAGTTAATAACAGAAAGAGATACAAAACAAAAAAATAACTAAATATGTGTGGTCCCAAAATGGACGAGTATTATATAATATTATATAATATTATCTAGTAACGTACTCGAATACTTTACAACAGTTACCATTGTATAACCAACTAAGTTAATTTGGTAATACGATATAATATGTTCAGGAGATAAACTATGATTTCAATTAAGACCTCGATGCAAATCACTGGAACTAATTAAGCGAAGACCTTGCGGCTGCTGCGATAATATTTACTTACACCGCGAGATATTCTACTGCGTCAGGGGTTATCAAAATACCTATCTCTATACTTTATCTTCGTTAACATCTTCGATAACATGTATCACTATTTATTATTAAATAAATAAAAATATATTATTTGCATTCAAATTCAGGTTCAAAACTCAGGAGACGTTGATTCAACAATGCAATTCTTTGTATTGTGGAGTCAACGTCTCTTGAGGATGCTCCGGTGTCGGAGCAAAACGTACATAGAGTATATTTCAAGGGATTTGTGTGGTGTTGCGTTATTCCTGTTAACAGTTCTACTACTGAAAGAGTAGCAGGGCACAGTGGCACGTTGTACCGTACAGATATTTCTGGTTAGGCGGATGTAAGCTAAACAATTTTGGTTTTCCTTGATGTCAATTTGGAGGTCAAAGTTTGGCTGTTATTCTGTGCATTCATTTAATCTCTTTAACTCCTGAGTGTGATAATTTTCAACCTGCAAGTTTACGATTTGCTGTTTTAGGCAGTCATTTCTTGTGAAACGTTTAGCCAGTTAGTTATACAACCCAGTGGAACATGACTGAGCGAAGAAAGGTTTTTTCATATTATCTTTCAACCTATTCAAATCTTTTCTCAAGCAGCGTCTTGTAAATGCCAGCGTCACCAATATTGTCCATATCTCTTGCTTATCAGATGACAGCTGACAAATGCCACCGTTCCGCCGTCCACGCTCGTTGCCGCGAGCCGTCGATAACTCAGGCTTCAGCATCTGATTAGAGCTCTGTAAAATAAAATGTTGAGTCAGCAAAACAAAGTGGATTTTAACGTAGAGATTAGGTGGAAATGCTGTAACAATGCAAGAATATGGCAGTTTAGTATCACAGTGATTTGTCGTATCCTGAAATGATGAAAGATGTAGCGGTTTTCATGATCTTGACATTGAGAACTCGCTCGGAGGCGAACGGAAATCGCAGTGTTATACCGCGGTGTGGAACAAGATGGATCAGGTGAGCCGCAGACGGCTTACGGATATAAGTGGCAAAAGATTGCGGAGAACCTACCCGTAAGAAATGTTTTCGTTCCTGATAAGAACCGATAATATTTTGTTTATAAGAAATAAGACAGAAAAAAACGGGTGGAGCTGTGTCGGTGCACACGGCCGTTAGTTTTAACGTGAAACGTTTATATATGCGAGTTTCGGTTATTCTTCGCAGCACCCCTCCCCCACTGCCCCGCCCGGCCCCGATGCAAACTCAAGGCTTTAGAAGCGAGATTAAATAATGACATTCGATTTATGTTCCTAAGACTTATACTTTTGTAGTTATTAAGGTAAGACGATACAGAACTTTTCGTTACGGTCCATTTTTCTGACTGGTACCCGTATGTTTTGGTGTGATTTTAAAAACGTTTCACGTCAAAAATAAATGGTCCTCGTTAGAAAGCAATTATAATAGAAGTAATGTTGGGCTATTGAGGCTTTAAAATAATAGACAATTTATTATGCCAAGGGGCGATATTTGTCATCTTTCTGCCGGGTCGCGGTGCCGCCGTAAGCGCTGCGCTCGCCTCGAGCAGACATCAATCCACGCGATAACTCAACGTGCATCGTGTACTGCGCGCAAACGCTGAGCCAGCGCAGTGGGGCGATATGTCAGGAGGATATACTGGCGCACCACTTTATTGCGAGACATGTTATTATGAGCGAAGAGGTATAGCTGAAAATTATTGTAAACAACAAAAGAAGTAAAAATTTAAGAACCAGAATTTATCCTCTTTTTTGCGATGGCTGGAGAAGGCTAATGTTTTTGAGTGCTGCTCCTGTGCGCTGTGCATGGCTTGTCAATTATAACTGAGACTATTTGTTTACCTTTTAAGAGATCTTTTAAGGAAAATAGATAATAATATGTAGGTATGTATTTCGATTTACAGCACGCTTTGTAGTATTAATTGTTTGACAGATTTACACATTTTTTTTATTAAAAAATATTGTATTTTCCATTTATAAATGGCTGGCATCGCTCCATAAAATTGACGGGCGAGATTTTTTAAGCAGTTTTTTTAATGCCTTAAGGGAACAATTTTTGATGATGCGTAGAATACCCTTTTCGACTGACCCGTAACGTAATTTTTTTGTCATAAAACATACTTACCGCCCGAACGTTAGTCTGCCAAATTTTATTTTTCCTTTGCCCTGTGAAAACATTTTACGAAGGCTGTGAGTTGTGACGAACGCATTACACCCGCAACGTGCAGCCGTCCCCACAATTAAGGCTGGTGTGATGATATTTTGTCCACAATCTCATTTCACATCGGCCGCATCTCTCGACGGAACTTTTTGACCGTCCATAAAACGACTTCTAAGCTTTTTGACTATGAAACGTATTTTTAGCCGAAGAAGAAAAAGGAGGTTTTCTAGTAGTCGTGTATATTTTTTTTTTATGTAGGACTACGCATAACTTTTAAGTAAAACTTCAAAAATCAATTTTAATCTAATGTTCGTAATGTGGGACATTGAAAATATATATGAACTTGAAATTATTTTATAATGAACTAGCTTTTGCCCACGGCTTCGCTCACATATCTAAAGTTCGATTTTTCGAACCCCTATTTTACCCCTTAAGGGCTTGAATTTTCAAAAATCTTTTCTTAGCGGATGCCTACATCCTAATAGCTATCTGTATGCTCAGCCCGATCTGTCCAGTGGTTTAAACTGTACGTTGATAGATCATTCAGTCAGTCAGTCACTTTTTCCTATTCCTATTCGTCCTATTTAGAAGAGAGAAATATTACAGTTGTGCTAAACTTACTTCAAAATTCGAACCACATGAATTGTAAGTTTTCATGGGATAGGAAAAGGCCTTTAATTGTAATTCTATTTAATTGCTACAAATTAAAAATAACGCTATAACTTCAAGAGATACTTACACCTGCAGTTCGTTCTCTTTCTGTTTTTGTAGGTAGTTTTTTTAATTACCCTTTCATGAAATAATTACATTTTGCTGCAAGACCATCATGATTCTTCGATACTGGGAAAATACTTCGCTACCGACCTTGATTTAATTTCACTCAATAAGTGGTTAGCGGAGGCCACGGGTGGAGGGGTGGGGGGTGAACTCTTGACTCTGATCTCGTTCGGTCGCCACGCCGTGGATATTCTTGCTAAAACTGCTTTTATTGCTAAAATAGCTGTACTTCTGGATTTATTGGAGATTTTTTATCATCTTTTTTTTATGGTGAGATGCTTGTGCTCTTACTGTTAATGATAGATAGCACAGTCGAGGTCTTGGTTGTAGTGCACTTGCCTAGAAGAGAGAAGAACAAGGCATGAGTGCATGCCTATTCACTTTTGCATTCACTCACTGCCTCGGAGAGTAGGTACGTTGTTTCAGTCCCGGTCACCAACGTTAGTAATCATTAAGTCTGAGAGTTGTAATCCCATGCTCTTAAAATGTATGCTAAAGTATAAAAGTACCCACAGCATTTTTTTTTATTATTCCAAGAAAAGCCCTACCTCCTAAAAGCAATGTGGAATTCGACATCAGAGAGAGATTTTCTATTCAACGTGCATAACATTCTCGTTACATAATATACAGCTGAGCTAGACTTGAGACTCGAGGGTCGAGGGTCTGCGGAGTGCAGCGGTTTGAGAGCGCATGCAAATCACGCGCCATCGAGTGGACCGCTCGCCTCGCCGCAGTGGCTGCAACTTTAAGATAGGTACCTATTTAATTTTCAAATGCAAATAATAATTACATCGATTCTCGCTACAAACCCAGAAACCAACAAACAAAGACACGAATACATTTATAATATTTGTAGGAATAATAGGTATACATTAGTACCTAATAGATTAAATAAATTAAAACTCCTACTAAAAAAATTTACAAAAAATACACGCCGTCCAAGTCTATGGGCATGGTGCCCAAAACACTGGCTCGTTGGATAGCGAGGCTTAGCCATTGGGCTAAAGCGCCAGCTCTTTGGTCAAATATAAGCCTAATGGATATTTAATTGCAATGGAAAACTAGCTTTTGCTCGTGACTTCGTTCGCGGAATGAGGTTTTTGAAAATATCGCAGGAATCCTCCGTTTCCGGGATAAAAGGCAGCCTCTTTCACTCTCCAAGTCCTAACTATGGAAAAAAATCTCTTCAATCCGTTGCTCCGTTACTACTATTTCAATCAGAAGGGCAAAGCAATTAACAAGCTCTTGCATTCATAATATTAGCAGGAATAATAGCCAGCATGTTGAATGACCGATTAGATTAATTAAGAGTCGTTCTTACTCGCCATAGCTGCGATCCATCTATCTGTATCACGGCGAGACACAATATTAATACAGAGCTCCTGCGCGTCGGCCGCGTCACAAATATTTAATATTTGATATTGCGCCGCCCGCCAATATCGGATATTAAGAACAGACTGTTATTGTAAGGAGGGTAGGTAATATTTCATTTATAGGACCCTCGGGCGCAACTGCTTGGTCGGCAACAAATTCTTCTGATGCAAACTTTCGCCTAATGACTTAGACTTTTAAAAAAATATTGGTCTCTTTCCTCCAAATAAACGTAAAGCAACGGGTGGGCATCGAACCGTTGACCGTTAGGCGACTGAGAAACTTTGAATCACGTGCAGATTATAAAGCTTACAGATTTGACTTACAGATTTATGCGAATTTACAGCATCTGCTAATATCCCTTCTCAAGCAACTGGGAGAGGTTTCTGTTACATCCGAATCCATTGAGAATTGAATTATTTCTGAATTGTTAAAAAAACTTCAAAAGGGGCTATGGGGCAATAGCAATCAATGTTATTCTACTCTTAAGCCAGGCTGGTGAGATTTTGTTTAAAATAACTTTATAAATGGAACACGAAAATGCCGCGTTTTTCTCTTATTAGAGCTTAATTAATAAGCTTTGTGATCTATAAATATTTTGTACTCTCATTAACCAAACGATTAAAGGTGCAAACTAAAAACTAAAAGGTTTCAGGTTCGATCGCCACTCGCTGCACTATTGTCGTACCCACTCCTAGCACAAGCTATCAATATTAATCAAGTTCAGCTTGGCCGATATCTTCTTCTACCTTAAATATATAAAAGAAAAGGTGGCTAACTGACTCACTGACTGACTGATCTATTAACGTACAGTTCTAACCACCTGGACGGATCGGGTTGAAAGGTATACATATATTGTTAATATGACGTAGGTATCCGCTAAGAAAGAATTTTCGACAATCATACCCCTTAAGGGGGTAAAATAGGGGTTTGAAATTCGAACTATACGTGAGTGAAGCCATGAGCAAAAACTAGTTTTTTAAAAAATATAAAAAAAAATAGTGTATCTTACTGAAACCCTAGGAATGCTTTCAAATTAATTAAAGCTAATATTATATTCCCAAAATGGGTGGATTATAAAACAAATCTGATAAAGTTAATCTTATAAAAGTGACCCGGTGGCCAGTCGTGAGGCTTCATTAAAAGTATCCCTTTCAGTCCGTTTCAGTATTACGTCGTGCCAGTGTGTCACGAATCCCTATCATGTGTAGGGCGACCAAAATGTTGTGTCTCAAAACACTTTTCTTTTTCGTATTCCCCACTGCTGAGAGTCTTGAACCCTTTCTGCCTTTTTAAATTTAATAATGCAGTGAGTTCCCAGACTCTAAAAACTTTTGTTGGTATGTACTCGTACATATCGAATTGAAGTAGGTATAAGTTGATAGGTTGGTAGGTTTTGCACGATTTCTAAACCAATTATAGTTAAAAATTTAAGGATATAAATAATTACCTTTATGAATCATATGAATTTATTTATGGAATCATAACTTTTCATAATGTTTATTAATTAAAATTACTCATTGAAAATAATACATTTATTATAAATACGAGACAACTTACATAATTACTTAAATATGATATAATATAACAGGCTGAAAGGCATGGACTATTTCATAACATAGGTATTTAATCCCGCTATTCTGCCGTAAAATTATAGGCTTACGAGTTTTTCTCATACACTTTAATTATTTATGCGTTTATTTTTAGGCAAATCCTTTAAAGTTATGAAGTATTGTCACTGTTAAATAATAATTTTTTGTCTCTCTCGTTCATTAATGGAAGAATGAGATGGAAACATCAGGCAGAAGCCAAAGAAATAATAGATATAAATGACGAGATTAATAGTGCGATGTGCGAAGCCCGCTCGATGCTTCAATTTAATCTGGCACTGATTTATTTGTACACTACTAGTTGAGTTACTTGGATTTACTTATATTTGTTAGCTAATTTAGCGAACCCAAAGTGATGACGCAGTCTTAAGACAAGAAAAAGCTTTAAAAACTGTTAACCGACTACGGAATATCTACTGGATATAATATCCTTCATATTGGTTTTGTTAGTATAACATGTAGACGGTATCACCCGGACTATAATAAAAATCGATTGATACCTCATTCATCAAAATCGGCTTAGTAATTTAGGCGATACGACGGAACGTATTACATATTATAAACATATACAATTTACATATTTACATACATACTGTATAGACTTTAAAAATCATTCTTTAATCAACTGTACACTATTTAGGGCTTCAGAATAAGGTATGATAACTACGAACCAAAGTGTTTAAGAGGCTAATATTACGCGTAGTGTTTCTAGTAATTTGGGTCCACTAACCCTTGCTAATCAGGACCAAGCTGTGAGCACAATGTTATTTTGAATTAGGTTCATTACACCGAGGTTGTTGCAGTAAATCACACGTGCACCCAATAGCATGTTGCTACCTTACTTGCTACTTGCCAACAACAATGAAGGCCTGCTAGTAATCCGTCAAATTAGTGCCGTCACTGGATACACTTGGCGACACAGGTTTTGATTCTGTATACTGAATATTCCAAAAGAACTAAGGACTTGTAAAATAAAAATCCTCAATCAATATCAATAAGATCCATCAAATGAGCTCGATGGCAAAGGTCAGAACTGAAACCCAGGTGGTCGATTCAAAAACGTCTCGGTGCACAAAAAAAAGTAATAAAGTTTATAGAAACATGGCCACGGCTACTCTTAACACCCTCACAAGCGTAGGTTCATTTGGTGGGGCGTATTAATCATTTTTATATGGCAAATATACTTTTGCATAAGGACAGCTATGGTAAGGCCTAATTAGCGCATAGCCACAGAATACCTAACAGTACCTAAATAAGAATTTTTTAGTTGTTTCTGAGATTTGCTTATACGAAGTTTATCGAGGTCTCTTTCCGTTCACTTTGCCAGTAATCACAACCTGTTCGAGGTTGTGTATGTACTGTATCGTAAATAGTATCAACACACTACAGTTAAGAAAAGGTAGGGAGAGCAAGGGCGAAGGGACTTGCTGGCTATAACATTAGGGTTCCCGATCAACTGCTCTAATGAATTTACTTGACGAGCTGAGACGGAGTTATTATACATCATATTCCATAATGCGTTAACTTACACATCATAATACAATATATTATAAAGACGTCACATTCTCCTAAAAGCCACGACCAATAACTTGGGTTCTTTTAATCAACTTTCAATAAGCACCTTTTATTGCAAGCGTAATCTTTGACTGCATTTTCATTAGGTACCTACTCTAGATGTGATTTTAATCAAGCCACACTATTATCAATATAATATTTAAACAAAGAAATTCCTGAACGTCATTTCACGTGCGGTTAGCCACTTTCAATTTGAACTGGTATTTTTATTAAACCTTCTGATATTCAATAATTCTCAGCAGTAGCAGAGAGTCGCAAATCAAATTCGCCAAGTATTTCTGACAAAGAACGAAAATTTAATATTTAACGAGTGATCTAGTTGCCGCGGTTCGACTCCGATATATTAGATGTGACGACGAAATCTTTTCAGACCAATTTTCAGATAAAACATATTATTGAAATAGTGAAGAACATTTGCTTTGACATTTCATATTACTTGTAATTTTTATTGAATAGAATCTTTTATCTCTTTCATTGTAACAAATGGTTATTAGTAATTGAATTATTATTGAAGATTTATAAAAACAGCTTTGGATTACAAACGGATAAAAGAAAATTTCATAGTTAAAATCTTTTTTTAAACGGTTATTACTACATGAATAATTTGTTGGTGCTTTAAAATTAATATTGCTTTCTAATTTCGTAAGAACATAGTTAGACGACGTAGGTATATATTAGGGGCTCCAAAATTATTTAATTTCTATTTTATATTTTAATTATTTAATGAAAGTTAGTTTTATATCAGACATGTTTAAATATGTTTAATTAGATTACTTCCGTTTGATTTGTATTAATTATTAAGAGTATTGTTTTGAATTTCCGTTTGATTTATATTACAAGTGTCACTTTTGATTTCTGTTTGATTTATATCCGTTTAATTTATATTAATTAATTAAGAGTATTGTTTTTGATTTCCGTTTGAATTTATATTAATTTAAGAGTATTGTATTTAACTTCCGTCGGATTATTAATTTAAGATAATAATATTAAAAATTCGAAAGGGTGTTTGTTTGTTGATTTTAACTCCAATTGCGTAGCTATTGATGTGATATTGTACATATTATGTTCTTGGAAAGTGACATAGGCTATCTTTTTTAAAATCTTACTAAAAGCGGATAAAGTCGCGGGCAAAAGTTCGCAGTGACTATAAGTTTGATTTTTTGGACTTGTAATTATTGTATTTAGAGTTACTTGGTTATTTTTTGAGAACTTGGTAATCCCAACAGTTAGTTGTGTTAGTTATCTCTGCTTATGTTACTTTGTACAGCATGTGTTCCGACGTAACGTTCTCAGGATTAAGTAAGGGTCTGCTATTTGAGTAACCTAGTTTAGGAGGCTATTGTTTGCCGTGCTTCTCTGACTTAACAACTAGTTGTGAAACCATAAGTTTGTTTTATTTAGGTACATAATTATTTTACGCAACCAAATACTAAAACTATTGTGTTTGTCTGTATTTAAGTTATAGCTGTTATTACAACTAACATATTTACGTTCGTTTTAAAGTTATTTTCAAACTCAAACACAAAATTATTGATTTTATTACATTTAATACTTTTTGCTCGCGACTTCATCTGTATGTGTTTTAATTCCATGCCATTCCATGGAAAAAAAAGCCTGTTGTCACTTTCCACTTCCTCAACAATCATTATTACCATCGTCTGCCAAAACGCATCCACTGTTGGAAGACAAGAACCTCTTTCATGTAGCGCCAACATTACCTATCCGCGGCCTTTCACATCCAATCGATGCCTGCCACCGGATGTCATCTCCACTATTTCCTCAACTAGTAAACCGTGAAAAAATTTTGTCGACTCGTAGCTCAGTTGCGGCGTGATTGAAGGAGAAACAAATACGCTTTTGCATTTATATATTACGTAGTAAAAATAAAAATAGAAATTTCTTTAGAAATAAACTTTTACAATTTGCGTTGGAATCGTCAAATGTATCTACCACTGATTCGGGGATGTCACGACTTTGATAGACAGATAAAACAGTGCAAAATCACTACTGTAGAGTCGGAAATTAATATTTAAGTTAGATTATTGCCTTAAATAGTAACGCTTAACCTTGAAGTTTGATCTCCAACAAAAACTGAGCTGACAGTTGAGCTAAGGCGGCCCAGCGAGGGATTAACGCCAATACAATTTACAAATGCCTTTGCATTTGGATTTACATAATTTAATTTTGATTTGAAACGTTTGAACTTTTGAGAGCATTAAGAATTCAAGTCAATTGTGTAGTCTCGCTCTCAAGTGTCACCGGTTTTAAATCCCTTTGAATGCTTTTTTAACCTTCAAAACTCTCTAAGCTTCAGTGTTTTAAAAACTTTTTTTTTATTCTGAAGTTAAAATAAGCACTAGTACACAGCTAGCTGTTATAGGAAAGTTGCTCAATTCTAAAAATAAATGGAAAACCTAATCGATAACAACGCAGTGCAGTTACTAAATACAAAACTTACTACTTGTCTGGTGCGAGGGCTTTGGCTGCGGCTAGTGACCACTCTACCGTCAGAGACCTGCCGCCAAGCGATTTAGCGTTCCGGCACGATGGTGTGTACAAACCGATTAGCAGTATGGGGGGTATTAACACTTCCTTCCAAGTAAGCCCGCTACCATCTTAACCTTAAATAGTAACAAAATAATATTACTTTAAAATATGAAAGCAACTGTAATAGTAAAAAATCTGGCTTAAAAGGCGAGCATGTCGCTGTTCTTTTGGCTGTCTTTTTAGTATTTTAACAATTAAACTAACATTAAAACAATTTTAGACATTAAAAATTATTCTCAATTGATTATAATGATCGATGAATATAATACATATTTATGTTGGCAATAACAAAAAAAGCTGTAAAAATGAAAATTATTCCTCGCCGTCGTCTCCCCAAACAATTGCTAACAAGCTTATAAATCTCCAGATCTCATCACCAGATGCGCCGCGCCCCGGGAGCGATGCGCGGGACCTTCCCTCATCTGATGAAATATACACTACTGCTAAAAATCAACTAGCCACACGAAAGTAGCTTCTATTACTGAGCAATAAAAGCTATATAATTAATAAAGTTTGTAAATTGCAGGGACAATACCGTAGCTTAGGGATCGTACAGTTCAACAACAAATATACCTGTTATTGTTCTCAACTTATGGACTTAACAGTATATAATCTTTCTCTATTATGTTTGTATCTGGGTGATTCTACGATAAGAGGTTTTAAGTCCATACAGAATACGGCCACGGAGAAAAGTAGCTGTTTTTTCATTAAACACCTATATTATGATTTTTGTTCTATTTATTTATCTTTTCACGTAAGGGCAAGTCACTTTATGCATATTTTATTAAAAAGTCAAAAAAGTGAAAAAAGTCAAAAAAGTCAAAAAAGTAAAAAAAAGTCAAAAAAGACTTTTTTGACATTTTTGACGGTTTTTGAATTTTTTTGACTTTTTTTGACTTTTTTTGACTTTTCTGACTTTTTTGACTCTTTTTGACTTTGTTGACTTTTTTGACTTTGTTTGTTTGCACTTACCTTATCTCCCCTGGTCAACAAGTTTCTCTCCTGACATTTAAAAGTTTTAACTTGCCAGGTGAAATATGGCAAGTGAGAGACGTTTTCATGATAAATTGTATTGTTTTAATTGACATAAGAAGTTTTTCGGTACATTATGTATCACACTTTCACTAGTCCATCATTATTAAATTAGACCAGTAAATGCAAATAAATTAAATGAATAATATAACTTTTATGACTTGCCAGGTGAGAGACAAGAGACACCTCGCGAAACGACTACTTCGAATCAAAGCGTCGCAAAACTAACAAATGACAGCGCTCTTAACGGCTCACGAGTTTTGCATTACTAACTTCACGTCGGTAGATGACCTTGAGCACTTTTTGGAATATGGCCGTTTATATTTGTGTTTGTAGTAGCGGAATGAAATTTTCTAGAGTAGATACCCAAAAACAGTGGGACAAAAGTTAAGTTTAAAATATATTGCCAATAAATAAATATTTTTCTATTTTTCCTTAACAATACTTGAATACATTTATTGGAGTTTGTGTTTAACATACTTTAGTTTAATAATTGATACAAACAAGGTATGTATGTTTTAAAATTAAACTGAAACTGACAGGGGGATAGGCCAGGTTAGAGACTTTTTTAGACTTTATAAGAAATTTCAGAAAAATATACTTTAATTAGGCATTTAATCGTGACGTTATTTAATAAAGTACATTTAGGTGATGTGTTTCATTGCAAAAAATAACAACATATAGAGTAAAATTTCTATTTTAAACTGATTGCCGCACAAGTTACCTCTTATCGTAGAACTACCCATCTATGAAAAGTAGCGTATCTATCTGACTAATTGACAGCAGATTTGAACTAAGGATTTCAAATTGCGAAAGCCGACATTTGTTCTAGCATTCGCTTTACATTATTAAGTAATGAGAATGCAACCAATTTGGCCTTCGGTTAGGTTAGGAGAGCCATATTTAAAAACTTGCTTCGAACAATGCGTCCTTAATGCAAAAATTGCTTTAAAATCGGTACATTAGTTTTTCAGGAAAATGGTTTCATACCGTATCGATAGTGTTCTATTCGTTATAATTATGGCTCAGCTCATCTTTTGAGACATAATTTTATTGCAGCGGCTACTCGGGCGTTCCTACTCGATGCATGACGGTTTCCTCCCTGTACGCTTGCTACACTGTGCCGGCCCGCCCTCAAACAGAATCGGCTATCACTGATTATCGGCTGATCCTAAATAATAAATGACGCGTTTCACGAACGCGACGACAGCGCCGAACCGATGTTAACCAAATAACGCCCGATCCAGCGCAGCGGAGCCCCCGCTCGATAGTTTGTTGAACTTCAATGAGGAAGGATTTATATTGCTTACGTGAAAATGACTTTATTAAATACTAGCTTTTGCCCCCACCTCCGCTCACGCTATATATTTCAAACCCCTATTTAAGCCCTCTAGGGATTGAATTTTCAACAATTCTATCTTAGCGTATGCCTTCGTCATAATAGCTATTTGTAAGCCAAAGGACATCATCAATTTTTCATCAATGAAAAATTTTCTGTATTTCGTTAGAACTTGTCCATCTATTAATCTTAAAATTAATATTATTGAGTTCTAAAATCTGCTTGGTTTTATTTGAATTTTAAAATTTTTTCTACCAAATGAAATGTTTCTAATGTTAATAATAAAAACTGCAGTGCCCAGCAGTCTGTTCTACCTCTCAGCAGTCGAGCCCGGCTGATCTCATCGCCTTTTGGCGAAGTGTGTGGTCAAGAGAGGTGGATGATGAGAGATGGATGGATGGTTGCTTGAGGAGGGCTCTTGGATTGCGGTGGTAGAGGAAGCATGTGCCTCAATAGAGCCGATGAACCCAGTCACCATTTCTCCGGAAGATGTACCTGGTGCGGTGTGCTGGGTCGCGAACTAGAAAAGTCCGGGATCCGGTGGACTACATCACTACTGGCTGAAGGGTTTTTCGGTCTGGCATGGTATCGCGGCGCGGGTTAGCGGTTATTTATTCGCGGTCCGATAGAGCCGCTTTGTCTCCGCGATGTTCCGATCCACTGTGTATTTGCGCGCGGAATTTATGCGATGGGTGCGCGATAGCAGAGGTTTATTACCAGTGGAGGTTTTAAAAATGATATCACTTTACTGAGGAACGGTTGTAATAATCTTTATACTTCACGTACCGTTTATTGGCTGTACATAAGGACCGGACCTGCTGAGAGGAATTCGTAAGTACAGGTAATCCGACAGTAGGGTTTTATTTATTTACCCCACATGGGGACCAGCCTGAAACCACTTGAACAAGAACCGACTACCTCTTATCATAAATGTAACAATCTTTTTCAGATATTTGTGTCATGTATATGGACCTGCAAATTCCTGAAAAGCTGGCAACGCATTGGCGGTACCTCTGGTACTCTAATATACGCTCCTGGGGCCCAAGTCTGCTATTGCAATTGTAGTTTTATTGTCTATCAATGACATGACAATTGTTATTTTTAGCAATTGTCATGTCATTGATAGACAATTGAACCCCTGGGCCCCAAGTCAAATTGCTAAAAGTAGCAATTGGGATGTCATTGATAGACAATTGAACTACAATAGCAATAGCATTGCAATAGCAGACTTGGGCCCCTGTTCGCATGTGGCAGCAATCACTGATGTAATCAAGTGACCCGACTGCTCGTTTGCTCGCTATTTATATAAAAAAATAGTTCACGGTTTGAATCAATCTTGATTTGAGTTAAATCATAAGCTACTAGTTGATGCTCGCAGCTTCACTTGCGTGGATTTAGTTTTTAAAAATTCCATTAATCTCTTTGATTTTCCGGAATAAAATGTAGTAGGTACTGCCACTCTCCCAGTCCTGAACTATACCCATGCAAAATCCGTTGCTTTGTTGCGGCGTGATTGAAGGACAAACCAAAAAACAAAGAAACAAACACATTCGCATTAATAATAATATTAGCATGGATATACTTTCTTAAGCACCGAGTGCCACTCTAAAGCGTATCTTGTATCGTTGCGGTGAGGCGACCGATGTCCTCTATTACGTGAATGTGCTAGTTGGAATAGCTTTTGTAGTGTAAGCCGTAGGTAAATCGCTGCGGTTCGGATGTGAAAGGGCGTGTTAGCTCGCGCCGGTGTGGGCGGATGATGCCACCTGCGCCCCGATTGTTGTCGATACTGGCGCTTCCGACTCAATACTGCCGCTTTGTGCGGCTGACCGCTTAGCGAGTACAGCTGTTGGCTCAACACCGTGATTACCTTATTCAGCTGTGGATCACGATGTCCTGGATTCGACTAAAATGAAAAATGATTGAGTTCACTAAAAAGTAAAGTATCCATTCATTTACCTCAACTGAGCACTCTAGTTCTGTTCCGAAAGCATTTTTAAAAATCTAATTCCACGTAAACGAAACCGTGGACAAAAGCTAGTGACTAATAAAAATTACCTGCATAATTATTAAAGTTAAGACAAGTTAAGTATCAAATTACCTACATAATTTTGATGAGCTCAGTATCAAAACCATAATACAATCGAATTAATGTATTATGGACCGTCGATGGATTGATTTCATAGAATGGGGAATTACAAAAACGTTTTTCATAAAGCGTTCAGGAGCTTTGATACAATAAGCCTACATATAACCCAGCCAAGGGTGCACACTGAAAACTAAAAGGTTGCCGGTTCGATCCCCATCCGTTGCACTATTCTCATACTCACTACTAATAAAAGCTTCTCGCTAATTTGAAGGGGAGAGAAGAATATTATATTAGTCAAGTTCAGCTTGGATAATATTCTTAAAACAAACAGTGCGCCAAGTTTGATTCATATTGACCGAGTTGAAACTGAAATACAGTTTGAACACCACACAAAACAATGCACTATATCAACTACACGCAAACAAATTCAAATATTCAAGCTCTAAGGCTTACGAGTGGAATATAAAATGAGTTTTCATCTATTTCGGGTAAAAATAAATATTTAGTGCACGTGTCTCGTCTAAGCTCATCAACATAATGTATGAAGCGCTCGCCATAATTACCGTATCTCTACGCCCCGTTTGTGTGCTCAACTGTTTTTCTATTTACCAAGAATGATATCCTTTCATGATTAAAATAACTTCTGTAGTAAAAACTGCTTTACGCTCGTTGTGCAATTTTTGGCAGGCCACTTTAAAATATAAAGTTTGTTTTGGTAAAAGCAACTGCTGAGTTTTCTGTCAATTCTTCTCCATCAGAAACTGCTTTCCAAACCGGCGCAGTGGTAGAGTCTAGTAGAGTCACAGGTTGCCCTGCATAAAATTCCTGTTCGAATAAATGTATGTGTCCAAAACTTTAATATCCATTATCGATAATTGTGTACTCGTAGTGTAGTAGTTTTCGGAACAATCATATTGAACCATCCTCGGGCCATTAGCCGCGCGATCGAGCGTCCAATTAGCACTAAACAGTAAATCGCAATTATCTGGTATTCATTTACTCGACGCTATGTGTGAATGCGATTTGTTGAAAACTCCACGGGATTAAAGACTAGCCCGTTCTATAATTAGATTCACAGCTAATTACATTAATGTTGTAATACAACCTCTTATACTGTTATTGCAAAATGCAAAAACCACGTCGATATGTTGCTTCGTTGCTGCGTAATTGAACAACAAAGCAACAAAAAGTTAAACACACTTTCTCATTTATAATAATAATAAGGATAGTAAGGATTATTTCTGGCCGTTAACAGATTATGGCTTGCTGTCCCTTGTCTGCGCAAAGCAACGCCAGTTAATATCCAATATCCATTAAAACTTAATTTACCTGCCAGTGTACTACGCTGTGACTCGCCTCAAAAAGCGATAGTACGTATATTATTATCTGCTAATTGAAAATAATGCAGGAGGAATCCCTGAAATATCAAATCAGAAAAGAGGAGATCTGTAGAAGAACCAGAATGATCTATATATTTGGGACACATATTTCGAAGAATCTATGGTTGTTGGATTTCCAAGGTGCAGAAGTAGCGAGCCTGATGTTGGTAGACTTTCCACTACGACTACTAGTCGACGACCAGTCACAAGTAGCCGCTGGGCACAGTAGGCGCAATATCGACGCACGTGAAAGTCTATACAGGAGTCCTATTTCTGGCTGCGGACGTCTATCGGTTTCTACTGAAGAAGAATGCACAAGTATTTTGTACGGCAGGCCCTAATTCGCGCAAGTAAGTACTCAACGCTCTTCTATGAATGGGTAGATAAGAGCAGAGCAGCCTGCTACTGCTGTAGTATTTATTGTGTCACCTATCGCCGCAGTTATCAGCGGGTGTTCAGCGCCGGCCGCGTAAGCCGCGGCGCGCAGAGGCTTGTGGGGATCAGGCGACTCAGATACTGGGTCCCCGGCCGCCCGCCCCCCGACCCGCTGGAGCAAAAACTTATTATCTCTCCCCGCTTACTTGCTTATTCTATAAATGCTTTGGAATCTCTGTAGCCCCAGTTAAATACGTGTTTGCGCATCTCGACGACGTTGATAGAATTTCGAGAACCCGACATTTATGTGGACGATATCGCGGCCATCGTCTGTTCCTTATACTTACTGATACTATAAATGAGAATGTGTGTTTGTCGATTTGTCCTTCAAACATGCAACAATAGGGCGACGGATCGACGTGATATTTTGCATGAGTATAAGGAGGACATGGAAAGTGACATAGGCTACCTTTTATCCCGGAAAAAAAAGGATCCTCGAAAGGATTTGAAGACCTATATCCATGCGAACGAAGTCGCAGGAAGTAGCTAGTTAATAAATTATTAATCAACATCATCATTTAAAAACGACATAACAGTCGATGCATGTATTGCATAAGCTCTACTGGCAACGACGAACGTGAAGGAAGAAATTTTAGTAGGGCTGCAGCAGAAGAAGAAAGCGAAGGCGCACCCCTAAATATTATATTACAGCAATTAACATACAATATTCCCACAGATGAAACGATCCAATCATTACATTTATCCTCTTAACTCCTACTTCATAATATGTTTATTACGGAGTTTTGACTTAAGCAAGCCAAATTAGATTACCGCACGCGTATAATAACAGGAATGACGGCTGTCAGTCTGATAACGCCGAACTCGCTCCCTATAGACCCGAACTCGATTATGGAAATCCGAAATTATGTAAAACATGTCACTCAACAGAGATGAGCATACTGCGATGGACTTGTCTCGAAATTCAATATCACATCTGTTATGATACGGGAATTCGTTACACGCCGTGTCTACGGGGTCTTATTTGGAATTCTAGCCCACTCTCATGTTACAGGGAGTCATTAGTCGTTCATTAGTTCTTGACTAAGGTCTAACCACTATATTTTGTCATACACTCCTAATATGGGCTTTACGCTTAATTGGAATCTAAGTTAGTTATGTCCAGAATGAGTAATATTCTTAGAGGGAAGTTAGGTTTGTTTAGAATCCTTCTTAAAATAAAATCAAATTAGGTAATATTGTTCAGTTTTTAAGAGTCAAAAGTTTTAACTTTTTAAACATTCTCAGTTTAAAAAGTTAAAACTTGGAGTTAAAATTAGGCCTTTCAGTAACATTTCAACACAATTGAGTCAATATACTTGAGGCAATAAAAATTGAGCATCTGCTTCATTCCGAGCACATCTTGTTTATTCGACTATTCGTGTCTCTCGTGTGCGTGTAAAGTTGTGTATGTGTTTGAAAGTCGCTTTACTACGCGTAAAATCTCTGAAGTATTGTTTGAAGTCTTAACTAGAGCTGGCTTAACACCGGTTTTAGTGATTCGAGCACTCAGTAAATGAAAAGTCATTTTTTTATTTATTTCAGTACTCACATAATATTAATACTTCTACAATGCATTAAAGGTGTTTTTTTTTGAGACATAAATTCTGTGGTACATTCACTTGACGACCTGAAAACACTTTATAAAACTGGATTTCAATAAAAAACTTTCCTATTCATGAATTATTGATATTATAGTAGACTATAAGTTATTTATATGTAGTTTTTATGACTATTGCCCAGAACTTTGTCCTCGTAGATATTAAGTTTTTTATTTTTAAAAATTTGTGGGATTTTTCCCACATAAACAATTTGTTTTCCGCGATAAAAATAAGCGTGTCTCTCTTCAAACCCATGGAAAATATCACGAGGATCTGTCACACAGTCAAATCATACCAGACCAACAAACTAACAAACTAACAAAAAAACACACTTTACTACCTTGGCCAAAGAATTAGTTTAACCGTCTAAAGGGGAAATGCTACCAGCATCTTGGGTTTGATTTCGATTTAAAAGTAATAATTTTGTATGTAAATAAGATTTAAGTTTAATTTGAACACATTTTCGCATTTTTAAGTAAGGTTTAGATGTCAAAATCTCATTACACAAAAGGCAACACGCCCCGTATCTATCCCGCCTATAAAAGCGCTAAGTTCACTGGAAGCGAGCGTTTTATTGCCCGCCCGGCTCCTTAATTGTGAGAACTTTAAGTGTTATGATAAAATTAACTACGTGTAAACTGTTTATGATTTAATCGCCTGCGAGCGCTTTGAAGCGCTGCAGACTGCAGTTTCATTACCGTCGCTTCAGAGCGCGTAACGAGACTAGTTGTAGGTACTTCTATAGTATTACCATTCCCGTTTCTGTTTTGATTACGTTACGCTTTAGGAAAATTTCATTTTGTTCTTCTCCATCAACGTTAGAAGCAAGATTAATTATGATTGCTTATATTTTTCGTCGTCACCCTACTGGTCTACTGTAAGGTTTGCCACAGAAAACGATTTTGTCGTTAAGGGCCCGTGGTCCCACCGATTTGTTCTACTGGTAGGACCGTGCGTTATCTCATGTAACCATCATATAGGTAACTATGCGTTGTATTTACCCAACGTTAAAATTCATTCTTAACGCCGTTTTAAGAATGTGTAAAAATGAAAATAAGTACAATATTACTTATTTTCATTTTTACAATTCGTCAGGATTTCCTCATATTTTTAGAATAAAATTATTACAATTTTATTCGAAAAATATGAGGAAATCCAAACAGGTAAGGTACTTAAGCATCGTCGTTATCTAAACCGATCGAAGCCCATCACTGGACATAGATGCAAGTACGCTTGAGATCTACGTTGTCTTTAAATGCAAAATTTCGATAGAAAGTGGCCGCTCGACCACCTCGGGACTCAATCCTCTAAAGGTTTTAATACATATTTTTCATCAAAATAATAATTTAACTTTCCACAGAAATAATTAAGCTCATTTATCTAGAAAGCTATTTCTACTCAAACAATAACGCTTTATGCGAAGCAATTTCTCATAAACAGGGTTCTAGGACGCCTAATATGTTTGGACGACAGTGGAGCGCTCCCTCAAGGGCCCTGAGTGGCGAATGGCCGCGATACGATCTGTCGCTCTAAACAGGCTGTGTCCTTAAATACTCGTGAAATATTACTACGTCTGACTAGCTGATGCCTGCGGTTTCGTTTATTCTCACCCAACTACGGCAAAGCTAAAAGGAAAGGTTATAATTTCAGCAGTCTATATATGTAACTTCTAGTTGATGCCCGCAACTTCTTCCGCGTGGATTAAGGCTTTTTAATTCCCGCGGGAACTCTTTTATTTTTCTGGATAAAACGTAGCCTACGTGTTATTCAAGCTATCTTTGTGCCTCAACCAAATTGCTTTTGTAGGTAGTTGCGGCGTGATTGAGTAACAAACATCCATCCATCCATCCAAACTTTCGCTTTTATAATATTAATAGGATTTACGAATGTTCCGCCGTGGCGCCTAAACTACTTAGCCGATTTTGATGAATAAGGTGCCAACCAATTAGTTATTATGGTCCGGATGACGTAGTCCGTATAAGAATCAGTATCCATCCAATTTTCCACGCCAATCCGAAACGTTTTTGAAGAAAAAACCAAAAACTAACAAACAAACTTACTTACATTTAAATATAAGTAAGAATTTTGTAGTTTGACAAATTATATACAACACTTAGTTACATGAGATATTATTTAACGCAAACAAATGGGGCCAATAAACAGTGCTGAATATTTTAAGTGGATATGTGTTGTAGATTAATTCTAGGAAATCTAATCACCTCAGGATACAGAGCCATTTTCATGATAATTTTCTACTTAAGTAAAGGTTTTCTACTTAAGTGAAGTAGGCACTTTAATCATTATTATGTTCGTAGTAAATAATACAGCTTATCATTTGACAAAACGACTGTGATCGTTTGTTAAATCTCCCATCTGATGTTATCAGCGGTCATATCAGCTCAATTGATATTTGTGTAATAACGCGTCGGGTCCGGAATGAGGCTAACATTTGTGACGATTTGCTCCTCCCCGCTCCCTCCCGCTCCCTCCCGCTCCCTCCCCGCTCCGCGCCGCTCCCTGTCGCTCTCCTCCGCTCCCCGGGGAGCAATCGCAATCGGTGAACAATAACGTGTTAAATTGTAATCGCCAATACGTTCAAATACGCTGCCGCAATCCGGGACATTACTGAACTTGCCGTTTTCATTAGCGAATACCCAGGGATCCTAGAGCTCACATTGTCGCTCTCCGAACCGGGTCATGCCACATAAGAGTGGCAGCACACTTTGGTGTACAGAATACAGATTCACACTTTACTTACAACTATTCTTTTTTATTTATTTTTTATGGACACCCAATAACTTTTAAAAATTAAAATTAAAAACAAAATAATAAATGACAAACTGGATAATATACAGCAATATTCGGGTAAAACGTCATCATCGCTCCGAAAAAGATTTCTAATATCCGTTTCTATAATGCAAGCTATCTCTGCGCCAAATTGCGTCAAGATCGGTTCACAGGTTGAGTCGTGAAAAGGTCAGACACACACACACTCGAGCATTTTGTTATGGAATTTTGGATTGTTGCCTATTCTTCTATTTTTGACAATGAAACAGTTAGAAACTTCAATAGCCCAAAGAATAAAGGTGCGGACGGAAAACTGAAAAGATCGTCGGTTCGATCCCCATTTTGCAAGCTTTTCGCTTATTTGGAGGAGAGAGGAGAATATTAGTCAAGTCATTAAAAAAAAGTTAACGGCTGAATCATGCATCATGCTCGTGAATGGGTGCCACCAACGGGAATGGGTCTGCTTTGTCTGCCCGTCTTAACATGTATTGAAGTATGTACCTACGTTTGCATTTTTGAAACTTCATTGCGGAAACACTGTATACTTACGTATAGCATAGTTTCATTATCTATTGTAAAAAAAAAAAAATTTTTGTTTGAAAAGAGCAACTGCTGGGTTTCTTGCCGGCTCTTCTCAGCAGAATCTGCATTCCGAACCTTTGGTAGATTTATGACGTGTCATAAGAGCTACAAGTTGGCCTACATGAAATAAATAACTTTTGATTTTTGATTTGTGATTTTTAACAGACCAGTTCTTTATAGAGACTATGTTAGAGGTAACCCTGACCTCTAACCCTCTGAGCTCTCACGTGAGCTCTCAGCGAGGACCGGAGCGCGCCACTCCACACAATGTAAGCATGAATACGGCCTTCCGATTTAAAATCACTTGACATAGATACATTTTTACAAGCTTTTATTTACGTTACAATGTATGTATGTACTATTAGTAGAGTTTGACCTGAGGGTCGTTGCCACTTAATTAGCGCAATCGACTGATTCGTATTATACCAACAGGAACCGCAGCGCGAAACTAGATCAATAGCGAGCGACAAAATCAAATACTTTGGCTGCAAAAAGCGGGGCTAGCTTTCGGAGACTGTAGGGAGTAAATAGTGCGGCTGATACAAAACTATGCTTCAGACTAGACTCGAACTCGCAACCCCGGCATAGCTCGCGACCACTGTGCTATAAGTACCGTGTGCTAACCGATTGCTCCACTGGAGCTTCTGCCACATACCAACAATTTAATTATTTATTAATTTACTAGCTTCCGTCCGCGACTTCGTTTTGCACGGGTATAGTTCAGGACCTGGTGAGTGACACTGACTACTTTTATTCTGGTCACACAGTAATTTAATACTGTTAAGTAACTAATCTTCAATCAATGCTGAAGCCTCAATAGCCCAACGGTTAAAGGTGCGGACTGAAATCTGTAAGGTTGCAGGTTCGAATCCCATCCGTTGCACTATTGTCGTACCCACTCCTAACACAAGCTTTCCGCTTATTTGGAGGGGATAGAAGGATATTAGTCAACTTCAGGTTGGTTTATGTTCTTGTTTATAAAAAAAAATGCTAATTATTTATTTCAGATATTCAACATCAGTAAACTTTAGAGATTGGGGCAAAATTGACTTATTCGTTAAACAATAATTTGATTTTTGTGCACTTTTTGATAAACTTGTTTTGTTTCTTTTTCGATAAATAAATATGATTCTAGCCATCTCACATTTTTGCTAAAAATCAAGAAATAATCTTTTAGGCGAGCGCTTGTATCTTAGGCTGCATCTTCACTTAACGTCAGGTAGAAAAACAGGATAACTACCTTGTAGCCCTTTAAGTTCATAAAACAAGTTCGTTAAAGTCAATCGTAAGCCTGTAAACGATAAAAAATTCATGTGATCTTAACAGAGACTTGAGTAAAAGCATTTCGTAGACGCAGTTTATCAAAAAAACAGTCGAGTTTATTCAGCGTAGAGATTCCACACGTGAGTGTGGATTATTAACATAAAAAATAAGCCTACATTGTGTATTTACGGGACGCTAGAGACTAGACTTGAGATTGTGCTAAAGTAGACGAGATAATAAAAGAGGTCGGGGATCTTTACAATGTTACAGTCTCAATCCAATAGAAAATCCGAAGTGTCGTGCGTTCAAATCGCCTGCCGGGAATATGAACGCGGGAACTTTTGGAACAGTAACGCGTACCGATTCGCCCGAGGAGTCAACTTTTTTTTTTTGATGATAAGAGAGTCCTTGACTGCAGTCTCAACTGATGGTAAGTGACGATGCAGTCTAAGATAGTAACGGGCCATCTTGGAAGGGGTATGGCAGTGTACTCATACCCCTACTCGGTTTCTACACACCATCGGGCCGTAACCTTAAATCGCTTGGCGACACGTCTTTGACGGTAAGGTGGTAATTAGCCACGGCCAAAGCCTTCCACCAGACCAGACCAGAGACAATTTAGAAATTATAAATTCCCAAATTGCCAACACCGGGAATCCAACTCGAGACCTCCCAGTTATAAGACCACACCGCTCACGACTGCGCCAGGGAGGTCTTCTTTAAGAATAACTTCAATTCATTGCGTGTAATTCAAAAACGTACTAAACATTTTTAATATTGATAAGTATTCTAATAAACTATCTAAGAACTTGAGTAATTGACGCGTAATTAATTTACTTTTGTCGTCAAAAAATATCACTAAATTACTGCTTATACAAAAGTTGAAAATTAATTGGCTGTAACTTAATACTCAATAAAAATATAATTTCAAAGACTTGAAGTGTCCTTTGAGTCGAACTTTGTTTGATATTTAATAAAAAAAACTTTATTTTCTTCACAGTAAAGTTAATATAAAGTGCTCTATCTGCATTTTGAGCTGAGACTTTTCGATAAAATTATTCGACAACCTTTGGCATTTCAACGAGACGTTTGGAAATCAGCACGAGAACCAGCGTTAGGCAATAGCTACACTATTGCGAAATTTTATAATCTTAATACACTACTGTACTTTGATATACAGGTAGTGTGTATCTACCTCCTTAGACCGAAAAGTAAGGCCATCCAAGGTCTTCTCACGAGTTCTACTCAACTGCAGTAATAAACCAACAAAAAAAATATATATTTTAATAAATTCAAAATGTTAACTGAAAACCACACACAAAAACTTTTTCATCGTTAAAGAATATGGACCTCTTACAGACTAATAAAATCCGTAACTCTTTCGTAGCGGGTTTCGTAGCGGGTTTCGTAGCGATGTTTCGTATGTTTGTAGAGTACGTAAGAGCGTAGGTAACAAACTTAAAGCAATTTATTATCACCGCTACAGTGCAGCTGCAACGTTATCCGGGCCGGGTAAGGCGGCGCATCCGGCTCGCACCCGGCCCGGCTCCGGGCGCATCCTTTAACGAGTTCACCCGGGTGGAGTTCTCCGCGATATACATCTCACGCCCCACTTTACGACGCTCCATTGAATATTGCGCGTAAACACACGATTTACCGTCACTGCGAGTTTAAGCGCTATGTCGCCAGAATACCTTGAAATTTTGACGAATTCTCTGAAGTAGTGGAGAATATCGGGTTCGATTTCCGACCAACCGACAAGGCATATAATAATTTTTAAATTGTCTTTGGTCTGGTCTTAGGAGGCTAAAAGTTATGGTAAGATTCCGAGCCATATCCCTTATTTTTCTATTTCTAAGAGATCATGAGTCGAAACCCTTGGGTAACTATCCAGTGTCTACAGGGAGAATTGTCCCTTTTCCCTGTTATGTAAATCTAATCCGAAGAGTTTAAATTTAATACTTATAGGTTTTGACCTGATCTGATGTTCAGCTGCTGAAAACAAGCAATCACTAAGGGAAAATAAAGGTTGCATCTTTAACCCCATAATTATCCCTTATCTCTACAAAATAAGCAGCAAAATATTCATCTTGTGACACACCCCCTGAGCGCGCGTTTACAGTTAAGATGCTTATCTATAACGAAGCAGGAAAACGCAGTGCTCGGAATATCTGCGGTATCATCGTAAAACTATCTACTGAAAATTATAAGCGTGTGATGTTTTCAGAAACGTTCTTAGTGTAATAGTGTAAGTAGTGTGTAATAAGCATCAACAATTAATGGACTTAATACTTCTCTGCGGGACTTAAAACTTCTCTGCGGGATATAGGTCTCTTTTAAGCACTTGCACACATCTCAGTCTTGTTCCACCTATTCAACAGCGCCTTGCAATACATATGAGGTTGGTCCACATAGTGATGGTTCACATTTTTCTTCAGCTTCGCGACTTTATGAGCATATAAAATTTTAAAAAATCTAAATTATTTAATTTATTTAGACCAACTTGTGGATCTTATGATAAATAAGAATGCCAACGTTGATTAAGTAATAATTTTTGAGATTTCCATTCTTACTTCTTCTTCATTCTTTTCTGATTTCTTTTCTTTCTTTCTTTCTTTAGCAGATCAAAAAAGCCAGTGGCCTACATTGTGAGTACAATATAATAGTATACTTTACACTAAAAGAAAAGCACTAATAGAAGTCACACAATAATATTAATTACTATGGTTTGGAGTTAATTTAAAATAACCATAATTATTGTTTGGATTTAAAAATGTTCACGTGTTAATTAGTATATTGGCACAACAAAGTGATTATACGAGTACCTAGTTAATTATAATAAAATTATACCCAAAATTATAAAATACAATAATAAATAAGTACGGTTCGATGAACTACATTAATGAGGCTCACTGATATGTAGTATAATGAAAAACTCAATGAAAGTTATAAATAAAAATAATAAAATCATCGGCATCAAAATGAATTGATGACGTAAATGTTTATTCATCAAAACAAAACACAATCTTGAGTAGAGCTTGGATGAATTTTCTCGCTGTTACATTATATTGCCGTTAAGGAAGTATCTATTTCCAATTTTATAAAAATCACTTTAATTTGGCGATTTTTACGCACTTTATATACACACAGAAAAATTAATTTTTATTAATGGCAGAAATGGCTCCTGAAAATCAATCATTAGTATAGAAAATAAGCGATGAAGTGTGATATCACAGGTTTTTCAAATGATTTTATCAATTACTATATCTACTATTTGCTTTATAGCTGCCCGAACGAACGTATTAATTATCTACCATGCTTCTAAAATATATGAGCAAATAAAGTTACGCTTCGGCACACTAAACATGAAGTTAGGTTTTCAATAATTCTCAGAAAAATGGGTGGGTGTAAAACAAAGACATGGATTTCAGAAAATCATATGGGCCAAATATTATCCGACAGTACAAAGCAAACTCTATGTGTTAGCATCAAAGCTCAATTTTATTAGGCGATGGTCTCAACTGCTAGGAGGTTGTAAGTACAACCCTAAACTTTTGAGTGTGTGGATACAAGGAGGCTATTCTGACAAACAACCAAACATTTCACGAAAGCGGCAATAACCAATCGATTAAACAATATTGGTTCTCGGCCGGCAAATATGGCGTATTTGCGCCGAGCCGATTTGTCGGCTCCTGTTTGCACAGTCGAAATGTTAATCTTTCAAACGGGTGTTAATCTTTATGAATTACCTAAGGACCGATATTCATTCGTCGATACATCACCGCCCAGAAGCCGTCGTTAGAGCAGACAATTTTGCAAAAGCACAAGGCTTATATCTACGTCTCTGTGACTATGTACTCGTAAATTAGTTTTAAATGCCTCGTCGGTCTATTGGTCTAGTGGATAGCGTGTTCGATTGAGGATGACGAGGTAACGGGTTCGATTCCAGGATCGGGCCAGTAAAATCAATCCTGATACTGCAGGGGTTTTGCCCACCTAAACTATGGGGATTTAGGATTATGAATACTTACTGTAAGTACCAAGTAAAGACTACATTGTTAAATTCCATGGTCCAACTCTTCAATTCTGATGTTGCAAGGATCCCTCCCTAAACTGTGGGGATTTAGGAACTGTAGATTTGGAAAGGTTATTGTAGATACCAGGTAAAGACTTAGGTCCTGACGCTGCAGGTGTTCTGCCCACCTAAACTGTGGGGATTTAGGTACTGTCGATTGTGAATTGAAGAAGCTGATAAAGTCGCGGGCGTCCGCTATTTTTATATAAAAATCCCGCCTTTGTCAAATTAATTAAACTAGATAAAAAATTTAAATATGCGTTTTACTGTAAGAAAACGCTCGGGGCTTTAATTTTTAATTATGTTTCATGTTATTTCTCACAGCGGCTCTCCAGGTTGCTTACTAAGTAATGAAGCGAAACGAGCGCTACGACTTTAGTCTTTTCACTAAATTACACTCTCATTAAAATAGTATAAGAACTCAATTAGGTGTGGCCGATTCACACTTGCCGACCAAACACGACGCGCGTCGAGCCCGACATAATCGTAGCCAAGAGATGGTCGTGTGGAGGAAATAGATAATAATGACCACTCAAATGCTACTTTTGGACTCTCATACGAAGGGTTCCTGTAGTGTATGTAGGTACACTGTCTCGTGTGTTCATGAGCAATGTTGCAACGTCAGTATTACGCGAGCCGCCGGTGCGAGTAGACGTGCGACAGGTGTTCGTGTGCATTGCCGAGCCAGTGTCGGGGCGGCGCTATTAGCGATACTACAAGTGGCGACGAGGAAAAAGGTAAGTGGAAAATATTTTTTATAAGGAAGGAGGGTCTGATATGGCAGGCATTATTGGTTATAAATTAGATAGTTCAGACGGTTAGTTTCGAGATTGTCATTATAACAATGCAACGAAACAGAATATAAAATTACAAAGGGAGTAAAGGCAAATCGGTTGGGAATTGTTTTTATTATAAAATAATCTGATTTAAATTTTTATTTGTTACAATACCCTTATATTTTATTAATCACAGATAACGGATAATTTTATAAATGGTCAGAGTTAATGACGTAGATATAATATCGTTGGTATTACATGATGTGACTTTTATTTCGGGCTACGGTTAACTTAATATGATATCATAGGTACAATCCTTTTTAATAGAAGGTGAGTCAGGATGGGTAAATAAATAACTTTGTATTTCACGTTAACTTGGTGTATTTACAAAGCGTGTACTCTCATCGAATTTTACAACAGATCCGCTGGTGCCGGTCAGGAATATAGGAACTCCGGCCCCAAGTAACAATAATCAATTAATCATATTTTAATACAAACAAAAGTTAGCTTAGGTAACGCCGGAAAAGTCATAAAGGAAATTATTATTTACCAAGCTCCATACTGTTAATACGATCCCCTAACGTTTAAAATAAACAATCTGTAGCTATGCGAGTCGCATGAACAAAGGCCTGTTGATAGGTACCTAATATCTATTCAAAATATCAAAACTAAAACGTACAGTCAGGGCATTCATGAGGCTCAGCAATTAGTTACATAAACAAATTCTATAACACCTTGCAAGTAACCTAATGCATATAAGCCTGTTCTTCGCCTTCAGTTCAGTGGAGAAAATATTAAATTATTTTTCTTACCCCAACAAAATTGTTAAGGTAACAGTTTAACAGGTGGTTAGTACTTTTATGCTTTATACTTGTTTATTGAAGAACATTTTAAGATCATGATGTTAATGTGGGAGTAAAACTAAATAAGTATATTTTAGTTAGTATAGAATCAGTTTTGCCAAGAGTTGTCCTTAGACAACCAATCATGGAAATGTTGGGTTCTGTGTTTAATACGCAGTGATTGCAGTATAACCTTACGGCGGGTAGTTATTTTATTGAGATAGTTTGTGACTTCTTTTATTAGTTGCTCGGTGAAGTGTATCGTCTCCTTCACGAGATAATCACGTTGAATAATGCTCAGTTATAGTCGTATGGTTGTTAGTTTAATTTCTTCCGTTTTGCTTCTGATGTTCGGCCAGGGGTGCCTTTGTCGTCATTAGAAGTGAGATGGTAATTTCATACCCACAGATCTAGCTTCATGCCACGTTAGAATTTTATACCCACAAGACTTCATGCCATGGGATATGATTTTATGGTCACATTAGTTTCGTTAGCTAGAAACTTCTTCCTAACCTCTTGTGAGAAGTTTAACATAGAATCATTGTTGATTATTAAGGTAAACGGAAAATTAAGATTTCTGTGGGGTCGAATAGCTTACGTTCCAGTAGTTTCGTGGAAACTATAGGGGTGGTGTGTGATTCCGTGTGCGGATGCACAGTGAATAGTAGCGATTGTATAATTATTTATCTATTCTTTAGTACACCACAAACAGAGAAAAGTGAACTTAACAAGATATATTATGTCGATACAAAAAGGCAGCCTTATCGCTCAAAAGCAAACTCTTCCAAACAACCTTATGGCTAAGGGAAATAAGAAATTAAACAAACAGCAGGAGGTGTTGCAATAATAAAAAGATTAACTTACATGTTAATATTTAGATAAACTAAACCAATATAATATTATGTATACGTGGATCGGGAAGATTCTTTGAGTATGATCGATGCCATGGTGATTCCATAGCCAGTTAGCATGTAAGATATTTCATGATCTTACAAGTTACAGAAGAAT
Source organism: Hipparchia semele (assembly GCA_933228805.2). Lineage (NCBI taxonomy): Eukaryota > Metazoa > Arthropoda > Insecta > Lepidoptera > Nymphalidae > Hipparchia > Hipparchia semele. The sequence continues at coordinate 13,287,174 of OW121727.1, read as the reverse complement.
TAAGATGTTGATAATTATTAAAACGCGTTTTTACTAAATAAAGTAACCATTTAATTAATTCACAGAATATAGCAGTGTAATAATGACAATTGATATTGACATCGACAGCAGACCACAGACTGCAGATAAATATGTACGTACATGGAATATAATAGGAGAGGGTTGCATTCGTAAACCAAGTATGTGGATGCAATTAGGAAAAAAAGGGGTTAAGAAGGCACAGCTATTGTGACATTTGTGAAGTCATTCAACAGTTTTGTTTATCTTGATCTGATTCTTTGAGAGGTTCCGTGTTTATAATTCTTTGTTCAATGATCTTTGATAGAGACTTTTTAGTTAATGAAGTTGAGATTAATGTTGAGTTGAAATGAGATCAAAATGAGACTGTAACTTGGTTGAAGGCAACATGCTCAGGCTAAATGTGTTCCGTTGATTGTTAGTAGTAGCAGTAGTCATTAGAGAAGGTAGTGATCCTAACTAGAGGATATTGCGTTGACGTTCATTGTGAGGATTCATAAAGAAAAGAGTAATGCCTAATTTTGTAAGTTATCGAACAAACTTATTTCATTGCTTTAGTTACTGTTTTGTTGTTTTGCGTTTCTCATCTATGAAAACGCCAAATAGAGTGTTTGGTTTGGTTAAGTCAATGACCAGGAGGTTATGGATTGTAGTAACCAGATGGTAGTAACCTGGATGAAAGTTGCCAGTATATGTGGTTGTGACAGTAAAGACGCCGCAATAAAGAATTAGCAAAATAATAAACTTTGATTTATTTGTTGGTTTGCGTTACGAGTGATTATGTTGAGCACCGTTGACAATCAAGTCAATTAGGTTGAGCTGATGAGATTTAGAAGTTTTCACTTTTAAATGAAGTTTTCATTTTAAGTTAGATCCAAAGCTTACAGGTCTTTTAAAGTAATAGAAACCTTAGATGAAGACCGACGTAGTCTGAAGTCATTAATTAACAAACGCACTTACAAGTACGCTCACGATAGGTTTTGATGGTTGCCTAGATGTGGAGTTCCTTTAAAGTTAGACAACGGTAGTGACAATCATGTTGATTAAGATGCTTAAACGTACACTTTGGCGGGACATATCTGCAGACATCGGACGTGTCGCTTCCAAACTTTGTGTGGGAGTAATGAGCGTCCGACTATGTTTTGAAACTCAAGTCTTGAAGAGACTACAGTTTTGGCCTAGGGTGTTTCGGGTCTCTGAGGAGACTACAATTGGCAATTTGATGCAACCCGAATCCCTGTGGGGATACAAGTGTATTTGGTTTTGTTTGGTTAACTTGGGTGACCGATGGTCGCTGTTGTAGTTACGCGCTGCATGTGGCAGTCGGGCCTAAAATTATACCACTAAGCAATTACTATTTCCTTTAATGGATTCTGTATTGATGCGTGACTGAGATCTTGATCAATCTAAATTAGTGGGAACTTTTCATTCGGACAAGTATTATTTCCATTATAATTAATTGGTTACAGTTTGAGTTATTTTATTTTAAACAACATGCCAAGTAGTCCGAACCTTGTAAGTAGTATATTTCAAATGTTTCCTTATCCTGTCAACAAGTACATTGGGAACGGCTGACTGTCAGTTCCGGCCGTGTCGGAGATTAAAATTGAAGTAATTATTATTTAAAGTGCCATCTAATGACGGTAGTCTTATAACGTTGGTATCACTATTCGTTGAGCATTATGCCATTGCTCCTCGCTCGTTCGGTCCATTAAAATAAGACTCGCAATGTGTCTATTGTCAACCGTCAATCGTTATTCCCCGTTTCTATTTGGTTTTCTGGTGTAGTGTTGTCAGTTTAAGATTACTTTGGTAATGTGACTATTAAGTGATTGGTTGAACAGTGTTATGCGGTTTTATGATCTGACAAAGCCAGGTAATGAATTCCAGGAGATGAGTTCACAAAATTACTTAAAATTAAATCAATATAGGTTGATTTTCTTTTGGTTTCTGTATATAGAAAAAAGGTTATAATTTGTTAAATTTGACACATTGAGTGTGATTTTAGTATTATTATATTGAAGCACTTATTGAAGGTCATTTCCATTAAAATGGGAATTTCAGATATAACAACTTTTGAGTTATTGGTTATGTATCCACCATTAAATTGGAAACATCTAGTGGTATTTGAAAAAAACCTCCATTCAATTGGGAATTTCAAATATGAGAATATTTGAAGTATTGGTCATGCAACCAACATTAAATTGGAAATATAAAGTGGTGTTTGGAAATAAACCTCCATTAAATTGGGAATTTCAAATACCAGAATATTTGTATTATGGGTCATGTGACCACCATTAAATTGGAAACAACTAGTGGTATTGGAAAAACCTCCATCAAATTGGGAATTTCAAGTATGACAATATTTGTATTACTGGTCTGGTCATGCAACCACCAATAAATTGGAAATATAAAGTGGTTTTGGAAATAAACCTCCATTAAATTGGAAATTTCAAATATTGGAATAATTATATTATTGGTCAGGCGACCACCATTAAATTGGAAAATGAATTTATGAGCATAACCAGGATGAGCTCGTAAAAAATAACAAATTTTTTGAGATAGACCTATGTTTTATCGATATATTGCTCAGAGGTAACCGGATGGTGATACCTCAGAATTTGCTTAAGAATGTTATAGATGCCATACACGAAGGCCATTCCGGGATCGTGGCAAGAAGGGTCGATTATTTTCTAAGGTAAAGTGGCCGCGGAAAAAGTAGATGTCAAAAAAATTAAAAAATTTTAGTGAAATCCTGCAGTAAATAATTTTCAAATTTTTCAAATAATTGTGGATAAAATGAATTGGTTAGGAATAAACACTGAAGTGAGAAACAGAGATATCATTCAAAAAAGAGAAAGGGAAAGAGTACGGAGAGGAACTACAGAATCGATACTAAACGAAGGTGAAAAAGTTAATTAAGGAATATAGTTCATCTTAAAAAGATTGAAGACCAGTGGACAACAGTACCGGAGAAAGAACAGGATGAGAAGAATAGACAAAGTAATGGAATCAGTGACTAAACCGTAACTAAAGGAAGATTGAATAAGTGATTAGGAAATAATTGCTAGCATTTTATTATTATTCCCGTATATATTTTGACTCACACACCCACCTACAAAATAAATACATATAAAGTCAAAGAGTTATATAATAAACATTGTGAATTTGAATTTGAGATTTATTATAATATATATGTGCTGATATCCTAAATCTGCATCGTGCAAATAATTATATATTAGTTGTCACTCCTATGATTTGAAGATTTAGTGATGCCGGAAATTATTATACAGAAGTGAACTAGAATTATATTTTAGTTGTTTATTTATTTAACGAAGGAGGGATGTAGTGTATGTAGGTACACTGTCTCGTGTGTTCATGAGCAATGTTGCAACGTCAGTATTACGCGAGCCGCCGGTGCGAGTAGACGTGCGACAGGTGTTCGTGTGCATTGCCGAGCCAGTGTCGGGGCGGCGCTATTAGCGATACTACAGTTCCGTACCAAAAAAACGCCGAAAAAAAACACGTTTCTAGCAGGGGAGCCCCCTTTAAATTTTAATTTATTTTTATTATTTGTCGATATAGCGGCAACAGAAATACACATTCTTTAAAAATTTTAGTTCTCTGTATATTACGGATCAGGAGATACAGCGCGCTGACTGACGGACGGATAGGGAAGGCTTAGTAATAGAGTCCCGTTGGTTATCCTTCGGATCCGGAACCCTAACAAAACGAGCTAGATTTCACGGTAGGGAATTTACTATTGCTTTAAATTAATTTTCAAAGAATTACTGAAACTAATTAAAAAACTGATTAAATAAAATTTTAAAAAAAACATAATTTAAAACTAGTCGATTGCGGAAAAACAGGAATTTATGATACTTGAAGCAACAATGCATTTAAACCAATAGCAAGAGAGTGTCAGCCAATCAAAGCTGATGCATCCCTATAGGTAACCAAATTGACATTATTTAAAAATTCTTTTCAAAAAACCGACTTCAAACGCCACTACAAAGTATAAAAATAATTTTATTTTGTACACGTTTGTTGAAGTCGGGCGGCTTAAATATGAACGATGAAACCGATACGCGATGCTCACCCGATTTCAATGTGTCTCTTATATTATGTCACCATAAGGTAAGCGTCGCGCATCAATTTCATCGTTTCTAGTTAAGGGTTCATTACGGCGCGGCTCGTTGTCGATTTTAGGTATATTTGCGCCAGCACAGAATCGTTCGGCGCGCTCGCTCCTTTGCTCGCTCCTTCTCGCTCACACTATATGCAGGAACAGTGGGCATTGAACTCGTACAAAACCAGGGACTTGACAAATAATAAAACTATTATCATTTTCCGAAGTTTGGAAAAACTAGGTGAACTACCTAAACTGAAGTTTTCGAAAGTTTATTTTAACCACCTACTGAAAAACAATAAATATATAATGATAACAATAAATAAACATATAATGTTTTTAATAATAAAAATTTAAACTAAATCCTAAATATCCTACTAATATTATAAATGCGAAAGTGTGTTTGTTTGTTGGTTTGTCCTTCAATCACGCCACAACAAAGCAACGAACGGATCGACGTGATTTTTTACATGGGTATAGTTGAGGACCGGGAGAGTTACATAGGCTCCTTTTTATACTATAGTAATGAAACAAGTATACTAGCTAGTAAAGCTGTGATAGCCATGTTTAGGACTGCAGTCTTAGGAGACTACCTAGGGGTATTCGGGAGGTCGCGGGTTCGATCCCGGTCACGCATCTCTGACTTTTTAGAAATTTATCTTTGTGTCTGTAATATAGGTAGGTACCTACCAAAGGTTAATGCAAAAATGACTCTTCTGAATTCATTGTAATAGATACAGTGGATATTTTAAGATTCTGATTAGACTTAGATCCTGCAACATCGGAGTATTATTGTGACAATGTTATGATAATGATAAGCATAAAATAAATCGCGGACGAAATCACGGGAATTTATAAAACACAAAAGTTAGTCTGAGTCGGTAGGTAGGTACGACGATACAAGTTTATTTGTTCAAATGGTGGGCATTTTATCTGTTTTTACTCATGTCCAGGTATGCTCGGTAAATGAAACAAGCACCTAATAAATTAAAACTAAGATTTGTAGATACACTTTTAAAATTAAATGACATACTTATACAAATAATAATTTAAAGTATTTATTGTAGGTACCTACTGATTCTTAATTATACTTCGCATATTTCCCGAAGATGATTATTGTTTACAAGCAGATGGTTAGAGCATCGAAAAAATGCAACAACATTACATAAATTATTTCTTGTTCGTTGATACTTGACAAATTAATCGACAGAAATAATTAAGAATCAAACGAACTTACCTTGTGAAGTTTGATATCTAATTATACGAGTGTCTTGACCGAAGATGATTATTGTTTACAAGCAGCAGATCGCGAGATTATGCTGTCCTTATCACACATTTAGAGCTATTTAATATATATAAAATATATAATTTTATTATTATTTTTAAATTTTATTATGATAAAAAAGTTTCTTATTTACTTCCACTGAGTATTACTAACCTCCCACCAAACACACCATCCGGCCGCTTGAAATCCCGCTTAGTGTCATTCGTTAGAGCCGTATTTTTTCGATAGGTCGAGGGATTTTGAAAAAATTAGGGTGGGTGGGTTTGTAATCATCTTCGGTCAAGACACTCGTATAATTAGATATCAAACTTCACAAGGTAAGTTCGTTTGATTCTTAATTATACTTCGCATCTTTCCCGAAGATGATTATTGTTTACAAGCAGATGTTTAGAGCATCGAAAAAATGCAACAACATTACATAAATTATTTCTTGTTCGTTGATACTTGACAAATTAATCGACAGAAATAATTTACATACCAAACAATAAGTCATTAAATAACATCTACATTATTCTTGTATTAAGGTAGAAATTAGTTATTTGTTGAATAATAATTTTACTTTGAAATTAAGTATCGAAGAATTCAGTTTTACCTGATTTTTAGAAGTTTTATTGTACTACTGTAATAGTACTTTAAAATATATTAAATGAGGATTCAGACTAACTTGCTGCTTTTAGAAACACCTGCCTTGCGGTCAGTTAACTTCGACGCATGTCACGTGTTAGGGGCACCGTTTAATGTTATACGTAATTAATGCCACATATCCAGAATTGATTTAACACAATGAGATAAAATTGGAGATTTTTTTTTAACTGACAAAAGACAACCTTCCTACTGATGCAAGGAATAGGTTTTATCTCAAAATGTTTTAAGGGAGAACTGGATACACTTTAAAATTTTCTTTAATAAGTATATGGCAAAACAATGAACGGTTAAAAACTATTTGGTTTTGAGCCTTTCTAAAATCTTATATAAATAATTTATATTATTTTAATACGAATATTTTCCGATTCAAAAGGAAATGTTTTGAATATTTATAAGGCTAAGGATGCTTGCATTCTTTTTTAAGAGTTAATGTGTTTAAAGACAAGTCTTTTAGAGAGATTAATTCATTAGGGAAATTATTCTGTAGATACTTTAATAGATACTAGATTAGGAAATCAAGACACCTTTAAAGACCTTTATACCGTAGTATTATGACCAGAGATTTCGCTTATTTGGCCAGATAAAAAGATAGCGCGAACTGATAACTGTTTTCCTGAAATAAAAATATAATATTAGAACCACAATAATTTATACCTTTGTTCTTGCATAAAACAACCATGACTTAATCGTACTAGGAATGAAACCATTACTATGTCTAGCGATGCATTAGAGACATCGCGCCTCAGTAGTGACTGTCTAATAATTTCCCTGCCACTAGGGTTAGATTAACATGGAAAGGACGATGCTCTTTGAAAGAGCAGATAAGTAGGATTTTAATATAGGTTAGGTGGTTTCGAAACCCGCAGGTTGATCTGTACCGGGCACAAGGCTAAATGTGCCAATATAGCAGTACGACAAAGCCCTCTGCCTTGACACATTTAATGTGGCGTAGCAATTAGATTTATCTGTAAAAAAAAAAACATAAAAATTTAAGTTGAATGCATCAATAATTTCAGACTAAGCTTAATTTCCATGCAGCGTATCTCTGACATTCATAATTTTGATTATTGGTAAATAAATCCAAATCAGGTGTATCAAAAAATTCCTGTATCTGACGAAACGCGTAATCTATTCAGTGTTTATATTAACCGTTTGACGAGATTCAAAATCTGAGATTAGGTTCGTATTGGACTGACGCAATAAAAGTATAAATTGGATTCTTCACACCATTGCCATATGTTACGTGCGATTGTGTTGGTATTTTTTTTTTTAACATTTGGCTGCGATGATGGTAAGTGAAGATGCAGCCTAAGATGGAACGCGCCTGCCCAGAACCTTTTCACTCTTGATTTGAAGGCACCCAAATTTATTTGAAAGTTTTTTTTTTTTATTCGATGACAAGGTAGCCATTGACTGCGATCTCACCTGATGGTAAGTGACGATGCAGTCTAAGATGGTAGCGGGCTAACTTGGAAGGGGTATAGCAGTGTAAATTCATTCAAGATGCGAGAATATAGCGCCCATTTTATTGATATAGGCAATAGCTGTTTATTCCTCATAAGATATTGCGATTACTTAGTCATGATGCATGACTGAGACTTTAAAGGCTACAAGCAAGGTGAGACGAGAAGAAGGCGATATATGTATTTTGTGAATTATTCTACTAGGGAAAAGTCTTAAAATGAGGAACCTGCAGAATCAATATAATCCTTCCAGTCCTTCCGCCATACGAAATCATCTGTTAAACGTTCGGAAAGAGTCATATATATTATATATTATTTGTTATAATTGTCAAAATAGTTGAGTGCCAAAAAATTCTCCTTTTATAAACAACCCATCCATAGTCACTGGGCTGTCTAGCGTCAGCAAACCAACATAACTAGCTAGTTTTCTGATGGTAGGTACATTTTTCAGTATTGGATAGTTCAAGGGTACGCATTCTTACGTTACGTTGTACTAATCCATTTTTTCTTTTTAAATTTAAAACCCACAAATAAATATCTTTTCTGTGGGCCAAGTTTGACTTTTTTTATTTTCTTAATTACTTAAAAAACCTTATTTGTATACATTATGAATCTTTGAATAAAATAATACTGGTAAAATTATTGTTTTTACATTATGCGTAAAAAATTTCCAATACACAAGAAATCGTCAAAAAAGAATTATTGATAAGTGACCTAACGAACTTGAAGACGGAGGAAAGGTTTCAATAACTTTATCTTTTGTAATATACATAAGAGATAGTAAAGTACAACCGAAAAACAATCAAACTTTAAATTCATACAGTTAATAATAAAGCTAGTGTTGTTAACGACCAAAACCGTATTTCGATCTATGATCCAAAAAGCTGCAATTTATTAAGAAATTGCGTTTTTCAAATTGCTATATCAAAAACTACAGCAGTAAAGAGAATGCCAATTAGATGGATTGATAGAGAATTTTTTAAGTAAGATAGCATAAAAAACAAAAAAATCGTATTTGGTCAAATGTTGGTTAACGGCGTTATAGCTTGAGGAGGGTAGAATACAGTCGATTGCTTCATGTAAATCGAAGATTCTATCACTTGAAGCCACTGGTAGTAAAAAATATGCATTTTTTGTCTAAAGTGGCCATGAAGCAAATTTTATAGATCAACATTAATGCCGTATCAATTTTCAAGTGAATGGCATAGATTATTAAAATCTTTTAAATTTCATAAACCAAGGGTTTAGGGACTGTAAAGATTAGTGTGATGAATTTACCCAGAAGGCAAATCAAAATATAACCTGAATATAACAATTCCGTAATGCATTCACTGATTTTGAGAGAATACGATCTATTTTAGATTTATTAATTGTTTGATGTTCTAGAACTATGAAATGGAATTTTTTAACCTTTTAATTTTTATAGGTTATAAGGGTAAAATTTTTATAATCCAAAATGATTTTATCATTCCCAGTCATGATGAAAATACTGCAGTCTGCCAGCGATAGGTCAAAACATTTTTCTGTTTTTTGTACCTGTGACAAAGGACCTTTGGAGTTTGCGCGTAGGGTCGAACGCTAAAGTGTCCCGTCCCACTCGCATGGCGCGGACTCAGACGCTTGTGGTACCCGCCATAGGGGATGCTGATACTAGTGCAAGTATAATCGCGTCTCGACGCGGAGCCCCCCGTGCGTTTAGAGTTTCCGGGTTGCAAATCGAAACACTCGGTTGAGAGCGCAGCTGATTTGGTTTATCGCTGTTAAATCTCAATTCTGAGAAGTAGAAATGGCCTTATAGCATTTTAATTATTATTTTATACATCTTGTTTTTGTTTGCTTACAGCAATCGCCCTCCAACGCTTAGTATTTTAATAACTTCTTGGCCAATTACAGATAGACATAGAACTCGAAATCTGATTCTGTTTCTCCAGCATAACCTCGCGATCTGCTGCTTGTAAACAATAATCATCTTCGGGAAAGATGCGAAGTATAATATAAAGCGAGCACGTGCAAGTTACCCAGTTCAAATAAATACGTTTAATGAAACCGATACACGATGCTCGCCCGACTATGCTATGGTCTATGGTCTTATAATTGGGAGGTCTCGGGTTCGATTCCCGGCGGGGGCAATTTAGGAATTTATAATTTCTAAATCGTCTCTGGTCTGGTCTGGTGGGAGCCTTTGACCGTGGCTAGTTACCATCCTACCGTCAAAGACGTGCCGCCAAGCGTTTTAGCGTTCCGGCGTGTAGAAACCGATTAGAGGTATGGGTTGAATTTACACTGCTATAATACCTCATCCAAGTTAACCCGCTACCATCTTAGATTGCATCGTCACTTACCATCAGGTGAGACGGCAGTCAAGGGCTATCTTGTCATCGAATAAAAAAATTCATGTATGCATTCTTATACGTTCCAAATTAAAATCAGTTGTACTGAATTTGTGACTTTAACATTTTACAAATTAGGTTCATTTTACTTTGACACTAATGTCATCAAATTCTTATACAATCAATCGAATTAAAACTAGGTAGAAACTATTAGGTATTCTGTGTTTAAACTAAGACCAGGCAGATCAGGGTAGGTAGTAGGTAGACCATGACAGTTCGTAAAGAAATTGGTGCCTCTGGTAGCTCTGGTAGGTACTACAAGTGTTCATGGGCGGCGGTAATCACTTTACATCAGGTGACCCGCCAGCTCGTTTGCCCGCTATTCATATAAAAAAAATCTAAGTAGGTAGGTACGATCTTTATCAGTGATATACACCTATTGGTTATATCCTCTCTGTATACACCAGGTAGGTACTTAGGTAGGTAGGTAGGTAGGTAGGTAGGTAGGTGGGTAGGTACGGTACGGTAATAAATCCGTCGGTCCTGCGCCTGATCTCTTTCAAGTCACATTACCATCAAATAAAAGTATAAAATTGATGGTATAGAGTGAACACATTTGAGCAAATTATACTTGTAATACTTACCTAATAATGTCCTTCCGACCGAATCCAATCATGGTGGCTTCCTTAGAGGCTAGCCTTCTGCGCGAGAGATAATAGGTATAGTGTACAAGTGTGTGCGCAAACACAGATGTACTCTCTATTCCCTCACTCTCATAGCCCGATGGGACGGAAATCTGACACGACCGGAGAGAGATCAGGCGCAGGACCGACGGCTTTACATGTTCTTCGAGGCATGGCGGTGGATCACCGCCAACTTTCAAACTGCGGGCTAATAGCTAGGTACCTACCGACTGCACATTTCTTGACAGAAAAATCCAATAAGTAGGTACATTTTGTGACCCGACCCGAGAATCGAACCTCGGACCTCGTCTACATCACAACGTCACACATCACAGGTGCTACGCTATGCGCTAGAAATGTATAGGTAGGTATTACATATTATATTATTATGTAAGTATAATAATAATACATAAAAACCTAAGAAAAAAACAAAGTCAACATTTTATAAAAATACAAACCTTCCTCCTCGATTTTGATAACCCTACCTCGGTACGCACTGTACGGATTCCACTATCGACATACAAATTCGCGCGTAAAATAAATTGGAAAAAAAAATTGCGCCGAGAAGCGTCCTTCCTCCTTGAAAGCCCGAATGGGAATGAAATTGGAGGGCTGGCGCTGTCTATTATAACGCTCCCCATACTAATTTGTAGAAGAGTTTTATGATTATATTTTTCATTAAATAATGAAAAGATGTAAGTCTAAAATAAAAATTGCTGAATATACTTTGATTCCTTTACTTTTGAAAAAGAAATTATTTTTCTGGTTTATATCAGTAGAACATTTCACGCTCTTAGGAATTCCACAAGTAGTTTTTCTAGTAAAAGTGAGTTCTTAGTGATATTTGAAATTTTTTTTCTCAATAAGTATTATACTTGTATCATATATAAAGTTGTTGAATAAACTTCAACTATCGAAATAGCTACACAAATTTTTTTTTCTTGAAAATATATCTGTTTACTGGGTTAAACTATGGTAAGCAGAGAGCGTGTTTGGGGTAATGCCCCGTTAAGCCCGCCCGACTTCAACAAACGTGTACAAAATAAAATTATTTTTATACTTTGTAGTGGCGTTTGAAGTCGGTTTTTTGAAAAGAATTTTTATTTTAAGCTTTTTAGTGTAGCTTGTTCCTGCTCTCTTTCTCCCCTCCCTCCAACACTACGGTACTAAAGTAGTCTATACTTGGTACCTACAGTACTTATTAACAACATACAATTTCTAAAGAGCTAGGACCAGGAGGTCCATGATGTAGTCCATGGTTGGTACCAACAATATCAATTCGGAAGCGACAGTTCGTAATCCCTCCAACCCTGCAGCATCAGGATTGAGGAGCTAGAACCTTGAATTTTATATGTAGTATATGCTTGGTACCAACAATATCAATTCGTAAGCGACAGTTCCTAAATCCTCACAGATTAGGTAGGCAGTACCCCTGCAGCATCAGTATTGAAGAGCTAGGACCTTGAGCTCCACGATGTAGCCTATGCTTAATACTAACAATATAAATTTGCAAGCGAAGGTTCCTAAATCCTCACAGTTTAGGTAGGCAGTACCCTGCAGCATCAGGAATGAAGATCTAGGACCTTGACCTCCACGATGTAGCCTATGCTTAATACTAACAATATCAATTTGCAAGCGAAAGTTCCTAAATCCTCACAGTTTAGGTAGGCAGTACCCTGCAGCATCAGGATTGAAGAGCTAAGACCTTGAGCTCCACGATGTAGACTATGCTTAATACTAATAATATCAATTCGCAAGTGAAAGTTCCTAAAGCCTCATAGTTTAGGTGGGCAGTACCCTGCAGCATCAGGATTGAGGAGTAGGACCTGAAGCTCTAAGATCTAGTATATGCTTAAGCCAAGCATACCAATTCGTAAATGACAGTTCCTTAAACCCCATAATTTAGGGGGAAAGTACCTCTGCAGCATCAGGCTTGAAGAGTTGAAGGTAAAAAAATTTATGGGACCATTTCGCAAGCTTCTTCTGTCGATTAAAAAAAAATCGCGTGAATCGGTTCAGAAACCCCGGAGTAATCGGTGGGCATACATAGAAAAAAAAAAAATATACCGGCCGAATTGATAACCTCCTCCTTTTTGGAAGTCGGTTAAAAATATAATTATTAAGCATTGTCTTTTAAAATATACTTCATTGTGTCAAAATATTATATCATTGAACAAAAATTATAAATAGACATTTCTTCTAAACTTAGTAAGTAAGTAATAGGTACGTTTTCGTAAAAAATACAATTTTACGTAGGTATTGCGTCTCGTTTGTAGACGAAGTGTAAAGAACCGATGATCAATGTTATATCAACACCCCTCGAGAAACAACCAAATAGCATATTATTATGTTATTCATTCGTATGAAACCCCAGCGATACATTACAACAGTATTGCTCGTGAAAAAATATTTGTGCGCCCTTCAAAAACAGTGGCAAAAATAACTTCGCGGGTAAATAATAGATCAAAGGGCTAAGTGATTGATGGGAGGGGTGCGGGCGCGGGGGCGGGCGCGCGGCGCGGGGCGCGGGGCGAGGCGTCGCGCGATTAATCTCTGTCCTGCCATCTAGTGGTGCGAGCGCGCTTTTTCGTGAAGACATCACGAGGACTATGATTGATATACTGGTTCGACATAGAAATCTAACACGATATTTCTAATCGTTATTTGTAATAATAATAATAATAATCGCATTTACTTGAACATTAAAACAATTATACTTATTAAATGACATAATAACAATAATAATTATAAAACACTTTTAGATAATAAGAAATATTTTTGGTAAAAAAAGCCAAAAAATTTGTTCAACAAGATAGCATCGTCCGCTCAGGGTTCAAACAATAATAATAATAATAATAAATTTATTTGCAAAATTGTGGGTAATAATAATAGATGATACATTGATTAAAATCCCTACACAATCTACTGTCACCGACAGTGTGCAAATATTCAAGAATTATTATAAGTATATAGAATTATAATTAAACTATAGTATCTAAAAGTAAAAGTAGTATTAAAAGTATATTCATTAATTCATTCATTCAGTATCCAGTTAAAAATAAAAAATAAATAATAATAATAACTAATAATAATAATAACTTAAATAAAAAAAATAAAAAAAATATATACAGCACATATCCTACGAAACATAATATGACTCAAGCACCCGCCAGGACCCCATCGTCAGCGAGATACTCATTAACCGTGTAATAGCTTTTTTCGATCAAGAACTCAAAAATGGCTCTCTTAAATCTTGACAGCGGCAGATTCCTTCTACCAGCCGGAAGTTTATTAAACAGGGTAACGGCCATACAAAATGAATTTTTTGAACAGACAGCCAACCTTCTTGGTGGTGCCCAGAGTTTATTTTGAGGATATGGCCTGCCCCGTCTGTTCGGATATATTTCATTTAAAGTTGGAAAAAGATTGGGGTTTTTCCTTACAAATAGCAACACTTCGAATATATAAAGACATGGTAATGTTAATATTTATAACAAGGTACTCGCAACAAAAATGAACTTTGCTATCTTGTCAAACAAATATCTCTATTATAAATTATGGAACAGTAAAAGCTTCGAAATTCAATAGCAACAAATTCACTTTACTCTTTGTGCAAAAAAAAATCACTCTTAAAATATTTAGTTCAACGAACAAGGGATAAAAGACATCTTTAATACATCATTAAGACCTCAAACGAATATATTCAACATCTAAAAATATAATGATGTTTAACAGCGACGATTTACAGATCAACATTTCTCGTTTTTGTGCATTCTGGAACGGTCTCCGCGGTTACCCTTTGATCTTGAATGTGTGACTTGAAAGGCAACCAAACACCAAAGTTAGCAGATTTATGACTGTCAGTACTAAGAACAATGAGATTTAATCCAATAGCATGTACTTTTCGCAATACCTTTTTTTCTTATGTCTGTCAGAGTTTATAAATTAATAGCATATTTGATGTGGACTGACACGATCGCTCTATAAAATAAAACCTGACATGCGTCTGGTAGGAAAATTGATCAAATCATCAATATTTTAATATATCAGATTATGGGATTTCCAATCCTTTTTCCATTTTTCATCCAGGTTGAAATGCGATAGCTAATGAGACTCGAAGTAGACAGCTTGACGAGATTTAAGACCTTCTGTCGGAGGGTCTTACAAAGCCATGTTGCCAGACTGTTGCCAATTATGTTGCTAGGCATGGTGCTAGCTATAATGCCAGCCATGATATCAACTATGATGTCAGCCATGATGCCAACTATGATGCCAGCCACGTTGCCAGACATATTTGCATTGGCCATGACAGTACTAGTGTCCAATTGTCGATGCCATTCAGCACAGTGATAAGCATATATCGCCTTTGTCCATAAGTTCCATTAAACAAAAATGTATTAAAGCGCAACATTTCTCATGAATACGTGAAAAATGCATTGCATCGCGCTGTTTCCTGCAAAAAGCGTGAAAAAACTGGGAACAAATGCCCGCGCGATGTGTTAGAAAAAACTTGTCTTGTGTACCATTTGCATTTTAATACACTTTTGTTTCACTGTCGCTGTAGCTAGGAGCACCTCTTCTATTGCAACACGTATACGATACAACACAGCGTATCTAGTTTGTAATGTTGAAAAACTTTTACATCATCCACTACATTCATATTCAACACTTTAAATACATAACGTTTTAGTTTTATTACAATCTCTGTTAAATGAAATGATATACACTAGGATCTATTACGTACGATTGAAACTTTATTCCTAACAAAGACCTTTTCACAGTTTACCAACACAAAAACTGTCAAAACGTGCATTTTATTCATGTTGGAAATTAAAGCTCAAATGACTCCAAATTTAAATATTGGATGGAATCAGGCGTTACTTTCTCTATCTAGACAATACAGCATTGAGTCGATATCTCCTGAGGATGCTCCGGTGTCGGGGCCAAACGTGCGTCGAGAGTAGTATAAAAGTCTTGTGTGGTGGTGGCATTGCTTGCTTGGGAACTTGGCTCTCTTGCTTGGGAAGGTAAGCGGTGCTTAGCTTGTCACTGCATGTTTGATCATACAGATTTTTTCTGTTGGCGGATTATAGCAAATCAACTAAAAAAACAACTCTACTTAACTACTAACTAAACTCATAAAAATAACTCTAACCTTTTCTTGACTCCAACTTGAATCGATAATTCAATCCAACAGCTAATAGCTACAGCTTGCAGATACTTTTTTAACGTTGATTCCTCAATCTAAACACGAATAACTTTCAAAATAAATTATAGAATATGCGTAAATAATTAGAATCGGTAATAGCTTATTTGAGTTATTGCCCGTAATAAAATCAAAATAACGTTGCGTTATAAGTTATAACGCTAGATGTTGGTAGCGCGCCAGAATCAAGCCAACAGTAATTAATAATAATTTGTTGGAAATACGTTTTAAATGTTCTACAATACAGAGATAAGCTAGTTTGATAAATGCTTCTATTTAGGTCGGGTGGTCTAAATTGTTTCTCAAATATTAGGTATCTTTCCTTTTAAATAGATTGTTATTAATTTATTAAAACCAACCCTACTATTTGAACATTTTTTTTTCAATTAAGCCATTTTTAACTTTTCCAGCGTTATCGTACCCTTAAATTAATTATATTACTAATTTTAAACTCAATTTCCAAATAATAGACTGAACAAATTGTACACTTCGTCAGAAATCGGGATTGCCAATAAACCCAATATACTGTGAAAGACGACAACATGCAATCTATTCAGTCATAAACATTTCCTCAATCGGACTCTATCTAACCGATACCGCATGCATTCCAACCGAACTACAAAGGGCAATATCATCAGTGACCATATCCGAGAGTAAATTTGATATTTTGGTAGATTTTCAATACAAACGTCAAGTCGACGTTGGTGAAATCGGCGCTAAGTAGGATAGAAAAAAATATTATAACATAACGCCACCACAGCATTAGAAGAAATCCACACTGTTTACACATCGCGCGGTGACAGCCATTTCCCGGCGGAAGCGGCGTGTGTGCGCACACATTACCGTCGCCTATTAATATATCAGAGTGACAAACTGTTTATACTGGCCGCTGGCCGAGGAGCGAGGAACCGGAGGAACGAGTGGCTGATCTATGCCGACCCGCCATGGCTTCACACGGACCCCTTTCCGAGTATTCTTGTTCTATTCGATTTAGCTCCACCATCGCCCTTCTACCATCGAACCGCAAGGCATCGTATGGATCTACAGCCCTATTTACGTGGTTGTTTTACGATCTCACACTAAGCGCTTTGCTTCCTCGTTTTGTTCTCCGCAAATGGACAAGAGCGTTCATCTTCTCTTATCTTCACTATTGAAGGTCGGCCGTCATGTCATCATATAACTCCCAGTCTTTCGTCAAATTGAATTATTATACCAGTCCAATCACGGATATTTCTATCTAAGCCAGATTGCTAACGCTCCTCTTGCCTTGCCTTGCCTCTTGCCTTCATGGTGATCTGAAGGAGACATTACGGATCATGTCTGAGAACAATATGTCCCAAATAACTGAACTTTACGCGTTAGATTTTATTTATTTATTTATTTTATGGAAACATACAGTGTTAATTGTCTTAAATCTAAAAACAAATTTATAATTCTTAAACCTAAATAGTTTCCAAAGACTATATAACACTCACACACACACATTCACATTCAAATTAGGTCTCTACTTTTATCTTTCTACCTACTTTCAGCTTTAGTTAATAGGTCTTGATTTAAATGACTATAACACATAGACTGACAGACGAACGGACTTGTAATATTACGGAACCCTAAAAAAGAAGACTTCAAGCATTATAATATACAGCAGAAACAAATGAATTCGAATCGTTTTATGTTCCATAATATTTAGGGGCTTTCTTTTAAATGATACGCGAATGAAAAACTGTAGAAACCCGCGAGACAGCTTCATAATATATTTCCGCTGTTTTATTATATTCCTTGTCCCTTGTAATCCCGCATCGAAGGCCCTCTCTGAAATATTAGCCTGCAAACACTGCGGGCGCTCATCCCTCCCAACAACAATAAGGCCGATAACAAACAGAACGCGTGTCGGCTTTTCCTTTGCTGTCTTGATAGGTAAACAAGTGTTTTCAAAAAGGCGTAAGCGACGCGCGAAGCGCAGCGCAAATCATGTTCTTACCGCACTAACAATAAAAATGTAAATTAATCGGTTACGCATTTTTCCGAAATATTTTCTGCGATTTGTTTACCTTTTAAGATAGCTAATAAAAAATTAGATTACTATAGGTGATGAAAAAGAGAATCACGCTCAAGATTCAAATAAAAAGATGATGATTTGTACCTCTACAGCGAGGGGAACAGCTGGCATTTTTTTTTAAAGAACATTAGCCAAGCTGAAGTTGTCTAATATCCTCCTATCGCCTCCATATAAGCGGAAAGCTTATGCTAGGAGTGGGTACGACAATAGTGCAACGGGTGGGATTCGAACCTGCAACCTTTCAGTTTTCAGTCCGCACCTTTAAGCGTTGGACTATTAAAGCTTTTTATGGGCAGCTGAAGACTAAGTAAGTGTAAGTGACTGTCTGTTGAAAAGTTGAAAGTATTGTCTCCCAAGATTATTATATTCATTATAATTTATTCCGCGCGTTGTTTGTTTCAGGCTTAAGTGAGAGTCCATTTGTAGGTTTGTTTGTCGCGCAATGTGCTACAAAGCGGCTTACGCGTGAGTAATGTTTTGGATGCTGGTTGTATCTTTTGTGGGACCCGCGCGCTCGCCGCTTCCAGACAACTGTTTACACATATTCAGACAATATTGTACGAACTCTTGAACAGGGACATTGATTCAACAGTGCCTTTTGAAAATAGCTTTTTTTCAGAAAACGGAGTAATAATACGAATTTATTTTTATGTTAGTACTTAACCTAAACCTATCATTAATAAGGTCAAGACGCAAGTCATCACTGCGCCATTCCGAGAAATAGCGCAGCAATAACTCATATAATATATTAACTGCAGTCCAACTTGCACGCCATCAACTTCAGGCTGCTGCTGGTACTGCCCCGCCCTCTCCGCACCAGAGCTCCACATCTTTTGCGCAAGTGGCATAAGAGCAGTCGTATAAAAGACTCGTACCTCCGCGAAAGTCCCTGATGGACTACAAAATCGGGGCAGCCCCATCAGCACCCTGAATGCATTACGTATTATATTGAACACGAAGAGAGTTGCAGGATTTTTGAGTGTACTTTGCCCACAGCTTAATAGGAAAAAATAATGACAGATTGAAAAAAAATGATAAGCAAACTGGAGGGATTGTAAAGACCTAACTTCACGCGGATGAAGTTGCGGGCAAAAGCGAGTCTGTAATAAATAATAAAATCACTCAAACCAGCTGCTAGCAAAGGAGTTCTCGAAATAAAATTAAAACCACATAATTTCAAATAAAATTGGCTACGAAAAAGGTTTAACAAATCACGATAAATGCGCAAATTTTCTAATGTCAATGTTTAATCAGCCGAATTTCAGATCTCAATAATATTTGAAGAGGCTAAATATAAAGTATTTCGAATGGTGAATAAATTGGGGCCGATTTACAATTTCCCCGCTCCCTGGACTCGTTACATTGTCTTTTGGAATATAAATGCCCGGCTCGCTTTCCATTGTAATTCCGTTGCAGTACTTCAATTACTTATTGTATAATATTTTAAGGATTGTTATTTTAAATGAACTGTCAAAGGCAGACGTTTCAGCTATTGTAGGTATGATTATGGCTGAGTCAAAGATAATAAAACTAATAAGTAATTATCCTGGCGACCGAGTCATCTGGCGGAGGCTGATTTTCAGAGATATTAGCCATCGACGAGAAAATATTCTTTCAAGTCATTCTCAGAGTCCGAGGGGACGGAGATTAGACACTAGGCCATGACTGAAGAGAAATCAGGCCCAGGATCGACAGCTCTGCGAGACTAGTCTCTCGTCTCTCTGCTCTCTGAGGTAACGGGGTGGCACACTGGCTACTTCATAACTCCAGGCGAATAATGAACATTTCCTGACATCTTGTCAAACCAAAACCCAACCTATATTTTTGACCTACCCATTAATTGAACTCACGACTTCATCATCAACTCTTCTATGGAAAATTGTATGAAACATCCATCATATTGATTTAGTTCGTGTAATATCCTTTATTTTCCGAACTATAATAAACAAATCGATTGACACGTCATTCACCACTATCGGCTTAGTAGGTGCTACAGTGGAATGTACAACCCTAACCTTTATTATTTATGAATTATGACCTTTTTTTCTGCTTTGCCGTGGTTGGGTAAGAAGCCTTTGTCTGTAAGGAAGTTAATGACGTCATTGTAGTACCCACGGAGTCGGACAGGGACGAGCGACAATCCCATTACACGAGTGCAATGAGCCGGAAAACTCGATAGTTCGATAGCGCGATAGCAACATTTCACAGTGCAGACTGCAGCCACAAAGACAATCTGCCGCGTGTGAGATATCTGCAGTGCCACGCCGCGGAGCGCGTGTCGTAATATTTCGATTAAACCACGTGTCCGGAACATCTTGGCGTTGGATTGTGTGCCATTTGATGTCCAAACTATTTAGAGCTTGGATATTGCAGTGTGGAGTAATGGAACTGAACGTTTATTTTGAGTAAACGTAAAAGTATTTGTTTTACTCTTTCTTGTATAATAAAATATTACACAGAATGCCGATTTCATCAACATCGAGTGACGTTTAACCGATGAATAAATTGGGTGTTCTATCAGATTTTGTATTGAAAATCTGCCAAAATATTAAATTTACGCTCAGATAAGATTTACGTTGGTGAAACCAGACCTTATAGAGTGATAAGATAAGATTTTGATAAGGTCGAATACTTTCTATTTAATCATGGGTCAGAAATAATTTATTTGGAACGTGGGCAATTAATTGACTATGAAATAAAATAGATACAGACGTTTGGGTGTATATTATCAAATAAAATAAATACTGTATTTGCGATCTTTTGTCAGCCGTGGCCGAGCGGCATTGGATCTCGGATGCAATTAATTAGTTCTGTCGTAGTTCAGTTGTTGTAGTTCAATTAATGATTCATTTGCTCGTTGTCGCTTTGACTGATAAGTAAATATATTATTATACTTACTAGATATGCCCGCGACTTCGTCCGTGTGGTTAAGGTTTTTTTGATGAATTATTATGATAAAAAACAGTAATACACTTAACGGTCACGTCGTATACAGCCACCGGCACGTTTCATGTAAATGAGTATAAATATGCGTCATATATATTCCTAGCACTAGCTTGTATATTTCATCAATGTTGCTAGATTTCGAGCATCAAAACATAGTGACGTCATAACATAGAACTCCTTGATTTAACGTTAGTTGTATCGATGTCATTTAGGGCGTTGGCCTTAGTTAAATGGACGTACTTATTTTACTTTGACGTTACACTATTTCGATATTCGAAAACTATTAACTTTGTCGAGTTGTATTAACTTGAACTAAGGACACTATTAACTATGCTACCCGCGTCTGGCGCTTCAGCTTGTATGTTTACATACGCGTAAACAGTCGGCGTGACAAAAGTGCCTTTTATACTAATTTATTTTATATTATTATCATTATTATTGTTAATTCATTTAACTTGTCATACAAATATTTTATTTATTTATTTTACACTTTATTTGCACCAAAACAACAACAAAGAAAAAATATTATAAATAATTATTTTGTAGATGACAGTGATTCAATTGAAATATAATAAGTTCCACAAAATAGCTGAAGAATAAATTCGACGTTTTGACAGATTTACTACGCCGAAACTGCCAGTACGTCTTTATTCCTTGTTGAAACGTTACTCAACAATGGTGCCAATTAGCACTAAAACTGGCATAAGCAGCTTTTTAATAGTGAAGCCAGATTTAAGCTCTTCATAATGTAAGCTACCACAAATTTAGGTAACAATCTTGATAGGTAGTTGATATAAGTCAAGAAAAAGTGTTATTTTATAAGCGACATGACAGCACGAACACAGTAAAGCTAATATTGATTTAGCGGCAATGATCAATGCAGCGCACGCAGCAACGCAAACACGCCGCGTGTAATTACACGCGTGACGTCACAGCGCACTTGCACGTGACGGCTCGCATCGCACAGTCGCCAAACAGCTGTATATTGCTGCAAATCAGTAAACTGTGGAACCAACTCGGTGTTCCCGTTTAATTACAACTTGGGGTTATTCTAGGGCCGGGCCAACAAATTCCTGAAAAGCCTCTATCTCTGGTGCTACAAGTGTTCATGGGCGGCGGTAATCACTTAACATCAGGTGTTACGCCTGCTCACTATTTATATTATAAAAAAATATTTTTCTTATTCGTCAATCGATATAGTGTTATAGATGTAGTACTTACCTAAAAACATATTTAACTTTAACTTAACCATTTTTAAACCGCCTAAACTGAAACTGGTTACTCTGTTAAACCCTATTCTTGGAATATATGCCTACTATTGTAATGGAAAGGCAATTGCAATTTGGAGGGAAGGGACCATGTTTAACACACTTCTTAAAAAAATCACGTGAGCCGGTGGAATAATCGGTAAATATACATAGGAAAAAAAAGATACCTCGTCCTTTTTGAAAGTCGGTTAAAAAGCCAAACCTGAGCCAATTCAGAAAAAACTTAAACTAAGAATTTATAGAATTAAATATTTTTCTTGGCTACCTTTACTCTAGAAAAGTGAGAATTGTACACTTCCTTCTATAAACTACAAAGAAAAACGTTGAAACCCTACCTAAAGCCGTCTCCAACCGCCCCTATAACGGCCCCTGTCCTCACATCTAACCTATTTAACCACAACACGTCAGACAAACCACCATCTGAACGTGAGGGTAACTATCAAACATATCTAAGTAGGTATTTAATTAATTAATTACACTCATCTAAACCTACGGGTAATATATATTCGATTAGGGCGTGATTGCTATCACCACCCGTCAATCAAATACACCGACCTAGACGCCGGAGCATCCAATAGCCGTATGAGTCTCTGGAAGAGACTGAATTAATAACGTCTAAAGCGCTGTATTTATACTAACGGCGCGGCGGCAGACCGGCGCCTACGTCGTCAACAAAGTCAAACTACCTACTACTAGTTTTATCAAACCACCTTCAATACATTAATGTTGTATATCTTTACTATTTCAATATTTCGCTAACACGGCCGTCCTGCATTGTGACCGCCCCGGGCATCCCACGAGTCTCATCAATCATTCTACACTCATCGGAATATTACATCATGTGACCTTGAAGCTCAATGAACATGACCATACCACCCAAGGGAACTAGCCACTTGCACTTTTTAACATTTCACCTCCTTAACTGTACCAAGTTAGTGAAGAATGTCCATCATGCGACCCTGGAGCTCATTCAACATGACCATCCCACCTAAGGGAACTAGCCAAACTTAGGAGACAGATGTGTCATTATTGAAAACCACTTGCACTTAAAGAACATTTCGCTCACTTAAGTGTACCAAGTTCGTCATCAAGCTCAGGCGCTCGCAATCCAATGTGACGTTCTTCATTCAAATTCAAATTCATTCATTAATTACTTAAACTGTGTAACATTAGATGTTAATGTCTATGATGCAATATTCCTGATCAACTCTCTTTATTATCACTGCTCGGTCTAACCTGACTTTATCTAATGATCCAAATAAGCAATTTCTCACGTTTTAATTTGACTGGTTTTAAACTGACAAAAATTTAATGTGGGCAATAATAATTGAACTGTGAACGCGGCCATACCACTTCTGATATAAACTACAAAGAAAAACGTTGAAACCCTACCTAAAGCCGTCTCCAACCGCCCCTATAACGGCCCCTGTCCTCACATCTAACCTATTTAACCACAACACGTCAGACAAACCACCATCTGAACGTGAGGGTAACTATCAAACATATCTAAGTAGGTATTTAATTAAATACACTCATCTAAACCTACGGGTAATATATATTCGATTAGGGCGTGATTGCTATCACCACCCGTCAATCAAATACACCGACCTAGACGCCGGAGCATCCAATAGCCGTATGAGTCTCTGGAAGAGACTGAATTAATAACGTCTAAAGCGCTGTATTTATACTAACGGCGCGGCGGCAGACCGGCGCCTACGTCGTCAACAAAGTCAAACTACCTACTACTAGTTTTATCAAACCACCTTCAATACATTAATGTTGTATATCTTTACTATTTCAATATTTCGCTAACACTTCTCCTAACGGCTTCGTAATTGTACTAGAAATAGACCGTTCCCGAGAATGCCACGTGAGTTGGAATAGGAAAGCTGGAAACACCTTTTATCGGGAATACTATAAAATGGAATTTTCTCAAGTTTGTAGTTTAGTACCGAAACCCAACAATATCAACATGAGGCTACAATCGAGTTCAAGATCCAATATCCGATGCGCTGCCTAGCCTCACATAAATACCAGCATTCAGAAAAACTATTAATATCCACCCATAATAAATGCGTGTGGAGTTAAATTTTCTTGCGAGTAACCTTTATTTTTCCAAAAAAATGTCCTGTCTCTCTCCAGATCGTCAACTGTTGCTTAGATTCGTCACGTTATAGAGGTGTGATTGAAAGACAAACCAACATACAAATGAACTTTAGCATTTATAATATTTAATCCTAACTTCCTAACTAATGTTATAAATACGAAAGTGTCTTTGTTTGTTGGTTTGTCCTTCAATCACGCTGCAACGGAGCAACGGATCGACTTGATTTTTTGAGAGTGACATAGGCTACTTTTTGTTCCGGAAAATCAGAGTTCCCGTGGGATTTTAAAAAAAACTCTACGTGGACGAAGTCGCGGGCGTCAGCTAGTTAATAACATAAATGTTTGTCTAGCTCTTTGTTTGTTATTTTTTCACAGCTTAAATCTCTTCTCTTACTTATATTTCTCATGAAGATGTCTGTTGCAGCTTCCTGGGACTATTTTTTTTTCAAATATAGGTAGGTACTTGTATTTCACAGGAATTATAGATTTACTTAATTTGTAATTACATTATACTGGCAATTGGCGATGACGAGGAAACACACTCACATACAAACACAAGCATTCATTTTGTTGTGGACCTAGCATGAGCAAAGCCCGTTAATATTTCAAAACAAAATGGGTCGTTCGCGTACCGAATAAGACGTTACGGGAATAAAACGCTCCCTTTGATGGCAGAGACAGACTCGCCTCCCTACTCCGCAGGCACATGCCCTAGATTGCGGGGCAATGACCCCGATCCAAGTAAGGCTTTATGATAAAAACCTTATCTCCAAATGTAAGGAATAAATGGGTAAATTTTCGAGCGTACTTTTTTAGGCGTCCTATGACCTTTTCATAGAAACTATCATTTAAAATAGACTAAGCACATGTTATTTTGAAAATATACCTCATAGCTTAACTGTATATAAAACCAGATTAGAATTAATATTAAAAACATACAAGAAATTCCACGTTTAATATCCGACTTGTATGGGCGGTCTACCGCTGGGAGGCTTGTCCCACTTCAAATTGCGCTCACCAAACTACTTACTATTACACGAAATTTTAACTTATCTCTTATCAAAATATCTCATTTTAAAGGTATTTACTTCATTTCCCATTTTAACACACAAAAACTTTACTAACTATTAAATTAAAAATCTGAGACGCCAATTTGTCTTTGTCCCGCGTAAAACTGCACTTTAGATGCTCGCAATTGACTACTTGTTTCTTATTAGTCAAGCTATTTCACGCCTAATTTTTTTATCAGTCCACCTGAGCATTAATCTGGCCCCAACTTGTTTGTAGAGAGGATGTCCAATACGCAGGTTTTATAATGTTCCCGAGGTAAGTTTTCCATAAAATATGTTTTGGTCACCGTGAGCGATCAGTTCGGTGGCAAGTTTTAGCTAATGAACAGAGTGATTTATTGTATCGTCAAGTTAGGATGTTATAGATAATTGCCTTGATATTACGACCTGTAAATATCTACTAAATTAATTAGGTAGTTGAGTAATTATCATTAAAAAAACCCTTTTGTCGTCATCATGGTGGCGTCATTGCGGTGGCACAGTGGGCCACCGAAATGATGAATGCCTGTATAATCAATACGATATATACTTAAAATACATTATTATTTTCAATAATAACTTAATAAGTTTTATTTTAAATATTGGATAGAGTCAGGCGTTACTTTGCGGAAGTTCATGATTAACAAAAAATGTTAGAGTTATTTTGCTGTAATCCGCCAACAGAAAAAAAATCTGTATGGTCAAACATGCAGTTATAAGCTAAGCACCGCTTACCTCCCCAACCAAGCAATAAAGCAAAGTTCCCAAGCAAGCAATGCCACCACCACTCACATGCACCACCACACAAGACTTTAATACTACTCTCGACGCACGTTTCGCCCCGACACCGGAGCATCCTCAGGAGATATCGACTTTACAATGCTGTATTGTCTAGTCTATACAGCATTGTAAAGTCGATATCTCCTGAGGATGCTCCGGTGTCGGGGCGAAACGTGCGTCGAGAGTAGTATTAAAGTCTTGTGTGGTGGTGCATGTGAGTGGTGGTGGCATTGCTTGCTTGGGAACTTTGCTTTATTGCTTGGTTGGGGAGGTAAGCGGTGCTTAGCTTATAACTGCATGTTTGACCATACAGATTTTTTTTCTGTTGGCGGATTACAGCAAAATAACTCTAACATTTTTTGTTAAGTTTTATTTTTATAAGAAGGTAAGTACGTAGGTAATTAGGCCTATGTAGGACTCAGAGAGTTCAGTTTCAATATTTAATATTTATTGTCTCCTAAAACACAATTATGGATATGTGATTTAGTTTGGAGCTAGAGGACAGTGTATACAGTATCTAGTCTAAGCATATTTTGTATTTATATTTAAGAAAATTTGCTTACTTAATTCATTAGAGCCATTTCTATGGCTTTTATCGTCATTACGGTGGCGCAAAAAATATTTCTCCGAAAGTACTGTGTTTTAAAGGGCGCCTCATAAATTATTAGATTCACAGCATCTTAATCTATAATCTAACGCATTTAGTTTGGGTGAAATGTGAGAAAAAAAATTAGCCACCTAAATGACGGAAAAAAGGCCGCTCTGAAAATTTACCCAAATATATTAGCTGTTATTACTATTTACTAGTCATATCATAAAGTCACATAGATAATATTACAGTTTTTCTATTCCACAAAGACTGAAAACCGGATGGTCGACATTTCACTTCGAACCCCATGTGTTCAACCGACTTCCAAAAAGCAGGAGGTTATCAATTCGGCCGGTATCTTTTTTTGAACGAGCGAAGCGAGTTCTCTGAGTCAACTAGGGCGCTTGCCTACTAGACAGAGAAGTGTGTCCGTCTAAATGTCTGTCAGAGCCCTATAACTTCTGAATTACTGAGTATTAGAACGTGAAACTTGGTTGAAAATTCAGTTATATCCTGTACTTGAACAACAAATACTAAAATTAGATAAATGTTATAAAGAAACGAAATTATTTAATTTTAATGCGCCATCTATTAGCATTATTGTGAAGCTAATAGCTTCACTATAATGCTAATAGATGGCGCTGTTTCAGTAAAACAGTTTTATGTCAACTATTTTTTTTTTATTGCGTCTAATGTTAAAAGTTAATTATTACAATATATAATTAAAACTTTTGGGAATTATGGGATATCGCGAGGTCTCAGTTCGGGGCGAACCACTAGTTTATTATAATTTTCGCGAGCTTAGGAAGCTTTAAGCTTAGTAAGAGGGAAAAGGGAGGGAGGGGTAAGGACATGAAAAAAAAATATTAGGTTGGTTATAGGTAAGAGTACTTTAGGCAACGGAAGTTATTTGTACTACGTACTTCGATTCGTCCATGATCACTGAGCATGAACGCGCTTCCGCCGTGATCCTCTTTGACTTGTTTATGTTAGGTACTTAGAAAACATAAAAACTTCAATATGTATTTTCAAAAATTTAACAACTTTCCAATCCACGTCCTCGCTAACGTAAATCAATTGAGTTGTGACGTCACACGTCCCTCCAAAAGCCCTTTATATTAATCCAGCTCTTTGATCCCCTTTATATTTTTACTCACAAAGGGTATATTTTTTATCAATTAAAAAATATTGACAATAATATTGGGCAGTATAAGAAAACTATCATAGAGAAGCTGTATCCTAAGCTGGAGCGCGCTTGCCTAGAAGATTCAAATTCAATATCGATTAAAAGTTATAATTTATACTCGAACAGAAGCCGGTAGGGCATTTAAAATTATTGCTCTCAATTTTTTTCTGTTTCAACGTCACATCAGGAAATAATTTATTACCCATTAGATATACATATAATTTACACATTCTAAAAATTGACTAAATCGCGGAATTTACAATTTACGTACACATCAAACATTTGAGACTATAAATACAGACAAGAAAGCTAAAAAACTATTCCTTGAATTATTAGCACACTTCAAAGAAAGTAAACTGCTTAAATCTTTGTGAACAGCAAGGCGGCAGTTTCCCGCAACTTTGCGGCTAACAATAAAAAGCGCTTGAAGAGCTAAAAGCTAAACAGCGCTGTAAATATTTCATTTTTCAGCGCAAAGCGGCTTGTTTACGAACCGAATAAGACGTTACGGTAATAAATGTTCCCTTTAGCGCGACATGATGTACCGCTGGCCGATTGCGGAAAAGCTGCACCCATCATTGCTACAGTCGCAATTATTGAGATAATTGGCTGAATTTATGGTCTTCTTACTGCAACGTTGTATTTTAGCCAATAGTTACCCTATAGCAATAACTTTTAGACAATCCCGCAGCTAAAGCTGTGATATGCGTCAGATATAGACTACTTAACTGAAGTCTCATAGTTCGCACTTTGGATAGCTGTCGCAAATTAATGGCTGCCTACCAGTTGGCCCCTATATCTACCTCTGATGTCGTCAGTCTAGTTCTACCTAGTGAGGTAGACTGACAAGATCAGAGGAGTTGTGGGCAGCCGCTGATCGCAGGTGACGGAAGAACTATGGAAGTCCATACATCCAAGACACTTTTGTCCAGCTGTGGACGACCATTGCTCGATAGAGAAGTTCTCTCCCCTATTACACGAATGAGGATTTATATAAAATCTAGTTTTTTACTTTGTCAGGATTCAAACATGATAATTCATTCGTATTCGCAGAATGTACCAATGAAATGAACAAGGTAAATACAAGCGCCGCAGAGACGTCGTTCGCGGTCCGAATAAGATATCGCCGGAGTCAACATTTCCTTTGACGTCACCTCCCAACGCGATAATAATAAAATTATGACGGAACTACGTCAGACGTTAGCGCCTCAGTCTGTGGCAGAGTTTAACCTTCTTTCTTTACCTCATGAGAAGTTAAGGATCTACTAAGGATCCACCGAATGTACATTTTAATAATTAGATATAGTTTAAGGTACTTTAGTCCGTAAGTTTAGTCAGTAGCTTATAATGTCCTCTCGATTGCGTACCGAAGTCAACCCATTACAAATTAGGAGCTGATGATCATACGTACCAAAACTAGTGAGGAAACCTGCATGCCTGAGAGTTTGAATGGTCTAAGGTTGTTCACGGTTGGTTGTTCCTTCTTTAAGGAGAGGCCTGCGCTCTGTAGAGAGCCGGTGATGACTTGCTGATGACGATGATGACCGAACAGAAGCGAAGTTTATCTTGTTTCATTTCTGTCTCAAAAAAATTAGCGAAATTGAAGTAGATAACAATTATATCAATCAGATATCTCAGCCCATAGCCTAGATAGCAGATTATGTTCATAGCACCCCATCTAATAGCCTTATCATAGTTTATTGTCCATTCCTTAAAATAGTCCTGCAACCACCGGCGATTATCGTTCAATGCTGCTTATTGGTGTATTGAAGGATAAAATCCGGCTGGTGTATTCAGCACCTAATTTAGATCAACTCTCTCAGATAGCCTCTACACGTTGGACCTAAGTATATCCCCGCGTAACTTTTAAGATCCGGGCTTTATCCCGTGAGAGTTCACATATATCAATCCTAATAATATTATGTTTCATAGAAGCTTCACTTCAAATATTACTACAACTTCAGGCAATGAAAACCTTGTGACTTATTTTAATTACCCACCTAATTTATCTAATCCCAAAGATATCAATTATCTCGAGATAAAGTGGTCGTGGTGCACACGGAAAAAGCTTGCTTACATCAGCTTACAGTTCGCGCGACCGTCGGAGATAAATCGCGCGATGACGCCTAGCTTAGTCGATTGTTTACTGAGGCCGGTTGATTCAAATCATCGATTATTTATCGTTCGTACATTATGTTAGTCTTGAGCTCTTGCTTATAAACTCGTAAAAAAATACGAGTCCCAAAAACTAAGTTTATTAAAGTTGATTTTAAAATTCTCACTTTTTATTAAGTAGGTAGTTACTTAAACAAGCTCAGAGGGAAAAAGAAAAAAATAGCTCAAATAGAATTTTCAGAATTTCAGCTTATCGAAATAGGTATTTTATACTTAGAGCAACACTAAGGAGCAACATAATAAATGGCGAAATACTTCAAATTACAAAACAACAAAATTACGGGTAATCTACGTGTAAATAATGAAAGGAATAAGATCCTTATCTAATCGAGTTAAATGTCAAAATTGCATTTACCTTTACGATGACCGCTGCTAAGAGGCTGAAGCTAATGAAGGGATCAAAGAGAGATGTAATTTTATTCAAGAGTAATTTTAGAACAAATGGCTCGACTTTCCGGATCGATCGGACGACTGGTCGAGCGACCGATCCATCCCCTTTGATGTGTAGCACGGATGCCGTGGCTCTATGGATAATTAGTAAATGTTTATTTAGGTAAATTCTTTGAATAGATACTTTGTTAGTTTTGTATCAATGTCTTTTTATTTTTTCAATTCCATTCAAATTTAATATACCGTTCCGGAAAGTTGAAAACCTGTTCTTTGAAATTAGAGCCATCGCTTAAAGTAAGACTATTTTTTGCCTGAAAATCTCATGAACATATCATTTGTTACTCATATTTCCAAAATACTATTTAATATAGTATTTTGCAAACATTTTTACACTTTAACTTTAGAGGCTGAATAAAGAAAATAATGGTAACTTTCAGCTTTGCAAGCTAAGTGAGTTAACCAAATACAAAATGTTACATACAAAAACTAAAAAATATTATGGCGGATACTTATTTTATTTTTGATATAAAAAAGACATTGAGTCTGAATTGAGTACTCAAAGTAAAGGATCCCTTCATTTGACATTTAGATAACTAAATTGATCTCCACGAACCAATAATAATAAAATAATTAAAACAAAACCAAGTAAATAAATAAATAACCACATGTTCATGACGTGACAACGAGAAGCGTAATGGCCACCTTTGGTGGTACTCGTTGGTATATAAATTATCGACTAGTAGCGACCTAAGTTAACATAATAAAATTCTACCCTAACTAACAATATATAATACAATTAATTCAATTAAATATCGAAATTAGCAAAAAGCTTGTGAAAGCTGTAATCGGAAAATGGGGCAGTTCTGCAAATAGGCTTTCAGTGGTGCAGGGGGAGACGATTAACTGGGAATCAGTTTATTGGTTAACGTTTAATTATCCAGTTATAATCAGATAAGCAATTAAACCAAATGTCCGTAATAAAAGACTGTGCATTGTTTACTTGTTTATTTGAAATTAAATTATACAAATGAATAAAGCGAAACATTTTTGGCGTTTGAGTTATGGCAATGCTAGATTGCCACCGCTCGGAAGCAATGCTCTATTTGATACAAATTCGCATTGAGGAGAGCCGGAAATATGCCACATTATTTGCCAGATGACCACGACCAAAGTCGGCAGTAGATGGCAGATTTACTAGCTGAACTCCGCTATTTCATCTGTTTTTTTTTTAATTCCGTGGAAACTATTAGATTTTCTGAATTAAACCTGAATAAATGTACCTTATATTTTTTCGTTTACGTGTGAATGTACGCTATTCTGTGAGTAAGAAGTAATCAATTCAATCGCGTCATGTAACTTCAAACAACAAATACTAATAATAGTCAAACAGAACTAAAATAGCATATTTTCTTGCAAAATAATCATTGTGACAAAACTTAACTTATAGAATCACGGGCGTGAGGTGGTAGTTTGGGGTGAACCACTATTATAAATAGTTTATATCCAGTGACATTTCGATGGTGAGACCTGTCGTTTGTGAGAAATGAGGAGGAGAAGGAAAACACAAAGCTAATATTCCGATAAATATGTCAATGTTTATTGTATGATCGTGTGGCAGTATGTGGCGTCACGCAAGCTGTCACTGCGCGGTGCGTGACAAATGTGCCACATATTGTATCGTCTTACGATATCAATGTCGATAATAATGTGATTGTTTCACTTATGTTGCTTATGTTATTTATTACACCAAAGAATTCTTATCCCTTTCTCCCTTCGACGGTGTTTCCATATAATTACAACATGGGATTATTCAAAGGCACTTTGCACTTTTGGTACTCTAAATGTTCATGGGCAGTGGTAATCACTTAACATCATGTGACCCTCCAGCGTGTTTGCTCGCTATTTACATTTTAAAAAAAATACATTTTGTCTCTGATAAAGCTTGAAACACACATAACGCGTGACGGCACCGTGTCAAAAGCGAATGCTCGTAATGCAGAGAATTGCATGAACACTGCCAAGTGCATGTAAGATCCGGTACCGTAGAGATCGTCGCCACCATGCTCTGACGAATACAGTACCTACCAATGATACATTTCCATAAAATAATGCCTGCAATACTATATTAGCTTAGATCCGAAGCGACAACAAAAAATACTTTAAGTAGTTTTAAAGCTTGAAGGAACTAAAAATAATTTCTTTCTAATCTTGTTTGTAACAAAAAAGCAAGAAAAATAAACAGAATGTTAAAGCAATATTAAAAGGTTGAAGAACTCGAACGGAATATTAAAACGTAATAACAAGCTCATTGGAATAATATTGGAAAGAATAACGTGGTGACCGGCGCAGCAGAAATGGTGCGAACTGGAACTGTGGCGTATAGAAGAATCGCTGGAACAAACACAACACCAACATGCAACACCACACAAATTCTTCGAAAAACCCTCTACATATGTTTCGGCCCGATACCGGGGCATCCTCAGGAGATGTTAACTCAACAATGCACAATTGCAAAACTTTGCATTGTTAGCAATTATATAACAAAAAACATTATTTCATGAAGACAATTAGCACTGCCTCTATGTATTTTTAAAGAATATTAGCCAAATTCAAGTTGACTCTTCCCTCCAAATAAGCGAAAAGCTTGTGTTAGGAATGGATGTGACTTTGGTGCAACGGGTGGGGTTCGAACCCCACACGGTTAGTTTTCAGTCCACACCTTTAACTGTTGAGCTATTGAAGCTTATGCTGGCAATTCTATCACTGCACCGGTACGTAAAACAGGTTCTACTCAGAAGAGGCGGCAAGAAAATCAAACAGATGCTTGAATTGTTCCTCCTAGAGGCAGCTTCACCCGAATTCCATACGGGCAATACAAGTACTCGCAAGTGTACAAATTCCTGTGAAAAATCCGGGATGATAGGTAAAATATTCACCTTTGAGAGTGTAATGTATTCTCTGTGGAGGATTGCCCGGGACAGCAGAGGCGCTCCGGGACGCGCCGGGATTAAATACGACAGAGGCGTGACGGGGCCAATTAACGATCCTTGAAGTACATCCTGATGGAACTTGGCACCTGAGTGATGAGAACACCGAAATTACAGCTTTTGAACTACGCGATACAGTGAAATTGAC
Source organism: Hipparchia semele (assembly GCA_933228805.2). Taxonomy (NCBI): domain Eukaryota; kingdom Metazoa; phylum Arthropoda; class Insecta; order Lepidoptera; family Nymphalidae; genus Hipparchia; species Hipparchia semele. Next base: position 13,253,732 of record OW121727.1, on the reverse strand, counting down.
TTTTACTGTGTCACCTACATTAATTAACCGATTTCAAAAAAAGGAGGTTCTCAATTCAACATTTTTTAACTCTGTTAATCTGTACCGATTTCAGAATTTTTTTTATTTGAAATGACGTATCATCAGGGTTGGTCCCATTTAGTTAATGATCTGGTGAATATTTTCGGAGATGCGGACTGAACTCTTTAATAAATAAGAGCAAATCTCTCGCTATCAGAGAATGTGAGGATAGATCCTGCACTAAAAAGCTCAAAATAAAAATTATTTTTAAAAAACCGACTTGAAACGCCCGCCACTACAAAGAATAAAAATAATTTTATTTTATACACGCATGTTTGTGTCGAGCTAGCGTTGCGTATCGGTTTCATACTTTCTATTTACATCCACCCAACTTCAACATAATGTGTCCAAACTAAAATTATTTTTATATTTTGTAGTAGCGTTTGAAGTCGGTTTTTTTTAAAGAATTTTAATATACATAGGTTTTTTAAAACCTAACTTCACACATACGTAATCGCAGCAAAAGTATTACTTATATTGTAAATTTCAATTTAAAACCAATTTCAGCTTCTAAAGCCACCCGACAATCATTTATCCTCGCCAGGCACAAATGATTCCGAGGGAAAAATATCAAGTGCGATCGTAGAGTGGCAAAAAATTCCCCGAAAACTCCGCATATAGGGTAAAATATGCACCCTTCAGGGGTAATACATTCGCCGCGGAGCGCGCGCCCCGACAGATACCGCGCTGAAATATGCCGGAGCCCTGACCGGGGCATGGAAGAGGCGGGGCGACGACAATTAGCCAATGTTTCATTAATTTTTGCGATAGAACTGGAGGGCCAGTCGGCCTATTGGAATGACGTGACGTGTGATGACAGCCGTGATGTAGCCGTGATGTTTAAATATGATATATGGAAGTCAAGGCGAGGCTTTGAAGCAATAATACCTAATAATATATATAGTTTTCCCGACCAAATCGAACCACGGCGTCCAATAAGCCATCTGAGTAGTCAAGGTATTAAAATGCACATGTGTGCGCAAACACAGACGCACTCTCTACTCTGACGGAAAATCTGACACGGCCGGAGAGATTTTAGGCAAAGGACAAACGGCTTAACATGCTTTCCGACCCACAAGCGCGTCACACCAACAACTACCTAATTCCAGGAAACTAAGAATTTCTTGACCGACCCGGTAATCGAACCCGACACCTCGTCATCAGAAATTATAAATTCTCAAATTGCCCCCGCCGGAAATCAAACCCGAGACCTCCCAGTTAGAAGACCACAGCGCTCACCACTGCGCCAGGGAGGTTGTCAAAAAGTTATAGCTTAACATGAATTACTTAAATAGATTCTAAGTAAAAGTTAAAAATAAGCTTTGTGACAAGTTTGTGACACCCCGCGTAGGCTGTGCGGAGGCTTCTCGGGCGTTAAGTCACCTGCCCGGGTTACTGTCAGTACGATGATAATCATTACACCTACGTGAACAATTAGTCGAACCAATTACATTACTGGGTCGACTAAAGCTAGCTAAATAATTATAGTTCTACATGATAATCTTGAGGAATGCACACCTACTATCAATGTAGTATACCAATACCTAATATTGAGGCGTTAATTTCATGCCTTCGATCCACCTGATGGGTGGGGATTAAGATTCAGAATTATATTATATTTTCTGAGCTTAGAATATTAAAAATGAAAGATATTACAGCGATAAAACATCTCTTAAGTAACCGTAGGACTAAACCAAATCAATGAATAATAAATTATTATTCTCGTCGAAGACCGCCCACGTCTTATACAAAATTGCCCATTCTCCTTTGATCAGCATTTTTTTTTCAAGTTTTTATATCCCGATATCAAACATAAAATTATTTATTACCATTGATGTATTCATGAAAACGAACCAAACAATATTCCATTGCTCAGATACAAATTAATTAAATAATGCTGCACACATTACCCGTGTTATTTTACAAACATAAAACAATTCGATTCGACGGGAAATATCGAACAAATCACACCGAAATCGTGGAAAATGGCCACCAAATCGGAAAATTGATAAGTGCCAATATTCAAATCGCATTGATGAGTAAGCGCGCGGCCGCGATCAATTGTTCGCCGTACAAAGGTAATTGCCCGTTGTGCGGTTTGCGAATATTTGTCTAAATCAACGCCCCACTCGCACTTTATATTGTACGACAGTCCTTACTAATACTGCAACTAGCGGACGCCCGCGATTTCGTCCGCTTCTTCAACTCACAATCGACAGTTCCTAAATCCTCACAGTTTAATTGAGCAGAACCCCTGCAGCATCAGGATTGAGGAGTTCGGTCCTGGAATTCAACGACGTACCTAGTTTTTACAACTAGAATAACTATTCATAATGTATGTTTGTTAGCTCATTTGTTGGTTTGTTCTTCAGTCACGTCGAAACAGAACAACATAATTCTTTGCATGAAAGTCGCTTTTTTGCGCTAAAATACATATTATTCCAAAATTTCTAAAAAAAAACATTTTAATATTTTTTATTAAAAAAAATTATTAAATCGATATCAGGCCAAGTTATAAATGTAAAACATAAAATAGATTTTATCAGTGTAGTAATTCTATTTCTTTTTCTATGGAAACTCCAGCGAATAGCCTTGAAATATCGTATCGGCCTCGTATCGTAGAGATATCCATAATCCCATAAGCAGTCTGTGAATACGCCAGCCATTTTAGTACTAGTCACTGATGTATGCGCAGGTAGATTGGAATTTATGTAAACAGTTACATTAATTAGTTGACAATTATATTATTATTATTACTCTAAAGCTGTAGCTTTGCTTTGCAGAGTTTAAAATAATATGGCAATTTACAGTAAATAACCTACCAATCCGAAAGTACTTTGTAAAAGTTTAAATTTAAATGATAAAAATATAAAATTCTGTTATATCATTGAATCAATTTTATACATGGTTGTCTGGCGGAAATCACACGATAATTCTGAGAAAAAGAATTCACCGAAAGATTTATTACCCGTTACTTTATTACTCACTCGCTGAAGCCCGCGACTTCGTCTATGAGAAAATTATAGAGTAGGCGAGCAGGTTTCCTTCACGTTGAAGCTTGCGTTCCTGTAATTGAACCTGCGAACCCCCGAAGAAGAAACTGCAGACCTAAACACTACGCTATCACTGCTCTGAACTGCACTCACGGAATTTATCTCAATACTCAATTAATTGCATTGAATAAGTGTTAAGACGAGGTTCTGGACGAATTTTAGGTATTTGAGGGGGTGCGGCAGAGGAAAGCGCGCGGTACTAGTCCCGCCAACCGCGGGGGGCCCCCGGACGAATTTAGGGCGAGCGCGGAATATTAGCTTTGATAGCGACAAGGTGGCGGCAAGAAATGACTCAGTCCGGCTGACAAAACTATATTAGGTCTGTACTGTAACTTATTTTCGTCAATCATATTGTAACGTATATGGCTCGGTTGATATGGCTACAGTTTATTTTCAGAGACAGAGTACAGGTTCGATTCCTAGCCAGTAATGTAACATTGTTTTTTTAATTTCCTTATTCATTTTTAGCTTTTTTTTTACCATAGTATGTATTTCAATATTACTTACATTTTCTTAAGTACATAATTTGAATAAATAGTGTTTTAAGTTAGGTGTTGTATTTTTTAATTTATTACCTAATTTTTTAATCTAAATTCTATATATTGATATATTGATAAATTACTAGTTGATGCCCGTGGCTTCGTTCGCGTGGATTAGTTTTTAAAATGAATCCCTATTTCCCTTGTCGAAACATCACGCTTGAACGGCTGGACCGATTTTGATGGGACTTTCACTGGCAGATAGCTGATGGTAGGAGTAATATAGGCTACTTTTTTAACCGATTTTCAAAAAAGGTCTCGGGAAGTCTCGGGTTCGATTCCCGGCGGGGGCAATTTAGGAATTTATAATTTCTAAATTGTCTCTGGTCTGGTCTGGTGGGAGGCTTTGGCCGTGGCTAATTACCACCCTGCCGTCAAAGACGTGCCTCCAAGCGATATAGCGTTCCGGCACGATGGCGTGTAGAAACCGACTAGGGTTATGGGTTGAATTTACACTGCTATACCCCTTCCAAGTTAGCCCGCTACCATCTTAGACTGCATCGTCACTTACCATCAGGTGAGATCGCAGTCAAGGGCTATCTTGTTATCGAATAAAAAATAAATAAAATGTTCTAATAAATATTTTTCTTACATGTTGTATTTTTTCGCTATTGAGGTGAAAAGTATGGGACGAAATAATATAAACCGTCTCATAAATGGTTGGGACGAATGTTATGATTCCAAAGATTTTTCCATGGATTAATATCCTCAGATAATAGGACCTTTATGAATAATGTTGAAAAATAAAAATATTTTAGTTCTAGGTATATAAAATTACTAGTAGGGCGCGTGGGTGCGCGGCTCGCTAAAGCGAACCGCGTGTTTTCTGTTCCCCAAGTAGATCTTCGGATCTTGATCATCTTTTTCCAAAACCACTATTTCATCTTGTACATTCTCTAAGATAGACATCGACGAAATTTGTATGGCCAACATCTTGAATCCGCCATTTTGGTAGTTTTTTTCAGCTCATTGCCAATTGGATAAGGTTTCGAGTGATTTTTGTTTGGGCACCCTCAACCTATCTTCAATACCCTGACCGTGCTCCTCACCCGTCTGCGAAATCCTCAATCATCAACTCCCTCCATATTTTTCATACAAATGAATTTTTATCTTCTATGCGAAACCATCAGTTTGGAAAAGAAACCTTATCTTAGACTTGCATATATTTTGTATGAAAAAAATAAATTCCGCCATTTTGAATTTTTTTCTATTCATTAAGTAGACTTTCGAGTACTGATCATCTTTTTCTAAAAAACCACTCTTCCACTTTTTATACTCTCCAAGATAGGCACCGACGAAATTTATATGACCGCCATCTTGAATCCGCCATTTTGGATTTTTTTCAGCTCCTTGCCAATTGGATGAGGTTTCGAGTGACTTTTGTTCGAGAACCCTCCACCTATCTTCGAAACCCTGGCCGTGCTCCTCACCCGTCTCAGAAATCCTCAACCATCAGCTCTCTCCGTATTTTTTCTCCAAATGAATTTTTGTCCTCTCTACGAAACCATCAGAAATTTTGAAAAAGAGCCACATAAAGTCTTGCATATATTTTGTATGGAAAAAATAAATTCCGCCATCTTGAATTTTTTTTCTATTCATTAAGTAGACTTTCGAGTACTGATCATCTTTTTCTAAAAAACCACTCTTCCACTTTTTATACTCTCCAAGATAGGCACCGACGAAATTTATATGACCGCCATCTTGAATCCGCCATTTTGGATTTTTTTTCAGCTCCTTGCCAATTGGATGAGGTTTCGAGAGACTTTTGTTCGAGAACCCTCCACCTATCTTCGAAACCCTGGCCGTGCTCCTCACCCGTCTCAGAAATCCTCAACCATCAGCTCTCTCCGTATTTTTTCTCCAAATGAATTTTTGTCCTCTCTACGAAACCATCAGAAATTTTGAAAAAGAGCCACATAAAGTCTTGCATATATTTTGTATGGAAAAAATAAATTCCGCCATCTTGAATTTTTTTCTATTCATCAAGTAGACCTTTGAGTCCTGATCATCCTTTGCCAAGAAACCACTCATCCATCTTTTATAGTTTTCGAGATAGACACCGACGAAGTTTGTATGGCCGCCATCTTGAATCCGCCATTTTGGGTTTTTTTTTCGGCTCTCTGCCAATTGGATGAGGTTTTGAGTGACATTTGGTTGAACACCCCCCACCTATCTTCGATACCCTGGCCGGTGCTCCTCAGCCGTCTCCGAAATCCTCAATCATCAGCACTCTCCATATTTTTCCTCCAAATGAATTTTTGTCTTCTATACGAAACCATGCGTGAAAAAATTTTTTTCCATACAAAATTTTACAGGAGAGGTGATCAATGAGTCAGTGACTGAGTGAGTGAATCAGTGAATCAGCACGAGTAGCTATATATATATTAACTAGTAGAGCGCGTGGGTGCGTGGCCCGCTGCAGTGGACCGCGGTTTTTCTGCTCTTAGACTTTCAGGGCTTGATCATTTTCTACTAAAAAACCACTCTTCGATTTTTTATTCTTTGTCAAATAGGCACCGACGAAATTTATATGGCCGCCATCTTGATTCCGCTATTTTGGTTTTTTTTAGCTCCCTGCCAATTGGATGAGGTTTCGCGTGATTTTTGTTTGAGCAACCTCCACCTATCTTCAATACCCTGGCCGTTCTCCTCACCCGTCTTCGAAATCCTGAATCATCAGCTTCTTCCATATTTTTTCTAAGAATGAATTTTTGTCCTATTTGAAATCATCGGTAATTCTGAAAAAGAATCCTAACAGTCTTGCATATATTTTGTATATGAAAAAAATTAATTTCGCCATCTTGAATTTTTTTCTATTCATCAAGTAGACCTTCAAGTACTGATCATCTTTTTCCAAGAAACCACTCTTCCATCTTTTATAGTCTCCGAGATAGGCACCGACGAAATTTGTATGGCCGCCATCTTGAATTTGCCATTTTGGAGTTTTTGTTCGGCTCTCTGCCAATTGGACGAGGTTTCGAGTGACATTTGGTTGAACATTTGGAGAACCCTCCACCTATCTTCGATACCCTGGCCGGTGCTCCTCAACCGTCTCCGAAATCCTCAATCATCAGCTCTCTCCATATTTTTCCTCCGAATGAATTTTTGTCCTCTACACGAAACCATGGGTGAAAAAAATTTTTTATTATGTAAATAAGATCATTCTTATTATTTAACTAGTACTTATTTTTAATGAAATAACTAAAATGACAATAATTATTAATAATGAAATAATTTTAAGTATTATAATTCAATTTTTAGTACTTATGGAAAATTAAATAATTTGATTTTTGACATGCTCTCACGAAATAAATATTATCTTTAAAATACTGGTGTTTCATTTTTCTAGTAGCTTATACATTCAATAATACGTGTACAAATTTTCAAATCAAAATGTCAAGAAACAAAAAAGTTATTGATTTTCGAGACGGTTTATATGATTTCGTCCCATAGTGCGCCGTCGCCGCACCGCTGCCCGCAAGATTCGGAGCAAAGGCTTTACTCACTCTTGCAATGTTGATGGTTCCTCAGAACTGAGCTTCAAACGTTTTTTCCGACTGAAAATTAAATATAACTTATTATAATTAATTTTGAAAAAAAAAAAATACTATTGTCCTAAAAAAATGCGCTTAGAAAATGCAAAACAAACACGGTAGAAGAACCGAACCCGTAACTTCTAGCTATCAACTCTCTCTTACACTGACTAAGCCCAACGTCTAATACTATAAACGACGAAAATAAGGTCTAGTATAGCTATACCTAACTACCTAACTATAGATATACCTAACAAGCTAACTACAGTTTGATAAGCCGAACTGTACGACGAACTGGGGTATTACACCATTATTATTAGATACCTTCTTCTTCGTCAACCCATAGACGTCTACTGCTGAACAAAGGTCTCTTACGTGGACTTCCACAGATCTCGTTCTTGCGCCGCCTGAATCCAGCGGCTCCATGCGACTCGTTTGATGTCGTCGGTCCACCTAGTGGGGGATCTGCCAACATTGAGCTTCCCTGTGTGAGGTCGCTAGTCCAGCACCTTGGAACCCCAACGACCTTCAGCTCTTCGAACTATGTGCCCCGCCCATTTCCACTTTAGTTTCGCGACTCGCAGAGCTATGTCGGTAACTTGGTTCTCCTACGGATCTCCTCATTTCTGATTTGATCTCGCAGGTAATTTGAAAAAACGTAATAATTGTGAAGAAATTACGTAACTTACGTAATTTCTTCACAATTATTACGTTTTTTCAAGTAATTGAAAATTGATGATGAAATTGATATTTCATGATCCCTTACATAATGCAAAACCTTTACAAAATAATAGGTAAACTCTATTTAACTTCACTAAAATATACAAAATAGTCTTCAACATAAAACAAAAACAATTTTACTTATTATAATTAATTTTGAAAAAAAAAAAAACACTTGTCCTAAAAAAAAACATAAAATCTTTTTTTAGAAAATGCAAAATGAACGTAGTTGAGTTTCGAACCTGCAATTTCTAATTATCAAATCGCGACCAAACTAACTGAGCCAAATTTCTACTAGAAAGAATGACGAAAATAAGGTACATTATAGTAAAGTACCACACAACAATTTGATTAGCCGATTTACGTCACATTTACGTACTGTACGATAAAATTAAAAATAGGTAGGTAGACACTTATAACTATCACCATCTGCTTTTGTTGTTTTTAACCGACTTCTTATTTTGTTCATTTTCTTTTTCGGACTCATTTTCAAAATTTCTACTACTTAGTACTTATTTATTTACAACTATATTATGGTTTATTTATTAACAATATATTGTATACAAACTTATAACTAGGTACACTCTATTTGACTTCACTAAAATATACAAAATACTCTTCAACATAAAACAAAAACAATTTTCAATTATTATATTTCGCGATGTTATTTGATAGCCGAGCGAGAGCAGCGCAGCGCAGGTCCACCTAGCAGCACGCCTCAGCGATCACTGTCTAATTGAGTACGAGTGACAAAGAAGCCGCTACTGGGAAATAAAACGGCCAAGACACAAATTGTGATAAAAAAAGATTAAATTATAATAGTCGCTGTAAAAAAAATCTAAAACTGCCATTTTTTGTAGTAAAATATGACAAACAAATTGTACTTAAATTTTACAAAAATTAATGTATGGTAACTGAGAAAAATGGGAATTCATGTATTTGCAGAGGCAACTTTGCAATTTTTTTCTATTGAAAAAAGTTTACGTCATTGTGTTTTGGAAACAGGCATCAGGCCAGAAATATGATCAATTGTAACTCCCTTTTTTTTCATAGTATTATGACCAATAGATTTTGAATAAAATGATCTTCTTTCGGCTCTATTTAGCTGATCACCGAACCTTAATTTATTAGAACTGTACAAAAAGCTCGTGAAACGTCTAGACAGCTACTGTCTAGTCGCAACTTCTAAACGAAAATTATACAAAAGTACTGTTTTCTCTGAGAAAAACTAAAGGAAAGTTGGTAACAGCTGATGTTATTTTATAGTTCTTGTTTAGAACTAAATTAGGCGACAAAAGGTAAGAAGAGGTACCTAAGAAGTTTTAGTATCTATCCGAAATACTAGTTTACGTAGTTATCCTACTGTGTATGAACCTCAAAGATTACCGCTATAGTGTAGGTACTAATGGTGTATCAATACTCTTACTTACTTACTTATACCTACTCACTTACTTACTTCATGGGCTCAGTGACTCAAAGAGGATCTTGGCAAACCTTTAATACACTCAATCAAACAATTAATATTTAAATATTTTTTATACTTTTGTGTATTTTATTGGTAGGTACTCAGTTTTACTAATTTTAAAGATTTTAAAAGAAGAAGATATTTTTTGTTGCCGACGCTACAAGTTGATAGCTGTGCAAATCACAAAGCTACCTGTGGTAGTATTTTGGCGTTGATCTTCGCTTTTCAAATATGTACCTATTTAGTAATTACAAAGATAAACTTGGAACTGGTTAAAGATTACATTAAGTGCCATGCTACTTCCATGATCATCTATTTCACCATCAGTTGAAGTCCTGATAGATTTTGTATTGAAAACTCAAAATATTTGTATTCCTCGGTTAAACGTACTTGGTGATGGTGAAATTTACCACTAAATCAAATAAAATGAAAATAAATGAAATGAAAGTTTTCATTTTATTTTTTATTCAAATGATATTCGTTGATTGTTTTAAAGAAACATGGAATTGTGTTTCGAAAGTGCTGTAAAGAACGATTTATAAAGAAAATTGTAATCATAATAATATTTGGGAGACTCTAAAAGAAAATATTCAGCGTGAACAAATAAAACGAGAAAGATTTACAGTTCGCACCCTCCCTGGCCCCTCGCCCCTCGCCCCGCGCCCCGCGCCCCGCGCCCCGCGACCCTGCACTCGTTATGTTATTTCTTTTGATACAATCATTTTCCTTTTACAATTTTCGTGCCTTATTACTTCTTTGTCTTTCCAATTATGTTTAGTCACGTGCGAGATTATATTTACACTAGTAACAAGAGAAAAGTTTAAAAACTTCCTTTTGGGCTGTGCTGTTGTTACCGCGGCCCAACTCTATCGGTATAGTCCATCTATGCGACAGAGATTATGTGCACAAGTGTGTTAGCAGACACAGGTGTGTCTACTCGCTTTTCTCTTACTCTGATTCTAATGGGACGGAAATCCAACACGCGCGTCGTGTCGTGTCGTGTTTTGCACTTTACGATATTATTAACGAGTTTTCTTCTGAAGTAGGTGTTACGCTGAGTCTATTAATTTGCATTTACGACATATCTATAGATAAACAATAGTCATAGCATCGAACGTAGCCTACGTTAGCCTCAAAATAACCAATGTACCTATGTGTGATAGCCATGTAATTATTTTCTGTACTGGTACTGATTGCACGGGATATAATTTATCTGAGAGAAAGGTTTAAAAATGTACGCAAGTTATGTAAAGAATTAAGAAACCCTTACAATTAAAATGTAAAACTCAAGATTTGATGATTTGAGGTAGGAATGTAGCTAAAGAGTGGACATCACTAGGAAGACGATTTTTTTTTTTTTTTTAATAATCCATTGTTTTAATGGATTAGGCGGCTTCCTCCAACGTGGTGGTCGGAGTCGTTTTTTGATTTGGATTTTTTGTTTAACTTTATATGTTTTTTAGGGTTCCGAAAAAAACTTCGGAACCCTTATAGGATCACTCCGTTGTCCGTCTGTCTGTCAGTGTGTCACCACCGTTTTTCTCGAAAACGGCTTATGATCTGAAGTCGAAATTTATACTGAATGTAAAGTTCAATGGTCTCGTAGTGTTTTAAGAATATCAAGCTTATAGCTTAACTCAGTAAAAAGTTACAGCTTGAAAACCACGGCTTTCTCACTATTAAAACAAATTAAGGGACATCTTCCAAAAATCGTTTCTTTCCACACCTAATTCTTAGTTTCATAGTAAGTCCCGTTATATTTTACAAACACCAGTATTAAAATCTTGCAAATTACGGAGATTTTGATACCTCTAAACCATATAATAGTACCTAAAACAGTAAAAAAAACAAAAAAAAAAACGATAACTTACTATGGCTTTTAAATTAATTGCAACGCTAAGGCTAAAAACAAACTATCGGATGCCGCGACTATAGCTGCGACTGATAAGTGTGCACAGTCGTTTGAGATCAGCAGGCCCATATTTCTATCGGACATCCGAACGCTCAAGGATCGTCAAAGGTTACGTTCGCGACTACGCCCGATATAGTGTCTAAAGTTCAATGGAATTTACTATCCAGCCGCGGCTTACGTGTCCGTTAGTTTGTTCAAAGCTTAACTTTTTACGCGTCACGTCCACATGTCACTTGTCACAACTACAGATTCACAGAACACTAATAGAATTTTTTTTCTACTACAGATTATTATTACAACTTTTTTACACTGACCTCTAGAATTAATCTATGAAAGTATTGATTTGTTGCTAACTTTTGTATAGGTATAACAAAGTTAGCGACACTGCATTGATAAATGCAATTACTTTTAATTTATTTCTCCACTATTACTTATTCATTTTTATTTATTCACTATTTATATTAGTTAATAAAATTATGGCGGTCGGTGCACCATTTGCAATATTATTAGTTCCAGAGACACTCGTATGTCAAATGTGGTGCTTCAAATTGATTCATAACTATTAAGGTATCTAATCATTGGTAGGTAGGTCTAGGTAGGTAGGTAGGTACCTGCAGAGACAGCCAGTCCAGTAGGTATTAATCATAGCATAGATTTCATAGAGGCGTAGACAGCTGTCTACGGTGTTCAAAGTTGGTTCAAAATTCAAACTTTCAAAGCCAAATTCAAACAAACAAAACACAGATCACTGACACTATATACTAGTAAACAAAAGTTCAATAGTAGTTTGCACAAATAAGCATACTAAATGGTTTATATTCTCTTGGAGACAAATAACATTTGATTTCTTGTTTTATATGTGGGATAGTTACATTACATTTTACAATATTAGTACTGAATCAGTGTTTTCTTTTAACTTTGTATGGAGGTGAACTTCGTATTCGAGACAGAGACTTAATGCATATACTTAACTTTGTGAATTAAACCCATTATCAAAATGGACAATACTCCATCGCCAATGGATAATACGTCATCACCAATGTCGGTGAGTACTACTTATTTATTTTAATCTCTCGCAAAGAAGCATTAGAAAGGGAAACTCAAACTACAACTCCCAAATTCATGCAGTTATCTAACTATAGAAATGCCTATCTATAGAAGACAGTCTCAGACTTAAGACCGAGTTAAAACTTTATTATTGTTACTGTTTTAATTATTAATAATGCTAACCTAAATTTTGTCCCATACCATTATAATAATTCCTTCAACAAGTTTATTTAAATAAGTATTCTTCATGTCAATATTATATAGAAGTATAGATAATTTATGTGTTGTACAACAATATATAATAATATAATCAGAGATAAGCATAATTTATGCAAAGGCATTTGTTAAGTAACTTGCAAAACTGGCGTGCATTATAATTTTTTGGACAGGCCAGTTAAATAATCATTTGACAATAGAAAAAATAGAAGCACATTCTACTTTTGCTGCCAGCTAATTGCAAGTGCGCTCCCCACACTTATAGGAGACTTTAGTACGATGACAAGTTAACATGTCCTGACTTGTCTCGTTGAAAGGTTTGATGTAGGATTTGTTAAGAGTTTAATCTTAGCTTGCCAATTTACCAGTTACTTATATTATTTTAACAATAATTATTTTTATTTCAGGTTACCAGAATACCAGACTATTACTAGAGTTTGCACTGCATGTTGGATTGCTGCTAGAAGAGATAATATATTCAGAAGTAAATGCAGCACAATGTCAATTTTTTGTTGTTGATATTTGGTTCCTTGAGTATGGATAATATTGATTATGAAGAATCCATACATATATCTGTACCTCCACACAACCCAGAGAACCTACAACTTTTAGGATTGTGTCACAAGCTCATATACAATCTGTGTTTACCTTGAGACATTATATATTTTTAGGATAAAATGTTGAATGCCTATTGGTGCCAATTGCAGTCAAAGAAATGTTATTAAACTGATATGCTGAGGCATTATTTTCAAATCACTGTGTGGTAAGCTCAATGTCAACCTTTGCTATGTTTATATATCACCTTTAGAATTAATGTGATTTAACTCAAAATTCCTGTAACTTCTGTTGTTGTAAAATGTATTTAACATTTAATATAATATGTATTACCAATCCATACGTATAAGATGATTAAGTATTAAGATAATTAACTTTTTTAATAGTTTTATTGGCAGAGATACATTCAATTTTACTCAACACTACTTTTTTGAAGTCTTGCTCATTTCCCACAAATTGCAATTTTTGAGTTAGGTCACTTTAATTCCAAAGTTTGTATCTCCTACTCACATTTTTTATAGGTAAGATAAACTTAATGAATAAATTAAATTGTTTTTATAATTTTGTATTATCAAAATACTGTATCAACCCCAAAATAATATAGTAGTAATAGGCAATTCATAGTTCAATGATACGGAAATCAGAGAGAGAGAATAGGTGTAAAGCCAACGTCTTTATATGCTCTCTGAGGTACAGATATAATGGAACCTTGTCATCTGCAGTAGAACATCCACTAGACCAACGAGACAAATAATGTGATGAAAGATGGAGATTGGGGACTCTGTGAGAAAACTACACAACCCCATCGAGTTTGGGCTTTTTAATTTGTCTTGACAAGTTCTCTAGTCCTAAATGATATGCAGGTTCTGATGATGAAGCCGAAAGGCGTTTATGGGAACTCTGTAATGAAACGACGTAACCCCATCGAGTTTCGACTCGTTTGATTCTTTTTGACGTTTAGAAGGTCATTAGTAGGTACCTAATTGGTCAATAGTTTCGGAACCCTCAGTGCGCGAGTATGACTCGCACTTGACCGGTTATTGTATTTTTGTAAGTCGATTTTTAAAGGAACAAGACAAGTGCAATTCCTAACCATGTTGAATTTCATATTCAATAATATAAAATGAACATTGCGTCTCTATTACCTTGTCTTGTTCCTCTTAACAGCCGTTCCTGCTACTTTGGAGCAAAATTCCAGGAACACCTGTCGACTCCCATCGTTTTCTAGAATGGCGGGGATGGAGTCACTACACAGGCTTATTCCGATTTGCTGGTGCAGATCCTCGCGAGTTCTGCTGTGCTGCGGACAATCGATGAGTAGGTGAAGGATTGACTCATCGACACTTTCATCGCAGACACAGCCCGGACTATCTTTGCACTTAAACCTGTGTAGGTACTCCGAAAACCCGCCATGTCCAGTGAAAACTTGGGCCAAAAGGGGCGTTATTTTGATTTTCTTTAATATCCTGTATGCCTTTTCTACTGAAGGCAGAAAAGACTTGGTCACGGAGCCTGTCACTCCCTTTTTATATCGATCAGACCATTTCATGACACTTTCCTCCCTTATACATTTCTTTATGTATGAGATTGGACAACTGTCATAATGGTCTGGTTCTGAGCTTAGTGACAGCCTCCTTGGCCAAGAAGTCGGCTCTTTCGTTCCCAGCAAGTCCCACATGAGCTCGCACCCAGAAGAGGCTGACCTTTTTTTGATTTGTCTTTAAAAGAGCTAAATTTCTTTTAATGGCAAATGCCAAGGGGTGGAAGGTTTTGGCGTTTCTCAGCACCTCCAAGGAAGACCTGGAGTCACTGAAGATATTCACGGAGTTGTCATTGGTTTTTATCGCGACTTCTGTGGCTTGAAGGATAGGAAGACGATTAGTCCTATATATTTAGATTGAAACAAGTTCTATTTGTGTTCCAGCGGCCTACCCTTACCTCCACGAACCTAAGTCATAAAGCCAAATGACTCACTAGGTTCGTTGTTTATTTTTTATACCTCAATTACCATTAACACTGACTAATACACGTTTCTCACGACAAAATTCCTGTTCATTTGCCATGTATTTAACAGTCTATAAAGTGTAAAGGCAACAATTTAGTAATATTTATAGGCAGCCGGTTAAGTACCGGCAAACTAATCATTATTAATTCATTACGGAGCGGGTCCCGATGGTCTATTTGTTAAATGGGGCGTGATTTATGTTTGGGCGAGCGCTCAAATAGGTTACGGCGCTTCGACGACCGGCTCTGCCCGGCTCAAACACTGAAGAACCAATTCAATTTACTATGTTAATTTTTATATTTTCAAGACACTTTTCGACTCGTCTGATATCAATGATCCCCACAGAACACGAGCTTACGCTGCTTGTGTACAGCGGCTGCAACATGTTTGAGATTGTCCGTCATTTTCGTGGAGATTCTTCCAACACTGTGCTTTCGGCTTTCCGGCACAAGGTCCCCGTTCTAGGATCTCGGTACCTTTTTCAGTTCTTAGAACTTTGTTACCCATAGCCACTACAGCTTAGCATCTCGATGAGCTATGTCGGTAACTCTTATTCTTCTATGTTTCCTCTTATCTCGGATTAAATCACTATTTGAAACTCCGAGCATCTAAAATGATCTTTAGCTTTCTCATGACACTTATAGTTAGCAAATATAATTTTGTGGAATAAAAGCAGCGGTGTCTGGATCTCTATAAGATGCCTATTCCAGCTGTAGACATCTCTGTGATTATCCCAGCTAACATTATTGATGATTATTCTAAGCAATGTTGATTATATCTTACCTAAGTTGGTATCGGGACGGCTGGCCGACTTCGGATGTCCTAATTTCGCCTTTATAGGCTACCTACGTACTTCCAAAAACAGGTTAAAGTTTTAGCCTCGATTATCATAATAATATTCTCACTAACATCTATTAGTTGAGTAGACGCAGAAAGGTCGGAGGGTAAGTATACCTCATATTATTACCATTTTCTCGGTAAAGGTAAGTATAGGTATTCATTAATTAATGGGAAAGGACACGGCCCTCAGCTACGTGGAATGTGGCCCAGAAACAGAACCACAAATGTGAAAGTTTATGCTTTGTTTTGTGTAATAGTATATAGCTAGGGTTCGAAAACCTATTTTATTGTTAAATAATCCTCAAATGTTTTAAACTTAAACCACCGTTAATACAGCGAAAAGGTCAATTAAATTCATTTCGCATGATCGGCTAAGTCGTTCGATAAAGTCTATTACAAAATAAAAACTAAATTAAAATTCCATTAATTTTATAAACTATTTTCTACGTCTACCTGGCGCAGTTGTGAGCTGTGGTCTTATAAGTGGGAGCTCGGGCTACGGTGCTATGATGGGGACCAATGAAAGATTATTATGGCCTTCTAAGCTGGTCTTCAATCACCGTACCATCTCAGTCAAGGGTCATTTTCTTTAATTCTCTATTCCCTCACTCTCATTGATGAGACAGCGATCCGACACGATCAGAGAACCTTCTGTACCACTGATACTATTCTGTGCACAAACCCACAACCTCATAATTCACAGACGAACAAGCGAGCCACTACACTAACGTAGCGGAATTAATATTACAAGCAGCCTGTGTTCCTGCCATGTTTGAGGTCTCAAGATGTCACATGACAAGTGGAATGGCTGTATACGGGCCAGCTAACTCAAAAATATATCGAGATAGAACGGAATCATATTATTATGAGGCTAAATAGCCTTTAGCCAAAACCACGCCATTCGTGTTGTTTGAAATTAATGCTTTCGTTGAAAAGCACTCCTTTTAACCGATTTCCAAAAGCTCTCAATTCGCCTTCCAAGCTTATTTATAAATTTTAAGTTACTTTTGCCCTCAACTTCATCCGCATGGACAAATCAACAAACAAACACATTTCCGCAACTAAAACAACATATTAATAAGCATTTATATTGTATTTGGAAACTTTTGTTTTATTCGATGATAAGGAAACTCTTCACTGCGATCTCGCTTGATGGTAAATGACAATATAGTGTGAAATAGCGGGCTAACTTGGAAGGTCAATCAAACCTATGTCTCAGTATATTGCACACAGTTGGCATGCATGCCCTGCCCGATTCTCCGATTATTTTAAATGGAACGGCATTTTAAATCAGTGGCAGATTTACCTGACGATTTAGAAGCACTTTGTTTTAATGAAAAACTTTCTAATCTTTATATATTATTTCTAATAATTATGGCACACCTCGTTCCGAAAGTTAGTAGAACTTTTTAAAAATGAACATGTAGACAAAAGATAACACGTGTAGATAATAATATCTACCAAGGGCAGCCTTGTATGGAGTTGTGTTTATAAAAGGACTTCAAATAAAACCAACAATCAGTGATCGCGTGATTGTAATAATAATGTTCATTAACTTGAATCCGGAAAGCTTATTTAATATTCTACCTTGTGTTTTAATTTGGGTTTGAAGGGGTTGCGCAATTGGGTTATACTTATAAATCTTTGAAGTCAGCCGATGAGATTCAAATTTAAAATTGCTTAAGCTACACAATCACAGATGTAAATTTCGTTTCGTAGTACGTAAATAAATAATTTAAAATAATTATTTATACATGAACTAAATAATTTAAAATTATTAGTTGGCACTCGAGGCTCCAATCACAAGTCAAGGCTACTACCAGTACAGAATGCAGATTCTGCTGAAAAGAGGCATTTGCTATTTTGAAACAAAATATTTAAAGTAAGTTTTCCTGCAACCTCATCCACATGGAGTTAAGTTTTTAAAAACCCGCTGGAACCTTCTGTTTTTCCTGGATAAAAAGTCTATGTTACTTTCAATTCTTTCGATGTTGCTCTGTTGCTGCGTGATTGAAAGACAAATAAACAAACTCTGATTCTGCCATGTGTTGATTTTTGTCATCTGCAATGTATAATAAAAAACCCAAAGTAACTGGACTATTAGATTTTTACTAATTATTAACAAGCTTCTTTCAACAAATATAAAAATATGTAGAAAATATCCATAGGTGTACAGTTCAATAAACTTTACAAACAACATCTATATTTAAATCCGGATTCACAGTGACATACGCGCGTACGGCTTACGGCTGTCTACAAAAGAACGACAAAAATGTGACTATTTTGTAAACTTTCAAATTTAAACTGTTCCCCGGCACTCCTTTGATCAGCTTGTTTTTGACGCGGCTATTTTGAACGCCAGAGAGATAACGTAGCAGACAATATTAATTGGTTTCAAAACTAACGAGTTGACAATGACATGTTTCGTATTGCATTTGAATTTTGGTATTGGTTTGTTTTAGTTAGGTACATAATATGTTATTTTTAGACAGCATGACCTCAACGCAAAAATGGGGTGTTTACCTGCATTTGATCAACGTAATTCTTTACACGGGCTACAGTTAAGGACAGAGTGACATAAGCTAACTTTTACCTTGGTTCTCGAAGCTTTTGAAAATCTAATTCCACGCGGATTAAATTCCAGGCAAAAGCTACAGTTATAAAGTAATATTTATCGCATTGGTAAACTCTACCTTTTATATTCATTTAAAAATCCAATGCCAGTAGACAAATACAATTTGAATTATTATAAACAAGCTGATGCCCGCGACTTCGTACACGTTTATTAAGGGTTTTGGATTCCCGCGGGAAGTCTACCGTTTTCCGGGATAAAATGTAGTCTTAGTGTTAATCCTGGGTATGAGCTATCTGTATTCCAAATTTCAGCCAAATCAGAGTTACAACATGGGTTACAAACACACACACACACACATACAAACTTTCGCCTTTGTAATATTAGTGTGATATTCATCGCATTGGGAAACTCTACCTGTTATATTCATTTAAAAAACCAATGCCATGCAGTGGACAAATAGGTACAATATGAATGATTACAAACTCAATATCTGTTTACATTGGGAAACTCTACGTGTTATATTCATTTAAAAAACCAATGCCATGCAGTGGACAAATAGGTACAATATGAATGATTACAAACTCAATATCTGTTTACATTGGGAAACTCTACGTGTTATATTCATTTAAAAAACCAATGCCATGCAGTGGACAAAATACAATATGAATGATTACAAACTCAATATCTGTTTAGTGAGAACCTGCTCGTGGTTTCAGGAGCATTTAAAAGTCGCGCATGAACTGTGGAACAAATTGTGCAGAAGCCGGCCCGCGCTAACAGCTTCACTCCACGATTATTCAAATCACGATCGCCCCCAGCATCGCGTTATATGAAATCACTTGCATGGATACTACGCTCGTATGGAAAACGCTGCGTCTATAGTTACATGTCCTGGTGCTTTTATTTGTGTCGTCAAAGGGACGATTTGCCTATTTTTACCAGACAACGGTAAAGCAGAAGCGCAGGATTGTAATGTTAGCAGTCTATGTATGTATGTGTCTATGTAGATGTCTTTTTGCGCATGTTCCATCGTAGCACCTAAACTACTAAGCCGATTTAGATGAACAATCGATTCGTTATAGTGGTGATGATTAATTCAAGATTCACCGCAGTTCACCGTAACAACAATTTCGCTTCTACCCTTTTTTCCAAGCAAATTCTGAATTAATTACATTCATATCATATCATGTGAAATATGGATGATTTCACATGATATCCAAGTATTACTAATTAATTGTTTGAAGGGGCGTAGAGTTTAGCCGAATCCACGCGATATGAAATTCATGAAATTCTAATTTTAATAACGTTTTATTACAGTTTAACATTCAAAATTAAATCAAACTTATTTTATAAGTGCCGTTGAATAATCTCAAATGAAATTTATATTATAATTACACCAAAATCATAATGACGAAAAATTACTTGTCTGTTTATTTTTACCCATTTTGCTGTTCCTGAAGACCTATATAGGGTTCTTTAGTTTACATAATAATACTATCGTCAGGTAAAATAAGCTCTGAAATGTATGTGTAACGTGGGTAGCAAAGTAAAGTACTCACGCGTAGAGACATCCCCTCTTTTTTCATTTTACCTGTTGCCATCTGTACTAGAACACTTACCTAGCCAAGTATACCTGACGCTGAATAATCTTCAACCAAAGAGCTATTCGGTGTTTGCGTCGTCATGTTAAACCGATCGACGTTCACCGCCGCCGACGATCGCCACAGAACACGATCTTGTGCCGTTTATATCCCGTGGTTGCTTGAGAACCTTTGCACCCTAATGGAATATATCTTGATGCAACTACTCGGTCACATAGGGGTCGGGTCCCCAACTGTTGCCGCTTCAGTTTCGCGACTCGATGAGCTAAATTAAATGCCGGCGTATGGTAAAATTAAGCTCTCAAAATAATCATGAAAGTCAATCGCGCATTATCGGCGGAATAAAACATAGCCCTGAAGGCATTACCATATGGACGAGCTAAGTGATTTCACATAACGCAGTATGAAAGGCGCTCGTGATTTGAATAATCGCGACCCGAGTGGCATTCCCTTCTGCTCCGCTGGCTGCGACTTACAACTTTCCTATTTTCTCGATGTGCCCACTTTTAATATCGTCTATTTATAAATTAGATAGCCCTTTATTCGAAGCTTTACGCTTGACGACACATTAACAATTCCAATTGTTCATGATTTTAATTTTGGCATCTCCCCGGTATGGCCGTGTGACACCGAAAACTTCCAAACTTCAAGCTTCCTGCTACTTGAAATTTCTTGACAGAAAACTTTTTGTCCGAAATCCTCGAACCCTCCCCTTACTTATTTATTCGATGACCCTTCATAGATACCCTCTATTGATTCTCGATACACCTTGACTATGATTTCACCTGATGGTATGTGATGACGTAGTTTAAGATGACAGCAGACTAAATTGGAAGTTAATTTACAATCTATTCTACACGCCATCGTACCGAAACAATAAATCGCTTGGCGACACGTTCTTGATGGTAGGATGGTAACTTACCAAGGCGAATGCCTCCCATCAGACCAAATTAGAGTTAAATTAGAAATTTTAAACCAAAGTGCTACTGTCGGGAATCGCCTCGCACTCTTTCCGACATATAATATAACCTCATCGCTTATAATTCTGATCTCTCTTTGGTTAGGTTTGATAAAAGTGAATAAATAGAGATTGCGCATACTATAGTGCCTATAATACTTATTAATTATCTCGTAAGTAGTTTATTCCTCAAGTAAGACCTCACGTCCTAGAACTTCGTACCCATCCCCTTTTGATAGTCTGGGAAGGTATCAAAATGGGAGGAATCATCAACATTTAAAATAAATCCGGTGTCCGTGTTTCGTTCTACGTATTATTTGCGTTTGAGACTTTTAAGACAAGAGTCAATAGGCATTTTATAGGCAAGTGCGCTTCAACCTAAGCCTCATCAGTGATTCTCGTCAAGAAGAAGCCTATCTGGCAATAAATTTTTGTAGCAAGAAATTACTCTGTGCTCCGTATAAAAAGATCTTTTCAAACCCGGTATGTAATGCTATACCCCTAAGTTGATACATCTTAAAAATAAAAAACGGGGAATTATACTTACCGTATTTAAGACGGCGCGCGGCGGAGTGTGCGAGATTAATGGCTCCAGGCCAGATTAAATACGTTCTCATTTTTTGCACCTCCTATATCATTGCGAGCGCCCGACTCTACGGCGGTTAATGCTTTTATTCTTATTAATTCTCCACCAGCCTCTTTCAACTTTAAATTAAATTCTTAACCTGAGAAATTCATTCACAACTCTATGATATAATCCTCGCGACTGAATATCCACATATGTGGAATTGTTCACAGCTGTCTGTGCAAACACAAGTGCACTTTCTATTCCCTCGTTCGCACAGCCAGATATGAATCTATCTGCAATCCAACATGACTGGTGTACCTACCTATAGCGACGCACTGATGTCGTATCTGACTTTGCTAACTTCCGTACTTCGAGCTGCTACTGAAAATTTCTTGACAGAAAGCCCTATTACCCTATACGATGTATTTTTCGCTCGATCCGACTTGAATCTAAATAAAACCTCACGTTCAGTCGAGTCGAGCAAGCTTACCGCTAGACCAATTTGGCAGTCGACTTTAAATTGAGAAACTCTATATTTACAATTTCCGCATTGACAACACACAACACAGATTTAAATGAGGTTAAAAATTACTTGCCATAGTACAAAATTTCTCAAATAACAAGTCGCAGAGAGTCGCTGGATCCACGCTGCGTAAGACTGAGACTAAGCCTGGAATTTATAGACTGCACCCTCTCTCTCTGCTCAGATTCAAGACAGAGTTAAAACGAGATAGTTTCATATCAGAGCATATTTGTGTCTCTTTTTAACTCTATCTTAAGTCGGAGTCAATTCAGAGCAAGCTCTATAGATATCAGCTTTAAAGTCCATGCAAGAGACCTGTGTCCAGCCGTGGACGTCTATCAGTGATGAACAAGAACAAGAAGAATAGAATCTAATAGAAAACGATGAATGCAAGTGGCAACGGACCCATGATCATTGATGTAGGTACATATCATTTTTAATTGAATTGAATTTACATGAGTCAGTCATGAACTATACTCGCGTGAACTAATCTTTCAACTTTTACTTTCTTTTTCGAGTTTTTTTATTTTAAACCTAGTTACTGTACTTTAGCCATACTTATGAACATTACGGCTAAGATGCGCGCCACGAAAAAATTTGTCATCATTTTACTCGTGAATCTCTATAGAGATTCACATAAAGATTACGAGTAAACGTGTTGACAAAACTTTCTCGTGGTCGCGCATCTTAGCCCTACAGACCGTGAGATCACTCTTAGCTACTTAGGTACCTACTTGTCATCGTATAAAAAAAGTTGCTAAATCCCTTCTTAGGTACTTTGAAGGTAGGTTATTCAAATTATACGGCAACATCCTCCACCCGCAAGGAAAAAAATTTTCGCCATCAGAAAATGGAAAGTAAAATCAGACATTATAACCCCAGCTTGCTTATTTACATTATATTATTATAATATGCCTACGACGTCTTCCACATTTCCCCACATATTTTATTTGCATTTTTAGACATATTCGTAAACTCCTCGGATTTTCCTCAAAGATATAAGCATCAAGTCAACCAAATTCTTTCATTGCTACGTTTTCAACAATACGGCCATACGGCGGAATACCTTTATTAACGCTGCTTACAAATCTTACGTCCTATTCAAACCGTTTTAATCCTTGTTTTCAAGAAGATTAGGGTTATAGTTGCGTAAATGTTTTTGGTCATAATTGTTGTGGGACCGTGCGGTGTCGTAATATGGTCATTTCTATTCGAGACCGTTTCGGCCCCTTCGCCTCAAGGGCGGAATGTAACTTTGTACATTATTTGTTGTTTTTCACTATATGACCTCTACATGGCCAGGGATTTTGGAAGTAAATAAACATACTTTATTATAGGGTTGCCTGAATAAAAAAATATATAAATGTACCTTTTTGGGTTATTTGCCTTCACTATGTACTTCTTACGTGGAATACGTACCATTTATTTTTACCACAAAATTATGTATCACAATTTTTACGACCATCCTTATGTTATCATGAGTTTCTTGCTGGTTTTTCTCGGTTGGAACGGTATTCCAAACCAGTGGTAGATCCACTTGACTACCTACTTAAAAGCACTTTGTAAAATTTTATTTGCATTTTTGAATTAAAATCTTTTCCCTTCTATTGGGATATTATAGTTTGGAGGTCTCAACAGGGATTTGATGCTTGACAATTTATAATTTTGAAATGCTCTGCTGGGAGGCTTCGGTCGAGTCTAGTGGTCCATCTAACGATGAAGCCGCACCGCCTACTAATTAAACCTTCAGGTTAAACAAAGAAGAAGTTTGGTATAAAATGCTCTACTTGTTCCAAAGATCGCTTTCATCTTAGACTGCATCATCATCAGGTGAGACTTCTGCCAAGGTTTAACTTGTCTCATAGTTTTATGTTTGCTAGTTATATGTTTTTTTATAATTCAACTCAAAATAACAACAACAGAACTAATTCATTGTATTATAATTTGTTAAGCTTCCCTTTTGTACGATCAGTTCATTATTTTTTTAGGTTCGCCACTTGAGGCTCTTTCAAAAAAAACCATTGATATAAATCTAGACATTACCGTGCAAGTAATAGAGGTTGAAATCGCGTATTTATGAATGAGTAATTAATAATCGAGCATCGTATATTCTGCGATACAGTCAATTAGCAGTACATGCCTATTCCCGACGTATACTCGTTAATCATCGAACAACCGAATGAAAAGTTATTGGTTTTTAATTAAAATCTCGGCGAGGAGCTGAGCATTGTTACTATGAACCTAGCCTGTACAGGCCACTCACTCCTTCGTTGGAAATTTTAAATATTTTAGTATAGGTACGTAGAATTTATTCGTAAAATGGTCCTTTTGTTCTGTTAGTTGGAAATTTTATTGAAGTTATTTTAACGTAGGCAATTTTGTTCTTTTAATTGGTTTTATAAAGGTATTAACTGACATATTTGCATAAACCCTATATTTTTCTTGTTGTTGTTGATGTTTTGCATAGGTATAGTTGAGAACCTGTCGAATAACATAGACATCAAATTTAAGCTTATAAAATAAAGGGTTTCCGCAGAATAATTAAAAAGTTTAACTCCACATGGATGCATTCTCTGTGAATTATTCATAATAATAGGTAAAAGTTTAAAAATATCTATCAACTCACATAAAAAAAACGCTTTAACCCTACCTAAAGCCGTCTCCAACCGCCCCTATAACGGCCCCTGTCCTCACATCTAACCTATTTAACCACAACACGTCAGACAAACCACCATCTGTACGTGAGGGTAACTATCTAACATATCTAAGTAGGTATTTAATCAAATACCCTAATCTAAACCTACGGGTAATATATATTCGATTAGGGCGTGATTGCTATCACCACCCATCAATCAAATACCACGACCTAGACGCGGGAGCATCCAATAGCCGTATGAGTCTCTGGAAGAGACTGAATTAATGACGTCCAAAGCGCTGTATTTATACTAACGGCACGCGGCGCCAGACGGACGCTACGACGTCAACAAAGTCAAACTACCTACAACTAGTCTTATCAAACTACCTTCAATACCGACATTAAAGTTGTATATCTTTACTATTTCAATATATCGCTAACATATCATAAACACGAGGTGTAAATATTGTGATTTTTTCCGTCAATAAAGCTTTTATTAATATTGAAAAGGAAGTTGTAGCACGAAGCAGTTCGCCGTAGCTGAAGCTGTTAGCGGCGGCGAAGCTGCGCGCGAAGATTATTCAAATCACGATCTTTTCCATATTTCGCATGCGCTTCGTAAACGTTTGAGCCACGTCCGTATGTTTTGAGAGCCATGTTGTATTTTATTACAAGTAATAGGTGTGAATTTTTGCTGAGCGGAGAGTCCATTACCAGTTAAGTTTTACTCGTTCTTGGAACACTTCTCACGATATTATCATCATCTTTGCAGAGTGCGAGTGACTTGCCAAAGTTAACACACAACTTTAACTTCTACAAATATTGCTAGTATAAATAAGAGATAATTCTCTCCTGTGCTAAAAATGTTTTATCTCAAAAACTACGATTTTTTAAAAATGTGTCAAAATTTTAGTTTTTGATTTTATAGTAAAGTCTTCTGTGACTTCAATTTTCAACTAATGTAGTTTTCATAGAGCATTAATTGACGACTTTTTCTACATTACTCGTTAAAATCACTATCGAAGTGATAGTGATACAAAAATACTGTTGCAGCAAGTGACCAAAACTTCTAGCTGCGTAGGCTAAACTTTTTGAAACTTCTTTGTTTTCCTGGATTACAAAAAAAATGTCCGTCCCATGGTGCAAGCTATCACTGTGTCCATCAAGATCGGTTCAATGGTGTATAATAGTCCGAAAAACTTGTGTATGTCTAGTATGTCTAGATTATTACAATCAATATAATCCAATGTGTCAAAGTCCTCGAGTGACAACCTTGTACCTGAAAATGCAGCACTGCAAGACCCAGAAGATAATACGGACTATCGTGGCCGCTGGCAGAAGCTGGTTAAAAGCGGCACGAGACCCTGCTTTGTGGCGATCCTGACAAGATACTTACCTATGTCCAGCAGTCAACTGTTGAAACAAAGATGAAAACGACAAAATTAAATAAAATTTAAACTATTTTCATTAAGAATTTGAACAGTAATTAAGCCTCCGAAACAAATCCAGTTGTTACGGTCGGGATGGGCTAAACAAACTTCAGCGGAACGTATCTCCGCGTGCAGACACTTTGTCTCAACCCCCGCCCCTCACTAGCAACTTTGTTACCACGGGGGTGCACTCGCTAAATCACGGCTGAGCAACCTAAACATCGGTTGCCGAAATTTTGTACTTTATGTAAGTATCTGAAGCATAGAATCGAATAATTTTTTAATTTTATTTTACAAGAAAAGTTACAGCTTATTAGAAAAATAAGAACTAGTTAATAAATACAAAAGAAGAATTAAAGCTAATTACAAGTTTTCACAGATAGAATTTACATATGAAAAAGGGGAAAAAAAAACACTCAACTGGGAGAAGGAAAAATATTTTAATAAATAAGTATTATAATAAATAAGTTTATTCAAATAAACCTTTACAATGTGCTTTCTTATCGTCAAATGAATCTACCACTGGTTCGAAATGCCGTTCCAACCGAGAAGAACCAGCGAGGTACTAGGCGGTTGCTCTTTTAAAAAAATTAAAAACATCACCACTAAAAATTTAAAACTTATTCATAAATAACCATGAATGTCATGTAATAACAACTAGTATGTAAACCTTCCTCTCTCATTACAACGTTGATACACAAGTCCCGTTCGTCTATAGCATTTTCATAACGTTTACTTAGGACTGCGCTCTGTAATCACAATTTGATTTATTGCTGAAAATTGTAGACTACCCACCGTGAAAACACTTGCGTTTAATTTTTTAACAAGTTAGCAAATTATTTCAGTTGGTTTTTGCTTACTTACATGAAAAAACGTTTTTCTGCTAATAAAACAGGTTCTTTGAACTGTGACGCAACTTTAATCATTGTTTTTCTAAATTATTTAGAATGGTAGATTAATGCTTTTTTGTTATTTATACTTATGCTTTTTTAAGATTTCACGTTGGTAACCTTGATTGCAGATGCTCATACGCTTAGCTAGTTACGGCACACTGCGTGCAGGGTTGCCAACATTTCTTCGGGTGATTATAGTATTTTTGAGAATAAGCAAAAAAAAAAATATAGTACGCTTCATAAATTAGTAGTTTTTTAAAAACGAGTAAAAATAATAGAGAATAAAAGTCCATTCTGCTGAAATATCGTATTTTTGCGTACTATATATATATGTAGTTCTTTGACATTGTAATATGCAGAGCTGAAATACAGTACAATACTGTGTTATAATTATTATAGTGGTATACGGTTGGCAACCCTAACTGCGCGGCCAGTGGTTATTGCACCTAAAGTTGCACCTGTACCCTGTGGTCACTGGCTCTGTTCCAGGCCGCGGAGTGTGACATGTCCCTACATAAACGTCTTTCACCTGAATTCTATTGACGGTTGGTAAACAACTTACCAGGAGTTATAGAACTTTAAGTGCCGGGGGCGCGTGTTTTGAATATTCTTATCAGAAAACTCCGCAGCAAGTACTCTTACGTGAATTTGAATTTATGAATTTTTCACTTCAACATGTTTTTACCTGTTAAATAAGAAATATAACAGTTCCCATTTTATACGTAGTTACTAGTGATCTCGTCTCCGGAACCTAGAACTCTTAAGGGGATCAGATATTTAATTAAGACCTTTGCTTTAAAAACAAAGCTCTGTTAGTCTTTCGATAGCGTAATAACTTGATTCACTCGAAAATTCATTGCTTCTTTTTATAATTGAACGAGCGAAGCGAGTTCTCTGAGTCAACTAGGGCGCTTGCCTACTAGACAGAGAAGTGTGTCCGTCTAAATGTCTATCAGAGCCCTATAACTTCTGAATTACTGAATATTAGAACGTGAAACTTGGTTGAAAATTCAGTTATATCCTGTAGTTGAACAACAAATACTAAAATTAGATAAATGTTATAAAGAAACGAAATTATTTAATTTTAATGCGCCATCTATTAGCATTATTGTGAAGCTAATAGCTTCACTATAATGCTAATAGATGGCGCTGTGTCAGTAAAACAGTTTTATGTCAACTATTATTTTTATATTGCGTCTAATGTCAAAAGTTAATTATTACAATATATAATTAAAACTTTTGGGAATTATGGGATATCGCGAGGTCTCAGTTCGGGGCAAACCACTAGTACATAATTGGTTGTATCATTTTCCTTTCTCTCACTAGATACTTTATCGAAAAGCAGTTTTAGTAAGTAACCGAGTCTATCTACGTGTGTAAGTTGTTGTTGAACCCTGTAGGAGCCATTCAATGCGATATAAATCCGAGAGCTGCACCTGTGGACAAGTAATGTGCGAACAGGCGCGCGCGTTGCTTTACATCAGCGTACTCCGGGCGTCGGGTAAAACGCACCCATAGCGAACTGTCAGTCCCTAGACTCGTCGGTCTTAAAAGAAAAACACGGGCGAGTACTGGAACTTAAGTTTATTTTTTTATTTTTTTATTGGATGACAAGATAGTCCGTGACTACGATCTCACCTGATGGTAAGTGACGATGGAGTCTAAGATGGTAGCGGGCTAACTTGGACGGGGGTATAACAGTGTACATTCAACCCATACCCCTAATCGGTTTCTACACGCCATTGTGACGGAACGCTAGTCGCTTGGCGGCACGTTTTTGGCGGTAGGGTGGTAACTAGCCACGGCCAAAGCCTGCCAGATAAAACTTGTTGTTGTTTGTAATTTTGTAGATTTTGAGGAACGCGATCGCGGCGCACGTTTTTACACAAACAAATGAATATCGAATGAATCAATGGTGAACCCCATTCGGTGGAGTGAACCCCATATGACTTTCAATTTCGCACTGTTTACTGACAATCACGGTTATTACTTAAATCATTTAGTGAATTCGGACTACGCAACTCGCGGGACCTCAAGAAGATCTTTCGGCGACTATTTCAGGGTCTTAGCTTTACTTGCTGACCAGGCCGGCGGGCAGAAACTAGGTCCATAGCTGGGCAGCGATTAGGCTCCGGAATTTTCCCACTATAATATTATATAGGTATCTATTTCAAATTTATTCGCGAAATTACTCACCACTGCCCCTAAGAGGTTTTCGTTTCGTCAGTAAACAAAGGGGTCACAGTGCGGAAGTAGACAGAGAATTTATAACATTTCAAAGTTATTTCCCCGTGCCAACAACAGGCGCGCTCACCCTGCGCCGGTCGCCTCACCTCGCCAAACTTTCACAATAATATATTTTCAAGTTGGTTCCGATTCCGACACGACGTATGTAACGAGTGAACGAAGTTTGTCTCAACTCTCAACTCCGGACCGCTCTGAAGGAAATAAAACCCGCTATAATACAAGCCTCGACAATATAGTTGGGAGAAAGACTTTTAGCAACTGTACGGGTGTTTGCTTGAGAACGTCTGTTGCACTGTTTTTTACGTAGCAAGACCAGATTTATAAAATCTAAAATTTTTAAATTGGCTCAGTCTCGAGTGTGGTCTGTCTAATCTGGGAAACTTTGGGAGCGGCTGGTTACTACGTTTCAAGCAAAACTGTATCGTTATATCGCCATTTCTCACCGCAACATAGTAATTTATTTTAAAGTGAAGTTTGTCTCGACTCTCAGAAGAGGGAAATCTTAATTTAATCAAAAAAAAACTCTTCCTATACTAAAAATGTAAATGATTTACCTTAACTAAATTTTTTGGGGTAATCTCGATACAAAAAATCGTTCGAAAAAATCTGTGGCACACAAAATGGTGTCAAATCGGGAAGAACCTCCTATTTTGGATTCGGTTAATTAAATTAAAACATCAACGCAAAAATCTCCCGCTAAAGTCAGCGAGCTGTGTCGTCAAGTCGCAGCCCCGGATCAAAGGCACCTGATTTACCTCTTTGGCGCATAAAAACCCTTGATGGCGGGATATTAGGGCTTAATGAGTCACGGGGTCTGTTTACTGGCACCGCTCGCCAAAGTACAGAAACCCCGGGGGTCTTAATTTTCGAATTACGATTAAGTAATGAAAAGTGCCAAAAAAATTTAAATTCATTATTATGGTATCGCACATTCGAGAAGCACGTGCGCTAGGCGTTAAAGAGCATCGTGATGCGATATGTTTGACGCGTGAGACTGAATCTTCAATTAGCACTAGATAGATTGAATTCAAAGCAATTTTTGCAAACATCTTAACTCAATGCAATTTAATAGATTTAGAAATACATATCAAAAATTCCGAGGCCGGCGGAATTCGAACCCACTGTGTAATGTGTCGCTACTAGATGTCACTAACAGTTGCTATAAAACTGATTGAAAAAGTAGATACATATCACTAATTTCGTGGCTGACGTGTGGTTCGGCCGTGGTATAACGGTTAACACACTCGGGCGCGATTCCCAGAGAGATGTGGGTTCGAATCCCGCCGGCCTCGGAATTTTTGATATGTATTTATAAATCTATTAGGTTATTTCCTTTAAGTGCAATTTTCAACGCAAAATTATTAAAATGAAGCCGAGTCTGATACTGGGAGTTTTCAAAAGTTTGGGAACCTCTTGTCAAACCAATCTAACCATCATAACCTGGCCCCGATTCCTTGCCTCTATCAAGAACATTTTCGTTATAATGGAGGGTTTTTATGAGCAATAGGGGTCGCGTTACGCTGGGCTGGTGCAGGTTCATTACCCGTGAAGGCAGGGCGGTAATACAGTCAGTCAGTAATTACGCGGTAAACTGGCGGTTAACTATAAAGAGACCGGTTATAAGGGATTTGTTTATTGGTAATGTTTTCTAAACACTGTAATTAAATTATTAAATGCGTAATTAGACATTAAAAAGGTGTTCTATTTTCATCGCCATCATCAAGCCAACATAACATAACAGCAATGCCAAATGCAAAATACAAATAGGCATAGTACGAGTTTGAAGTGAATAAATACGAACAGTTAAAATGAAACCAAGAAAATAAACATTTTACAACTTTCACGCTGATTGAAAGAATAACAACGTCAAAATTAACTTACCCCCATACAGTTAAACGACGTATTGTATAGTGGTAGCAATTACTCCGCCCCCAATTACTCGATCGTAACAGTGTTTCACAAAAACCCTTCGTGACTTACGGCGGCTCGATGAACTATTAAATAATTAAGAGTCATGCCTCATGCCAATTTACATGATAGAGCGCACCGCGGGAAATTAATAACTGAAACTATGCCACCTGAAGAGTGCTTGCTTCACAACTGGGGTGGCCAGTCAGTGGGAGATGTACGGGACAGTGCTAAAGATGTTTTAACAATGCGCAGAATGCCAGAAAAAAAATCCCGCGATAGATGTAATAAAGAATACCCGAAACCTCGCGTGAAACGCGACAGATGCTAGCGTGTAGGAGTGTAGTAAGTGCCAAATGCATCATGTATTCTAATAATTCGTAATATATATTTTTTTTTAAAGCGGCTGGTCCGTCTCTTGGTGATAGGAATTCTATAAAAAAATTTGGCTCTGTAATATGCAATACATTGAAAATAAATGCAAATTAGTTAAAAATTAGACCTAACTTCGCGATTTTTTTTGTCCAACAAACATTATTTTATGTTTTTACTCAATATCATCCCTTGGAAATATGATGTTATTTTTGCCTGTTTTTTTTTCGGATGATTGAAAAACTTGATCTACTGTAAAAATCAAATCTGCATTTGAAGATTTACCTTGACACGCACTCTTAATGTGAATACACTAGAAATAAATCCAAGTTCTGCAACTGTGCGATGTGAAACCTATTTTCCTGAGGGTGTTTTGGTGCCGTTATGAAACGTGTTTTGGAGTTTTTACAGAGTTATAAAGTTTGCATTGAGAGTTGGCAGGTATAGCGTTTCGTGGATGATGCAAGTTGCTTTATCTATCCCGTCCTCAGTGATTTTGAAAATTTTTATCAGGCTGCTGTTATTTAGTAATTTTTTATATTAAAATAAAAATGTCTTGATGGATGAAGGCGTTTGTTCTACTGTTCTTACTGTGCCTATCAAAATGATTAAAAAGAAATCCACTCTTAATTTCCACCAAAATTTACAACAACATTCAGGAGCGGGTTTAACAATGAGAACAGCATTTATGTATTTAGAAGAATCTTTATCACAGTAGAAAATTGTAAATTACGTGACACAAAACAGAAAATATCTAGAAGAGTGCAAAAATGGTTTTATCGCTAAGATATTATCTTAGATAAACTTTGTCAAAAGAGTTTCAGTGATCAGAGTGAGGAAAAGTGATAAAGTAGATTGACAAATATTTTGGATCAATTATTTCTAGTTTATCTACCAATCCAATAATTCATAATTTATCCTACCTCTATAAAAACCTTGGTACCACTACATGACCTATATAGGTCATTTATTTAGGCTATTTCCATATTGAAAATTGTTATGAGATGGATTTCAATTACTGAAGACCACTAGCTTATTTCATAATTATTGCTATACGATATTATTTATCAATATAAAATAAAAACCTTAATTAATTACTTATTGACTTATCGCTTTGCTTTGATACTATAACATTTAAAGTTTTATTAGTAATGCTAAAAGGTAATAAATATATAAGTATTTTAATGACTTTCTGTGCCTTTGATATTAGCTATAGAGTGTAACTTCTTCGGGCTGAATTTAATTTTGTGAAATTCTTGGAATGTGATATTTCAGAACAAAAATAACTCTAAATGTGTCTCTAAGATGCAATATGACTGCCTGCCTAACCTGCCTATATGAAAGAGCTCTAAGGTAAATCATATAGGTAGATTAATTTGTTTCTTACCGTTATTAATAGTTGATAATTATAGTATGTTCTTTTGTGTTATTAACTTTTATAAACGCCCATTGTATATTCGAGAAAAGTTTTTTCTTAAATCTGGCTTTCAATAGCAAAGAAGGCCTTGCAGCTTATGGTGGCCGGGCACTCTGCCGGGCTGTATCTAGGTTTACTTTACATAATATTTTTTGAAGCTATTTGTAATATCCTGTACATCTTTTTAAGCAATTTTTAAGATTTGAGACGATAACGATGGTTACTTGGTTATAATGAATAATTACGAAAATTATATTAACCTAGAAACTCATAACAAAATTCAATTTCAGAATTCACTGGCGAGTTTTCCTTTGAGAGGCTTTCCGAGAGAGGAGGATGTTACTCTCGAGTTGATCTCTCGTAAACGTGATAAGCGGCGGCGCACCGGCGCGGCGCCGCTCCTCGCGGTTTCACTTCTTGATGTTAGTTCAAGTTATCAATATTCTAACTGCTACTTCCTTAACATCATAGGCTTAGAGCTTGCGCATGGTGTTTTTAAGCTGTTTATACAATCCAAACTGTTCATCTTCGTCCTCATCATTATATGTATTATAGGCCATAGTCTACCACGCTGGCCCCATGCAAATTAGCATTTTTCTAACGTATTGCTAAATAGCACTTAAGAGAAAATGGCGTATACTATTTAGGTTACAAGTTAGATCATAACTAAGACCTGTGCAGAGAGATTCCGGAAAATCCCTGTGATAAACTTCACAGGGATTTTCCGGAAAAAAAGGAAAAAATATGGCTATGAATTTCTAAGTTTTATTGACACTTTCGACTTTTGGTCGTCACCGGCTCTTACACTAGGTGTAAGGGTAGCTTTAAATTGATGGTGCCGATAAGGCTTCGTCCTCGGAAAGTTTGTTGCTTTTTATTAAAATGAAAAATAAAAATGTTTTAGGTTAGCTTGGAAATTGTTGACAAGATAATAGGTATAAATAATTCGATTCTTAATAATTAATTAGTATACCAACTGTTATACCCAAAAGGATAGCTAGTATCGAGAAGACGACGGGGGACGTATATCCTAGTTGAATGTAACAACACATATAAAACGATAACGCGGATTAAGCAACTTTAACCCCAGTTTGTAACTGGATGGGTGTCCGGTGAAGGTCTGAATTCGGCTTTTATTTCGTCCATGTCTTAGACAGCTGTCGTTCGGTCGGTTATCATCACTAACGAGTGGACGCAGCGGCCATCATTTCACCAATACCCTGCCAAGACCCTTTGTATTGAAAAACCGACACATCCCGGATCTCACCAACATGTGGGCCAACACTCCAACATCTAACAAAGAGACCACGGACTCTCTTTTTACATGTTGGCCTCAAACATCGGCACATACATTGGCCAACATGGGCAGGAGCTGTTACAGTATTACACAAACTAGGTGTTACTTGCAAGTTTTCAATAGGCCCCGTTATCAATTCCCGCGCTGCTGTTGACAGGGGGAGGAGCGAGGGACGCGGGGCGGTGGGGGGAGGGGGGGGGATGATTAATGGAGCCACATCAAGTTCACTCGCTGCGACAAATGACCCGATGGAAAGTGAAACTTTTTTAAAAATCAATACACCTATTCAGGTATGACACGTTTGTGCTTACAATACTTAACCTCAGTAAGTTCAGGTCAGATTAAAAAAATCTTTAAGCAACCTTACCTTAATGTTCCAATCCAAGGTGCTGATCCAAGCGCAGTGCTGGCAGACTCCCCACTAGGTGGACCGCTGACATCAAACGAGTCGCCGGGAGCCGCTGGATACAGGCGGCGCAAGACAGAGACCTGTGGAAATCCATGCAAGCGACTTTTGTCCAGCAGTGGACGTGTATCCGTTAATAAGGAAGAAGACTTTATTTTTTACATTATTCATGAGATACGGCCCGCTGATGGACGGACGGACGGTCAGCGAAGGCTTAATAATAGGATCCCGTTGGCACCCTTTGGGTACAAAACCCGAAAAAATAAGTATAAATAATAATTTTGGTGGAGATTAGTATTTTTAAAATAAATAGACTAGTGCTTAACTGTTATCAGACTTGCTGGTAAGTGAAGATGTATTCTAAGATGGAACATATGCCTAGAAGATGTCCAAACTCGCTCTTGCATTAAAGGCACCCGAGTTAATAAGTTAACTTTGCAAACCCATGCGATGCTTAACGATTCGATTGGTCAGTATTTACAAAAGGAAATAATAAAAAACTAACAGCTGCTTATAGCAAAGAACAAATGCCAGCTCGACAATCGTTTCTCTGAAACTCAACCGGGCACGTAGCATAACTCAGCAGAAAATATTTCACTCGACTAAGTAAGTTAGTAAGTCGCAGACACAAAACTTAAACTGCTCGCAGGCACTTTTGTAAAAGTAAGGAAAATAATAACGAAAAAAATGTTCTTTTCCATTTTCTCTGACAGCGGTTTTAATTGATTTTGTTGGATGGTGATTTTCATTTCTGGTATTGAAAAAAATTCGTTTCAAAAAACCGACTTCTTACGGCACTCCAAAATTTAAAAATAATTTTAATTTGTACACGTTTGTCGAGGTTGGGCGGGCTTAAAAAGAAACGATGAAACCGATACGCGATGCTCATTGAACCATAACAACATTGAATTAGAGCTCAGTTTTGTGCACGCATTCTTTTTTTTATTACGTTTACGTATACGGATATGCTCCAAATTAAAACCGGTTGTACCTGAATTTGTGACTTTAAATCATTTTATTAATTTTACTTTTTTTTTAGTTAGTTATTCAACTTCAGCTTGGCTAATATCCTCTTATCCCCTCGAAATAAGCGGAAAGGTTGTGCTAGGAGTGGGTACGACAATAGTGCAACGGATGGGATTCGAACCTGCGACTTTTAAGTTTTGAGTCCGCACCTTTAACCGTTTAACTTTGATGCTAATGTCATCGAATACGAATACGATTAATCGAATTAAATGTTACACTAACCCTACAAACCCTTATAGGTACGTAATGTTAGTATGGGAGCGGGGTGAACAAAGGTCGGTAAATAAGTAAGGAATCACTTAGAAACCGTCAGAGGCGTCTATCAATTTTATTACTGCCGAGACTTTAAAGCTAGTGGTTTTACGGTGGTTTTTAGTGGTTTTCTGTACAGTAGCCGGCATATTAGAGTAGATGGATGGATAAAAACTTTATTGCACACAAGAAAAAAACAAAATTTAATACATCTTAAAACTACGCATGCAAAGGCGGCCTTATTGCTTACAGATCAATCTCTACCAGGCAACCAAGAGTAGGTATGTAATATGTATAGAAAATATTTCCGTCTGGATAATTCAAAACTATTATTACTACAAATACAAAAGTCACATCTTTCTGTCTGTATATAATAAAACCATGGTGAACTTATAATCTCAGTCACCTTTTCAATTGGTATACTAAAAAAAAAAAAAAATTTGGTATACGTAAAGCTTGTGTTAAGTGGGAATGATAGTACTGCAACGGTTGAGGAATTAACTTCGCCGTTTCGGTTTTTGATCCGTACCTTAACCATTGGGTTGTCAAAGTTCGAAATTACCTTATCTGGGCTTAAACGCCAAACTAATCTTGATGAAATTGAACTTGGAATGGATATTAGGTACCATTAATCTGGGATAAATTAATTAAAGAGCTCGTACGGGATTTTTAAAAAACCTAATAAGCAGACGCAGTCTCAAGCATCAGCTCAATTTGTATATAATCCTTCCTACTTCCTACTAATCCTACTTATAAATGTGAAGGTTTGGGTATATGGATAGATGGATGGATGTTTGTTACTCACGCTGCAACGACTGAACTGTCATTCGGCGGCGGCGAACTGTAGCCAAATGGTTGAAATTTGGCACAGAGATAGATTATAATCTGAAATAAAAATAGCTCGAGCACTTTTTGTCCAGGAAATAAAAGAGTTCCCACAGGAATTAAAAATCCTCAATCCACGCGTATTAGATCGCGGGTAGAACCTCATCAGCTAGAAATATATGCGAAAGTTTGTGAGGATTGATGTATGGATGGATGGATGGATGGATGTTTGTTTCTCCTTCACACCACAACGAACGAACCGATTTGACTGAAATTTGCAATGGAAATAACTAACTAATCTATCTATATCCACCAGTTCAGATGAGATCATAGCCAAGAACTTACATATCCCCCGTAAAAAATATTATGTTGAATTATTGTAGGACGAATTTTAAAGATCAATGTTCGAGAAGGTATAGGTACTTATACGCCTATTCTATACACCATGTAATCCTGGCCGGCGTACAGCGCTCCACACGATCGCCTCTCATGAATATGGATGCTGGGCGTGTACCGCAATGCTATTCGCTGCTTATTGATGTTATCTTCGGGCCATGCTGCGAGCCTTGACGTCGGGAAACCGATCATGCAGACCCAAAGGTGAATTCAACATCAATTGTTAATTTGAAATGCTCTTGGGGTATTTTCTGCATTTTGACATTGGCGATACGAACAGCGAAAGCGTAGTGGTTAAGAAGTCCGCCTCCATTTTGCGGGGTTCGGACATTTTGGAGTTATGTGCATTTTAAGTAATTAAATAATATTGCTTATTTTAATTTAACTGAGAAGAAAAACATCGTAAAGAAACCTCCACGTATGCCTGAGATCTGCGTTCCAGCTCCATAATGTCACTCCCATGACAACACGGCCCTTCCATTGCTGCTTTAGTTTTTTATGATTTAAGCTATGATAGTCACCTTGATAATTTTCTTAAAACTATTTTAGCAATAGAACAACTATTAGGAAGAATTTCTTATGGAGCAGCTTTAGCTAGATTGACACGTAATTGCTTCGAAAAGCAAGAGGGAATTCAGCTTTCGGTAAAGCTATATTCAGTAAGCCCCCGACGTGATAAGAGATACCTACAGATAAATCCCTAAATCTCTGTATGAGGTCGTCGCACCGCCGAGCTCCATCGCGATTAAGCTAAAAGCTAAGCCCTATCAACTTAAACTGCAAGTGAAGCGTACCAAATGTAAACAGCTGCACGCTCAATATAAAGGTGTTACTGGCAACTTTCAATAGGCCCAGTTATCAATATTCGCTGCGTTACTGACAGCAATGACGCGGGTATCGAGGGGGGGAGGTCAAGGGGGCAAGGGGTGGGGGTGATTAATGGAGCCGCGTCAACTTCACTCGCAGCGACAAATGACCCGGGCGAAAGTGAAAATTAAAAATAATATCCCTTACATTGTACACGTATGTGATTGGTTATCTTTGACAGTTTTGATCAGTGACTACACTTCAATGCTGGGCCAGCATATTGAACTCGGCACTGAACAAAGTCAATAAAGGCTTATTTATATCGGAGTATTTCGGTCGTTGGCGAAATCACTGCCCTACCAAGTATAGCCCAAGCCCTAGCATTTCGCAATCACCGTAAAGTCTTTAGATACTTTGAAACTCCCTGCATTACTTTTTACATGTTATCTACATTAATGTTTCTTTCACCACTTATGGTACTCAATTGTGATCTTGTGGTACCAATAGGTTCTGGAAGAACAATCTCGCAATGGAAAGCTCAGTATTAGAAGAACTCCCACACTTTTAACATCAGACGAGCCGTAAGAAGCCGTTTAAAAGTCCCTATATGAGATATAACATGTGCAACTGTGAACGTCTACCGGTTGAAAAAGTAAAGAAGAATTTTGGTCACTACAATTAGAGCA
Source organism: Hipparchia semele (assembly GCA_933228805.2). Lineage (NCBI taxonomy): Eukaryota > Metazoa > Arthropoda > Insecta > Lepidoptera > Nymphalidae > Hipparchia > Hipparchia semele. The sequence continues at coordinate 13,214,965 of OW121727.1, read as the reverse complement.
ATTATTCACGTAACGTATTATTGACGTATACACGATGTAGGATTTTAGAAACCCAAATTTTTAAAGGCTTTGTATTCACACAGTTGCTTTATTCGGTGTGTTTATATTAAGACGACCAAAGTACTGAAGTCTGGCAAAGGTCGATGTTATCACAGAAGTTCGACGGACAAGCGTCTCGTCGATCCGATTTGCAGTCAAAGCTTATCTGTCTTCAAAGAGCATCTGATTGTACAAACAAATTATTTATAGACGAATGATTCTACGAATTGAGTATCTCTAAGACCAAGTTTGTTCACGTTCTATTGTTTTTTTTTTACTGACTTATATATATACAATCAGATTATTATGTTGTTTTTGTTTTGGACACGAAGAGTGCTCTTCCACGCTTCAATTTCAGGAAAGCTCTGGGCTTTCCTAGTGCTACTCTGAGCCAGCAGTCATTGTCCAAAGCTATTTAGAAAAAGCTTTCTCACCGCCCACACAGTGTGGCGTTTGTGACTAAATGCTTGCCGACTCTTTCAGTCAGATATCCTAATTTCTGAGAATGTTAGTTGTGTTATTTGCTTTTCAGAATCGGCTGCAAGATAGTATACTTCAAGTGAGCTTAGATCGAACACGCTTTTGGTTTCGTCACATCAGCTATAGCACATGACGTCGCGGGTTGCTCGTGCATCTTTGTACCACTCCACAACGTTCAATGGAGCACTTCTAAGCTACCTTTTAACAAAAGATCATTTTAAAGCCCTCGGACGGCACAATCAGGCTGCGGGCAGAGCGAATCATTCAGCCATCACAAAACGCTTTTCACTTCCAATGTCACAAAGGATGAAGCCCCTGTTTTACAGTTAGTTAACTCTCGGTGGAGCATAAAAGTTGTACAGTCTCCGGCGAGCAAGTTGTCGCGGACACGGCCACGGGCCACAATACGTGCTCCGCCTGAAAATGGCCGCCGCTGGAACAGCCCCGCCTTTGTTCAATAGCCCGCGATTGCGCCGAAGTTGAACATAAACTACAATAATAAGCTGGTGCAGTTCTACTTCATTTTGATACGTGTTGTACTTAGAGTTTGGGCGCTTACACAGTGTTTGTTTTCTTATTTATTAACTATCTTTTACTCGCTGATTCGCTCGCGTTAAGTTCCATTTTCGGTGGGGTTTGAATTTTCAAAAATTCTTTCGTAGCGGATATCTACGTCACAATAGCTATCTGTACGAAAAATTTCAGCCCGATCTATTTAGTGGGTAGAGTTGTGCGACGTGCGTTGATAGATCCGTCAGTCAGTTAGTCAGTCAGTCAGTCAATAATCGGTTATAGGTACGGACCGCATTAAAATCGGCCCCAGTAGGTATATTGGTTATGGGTAAGAAAAAATGCAAAAACAACTCTACCACTAGTCTTCCTTAAAAGTAAATCTATAAAAAAGCATTAAAAAAGCGATGAAATGACATGAGTATTGCTTGAGTATTTCCCGTTTCACCTACAAACGTGGCAATAGACACTTCAAAGCGCTTAAAAACAGCTCAAAAAATCCGTAACGCCCGTGTTAATGTGTCAGCGAACATTCAGTTAAAAGGCTAAACGAATTAACTCCGAAACTAAATTTATTTGCGAGATTATGTGTGCCGTATACGTCATGTGTGCAAGCATTTCATTACATTTTTTTGAAGTCATCTTTTTGTATCACTTTTTCCCTTTAATAAGTTTTCGCTTTGACTAGAAATGAAATACTTTACGTGATGGGAAAAGACAAAAACATTCCTATAAAAACTGTCACAGAAGTATTTAGTTGTATAATGCCATTCTATAAATATTCTGAGTCTTCACTTGCTTAAGTGTCATCATCGTCATCATCAATATCAAAATGATAAAAATTTATTTTATTTTATTTTATTTATTTTGGAAAACCAACAGCTTATACTACTACATAGACTTTTTAAACAACTAATAGCTAATAATAGGTTTTCACAAATAGAAACTAAATGAATAACCCCGAGTGCACAGTAAAAATTCTAAGCCATTTTAACCGTATTTTTTAACAGTTATATTTGTCAGCTAACCAAACGTCAATGTGTCTAGGGAGTCTAGAGTAGGGAGTTTGTTGAGACGGAATCGGATGTGGAATTTGAGATGTATACCGACTTTAAACCATGATCTAAAAAGTATGTACTTACTTGTAAATGATTTACTGAATTGATCTTGCGAGTAAGAGTTATAAATAACTAGCTGATACTCGAGACTTCGTCCGCGAGATATAATTTTTAAATTTCCGCGGGAACTCTTTTATTTTCCGGAATAAAATGTAGTCTATGTATTAATCTTCGGTATAAGTTATATTCATTCTAAATTCAATATCAAACAATTGATCCTCTCAAACTTTCGCATTTGCATTACTAGTAGGATTGTCATCTTTATTGTCATTGATCAATTATTACTTATTGGTCAAAGCAAAAATACAAAGACTTCTTGAATTATTCCAAAAGCTGGAATTGAGCAAACGTTTCAGATTTATTGAATTAATCTCTGATCGGGCAATCTTGCGCGATTGCAGCTGGCTCTTTGTTTGGCGATTGGAAAGCTTTCTCCGCTTTTCTGATGTCGGCTGGATCTAGACAAAGGAATTGAAACCAATTAGATTATTTGGGGCACGATTCTATATCTAGGCCCTTATTCACTGCAACACTCTAAAGCTTAAGTTGTATACAAATTAACTTTTGAGCAAGCTCTATTATATTTAGAATCAGAATCAGAATTTGTTTATTGCATTATACACTCGTAGAATTTATGAGGTGGTAGGTACAATATATCGTATTGTGTTTTATCAATCTAATGATGGTAACTCAACGATCATTATAGACTCTTTAATGATAATTCTATCCGCAACTGAAATGTATGGTTTCACAAAAACTGAGACGTTTAATATCATTCTGTTTAAAAACCTCAGCTGATAAGCTTATTAGATAGGTAGTTTAAAACAATGTATGATGGTTTTTTATTAAAAAAAAAACTTTATTCTACCTTTTTATTTTTGTCATTTTATAATAGTGTTGTAGTTAGGGACACTCTTAAAACATTTGCTTTAGTGTTGATTTTTTAGCCGTCGTCATCGTAACCGATAGAATAATTAATTATGTTATTTAAAACTTTTTTTTTTTTTTAAATAAAGTTTGTTTTCAAACTTCCATTTCAACGAAAAATTGTTTAACTATTTTATAAAGTAGGTACTTATTTACCAATCTGGAGATAGGAAGAGATTATTATATTAATGGATTTTAATAAAAGATATTCGATTGCTTTAGAAAAAGAAGACGGTAGTTATAGCATCATATTGTAATGTAACTATTGATATACAATGCGGTTTTTTTTCCAATGGTTCTAGATAACACTAAGTAGACGAATTTTCACGTAATTTCCAAATACTTCAAAGTTTGAAAATTACTGAAAACACTCAAGTTATAACGAGGGGATTAAATTTCCTTTTGAACAAGTGCTTTTGAAAATAAACTTTCAATGCCATGGTTGTAAGGTAGTTGTAAGTTTATAATTTGTTTTCTTCTAAACTAAACATAGTATAAACAAACTAATTACTTGGAGGTAGTGTTTTTGACAGTAAAGGTAGGAACATACTTTAAACATCCAACGCGCACAGATTAAATAAATAAATAAATTTTATTTTAGGCTAAATCCTTCGAACATTTAAACCCTTCGAACTGTAATGCTTAGAACGGATGTTTCTCACAAGGTTCTACTCCAAACCTAGGCTCAAAACAACCGGTGAATGTATGCCAAATCGTACGGCGTACCTAGCAAACATGCACACACATACAAATTTCGTCTTTATAATATTATGTGAAGTGATTTGAAATGACAGTGTCTCTGAAACTAATAACATGGATGCAGGAAATGCCAAAAAGTATCAACTATCAGTTATCAACTAGTGCCTTCATTTTCTTGGACGCCTTGTTGGAGGCTCAAAACTGTTTACAGCGTGCAGCGCCAAAATGAAGTCAATCAATTAGGTCCAAAAAAATGTGCCAGCGGCTTGCCCAGTGTTAATAATCCATTAATTTAATAGGGGGCAGTGAGTGCAATGAAATCGGCACTCTGCGGTAATATATCGGCATTGCGCTGCGCCATTGAGAGCGGCTGGATCGAGCCGCACTCGGCGCTTCGGAATTTCTGGAGCAGAAGTTCAAGGTTTCCAAATAAAATTTTTTTCAATAGTTGAAAATTTTTCGCCAACGCTGCGGTGTTTTTGAAAAGTTTTGCATGTATAAAAGTTTCAGAAATACTGCTAATAAATACATAAACATTTCGTTAAAATCAGTTTATTAACGCCCAACGCCCAACCCGAGCATTAATAAACAAGCTCACCTAGCCTAGTTTAAATTAAGAGCAACCATCGAGTTTCGTGCTGGTTCTTCTTGGTGGAAAGGGTATTCCGAACCAGTACATTCCACTTGACGGTTAAAAGAACTTTTTAAGAGCTTGCTTAAATAAAAACTTTTCCATTTCTATTCTTCTATTCTATAATTGTGAGAAAATGAATAAAAAGATGACATGATATGATGATAGCTTAGAATTTTAACAAGTTTTTTTCTGATGAAAACAGGAATTTAAAATGTGTTCCATTTTAACATTAAACGAAATGTTAAGCAAAATGTAGGTATGACTTGAATTAATAGAGATGAGTATATTTTTGACCTGAATGATAAATGAATACTTAACAAAGTATCTACTTATATTGGCCTATATTTTACGCAATAGCTGACGGCATCATGTCACTTCGTTAATATAAAATTATATTAAAATAACTTATGAAATTGAAACTCGAGATAGAAAGCTTTTGATAAATACGCTTCTAACGATGTATGCACATATTTGATATTTAAAATAATAAAGCAGTACACAAAAAATAGATTATTTTTATTTTATTAGCTCTTCTGTAAAAAAGTGTAATTTTGATGTATGGCAGTTTTGAATTTTTTTTAAAGCTTTTTGTTATTATGTTTTTCATTAAGGTTTTGATTCCCACGGGAGTTCTCTTATTTTCTAATTATTTAAAAAGTTACATTAAAAGTCTTTTATATCTGGTAGTGACATATTTACTGATGCCTCATTTTATAATCATTTTTGATGCTGTTTTCATAGATTATTTAAATCGTATTTGCTTGTGTGAATAAAATTATTATCAAAATTGAAAATTGGCACTAGGATAATATTACAAGCTTTGTGTTTTTTAAACGCCTGTATTACAATATGGGGTTATTCAAGGGGCGGACTCTGGTACTAGGTACTAGTGTTCTTGGGCGGCGGTAATCACTTAACATCAGGTGACCCGCCTGCTCTTTTGCCGGCTATTTATATATAAAAAAGCTGTTGAAAATAAAATGTAGTTACTCTTTATCCAGTTAACTGTGCAAATACGTGCAGTTATACCCAGGTCTCGTGCTGGTGAAAATATGTCACTTCGTGTTTCCAAATTGCATTTGGGACGCCCGAGATTAATTCCGGGGCAATCTGCGCGAGTGCCATCTGAGCCCTTTGTCGCCTGAGCATTGCTGAGCATCGCTGAGCATTTGCAAAGAAAAACTTTCCTCTGTACTACAGTTTAATGTAAAAGTTTAAAATTACTCTGCACCAGACGTAAAGTAGTTCTTTGATAGTTAAGATTGCTACACAGACAGTTACGCTTGTATTTTAGGGTTCCGTGCCAAAGAGTGCCAACGGGCCCCTGCTACTAAGCGTCTGCTGTCCATCCCTCTGTCTGTTTGTCAGCAGGCTGTATCTCATTGACATGTGCACACTGGACATGACCTTTTTACGCTCGGAATTCTACTTTAAAATCCTTTGCTTCGATCTGAATTCAAACTAACGCCTTCGAGGAACAAAATATCACTTTGGAACCTTATTACACAAATAACTATATGTAAATGTACTAAATATATATATGTATATATATATACATAGTTATGTATGTATTATTTTATTTTATTTGTTATGTTATTTATTATGTAGTGTAAATATGTATATTGCTTAGATAATATACCTTTATGTTGCACCATACTACCCTCACACATCATTTCACTCCTATCACCAATGGTTGCCTGGTAGAGATTGCTTTGTAGCAATAAGGCCGCCTTTGCATGCGTAGTTTTAAGTAGTTTTAATTTTTGTTTCTTTCTTGTGTGCAATAAAGTTTTTATCTATCTATCTGTCTATAACTATTACCAAAGTATATCTGTTCTGATAGTAAACAAGATTGAAATTGCGATTCTTGTGCTAATATTTTCAAGTTCAAAAGAAGGAATTCTTTAAGCACTTTTCAGCATATAAAACTGAGAAAAGCCGCCGGTTTTTGTTAAGACGTTTAAGTTCAAGCCGAGAGTAAGAAATAACTATGCTAATGCTCTGGGTGAAATTGTTTTATGCAAAGCTCATGATCGCAAGCTCTCAGGACCTCGTAGGATTTTTCCCAACAGTTTTTCTAGCTGAAAATAGCAAGAGAGTGTAAAAAGATTTGCCTCTATTTATATCTTATCTATTTACTTTGCTACGTAGCATAAAATTTTATTATTTTAGTTTTTGTATTCATAATGAGTCGGGTTTGATGTTTGAAATTTCTTTAGGGTTTTTTGCTTTTGATTCCTTGCGCGGTGTCCTTGGACCGTGACCATGGCAACGGTAGGCGATTCCCCGCGCGGCCACCTCGTTACCCCTCGGTCACCCGCCGGCCGCCGCGCGCGCTGCGCAGTCCGCTGTAATGGTGCGATTAAACGGCGCGCTGTAACACGAGCCGCGCCGCGCCACACCATCCGTGAAGGCGCGGCTCGGCTTAATGCGGACGCAAGCCTGCTCGTTTAAACGACGCGGGGTAGCACGATCCTAAGCAAGCCGAGCCGTCCGTGGAGATGCGGCATCAGCGGCAACACATTGCGTTGAACCGCGCTGTCCGCTTGTTCGTTCTGCAATATGGATAAACGAAAACGCCTTGCTGCAGCAGCAGCTACTGTTATTTTGCTCGGTGGTGACGTGAATTGGCCACCAAGGTCTTGCGATTTGTCGCAACTAGACTATTCTTTGTGGGGTTTTCTATAGTCGCAGGTCTATGCCAAAAAGCCACAATCGACCCATGCGCTCAAAGTCAACATAACCCAAGCCATAGCTCAAATTCAGCCAGATCTATGCGCGAGAGGCATTAGAAATTAGACCTCTCGAATCCGTGCCACTGTACGAAGCCGCGGCGGATATTTGAACGATGTTCATATTTAGTACATAATGGCATACATGGGCCTTTCAAATAAAAAAAGAACTTCGTTAAAATCTCACACACATCTTGTTTTATTCCATTTCAAAATCGATCCGCCCTTATTGGAAACCCCTTTATGTAATTAATTTTATAAGTAACCATTTAATTTTAAAGTTTAAAATGTGAGAGCATCGACAGTAAACAAACTGTCCTGCAGTTTGACGGTAGTATTTAGCATAGATAAATATTGTCAATTCTTCTTTAGTAAATAAATAAATAAATAAATCTCGTACAAACCCAATTCAAATTAAAAACGTCGCTAAATAAAAACGTCGCTAAAAAGCAAAATGAGTCTTCATTCGTCGCGCGCTCTGTGCCATCTGTTTAGACGGCGCGTATTAACACAAGCCGAGCCTAGATGGCGGATCCGTGTCCGTAGAGAGCGTAGTTGTTTACACGGCGCGTGGCGCGCCGAGTCACGCGCCGAGCTAGGCTCGGCTCGTGTTATAGCGCGCCGTTTAACCGCGTCTTAAGGAAGGCGTCAATGCGGCACACTCAGTGCGTTAAGACGCGGTTAAACGGCGCGCTATAACACGAGCCGAGCCTAGCTCGGCGCGTGACTCGGCGCGCCACGCGCCGTGTAAACAACTACGCTCTCTACGGACACGGATCCGCCATCTAGGCTCGGCTTGTGTTAATACGCGCCGTCTAAACAGATGGCACAGAGCGCGCGACGAATGAAGACTCATTTTGCTTTTTAGCGACGTTTTTATTTAGCGACGTTTTTAATTTGAATTGGGTTTGTACGAGATTTATTTATTTATTTATTTACTAAAGAAGAATTGACAATATTTATCTATGCTAAATACTACCGTCAAACTGCAGGACAGTTTGTTTACTGTCGATGCTCTCACATTTTAAACTTTAAAATTAAATGGTTACTTATAAAATTAATTACATAAAGGGGTTTCCAATAAGGGCGGATCGATTTTGAAATGGAATAAAACAAGATGTGTGTGAGATTTTAACGAAGTTCTTTTTTTATTTGAAAGGCCCATGTATGCCATTATGTACTAAATATGAACATCGTTCAAATATCCGCCGCGGCTTCGTACAGTGGCACGGATTCGAGAGGTCTAATTTCTAATGCCTCTCGCGCATAGATCTGGCTGAATTTGAGCTATGGCTTGGGTTATGTTGACTTTGAGCGCATGGGTCGATTGTGGCTTTTTGGCATAGACCTGCGACTATAGAAAACCCCACAAAGAATAGTCTAGTTGCGACAAATCGCAAGACCTTGGTGGCCAATTCACGTCACCACCGAGCAAAATAACAGTAGCTGCTGCTGCAGCAAGGCGTTTTCGTTTATCCATATTGCAGAACGAACAAGCGGACAGCGCGGTTCAACGCAATGTGTTGCCGCTGATGCCGCATCTCCACGGACGGCTCGGCTTGCTTAGGATCGTGCTACCCCGCGTCGTTTAAACGAGCAGGCTTGCGTCCGCATTAAGCCGAGCCGCGCCTTCACGGATGGTGTGGCGCGGCGCGGCTCGTGTTACAGCGCGCCGTTTAATCGCACCATTATTCTTTTAGTTTCTCGGTAGAACCCATTGTTGTTAAATTTTATTGTGTTACGTGTTTTTTTTTTTCGAATTTAAGTTTCAAAAACTCTTTAAGTTCATTCACGTTCCTCATAATATTTAAGTTATATCATCTTTATTATAATAATATTTTCAAATGTGTGTGAAATCTGCCAATCTGCATTTGGTCAGCGTGGTGACCTAAGCCCTCGTCTGAGAGGAGAATTACACTCAGTAGTAAGCCAATGAAGGGTTTCTGATAAACCATTGCCACTTCATTGTGCTATGTACCTACTTCATTTCGGCTCTCTATCTATTTAATTTTGGCTCTCCCATGAATGAAAATAGGATGATTTTATTACATGTAAAAGAGGAAAGTTAAAATAAGCTGATTTAATCTCCCAACTCCGATGCATAAGTTGGCCAAAGTACGCCCCAAGTCGTTCACTAGCGGATAGTTCACAAGTTAAGTCGCTAATTAAAATTTCAAGACTCATCTTAACTGTTACAAGATCAATATTTGACCTCAACGCGAAGTGCTCGTAAACTGCCGGCTGCTCAACTTTTCCTTGGAATTTCCTGATTCTATAATAATTCCAGTTCAAAATTATTTTCTTAAGTATAATTTAGTGATCTCTGGGAGATCTACGCAGTGAAATTACTCCTATAATTCTTTAACCATTAAGTAATTTATTTTTTTATAGTAACTACTATTATAAATCCGAAAGTGTTTTGGTTTGTTCTCGCCGCAACAGAGCTACGGATTGACGTGATTTTTTGCCCGTGCATAGTTTAGGATCTGAAAAGTAAATTGTGAACTGTCTATTGTGAATTGAAGTATAAATAAATAAAATAAAAAAAATAAAAAATAAAAAAAAAAAAAATAAATAAAAAGCCTTTTATTTCTTCATGTAGGTACATACATTAAAAATCTACATAAAAATATTTCTTAACCTAAAAAATTAAATTAACTATATTGAATGTAATTAAAAATCCTAAAAAAATATTAAAAAATTAAAAGAAAAATAAAAATATACATGAAGAACCCTTTTCAGGTCAAGGCCTCCTCCAGAGAGACCCATTGTTGTCTGTTTCTTGCTTTCAGCATCCAGTTGGGTCCAGCTATGTTTTGAATGTCGTTCTCCCAGCGACAAACAGGTCTGCCTCTGCCCCGTGAACCTTTTGGACCTGGCCAGCTCGTTAGCATCAGTGTCCATCTGTTGTCTGAAAGTCTAGCAACATGGCCTGCCCATTTCCATTTGGCTCTTAGTGCGTGGGCTAGAGCATCGGTTAGCTTGGTCTGTTGTCTAATAAGAGAGTGTCGAATTTTTTGTATTTTCCGGATTTTCGTGATGCTTCGCTCCATAGCTCTTTGACAAGATGTTATCATGCCTTTTGCTTTGTGCGTGAACTTCCAGGTTTGGCAGCCATATGTCAGAGTAGGTAGTATGCATATATTCATGATTTTGGTTTTGAGGTTCATAGGTATTTTGCTATGTAGGACTTCTTTCATACTCCAAAATTTATTCCAAGCCAATTTAATCCTTCTTTCTATTTCTTCTTCATTATTGATTTTGTCGAATGAGATTTGTTTTCCTAAATAGATGTATTTTTTGACATACTCTATATTTGTGTTTTCTATCAATATTGGATGTTCCGTGCTATTTGTCATTAATTTTGATTTATTGAAATTTATTTCCAGTCCTACCTTCCTGCTCGTCTTACTCAAGGTGTCCAACATGTATTGCATTTGAGTGCTGCTCTCCGAGAAGACGGCAATATCATCGGCGAATCTCAAGTGGTTGAAATATTTCCCTTGAATATATATACCCAGTTTATCCCACTTTAATGTGCTAAGCACAGACTCCAGTACTGCTATAAAAATTTTTGGAGATAGCGGGTCTCCTTGCTTAACTCCACGATTGATAGGGATTGGTAGGCCCGATGATTCTAGGCGTATCTTACTGGTACTGTTCTCGTAGAGGTATTTTAATATTTTTATAATTTTTTGCTCTACATTTAGGGCCTGTAGTGACTCCCATATCGCTTGGTGTTTCAAACTGTCAAAAGCCTTTTGGTAATCAATAAATGCGATATAAAGAGGCTTCCGGTACTCTTGAAATTTTTCTATTAATAATTCAACAGCATGAACGTTGTCTATTGTAGAGAAACCAGTTCTAAAGCCTGCTTGTTCAATGGGCTGAGTGGACTCTATTTTTCCTTTTATTCGGTTCTCTATTAAAGAGGCAAAGAGCTTATAGAGACATGGTAGCAAGCTAATTGGACGGTAATTGGCTATGTTGTTGGGATTTCCTTTTTTATATAGCAGTATGATCGTGGATTCAGTCCATTGACTTGGAGTAACGCCCTTCTCTAGGATAAGGTTAAATAGTTTTGTAAGAGGGCCTGCCAACCAGAGGCCAGCCAACTTTATTGCTTCGTTTGATATTTTATCAGGACCTGGGCTTTTGTCGTTTTTTAACCGTTTAATTGAGTTCAGTACTTCGGGTACGTCGAAAGGAGTGCAGGTCGTACTACTTGACTCTATATCGAGGTCTTTATTGCTTACTTCCTTCGCGTCGCTTGAATCCCTTTCGCTATATAAGTCTTTGTAAAAAGCTGTTGCTATTTTTAGAATGTCTTTTCGATCATGTGTCACCGTGGTAGAGTTCTTTAAACTAGCTATCCAGTTTTTGTGAGTATTAAGTTCTTTATATGCCTTTTTCATGCTACCGGTACTTCTCAGGTGTTTTTCAATGGTTTTGAAATTGAAGTATAAAAAAGTTATTATTAAAAGACCAATCATTCACTTTGGAATAGCATGGCAGTTGAAAACCGCATCAACCTTTCGCTATAGACAGTTACACCAATTTTGAATAAAGTTAATTTCAACCTATTTTCTGAAATACACACAGTTGAACAGTTTCCCAAACATTTATTACGAGTTAATTTTCACTTGTTCAGAATAGTCCCACATGATGCCAAGTTGTTGGCATTTTTTGTCAACGGTACATACTCGTATACAAAAGTAACAAGGCAAAATATGTAGGCCATGGATGAAATAAAATATTTCCGACACTACCGGATGGGATTTTGGATATTTGAATAATATTTTTTGTTTGTTTTGCACACACGTGTTGTATTTTTCAAGCAGGTGCAAATTTATATTTATTACTAGCTTTTGCCCGCAAGTTTGCCTTCGTTGAGTTAATCAATTAAATATTTTAAAAATCCGCGAAAACCATATGTTTTTCCGGGATATTAACTACCCGAGCATTAATAAACAAGCTCACCTAGCCTAGTTTAAATTAAGAGCAACCATCGAGTTTCGTGCTGGTTCTTCTTGGTGGGAAGGGCATTCCGAACCAGTACACTTACAGTACACAGCACTTTTTAAAAGCTTGCTTAAATAAAAAACTTTTCTATTTCTATTCTTCTATTCTATAATTGTGAGAAAATGAATAAAAAGATGACAGATTGTGAACAACTCAGCGGAAACATGAACTAAGTAAATTCAATTCAAAAGCTTAAGAAAGTACATGACGACGTGCCAATTCCTAGCCAGTTGCTCCATTGTTCCACCAAATCGATTCCATATCATCTTGGTCAGTCTCTTTGTTCCTCACTTAACCCTCAAACAGCCCACTCGTCGCCGATGGCAGTCTCCATTAGGTCAGTCACAGCCCTATTGTATGGTCTCTGAGACCGCGCGATTGAGTCTGCGGGTATTTTGCTTTCAACCTGTTAGGATAAGCTGCAGCTTAAAACAGGTGACCTGAATATGTTTTTGTTCGTTGAAGTAACAGCTCTCCATGTTATTTTTGTTCATTTTTTATGGGTTTGTGCCCAAAGCTTCCCTCTATCAAATTCAAATTCAAAATTATTTATTTCATGCAGGCCAACTTGTAGCTCTTATGACACGTCATGACTCTACCACCGGTCCGGAATGCAGATTTTGCTGAGAAGAGCCTGCAAGAAACTCAGCATTTGCTCTTTTCATAACAAAATATCTGTCAACAGGCTGTATTTTATGAATCAAGCATCTAATTGAAAATGCGGAAACATTTGAAGCAGCTTTTCTTCTAATGTTTAACACGTGTACGTCTCAAATATTAATAGGAATGAAACAGAACTTTGGTATCATTTCCCTCGTCAAAGTTTCATCACAAAAGTTAAATATCTTTGAAGATATTCAGCACATATGACGCCTATGACATAATTCCCGTCTTCCATGCGAGCGAGCGGGATCCTGTCTTCAGAGATTAATGGATGAAAATAGATAGCCTACGAATTATTAAATATTTCAAAGCTAAAATAGAATTTTTAGGATTTCAGGGTAGTGTGTACATCGTATATCAGTCGAATTCAGTGGTCTCACAAGTCGGTCTAAATCAGGCCTTTTAATGTTCTCCGGGTCTCAAAAAACACGCTTAGCTCACGGTAGCAGTTATTATCTCTAATATCAAGCATTTAATCAGTGTCGAATTTCCATATTATTTAAAAACTTGGCTTAGAAGATCGCTTAGCGGTAACCTCTCTGTCAAACTACTAAAAATTTCAAAGCAAGAAAACTCAACCACATTAACCCTTAAAGAAAACTTTTAGGAAGGCTTAAGCAGAACTCTCTATAACTGGCTTCACTTTATTTATTCGTCCTATGTATGCGAAATCTCCGTCTATATTTTTCAATGTGTCTATGGCCGGCTATGAATTCCCTCTCGATTCCAGATGTTGGAACGAAATGTTGAAAAAGTTGAAGCAACTTTATGTAAATTACAGCATCAGCTGTTCTACCCAGATCTTGTTCCATGTAACACTAGAAATTCATTCGAAATTATTTAACAATTAGCTTTAATTCTATACATTCGTAGATACTTTATCTATCCGATTCAGAGACGATGGACAAGTAGATTTAATAAAAATATCAATTGTTTGAATTCTTACACTGGCTGAAAAATCGTATACAATATGAAAAAGTTTAAAAGACGATTACTGTGATTACCTCCTGTACATGATTTAAAACGGTAGTTTCAGAAAATCAATCCTACTATAATATTATAAATGCGAAAGTTTGGATGGATGTATGTATGGGTGGATGGATGGATGTTTGTTACTCAATCGCGCTGCAACGACTGAACCAATTTGGCTGTTTGGCAGAGTGATAGATTATAGTCTGGAATAACACATAGGCTTAACATACTTTAAACTCTTTTAATAAGAGTTCGATCGGGAATTACAAAAACTCAATCGCTAACGAAATCGCGGCATCAGCTAGTTTAAAATAAATGTAATATTCCATATTGATTTTCAAGGCTTATAATTACATTAAGTTGGAACTCGGCTCAAACTGAGCTGTATTGTCTGAGAAGTCCAAAACAAAGCACTACTCAAAAGAGTGCAATTAAACCGTTTCGCGCCGACTCATTACCGTCGTACACCGAGCGCCGTAAAAATCGGCCACAAATTCTCTTTATGTTATATTTTTTTTATTTCATGACAAGATAGTCCTTGACTGCGATTTCACCTGATGGTAAGTGACGATGCAGTCTAAGATGGTTGCGGACTAACTTGTAAGGGATATGGCAGTGTACATTCAACCTATACCCCTTATTGGTTTCTATACGCCGTCGTGCTGGAACTCTAAATCGCTTGCCGGCACGTCTTTGACGGTAGGGTGGTAACTAGCCACGGCCAAGCCTCCCACCAGAACAATTTCAATCTCTCCAATTTACTGACGTCAAGTTTGCCGTCCTAAAGCTAAAACGTTAACTATCAAAACGCGGGAATTTGTAAAGAAATGACCATTTGATAACTAATAACCGACGTTTTTCATATTGCTTTATCAAAAACTACAGCAGTAAGGAGAACACCGATTAGATGGATCGACCGATAATTTTTTTCAAAGGCAAATAGCATTAAAAATTCGTATTTGACAAATGTTGGGTAACGACATTATAGCTTGAAAAGGCAGGAGCAGAAGTACATACAAGTCAAACCATTGTGGAGATATCTCCACTTATTACAACGTGAAGTGAACATTTTAATTCTTCTTTCATAATAATCATTATTAATGTACAGTTCGACTACTTCAAACCTAACCAACACAATGCACTTTGAATGTTTCAAGTTTAATTTAAGAGTTTAATTTTAAAATCTATTTTTTTTAACAACATAAGTAGAAATATATAATACCTAAGTCCCAAAGCGACACGAACTTTTAGTGTTCGCAGTTTCATAGTAATTCAAAAACTAAAAGTTATGAAACGTCAGCAGATTTTATTCCGCATTCATTAGAACACTATTCGCAGTAATTGAGTTATGGTGTGAAATACTACGTTTTACTTAAATTCCAGTAACATTTTGTAACATCAAAGCATTAATTGCACTATTTTGTTACGGCAATCGGTCATAGTTAGTTGTCAACGAGTGACGCAATATAGAAAGATCTTTGATGCCCGATTTTTATTTTATAGGTCATTACAAGTATAATATTATGTACATGAGAGAAAAACTAGAAAAGAGAAACTATCCGTACCACTTAAAAGTCAAAAAGTAGTTTCATCTATGTCGTCTCATTGTGATGTATCTTTTTTCAGCCCAGTCCAGTTTTATTAAGCGTTTTTACAGTTTTACTCATATTTTGGAAAATATACTTACCAATACGAGTATTATTATAGAAGAACACAATTTTTTTAAGAAAGTGTATGTGCATTTTTTACGGCCAGCAGTGTAAGATATCTGCAAGCCAGCGTTAATGCGCCTCTCTGTGGTTCCTAATTGCATCTCGCGTCTATCCGGGATTAATTCCGTTGCAATTGTCACGAGTGTCATCTGGACACTGTCCTCTACCATTTAGCTTTCGAGAAATGCTTCTGAGAGCTGTTGTCTCTGTGTATTCAAAAGATAGAACTTCATATTGAAGCTTCATTAATGTTTTGAATATCTTATTTATTAATCGAAGTCGGAAAAATGCTTCACAAAAATTATACAGCGGCGTATTAAAAGCGTATTTTGCTTGGTCTTCTTCATCAAAGGATAGACCTCCACAGCTGGACACAGGTCACTTGCAGAGATTTTGACTTGTCTTGGTCTAGCGCTATCTGTATCCAGCGTCTCCCTGTAACTCGCCTGATGTCGTCGGCCTACCTAGTGGGGGGTCTGCCAACACTGGTCTTTCCGGTGTGAGACCGTTTGATCTCGCAGGCACAAAAGCACATCGATTCGTTATTTTATAGTCTGGCTAACATATAGGCTGCATTTAATACAAACAAAATCAAGTTGCCGATGTTACATCAAATTTTTCGGGTTACAATTTTTAATTTTTTTTTTAATTAACACCATCTCACAGGATCATTTTAACTAACCAAAAAATATTATGAATTTCTGTTTTCTGGAATCATTTAATAACCTAACTTAACTTTAATAGAGCTATAAAATATAAGCACCGTTTTAACAGTTCAATCCCAGAGTAGACCGCTCGGTCTGGTGACCTTACAATAGACCTGCTGTGATTAGTCTAATGAAGACCAACAATCAGAGAGCAGTACCTTTGACTGGGAACAAAGGGACCGTCTTGAATGATATGGGAGTGATTTATTCGCACAATGGAACGAGTTTTACCGAGAACTGTGCGTGGGCGTACTATTATCCAGCGGTTGCTGCGAGTTTGAGTAGTTGCTCATTATTTCTTGAGAGATGATAATTGAGGTCTACGGTGAGGTTAGGTTAGGTATCACTTAGGTTATTCCCCTATCACTGGTGTCCACCCCAGAAAGGAGAGAAGGACTCAAACCCAAGGAAGGACAAGGAAATAGACGGAAAAGAATTTGTAGGGAGTCAAGAAGGTGACCAGAGAAAAACGCCAAGATCTACTACCGGATGAAACGCGAAAGTTTCGGTATATAACCGTGAGGTTGGTAGAGCCATGAAAAGGTTGGCAGATAGTCACAAAAATAGGGGTGTTATAAGATTGCGCTGCGAAGAAGTCTTCTTTTGGTGGTTCCGGTTTTGATCCCTGATCTTTGACTTTTCGGAGTAATGTGCGTTGAAGAAATTAAATATCACATAGTATATTATTAGTGAAGAAAAACACAATGAGGAAACCTAATATTCTCAAAGGTACGGCTCAGTTAAAAACAAAACATGATCGATTGTCGAATACAAAACCCTTCTAAATTAAGGTTGCTAGTTCATCGGAAACTAGATTGGACTCCGGAAGCCGCAGCTAGATCTAGCTAAATGTAGCAATCTGCTTCAAGCAATCAGTTGCTTTGTAATATATCACCGAGCAATGCGCCAGTGAGACAATTTGGCAGCCAGTTGATACAGCAGTTTATCATTACATGTCTTGTGTCTTGTCACGCCCATATCGCTGCTCATATTGTGTGCTAGCTTTTGTGTGATAATTTGATTATCCTAATAATATATTGGATGTGAGAAACTGTATCGAATTAACGGCAATGTGTGAGGTTGGAGGCCTCAATAGAGGGAAAGTGTGGACTGAAGACTGAAAGGTCGACTGTTTGCACCTATAACTCTTCTTAAAGAATAACATAATTCTTAACTTTAAAAAATAGGACTGTAATCTATAATTAAATTTCATTGAGTAGTGCTTCAATAGAAGTATCTAATTGAAAAATCTGTACTGTAGCCAATTTAAACAAATAGTAATGTTAAAAGTTACTCGCTTTAATGCAAATAGTTTTGATACCAAAATAAATATTTTTACCGTATGAAAATATCCCGACTCAGGAAAGCAAATTCTAAAATTGATACATAAATTCAATATTAACAGGTTAACCGGCATAAAGTTATAAATATCCGCTACTTTGTTCCCTTTATGCCCGGTATTTGTAAACCGATAAATTAATTACCGGTATCCGACGCTCAGGGGAATTGCGATTGATTATAATTAGTTTATTGATCCCCAACATGTGACCAGAATAAACGTTATTAGTTTCATGTTTAGAGATAAGAGTATTTTGTTAATTGGTTTGTTAATAATGCCACAGGTTTATTTTACGATCCGGAAATCTCAACATCTCCGGAAAATGATCAACAGCTCAATACTGAGTATAAGTCTTCTTCTCACAAAACGGTCGTTGGCAATAGTCCACTACGCTGCCACAAAGCGAGTTGGCAGATTTCACAAATCTTTAAGAACATTATGGGGAACCCTTGGGTGCAGGTTTGCTCACAAAGTTTTCCTTGGGAAGGGGTCATTCGAGAGGATACTTGTGTCCAGTAGTGAGGAAAGTCTTGGAGGAATCCTGCACTAAATTTAATTATCCTTTTATTCTTCTCCTTGTTGATGCGTTAAGACTTAATTAATTTTTGTTAGTGATGGCTTACGTAATATTTAGTTACATAATATCGACAACATTTTTGGTGCAGTTTGATTTGATGAGGGGAAAGCTGTTTCCTAAATTAGTTGAGGGCACCGGAGCGTTATCAAAATAAAAATACCAAAAATTCTATTTATGTTGGTGATAAAGTTGGCCATATTTTTATTTCATCCACGAGTATGACCCAAATATTCATTTTTGAGCTTTAGCGTGCGAAACTTTGCTGCGAACAGTTAGTTTGGCTGACAAAAAAATATGGCAACAGCATGCGCCCATGTTAGATGTTTTCGGACAACAAACAAAAATGAACATGTATAACATATTATGTTTCCGAAATTGGTGTTACGAATGCCGTATTGAAAAATGTGTAAGTTATGACCAATGTTTGGACCGAGTTTTACGGGATTTTGTTTTTTTTAACACCCGACAAAAAAGAGAGATGTTATAAGTTTGGCGTGTGTATCTGTGCGTTTGTTTGTTACTTTGTAGCTTCTCAACGAATGGACCGATTTTGATGTGGTTTTTCCGTTTGAAAGTTGAAGTGATCAAAATGGTTCTTAGATATATATAATTTATGAAAATTTGCTCAGAGTTTTGAAGACATTTGAACAGTTCATATTTTCCATTTGATTAAAGGTTCTTACAAACATTCACAGATGCAATTGATTTGGGTGTACTGTTACTTCGAATGATTTCCAAGACATGGCTACCTTCAGTTGATGCTGCAGCAACAAGTAGTCTGTAACTCAGCAACTAACAACAAAAATCTGAGCATCTCCACGCAGTCTTGTCAGTCCTAAACCTAATCCTAGAGTGCTTTTATAAAGATCGTTAAATAACATGTTGAAGTAATCACTTAGCTCTTGGGTCAGAAAATTAAATAAGCTCCGGATATTAATCGCGGGAACGGTTAGTGAAGACGTGTAATCCGAGATCAGCTTGTAAGCCCGAAGCTTACGGTTTGACTTGTTGAAACCTGCAGGTAAAAGGCTATGTTCAAAAACTGCTAATGTATTAAAAAGAACACCTTTTAATAAGAACACTTTTTAAATTTCAGATTTTCTGCAAGGATTAGATTATTTTGCAAAATAAAAAGTAGTCAGACTCCATTATGGAAGCGTAGCCATAGCAAAAGGATAAAGACAGACACGATAACATGCTCTTATTTTGCTTATTTTCTAATATTAGTATGAATGGATATTGATAGATATAATAGAATAAGACTCCCCACCAAAATGGCTAAAATCTCGTCGCGCCGCATACTCTGACGCCCATGAGATGGCATATTTTAACCTGGCTGAGAGCTGGAGAGAGCACATCCCCGATCCTACAATAAAACCGAAAGGTTTCCATCTGCCTCGTAAGTTGTGGTGTCGTCTAAACAGATTACGAACAGGACATGGCCGCTACAACTGCCTATTGCATAAATGGGGTGGAGACCTTCCGCTATCTGTGGCTGTGGCGAGGAGGATCAAACAATGGAGCATATCGTTCGACCTTCCCTTCCCGTTCCTACCAAGGATCGTCTCAAGACTTTTTTGACCTCCCTCCTGAGTTTGTCACTTGGCTGGGGAATTTGAACATTGATTTATAATCATAAAATATCTGACATTTAAATTATGACACTTATATTATGCTGTAATAACAATAATTATAATTAACGCTTATTTTGTCAAACTTATGCCATACGCTTAATAATAAATAGAATAAGACTTCAACCCACCTTCAACCACGTGGACATAGGTTTTCAAAAATCCTTTGGTAAATCTCTGGTTTTTGGGGATAAAAGGTTGCCGATATCACTTTCTAAGTTCTCAACTATACCCATACACAAACACGTATTCGAAAGTAACAAACAAAAACATTTTCGCATTTATAATAATATTATAAGTAAGCATTAAGTTCCAGTGTATTTAATTGTTTACGACGTCATTTTGTTACAAAGAATTAGGCAAAGGTCACACTGACGATTAACGTAGACAACTAAAACAGAAGAAACTTTCTTTCTTCTCATCATAGTTATAATAACACAGGCCAATAATAGCAGTATTTGTGCTGAATGGGTCGTATTGGCTTTGGTTTTACGCCAATTACCTAAACTGTTGACCTACATGTAAATTCTGTCTCGAACATAACTTAGCTTGATACAGCTACCTAACGAGGTAAAGTTACAAAGCCGAAACCCATCGCCTTAGGCCCTACAGCGTTTTAGTGTAACATAACAGTATCAAATGAAAGCTCACATCATACATATTATTATGTTCGAAAATCAATAATCCCTACAAATGTTATAATGTGAAAGTGATTTCGTTTGTTGGTTTATCCTTCAATCGCGTAGCAACAGAGCTATAGGTCGACGTTATTTCTTGAGGACTTGGAGAGTGACATAGGCTACCTTTCCGGAAAAACTAAGGGTTCCCCTGGGGTTTTAGAAACATAACATAAGACGAAATCGCAGGCAAAAGTTACTAAAGTACTAGTGGTTCGCCCCGACCTGAGACCTCGCGATATCCCATAATTCCCAAAAGTTTTAATTATATATTGTAATAATTAACTTTTAACATTAGACGCAATAAAAAAAATAATAGTTGACATAAAACTGTTTTACTGACACAGCGCCATCTATTAGCATTATTGTGAAGCTATTAGCATTTAAAATTAAATAATTTCGTTTCTTTATAACATTTATCTAATTTTAGTATTTGTTGTTCAAGTACAGGGTATAACTGAATTTTCAACCAAGTTTCACGTTCTAATATTCAGTAATTCTTGACATATGGCTCAAATTAAAATCTCCACTTTGAAAGCCCCCCATTTCGTCAATTTTAAGGGAAAAATTAAAAAAAAATATTTTTGTACTCTGATCAAAGTCGTCTTTAAAAAGATATATTGCAAGTCTATGTAACGCAACAAACAAAATTTTACTTCAAACACGCTTCTATGAGAGCCCCCCTGAAATAAAGCTTTTTATATTTTTTTATACAATGTTCGGCTGAAAGCCATCAGTTTACATATTATATTTAAATTTGAAGTAATTATGTTCAGTAATTCAGAAGTTATAGGGCTCTGACAGACATTTGGACGTACACACTTCTCTGTCCAGTACAGACAAGCGCCCTAGTTGACTCAGAGAACTCGATTCGCTCGTTCAATTAATTTGTAATACACCTGGGTGCTTATGTTTCTATGCTTAAGGTTCTTTCCGTACTGCATCCGATCTGAATCCGAGAATTCTCGATCCGAAGTGGCCGCTGTACTATTTGTATGAATGGTTGCGCACTAGACAAAAGGACTTAGTGCGTAACCCCAGTGCGGAAAGAGCCTAACTTGTGCCCGTGGTAAGAAGGTAGGTGGGTACAATCTTGGTTAATTTTGAACAAGCTATTTATATTTTCAATAAATAGTAGCGCTGCAAAATTTCAATAACCCATCGCCATTCGGCTTGTCCAGCGCTGCGCGGCGTAACTCAGCGCGGCGGCTGCGGCTTACGACGCCTCCGAGCGCTTGAGGAGACTATATTGCTTTATTATGACACCAATATCTGCTCCGCCCTCATCCATATTAGGTTAAGAAACCTGTCTTACAACCGACGAGAAAGGGCCACACCATCGATTAGTTTCTCGCTCGTGCTTCGAACCTTTTTTTTTTCATTTACATAGTACAAACCATGTTAAACATATATTTTACGTGAAACAGTATACATATAATATAGTCATATAAATTACTTCCACCGCAGTGTCATCCACGTGGTTTCTTAAAAATCACGTGGGAACCCTATTTTCCGGGATAAAAATATAATGCTCAAGTAATCTATGCAAAAATCACCTTGATCCATTATTTCATGAGGTGTGATTAAAGAATAATTCTAAAAACAAACTTTCTTTCGCATTTATTGGTAAGAATATACTATGTCACAAAGTTACAAGGTTTAAAATCGATATCATTAAGAACAAAGAAGTGTTCAAATCTTTTGAAATGGTGAAAACCTTGGTGAAACGACTTTAAAATAGAATGAGTTATTCAGGAATTTGATACAGCTTGATGAATTATAAACTTGGAGTCTAACTTTAAAACTTTACTTACCTTTCGAGGAAACCATTGAGGAACTCTCATTGAAAGTTAAATGTAACTTGGTTATACCTATTGAAACCACAAGGAAAATTTATTTCAGTTATTATATATACCACCTCAACGATTGAAGTCGATTTACAAGGAAAACTAAGAACTTCGCCAGAACCCTTCTCTCTGTGTTCAAAATTGTTTAAAAACAAGGTAAAATTAAAAACTTGAGAATATTAGTTCTAACTAACAAAATATAATAAGTATATGGTCTTTAGTTCGAAGAACTGATGGTCGTTGGGGTCCCAAAATATTGGAGTGGAGACCTCGCACCGTAATGCGCAGTCACGACATCAGACGAGTCGCAGGGATACAAACGGCGCAAGACCGAGACAAGTGAAAAATACAAGAGATGCAATGCTAGAGACCTATGTTCAGCAGCGGACGTCTATCGGTACACAAAGAAGAAGAGCTTACCTTTTGGTACCTTACAATAATAGCCTTGTGAATAATGGTTTTCCATTATTCACAAGGCTATTATTTTAAGGTACTAGGCTAGCTTTTGTGATAGGTCTAGACACAGATATAATATTACCTATTCAATGGTTCTAGACAGTAGTTGTCCAACATATGTAGAGTATTTTGGAGGGTTTGTTATTGCGTGTTGTTCTTCCTTGTTCCTATATTTATTCGAAGATTTATTCTACTAATCGAAAAGCACAGTGTAAGCGGCACCCTGTGCCATACAAATTTTTTGTGATTTGGAGGATTATAGCAAAAGAATTTTTTTTTGTTTTTCCTTGTTGACAAAGAATGCCAGTCAAATGACTACGTCCACTATAATTCTATTTCCCCCGCTATCGTAAAAACTACGTAAGAAATTAATTAATGATATCTAAAAGATTAATCTTCGAACAACTTTTGACTTTGACTATATCCCCGCCATGCAAAACCGTTTGAAAGTTTAAAATAATTCGGTCTGCGCGCGACGCGCTACCCATCTGTTGCTGAAATATCACTCAACTTTACAACTACAAGCCTCTTGACCTTTCCCTCCTTTTGTATTTCTCCTAAGGAATCTACTTTAAAATCCTTTGCTATCTGTACAATAATTAAATCTCCTAAGTTTAGATATTATCTGTTTTGCTCTCGCGATGAAATATAATTATATCATGATAAATTTATTGATATGCAGTTTTAATCGCAGCGTCAGAAGATTCCTCAGCAGTTGAAAGAACGATCTCAAAAAAATTCTTATATCTTAAATACCTACAAAAGGCACAAGGTGGTGCTATGTGGCATTCCTTGCAACAGATCTATGTCCACCTGTGGACGTCGAACGACGATCGTCTAATAGCCTGGCACGGTTGAACATGTAATATCCTACAAATACTATAAACGCGAAAGTTTGTAAGTATGGATGGATGGATGTTTGTTACTCTTTCACGTAAAAACTACTGAACCGATTTGGCTGTTTGGCATAGAGATAAATTATAGCATGAAATAACACATGAGCTACTTTTTATCCCGGAAAATAAGAGAGTTCCCGCGGGAATAATAAAACCTTAATCCACGTGAACGAAATTGCGGGCATCAACTAGTTGGAAATAAAAATATTCCCATGTTACAACTGGAACAGGTAGTAGTAACACAGAACTAAAAATGCCCATGTTACTCTGGTAGTATGACTCGTAGTAACACGGGCAACGAAAGATTGTTCAGAGTCTAGCAGTTACTGTAATTATCACAAAATTATATAAAAATAACTATTCTGCCTAATTGAACAAAAACAATCGCATAAAAATTAATTTGCTATCGTTGAATTCGGCCGTTTATTCGAATGTTGGAAGCGGAATAAAATTCCCCTTTCACAATTGGACAAAAACAATAAGCAGAATATAATCAGTGGACCGCATTGAATGAAAAATAATTGAATCTCATTTTAAACGAAAATATTGAACGCACTGAATCCTTTTGGTTGCGCGCGTTGTCTAGGAGCTA
The DNA here is from genome assembly GCA_933228805.2 of Hipparchia semele. NCBI lineage: Eukaryota > Metazoa > Arthropoda > Insecta > Lepidoptera > Nymphalidae > Hipparchia > Hipparchia semele. Next base: position 13,190,735 of record OW121727.1, on the reverse strand, counting down.
GCGGCTGAATACTTTATTTAACAAATGTAAATTGAAAGACATCCCCGACATGTGAATCAATGGCGATATACCTGACACCCTGTCAGTCAATTTTCTGCTCCATCATCAAATCTGCCTCGTCGACCTTCGACCATCATATATTTGACACCTACTCATAGAGCCCATTCTAATGAGCCCAAATATACTGCTATAAGTTGATGAGGTGCTGGATATCCCGCATACTACTCGCTATCGCAGTGTCAGTTCAAGCATACTATGCCTATAAAATAATCTGAAATAACAGTGCACCAAATTTCAACAATCGCATAAGTAAAAGTTTGTAAAATATTCAAAGGCGATATATAAGATCTGAAATGGAAAGCTTTTGATAAGTAACATAAATAGAATAAATATGTTTTTTTGTTTATATTCTCACCAAACTGTACTTACAACGTAATATTTCAAAAAGAGCAACCGCCAAGTTTCTTGGTTGGAATGGTATTCCAAACCGGTAGTAAATTCACTTGACGATTCAAAAGCACTTTGTTTTATTGAACAAAAAATTTGAATAAAAAATTATTCTTCTATTCTATTCATGGTAGAGCCAGCACAAAATAGACGACTTTTTCTAATTTATGGAAATTGACTCTGCCCTTCATCAACATATTATTGTCAGTAGGTACGTACATTATAATATTTAAACTTGTATGAACTCTTTTTACAATTCATTCACCAGGTCTGCGTGTATCGTACCTGGGTTACCTACAGATATTTGTGCTCAAAGGGAATAATTTGGAATGAAATCGTACGATTTCAGATTTTATTTTTTATGTAATAAAGACCACGATTTGCGTAAAGTTACATTAACCAAATTATTGCATTGTGGACTACGATGTTTCGTGAATACATTTCAAAAATTTCAGCTTTTGATTGTATCGTTATTTTATGAAAATTTGCACCCGAGTCCGGACAGGAGGGTAATGTTTTTGAATGTTTATAGGAATAATTGACGCCCATGTCATACTAAATCTTAGAAAAACTACATGCTCTCTGACGTTTAGAGTGCCGTGGAAACACGAAATCTTATTTCAGAGGATAACTCATTCAATCTTAAGGCTAAATGTAGAACAAGTTTTGGCATTCTGTAAATTATGGACGAGTAATGTAGACAAATTCCTAACGTTTCTCCGTACCGGTTCCGTTCCCGGCTTTGAATAGGTCTCTATGACGTAATCGCAGTTCCGCGATATTGTATGAGACTTTTGCATTGATCTGGAGCTCTACTATTGAGGCTAATGACAGTCATTAGGCGTATTGTGTTCAGTCTTATGAGTCTGTAATAGTTGTACTATTCTATGAAACTTACCTACCCTTTTGCAAATATTTAGTAGGTAGTTTAATCTTAAATGCAAAAGGTTGGATGTATGGATGGATGGATGTTTGTACCTAGGCTCAATCACGCCACAACGATTGAATCGATTTAGCTGAAATTTGGCACAGAGATAGAATATAGTCTGGAATAATACATAGGCTATTTTTTATTTCGGAAAACAAGAGAGTTCTCGATGGAATCAAAAAACCTTAATCCACGCGAATGAAGTCATCAACTAGTTTCTCATATTTTTTCAAACATACATGACTCAGAAAAGTCTACTACGTCTGCTAGTCCTCATATAAAAAATCAATACAGTGAGTATACAAGAGTAACACATTCAAGTTATATACTCCAAGGCCAGCGGATAACGTCAGTGTGGGAAGGGCGCCCTACATTCCGTTTGCCAAGATGCAGTCTGCACTGGGGCTGCAGGACCCGAGAGTAAAATTAATTCGAAAGATTCCATTCAATGTCAAATTCTAGCTATAAATGTGAGAATATATAAATAAATAGATGATACCCGCAACTTCAACTGCGTGGATAAGGTTTTTTAATTTTCGCGGAAACTCTTAAATTTTCCGGGATAAAAGAAGCCTATGTGTTATTATCCTAGGTATGGTCAGTCTCTATTCCAAATATCAGCCAAATCCGTCCAGCACTTTTTGCGTGAAAGAGTAACAAACGTACACTCACACACATACAAACTTTCGCCTTTATTAGTGCAATGTGATATGATGTGATTTTTTTCTATTGGGAATCCAATTTTTGTGTATTTAAATCAAGCTAAAAGTACAGTGTGATATGAAAATATTGTGTGGTAAGTGATGCCCGCGACTTTGGCCGCGTCGATTTAGTTTTAGGTTTCAGTTTTTAGTTTTTTAAGCTGTGGGAACTTTTTGATTTTCCGGAATCAAGGTAGCCTTCCGTTTGGCTCTTGTTCGGTTCTCGTCGGGTGAACACACTTGGTCACCGATTCACGGCATCGTATTACCCGCCCGCACTATTACTTTCTTTCTTTCTACTCGACTTCTAAGAGTCGTATCGGGATGCAGGAAGTTGGTTCCACAGTTTTGTAGAACGTGGAAAAAAGATCTGGCACAACGGATGGTCGAAGTGCTCCAGGCACCCAGGTGGTGAGGGTGAAACTTTAGTATAGGTCAAAATTGAACTACTTGAATTTTTTTTCCATGTCACATTTGGAAATAGAATATAGGATATTGCCTATTTATTCATGTGCTGCCTGGATCATCAATAAACGCATTCGCGGCCGAATGCGTACAAATAATACCATCATGCTCTAATTACTAATCCAAACAATATGGCGACTTTGGGTTGTATTTCACGCTATTATTAAAACCGATAATTGAAATAATTAAAGCTACGCTCGTTGGAAGCGATCCAGTGTACAAATTGGACTAGCTTTTTTGTAAGTTACTTTGCATAGATACTTCCATAACCCCTCGTGTTTTTAAAAATTCAAAAATTTTGGCTTGGATATTTGAAGGTGATAAACGTGAATTGTTTATACCGCGGCTTCGCTCCCGCCATCTATTAAAAGTAATCCGAAGTAGTAATTTCGACACAAAATTATCAATTTTGGATTTTAAAATTTTTAGGTGTTCTTTAGGGTATTTTGTTTTAAACCACCCCTATATTACAAAACAAAAAACAAATTCAAATTGATCAGGCCGTTTTTGAGTTTTAGCCAGACTAACAAACAACAATTGATTTTTAAATGCTATCTATTATTATACTCGTATAAACGCTCGTTATCAATAAAAGGCTTTAATTAGTGCTCGGGACATAGAATTTTGGATAAACACGACAATACGTTCAAATGGATGCGAAACCGCTGCGGAATTGTTTGGATTAGAAATTAGCGTGTAATGAGGTACTCGCAGTTTGCGCGCATCGGCAGCGGAGCGGAGCGACATTTAGCGATGAATAATAAATAGCAGCGGCACGACACGTGTGCGATGCGATGTGTGATGCGATATTTCCTTTTTCTATGTACGTATATTTATTTAATTAATCATGAACTTCCCTCGGTCGGGCCCTAGCAGAATGACAGCGTTGTGGTTACATATTTGTATCCATAGCATTGAGCTGAGCTAGTACCCTTTCATTGGCATGATACACAGTAGATACTACTTAAGTTATATTCTAAGAAATTCGATATATGTGTAAGTCTAAGTGTAGGTACTTATTTCATTTGTATTTTATTTTATATGTCAATGAATTAAAGATATTCTATTCTATTCGATGCGACTTCAGTGTGTTACCCAACTCGGGCACGAAGTTTCAATTTAAAATGTCGGCTCAAAAAAGATCTACATTGTTCAGAATAGGTTTTATTAATTATATTTATTAAAGGAAAAAATAAAATTCCTTTACTATAACCTGCCAAACCAGAAAAAATCTATATAAAATATCTGTATCGCGGCGAAACGTGCGTGGAGTGTATTTCGAAGTTTGCGTGTTGTTGCATGTTCCTGCGTTTTTTCTACACCAAGAGAAACTAAGATGTTCAGTGCGAACGTTTAGCCATACAGATTTTTTTCTGGTTTAGTGGATTACAGCAAAGGAATTGTATTTTTCTAGCAATATCATTGAATTCCGACACCTGCTTCTGTCCAATTTTATTTCTAAGATGCATTTTACTCATTTCACTTCTGACTTTTCGGAGTTACGACGTCTTTTGAGTCTTCAGAGTTAAGAGTCAATTTATCGACTCACTCCTGAGCGCAGGTCCCCTCTCAGAGAAGTGTTGCTTACCATGCTAGCCCACTGAAAGTTGGCAGACTTCACTTAGAGAACATTATGCAGAACCTTGCCAGCCCAGAAGGCGTGTAGGTTTCTTTACCATGTTTTCCTTCACCGTTGGGCATGTGATATCTATATATATATAAATGAATCCCTATTTCCTTGGTAATCGCATCACGCGTGAACGGCTGGACCGATTTCGCTAATTCTTTTTTTATTGTGTTTGTTATTGTTAGGAGAAGGTTCTTATGAAAGAAAAAATTAAGAAAATTGCGCGGAAAATTAGAAAATTTAAGAAATATTAACCACCATATTAAATTATTTCTAATGTAACCGCTTTTACAATTCAAACTTTTTTGATGTAACCTTATGGCGTTTGACATAACATTGACAAAATGCGTGCTGCCAATTTCGTCAAAGAGGATGTAAAAAAACTGAATATTGTTAATTGAAATATATAGTGAACGATGGAACTGGCGGATTTTTTATCTTAGATGCTCCCGGTGGGGCTGGGAAAACGTTTTTGATATCATTAATTTTGGCAACAACAAAATTCAATATTCATAGTTAAGACAGGACAACGTCTGTCGGGTCCGCTAGTTATTAATAATAATAACAACTTTAATGTCCAGTTAAGGAATTTTGTAGTACCTTACAAAGTCTAGGTACTGTGTAAAGTTGTTTAATGTTTCTTCCGCATGGTCTTGCTAAGTCGTCAAGCATTTCATCATTACGAGTACGTCGTGTGACTTAAAAGTGTTTTACATTAGCGAGTGCGTTAAATTATTGGTGTTCTGTGCGCGACGTAGCAATATGTTGGTGCAAAATTATGACGTGTTTGCTTTGATTTATAATAACGAAGGTATCTAATCCGCGTAACATTATATTGTGGGATATTGGCTACATAAATTATTATCTACACTAGTATAGATACGTGAAACTAGATTTCCCTTTGAAGGAAAATCCTTGTAGACAGATACATAATTGGATTACGTTAGAGAGATCTAAAGAAATAAATCTTGTAAACATTCTGAGGGAATATGTTTAAAAATGGTAGAAAACTGTGCAGAGACCTCTATCAAGGGGAATTCAGATTAAGCTAGAGTATAAAATTGACCGAGTAAAGTAAGGTCTCTGAGTCAGCTGCTTTGCTTGCTTTATGAATTTGCACTTGTTCATCAGAATGTCTGTCAAAACCTTAGATATAACTTCTGAATCAATAAACAAAATTGATTGAGCGAAATGCATAGTTTTGTGGTCTCTGAGTACACATACGAGAAGGTATACCTGTTCGTCTGTCTGTTTGTCTGTCTTGAGTGTGTGTCAGGTTCATTATTGTAATGAGTAGCATCAAAATTAATATTATGTAAAACTATGGCAACTATGATCCCATGGCCTTAAAATTTATAAAAAAAACTTTATTCAAGGAGGACGCCCATTGAAGCAAATGGGGGCAAAACAGTTTATGACATTTCTTAGGCTCTAAAAAAGAATGATTCGAAATCATCGAATGTGCAAAATAAGACAACACTTTTCGTAGGCCTGCATTAGCTCTTAGCATAGAAAAGATTAAAATAATTTCACAAAGACAGAAAACGGCGCTCCTTATTTCTTTTACAATTCTGAGAAGACTGCGCCACAAAATTGCGATTGGCTTTATTTTATAACAACAGAGAGTTGGACCAAAAACACATTAACAAAGAAGTACAAACTAACATCCATCGCCGCAGGACCGAGCCAGCTCCACAAACGAATCGCAAACAGAATCAGAAGACAATTTAAACTACAAGCATTAAGACGGCAACAAACGATCCCTGTAAACACTGCCTCTGCATAAGTTTGGATTTGCAAACAATGCTGGCTCTTTTACCGACTTAAATCTTCACCTCATTAACTCTTAACTCGCTTATGATAAGGTTTAAACTTCCACGTGTCAATGACAAAGTTAAATTGGTAAAACAACTCGATGCATTTACGAAGCTAGCCAGGGCTAGTATTTGCATTGTTAATAGAGTTGACTGATTCAATATTATCGATGTAGGGAGGGTGGTTTGTAAATTATATCACTGCAAGTCAACGACATTGAACTTCGCGGTGTTATTTTCTTGCGGTTTAATGGTAGAACGCAATATGAAGATTTTTTAACAATTCTAGCAGAAACACATTAGCAACACCCAACCCCATTTCTTGGAAAGATAACGTTGTGTTGACTCAAATGCGGCCTGTTGTCGGAAGTTACATACCTTCAAGCCATGAATTTTCAACTTCCATGAGCACATAATAAAGCCACTCCCACAAAAGTGCGCTTTTATTGGTCGATTAAAACACATTGTGCCATTGCAATATTTTTTTATGGCAGTAGTGATCGAATGCGTTTATAAAATTTACTAAGAACCGATAGTAAGTATCAAAATATTGCAGGACATAAGCAAGGATTGAGAAAGTTTAATCTTTTTGATTATGTTAATATTTGGATACGTTGGTAAATTAATACATCCGTGGAATAGTTTTTATTCATATCAGTGCGAATTAATAATGATCGCGCAGCCTGGTATTTCATCGTCTGCTGAGTGACTAGATTATAATAGAATAAAATATTACGTGATACATAAAAAATAAATAAACTTAGACTTACATACATACAGAGTTACATAAAATCTAATCTAACTAGTATCTAGTATATATCATGCCAATCATAAGGTTCTAGCTCAGCTTAGACATAACTTTTTTTAATTTTTGACTTGAATTTGTTCATAATTTTGCTTACTTACTTACGCATATCTTAAATTAAATTCTTAAAAAAGTTAATATCAATGATTCATTTTACTGTTATGTTTAATTATGATTATTATTTTACGATTTAAATTTATAAGAACAAAGATTAAAATTTACCGATAACCTACTCAAAGAACAAGAGACGTTGAATTATTGGAAACAATCAAGAGCAAAATTAAAGCACAATCGAAAAGTGCTGATCACAAACAATATCGCTAAGTTAAAGCAGATATTTCTGCAGACAATTGCAATTCAGTTGCAGCCTTAATGAAGACTCCGGCCGTGCTCAGCTCACAGCGAAACTTGGAATTTACTTGTCAGATGCAGCACTTCAAGTTTATAGCATAGACAAACCGTGACGTCAGGAGAGGACTTTCCGGCTGTGTACTTAAGTCTATTTAAAGGAACTCTCTATCTCTATTTAAATGAACAAGTACATATCTCGAGTTCGTAAGAAGAGTCTTTTTTTTTAAAGAAAAAAGAAAATTTTCTTTTTTTTTTTTAAAAAAAAAGAATATCAGCCAAGCTCAACTTGACTGATGTCCTTTTCTCCCCTCCAAATAAGTGAAAACTTGTGTTAGTAGTGGGTACAACAATAGTACAACGGGTGGAGATCGAACCTGCAACCTTTAAGTTTTCAGTTCGCACCTGTAACCGTTGGGCTATTGAGGCTTTTTTGCTTAGGTACAGAGGTTATACCCAAGTAAAAAATCATGTCTCGCTTTGTTGATTGAAACGGACACACTTATAATATCAAGTAAGTCATGCTGTTTGTTCGTTTGCTTGTTTTAGCGCGCTAATCTTTGGAACTTCCCGTCGAATTTGAAAAATTCTTTTTACATTTGATAACCCAACTCTTGAAGAAGGTTACAGGCAATTTTACATCACGGTATAACCTTAGAAGCCGAGCAAAAAAGGAATAGCGTGGTCGGATACTGCGATACTGTGAGTCAGTGGCCGAGGGCGGCCACCCGACGAGAACCGAACAAGAACCGATCCGGAACCGAACCGAACAAAAACTGAAGCTACTTTTTATTCCGGAAAATCCAAGAGTTCCCACAGGATTATTAAAAACTAAATCCACGCAGAAGAAGTCGCGGACGTCAGCTAGTTTAGTATAAAATGAATTGAAACGAGATTGTACTTGCACGTAAATTATACTCAGCGGTATGGCTATTCCACTTGGATAAAATAAACCACTCGTAAACTGTACTAAAAGCAAAATAAGTCAACCAAATTCACACGTAATAGCATAATAGCTACTTAAATATTGTATGCAAAATGTCTGGCACTGAGCCTAGAATCTAAACTCCACACAGCTTAGCAATCATACAGTATACCGCTTCATTCGATCGTAGGACAATGAACAACGTGTCTTACGAACATCATCCATACCCTTAATGAGATTGCACAGCATTGTAAGTACATAGTACTTCCACCTTCAATATCAAAATTCTTTAAACTTAGTTTTTTGCATAATCTTCTCAGACTACAGCGCGTTTGGAACTCTCTTAGCCGTACTTTTAAATCGTAAATTAAAAAATTATCATCACTAATTCATACAAGCCCCCATAGTATGCGTGCATTTTATAGAGTTTGATAAAGAATTTCTTATTATATTAGTTGGCAATAATTGATGCAGCTTTTTCGTAATCAGTCAGCTGCATGATGACCAAACAGTGTTCTTTACGTAGAGCAACATTCGAAAGCAAGTGAGGCAATGAGGCGTAAAGTGTGAGCGTGTGACAGCGAGGCTTTATTTGCTGTTTGAGAAGCGCATAAAACACAAGGTGGGTAATGAACGAGCTTCTGCGCCATTACCTATTTACGCGCAAGTTTATAACGCGGAGAAACGCCCGCTTTACACGTCGCGGACACGGCGCACCGAGCGATTCATTGAAATTATTGAAATTGCAACATGGTGCCGAGTGGGAGACCTTATTTAATCACATGAAATTGTTATTTTTATTTTAGTTGATAGAGTTATTTTATTTTTTAATTTTTCAATTGTATTGATCGAATAAAATATTTTTGTTTTTCTTCTTTTCTTTCAAATACAGGCCACTGCCAACTGCCACGCCACTGTATGAGAAAATGGTATATGTACATTCAACAGCTTGTTATTTGCTTTAAAGGTGAGGTTGCACATGTCAATTTGTCTGAGCCATCTATTAATACGATTACTCATACAATCGTATGGCAGTTTATTTAATAAAAAAATGAAGAAATTAAGGTTATATTGCAATAAACACAGTACACTACAGTAGGTCTTCTTCTACGACTAAGCATTTCGGGCATTTTCTTTCCACTTTGGCTTATCTTGTGCATCCAATTTCTTCAGATTATTGGCTCTCATATCTGCGCTCTCGTAAGCGCAGATATGAGAGCCAATAATCTGAAGATAATCCAAGTTGTCCAAGAAAGCGCCTAGCTAGAGCTAGGCGCTTTCTTGAACAGCCATACAGGAGGTATTTATTTTTATTAAATTGTAAAAGTATTACTCAAAATTGATTTTTGTGTAAAAATATGTAACAACGGTTCGAAGAGAAAAATTCGTTAAGCAGACACCGTTGAGATAATCGATGATCGAAAAGAAATGGATGCGACGCGATCATGCACGGTCGTATCGCACCCATCTCGGTGGGTGTAAAAGCACCCACCTGATCCCGGGACCGGACGCAGCGGTTATTTCACGGTACATAAACATTTGATTTGGTGCGGCGCGGGCGGCGGGTATTTTTACCACTTTGTATGCGCCGCCGGCAGCGCCTCACCGCTGAGAAACGGGGAAATGAATTATAGGTACCGAGTCGTTTGCGACTCGTCTCTTAGGGGTAACAAGGGGGCCGTGCTTAGATAAATATTTATACCCCTCACCCTGTTGTTCCAGCTATGGGGGTTCTATGTGTTGGGAATCATAATAGTACAAGTTATTGGTATGCTAAAGAAAATATCTTAACACAAGGGTCTATGTCACCGTGCCTAAGTAAACGGAGACGACTACGAAACGGTGGTAGAGTCTTGTTGTTTCTTTAGAGGTTAGGTTGGCCAGCGCCTACATGAAATAATTTTGATTTTTTTTTGAAATTGTATTTGTGTTGTTAGTTTTTTGTATTGGCAATTTGTCAGAACTTCAACTTTAGGTGAGTTGGTTAAGTTTTTTTTAGGGATGCCAAAATAGGCCATAAGTGTGTGTACGTTAAAATCATACACAAAAAATTTTTACTTTCCTGTGGAACTAATAAAATGATGCCGAGGTAAGAGTAGCTTAGTTCACTCCTTAAAAAGTCCCTATTCTGCCTCGGAATACTGGTTAAGTTGTTTAAAGATTCGCGTAGCACTAAAACAGACGGACAATATTTTCCAAAACTATTTCAACACATTTTTACACAATGAATAGGTATGTGTAGAACCTCCACAATTAACTTATTTCCATTTCTTGCAATGGTCTTGCACCGGTATTCTAGATATTGTAGCCGCCTGTAGGTACCCACTGTAAAATGAAACATAAATAACTTAAGATCAAAATTACATTATCATATTTATAAGATTAATTTTGCTTTCTTTTCTCCGTTTGCACCTACCTAGATAAAAGCGTTGCAGCTAAATAAATGCTTGAAGATTAACATTTAAGAAGAAGATCGAAAATTTCAAGGATTAAAATAATAAAGCAATAAGTACCTGAGTAAAATAAAGTGAAATTATAATGTAATTAAGATTTTCTCGTGATTTTGTATGAAATGGAGACGATTGACAAAATTCCGTGAAATTATAATCTTAGTACAATTTTTTTCTCAGCCTTTATCTAAAGCTTTTAAAAACACCCTAAATCAGGGTACACTTTTTACGATTCCACGTAAATAAATGAAGTCATTTTCATTGAAGAAAGAACTTGAACTTCCTGTTATGTTTTACATTTCAATGAATCTTGAATAAACGTGTTTCAAATGAAGAAAATTTAACAGGAATGTTAATATATTTAAAACAAAACTATTATTTAAGTTTAATTTCTAGAATTAATCGAGTAGAAATTAAGTTTCTAATATAGGTACAACCTTAAACTCGTGGCCTCTTTAAACAGGATATCTTCTATAAATGAACCCCTTTGAAAACTATTTCAATTACTCCAGGATTACTCCAAACTTGTTATCATTTGTAAAGTTTAAAAGGACTTAAACATTACCAAATACATCGGTTGGAATAAAGAGCCCTTTATTGCGAAACTTATTTGCAAACAAGTTTACCAGCACAATCCACTGCGATGTCTCTGTGACAATAGAGTTGAAGCCTAGATCAACAGGCAAGGGATGAATTGAAATTCGAAAGGTCCTTCGTAGTATAATTAGGAGAAAGAGAAGAGAGAGAAAGTTGTTTCTTTTTTCGAGAATTCAGTGGTGTCATCTTAAAGTAAATAATTGATTTGGTTTCTAAGAGAGTGACGTCATATAGAAATACTGATCTGTCAATTATATAATTACGTTGTGTATTATCTGGTACCAGATTCTAGAACTCAAACTCTGTTTGCGATAAGCACCACTACGAAACATAAACTGCGAACATTGGCTTGGCTATCTATAGCCTCGTTAACAGTCATTCTACCAACATAATATAATTGTTAAAATGTGTATGTTTATTGGCTTTTTCGTCAATCACACGAGAACAGAGCAACGGATTGACGTAATTTTTTGCACAGTTATCGTTGACAAACTGGAGTGTGACAAAAGCTTTTTATTCCGGAAAAATTCAAAAAAGTTTCTGCGGGATTTCTCAAACCTAGCTCCACTCAGACGATGGATCTATAAAGAATGTAGTATTATCTACAGAAGACGCTCCTGTACAGCAGTTATGAAATTCTTTGAATGTTTTCGTTAGAGGGCTTCAAGCGAAGAGACTGAAAGCCTGAGCTGCCATTGCTACTTATATAACTTAAACTCTTGACACTCTTTGCCTCTGTTATGAATTGAGTCGGGTATATTTAGTGGAGACTTGTTACTGCAAGTGAATGAAGAGCAACAGCTGAGTTTCTTGCCGGCTCTTCTCAGCAGAATTTTCTTTGAATAACAGCCACAAGTTAGCCTACATGAAATAAAAAATTTGAATTTTGGTAAGATATCTTTTTAGGGTTCCATAGTAAAATATTAAGGATTCCTTACAGCTTCACAAGTCTGTCCGGTTTAACTAAGGGACTATGGGTCTAAAGACAGGTTCTTTGTTTTCTATTATTGTGTGTGGTTCAGTCATAATATTAATCACACCTTCTTTTCGGGGTAGGTACCTTTCGTGCGTGTAAAGCGGGGATGTTTATTTTTTTCTTTTATTTTGCATTGTGTGGGTGTCGTTGGATAGGTTTTTAAAATAAAAATGTATCCAATAGATAGAAAGCGCCCGTGACATCGTCCGACATTTTATTTATTTAACTTTTATTGTTTTATATTTTTACTCAATCCCGTCGTTTTATCGTCCCTTGGAAATATGATGTAATTTTTTCCTTTTTTTTTCGGATAGATAAAACGCGGATAGATTTCGCATTACGCGCGATCTTAAGGCAAAACTCAACAAAAATTATTCTCATCTCCGGTATTAGTGTTCTCTTCCATTAGTATTCTATTCATTGAAAATCTGAGCGATTCCAACTTGCTTGTTATTTCGGCTCCTTTTAATCCTCGGAATTATAATTTCGCTTTACAACTGCTCGGCGAGGCAACATACTCCCTAGCGGCCACTTTGATTTCGAACTTCTTACAGCAGCTTCATTTCAATCTTATCACCTCCCTATGTAAATTTTATAAAACCGTTTGAACTGAAATCTCCATTGTAGACTAAAGTTTATAAATAAAATAATTAAATAAAACTAATTGATTAGTATTATAGTACCAGAAGATACATTATATAAAAATCCTACTATTATAAATGCGAGAGCATGTTTGTTTGTCCTTCAATCACGCAACAACGGAACAACCTAGAAACTACGGATCGACGTGATTTTTTGCATAAATGTAGTTGAGGGCCAGGAGAGTAACTTAGGCTACTTTTATCCAAGAAAATCAAAGAGGTTCGGTTCAGAGGTTCAAAACGAAACTAACTCGTGGGCGTCAGCTAGTCTTTTTTAATCTTGGGTAAAGGCAAGTCTGAAATTGACTGTGGAATATTAATAAAGAACTTCACGCCCAGATTCAACAATATCGGCTAATTAGCCCAACGGTTTAAGTCTTAATAGCCCAACTTAACCGTTGGGTAAAGTGAAACTGAAAACTGAAAAAGTCACAGGTTCGACCCCACCCGTTGCATTAATGTCGTACCTATTCTTACCGCAAGCTTTCCGCTTATTTGGCAGGGAGAGGAGGATATTAGTCAACTTCAGCTTGGCTAATATTCTTTAAAAAAAATTATATTGAATGACGTTTTTTCTTGTTATTTATGCACATCGTTAGAGTAGGTACGGAATACCTTTTTGCTTAAGTTACACAGTCCCAAGTTTTACAAAGTTTTATATTTCCGCTAAAGGCAAAGGACAACAGTTTCTGCGCTGTGACGGGGTTTGTAAAGTTCCCCTCGGGAGGGCCACAGTGCAAACTGCGTCGCAGCTCCCCGGGGGACGTTTAGCCCGACTCCTTTACTACGTAGTATTATGTTATTTTAGTTTTGGTTCACTTTTTATTATTATTATCATACATGTACTAACCGCGAGACCAACGAGGCAGTTATACAGTTAGGCGGGCATGTTCAACTACGGATGACAAAGTTCCGGGTTCAATTCTGGGGTTGGGCCAAAAAAAGAATTATTGGGGTTTTCTGTCAAAGAAATTCTAGCTCGGAGTTAGGAATTTGGTGGTGAGTCACCCCCGTGCCTCGGAGAGCACGTAAAGCCGTCAGTCCTGCGCCTGAACTCTCTCCGGTCGTGTCAGATTTCCGTCCCATCGGACCACCATCGGACTATGGGAATGAGGGCATAGAGAGTTCACCTATGTTTGCGTTCACACATGTGCACTATAATATTTCCCGCGTAGATGGCTAATCTCTGAGAAGGTTTGCCGCCGTGACCGGATTCGGTCAGGAGGACATTATTGTTATTATTTCCACATTATTTTGACTCTCACACCCGCGTACAAGATAAATACATATAATGCCAAAGAGTTATATAATATAATAAATATATTTATATTTATCTGCGTATACGCAATTTACATATACATTACACAAATAAATATTGTAGCGGGTGGAAGATTATGCCCCGGCATGGGAGACCATTATTATTATTATTCTACTAGTCTTTCTTTGCCCATGACTTCTTCCGCGTGCAGTTAGGTTTCCCAAATCGATCAATTGCGTCTTCGCTCCGTGATTGAAGAATAAACCAAAAAACAAACACGCTTTCGCATTCATAACAGAAGTAAAGGAAGGATTCCAGCAAAAATAACACAGAAATAGTGCATTAAGTAAATCTTTTTAAAGCGGACGAGTTTACATTTTATGTAGCCAGTAAACAAAAATCGCAAATAGGTTTAACAAAATACCTTTTTATAGGGTTTCGTATAAAGCTTTCTCGAACGGAATACCTAGCTCAGATTACTTTTGTGGAAAATTCTCAAAGCGATCCTTCACGAACCAACTTTTCGCGAAAAAAGTGGGTAAGTACGTTCAAAGCAGTAACGAGGTTTCTCCGCGCCAGACGACTCTTTTAAATACTGCAGGAATAAAATGTCTTATCATCGCATTACAAAGACTTTTCAGGAACGAGATAAAATAGGACGTGTTAGACTATTGTCTAATTTATAAGTCTGCATGCCTGAGAGTTCTCGCTAATGTTCTCAAAGGTGTGAAGTCTGGCAATCCACAGTTGGCCAGCATGGTAGACTTTGACTTAACTATAGGCTCAGTTGTATCATCTGGTGATAGGTTGAAATGAATGAATGAATTAAATTATCACAAGATAAGCAACGGCAATGTAGCACAAATGAAATTATCACAAGATAAGCTACGGCAGTGAAGTAAAAATGATTTTTTTTGTAGCCGAGGTTTCTGCATTTGCTTTTGATATATTTCCATGGTTGTTCTTTACGTTTCATGGTGTCTGATATTATAAGTGAAATAACATGAGTTTCTAGTGCTTCTAATATTATAAATGCGAAATTTTGGATGTATGGATGGATGGATATTTGTTACTCAATCAAGCCGCAACGACTGAACCGATATGGCTGAAATTCGGCACAGAGATAGATTATAGTGTGCAATAACACATAGGAACTCTTTTACTTTATATCCCATAAAATAATAGAGTTTCCGCGGGAACTGAAACAGTCGACGCGTAAGAAGTCGCGGGTATCAGCTAGTTTAAAGATAAAAATAAAAATAGTTTTATTTGCTCGAAAACTCCGTATTAAAAAGCAACAGTAAACCCACAAAGCTTGCATTTCATTGCTGTTTACAATCGTTTAAGTCAGCGAACTTCTTTCTGCTAACGACAATTCTCGAACATTTATGTTATAAAATAAATACATTTATATTATAGTGCAATGTATTCGACAGTACTTGTCACTGTAAAAGTCAATTCAATATTAACTGTATCTACTGTCAAAAATACACCGCGCCCGCATTTAACGTGGATTAACTGTAAAAGAAGTTTTATATTACGAAGCCAAATTGTTTTCACGTTCATCAAATAAGGCCTCAAATTATTTAGCTGTCAGGAACTATGGGATCGCGTAGTGAACACACACACAGACACTTCTCATAATTAATTTTTGTACTACTAATTTTGAAACTACTCACTTTTATACTACTAATATTGCCGCAAAGGCTTAAGACAGGCAATTTCTAGCAATCTTCCATTCTAAAGTGGTTTTCACATTGGGGACATCCAACCAATCTAAGTCAACCAATCCAATAAAAGTTTTACTAAATCTCGTTACATTTATTTATAACTTTGGTTGGTAATTTTTAGGGTCTCAATTCACGAAGTTATTTAGTTCAAGGGAAGTTGGTAGCACAAAAAAGGGGTTGATTCGCTTTCAAAGGAGTTTCGATAGGTATAATGTCGGTTCAGTTTTTGCATAGATTAACTTCGGCAATGTTCGTGGATAACTTGAGAATCTTACACAGAAAATTAAATACATCGTTTGTCACTAGGGATCATTTGGTCAGTTTGAATGCTCCAGACCAGCGATCATTTAGAAATTATAAACTCCTAGATTGCATCTGCCGGAAATCAAACCCGGGACCTCCCACTTATATGACATAGCACTCACCATTGTGCCAGGGAGGCCATCGAGGATAAATGGTTGGAATTGAATTTAAAAGACCGAAATTTATAAAATAAAGTCAAGAGCTAGCAGTGAATAGGTCTCAATTCCTAAGTACCGTCTTTAATGTTAAAATATTTTATTTCTGCGGCATTTGAAAGACTTAGAGCAAAGCTGAAATCTCGCTTTGAACGAAATCATTTTGTGCTAAGTTCATAACGGCACGCTTTGAAGATTTTTTTGTACAAGCTGTTTAGCTGCCTCCGCGAAGGAAGCTGTAACGCTTCAAGAATCCCAATGATTTTCTTACCTCCTATAAAATATATGTAACGCAATAAAAATGAGATTATACCTGGCAGTAAATAATGAAGATCGATCTTATGGAACGGATAGTCGGCTGGTGTCGGCATTGTAAGCTGATCGCCTCTTCCTAGGACAAGATTGAATAGGCAATCTTCTACACGAGCACGCTCCATTATCAGTGCTTGCCATCATTTGTTGCTGTTGTCAAACGCAAGCCTATCGCACAGTAAAAAATATGTTTAGTTTTATATTTATGGATAAGTACTGTAATAATAATTACATTCATACTTTCCTGCCATTTTATTTGAACTTACAATACTTTTGAAATTGAAATCTATAGACCGCACTCCAATTCCGTTCAGACTCAACAAAACAAAACGAGACACTAATATACGCAGCTTAATACGCAGACATAAATCTGTCTCGTTTTAACACAATCTTGAGTCTGAGCGGATTGAGAGCGGATCATAACAAAATAGATACCTGCGCTAAGGCAAATTAGTATTATCGTTAAAAAGGTGTTATTTATAGTATTATTGCCCTAAGCTAAGTTATTACGCTATAAGATCATAAATCATGTAACCACTCACGACCTCCCACCGGGAATACGCGATGCCATGACACCTCTCTAACTAGTGACTTTGAGAGCAAACGTGACTCTACTGTCAATACTTTGTCTCCTCCTTTGTGCGTGGTAGCCTTATGAGTAGTCTTGGATTCGATCCCTGACTGGGAAAATAATGGCAAATCAGGGTAAATCTATACCAATATTAGAAATGGAAAGTAACTCTGTCTGTCAATTTTTATCTTTTCACGCCTAAACAATTGGACTAATTTTGATAAAATTTGGTGAGGATAGTAGATAATATTCATTCTGATGATGACCATAACATACTTTTTCAAGAAAATTATAAAAACTTAACTTCTTGCGGGCCATGTCACGTATATAAATATTATCAACTAGTAATATATATTTCGTAGATCTTGTAGCTTATACCATACCATATGGCATATTTGTGATAAAAGGTGGCCTAATTATAAAGTTATTGGTTGCTTAACAAACACTTTTCAAAACTTTTTTGTACCTAAGATCGCTTAATCAAGAAAAAGATGAAAAATCTCTCGAGACAGCTTACAAAAAATAATTCTAAGAATGTTGACCTTAATATAGAGTGGGCCTCGTAAGTAGCATCTCACTGACCCAAAACTTGGCTTGCTGGCCTTTATCAATATCATCTAATGGCTCAAGAGTCGGTGGAAAATGAGGACGTATTTAAAAATTAGTTGAAGTCCGACTTCGTTCGCGTGGATTAAGGTTTTTAATTCCCGCGAAAACTCTTATTTTCCGGGATAAAAAGTAACCTATGTATTAATCTAGACTATGATCTATCTCTGTGCCAACTATCAGACAAATCAATTCAGTCGTTGCGACGTGATTGAGTTACAAACATCCATCCATCCATACATCCCAACTTTTTGACTTCACCATCCTCACATAAACGTTTAAGTTTCTGGAGGAAAGCTAAAAATTGTCAGTAAATATGTGTAGAATTTATTTTTAACAATAACGGAAAACAGTACCCGATCCTGTCTGGGTTCCAGATTGTACTTGGAATCACATCAATATCTCAATTAAGAGCTTATATGGAGCTTGTATGGAGTAAACCTCAACAAACCAACTCGCATTCGCAATGTAATCAAATTTTAACGCTCAGTAACGCGCTTTATCAAGACCCTACCTAAGAAATTGTCTCTTCTCTGAAACCATTAACAAAAGCAGTTTTCGGAAATAATTAACTGATACGCTTTTACCTATAATATAGCATTACCGGGATTGATGAATATGATTAAATTTTAGACAGTTAATAGAATAACAAAGACATTACTTTATTAAGCTATATTTATTAATTTATATTTAACAAAAATTGCTCTTTGATAAAAGATACCAGCAGAATTGAGAACTTCCTTCTTTTTCGGAACACCATAAACTTGAAAATGTAGTTTGAACATTGAATAACAGTTTATCCTAAAGATTTTAGACTTGATTCGTGGTTTACTGACATAATTGTTATTAAATATCACGAGTACGTACCACGGTAATTATTTTAGTTGGGATTGTCGATATTTCGATCCAATTGCATGGACCGTGGTCACGACGAGACAGAGAACAGACGAGAGAGACGAGACAGACACGAGAGAACAGTTTATCCATTCCGTGAGGTTGTCTATTGTTGGTTGAGCCAGAAATTATGAAGCTACAATATTTATGAACCATTCAACCTTCATCAAGCACCTTGTCACAATTTTACACCAGCTCTTGAATTATCATCTACGGTAGAATGCGGGGAACGAAAGAATCGGGCCTTTTCACAAATAAGGTCTCGGATTGAAAAACGAAACTTGGAAAGGGCGACCTTTTCCTTTGTGAGATGTTTATCTTCAGAACCTCCAACAAAGCCGTAAACACTGTGAAAGGGAATACACTCGTACAAAACTGTGTTCTATTTTTAGTTCATAAATATTGATCTTGTATTAATCGTCAATTTACCCGGACAATATTTTTTTTTATAATATTTCGAATAGATTTCTTACTAGATGATGCTCGCGACTTTGTCTGTGTGGTTAAGATTTTTGATTCCCGCGGGAAATATAATTCCCATCAAAAAAATCGAAACACCTCGCAATGCCTTTTAGTTCGAAAGTGTTTCGATATTTTTGATGAGAAGTATATTTAGTTTCCGGGATAAAATCCAAAATTTCATTTTTTGTAAATAGTCATCGCATGAAGGAATAACGTCCAAATATCCAAACTTTCACATTAATTATATTATTATATTAATAAAATACTCTTTTATGTGCTCCCCTTCAATGTCAATCCCAAGTTACTACATAGCATCAACTTGTTCCCTCTACTTTTAGCTATTTTTATGAAGAAATTTATCTAGTTGATTAAAAATTTCTATTTTCCCATAGAAGAGCTAAAGTTAGACCGTGTGAAAAATAAAATATGAGTAAACAGAAATACTTTATATCTACTTTAGCAAGAATAAGTGTGAATTTATACAAAAGTGCTAGAGTAAAAACAATTTCAGATACTTCACCTGCCGACGAACTGGAAATTCTGTGAAAGAAGTCACAATCTCATCTGAAATACAAGTACCTACGTCGTAAAAAAATATATCGTAGGTATATCGTAGGTACTTGAAAGGTCTTAGAACCTGTCTACGCTCAAGTTTTCTAAGGGCCTGTTGCACATCAATTGATTAAAGTTTTTCCTTGAGTCCCTTTAGTACGTTGACCGTCGCCAATCTATTTTGCTCGCTACCATCTTACCCTGCCGATGCTCGTTGCTACCTGGACTTCCACTTTCACCGACTGGACAGCGGCCATTATGTCGTAAAATCAAAGAATTCTCTAGGGATTTTAAAAACTAAATCCACGCGAAGTCGAGGGCATCAGCTAGTTACAGATAAGCAAGGAAAATAGCGATTGTTTCGTAAAATCAAAGAATTCTAGCGAGATTTTAAAAATTAAATCCACGCGAAGTTGCGGGCATCAGCCAGTTACAGATAAGCAAGAAATATTCGAGTACAAGGGAATGAAATTCTCATCGTTTAAATAAATAAACTCGACCGAAGCTGTTAGGATAATCGTGAAATATTACCGCGCAGCCGTCTCGGGAGGAAATCAATTTCTAGATAATCCTCGCGAAAGGCACAAACTTGAGTAGTTGCGGCCCCAATACAAATTAGATCCATTTTCATCCGCGAAACAACTACCTAAGCTTGAATTCAGAAGCGCTTTATTAATATTGTTCTTTTTAATGGAATAGATTTCGCTTCTTTTGCTGTGATTGTTGATGTTTGCAGTCCCCCCTCTAAGTAGACTGACGACAACAAACGAGTCGCAAGGAGCCGCTGAATATAGGCAGCGTAAGATTTAGCGCTTTGGAAGTCCATATAAGAGACATTTGTTCAGGGGACACATTATGGTCCTAACTACTGAACTAATCTTGGCACAGAGATAGACGCATTTTAGAGACAGAAATATATATCCTGTGAAAATAAGAGTTCCCACGGGTTTTTGCAAAAGCCTTTATTATTGTGTGTAAATTCGTACGCAGCATTTAGTTCGACAACAGTTTATTCAAAAGTTTAAGTTTGATAAATAGGTTTAATATAATGTTATGTAGGACAAACAAACAAGTATTTTAAAAAGCAAAACCTCGGATATGGTAAGAACTTTGAACAAAACCACCATCAAGTTATCAAGAGCAGTTAGCCACGGAGTTCAGTGTTCAACGCGCAAACTTTCCCAACTATTTCCTCTTATTTCTAGCTATTTCTTCTTATTTCTCAGCTATTTAATAGTCGAGCTTGTCCCAACTTACGAGCACTGTTTTGACGTAGTTTGATTAGGTTTTACTTTTTCTCGTTTTATATAAACTGAAGTTCACTAGAACACTGCAGTTTTTGTTCAATTAACGGAAAAAGAGTGAGAATTCAAAAAGCGAAAAATTATATTATAGATTAAGAGACACATAAAGGATATATGCAATTTTTGGTACGCCACAATTTGAAAACTATGGTAGAGTCTCAGATTATAAGCTTTCACTCTCATTTCGAAGATTTGTTCTCAATCCGTTAGTTCGGTTATACACAAACACAAACAAAACACTTACATAATAGCACATCGACGGTTCGAATCCCACTCATTTTTTTTTAAAGAATGTCAGTCTAGTTCAGCCAGCCAACTGAACCTGCATGATTCTTCTCTCCTCTCCAAATAAGCACAGAGCCTGTTGTTGTACCCACTTAACACAAGATCCACATTCAATTCGGAGGGGAAAGAAAAATATTATGCATGTTTAATAATGGAAAATAGTACTCTACCTACCTGTTAGTTTTATTCTTGTGACATCGTTAAGCTTTTTAAAATGTTCCACGGGAAAGGGTATCCTGGAGATTGAAATAGGCTACTATGACACACCAGATGTATCGAGGCAAATAAGCACGTCGACCATTGGTGTATGCTTGGAGGACAAATGAGCAAATTATATTGGTCGTGATATCCCTGCTTTTATATCCAATAATTTGATAAGCAAAACATCTGAAATAATTAGAGTTGCTAGACATTAAACATACTCATACTCTGTATATTTCAGACGAGAAAATAAGTAATGAACGTATCAATCTAGGTACATCACAAACGACTGGGTCTAGACTCTAGACTCTAGACACTTGAGATTGTACTTTATGTTCGCACTACAACGTAGACCTCCACTTAAGATAAAGTTAAGTGAGAAAAAGCACTTTTGTATTTCATACATGCTCGTCAAATTAATCATGTAAATTAAAACTTTATACCCACTTATATAAGTCGTTGAAATCGTCTAGAGCACCCACCGACTCAGGTGAATTTCATTTACTTCGTCTAGACTTTGATATTAAAAGTGCATCACTTATTTAAGTGGCTGATAAGGTTGCAAACTTTGCTAAGCTGGATCTGACGTTATCACTACTATTTGTCCGATCGAAGCGATATTAAACACCTACCTAATAATATATTTATTTATTTAGTACCAGAGAACAAAACAATAAAACATAAACATTTAAGGAACGTGCACAAAAACAGCTTATGTCTAAGGAAGAGATACATGTTCAGGTGCGTAAAAACTTCAAGGACGCGAGAGAATTTTCGATGAACCACTAAAACAAAACAAACACAAATATTTCAAAATTAATTAATTGTTCAAATTAACGTGGAAAAAATTACAGCCTTGTTGCCTGCAATTGTAATGTGTAATGTGTTGTGTAGAAAAAACTTTTTAATCTTAAAAATGAATAGGTATCAAGTTATTTCCGCTGTTGAGTTGCTTTCGCAACCTATGGAACACGTAGTTTCGGACCGCAAATGTTTGTAAATTTTTCAACGTTCATCTCGAATGTGGTTCATAATACATAATATTATGTAGTTATGAACTGTATGGTTGTAAGTAAACCACGTCACAAAAGGTGACCCTTTTCCCCCTTTACGGCAATGTCACCTATT
This sequence comes from Hipparchia semele, assembly GCA_933228805.2. Lineage (NCBI taxonomy): Eukaryota > Metazoa > Arthropoda > Insecta > Lepidoptera > Nymphalidae > Hipparchia > Hipparchia semele. The sequence goes on along the minus strand of OW121727.1, from coordinate 13,168,250 downwards.
TCTGCGAGTGAATAACATCGAAACATCTCAATATCGGTAGGGAGCGGCGACAGATGCGATGCATTTTTATCGTTCAACCCTGCTAGGAATGCGAACGATTCGTTTCGCAAGAAATATCTGTTCTACGCCTCATCGGCGCAGAATTGAAGTGAAATGAGATCTTATGTAACACAACAGATGCCCGCAACTGTGTCTCGGAATGAAATAGTTTTATACCTACAATGAAAAAATTAGATATACGGGCACTATACGAGTTTATCCATTGAACAAACACATGGAACATTCGAACGTCTTAGGTAATTATTATTTATTCGTTGGTTAATATTATACGACTTTTTGATTACAAAAACTGTCTGAATGGAATAATAAATTGTATTTGGTTTACGGTAAGCTTCATTTGTGTCTAAGAAAATCAAGGAGTTCCCGCGGGATTCTAAAAACTAAATCGTGGGCAACAGCTTGTAAACTAATAACTGTAATTTTCAGTATAAAGTGAGTCACAATCATAGAAATAGTATTTACAGACAAACAAACACTACATTATTTACAGACAGACAAACACTTACCAGCACACAATTATTATATTTGACTCTTATTTTCTGTCTACTAGATTTCAAAAGCCTCTAATGAAATTTAATTAATTAAAACAATAAAGTGCCATAAACTTCATTCGTAAAATTAATTACCACCAATTTGGACGTTTTCGACATCTATTCCGCGCGTTACTCTGTAGTGATCGCACATTCGGATTGGGATCGAATGAGCAGGTGGGTCACCTGATGTTAAGTCATTTTTTTTTTCTTTTTTTATTACCACCGCCCATGAAAATTTGAAGCACCAGAGGTACCACCAATGCGTTGCTGGCTTTTGAAGAATTTGTTGCAAAGTATTCTGTACAACGCTTTGCTTTCACTCTGCCGCAAACTGAACCGGGTATTGAAACTTTGTCGCGTGTGATGGCGTCTTGCTTCTTGTCGTATATATTTTCTGTCCTGTAAAAATGTGAGGCAGTAGCCTTTTCAGCTATAACACGCATGTATTTTTTTGTAATATGCCTAAGTTATTAGTCATAGATTTAGTGTTAGTCAGATTTTGTATTTTTTTTTTAATCTTTTTAGTTGTGTGTGCTATAACCGAATAAATATATATTTATTTATTTTATTTATTTAAAATGTTTAATTTCATTTATTTAAAACTTTTCACTTTTTACGTATTCCAGGTGCAGCGTCGCTTGCGGCTCGCTCGTGATGAGCGATCAGCAGCATGTTCCTGTATTTAAGTCGTGCTAATTACCGCTCGTTGTCTAAATGTCCCGGTAAATTAACGTCCCGCCTAAATGCCGTTGCCCGGGGAAATAATATTTTCCGGACAAAGGAAAGAGACGCAGGTAGTTAACCAAAGAGTTTTTTAAAATAATTCCATTTTCACTTTGCCTCTATCTTGTGCTAGAAGTAGGAGAAAAAGGTTGAATTTTATAGGTTATTTTATCATTAAAAAAGTCATCTTTGATCTTACGGATTTTGGTCCATTTAAAAAACCTTTGGACTAGGCTTTACAATTGTGCAACTGTAAAGCAATGGACTTTTGCGTGGGTGGATTAGTTGAAGACTTGAGATAGCTTTTATCTCAGAAAAATAGAGAGTTCCCGCGGGATTTTTGTAAACCATACTCCACGGAATTGCGGGCAATAGCTATTTGTTTTGTAATAAAGTAGCGATAAAGACTTTATAAAAATGATAACTACAGTAAAAATTACCTCTGATTGGCTGGCCACTGTGGGTTAAATTATACATCGATGGTTAAAATGCATTGATGCAGCAAGAACGTCATAAATTGAACCAATATATTATACACGGTGAAATTTTATTCCCCGTAAATCCTGAAGGAGGTGAATGTGCTCATGAAACTGAACAACTTTCCCCAAGGAACATAGGTCGAAATATGAAAAAAAAATTTTAGATCTCCCATACTAAATCAATCAGCTAATCGTCAATTTTGTATGGAGGGTCCAATTTTTTTTTTCATTTTTTGACCTATGTTCCTTGGGGAAAGTTGTTCAGTTTCATGAGCAGATTCACCTCCTTCAGGGTTGACGGGGAATAAAATTTCACCGTGTATAACAATAACCATAGGTCATTGCGATCTGTCTCACGGCTGCAATCATAGGCCATTGCGATCTGTCTCACGGATGCAATCATTTTTAAATAATCCCAAAGCAAATGTTCTCATAAAATGAATGGCGCAGATTTCGGCTACAGAGCCTGTGTGTCGGCAGACATCCCCCTGCGCGCGTGCGGGGCGCGCTAATTACGCTCATTGTGTCCGCGCGCCGGCAAATTGGGAACAAACACCATTACGATGAGAAAACAATATTTTCGGGAACAAAGAGCGACCGATTTCCGGGGTCTATTATAAATCTTTCAATCAATTTTATTAATTAAAATATGCGGGCGCCTAAGGTGGTGTAAGCGAAATGTTGAGTTTTTAGGGTTCCATACCCGGAGGGTGCAAACGGGACCCTATTGCTAAGCCTCCGCTGTCCTTCCGTCTGTCTGTCAGTGGGCTGTATCTCATGAACTGTAATAGGTAGACACTTGAAATTGCCGCTATAACAGCAAATAAAAGTAAAATAAACGTGATGTTTTGTTGCCATATGATTGAAGGACAACTCAGCATACTAACAAGCAAACTCACTTTCATATTAATAATAGTAGTAAAGAAATAGAATAGAATTCCCTGCACAGCTGCGCCCTCCACGCAGAATTATAGTATCAATATTATATACGCTGTTTACGCTGTTTATATTAAAGCAATTAAACACAATATTATATTGTATAGAAGATATTAAGGCAATTAATTTGATCCTTTATTAACTATTAGGTGTTGTAAATAAAGGTTCAAATATACGAGTATCGCGGATAACGCGAAAATAAATAATCATCATCGTCATCATTGCCTGATCATTTCACCCATCGCTGGCCAACTGGGCACGGGCATCATCAGAATGAAAAGGCCATAGGCATAGTCCGCCACTTTAGCCCAGTGCAAACTGGCTTACTTCACACACCTTTGAGAACAATATGGAGAACTCCAAGGCATACAGGTTTCGTCGTGATGTTTTTCTTCACTTGTGAAGCATATTTGATTGCTTAATCGCACATAACTCCGAATATTTCAAAGACGCATGCCCATGATCAAACCCGCGACCCTCTCAATAGAAAACCGTAGTCCTAACCTGCTATCACCTAGCTAATAATAATTCATAAAAATATACCTACTGTTCATCTACATATAGAGTTCGCTAAGCTGCATATAGTCCGGGAGCCAGTGATTAGAAAGCTGCCGCGAGCGTTGTGTGGATTTCTCAACATCTCAGTGCTCCAGACCGCGGCATAATTAAGTGCAGTGTTAGGCTGCAGACTAGAGCCGGAGCTAACAAACGCAGCGAGTTTGTATAAGCTTCGTGTTATCAAATTTTGTCTTAAATCCTCTCAGCTCAGCGTAACAATTACTGTGTTTTCGAAGCAACAGTATAACTATTATAATAATCTTTATTGTTTAAATAATTTAATATAATATGCTGCAACGGTAAAGAAAAACATCTTCGATCACAGAAGTATTTCTGTGATCGAAGAAAAACATAAATACACCTGCACGCCTGAGAGTTCTTGCTAATGTTTTCAAAGGTGTGTGAAGTCTACCAATTTGCATTGGACCATTGTGGTGGATTATGGCCGATCCCGGATATCCCGATTATCTCGGAAAATAAGAGAGTTCCCGCGGGAATTAAAACCTTTAATCCACGCGAACAAAATTGCGGGCATTAACTAGTAAAGTATTCTTCCTTGTGCTATGGGAAGCCAGTGTTTCGCCTGAATATACCTATAATGGGTATTGACATCGGATTCAATTACGAAAAGTATTGTCCATGCATCTAAATCCGCTAATAATATTATGTTATCTCTCATACTGTAATGTTACATTACTGAAGGAAGAGTTCTTAAAGTATCAGGAATGTAATGTATGATACTAATACACGGTTTTATTAAAAATCTCTTTCATAATATAAAAGCTCTCCTCTTCTACTTGATTTATTTACTACTAGCGTTGTAGACAAATGTCTCGTTCACGTGGAGTTAGGTTTATAAAACTCCACGGGAAACCTTTGTTTTCCAAAGTAATAAGCAAACGATACTTTTGTATTTATTATTTATACCTACTTATCATTAAAGATGTAGATAAGTACTTAAAGAATTCGTCCAGTTAAAATTTTATAATTTTTAATATAGTATATTGTTTAGTGTTTACAATACTAGGACATTAATTGTGAATTACATCAATGAACCTGCTTTTTTTTTTGGTTCATGCAAAATTTTTGGAGCAATGCATATGTCGAGTTTTCGTCAAGTTTTGTGCATCTTTGTGTTTACGTTTGCACAACGACCAATTTTGTATTGGCAAAACGATTCACTTAATTAAATGAAACGTTCAGAAATCCTACTAGGTACTAAACGCAGAGAGAGAGGATAAAAAGTATGTACAACTCGTTATTTTGCATTTAAATTGTACATCCACATAAAACGGACCGATGTACGAAATACAAATGTTTGTACAAAGAAAGAGGAAGTAAATAAACGTTTGGAGAGGAAAATGTAGCTGAAGTTAACACTGGCGACATGTCGCTCGACAAAAAGTTTCTATTTTTTTATTAAAATTTTCTATTAAACTTTAAGCTAATCTAGGGGGAAGTCCCGTAACGCCGGACGGCACCTAGTACCGGACACTCGTACTATCTCGGCGACTAAGCAAGCGAGCGATTCAAAAACGAGTTAGAGGGGTGCAGGGGGATGTAGCAAAACTGAGTCACGGGAGCCGGTTTGGCCGTGACGCGCGCGACAACAGTGGGAGTAGTTGGTTGCTGTTTTTGGCGGGACGACACTGCGTTACATAAGATTCAGGTGAGTGTTACAGGTAAGCACCAGGTAAGTATCTGTTATTAGTTGTTTACTATATTTGTTTTTAATAAAGTAGTGTTTATTGTTGTTAGTAATCAATAAAAGTTTTTGAGAATTTTGATAATGGGTTTGATATGGAATATATATTGTGACCATTCTCTGTCCCTTAGTACCGGACACAAAGTAGTCCCTTAGCGCCGGACAGTGAATGAGTTATTATTTCTTCTCAGTATGTATACTTTTCTTAATAAATGTTATTCGATTTTCAGATGATAGAAGTACAGAATAACATTGAAATGGATCAGAAGAAAAAGAAAGGAAAATGGGACCAATTCTCATCCCTTAGTACCAGACACAAAGTAGTCCCTTAGCGCCGGACAGTGAATGTGCTATTATTTCTTGTCAGTAAGTATGTATACTTTTCTTAATAAATGTTATTCCATTTTCGAGGATAGAAGTACAGAATAACATTGAAATGGAAGAGAAGAAAAAGAAAGGAAAATGGGACCAAACAAGTTTACAGGGGTTTGCTAGGGGTTCCAAGTGAAGTCTGTCCGATACTAGGGGCCAATTCCAGAGACTGCGTTTTTTTCACCAAAGTTTAATTTATGTTTTTGAATATATTTATGCAGAAGTTGCATTTTTGATAATTGATATTGATTTTATGTTTTGTTGACTAATATAAGACGTAAATAAAGTAATATTTTTCTAAACAGATTTTTTATTTTTCATAAAAACCTTAAGTGTCCGCCACTAGGGGACTTCCCCCTAATACAATTACTCAAAAAATACAATAGTGCCATGAATAGGACCTGCATTTTTGCGCTGAATAGTTACCGGAAGTGACATTAAATAAATGTTTACTCTACCTCAAGGTTGTATTCCCAAATTACTGAGCTTCGAAGACGTGACGAGCATTTTTTGGGTAGGCCCAGAAAAATTTTTTTCAAAGACGCATAAGGAACCCAGGTGGGTATGCAAAAGTGTCAAACAAAAACGCCAAATTGCTCTTAAGTCAGTCAACCTGTCGGATGTCTTCGTAGTTAAGTTAGTAGGATAAGTTTATTGTTAATTAGGCTAAGTATCTTCTATACGTTTCGATGGGATTGGCGTGCCAGCTGGTAAAAAACCCTAAAAAAAATAGATTAAAAAAAACCTAGTTATCGACTTATGTTAGATTTGCTTAACCGGTTCAATTATACAAGCAATTAAGCACACTTTTATCGAGGTCACACGTTAAGAATTTAGCATACGTGCGACAATGTAATGCCAGTAGACATCCTCGTAAGTCACCGATTAAAAAGTATGATGTGTAACGTTGCACTAAACGTTTACGTAGATGTAGTTCCTTCGATAGCATGTGTGTGCTGCTAGTCACTTTGTGTGGCGAAATTGAATTTAAAATTATAATGCAGCCGTCGTATACGTCACTCTAGAGAAATACACAACTTCTATGTTTGAACGTCTTTACCTTTAATACTGAGGAATACCATCTTACTAATAATATAAATGCGACAGTGTGTTTTATTGTTGGTTTGTCCTTTAATCACACCGCAACAGAGTTATGATTGATGTGATTTTTTTGGACAATTAGGTATAGTTGAGGACCTGGAAAGGCTTTTTATCCTTTCCTAAAAATTTTTAGTCTTTATATTTTCAAACGGTTATTTATAGCTTAGCTATAAATAACGCTTAGCTTGCTTCACGAGGCATGGAGGTCGCCTGTCAATCAGCCATCCAGGCATCGACATTGTTTGAGATACACTGTCACTACCTATATATGCTGTTAAGACTATGAATAAATAATAAGTCAGGAAATGTAACTGCATTAAAAAAATGACTAAACTAAGTTAAGTAGTAATAGTAGTAGTAAGTTAAGTAACTATTTACTAAGTTGTTTGAATTTTGAATCATACGACATTTTGGTTTGAAGTAGGGCCACTTTTTGTGTGGAATTGATTCTGAACTAGAGTTCCTCACTTATTATTTATTCGTAGTATTAAGAAATAAAAATAATTCTAATAATAACTATTACATACTTAAGCTTGTAACCTAGTGTCCACCACTGGTCATTATATCCCATTTAGAAAGCGAGTCCTTCAAACGAAGATTAAATACACGTACTTTACCGTAAAGAAAACGTCAAGAACTCCTTTCATTCGATGATTATTATTCAAGCGATGAGAGCACGAGATAAACACAGAGGCAGCCTGCGAGGCTGTGAGGGAAGGCCATTCATTAAGAGGGTGCTGTTTATCCTAATTAACTGAGAGTCTGATAACATTCACGGATTACAAGAGTTCTTATTCATTTATGAAGGTTCTAGAATATTCCTGCTGAAACTTGGAATTTGCAGATAAAATTATAATATGGAAAAAAAGTTTTGTTAGAGCTGCATTTTCAAATTTTTTATTGGATGCCAAGGTTGCCTATGTTTGTGATTTTATTTAAGGACAAAGTGACAATCAAAGATGGAAGCGGGTTACCTTGGGAAGAGGTATGGTTTTTTTTTTTCGAATACAAAATTTTTTTATCTATTAAAAAGTTTTATCTATTAAAAATATTAGGCAAGATACACTTGGCTAATATTCTCTTCTTCCCTCCAAGAATTGCACTTATAAGCTTTCCGCTTCTTGGGAGGAGTAAGTAATAATACAATAGGTAAGGATCGAACCTGTGACCTTTCAGTTTTCGGTCCGCACCTTTAACCGTTGGGCTATTGAGGCTCTTAAAGTTCAGATAGCCCTCGATTGCGATCTCACCAAATGTAGAGTAATGATGCAGTTTAAGATGCTAGTGGGTTAAATTAGGAGATTACGGCAATTTTAATAGGACCCATACCCCGGCATAATCGGTTACTACATGCGTTGGCGAATGTTGATTCGGGAACGCTTCGCTTGACGGCACATCTTTGAGGTAGGGTGAAACATAGCCATTGCCAAAGCCTCCCAGGTAAGCAGTTTAATGAAATCCATACCATTAATAACGGAAGCACGTCTTTAACGATAAGCGTCTGTATATTGGCGACGGAGACCAGCATTCTACTTGAACATGACCTAACCACTTAAGTAGTCATGCAGACATAAACATAAGAGAAACTAGCCGATGTCCTAAATGCCGATGTTCGTAAGAGCTATAGCTCGGTAACTTCTGGAACATTTGCTAATTCTCATGAATTTAGGGCTGCCACGGGAGAGAAATTGATGAATTACCAGGGGAGAGGAAATTTGATGAATTGGAATGTTGGCGTAATTTCAATTCTTCGAGAAATTTTGAAGGCGAATAATGAAAATTATAATAAAAAGAAATATTTGAAATGACATCGTTTAAAGAACACTTTGGAATATTTAAAAGGAATTTTGAAATGCCAGGGATTTGGCCGGGCTGTAATCTGTTCAAAATCGATAGGCACTTACATATAATTTATAATAAATTGCATGAAATAATATATTTGGATCGTGCTGTAAGGAGAACATACTTGGGTCGCCCAATTGGAAAAGGAACAAGTTGCGGTCATCAGCTAGTGTTTTAATAAAATAGACGTCATGTGATTTCTGAATTAATAAATCTCCCGTTGCCACCACATCTATCCAAACGCCCTAACCAAATATCAGGAATTGCTTTGAAAATCGTATTATTTTTGTCAGCTTATTATTAATTATTTGGTTCGGTAACCCTGTACGAAAAGTGGCGAACTACTAAACTTCCTTGGATTATAGTCTCTAAGGTCTACGTAATACGGTTTGTGTTTTGAGCGTATGCGGTTAATATAATTAATTCGGACGCCGCCTTTGTTCTGTGTAAAGGATAATATGAGGAACTGGGTATACAAATTGTATTAGGGAGGATGTGCTAAGCTTACGCGGCCTTGTGTTTGTTTCAAAATTTAAGAGGAAAACATTTTCATTCTTGTTTTTTTTTGTTAACAAAAGTGATGAAGGTGATTTTTCTGCATTATAGCTGCTTTTACCTGACTTTTCACAGACGTAATCCTTGCTAATACTATAAATACAGAAGTGTGTTTGTTTGTTAGTTTGTGCTTTAATAACCTAGCAAAGTTAGTTATATACTCAAAGTTATCAACGGAGCAACGGATCTACGTAGTTTTTTACACGACTTCAAAAAAAAGGGGGGTTTCTCAGTTCGACGCGTATTTTTTTTTTTGGGGATGTTACTCCATAACTCCGTTAAATCTGGACTGATTTCAATATTTTTTTGTATTTGAAAGGAAGTTTCGTCAGGTTGGTAAAGGTCTGGTGAATATCTTCGGAGATGGAGGACGGAACTCCTCAATGAAAAAAAGGAAATGGCTCGTAATCAGAAAATGTGTAGATCGATCCTATGCAACTACACTAAAAAGCTTGAAAGAAAAAAAATAAGATGCCGGCGGAATTGATAACCTCCTCCTTTTTGGAAGTCAGTTAATAAGCATATTTTTTTAAACTGACTTTAAACGCCACTACAAAGTATATAAGTATTTTAGTTTGTACACGTATGTACCTATATTGAAATCGGCCTAGCGTCGCGCATTGGTTTCATCCTTTCTATTTAGGCTCACCCGACTTCAACATACGTGTACACTGTACAATCTAAAATTATTTTATACTTTGTAGTGGCGTTTGAAGTCAGTTTTTTAAGAAGAAGCTGTTTTATTTCACGGGTATAGTTGAGGACTTGGAGTGTGCTTAGGTACTATAAGAGTAACTAACCATCCTCCCGGAAAGTAGGGGATGTCTAGCTAGAACTTTTCACCCCACTTTCTTAGCAGCTAAAATCTGGAGTAATAAACGTGTTAGGTCCTCGTAAGATCTGCACGCCGCCGCTGTAATAAACGGCGGCTTCCACAAACAGGATGAATTTTAAACGCAGCTCTCATTGTTTTCCTGCCGCCACAGTGCTGAAATATTCCCAACTAGAGCAGGCGAGTATTACCTAAAATATGATCCTAAGTTATTTACTAGTTCGATTAAAGTGGAAGGTAATTGATGTAAAAGTTTGATTGCTTTTATGAACTGTCTCATTGACTGCGGATTGGTTATGACATTTTTTTAGTTTTTTTTTTGCACTTTGCTACAAACACCACTCCACACGCATTCAAACTTGTTACTTACTGTAAACCTTTTAACCTTTGAGTATTAAAGCTTTTTAATTTTTTTCCGGACTCTTACTAATATTTTTTATTTTTCTCCATACTTCGAAGGATTTCAGTAATTTGACACCAATTAATATTTTTTGAAAGTGAATAATATTACTATTTTGGAAGTACTTTTAATTAATCTTATCGCTCCCTAATTTTCAAAAGAAATCGTTAAATGTAATTTTATCTCTTACAAAGGTAAGCAAAAAATAAAACTTCAGGAAAAAAGCTAGGTATATCATAGGAAAAGTTACTGCGTGACAACAAAATTAATAACTATCTAAAAATCCAGCTATATAATACCGGACTGGCCTATCCAAACATAACATGAGTTGGGTGTTATTCTAAGACCGCAGTGGGAAAATCCATAGTGCCGGAGAACCAAAGCAGCCGGGACATAAGAATTACAAAAAAGTTTTGTAGTAAGCGGTCATACTGATAGCCTTATAGCTCAGCCTCTTTTCGGGGATGAGGGTAACCCCAGGCACAGGGACATCTCTGGCTATTCAGATTTACGTACGTTCTAAATAATTAAATATCTATACTATTGTAATAAAGAGAGAGCGCGAATTTTGTGAGTTTGTATGTATGTCCGGAGCAAACTTTGGAACCACCGCACCTATTACAATAATTCTTTTACCATTTCAAAGGTACATTATTCCAGATGGTTATAGGCTATAATTATGTTAATAAATGTATTATGGCTAGATATTATGTGCAAATTTGTTAAAGAAGTCGGATTTTTTTTTTACTCTTAAACGTTTTCAAGGCGTGCGCTGGGTCATATACTGTTATTGGATGAAAATGATGTATGGGTGAATTGTTCCTCTTAAAGAGTTCTAAAAAAAAAGTCCGCGATAGCATATGTCTATATTCTAAGGATAACTTACAGTAACCATTTCTATCTTTCAAATTTTGATTTAAAATAATGAATTATTTTCGAAGCTTCTTTAACCGATGTGATGTCAATCTATATCTAAATAAATATTTTATTATCGTAAGTATTTAATTTAGAACATATTTGCCCTTTACACTATACAATTTAAATAAATATCTTAGGAGTTATCGGAAAATTAATATTTCCGCGCGACAAAATAATAAAATGGTGCCGGTTGGCGCGGCGGGGCATGGTAGCGGGTATCGGCGCGGGAGATTCCTGTGGTTCCTGTGGTGATCCAGTCTGTAGGTGACAATCGTCTCCTATAAGAAGCTCACAAGAACAAATATTTAATTTTCAACCCGGACGAAGTCGGCGCGGGCTTCTAGTCGAATAATAAAATTAAATGTCGATAAGGTTTTTTTATTAATGTTAATTTAATTTAGGAAAATAATAGTTTTTAAGTTGTTTTTAATGTTAAACTTTTTTCTATTGAATTAGGCTAAGTAGCTGTAAAGATAGATTTAAGTGTATTTACATACTAAACAAATAAATAAATAAATCTTTTGCTTTAACGACTTTTTTGACTGAAAAAAATCGCGAGAATATAAACATGCGCCGGTACGGGCAAAGAAAAGTAGGGATTTTTTTTACATTTTGGCAATAAATAATAATATAACATAGTTTAAAAATTATTGAAATCGATTAGGTTACTGATTCTGAAGTAAAGTATTTTCAGCTTTCTCAAATAACGTTGTATAACTCATGTAATTCAACAGAAGTGATAGAGAAAATCTCATCAATTTGTGAAAATTGCTATTATTTCAGATGAATCGTGGAGCGATTTCATTCAAATGTTCACAATCAAACTTTGGCGAGTGAGATGAACGAGTGAATGCTAATCGCTAATTGGTAAAGTACAGCTCTTGAGAAAAGTTTCAATGAGATGGCCAGACATAGCTCATATTTTTTTTTCCCATTTCTCTTGCATGGGTATTAAAAATAAATTTGAAACGCAGTTTTAAAATAAAAGAGAATTTCTAAGTGAACACTTGGACCCTCATAAATATTTCAAAGTGCAGGCAGTTTATTTTTAAAAACAAAGTATAGGGATTTTGGAAACACATTAAGATTAGAACAAAAAAGGGTCTTTAGAAATTGCAATAGAAGTGCAGACGTTTTAAAAGGAAACATTTAGAATCAGATCATAAATCTAGTTGAAACATTTTGCCTTCACAAAATATTGAAACCAGATGTGTAGATTGACATAGCCGAACCGAGGCGAAGGGCATAGAAAATAAACAAAAAAGCAAGGCGTGACCGTAAAATGACGCTTTCGATAATTGGCCGAAACATTTTGGCGGGAATCTTAAATGGGCGTGACTATAGTAAATGACGCTATCGATAATTGGCCTAAACGTTTTGGCGGAAACCTAAAATGACGAATCAAGTTAAGGCAGTTTACTTTGGTGGGGATTTTCTATTTTTCAGTTTGGAGAAGGGGCGATAAGGACTCGGAAGGGGAGATACACGGGGGTGCTTTTCGAGAAGGCATTCCGGGTTGAGGGCTCTTCCAGCAGAGTCGACTCCATTCTCCAATAAATTAATCCTAAGATTGTATAAATTTTAACCTATTTTAATAGATCTATACATAAAAGTAGAATCAGTGCAATAGTTTATAATTAAGCTTATAAGCAAGTGTGTGTGCGCAACGAGGCCTGAATATTTCTGGTAATGTACAAATATCTGAATAACTAAATTTTGATATAAATAGAATCACAGATAATTTGCTTCCTTAAGTTTGGGATTAGACGTACGTTTATTGTAAGAAATTAAAATGTATCCAGATATAGTTCTCGATGCTTTATATGCAGAAGGACAAAGGGATAGGAGGCGTGTGAGAGAGATATCTCGAGACGATGGGTTCTCTATTATGATGTATATTTTGTTTCTGACATTTGTTCTATATCTGCTCTTTTTATTAATCAGATTAATGTGGTCAAATCTGAGAGAGTGAAATGTAATAATTTGGCACACATACCACTTGCTTTGGAAGGGGAACATTTATATAAAATATAGTCAGGAAGTTGTGAAAACGAGAATAAAACATAACTTATTATCTGTGAATCTATTTAACGTAATGTATTATGTGTTGTAATTTCTACTAAAACTATAAAATGTCTTGTCTCCCTGATACCACTAGTAGAAAGTGTACATATTCTTTTAAGCATTTAACACCTTTTGTAGCATGTGTGTATATTTTAGTCTAAGATGTCTTAGGTTAGAATGCCACAAGGGTTTTTCATTTGGGTATTTCCGTTTTCCCTTGTCTTAGAATGGCTGCTAGGAACGGAAAACCCGGTTGGTTCTCAAATGACCCCATTTGGAACCAATCTAAATAATCAAACAGTTTCTTTTGAGTAGATTTAATAAAATGGAAAATAAATCTATGAAGTCATAATTATCATCTTTTACTGAACAACCCTAATATTTCTCCTAAGGTATTCAATAATGGAATGTTCTCAAAGGTTCTGTCTACATAAATTGATTTAGTGTTTTATTAGTATTCAGTTGAACCCTAGACTTAACATCTGTAACGTGTGGCGGGCTGAACCGAACAATCCAATAGTGAAATACTATATCCTAAATTGAGTCACGACTCTTCAGTAGGCAGTCAGTTTAGAAAGTGCAGACTAGTGCACTAATTTAGGTCAATAGGCGACTTTAAATTACTTAGGGTCAGTTTATTCTATCACGATAGAGAAGTCTGATTTCTTTCATAAACAAAGCAGATAGGTGAACGAGATGGAACAATATTGCAGTCTAAAGAAACTTTGACTTATTTTGTTTTACATAACTAATAGACTAGATTCTAGACTCACTTCGGGTTAGAAGTTAGGTATGAAAGAAAACTTTAGAAATCATTCACTATAAATTAAGTCTTCAAATGTACGAGACTCCGAGATACCAGAGCGACCTTCGAGCTACGGGTGTGGGTCAACGGTACTTCCTACAAACAGGTAAGAAATTAGAATCTTTTGTTTATTGTATTTACAACCTTTAGGTGTAGGGTGACCATGATATTACTTCGGAATAGAGGACAAGATAGGGTAATAGGTAGGGTGACCATGATGAAATACTACAGGGATTGAGACACTGAGGCTGATTGAGTATTGGCTAAATTAATATGTTTGACTCAGATGAGTCAAAGTTATTACTAAGTGGTACACGGTTCGATGGCGTTCTTTGGCGGCGAATTTCCGGCACACCAAACACGCCATGTCTTGCAGCACGGCTCCCGAACTTAGATTTGGCCAAATCTATATCAAACTGAACAATGAATACAAATAAATAAAACCATGGTATTGGGGCGAGCTATAAGCTCAATGAAAAGAATTGTACCAACCCTTCGGGGTGTATGGGAACACCAAAACGCTTCGCAGCGAAAGGGAGTCGGCTGTGCCCCCATAACAATGATTAAAGGCCGTGGAGCGGCGTAGGGTTTCCCCCGTGCTAGAGGGAATTCGGTCAGAACGACGGCCTAAAACAGGCAAATTCGTACACTGTATCAGCTAATCATTCATTCTACTCGTATTTTAAAATTAAATTGATAATTTAACTCTCTAGGATTTCCCTGTTTTTCTGAAGGTTGGAGAATGCATAACATAATTCTTTTGAAGTTTGTTCATAATTAATCCGCGACAGCTAAAGTAGAATGATTTGGTAGCCTACTTTGTCCATCGAACGAAATGAACGAACCCGCAGGGTGCTTAGTACATAACAGTGTTCATGCCAGAAGCCAATATGTCTCTCGATCCTGAGGTGTTTTACCTATAATTAGAATATTCTTCTTTACTCAATCAATCCACTAGATATCACTAGACGATCCAGCTGCGTACCATCACAGAATTTTGGTGCCGTGACCAGGATATAATCCTGGAAAATCTTGAAAGCCTGGGAATTTTGATGCCGGAGGTGACCAGGGGTCTATGTACGTATTCGAAATAACGATACGACTAGATCTATATTAATAATCCTTATTAGAGAAAAAAAAATACACAACGTAGAAACTTGTGATTGGGTATAGGAGAAATATTTAGGTGAAACAATGAAAAGGGAGAAGGGAGACAAGACACACTGTGCATGTTATTATTACGTTGTACATTTAATTATATGTTGTGCACTTATTTTACTTTGTGTATAGGAGAAGCAGAAATAAGCAGTATGTTTTATAAATGTACAATTTACAGGATTCTAGGAGGAGATTGCAGTGAACGGAGCATTACACTTGCTTATTTCTTAGACTTAATTGTTTATCCTTGCTTTATCTTGCAATTTATTTTGTTGAACCGAGAGATCCCACAATAGAACGGGCCAAACCCCATTGTCATTTCACATCTGGTTTTAAAATTGTACCATTATTACGTGTTTCGTTAGACGGCTCGCAAAGGCGACTTAGTAAACAAGTAATATAACATCTGGCGGACTTGAGCGATTATTAGTTAGAAAGTAGTTAGGAACAGCGTTTTAAAGCGAATTGTTTAAAGATGCCGGCAGGTAAAAAGGAACGGAATACAAAGCGGGTAGCAACGGGTCGATTAGATAAAGGTGCGGTAGAAACAAACGAACAAACGGGAACTGTAGGTAACTCGACGTTAGAGTTGATTCTACAAAAAATCAACGAATTCGATGGAAAGTTGCAACAATTGAGTTCAAAAGTGAATTCATTGCCAAATGAAAGCGCGAGTGTTACGTCACACGAGTCGGTTGGAGTAAGCAATGAAAGTAGTAGTGATGGACCAGGGCCTAGAGTTGGGTCTACGGGATCTAGTGTATCTCTTTCTGAGACTCGGAACGTTTATGTAGTACAGCCTTCGGTTACCAAACCGAATTTCGATGGAAAACCATTTACAAACCCTATTGCATTTTTAAAGCGATTAAAAAAGTATATTAGAGCGGTAAATGGGTCGGATCGGGAGATCGATATAGCGTTAGGATGTATAACGGGACACGCACGTCAGGTCATGGAGTTATACTCGAAGGACTGGGCTACGTTTGCCAATTTTGAGACCGATTTTAGACGAACTTATTGGACCGAGCAGATCCAAGAGTCTGTGAGGTATAGGTTGATTAATGCGATATATTCGAGCGATTCTGGAATGACGATGTCCGAACATTTTGCTGTACAGGTAGAATCGTTGCAATCATTAACTATTGCGTTTAGCGAAAGTGACTTAGTAAATTCTATTATGCGGCATTATGCGATAGATATTCAGCGGTTGTGGTTTACTAGGACTGGGGAAGTTAACATCATGAACGGGGCAAAGTTTCTAAGAAGTATAGAGCAAAATATTGTTGAAAAGCCGAGAGGAATTGCGAGAGAGGTAGTAGGTAATAATTTTAGAGGTAGGCGTTACGACAGGCCATCGTTAGCGCGGCCTATTGTCGCGGCCATTTCAGCGAATAAGTGGAATACTAGAGGTAACACGACCCGAGGACGGGGTTATCGCCAGAGTAGGTCAGGTTACAGGTCAAACGTTAACAGACCAGCGTTTTCTGGGGCTGAGCGAGCTAGACCGGCTATTACTTTTGTAAAGGAGGGCGAAAACTCTGCTTTGTCGAAAGAAGGAGGGGGAGAGGGACCTTCAAAAAACTAGGTATCCCCACACAATCGAGGTACAATAATCTAGAATTGTGTAGAACGGGGAAAGTAGAGACCTCGAAACGCGGAAGGCCGAACGTGGCTTATGATATTTTAATTAGCAAAGGATGGAGACCGGGTCAGAGCTTGGGCATTGGCGATAAAGGTCTTAAACGATTAATAAAGGGCGGAAAGGTTAGCGACGAAAGTAGCTGTCAGGTTGAAGCTAGAAGCATAGGAATCTTATTGGAAAATCAGTTTAACAACGTAGTAGAATGTGGCGAGATAGGTATTGAGTGTGAGCTGTGTGTAAGGAGAGGAATAAACGTATACACAATGTACCATGAACTTGATGAGTCGATTGACGAAGGAATTGATTATTCCTTACCTAAGTTACCTGAAGTGAGTGTAAGCTTGTATGGGAGGAGTATAAATGCACTTATCGACACGGGAAGTCAGATTAGCGGAATAACTAAGGAATTATACGAATCTATTCTAATTGGAAATAATACTTTGTCAGAAATCGCCATCCCAGCGATTCAAATACAAGGGGCATTCGGTTCACGTAGCGAAAGTACAAATAGGATGTTATTAATAGAGTTCAAATTAGGGAGTACATTAGTTGAAGCACCAGTACTAATTATGCGACGGTTACCTAGGTCGTTGATACTCGGATATGATTGGTTAGAACGAGTAAAGGGAGTAGTAAATTGCGGCAGTGAACGGACACTGACCATAGAGCACTTAGGGGTCAAGTCTTGCGTAAGACTGAACTCGGATTGTAAGGTCGAAAGGTTAGGGGGAGAGACGAATGCCGCCACAATTAATTCGATATTGAATCAAGGTACTAGGTCCGAGGAACGTAGCTTATCTATTAAGGATTCGAATGGCGAGGACAGAAAGGGGTATTGTTTGAATGATTCAAATTTAAGTAGGGAACAAAAGGAAATGTTGTTACCTGTGTTGAATAAGCATTGTAAGGTGTTTACAGATAGATTAGGATTGACTAACAGGTACGAGCACGTCATTGAGTTAGTCGATGAGATTCCTTTTATAAAGCATAGTTATCCAGTGCCTTTAGCGTATAGAGATCAGGTTAAAGAAGAATTAGAGGAGTTAGAGAGGTTAGGTGTGATCAGGCAGGAGGCAACGCCATACTGTAGCCCGCTCACATTTACTAAGAAACGAGATGGGTCAATAAGGCTCTTGTTAGACGCGCGCGAACTTAATAAGAAAATGGTGGGAGATGCGGGGTCACCGCCACTCACATCGGAAATTTTGCAATCCTTTTATGGAGTGAATTACATTAGCTTAATTGATTTGAATAATGCTTACTTTCAAATACCTTTGAGTCAGGATTCTAGAAAATATACGGGTTTTTCTTTTATGGGGAGAACATATACTTATAATGTTTTACCTCAAGGACTAAAGACATCTGTCGCGGGATTTTCAAGGGCAATGGATTCTATATTAAAAGAAGTGCGTGGGTTCTGTGTTAACTATTTAGATGACATTGTCATATTTACCACAGGAGACATAAGATTACACTTGGAACATTTAGACCAAGTACTAGACAGACTAGAAACAGCAGGCTTAACGGGCAGGCTAGGAAAGTGTCGTTTTCTGTGCGTAGAAGTAAAACTGCTAGGACACATAGTAAATACGAAAGGCGTACGGATGGATCCAGAACGAGTAGAGGCTATATTAGGTTTTCCCGTCCCTCGAACAATAAAACAATTACGAGGATTTTTGGGATTAATAAATTATTTCAGAAGGTTTATCTCGAAGTATAGCGAAGAGGTTAGGCCACTCTGCGATCTATTAAAACAAAATACAAAATGGTCATGGACTCATGAGGTAAACGAATGTTTTGAAAAGGTCAAGAGATTATTTTTAGACACAATACTTCTCATACATCCTAATCCGAAAGAGATTTATTACCTACAAACCGATAGCAGTAATTTAGGAGTCTCAGGGTATGTTTATCAATTGAACGAAGTAGGTGAAGAGCAGATAATAGGATTTTGTAGTAAAGCATTGACTGAGGCGGAGCGTAAGTGGACAGTCACAGAACAAGAGTTGTGGGCTATCATATTTAGCTTGTCGAAGTTTGAAACGTATTTGAGGGGGGCACGGTTAGTGATTAGGACCGATCATAAAAGTTTGATATTCTTACAGACATGTAAATTGTTGAGCGCACGAATGATACGTTGGGTACATTACATAGGACAATTTGATTATACGGTCGAGCATGTAAAAGGGAAATTAAACACAGTAGCTGACGTATTATCCCGACATATAAAAGGGACAACTGACGTATTGAATAACAAGTCTGTGGGGCCTGAGATGAATTTATTCAAGACATCGCTAGGACAGGTAGTACAAGCGAGATGGAAAGAGATAGGTAGTCTACAAGAACGGGACAAGGTCGCTAGTGAAATAATTAAACGTATGAAAATATCAGGTACATCTGAATCAAAGTATTATGTGATTAAGGAGGGGGTCCTTTATAGGTCAGACATAAATAGGGATACTTTGAGACTATATGTTCCCGAGGTGTTACAAAGGAGTTTGGTCGTTAGCATACATGAAGAGATAGGTCATTTCGGACGTTACAAGGTTTATGCGCTGATGAAACGTCGTTACTATTTCTCGAATATGTCTCGCGTGATAAGTCGTGTTGTAAGGGCTTGCGGAGAGTGTCAAATGTCAAAGCACGCGTTAGAAAAGCACACGGGGCCGATCAAAACTGTGATAGCGACAGATATAGGAGAACGGGTCTTTTGCGATATTTATGGACCTTTACCGGCGGGACGTTTCGGATTCAAATACATATTTGTAATGCAGGACTCTTATAGTAAACTGATCAGGTTATATCCATTACGTCAGGCAAGCGGAAAGGCTACACTCACATGTGTGAAGAAGTTTCACAAACAAGTTGAGATTAAGACTTTATGCTCAGACAGAGGCGCGAATTTTACATCGAAGGTTTCCGAGTTAGGTGTACGTCAATTAGGTATCAAATTGACGCACACATCTGTTAGGAATCCGCGACCAAATTCGACAGAGAGGGTTAACAAGGAATTAGGTAGACTATTCAGAACATACTGCGAGAAATCTCATAGGTCTTGGGCAGATTTATTGCCGGACATAGAAGATTGTTACAACCAGGTAGTACATACCACAACAGGTTATACACCGAATGAGCTAGTTTGGGGAAAGCGGACCATACTATCAACTGATTTCGGCAAAGACATAGCGAAAGGAACCGATATACAAGGAGAAACGTTAGAACAGATTAGACGACAGGCGCGTCGGAACATAACAAAGGCGGCGGAGAATAGAGAGCTCTATTATAATAGGAATCATAAGTTAATACAGTTTGAGATAGGCGACTTGGTGAAGTTGAGGACTTTTGCGAGGTCGGACGCTGATAAAAAATTAACAAAGAAATTCATGCGACTTTATGAGGGACCTTACGTGATAGGGGCAATTCCATACAATAACGTATACACTTTGGTTGACGCTCGTACTAACGAGATAAGAGGGAATTACAATGCGATCCATTTGTTCCGCTATTATGCAAACTCGTAAAGGAATGAATTCCATTAAGGATTAGCGCGAACAATGGAGATTAGTGAGACCTATCGGCATCAACATAGATAGCAGTTTATGTTAGGTGAGGAAATAGATTTTCAAACAACTAGTAGAGAGTTAGGTATAAGAAATACTAGGTGTATTAAAAATCTATTTGGGGGAGTGTGAGATGGCCAGACATAGCTCATATTTTTTTTTCCCATTTCTCTTGCATGGGTATTAAAAATAAATTTGAAACGCAGTTTTAAAATAAAAGAGAATTTCTAAGTGAACACTTGGACCCTCATAAATATTTCAAAGTGCAGGCAGTTTATTTTTAAAAACAAAGTATAGGGATTTTGGAAACACATTAAGATTAGAACAAAAAAGGGTCTTTAGAAATTGCAATAGAAGTGCAGACGTTTTAAAAGGAAACATTTAGAATCAGATCATAAATCTAGTTGAAACATTTTGCCTTCACAAAATATTGAAACCAGATGTGTAGATTGACATAGCCGAACCGAGGCGAAGGGCATAGAAAATAAACAAAAAAGCAAGGCGTGACCGTAAAATGACGCTTTCGATAATTGGCCGAAACATTTTGGCGGGAATCTTAAATGGGCGTGACTATAGTAAATGACGCTATCGATAATTGGCCTAAACGTTTTGGCGGAAACCTAAAATGACGAATCAAGTTAAGGCAGTTTACTTTGGTGGGGATTTTCTATTTTTCAGTTTGGAGAAGGGGCGATAAGGACTCGGAAGGGGAGATACACGGGGGTGCTTTTCGAGAAGGCATTCCGGGTTGAGGGCTCTTCCAGCAGAGTCGACTCCATTCTCCAATAAATTAATCCTAAGATTGTATAAATTTTAACCTATTTTAATAGATCTATACATAAAAGTAGAATCAGTGCAATAGTTTATAATTAAGCTTATAAGCAAGTGTGTGTGCGCAACGAGGCCTGAATATTTCTGGTAATGTACAAATATCTGAATAACTAAATTTTGATATAAATAGAATCACAGATAATTTGCTTCCTTAAGTTTGGGATTAGACGTACGTTTATTGTAAGAAATTAAAATGTATCCAGATATAGTTCTCGATGCTTTATATGCAGAAGGACAAAGGGATAGGAGGCGTGTGAGAGAGATATCTCGAGACGATGGGTTCTCTATTATGATGTATATTTTGTTTCTGACATTTGTTCTATATCTGCTCTTTTTATTAATCAGATTAATGTGGTCAAATCTGAGAGAGTGAAATGTAATAATTTGGCACACATACCACTTGCTTTGGAAGGGGAACATTTATATAAAATATAGTCAGGAAGTTGTGAAAACGAGAATAAAACATAACTTATTATCTGTGAATCTATTTAACGTAATGTATTATGTGTTGTAATTTCTACTAAAACTATAAAATGTCTTGTCTCCCTGATACCACTAGTAGAAAGTGTACATATTCTTTTAAGCATTTAACACCTTTTGTAGCATGTGTGTATATTTTAGTCTAAGATGTCTTAGGTTAGAATGCCACAAGGGTTTTTCATTTGGGTATTTCCGTTTTCCCTTGTCTTAGAATGGCTGCTAGGAACGGAAAACCCGGTTGGTTCTCAAATGACCCCATTTGGAACCAATCTAAATAATCAAACAGTTTCTTTTGAGTAGATTTAATAAAATGGAAAATAAATCTATGAAGTCATAATTATCATCTTTTACTGAACAACCCTAATATTTCTCCTAAGGTATTCAATAATGGAATGTTCTCAAAGGTTCTGTCTACATAAATTGATTTAGTGTTTTATTAGTATTCAGTTGAACCCTAGACTTAACATCTGTAACGTGTGGCGGGCTGAACCGAACAATCCAATAGTGAAATACTATATCCTAAATTGAGTCACGACTCTTCAGTAGGCAGTCAGTTTAGAAAGTGCAGACTAGTGCACTAATTTAGGTCAATAGGCGACTTTAAATTACTTAGGGTCAGTTTATTCTATCACGATAGAGAAGTCTGATTTCTTTCATAAACAAAGCAGATAGGTGAACGAGATGGAACAATATTGCAGTCTAAAGAAACTTTGACTTATTTTGTTTTACATAACTAATAGACTAGATTCTAGACTCACTTCGGGTTAGAAGTTAGGTATGAAAGAAAACTTTAGAAATCATTCACTATAAATTAAGTCTTCAAATGTACGAGACTCCGAGATACCAGAGCGACCTTCGAGCTACGGGTGTGGGTCAACGGTACTTCCTACAAACAGGTAAGAAATTAGAATCTTTTGTTTATTGTATTTACAACCTTTAGGTGTAGGGTGACCATGATATTACTTCGGAATAGAGGACAAGATAGGGTAATAGGTAGGGTGACCATGATGAAATACTACAGGGATTGAGACACTGAGGCTGATTGAGTATTGGCTAAATTAATATGTTTGACTCAGATGAGTCAAAGTTATTACTAAGTGGTACACGGTTCGATGGCGTTCTTTGGCGGCGAATTTCCGGCACACCAAACACGCCATGTCTTGCAGCACGGCTCCCGAACTTAGATTTGGCCAAATCTATATCAAACTGAACAATGAATACAAATAAATAAAACCATGGTATTGGGGCGAGCTATAAGCTCAATGAAAAGAATTGTACCAACCCTTCGGGGTGTATGGGAACACCAAAACGCTTCGCAGCGAAAGGGAGTCGGCTGTGCCCCCATAACAATGATTAAAGGCCGTGGAGCGGCGTAGGGTTTCCCCCGTGCTAGAGGGAATTCGGTCAGAACGACGGCCTAAAACAGGCAAATTCGTACACTGTATCAGCTAATCATTCATTCTACTCGTATTTTAAAATTAAATTGATAATTTAACTCTCTAGGATTTCCCTGTTTTTCTGAAGGTTGGAGAATGCATAACATAATTCTTTTGAAGTTTGTTCATAATTAATCCGCGACAGCTAAAGTAGAATGATTTGGTAGCCTACTTTGTCCATCGAACGAAATGAACGAACCCGCAGGGTGCTTAGTACATAACAGTGTTCATGCCAGAAGCCAATATGTCTCTCGATCCTGAGGTGTTTTACCTATAATTAGAATATTCTTCTTTACTCAATCAATCCACTAGATATCACTAGACGATCCAGCTGCGTACCATCACATCAAGATCATTTTTTTTTTCTTTTTTAAAAGATTAAATTGTTGTTGAGCTTACTCAACATATAACAATATCTTACACAATCATAGTTTATACCTTTCGGATAAACACGGAAGAACAAAATTATTTTGCTTTAATCCGATAAACCAGAAAAAATCTGTATGTAACGCGCCACTTTCGCTATAAACTACCGCTTTTCTACTAGTAGAAAATAGTATCTTGCTCGATAAGATATAGAATCATTTTTAAAAAGAAACAACTCTTGTGTAACGAATAAATTTCCTTTTTATAATCCTTCATATAAGTATTTTTATCATCATAATACCTTAGACAATATCCATTATAATATCAAGTCAGCACTGACTTGCCGAAGACCTGATTTCATTTATCAAGTCAAGATAAAGTTAAGTCAAGATAACCTATTCACATTTTGAGTATGTAAAATTAAATTGAAATTTATTATTCATTAGAACTTTTGTGGATAAATGTACTAACTGTGGCTAAATACATACATAATATATTAAGGTCAATTTGATCCCGGGAATATGGAATGAAAGGGGCGATTTGCGTTTCAAATTAAAACAAAACATTCATGTTTTTACTTTATTTGCCTCTGGATTGGTCAGATAAACCTGTGAGCCGATTGTGAAACGATTCAGATCGAAATAATAAATGTTTTTATGTGAAATCCTTATTTATTTATTATATAAAAAAGTTTTTTGTTTGTTGGTATGTCACATCACACCAGAGCTACGGATCGACATAATTTTTTGCAGGGGTACAGAGAATCCGGGTAGTGACATAGACTTACATTACATCATCCATCCATTATTATTGAGTTTATCTGTTTTTTCATCAACCCGTTGCTCCGTTGCCTGATTGAGGGACAAACAAACTAATTTTTGCATTTACATACAATAAATATTAGCAACGATAGTAAGAATTGTAAAATCGTTCATCCACTAACCGGTAACTGAAGAACAATATTTTTAAGCGGTAGGTGCTCAACCAACATATTATTCCGGTTAATTGAAACCAGTTTCAAGCCCTGATACAAAATACGACTTTACCCACAAATTCACCTAAGTACACAACCAGGCCTATGATGTACCAGGGGTTGAAATACGGCAACCTACATATGTTTTGTTCTACACATGAAATTACCTCTGACCCGAATTACTCCTCGCTAAATTTACATCGAACGTCAATTCCGAAATCCAATCAACGCCGTGGAGTTTATTTAACCGAGCCCCGAAAACAAAACTCGATCGCTTCAAAACTGAATTCCAAACGAAATGTGCTTTAGTTATCCGCAATGTACCCATCTTCTAAATGTCAGCTATCACTCACTGCCTAGATTTCCTGATAACGCCTAAACGTGATTATTTATTTACCATCCAACTTCCAACTTTATTTTCTCCAGTGTAGAGTAGTTTTTCCAACGCGAATGTTTGATATGTTAGTAGGGTAGCCATATATTCGACGCGTGCGTTTTTGTCATCTAAATTGCACGCCACTTACAAGTTATTTGGTGCGATTTTTAATGTTATACGTTTTGGGGTACATTAAAGGGGAGGCATTTTTTACTTTCTCCTCAATTACTTTCTTGTGCCTTCAATGTTAGACTGTATGTTTACAAAAATGGCCAATTTGAAACGAGAGATATGGGTTTGAATTCAGCCGGCCTCAGAATTTTTGATAATAATTATGTACCCATTTAAAAATTCGATCAATTTGACACATTTACAAATTAGGACGAAATAAGGTCGAGACATTATATCAAACTTCTCACTGCCTGTTTGCATAATGAATCTTCCTACTTTAAAGATTTCAGTGTTTTTTTTGTTACAGAGTCGTGGGGAGAGAACTTTATTTTGTTGTTGTTGCCTAGTACTTGCTTTTGCCCTCGACTTCGTTCACGTTTTTTTTACAAATAAACGGCAACTCATTCCTCCGGTACTGCGTAATTAAAAGACAAACCAACAAATTAACAAACCATCAAACCGAGAAACAAACACACTTTCGCATTTAAGAGTAAGGGCGCCTTCAATTTTTGCGTTTTTTGACGGCCTGCTGCGGTGCCGAAGCGGTGCGTTAGTCGTACTGCGCACGGACGTTCGTTTTTTTTCATACAAAGCGCGCGGTGCGGCTATAGCGCGGCGCCGGTACTGCGATCACTCGACAATAGGACGGCAACGGCACCGAGGGCTTTGTATGAAAAAAAACGAACGTCCGTGCGCAGTACGACTAACGCACCGCTTCGGCACCGCAGCAGGCCGTCAAGAAACGCATAAATTGAAGGCGCCCTAAGATAACCTAGTAGAGATGAAAGTTAGAGGCGCAATTTCATCCTTTAAACCTCAGTCCAGTCATCTCAAAGTTCGGGCAGGAACAAACCAGAGCGTGAGTGGTAAAGTGAACGTTGAACAGTAACTTCTCAGCTCCAACTGATAAGTGCTAAGCCGCGAGTGCACACGCGGCGCTCGACCGCGGCAGGTCTCGCCACTCGCCGCATCTTCAAGACAAATTAAACTGGTGAACTTGCCACAACTTGTTCGAGTTCAACTGGGAACTTCACACCAATCTCGAGATTTATTTATAGGAGACTAGATTTTGCCCGACACTTTTTATAAATCCCGCACGATTTAAAAAAATACCATGGTATATTCCACCACACGAAATTGGCAGATGCGCACAACATTGGCAATATTATGGAAAACTCTCAGGAGTACAGGTTTCCTCATGATATTTTCCTTCGCCATCGAAAAATGTGATATTAAAAAAAATGAAATCATTTATTTCGACCATAAGCTCATATTTTGTTAGTAAAGAAACACAGTAAATTAATGTTAGTAACTTTAAAATATCTCTCTATCTATCTAATCCTAAAGTTATTTATCTAATTAGTGCCAATTTTACCAATCAAGTGATGTTTAATCCAGGTATAAATTGGGCGTTCTGACAGTTTTTGTATTGAAAATACTGTCAAAATATCAATTTTACGCTTGAATAAGGCTTATTTTACATTGGCAGAATTGGTCTCTACTTGCTTAATCGAACATAGCTCCGAGATATTATCAGAACTTATCTACAAAATATAGCTGAAAATGAACCATCCCTTACTTGAAATATTATTTAGATATAGATAATAAACAAATAAATACTTCCATGAGCAGTGAGGTAAGCACTATTAACTGTATAGCGGTCTGCAGGATCTGCATACCGGCGCGTAATAAACGCTGGTTCCCTCAAAACGAATGAATTTTAAAGCAGATCTTGTTATTTTACGTCCGCCCGCTCTAAAATATTGCCGACTAGAGCCGGCCGGCATTACCGTGGTAAACCTATATACTCATAGAGCAAAGGAAAAGAGCTGTATAGAATAGAAGGATAAAAACATTTTTTATTCAAATAAACTTTTACAAGTACTTTCGAATCGTCAATGAATCTACCACTGGTTCGGAATGCCCTTCCTGTCGAGAAGAGCCAGCAATAAACTCGGCGGTTGCTCTTTTCAAAAAAAAAACATGTGGCACTCGGGGACTGCCGTGGTAAATTGCATAGCATTTTTTATCAACGCCATCTAGCGTCTCACCGTAGAGGAGTCCCGTGTCAGGTTATTTTCGTTACGGAATTTCTAGATTCGGTCTCCACGTTGGCCCGCGATAGAAGCTATGCAATAGCTTAAAATTTTTTTACAATAGGTAACAAAACTGTGCTATGCATACAGTGTTTCCACAATGAAGTTTCAAATATGCAAAACAATCCAATACATGTTAAGACAGGCAGACAAAAGCAGACCCATTCCCGTCGGTGGCACCCGTTCACGAGCATGACGCATGATCCAGCCGTTGCTTCGCTCAACCATATTTGAGTACTTTGAAACCCGTCCAATGAAGCCGCTTAATCTGCCTACCTACTTTTGCTAACTTTTATACAAAGCATTTAGATAGATTTTTTTTCATTAGAAAATGTAATTGGCATTTGGCTATTGAAATTCCTTGCAAACATTCATGCATGATCATGAACGTAAATATTTTCTGTGCATCTATACGAATAACGTTTAAGATATTCATTTGGCTGTTTGAAATAGAGATAGCCCATATCCAGGATTAATACATAGGCTACATTTCATTACGGAAACTTAAAAAGTTCCCGCGGGAATCAAAAAACTTTTATCCAAGTGGACGAAGCCGCTGACATCATCTAGTGTTATATAGGGCTTCTCTTATAGAATCCCGAAATACACATTTTCCGACTAGAGGATTCATATAGTCTGAGTATCATATAAAGCGCTATTTAAAATTTATATCTACCAGTAAACCAAGACTCGCTGAGGAACGAAACCATGAATTCTGAAATCATCATCTAAAACCTTTATATACTTAAGTATTCATCAGTCGTAGGTTGGAAAAAAACTATTTTTTATTTTAATCAATGAAAGTTTGGGCATAGTGTGTGGAATCATAACGCTAATAACGATGACATTATGATACTATGTAATGTCATATATTATAATATTATAATATTATGTATTCTGTATTAGGTCGGCAAAGGAAGATTTAAATGACATAATTCTTAGCTACGTTCGAGGAATATCTGATTAATGAAACATTAATTCCCCTAATTTAATTTCATTACTCCCAAATCAGCACAAATTAATTGTTGAATTTAATTTCACTTCCTAACTGTGCTACCGGTGAAATGGCCCGTAAACACATTTCAGTTATTTTAGGCCCCGACCGCGCTGAGAGGCCGATCTGTGCCCCGAATTAAAACAAAACATGAATATTTTAGGTTATTTCGTAATTAACGAGTGGTTTTGCATTGGTCAGATGAAATTGTAAGCCGATTTCACCACGAGATCGCTTTTGTGCTGTGGTTTGACTAACGAAAACCCATCTAAGTAGCGGAATTTTGAAACGGTGATAATCTTTTTTTCATTCGATGGCAATTGACCCTTGATGACTATTTCAACTGATGCCTGATGATATATTCAACTTAGGCTGAAATCTATAGAGCACACTCTCGCTCAGCTCATACTCAAATAGAGTTGAAACGAGACATATTTATGTAAGAGCATATTAATTGTATCTTAGGTCCGAGGTAAATCAGAGCACACTCCATAGATCAATCAAAATCAAAATCAAAATTTATTTATTTCATGTAGGCCAACTTGTAGCTCTTATGACACATCATAAATCTACCACCGGTTCGGAATGCAGATTCTGCTGAGAAGAGCCGGCAAGAAACTCAGCAGTTGCTCTTTTCAAAAAAAAAAAAAAATTTTACAATAGGTAACAAAACTATGCTATACGTATACAGTGTTTCCGCAATGAAGTTTCAAAAATTGAAAACGTAGATACATAAAATTCAATACATGTTAAGACGGGCAGACAAAGTAGACCCATTCCCGTTGGTGGCACCCGTTCACGAGCATGACGCATGATCCAGCCGTTGCTTCGCTCAACCATTATTTAGATCTCGCCATTAGACTGAAACTTCTGTAACCATCAGTTGAGATTGCAATTTGCATATTAAAAAAAAATTATGCATAACTTTCACCACAATTATATTTTTTTCAGTCTGTTTAACATGCCGGCGGCCACAATACAAGTTGTTATAATTAACTGAAATGGCGGCCGCGCCACAAACACACGAATCACGATATTAATTTGACAGCGAAATTTCGCGAATCCGCCGCAAATCACTATTGCGAACTGAAAACTGAAAATTGCGAGCTGGAAATTAATATTACTGGAAAATAATAATCGCTTATTTTTTTAACTAGCTGAAGCTTGCGACTTCGTTCGTATGAATTTAGTTTTTCGAAAATGCCTTAGGAGACCTCTCGTACTCTCTTTGTAACTTATGTAATACATATAATGAATAATAGACATATTATGTAAGTAAACATCAATTCTTGTATGTAGCAATAAAAAAATTTCTATCTATCTACCTATTTATAAATAAATCTATACGCTCAACAATTATCCGTCTTTGTCAAGTCGGGCAAAAAAATCAATAAACTAAAGTACCTAACACATGTAACTCAAACATAGTGAAGTGAGCAAAAAAAAAATGCTATAAACATTACTACAATACAATATTCGCTCAACAAAATGTTGAAAAGGACTCTCGATCGAGGTATATTACTCGTCATACCAATTTAGCGAGTAACAATTGTTGGTATTTTCGATCGAATGGAAACAATTACTGCGCTGCGGCCCGCGCTGCGGCGCGCACACACTCGCGTTATTAACTGGCTACCCGCGAGACTGGCAAAACAAAGAATAATCTCTGCTCACTCGTTGACGAACTGCGTAAGTGGCATTCAAATTTTATAGGCATAATATTTTTACTTGGATCCGGAAAATATTATTTAATTCTGGGGAGGGAGGGGGGAGGTCTGAGTTACTTGCTTTCGTAAAAGTTACCTCCACGTATCCCCTGGTTAGGTAGGATAGTATCTACGAAGTCTCACTAATTTTACGAATAAGTAAATAAACCACTAGCTTCAAAAGATCAATAATATTATTCAATGTTTTGGGAATTATATTGGTCCCTAAGATACGGACTTTTTTGCTTTTTTCTGATAGAATCCTAAATAAAAATCCTTTTCAAAAAACCGACTTCAAACGCCACTACAAAGTATAAAAATAATTTTATTTTGTACACGTTTGTTGAAGTCGGGCGGCCTAAATAGAAACGATGAATCCGATACGCGATGCTCACCCGATTTCAATAAGCGTGTCTTTTATATGTCACTATAAGGTAAGCGTTTTTGGAAGTCGGTTAAAAAATAAAACTTCATTTAAAAATTTTAAGTCCTGTTTTTTGAATTTGAAATGGAAATCAAAATGCCAGTTATGCAGTTCACCGCGTGAACGCAGTTCGCGGTCAGTATACGTGACTCAAACAATAATCTTCGAGAGCTGTTATCAGTGCTCAGTACTCAGTGCTCAGCGCTCAGCACTCAGCACTCAATGCTCAGGGCACTGGCGGTAGCATTGATTTTTACTAGCTTTTGAATATAACGAGCGAGTTGTGCGCCATTGTTTCACTTCGCCCATTGTTTGACTAACAAGTCATGAAACGTGTACCTTACTGTTTTGTTGTAACAGAAGAATAAAGGAAGGTTTTGCATTCAACCAATGATTGTGGACAAAGTTATGCTGACGTGCCTGCGCATGTGTGTAAGTCATCATCATTATCACATCTGCTCATGGATGTCCACTGTTGGACAAAATCCTTCCATAAGAAAAACATGTTATATAATTCAAGATTAACAAAAAATGAATGATAACAGCTATAGTTAAAGAAACATTAATTATTAAATTATTGAAGTCGGTTTACTTTTTTTTGCAATCAAAGAATAACTGAAAAGGAAAAAGCGTCCATAACTTGAACTACTGAACCAATTTTGATGATATCTTTGAGTTTTAGTTTCCCTAAGTTGAAGCAAATGTAAGAAAATTAGAAAAGAATGATTATGATTTGATTAATAATTTCGGAGAAATGCGTGGACAAACAAACACACATACATAAATACACACATCTATAAAATTTTGCAATCAAAAGCATATTGTGAAAATTTATTTGAATAAAGGACCATTCAATTTTATTCTATTCTAATAGTGAAATCATTGTACTATTGAGAACTAGATTGAGGATTGTATAATATTAGTATGCATGTAGCGATATATAAATCTAGGTGGCTTAACTCGTCTAAATCTAAAACAAGAGAACCGCGTGTTCAGTTAGTGGCGGCGCGGCGCGGCGCTGGCGGACGATTATGTTCTAATTAAAATTTCTCACGGTATGTATGTTCGCGGTCTAATATCTTTTATACGCGTACAATATCATGTGATTTACAAACATACATCTAAACTTGGATTAGAAGCTTTGAGCCTTCCCTAAATCAGGCGCGGCTTATTTTTCTTATTTTAGTATAATTCCTACCTAACTATAGAGCTTCACTGCGATCACTCCTGATGGTAAGTGAAAATGCAGCCAAAGATGGAGCGTGCTTGCCTAGAAGATGCCAATTCACTCTTAAGTTAAAAGTTATAGTTATAGTTGTTTGTACATCGTTGTGATTTATGTACCTATGTGATATATCTGTACTTATATTCTTTGGTAGGTAAATAATCATAAGTCATAATCAAAGTCTCTTGAAACTCTAAATAATTCAGTAATAAACGAAATCCACTGATCTGTTTTCACTGATAAGCAGAAATGGTTGACCCAAATAAGTCGTAATGACATCAAATGGAAATATAAGGTCCGTTTAGGCGAGCCACATTGCAGCAAATTCATTACAACTTACTACGGTTGCTCAAAGATTGTTGAACAGTGTTGTTGTGGTCTCATAATAAATGAATTATACTTGGTCAATACTGGTGACATGAAGCTACTACCGCAACCATTTTCATGATAGACGCCATCCATTTTAAGACTTGAAGACCACTCACTCTCAGTATTACCGAGATAATTCAAATAAGACCACTGTTAATAATTGGTGGAGTATCTTTGCGGGATCATATCAGGATATGTGTGATTTGTAAGAGAATCAGATGGTCCGACATAGCTCATAGAGTTGCAAAGCCGAAGTGGCAACAGGCGGGGCACATAGTTCATGAAGTATCAGTACACATTGGGATCCCAAGTTACTTAAATACCTACTTAATTAACTTGCACTGAGAAACGCAGCGTTGGATGAGCCTCTAAGTGGACGAATGATCTCGAGCATTTATCGGAATGGTAAACGTTTGACGCAAGCAGCTCATGGTCGTGTAGTACTGGCAAGAGACCTATTGTATCCAGCAGTGGATACAGCCCTATATACAGTCCTCTACAAGCGACGTGTTTGCCTACATTTTTGCGGTAATTGTGGTGTGTTCCGTCTGATGAAACACTACGTTCGAAGTCGTTAAACATGTTTCAGTTTATTTTTTATTTATTAACTTGACCGAAGCGTTGAAATAAAAATGCAACGTGATTTTATCGCGGGCAGTATTTGCAGTAATTGATTGCGCGATGGGACGGGACGTCGGGAACGTGGGCAGAATAAGAAATAATATTGCACTTCACCCTTATTATTTTCACATTTTTTATGAGTTAATGTTAGACTTTGTAGAATTTCTTTTGATAGTTTTGAAACTTTCATGAAATGAAATACTCTTTGGGTACAATTTTTTTATGTTAGACTCGGTTGGAATGGCATTGCGAACCAGTGGTAGATTCATTTGACGATTCGAAAGCACTTTGTAAGAGTTTATTTGAATAAAAAATTATTCAATTTAATTCTATTCTATTCTATGGTCATTGATGTCGTCATTGGATTTTTTCCGAGATTATACCTGCCTAGGATAAATGGATGGATTTTTTCCTAGGGTACATCCGTCTCAAGGTCAAGCAAGCTAGACTAACGAGATTAGGCGCACTCAATGTCGTTAGTCTCGATTCAATGTTGAAAAAGTAACGTACAAACATTCGCACATGCAAAAGCTAGTTGACAACATACCTAAGTACGGATTCAATATGATGAACGCGAATTCGTTCACGTGAATTGAGGTTTTTTAATTCCCGCGGGAACTCTCTTATTTTCCGGGATAAAAAGTAGCCAATGTGTTATTCCAGACTATAATCTATCTTTGTGCTTTTCAGCCAAATCGGTTCAGCCGCTGCGGCGTGATCGAGTAACAAACATCCATACATCCATACATCCAAATTTTCGCATTTATAATCTAGTAGGATTAGGCTATGGATTGTTTTGTAAATAATCAAGAGTTTGCCTTTCCCTGTGGAGCCATCGCTAAATAATATAGGTAGTGAAATTATGCGACGATTATGCAAATCACTGATTATGTGAGCAAATCTGAAATATGCTGCACTGCCGATAGCGAGCGAGCCGTCAATTTATATACCGCTTTGAATATGCATTCAGAAAAAACCTTTGGGTCGAATCGCGATTATAGTCTAGGAGCTCGTAACAAAAATTTTTGTAATGGCTCATCGTTTCAATAGGTATTATAATAGCGTATGATACCCACTACGTAGTTTTAAGGGTCTAATGTTAAGAGTCAGCATTCATTCACAATATTGAAGAAAAACATTGTGAGATCTATATACCTTAGGCTGAGATCTATAGACCGCACTCTCACTCCTCTCAGACTCAAGATAGCGAACAAAACGAGACATTAATATGCTCCGACATAAATCTGTCTCGTTTTAACACTGTTTTTAGTCTGCGCAGAGTGAGAGAGCGGTCTATAGATTTCAGCTTAAATCTCTGTAAAGTTTGAAAGGTGTATTAGTTTGCCAATCTATACTTGAGTTCAGATGAATGAAATAAAGAAAAAAGTCTAAAATAAGTCAACTTATAGAAGTTATCGTAGTGCATAAAAGCTATCTCAGTGGGCCAGTTCGATCAAAACAGTAAAATAATAAATTATTTTGAGCGATCATTGCAATCACGAATTGCTGGCGGTTTACGTGCAACGTTTCGTAGCAGAATTAATAACGTGATTCGTGTGCTGCGGTTCAATACCATCATATTTTCGATTAGTAACAATTTCTGTTTATATAAGTATTCATTTATATATGTACCAAATCGTAATTAAATCTAAGACATATACAGTTCAACGATCGTGCACAAAGGATAAATTCTGCTGGAGAGATTTTTTCCAGAAACCCTACAAAGGGAAAATTACATTTTGTAAAAATTTGGGCGCACAATTTTAATGTAGATTATATTTCGTACGTTTCATTCTTCAGATATAATCAACACATGTAGTACCTTCATTGTACTGGCAACTCCGCACCGATTTAAATATAGATAGGTTTGAAAAATCTCCCACCATTCGTATGCTCCGTCCGAGTCCCCGGTCGCGTCATTCCTCATTCTTTTATTGTGCGCGGCAACGAGCACTCTCTCTTATAAATTCAGTACTTGTGTTTTATTTTTTCAGAAAAAAAAAATAATAATAATAATTATAATTAAAATTAATTAATTACATAAATAAATATAATAATATACTAATATTATACTGCAATAATTTTTGAAAAATGTCCAAATTAAGTGCAGAGAAGAAAATTAATTATTATCACAATAAAATTAAAAAACTGAAAAGACGAAATCATATCATTGTATCATCATATCATCATCATTTATCTTCGTCGCCTCCGAGGAAAATCGCAGTAAGTTCATATTTTATTAAGTGATTTTACTTATGACTGTATGTATGGAATCCAGCTAAGTACATATTATTTAATACGGAAGGTAGAATTTAAAATATCTAAATTGCATCTCTAAGCTAGCCTGGAGGATATCACGTTGAGGGTATCACGAAGGCATAGCATGATGCGTAAAATCAGTAATTTCGTGCAAATTATGTGACATTTAATCAATTTCAAAACCTAAATTGCATCTCTAAGCTAGCCTGGAGGGTATCACATTGAGGGTATCACGAAGGTATAGCATAATGCGTAAAATCAGTAATTTCTTGCAAATTATTTGACATTTAACCAAATTCAAAACTGACGGTGGAATTTAAAAAAAAAAAAAAAAATCTAAATTGCATTTCTAAGCTAGCCTGGGGGGTATCACATTGAGGGTATCACGAAGGTATAGCATGATGCATAAAATAAACCTGGAGTCTGATAGTGGACACGAATTAAAAAAAAAAAAAAAAAATCGTTTGGTCAGTTCGTTCGCCATAAGAAACACCACGATTGATCGTTTCAAGCGACGGAACCACACAAAATGATACCGTTACGATGCAGTTTTCTGTTCCGGTAGAACCTCATGATGACGTCCACACCATAAATAATTCAGGAATGCCAATGGAGCAAGTCCAAGATGAGTCATTAGAACTCGACCCTGTTTGAATATTGGATAGAATCAGGCGTTACTTTGCGGAAGTTCATAATTAGCAAGAAAAGGTTATAGTTAAGCGGTGCTTAGCTTGTAACTGCATGTTTGACCATACAGATTTTTTCTGTTGGCGGATTATAGTAAAATAATTTTAATTTTTTCTTGCTACTCCCTGTTTGGACAAAGCGTTTACGCCACTCATAAAAGATCACGAAAAGCGCGACACGCTTTTCGGTGGAAAGCTGTCAGAGACTATAAAAGCTTCGAAGGCTATCGAGTGTAAAGATCTCAAATTAAAAACGCTGAAAGGGGGACGTCCCTTTCAGTAGCTACAGCTGGAAAGTCTACAACGAGGACTTAGAATTCGGGAAATGAGACTGGCCCCCCTCGCTATGCCTCGGTGAACAGGGGGGGGGGGCAAGGAGGACATCTATGAGCATCGATGGACTATCGGCGGCGGTGATAACGACGAGATTTCAAGCCTTCTCCAGCCACAGCAAGTAGCGTGCACACGAGGTTCGAAATGCAGGTACCCACTTTTTGTCTACAATATTTTGGAGAATGAATGTCGAATGTCTTGGACTGGGTTCCAAGAAATGTATATCGACACGTTGTACAGTCTAATACATTTATAATGGAGGAAAAGCTAGAGATATCAGCGTGATCGACAATTTATATCTAAAACAAATATCTATAATATTTTTACCCTCAAAAGCTAAATATACAGTTTGCTAATATAGTAGCAAAATATTTCTTAAAATTATTTAATAAATTCGTAGCACAGAATTATAAAAATCATCCGTCATATATTATCTTGATTAATATTAGCTTGTTCAACTAGAGGGTTTTACAAATGCCTCCGGATCTGGCTCCATTGCATTCCTGATAAAGTATTTCATCATAAAATTATTATTAATTTATTAGCCAGATATCGATCCATTCGCACCTCGCAGTGATCCCGAATGTGATTAATACATGTTATAGGGTCAAACCCCGAATGCCTTAAAGATAGTTCGCAATTTCATGGAATTACTTTAAAAATTTTCTTTTGATATGTTGAGAGAAGATGATATGTAATAATAGATAAGGTTGAGGGCATTCTTGTATTCCTTATTGGCCTTTACAGCCTTTTTTTGTTTACCCTATTACAAATTATTAATATTATTACTTCTATTATTATTATCACTTCAAATGTAATCTTTTATAAATCTTTATAAATTCAAACTAACAATAATATTATGGTCTCCCTTTAGGAAACCACAAAGTTCTCAAAAACGCTTTCATAAAACGAGGTGTCACTAAGTCGTCTTGGATCTTATGATGGCATCTCCAGCCAAAATTACATTATAACAATATAGTGTTGCCTACAAAAATTAGTGGCATTACTGTCTTAACAATGATAGATATCCATATATATCTTGTATACTTTATTTATCTTATCATTTCTAACGGAATAATTGGATAAAGGGGTATCTTACGGTACCCTTAATATTTATCATTCGGCTTTAAGTTTGGTGATGACTTAGGGTCACATGAACAGAACAAACGATTGCTTAAGGGAGTATATAATTTGAGGCCCAATATCCCAAAATATACATATAAATAGGATTCCCTGATAGTGTTGCAACACATCGTCAATCATGGGGGCCTAATAACGAATTATCTTTACAAAAGATCTCCCAAGAACTCGTTATTTTATTAGACTTATGTACAGCCCTTAGGGCGCAAACGTTAACGTCTATTAAAATTAAAAACATTAATATCTGCGCCAATGGAGTGAAAATTGTAATCTCCGATATCGTAAAAACGTCTGCGCCGGCCGGGCCCAACTAGTTTGATTCCTGCCGTACTTTAATGAAAATATAAATATTTTCGGCAACAACTTTAAAAGATTATTGGCCTATGACAAAAGATCTAAGGCCAAGCTCGATAGAAAACCTCCCGATGACGTACAAGCGACCGTATTGAGTTGCCTGCACCCAGACCATCAGGCGATGGATCAAGCAAGTGCTGGCGGCGAGCGGCGTGGACGTGTCGGCGTTCGGCGCACACAGCACCCGACACGCCGCCACGTCCGCGGCGCGCGCTCAGGTAGTCTCGCTCGACGTCATCAGGAAGACTGTTGGTTGGTCACAGTCGTCACAGACGTTTGCTAAATTCTATAACCGCCCAGTGAGCGATGAATCTTGTTTCGCAAGATCTATATTAGTTTCTAATCTATAACCATTGTTTGAATAGAATATCCGTTAATTGATTTTTTCTTGAATTTGAGTCCTATGTATAGTTATTGGAAGTCTTGTTTATGATTTATTAAACGAGTCCTAGTTTCTCACGGAAATAGAAACGCTTCATTTAACGTCCCTAATTACAAAATTTTCATCTCTAAACATCTACATGTGTTGATTATATCTGAAGAATGAAACGTACGAAATATAATTGATGATTAAACGAACTTACCTGTAAGTGAAGTTCTATCCCAATTATATGAGTACGTTTCATTCGAAGATAATGTAAGATCCCTCCCATCCCAAAGCCCATGTTGCTGTGAAAATTTTGTAATACTCTAAAGAATGAGGAATGACGCGACCGGGGACTCGGACGGAGCATACGAATGGTGGGAGATTTTTCAAACCTATCTATATTTAAATCGGTGCGGAGTTGCCAGTACAATGAAGGTACTACATGTGTTGATTATATCTTCGAATGAAACGTACTCATATAATTGGGATAGAACTTCACTTACAGGTAAGTTCGTTTAATCATCAAATATCTCTCTAACAAACTAAAATTATTTTGCTCGAGCCCCAAAAATATCTTTGTGTATGAAATAAACAATCTTTACGTTTATATTTATGTTATAATTGTAACATAAAGGTTTATCTAAACACTAGGTTTATGTAACAATGTATTGACTTAAGTAAAACAAAACCGAGCTATAGTTCTTAAGCCACGTACAAGAAGTTACTTGTGCGAAAGCAAACTAGTGCTAGACTTTTAAAGCGAATGTGCCAACAATAACTTTTTAGCTTCCAACTTAAAAGTGTTGAGCTGTGAACACACAGATGCTGCTGCCGACTGCCTCCTGTGTCTTTTGAACTTCAAATTACAAGATTTTTAACCGTGCTCAACTAATTTGATCAAGTTTTTTCCTTTGTAAAACAATAAATCTTATAACTCCCTCCACTCCATCTAATTCATTCAAATCTCATCGACCCGTGACTAGGCACAAGTCTCCTCTCGAATTAGAGGGATTTAAATGCAAATTGGCAGACATGAGACATCACACACCTCTTCATTTTTTTGTTTCAGCATAATGTGTGTGACAGGTTACAAGCACAATATTGCTTTTACTAGGTACTTAGGCTAGTTACGTTGAGGGCAGCCAGGAGATGCAAAGCAATACAAAAAATTTAGTTTATTAATGAAAAACTTACGCTTAATTATAACTAAATGAATAGTGACTACCGATCGATGTTAGGTCAAATAGTGCTCGTGCCTTGTCCCTGTACTCCGAAGGTAGCATTTCGATTGACGTCACATTGACGTCAATGTATTCAGGTCGTTGCTGCGCTTGCGTTTTCATACTTTCGACTCTAAGTTAGGGTTACACCAGCATAACTCTTGGCTAGGATTGCACTAGCGTAACAGGCTAAGAAAGAACATAATAATTATGTTATTTTGTATCCCAGAGTATCAAAGTGTTCCCAAAGGATTATTAAAAAAAACCTGAATCCATAAGTAGGTATTAAAATAGTAAGCAACATACGTTAAAATACAAGTAAGCGGATAAAATATTTGTGCAACGATTTTCAAAGAAAAAGTTATTTGCATATTTTTTGGGAAACGGAGAAAAAAGGAATAAATAATACATTTTAATACGTGCATTTGCCTGAAACATATTCTGAGTAATCGGAAATATTTCTGAATAATGCATTATTTTGTACTCATACTTTTAAGTAATGATAATGAATACGATGCGAGGGAAATGAAATACTATTTCCATATGCATGTGTATTCCGTATTCGTGTAAAATAATTAAATGAACATTAGTACTACATACAATGATCCTACTCATTCTTTCGTAAGTTACATAAAGTGCATTCAATTAAATGAGTTGAAAAATACCCAAAGCACCGAAGAGTTATGATGTTTTGGCACATTTTCAATTCAAAAATTGACTTGAATGTCCAATCTATAGTTATAAAAAGACTTGTTAATAATGAAATATTAATATGTGTTAATAAAGATCTCTTTCTTTTCTTTGTGCGTCGTAATCCTCACTGCAATAAGTGAGGATAGGCACCACTTAATTTTAGGTTTTGCATGGGAAAATAATGTAGAAGGTTCCTTGAACCTTTTAATTGCCGCTTAACTAAGTATCTAACTTAGAATCGTCGATTATGTCAATTGTTTATCACTTTTTATTATTCTTAAAATCCTAACTAATACTATTAATGCGAACGTGTGTTTTTTGTCAGTTTATTGGTTTGTCCCTTAATCGGAGGACTTGGAAAGTGATAAAGGCCACATTTTATCCCGAAAAACAAAGTGTTCCCGTGTTCTTTCTCAGATTTGCGTGAAATTAGGATCGTTATACTGAAAAAATGATATTCAATCCACGTTTTAGAGCTTTAAACAGCACGTTATCGATCATTGTGCTTCGCAATGCACGTCGGCGTGAACAAACGGTGATCTGCATAATCGCTGTCAATTAGACCTCTGTGTCACGCGCGATCGCCGGATACTGACGTGACATTTGTTACTATTCTATCATGTACAATGTACATTGTACTCCCATTACAAACGATTTCCGCCGTGATGCTGTCAAAGAGCCTGATACCACGTAAAATAATTTGTATTTTTTGAATAAAACAAAATGACGGTTATTTGTTGATCAAATACTTAAACAGAATGATGATGCTATAAAATCCTACTAATACTCGTATTATAAAATGCGAAAGTTTAGATGTATGGCTTGATGGATGGATGGATAGATTGGTGTTTGTTACTCAATAACGCCGCACGACTAAGTCGATTTGTCTGAAATGACACAGAAATAGATTATAGTCTGAAATAACACATAGACTACTGTTTATCTCGGAAAAAAAGACAGTTCCTGAGGGAAATAAAAAAACCTCAATCCACGTGAACAAGTCGCGGGCATCAGCTACCATGTATTATTAGCATGTATTGATTATTGCCTGATGAAGTCCGCTTGCGGATGTACCTTTGTAGTTCTGACATGGTAAACGAAAAGACGGTATGGTAATTAGTTTTATTACCATTTCGATATTATATTTTTGACTTTATTTTGGAGTTACGTTCCCTCAAATATGGTTGAGCGAAGCAATGGCTGGATCATGCGTCGTGCTCGTGAACGGGTGCCGCCAACGGGAATGGGTCTGCTTTGACTTCCCATGCTGACATGTGTTAGATTATAATATGTATTGTATTTTTGAAGCTTCACTGTGGAAGCACTGTATACTTAGCTTAGTTTTGTTACTTATTGTTAAATTAGTTTATTTTATTTTTTGAAAAGAGCAACTGCTGAGTTTCTTGTCGGTTCTTCTCAGCAGAATCTGCATTCCGAACCGGTGGTAGATTTGTGACATGTCATAGGTGCTACAAGGTAGCCTACATGAAATAAATAAATTTTGAATTTGAATTTGAATTTGAGATTGCAACATGAAAATCAAGTGTATAATTTTCTACAAATACAAGATATTCAAAACATTTAGAGTCATTTTCTCAAAAGCCTTTTTTTGACTTACTGCTCTCTTGTTTACCAGAGCAGAGTTACATTTTTTAGTTCCTGTTACAGTTTCACTATAATTACGCTATTCTATACGCTGTATCTATTCGGCGAAGTGAAACCAAAACAAAACTGCCAACTTCAAAGTAAACATTTTCTATGGTTTCATGAGAAAATGATTGTTAATATTCACAATAAAAGTTTTCATTAGATTAATTATTCAGTCAGGCTTTGTAGCTGTCGGGCTATAATTAATTAACTTGCTATTACTAAATAATAGTCCTTGATTGTGACTCAAAATATGATATAATAATAATATTATGTTCAGTTATAATATAATTCTCAACGGCCCAATGGTTAAAGGTGCGGACTGAAAACTGAAAGGTCGTAGGTTCGAATCCCACCCGTTGCACTATTGTCGTACCCACTCCTAGCTCAAGCTTTTCGCTTATTTGGAGAGGAGAGGAAAATATAAGTCAAGTTCAGTTTGGCTAATATTCTTTAAATAAATATTGTAACAAACCCTTAAAAGAAAGGTATTTCAAACCAGTAAACGTTGAAATATTACCTCTGACCTAAATCATTCGGTGCTAAATTCAGATCGAACGTCAATTCCGAAATCCAATTAACGCTATAGAGTTATTTAACCCGAAGGCTAAAACAAAACTCAATCATCCTAAAACTGAATGCGGAATCAAAATGTGCTTCAGTTATCCGTATTGTGCAACATTTGAAATGAATAACGAGAAGGCTCAGTTGTTACGGCTCTTGGATAATCATCAATAGATCGGGATAGAGTCGATCGATCGTTAACGTTCGAAGCTCGATAGAAAATCTGAGTTTTTTAATTCCCTGTTTAATAACATGAAATGGCTAATAATATTTCTGTAACCTTTCATGTAAAATTAACGTCAACTGCCATAAAAAATCTCGTACCAATATTTGTAGCATGTCTACAAACCGTAGAATGTCTACGCCTGATATGCATCTACAATGTTGCTACAAAAAATGACTAATGTTTTCCTTCCACGTTAAAGCAACTGATATTTCATTATATAAAGAGTACATAACTCTGAAAACTTAAAGGTTTGGATTTAGACCCTAGATATCTCGAAAAGAAAACGGAAAACTAAAACACTAAGCTATCAAATCACCACTGGCGATGAAGTAAGCTAAGTGTTACTTAATTACCCACTTAAAAAAAATAACTAAACTATAATACCTACCAAAAATTATTTTAGCACTTTC
This sequence comes from Hipparchia semele, assembly GCA_933228805.2. Classification (NCBI taxonomy): domain Eukaryota; kingdom Metazoa; phylum Arthropoda; class Insecta; order Lepidoptera; family Nymphalidae; genus Hipparchia; species Hipparchia semele. Next base: position 13,126,040 of record OW121727.1, on the reverse strand, counting down.
ACCCTAAGCTGTAAATATAAAATCAAGTAGATCGTAAACATCATAGAAACAAGGTTAAAGCGTCGACGTGGAACTAAACTTATTTACTGGCCGACGTTTATTATTAGGGCGCGGTGCCCCAACGCGGTTATCGTCTATACCCATAATCCGCGGTGATTCATTACGCAAGGTTAAAAATTAACTTATCGTTTTACTTCCCCCAGAGGAGTGTATTCTCATTATTACCCTACGCCGGCAAAGTCAAGGGTTATGATTTTATTTTTTATCATGTGAACTCCACCAACTTTCCAACTTGGGACTGCTTAGTAACTTAGAATTTCCCAACAACTTTTTGATTCAGATTAAGGAGTTTCAGCACCTTTTGGTCCACAGCCAAACAAGCTATTTCTTAAACCAATGAGGCCTGTTGACTTTCATCTTATCTCATTGCCGGCCTATTAGTGGGTACAAGCCATAGTATATTATGTACCATGCTGGCAAAGTGTGGATTGACAGATTTCACACCTTCAGAATATTATCGAGAACTTTAAGGCAGGTTTACTTACGATTGTTTCTATTAATGCAAATGATATTTAATTGTTTTAAAAGCATCGCATGCCTGGGATTGAACCCTGGATTCCCAGAAAGGAGGCTTAAGTAGTCTTAAGGCTTGAGCCCACTAGCTCTACTCACTACCACCGTTACTATGCTTACTACCTCATTGATCTAGTGGTAAGCGTGTACAAATGTGTACGACGAGGTTTCGGGTTCGATTCCCGGGTCGGATAAAAACGTATAACTTATGTGGTTTTCTGACAAAAAATTCTGCCCGGAGTTAGGAAATAGGCGGTGTATCACCTTCTTGCCTCGGAGAGCATGTGAAGTCATCGGTCTTGCGCCAGATCTCTTCAGTCGTGTTAAATTTCCGTCTCACTGGATTATGAGAGTGAGGGAATACAGAGTACATCTGTGCTCGCACACACACTTGTGCACTGTAACATCGCCCGCACAGAGGGCTAATCTGTAGGATGTTGGTTGCCGTGACCGAATTCGGTCGGGAGGATATTTTTATTATTACTAAGCTTACTATCACCGCTCAGTTACCCTCGTGGTTACGTCCGTCGTAACAAACAACAGATCAAGTACGATTGGCGGCCATTTTAAAATGAATAAAACTCATCGAATGTCCGTGAAACAATAGCGCTGTTTATTCGGAGGCAGTTCGCAGCGCGTCGTCGGCATTGTTGCGAAATAAAATAAAATGTTAACATAAAAACGGGTTACTGTTATTAGCGGCACGCTTCGTTAACATCAATTTGAATGTAAATAAATTCGCTGACTGCGAGAATCAAAATTGCACTTTTGTTTTTATTTTATACGTTAAAGTCGAATGTAATTTGACGGGATTTGAAAATGTTTAGGAACTTTGTGTCTGTTTTATAACATACTTCATTGTTAAGTTTTGTATCTTATCTTACTCAGTATTGAAAAACTCAATAACCAAAAGGTAAAGGTGCCACCTGAAAACTGAAAGGACGTTGGTTTGATTCCCACCCGTTCCACTATTGTCGTACCCACTCTTAACATAAGCTCTCAGCTTATATGGAGGGGAGAGAAGGATATTTGTCAAGTTCAGCTCGGCTACTAAAAAAACCGTTTTTATTAATTTCTACGTCTGAAAGAATTAAATGTTTCAACAGTTTCAATATAATAAACAACAATTGAAAAGTTTATTAACTTATATTATAATAAATTGTAGGGTAATTTTCTTTGAAAAAAGTAACAAGCAATGGACGAAGCGAAAGTGAAAAATTAGTTTTTAGCTTGAACGCGTGACGAAAGTTATTAATTTACAATTTTTTAAAGTATCACGCTGAAAACTGTAATAACTATAATTTTTACTTTATTTTACATCATTGAGTGACGACGTCTAAAGCAGTTAACTTGAGGGACTCAACTTTTCCCTTTGTGAACGTTTACTTCAATAATAACTGCGTAGGTAAATCTGGCTTTCAGTATGGAAATAATTTGGCATCGTCGTATCTAAATAACAGGTTTACTTACCTGTGTATAAAGTTAACTGGAAAAATGAAATTAAGACCTCTGGTCAAAAGGATCCGCGATTTTTTTGCTTCTTCTTTATCAACCGATAAACGTCCACTGCTGGGCATACCTATGTCCAGTAGTGGACGTCTATCGAAGACCGAGGCCTGTGGAAGTTCATGCTAGGGACCTCCCTAGCACGGACTTCCACAGGACTCGGTCTTGCGCCGCCCGAATCTGGCGGCCGATCTAGTGATACGACGACATCAAACGAGTCGCGATTTTTTAAATGCAACCCAAAATGATTCGCGAACTTTCTCTCAAAGACGTGTGAAGTCTTCATTTGAAGAAGTTTAAATTCTTTCATTCTAAGAAAAAATCTGCAACCATTAGTAGCCGGCAATCGCTTGATAATGATGATGATTAATGTCTAAATGATGATGATGAACGTATAGTAGCTAGCAGCGTGAACTCTAGCGCAAATTGCACGTGATTCGATTGGATTGGACGCTAACTACTGGCTTATATGTGAACACACCTTTAATCCGGCAATTTTATTCCGTTCATATTCGAAAACAAAAATTAAAATCTTTGTTATCAAATCCGCGCACCTGACACAGCATCAAGTGATTGATACTGGACATAAAGCGTGTCCAGTACAATGGAAATTGTGTGTTTCGATCGGCCGCGATTAAAACGCGATAGGGGGAATAAAGGCTTCGTGTAAAGAGTATTGTGCGGTCAATCGCGCCGCACATTGTACATCTGCGGTTAATACTCGTTAACCGAACACGATTATATCGAGTTAACCCCATTCTGGGTACCCCATCAGGTGAAATACGTAAATACGAAAGCTTGGTTGTTAAGATTTAGAGAGGTATTTTCAGAGTTATGTGCGTTTTGAGAGCGCGTGTAGTGGTAATCTTCAGCTGATGCAGATTTGATTTTTACAGCAGTAGATCAAGTTATAGTGAGTTATAGCCTCAATAGTCCAACGGTTAAAGTTGCGGACTGAAAACTGAAAGGTCGCAGGTTTGAGCTCCACCCCTTGCACTATTGTCGTACCTACTCCTAACACAAGCTTTTCGCTTATTTGGAGAATATAAATCAAGTTCAGCTTGGCTAATATTCTTTTTTTTACATTTTAACAAATAGTTTTTATCAAAAATATAAAATGTTTTAAAATTTGGTGGTCTTATCGCTATCGCTACCTAGCAAACTCTCTCAGTCAACAAAAGGATGCAAAATATCATAACTACAAATACTAGGTAGGTGATGCAAATATAGGTATACATTTTAGTACTACAAGTTCTGAATAGTTTGTAGTCCTCTGGCAATATTATTGAATATATTAGAGCGGACCACGCGATAATGCTTCAATTGACTGCAATTATGTAGATCACCGTTTGTGAGTCGAAGCGAAGCGTTGTGCGCTGTGCGATAACGTTGCGGGATAACGGTATAACAGTACGGATAATATCGTAATAAAGCGTAATTCAAATACGAAATTCTGGCATATAGTGAATTTGTACTATTAAATTAAGATAATGGATAATATTGTAATAACATGGTATTGTTTATTGTTGATTACCTATAATGATACTTGCATTATTAAAAGGTAGGTAATTTTAATGTCCATTATTACGAACAAAGCTTTATTTAGAAACGGCGTATCGTAATAATTGATACTGTAGACCTGCAAGCAGATTGTGTACGAGCTGCATGAATTCTTAAATCACTGCATCATCAAAGCCGCAATAGCCCACAGGTTAAACGTGCGGACTGGAAACTGAAAGGTCGCAGGTTAAAATCCCACCCGTTGCACTATTGTCGTACTCACTCCTAGCCCAAGCTTTTCGCTTATTTGGAGGGGATAGGAGGATATTAGTCAACTTCAGCTTGGCTAATGTTCTTTTTTAAGAAAAAGAAAAAAAAAGTTTGATTTGCGCAACACATATCATTGATGCAGTCTATATAAAAGATCGATGTGTGACATAAAACTTTTTCACAGCTCAATGTCACTGTCGATAAATAATATGATACCTGCTATGCTAGTAGATATGACAAATGTGATTGAAGTTTTGGAGTGAGATGCTGAGGCATCGGTGGTTGTATCACTGTATCGATCGCGATCAGGATAAATCCTTAAGTATGCGACATGTTATTGTGATTTTTTGAGAATAGACCTACTGAAAGGATCTTTATTAGGATGTTGCCGGAAGGCTATATCACTTGGTGGTATTTTCTACATGGTAGGGTTTTAACTATAGCCGCGGCCAAAAGCTCCCCACCAAACAAGAACTCTAGTAGAGATATTTCAGGTATTATAAATTCGTAAATTGCCTCCACAGGGAATCGAATCCGAGACATCCCACAGCGCTTACCACTATGCCATCGAGGTTATCAAAAGGGGCCGTGTCTGCAATCAAATTACAGCTTACATGATAATGAGTATTATAAAATCGGCATTAATAGCATGCACATAAATACACCGCGGGTATTACGTATTGAATATTAATTTTAATTACAAATTATTCTCTGAGTTTAAATTATTGTTGACCACGCGTCGCATGAGATAATTCTGCAATTGATGAAAATAACGCGAGCTATCGCATATCTTTGAAATGTTTTACAATTTCACCATAATAATTATGAAATAAATGATTCGATTCTCAGCGGGATTTTTTTACTGTATCTGGTGTGATGGAAGGCTTAGGATTAGAGGTATGACTTTAATTAATAACAACTATGCCCTTTTCCAAGTTAGCCCGCTACCGTTTTAGACTGCGTCGTCACTTACCATCTGGTGAGATCGTAGATATAAAATAACTGATAAATAACGAATAAATAGGTAATTGCATGATTTGAGCTAATATACAAATTCAAAATTATTTATTTCATACAGGCCAGCTTATGGCTCTTATGACAAGTCGAGAATCTACCACCGGTATGGTAAGCTGATTCTGCTGAGAATATTGTAGAAATATCCTTATTCAAAGAGTTAGTTCAGATGAGGTAGTGGATATAGTTCAGACGAGAACGATGTTTGGATACCAGTTAGGCACATAATTATTTGCATTAATTAATAAAGCCTATTTAATGGGTAATAACTAAGAATACTAATATACACGATATATATTGAAAAAAATGAGTCCAAAGAACTAGAATAGACTCACTATGCGATGCATGATGATTTCTATGGTATTAAAAAATCTACTGGTAAAATAAACGTTTTAAGAAATCTTACTTATAAATGTGGAAGTTTGGATATATTTTAGATGTTTGTTACTACTTCACGCCATAATGAAAGAACAATTTAGCTGGAATTCGGAATGTAAATAGCTTATACCTTGAATTAACAAATAGACTACATTTTCTCCCGGAAAACTAAACAGTTCCTGCGGAAAATCCTTCGCGGACAAAGTTGAAGGCATCATCTAGTAGGCTATAAGCTACTAATGTGTTCAATCTTCTTCTTCTTTATCAACCGATAGACATCCACTAGACATAAGTCTCTTGCATGGACTTTCACAAGCCTCGGTCTTGTGCCCTCTGAATCCAGCAGCTTCCTGCAACTCGTTTGATGTCGTCGGTCCACCTAGTGGGGGCTCTGCCAACACTGCGCTTCCCGGTGCGGGGTCGCCACTCCACCACCTTGGAATCCCATCGATCATCAGCTTTTCGAACTATGTGCCCCCCATTTCCACTTCATTTTCGCAATTCGCTGAGCTATATGTCGGTGACTTTGGTTCCCCTACGGATCTCCTCATTTTTGATTTGACCACACAGGGATACACCGAGCATAGCTCAATAAGTTATTCAATTAGGGAATAAGTGTTCAATAGATTTATATAATAAATACTGGGAACGAATGTAAGTAATAATTGTAGCCTAATAAAGAGAAACGTAGTTGCATAAGCGACCTAACTTCCTATATAAGTCATTAGTAAAGTGAGCCACTTTGGCGTTGAATTGCCATCTTTGAGCTTTCTCAATATTATTGATTCAAATACTCGCAATACAAAAGCACCGACAGACAATACAATTTTATTAGATAGATTTAAGGATACAGTAATCTCGCCACGCTCATCTTGAGTTCGATACATATTAATTGAGTCTAGACGAAATTAAATTCTTTCCCTTCATTGGTTTCTAATTTTATTGTTGAATAACTTTTTAAGAGGTAACTTAGAAGAGATTTTTAACTTGAATTAATTTTTCAAACTTACATTGAACTTGTTTTTAATGATCTTTATTTCAATTATATTTTTTATAATAAATATACTTTACTTATTCTCAATTATATCTATGAAAGTTATTTTTTTGACTGAGCGAAAGTAGAGAGCGTATTTTAAGTCTATTTGATTAGATCGATTTTTGTTATCCAATCACGATTCACGCCGCAACGACTGAGTCGATTTAGCTGAAATTTGGCACAAAGATAAATTATAGTCTGGAATAACACATAGGCTTATATACTTTTTATCCCGGAAAATAAGAGAGTTTTCGCGGGGATTTAAAAACCACGCGAATGAAGTCGCGAGCATCAACTAGCATTATTAATGCCAAAGTGAGTAATGTGTTATTTCCTTGGAGTATAAAACCAACGTTATTTCGGATACTACGGATCTACGTGTTTTTTGCATGGCTATAGATAATAATAATATAATTAGACACCTGGTGAGTGACAAGCTACTTGTTATTCCGAAAAATCTTAGAGGTTCCGCGGGTTTTTAAAGAACTAAATCCACGATTGTACAAAGTCGCGGGCATCAACTAGTAAATTAAAAAAGAAAAGAAAAATAATAATCTTTAATAATATTATATTGCAATAGTATACCTATATTATGTACAATTAAAAGCCGCCTCCGTCAAACCAAAGCCCCCAGGGCTCCACCGGCGGAGCGCAGAAGCCGCGGCATTAATTCAACTTTTAATGGAACTACCCTCGCTCCTTGGGGAGGACCTTTGTCATCGGCGTCGATGTGGGTCACCGCTATTTGAATTTCATACTTGATTGACTATTTTTCTTGTTCAAACCATATTGTTCCAGCGTCAAAATTATTAGGTTTCTAGAACAAAACTAACCCAAGTAGCATTGCAAGCTGTATATAAGCTGTATATGAGCTGTATTGTAGTTCGTTTTTATCTGTCGCCCCGTGTGAAAATGGATTGGGAGACCTCAGACATGAGAACTCTCCGTCTAATTTACAACATTTCATCTAAAACTGAAGAATCGGGAGCCTTCTTAGAAACTGCATCATCTCTTATAATCGGAGGTAAGGGTAAGTTCAGTCAAGCGCGAACTTGTCAAAGGAAAAAATCAGACAACTCATTTCACTGAGCGAAATTGTGCCTTCACAGTCAATTGATTCTTCCTCAAGGATATTTAAACGTATTTTAAGTAATAGATTAAACAATGTAATAAAAGAAAGTTGCCATTTGTCTACTTTATTAAGTGTTAATTTATGCAAGCGGATGCCAGTAGCATAGCCGCTGACGTTTAAAATTAACACTTGTATAGTTCTATGAAATTGCAATGATTTTGGAATGAATATTTGCAGAAAACAGTTGCAGGATTGTCTAAATATGGTTGCTACAGTATGACGATCGCAATCACTCATCGCAATCATCAATTAAAGCCAATAGAATTGGAGTGTCCCAATGCATTAAAATGCATTATTGCAGTAAGAATGCCATAAATTCAGCCAATAGTAAAGATTGATATAGCTTTCCCGCAATCGACCAGCTGAACTACTGCCCAATCCGCTGTTCTCTTCACTACTCAGCGCCCGCAACTCTGTCATACTTCTGAAATTTGTCCTAATTAGTCGCTCTGCACTTAATTAAGTCTCTCTGCGTCTGCTGTAATCAATTTTAAACTTGAAAAGTCCTTTGCGTAATAAACGGCGGCCATTTTGAAGTGGAAGAACAATGCGATGGAATTTTTAATTCCATGGAAATATTCCTAATAATTGAGTTTGAATGTTGAGCGTTTGAGTCATTACGGCAATAATATTGAAAGTACGTATCGATAGACAATGCCTTTCTACTCCATTAATTAGATCCAGTTTTGGGGAAATTTCCTTTAGCTGTGTTTTAAATCTTTTATTCTCGCCGAAGTAAAGCTTTGCCAAATTTTAATTTTGATTGCAAAACAGATGAATTGCGAATTATAAAAAATATATTTTGAAAACCAAATCTTTTTCCTATTCTTTTCCTAATAAACAAAGCATAAATATATTTTGTCGGTATTTAAAGAAACGATAAACGTTTCTTTAACAACTGACTATTTTTTTACAGCCTTTCTGACGCAGTGTAAGCTCTGTGGTATTAGGTATGAGTGGGAGTTCCCAAGTTCTATTCCCAGCAAGTGCGGTTTGGACAATTTCTGTATTTTATTTTGACATATATTATTATAATAGGTTTTGCCTGTGGCTTCGCGCACGTTCACATTAGTTATATTATTTCTCGTAGATTTTGACAAGTGGAATACCACTAAGTAAGTCAACAAACAAACGAAAAAACAAAACACAATACTAAATACCTAAGAGTATTTCTTGTAGGTATATATCTAGGATATCTCATCCTTAGAAAGTTCCGCAGTTAAAATGTACCCATTGTTGATATAACATTCTCGTCACATAACAAGTTGTTAAAATTAAAAGGGTCGTATATTTTTGGCACTTCACAAGCAGGGTAGGGTCTTCAAAGGGCGCACCTGGGCCGGAAACCGCTGCGGGCCCTCACGTATCGGACCTTATCATTTGGAATGAGCAAATTATCAAAAAAAGAAACCTTAGCAGCCCGAAGCGACGCTGTAAAAGTTGCGTGTAATAAACATGTATCTTTAATTATGTTCATATCATTCTTTTAAATTTTGTAAGTTTATTAATTAGCTTTGTTTATAGTCTCTTGTCGTTTCTGTACCTGCTAAAAGCATCTCTTGTCATCAATTGTTCTCGCACCTAGCGCATCTGGAAGAAATCCACATTTTGTAGCGATAAGATGTCCTTGTACACGTCCTATCTATATTTAAGTGACGTCACAGTTCTGGAAACTACTTCAAACTTTTCTTATAAAGTTAATCATAAGGACAACAATAAGCGCTGATGTTTAAAAAAACTGAAAAAAAAATCAGTTTTCCATTTAGTCAAAGAATGGTAACATTACTGATAATCTAACCTACAATAATGTTAGGTCTCCGTCCATTTAGTAGCCTTGCTTTCTAGTCTAGGGCGGAATAATCAAAGGAATTACTCTTAAAACTTGGATCACAGGTTAAACAGATGCACAGCTGAAAACTTTTCAGAGTTTTTTCGCCAGGTTTCGATGGAACTAAGCTGAACCAATCAAAAGTACGTCAGAAAAGTGCTCCCAAGTTGGAAAACTCTCGATCGAATAGTTTGAAAATGCGAACAAAAAAGTTTTGAAAGTTTACGATTTTAACACTAAACTCGTATTCTAATGAATTCAAAGACTTTTAGAAAAATAAAATTCTTGCGGGCTCTCCTCAGAACCTGCTTTCCGAATCAGTGATAGCATCTTAACTAGGCATAAGGGCCAAAGGTTGGCCTACATGGAATAAACTATTGCAACGCGTCACTTACCTTCCAGTGAGATGCAACGATAACAAGATAGTCCTTGACTGCAATCTCACCTGATGGCAAGTGACGATGCGTTCTAAGATGGTAGCGGGCTAGCTTGATAGGGCTATGGCAGTGTAGATTAATCCCCAATTAATTTCTGCACGCCATCTAGCTGGAACGACAAATCGCTAGGCGGCACGTCTTTGAAGGTAGTATGGTAACTAGCCACGGTCAAAGCCTCCCACCAGTCCAAACCTGAGACAATTCAGAAATTATAAATTTCCAAATTGCCCCCGCCGGGAATTGAACCCGAGACGTCCCAGTTATTTGTCATCAAATAAAAAAAATTAAAGTAAAGGATCCTTTACATAAGAGTCAACCGTAATTATTATCAAAAAGAACTTCAAACAATAAAAATTGGGCGCCGCTTATAAAATATACCTATTTTATTCGTGTAATATTGGAGCCAGCAGAAGTTTCGAGTCGAACGGTTCGCAAAGGACAAAGACTGGGGACTGGGGACAAAGACTGCAGGGGGCTGGGGACAAAGGCTTGGGGACGCTCTCGTGAATGCGTATAGAATATTATTACAAGGATAATGGCGGCGGAATAATTGCCCGCTCAAATCCCTATGCGATTAGCCTGATCGAATTCAATTCTTGAATCAGATTTTACATTTTTTACCCCTCTTTGTAGAAACGATCGGGAGATTTGGTTTTGCAATTGAATTTTCGATTAAAATAATTGACATACAAAAGTATAATATTGTTCGTTTTTGCCTTGAAATAATTATAGACTTGTTCTATTCTCGATTGTTCTCACTTAGTAGCCATTTAGTTAATTTCATTTCCATTTGAAATTAATAATTATAACATACATAGAGGTCTAGGACGTTATGCTTATGAAGTTGATAACGGTACTTACATATAAACTTGTCGAGATTCAAAAGGTGTACTGTGCAATGTACCAGTTTTGAAAGTTACTAGGAATTTGACGTTGGCAAATACTAATTTTATTTATTTATTTAGGATTATATAAGGTCGTTTCGTTGTCCGTCTGTCTGTCCATATGTCAAGGCCTTTTTTCTCAGAAACGGCTTAAGTTACTAAGTTCAAATTTATACCGAATAAAATGTCAATACTCTCTTAATCCAAAAATTACATTTTCTAATGAAATGTACTATTATGTACTCCGTTTTAAAGTGACGGCCAAATACGGAACCCTAAACTGCACGTGGCTTGACACGTATTTAACCAGTTATTTATTATGCGTCATGATTGTGGTTGGTCATGGTATAAAAAAATGTCTGCGGTCATTGGATTCCCTTTCGAAACTACGGCCGTTCCACGTCATAACATCAAGCTACAAGTCTCGAAACATCGAAGTTATACTATCAGCGGCGCGCACGTACAATTACAGCGGGCTGCTGTAACGGCGATACTCAAGTTTTATTCCAGCTTCAGGACGTTATGTATCTGTTGCTGGACCGACGCCAGGAGACTTCTTATAGGCTAGCTTACACTGCGATACACTTGCAATTTTTTTGGGGTTCCAAAAAAAGAAACAAAACTTTTAACAGGCTCGCTCCGTCGTCCGTCTGTCTGTCCGTGTGTCGAGGCGAATATATTCAGGCCAACTGGTTTCATTTAACGTAATTTAATTGATACAAAGAGTTAGCAATCTGTTTTCTTCTTACTAATCTCTTCTTTTCTTCTCCCATGTCCAAACATTTCGTCCATCGTTGGATATATGCCTTCTCATGTGCACGCTAACTGTTCCTTTAGGAGTTGTGCCAGTGTTGCTCACAAGCTTGATGATATCGTCAGACCGTGATGATTCCAATGATTTTTCCAATGATTTTTGGTCCAATCACTGATCTAGTTTCTGGTCCTATCTCTTTTCTAATCTCTGGTCCAATCTCTGGTCCAATCTCTGGTCCAATCTCTGGTCCAATCTCTGGTCCAATCTCTGGCCCAATCTCTGGTCCAATCTCTGGTAGAGTCGAGTAAAACGTGAACAAGGAAGCAGTGTGCGCGCACCGCAATGACTACAGTAATTAGACGAAACTTATACAATTATCAGCAGGCCGGCCGTCCCGCGGCGACTGCGCTTATTTATTGTTACGACTATATTAAGAAACTTGTGGGTCGACACTGTGGAATTACGTTCATACCTTTTTATGTGATGTCTGAACTTTATATTAAACACGGAACTTCTGTTACGAGGCCCTACTAAAGCCTTTTAAATAATCGTTAACTTAAGTTAATAACTTTAATTAGTTTAAGTAGTAGGTATTATATACCTATTATATACACTAGATCTATTATAAAAATTTACAATTAGGTACTAAGATGAAATAAATGTAATATTGAATAAATATATAGGTATGTGATACTGAAACTGTAGCAGACCTCCAGAACTCAGTATCTTTCCTAACCTTACTAATATTATAAATGCAAAAGTGTGTTACTTTGTTGGTTTGTGTTAAACTGAGCAAAAGATGGACTTTATTTTTTGCATGGGTATAGTGGAAGACCTTGACAGTGACACACTTAATAACAATAAATGTACTTACTAAAAATTATATCAATGAATCAAACCCGTCAAAATATCAGATTCATCTTATTTATTTATAGACCAAGTAAGTGAAACCCCTTAAGGGTCGTATGAGGGTAAAGAAAATAAAGTTTAGATATAAAAACAGTCGTTCGCATTAATTTAATGGAGGCATCAAAAGTTTTATGGAGAGAAACAATATAATATAGGAAATACGTGTAGGTATTAGTCAGACTGAGAGGCATTCCTATTACAAGTACAAAATATTGTAATTTTATTGTATGGCTTTAAAATAAAGAAAGTCCATCGCGATTTCCTTTACTTATGCTTAATTATGCACCTTACGTTTACTTTTTTTGACAGGTTCTTTTAAAATCTAGAATCTATACTATTATAATAAAGAGAGAGCGCGAATTTTGTGAGTTTGTATATATGTCCGGAGCAAACTTTGGAACCACTGCATCTATTACAATAATTCTTTTACCATTTCAAAGGTACATTATTCCAGATGGTTATAGGCTATAATTATGTTAATAAATGTATTATGGCTAGATATTATGTGCAAATTTGTTAAAGAAGTCGGAAATTTTTTTGACTGTTAAACGTTTTCAAGGCGTGCGCTGGGTCATATACTGTTATTGGATGAAAATGATGTATGGGTGAATTGTTCCTCTTAAAGAGTTCTAAAAAAAAGTCCGTGATAGCATATGTCTATACTCAAAGGATAACTTACAGTAACCATTTCTATCTTTCAAATTTTGATTAAAAATAATGAATTATTTTCGAAGCTTCTTTAACCGATGTGATGTCAATCTTTATCTAAATAAATATGTTTATTATCGTAAGTATTTAATTTAGAACATATTTGCCCTCTACACTATACAGTTTAAATAAATATCTTAGGAGTTATCGGAAAATTAATATTTCCGCACGACAAAATAATAAAATGGTGCCGGCTGGCGCGGCGGGACACGGTGACGGGCAAGTGGCGGGTATCGGTGCGTGATATTCGTGTGGTTCCTGTGGTGATCTTATTGACAATCGTCTCTTATAAGAAGCTCACAAGAACAAATATTTAATTTTCAACCCGGACGAAGTCGGCGCGGGCTTCTAGTCTAGTATAATCGTCATCTTCCCAATACATGGACGTCTACAGCTGGGCATAGAAGCGTTTGCAAAGATCTGAATAGATCCGTTCGGCTCCGTTCGCATGCGTCGACGCGCGATGCGCATAACTGCGACTGAAATCATACGAAAAAATCCGAACTGATGCGCACAGGTTAGATACGAGCCTAATGGGACTTAGAAGTCTTCCTATGCTGCGCTTCACAGGGCAGAGTTCATCAACCAAGCACCTAAACCAATGTCCATATGAGGTAAAGACTATTGGAGTTATCTGATGGAAGGGTACTTACTCTTCCATCAGAGAACTCCAATAGTCAATGTCGTTCGCCCACAATGCTTCCTGCTTGTGTACAAAGGAGGCTTTGACGGACACAAGCATAAAAAAATATTTTTTTTTTTACATAAACTAAGTGCATTAGTAAGCTATACGACAATTTATCGAGTCGCAAAGCTGACGCAGCGATAGGCGGTGCATAGGGCTCAAAAAATCGAAGGGTGTTGTTGTTGGGGCCCGAAGATGCTGGCATGCAGACCGCGCACCACACAGAATTGGTAGACCCTCGATAAGATGGAAGGACGATCTCAGGTGAGTCGCTGCCAGGGTGCATCCGCTCTGCTGTCATTGGGTTGTCCAACAGTGAACATCGTGATAATGATGAGTCTACAATAAATATCATATCCTTATCAATGACCAAGGCCAAATAAAGAAAATTTCTAGAGCAATCATTCAAATCGCCACCAGGCAAGGCCGCCCTCGATCATAACTTTTAACGACTGAAAAAAGTAAAACTTTTTCAAATTAAAAAAAAAGCCAGTCAGATTTTAATGGCGTCGTAAAATGTTTTACGATGAAAGAAACAAAAAGGAACCGAGGTTTTTTGGCGCTATCTCTGACAATATTATAATTTAGGATAATTTTTACAACAAACTCTTTGCGCACTTTTATGCTATCTACCTACTCTAGCTAGGACAATGTATTTAAGTAAGTCAGTACCTGGAAATAAATAAAAACTTTTTTTTAAAATGGAATGAAAATGATTCAATAGCTCAAATGTGAACTGTTATTCAAAATGTAATAAGTTCAAATCGCATCAGTTGGTTCCTTATTCCTCACGAAAAAAGTAAACGTCTGTAACGAGAGATCTTCAACGTCTACAAAGGGAGAAGAAAATGGAAATATACTTTGTTATCAAAGGCATAATTAATTTCTTACTTTATTCTTCCCCTATGGGAAGTCTCAAATATGGAGCTAAAACGTGGAACATTACAATCGTACTAGTCCATTTTAAAGTCGCTCAGCGAGCTAAGGAAACCCTAGAGAGAAGATAAAGATTAGTGACATAGCCCAAACCATCTGTAAGCCTAAATGGCAGTTGGCAGTATTGCAGATCATAGAGTATACTTGGCATGCAGTCGATGAGAACTGCACGCGGACTGCGCAGCGACAGTTGCGATGCAGTCAACTGCATTTTACATCGGCTTAAAATCTAAAGTTTGCAATTAGTCTGTCTTTGAACTCTGGTGAGAAATTTTGAAAAAACAAATTTTTTGTTTCTAGGTTTTTAACCGACTTCTGGAAAGCGTGGAAGGGTTATTATTTTAGCTGTCAATGTATGTGTCTATTTACGTATGTTCCACTGTAACGCCTAAACTACTGAGCCCTGACTAAAGAGGTGTCAATCGATTCATTATTAATGGTCCGGCTGACGTAGGTTATATTTTTTACGAACAAAATCAATACGACGTATGTTATATCCACTTTTTCATCGTTGTGTTACAGTTTTTAAACTTTTTCTATTTAATGAAGTGAGCATCGCATTCCATCGTTTCCACAATTTATTAGTATATCACCTAAAATATTTGACATATTTTAATAGAGCGTTATATTTGAATACCTAAAGCCTTAAGGGCGCCTCAAAGCTTTGACCCGAGTACCTCCGGGCCCTTTGAAGACCTTCCGGCACTTGTGGAAGGAACGACAAATATGCGTCTCCATTTTTACGTCTAGAAATAGAACAATGTGTTTATTATAATATTCCTTCTAAAATTCAAAATTTTGAAACATTATAAAATTTATTCGAATTTTTATAAATTGCTATAATGCCTGCAATATTTTGCTATTCACTTACCAAACAAACTATACGTATTAATACTACAAAAAATAATACACAAACTTTATAATAGTCTCGCCGCCATAACTCCTATTTCCCTAAGCTTAGTGCACACGAGCGCATACGTCGCGCGGCGTAAATGAATGTGGCGTATAACTTTTTCACTTACACGAGGCATAAGTTACTTTAACGTGTCGGCGTGGGATCAGATTACAGCTTACATCGTGCGGCTTTGTCGTCACGACTTTGCGGGCGTTCGTGTATTGTGTATTAAATCAGGCGGGTCCACACCGAGTGAACCAATTTGAATAACATAATCGAAAAATGAACCCGCATGAAGTTTGGACGCGTTAAGAATTGACGTTATACAATTAACGTCATTTTGAATGCTTAGCTGCTGTTTACTTGCTGCAAGCTGCAGCAGTCATTACCATAGTTTCAATTGCGGTAATCGGCTGAAAGTGTGATATTCTTATTACAACAATCCATTTTGCAATCCATTTTATCTGGTGGGAGGCTTTGGCCGTGGCTTGTTACCATCCTTTCGTCAAAGATGTGCCCCCAAGCGATTTAACGTTCCGGCACGATGGCGTGTAGAAATCTGTTAGGGGTATGGGATGAATTTGCACTGCTATGCCCCTTCCAAGCTAGCCCGCTACCATCTTAGACTGCATCGTCACTTACCATTAGGTGAGATCGCAGTCAAGGGCTATCTTGTCATCGAATTAAAAAAAAAGAAAAAGTATTTTAGTGGCGTTATACAATTAACGTCATTTTGAATGCTTAGCTATTTGCTTTTTTTTCTACTAGTTATTTGCTGGAAGCTGCATCAGTCATTGTTATGTTAGTTTCAATGGCAGTTATCGACTGAAATTGTGATATTCTTATTATAACAATCCATTTAGCAAATTCCCTTCAGAGATGATTGCAATCGTCATCCGGTAGCAATCGTTTTAAGACAATCCCGTAGCTAAATTTTTACTCGTAGACTAGAGTTTATTCATATAGTTATGTTTTATTGCAGTCTAAAGCGTCATGAATAGTTTTCTATCCAAAAAAGATACCTTGGATGCCTAGAAGCATTTTTTGACGCTGTAAGCTATTGTAAGGTACGTCTATTAAAGGTTGGGCCGTAGCAGTGCTGGGATTCAACACCGAAATTTTGACTTAGATGAGGCAACTGTAACTATGTTATCCCATTATCGTGAAGCTACTCGCTGTTGTTGCTGTGAACCGAAATATCCGCTCTACCTTTTGAGGTGAATCTAGTTTGAATAATTTTTCTTGCAACGCTATTTGCTATGTTTGAACTCGGCTAACAACGAAAATATGGTTAAAAGCGTCACGCTGTTTCATAATGAATAATCTGATTAGGATCTCGTACAAATTGTACAAAATTAAAATGCCGTACAAATAAAATGCTTAATTACTGTAAACCGTGAAAAATTAAAAACGGTTTTATCGTCGGAATTTTAATTTTTTAAAGGGATTGCCAACATAATTTTATTTAAACTAAATAGTTAAGTTAAGCATAAGACGAACTTTGGAAAATAATAAATTATATTTTCCTTATTGTCTTGACAATCATTTGCGATTAAAAAATTTCTTCATCGTTCCGGCAACAAAACCTTGCATAATATGTGATACTCTTGATTGGAGATCTTTTTCTTCTAATTGCTTGTTTCCGAAGAAAGCGAGTGCTTACTTGTGGTTACTTGTGGGTTGGCGGTATAAACGATTACGCACAAAATTTTATCGGTATTTAGGAAATTAAGAGAGAAGCAGTAAAGTTTAAACTCTTAACCGCAAAAAGTGCGTAGTTTCACTTACACATTCACATGTTACCCTTTACACACACACCAACAGCCACGAAAATCCTCTAGTCAGATAAAAAATCAGCAACAAAGTACATTTATTTTAAGGCACTTGAGCTGGTTAAACATAAAAAGTGCAGTAGCTACGTAGTTTCACTCACGTTCATACGTTACCGGCGTCACCATCAGATTACGCGCGAACGCGGCGCGGCGCAGATCCGCGCGGATTAGCCGGCTCGAGCTTAATTGCGCACAATGTACCGAGCTTTATTTACATTTAAAAGTAGTTTAATTTTAGTAGAAAAAAAATTCTACGTGTTCGTATTATTTTGGCACTGTAAAGTCACAACACTGTTCCTCTGTCCTTTTAATGTCCTGACCGAATCCGGTCATGGCTGCCAATCCTCGTAGAGATTAGCCATCTGCGCGGGAGATATTATAGTGCACAAGTGAGTGCGCAAACACAGGTGCGCTCTCTATTCCCTCACTCCCATAGATCGATGGGACAGAAAATCCAACACGACTGCAGAGAGATCAGGCGCAGAATCAGCGGCTTCACGTGCTCTTCGATGCACCGCCAACTTCTTAACTCCGGGCTAGTACTGAAAATTTACTGTCAGAAAAATCTAATATATTTTTGGCCCGACCCAGGAACCTTGTCACCCGCAGTCGAACTTGCTAATCACTAGACCAACGAGGCAGTTCTTTTAATCACATAGGTAATGGTGGGAGTTTTTTGAGCTTGTATCTAATGCGGTGGGTTCTCAGGACCTTCTCCTTAAGAGTCAACTAAGATTGTATACCTACTGGTTTACAACTCTTAGTGGGTGCAACAATAATACAGCGGGATGGGGATCAAACTGTAGTACTTTCAGTTTCCAGTATGTACCTTTAACCGTTGGGCTTTTGAGGCTATTATCAGACTAGCTTTTTCGACCGCTTGGAATTCGATTTTCAAACATTCAGCGTGAATCTTTTGGTTTTCCAGTACAAAACTTTACTCTCCCGTATCTAAACTACGCACATGCAAAAAAATTACGTCTATCCTTTCGCATCATATTTTTTCCGAAGTTAGTAAAAAAGTTGCTATCAAGGAAAGATAGTCTACGAAGGGAACGTAAGAAGCGAAAGATAAACTAAAATAAAGCGCCACTAGGTAGGAGAAAAAAAACATCGATAATATCGGCGCACTCACTGCCGCCGTAAAAAGTGCGTCCTCAAAAGGCCCTTGATGAAGGCAACGTTCACTCGGGATTTTTAACACAAGATAATCTCAAGGAATCACAACAGCTCTGTTTATTAAACTCTGACAACCAAAACCATACTCTACCGACGTTCGTTAAAGTTTAAATTCCCTTGTAAGTGTCAGGTGTGTCCATGTGCATTAGCTACATTTCAAATTGTGTTTTATTACCATGTAACTATAAGGTTGCTATTCCCTTTAGTGCTGCCGGTGTGTCGGATACGTTCAGCTCAATATTCCCCTGGGATATTACACCTTCGGAACAAACCATCAGCTGTATCTCTACATTGAGTCGTAGCTTTAATTCACCGGTTTATCTTTGAGCCTCTGAGTGGTAAAACAGCACAGTTCCATACTGATTCAAATAATTGTGTTGTTTCTTTACATCTGGAAACTTATTTCAGCTGATTATAAATCGGAAAAGTTTTAGGGTCATAGAGTTAAGAACTATCTAGAATTATAGTAAGAAAAAAGGGTCAGGTTTCTGGGCAACCATTATTTAATCATCATCATCCCACATGCATCCACTGTTGGACATGGCCTCTATCAAGTAGCGCCAACGTTGCCTTTCCTCGGCCTTTCGCATCCAATCGATGCCTGCCACTTTCCGTCCACATTATTTAATCACCACAATTTATTAAGTGGTTTTGATAGGAATTTTCTTTTCAAACAAGGGTCGTGGGATGAACTCCAAAAGACATTTAAAAATACGTGTTTTCCAATAGAGCATAATATTTAAGTTTTAATAAGCACAAATCAATTAAATCAAAGTATGGTGGTAGGTGGCACAGAATAAAAGACGTACTGTTGACAACTGGGTAACTTTATTTTATGCGTATAACTTTGTTACAAAATATATGTGGAAACACAATCAACTGGGTAACTTTGCTTTATGCGTATAACTTGGTTACAAATATGTAGATACACAATATATAGCCTATGGGTGGTTCGTGGAATGGGCTGCGGGGCTACCGCATTCCGTAACCTCCTAGCTAAATACTTGACTCTGAGGGCTGCGGGGCTACCGCTCAGAACAAGCTTCGGCAGACGAGTGGACTGCGGGGCTATCGCACTCGTTGCCGTCTAGCGAGCTAATGATTTATTCGTCGTCGAGAGTCGTCCGCGCAGGCCCTCACGGGCCTCGGGGTAACCGCTCGGGGCAATGGCCCCTTTCGGTGGGATCCAACGCCGCCTGCAACGACAGGCGGGGCACTGGATAGGACCGAATCGGTCCACGGTGTCACGTCCGGGGGAATGTCAACTCCGGGTGTGTCCTGCTGCCGTGCGATCGAGCCCGCGTGAGGTCGCGGGCGATCAGCGACCTGCAGCAGGGTGGTAGGTCCAGGATGTGCTTACACCCGCCGCTCAGCGAGGTCGAGCTCACCGGTAATGTACCGGCGAGCGCCCATCAGCCAGCGGCGAGGAAGCGGTCGTGTCCGGGTGGGGCGGGCTCATGCACGGGTTGTGCAGAGCTCCGCGATGCAATCCAGGATCAGCGGAATGGGGTCACGCTGCTCCTGGATGGCCACCAGCACCTTGTTAAGGGTGCTGATGACGTTGGTCAGTCTGGGGTCCAGCGGTCCGCGGGGAGGCTTTGGTGCAGCGGGCGGCGCAGCAGAGGAGGTGGGGGGCGCAGCGGGGCGACGCGCTTGCGCGCGCTTGCCACGCTTGCGGCGGCGTTTGCCCGGGCGCTGTGGCTGGTTGGCGGCAGCCATGAGCGACCCGGGCGCATCGGCCTCCGATGCGTGGGCGGTGGAGGAGCGCGCGCGCGCTGGTGCAGCGGTGCGCGCGGTGGTGCCTGCCCGGCGGTTGCGCAATTCCTTGCGGAACACCGGGCAGTTGGCGTTGTTAGCCGTGTGCGCGCCGCCACAGTTGGCGCACGTCGGCGGTTCCTCCCGGGGACGCTGGCACTCCCGGGCCGGGTGAGACTCCCCACACCGCACACAGGCTATGGGCCGGTGGCAGTTGTGGGAAGAGTGCCGGAACTGCTGGCATCGATGGCACTGCGCCGGGCCCTTACGGCCGCGCCACGCCTCGATGGTAACACCGGGCATACAGAGGAGCTCGTGCACCTCGTATATGCCCGGTATGAGGTCCGGTGTCCGCTGCAGCTGCGCGAACATGAGGCATCCCGGTCTGCCCGGGCGAGCGGGGATCGCTCGCACGTGCTCCGGGACGTACCCGAGCTCGCGCAGCTCTCGTTCCACTAATGCCGGCTCGGTGTTAGCCGGCAGGCCGCGGATCGCCACCTTCACACTCCGATCGGCGGGCAGCGAATAGCAAAACCAGGAGATCCGCGCATTACTCTCCAGCTGCGTGAGATAGCGCTGGATGGCGCGGAACTCCTGGTCTGATTTCGGCATGAAGCGGACGCCCTTGCCAAACGGGCGTCCGTTGGGTGCGTGTCCGAGAGCCTTTTTGAGCTCTCGGAAGTGGAAGGGCCAGTCCGGGAGCACCTCGACGACCAGCGGCGGGTACCGGTTGGTCGTTTTGGTGGACGTGGCGGTGGTGGTTGCGGCGGTGGCGGTTGCGGCGGCGGCGGCGGCGGCGGTGGCGGCAGCGGCAGCAGCGGGGGCGGCGGCGGCAGCACGGGCAGCGGCGGGGGCAGCAGCGGCGGTAGTCGTGGTAGCGGTGGGGGCGGGGGTTCCGCCCGCCGTGGGCTTCTTTTTGGACGCGGCTGCGGCCGAGTATGTCGGACTCGTCGTCGCGGTCTCCATGGGGGAGACAGGCGAGAGTGTCGGCATGTTCGGCAAAAAGGCAGCCGGTCCTCTAACCTTCGGCGGGGAAGGGAAGCGTCCAACGGCGATGGGCGGAGGCGGCGTAGTGAAGCGCGGTGTGCGCGGTGAGACACGCGGCGGAGGCGTAATTGCTGCGCGTTTCGGCGCAGCGGGTGTCGTGGAGCGCGCAGCTGGTGTTGGCGCGCGGTTGGTGGTAGGCGCTGGCATGCGCCTGGGCAGAGGCGGGTCAGTGGTGTCCGAGGACGGGGCGGGCGAGAGCGTCAGCGGGCTCGCGACGAAAGACTCTTCGCCTGCTCCCGTCGAGGGCCCCGCTTGGGGCAGTCTGGCCGGTAGGACTGCGCGAGTGACCTGGCCGGCCGCTACAAAGGCGTCCAGGCCGGCTTCGAGCACTGCCTTCGACCGCACGAAAACCCTACGACGTAGGGGACGGGGTCGGGTCGCACGCCGCATAATCTGCGGCGAAGAAATCGGAAGCGACATGGCGGGTGCGCGAGGGGCGCGAGGTGCGCGGGGTGCGCGGGCGCGAGATGCGCGGGCGCGGGCGCGGGCGCGGGGAGTGCGGGCGCGCGATGACGCGGGCGCGCGAGAGGGGCGGGCGGTAGCGAAGCGCGGGGCGAGGCTGCCTGGGCGCGGCCCAACGAAGGTGCTGGCACGCCAGCACCCCGCCGACCTGGTCCCCGGGGCTTGCCGCTGGTGGCAGACCGGGAGCCTAAGCCGGAGGGGGTGTCGTGTTGACCCAACACCACCGTGGACGCAGAAGTTTCGGAAGGCAGATCACCGAATAAAGCGAAAACTCCTAGGGGCCCGAGCGCCGGAGCACACGTCTGCTCTCGACGGCAGCCGAGCTGTCCAATGATTTATTCCAAGGCGGCCACAGCCTTTTATAGGAATCCGGTTGGTGTGGGTAACTCCAATATCTCGCAGTGTGCGTGCGTACGTTCATATGATGTGCCGTTGCGCAGATGGTAATACGGGCGAATGTTGCTTGCTATATTCTCCCCCTCTGGTACTCTAAAGTCGTCCCGACAGAGTACCAGCATCAGGTGTCTTGCGAGGTCAAATGGATACGACTGGCATTGGCGTTTCTTCATCTCCTGACTGAACATTGCTGATGTGTGATATCTTCCAATCGGTTTTCCAGGATCGGTTGTAGTCGACTTGCATATTCTATAGGGTGGTCATTGACACCCTCCCCCTGCAGGAAAGCTGCTCCTATTGCATTCCTTCCATTTTCGTAAAGGAGTTTGAGGTTATGAGTCGTAAGCTTGAGTCATACGAATGGACTGCGGGGCTATCGCATTCGTTACCTCGTCTGGTTGTCAGAGTGGGCTGCGTGGCTACCGCACTCCTTAACCCGTCTAATCTTAGAGGACTGCGGGGCTATCGCTCCAAGACGGACGTTAAGCTCAGACTGACTGTGCTCCTCCGAGTGGCTGCTTATATATACATCGTTTGTCTGTTATAACTTGTTTATGAGTGTTGTGAACTGCTCCTGTGTAAACACCATGAATTCCGGTTTTTCCTCTGCCATCTTGAATTTTGAGGGTAGATGCAAAATTTTATCTTTCCTTGTTGACTTTATGTTCGGGCGCCAAATATGGTGTTACGTCCCTGTTGCGGCGCCAAATATATGGTGAAGTAATGCCATGAGTAACTATGGACGGTTCATGGAATGGGCTGCGGGGCTACCGCATTCAGTAAACCTCCTCGCTAAGTACTTGGTTCTGAGGGCTGCGGGGCTAACGCTCAGAACAAGCTTCGGCAGACGAGTGGACTGCGGGGCTATCGCACTCGTTGCCGTCTAGCAAGCTACTGATTTATTCGTCGAGAGTCGTCCGCGCAGGCCCTCACGGGCCTCGGGGTAACCGCTCGGGGCAATGGCCCCTTTCGGTGGGATCCAACGCCGCCTGCGACGACAGGCGGGGCACTGGATTGGACCGAATCGGTCCACGGTGTCACGTCCGGGGGAAAAGTCTACTCCGGGTGTGTCCTGCTGCCGTGCGATCGAGCCCGCGTAAAATCGCGGGCGATCAGCGACCTGCAGCAGGGTGGTAAGTCCAGGATGTGCTTACGCCCGCCGCTCAGCGAGGTCGAGCCCACCGGTAGTATACCGGCGAGCGCCCATCAGCCAGCGGCGAGGAAGCGGTCGTGTCCGGGTGGGGCGGGCTCATGCACGGGTTGTGCAGAGCTCCGCGATGCAATCCAGGATCAGCGGAATGGGATCACGCTGCTCCTGGATGGCCACCAGCACCTTGTTAAGGGTGCTGATGACGTTGGTAATTCTGGGGTCCAGCGGTCCGCGGGGAGGCTTTGGCGCAGTGGGCGGCGCAGCAGAGGAGGTAGGGGGTGCAGCGGGGCGACGCGCTTGCGCGCGCTTGCCACGCTTGCGGCGGCGTTTGCCCGGGCGCTGTGGCTGGTTGGCGGCAGCCATGAGCGACCCGGGCGCATCGGCCTCCGATGCGTGAGCGGTGGTGGAGCGCGCGCGCGCTGGTGCAGCGGTGCGCGCGGTGGTGCCTGCCCGGCGGTTGCGCAATTCCTTGCGGAACACCGGGCAGTTGGCGTTATTGGCCGTGTGCGCGCCGCCACAGTTGGCGCACGTCGGCGGTTCCTCCCGGGGACGCTGGCACTCCCGGGCTGGGTGGGACTCCCCACACCGTACACAGGCTATGGGCCGGTGGCAGTTGTGGGAAGAGTGCCGGAACTGCTGGCATCGATGGCACTGCGCCGGGCCCTTACGGCCGCGCCACGCCTCGATGGTAACACCGGGCATACAGAGGAGCTCGTGCACCTCGTATATGCCCGGTATGAGGTCCGGTGTCCGCTGCAGCTGCGCGAACATGAGGCATCCCGGTCTGCCCGGGCGAGCGGGGATCGCTCGCACGTGCTCCGGGACATACCCGAGCTCGCGCAGCTCTCGTTCCACTAATGCATTCCACTAATGTTCTCGTTCCACTAATAAAGGCAGGCCGCGGATCGCCACTTTCACGCTCCGGTCGGCGGGCAGCGAATAACAGAACCAGGAGATCCGCGCGCTGCTCTCCAGCTGCGTGAGATAGCGCTGGATTACGCGGAACTCCTGGTCCGATTTCGGCATGAAGCGGACGCCCTTGCCAAACGGGCGTCCGTTGGGTGCGTGTCCGAGAGCCTTTTTGAGCTCTCGGAAGTGGAGAGGCCAGTCTGGAAGCACCTCGACGACCAGCGGCGGGTACCGGTTGGTCGTTTTGGTGGACGTGGCGGTAGCGGTGGCGGCTGCGCCGGCGGTGGCGGCGGCGGCGGCGGCGGCGGCGGCAGCAGCGGGGGCAGTGGCAGAGGCAGTGGTAGTCATGGTGGTGGTGGGGGCGGGGGTTCCGCCCGCAGACGGCTTCTTTTTCGACGCGGCTGCGGCCGAGTATGTCGGACTCGTCGTCGCGGTCTCCATGGGGGAGACCGGCGAGAGAATCGGCATACTCGAGGTGAAGGCAGCCGGTCTTACCTTCGGCGGGGAAGGGAAGCGTCCCACGGCGATGGGAGGTGGGGGCGTGGTAAAACGCGGTGTGCGCGGCGATGTACGCGGCGGTGGTGTTACAGCGGCGCGTTTCGGCACGGCAGGCGTCGTGGTGCGCGCAGCTGGTGTTGGCGGACGAGTAGTGGTAGGCACTGGTGTACGTCTAGGCAGAGGCGGGTCGATGGAGTCCGAGGACGGGGCGGGCGAGAGCGTCAGCGGGCTCGCGACGAAGGATTCTTCGCCAGCTCCAGTCGAGGGCCCCGCTTGGGGCAGTCTGGCCGGTAGGACGGCGCGAGTGACCTGGCCGGCCGCTATAAAAGCGTCCAGGCCGGCCTCAAGCACCGACGCCGACCGCACGAAAACCCTACGACGTAGGGGACGGGGTCGGGTCGCACGCCGCATGATCTGCGGCGATGAAATTGGATGCGACATGATGGGTGCGCAGGGAGGCGCGAGGTGGGCAGGGGGCGCGGGCGCGGGGAGCGCTGGCGCGAGATGCGCGGGCGCGAGGTGCGCGGGCGCGGGGTGCACGGGCGCGCGATGACGCGGGCGCGCGGGAGGGACGAGCGGTAGCGGAGCGGAGCGCGGGGCGAGGCTGCCTGGGCGCGGCCCAACGAAGGTGCTGGCACGCCAGCACCCCGCCGACCTGGTCCCCGGGGCTTGCCGCTGGTGGCAGACCGGGAGCCTGAGCCGGAGGGGGTGTCGTGTTGACCCAACACCACCGTGGACGCAGAAGTTTCGAGGCAGGTCGCACGAGTAAAATCGAAAACTCCTAGGGGCCCGAGCGCCGGAGCACACGTCTGCTCTCGACGGCAGCCGAGCTCTCCACTTATTTATTCCAAGGCGGCCACAGCCTTTTATAGGAATCCGGTTGGTGTGGGTAACTCCAATATCTCGTAGTGTGCGTACGTACGTTCATATGATGTGCCGTTGCGCAGATGGTAATACGGGCGAATGTTGCTTGCTATAAAAGTAATTTTTGAAAAGAACAATTTCAGAAATATTAATGTACATTTTTTTTTTTTCATTTCACTAAATTAAACCCTTAAATTGGTAAACGTTAATTATAAAAGTTTTCATATACTCAAACTAAGTAACTATTTAACTCTCGTCAAACTAAGCCTTAAACTAAGCATAAACTTGTAGACAAAATACTGACACACCTAATTCTTCTAGTGTTGACTAAAAGGATAATATTATAAATAAAGTAGGTACAATACAAATAACGAACGATGTACAAGTAAACATAGTATTCCTTACTACCGATTCAACTTTATTAAAAAAAGCAAGTAGCGCGGCTAAAGGATAATTCCTACAAGTAAACAGATTGACTGAAAAGTACAGAATTTAACGCAACTCTAAGTCGTCAGTTTTTAATAAATAAACTAAATAGAGAAAATATTTTTAATCACTCAAAGTTCACAAAACAATAGATCGTTTACTACTGCACTTAAAATATCATAAAAAGGTTGTTTATTTGTAAAAGCGATTGGCATTAAGTGCTCAGGAGCGAACGGCATCCAAAACAAAGAGTGAAGACAAGCAACTTCGTAGCTAGGCTTGTGCTTGCTCGGTCACTAAAACAGCGCTCCGTCCTAGTACAATCTTTCGACTGTACTAGTTTCGAATTGTAGTACTATTAGTACAATAGTACAATATTAGGAGTATAACTAGTGGTTCGCCCCGAACTGAGACCTCGCGATATCCCATAATTCCCAAAAGTTTTAATTATATATTGTAATAATTAACTTTTAACATTAGATGCAATGAAAAAAATAATAGTTGACATAAAACTGTTTTACTGACACAGCGCCATCTATTAGCATTATTGTGAAGCTATTAGCATTATAGTGAAGCTATTAGCTTCACAATAATGCTAATAGATGGCGCATTAAAATTAAATAATTTCGTTTCTTTATAACATTTATCTAATTTTAGTATTTGTTGTTCAAGTACAGGATATAACTGAATTTTCAACCAAGTTTCACGTTCTAATATTCAGTAATTCAGAAGTTATAGGGCTCTGACAGACATTTATACGGACACACTTCTCTGTCTAGTAGGCAAGCGCCCTAGTTGACTCAGAGAACTCGCTTCGCTCGTTCAATAAAAAAATCGCTACGACTATCAACATAGAGCTCAAAATTGCTTAATGAATCAGAGTTGTCAGGTGCACATCGCATACATCACTTGTTTGTTTATTACATACGGTAGCGGACAGAAAATGTTTACCACCTTAAGATTCATAATTACATGCACACGTCTATGCCTGACAGTCGATATGCTTTCGATATTCTATGGCGTTATAGACCTTACTGCACGCAATGTGTTATATAATCTACTTTGAAAACTGATAAACATTTTCTGTCCGCGACCATATGTAGCTCTGCGTCAAGCCCAATTGCAGCGTCGCGAAGCAGACGTCATGTTGTCGCGTTGTCTGATTCCTTGTTCTCTCCTCGTTCCGAGCCTTCGACAGAAACATAGACTAAATAGGTAAGCTGCGGACAAAATACTAAATGAAGGATGTACTATAAAGCATACAAAATAGTTCATGCTAGTTCAGTGTTAGGAACTCATTCAGCATTTAGTACGTCACCAAGCGAGGCTACACTACGGTGTACTCGGCGGCCATTTTCCTCGTCTCTGAAAGTGTTTGCTCGGCCCCGGCTCCGGCGCTAAACAACAACATTAACACCTCACTACCGGCCATTCTTTGCTTACCCACACTATCGATGCCGCCACAGAGTTGGAAAACTGAAAGTGATATGAATATTACCATCGATGTTATTATAATCTATTGCATTTTTTTCTTTACTAATTTTTTCGACTATATTGCTTCTCGTCGTAAAGTTAGTAACAGCCTTTCATCGTTGCAGTTATATACCAACTGCGTACAAATAAATCGCTGTGTACCCCTCACGTATTAACTCTCTGGTCAACACCCGCAGGCTATGGCCCTGCCTTCTTTACAATGTAAAGGTAAGTAAGCCCGCAGGCTGGAGGCTTCGGAGGCCATACAAACAAGGGCCGGGCTTGGAAATCCATTTGTCTCCGTCACTCACACGAGCTCGCCTGTGAACACATAAAACGATTTGCTCCAACACTTTTTGGGGATATTATTGACTGTGTAATAATATTACGTCTCTTTGGACAAAGAAATATGATTTTCCGGAAAGGGTATTTGTTTAACGTCCCTGTTATGTGGTTAGTAATGGAATACTTTCAAATTCATATTCTTTTCTTTATTCATAACTAGATGATGCTCGCGATTTCGTCCTCGTGGATTAACGTTTTTTGATTCCCATAGGAACTCTGATTTTCTGGAATAAAATGTAATGTATCCATGCACTAAAACTTATGCATTTATAATATTAGGTAAGACATGATATCCCTTGACTACGGTCTTACCTGATGGTAAGTGACGATGCAGTCTAAGACGGCTGTATACTGTTAACCCATTTTTAACTTATGTAGAACCAAGTCTAAATTACTTGTAACACATTGGCTAAGTCTAATTTAAGACCGTAAAAAAATGTACTAAAAATTACGCATGTTGCTAGTTATCGACAAGAATTCATAATTACGCGGTGCCGTGGAATATCAAATTGTGTTTGTTAATTAATTAATTAATTAATCTTATGAAATTGTGGCACGGTTGTGCTGTTTTAATTAACCACTAAAATATTATCGCGGAAATGCGGCATTTTGTGGTATTTCTGGAAAACTCTACTTTATTAGAATGAGTTATTTTTTTGTATTTAAAGCTTTTACTATTGTGTTCCAACAAGGTTCCAACACAGCGTCGTCTCCAACGTGGCTTCTAGAAGTCTCTATATAAAGGAACTGTTTTAAAAAAATATAAGTTTAGGTAAGCCCTTACTTGAATACTAGTATGAATATTGTAAAACAACTTTTAGATTTTATATATCTGGGAACATAATGTATTAATTTATACTATGCTTTTATGAAAATCTAAGATGAAAATATACAGATAATTTTCTTCCGTAATTTTATGGAAAAATATCCGTAAGTATATAATATTAAAATACTTATTTTGACCGGTCCAAATGTTGTTTTTTTTTTTACTTTTAACTGAAAATAGTAGGCTGTAATAAAATAAATAGGCATTAATTTGACGAGAATTGATTTTTCATAAGGTGACGAGTTGCAGTTTTCACAAAAAAATATTTAAAACTTAGCCTATATAGCTAAGTACCTAGCTATATAGGCTAAGTTTAGTACGCTAGGTACCAGGAAACTATGAAACTGCAGCAGTTGCAGAAAGATGAAATATGTTACACTCCCCAACTTTTGCTGTTTACGAGCCAGATTTATGACGTCACCTGTCACCCAACTAAAAAGGTTCCATATATTTTAAATGTGTTACAATTTTATTTCCAACTCGTTCCAACTTCTAAGATTGATCTTGGAAGGAAAAATTTTGAAGGAACACACCAGCCAGGTTTGTGTATTTCCATCTTAGACATCTCTCTCTGTCTCCCTTTTTGTCTTCTTAAAGTTCAAGTCGTAGGTTTGGTAATTTTAAAGAATTATTAATACATTTACCATTCTTCATCTTTGAGATTGGCAACTATTAAGGCTTATAATTATATTAGTATACTTTATTAACTGTGGCTGGTGAAGGTTTACGATATAACATATTATGATCACACAAATTTTACTTTAAGAAACACACATTTATTGAGTACACGTTATACACAGTTAATGAATTGCTTAACTGACGCGGTTGCAAGGAAGCAATAATACTTTTTCTTGCTGAAAAAAGCAACTGCCTTTCTTATCGGGTCTGTTCAGTCGAATATATGCATCTCGAAACCGCGGTAGAGACTTGATTTGACTTGTTGAGGATAGAGTGTTGTGAGCCACAAATTGGTCTACATGAAATAAAATACTTTATTCTGAATTTGAATTTCGACAGATTGAAATCGTATCAGGGTTCCTTTGATATTTTTTGTACGAATCCTTAAAGACGTCTGACGCATAAAAGGTTAGATGCCTTTTCTGTGCGTCATAATATTCCACATTACTAAGGTTCATTCCATTATTCATTTAATGGTATAGGGTTTTTAATGGGACAATAATGCGGTTGTAGTTAGCATAACTCCTAGACGAAGTTCGACTGTGAATGAGGATATCCCGGGTTTGATTCTTGGGTTGAGCCAAAAACTGTATTGGATTTTCTGTCAAGACATTCTCAGTAGGTAGTAGCCCGGAGCTATGAAGTCTTGCGCCTGATCTCTCCGGTCGTGTCGGATTTCCGTCTCACCGGACTATGAGAGTGAGGGAATAGAGAGTGCACATGTGTTTGCCCACACTCTTGTGCAGTATAAGATTTCCCGTGCAGATGGCTAACCCCCTTGGAGATAGGCCGCTGTGGCCGGCTTCGGTCAGGAGGATTAATGCGGAGCTCCCAAAATTTCTGCATAAAAAATGTAAAGCATTTAAATAGCTTGTTATATCTTAATTTAGCAACGCAAAGCCTCGCCAGTCGACAATTTAAAGGTAAGGCACTTAAACAATGCGCTCAGTGACTCGGAATCTTGCAGTCTAGCGGATTTCAGATTTAGTCCCTCTGTAATTTAGTTCTCGGAGCGCAGACAACTTTCTCTTTAATTATTGTCTGTAGGTACTGCATTACTTGCTTCAGTTGCATTTGGAGGTGTTTGTTCCATTTAAGCAACATTATGCTTTGACCTACATCTAGCACTGGGTTGTAAAACTTTGTGTGAAACTTATTTTCTAACTTGAGACTTGTCTGTTCATAATATCAATGCTAACAAGCGAGGCTTATGGCACTTGCCGCATACTTCTTAGTAAATAAAATTCAAAGTGCTGACTGACTGAATGACTGATTGAGTTACATATCAACGCACAGCCTAAACGACTGGAGTCAAAAGTTTGAAATGTTGCGAGAAGGTTTACCCAATCCTGCAAATAAATGAATTTTAATTTAAATTTTGAATTTAGAACATTTTTCTGACCAGTTAATAAAGCTTCGGTAGATTTTATATTAAAATATTCATCAAACAAAGGGTAAGTGAGTGAGTAAGGTATAGAATATCTTAGTGATATATTGGTTTCTCACAAAACAAACTCCAACCCTTCCGTGACAAGGGTCAGTGTTTGCTATTAAAAGTTAGATTAGTCACAGATTCGGAACCAATCCTCTGCGATAGGACAGCCTCACAATCAGAGATCTATCTCCCTTTTGACGACCATCTGACTCTGAGGCTTAGGCTGAATTCTACCGCACTCCCACTCTGCTCAGTCTCAAGACTGAGTTAAAAAGAGACAGATTTATGTCAAAACATATTTGAGTCACATTTTAACGCTATCTTAAGTCCAAGCTAAGTCAGAGCACGCTCTATAGATCTCAGCATTAGTGACCTACCTGGCGCTGTGAGCAATGTTTTCTTGTAAATGTGAGGTCTCGGGTTCGCTCCCTGGCAGGAGGGGAATTTACAATTTATTAATTCTCTCTGGTCTAGAGGGAGGCTTCGGCCGTGGTTAGTTACCACCCTACCGTCACAACGTGCCGCCAAGCGATTTAGCGTTCCAACACGATGACGTGTATAAATCGATTAGGTCTCTACTTAAACTGCCATACCCCTTTCCAATTTAGCCGACTACCATCTTATAATGTATCGACACTTATCATCAGGTGACATAGCATTGCAGGGTTTTCTTGTCATCCAACCATAAAAAAATCCTTATTATATCCAACTAGTTGATACCCGCGGCTTCGCTCGCGTGGATGTAGTTCTTAAAAATCCGCGGGAACTCTTTGATTTTCCGGGATGTAAAGTAGCCTATGTCACTTTCCCGGTCCTCAACTATGCAAAAAATCACATCCATCCGTTGCTTTGTTGCGGCGTGATTGAAGGATAAACCAACAAACAAACACACTTTCACATTTATAATATTAGTAGGGACTATAGTAAGAATAGTAAAGAAGTAAAGAAGAAAGTAGGGACTAGTAAGGACAGTAAAAAAGTAAAGATTAAGCCATATCACACAAACAACAAAACTAAAAATGTAATTATTGTAAGGACCAAAATTGGGATAATCTCGGCTATTTTCTCAACCTTTCGTGCCTCCTCTAGGATTTGGGCCGCTCCCAAGTGACGTCATTACTTTCGCAGGTAACGTCCCCTTCATTAGCAACTTACGTCTTATAATATGAGCTCTTTGCTAAGTGAGATAGGAAAAGTTTTCACCGGTGAGGAATCAGGCCGAGAATACACCGTGACGGCTCAACTTAACGATTAGAGCTTAGGATTACTTACAAATTATAGTATCAGGTTTGGTCCCTGTTCATATAAATAGGAATTACATTATATTACATTAACATTTCTCTAACTTAAAATAAGTCTTATTCAAGCGTTTTGATATTCTGATAGTTTTTGTATTGAAAATAGGCCAAAATAATTATTTATGGATATTTTACGTTGGTGAAATCGGATTTAATAAATACAGAATCTTTGTATTGTTTTGCATAATGCAGTATTATTAAGTTCTAATATTAAAGGGCACTGTTGCCTTTATTGTAAGTTTGAAACTTAATATAGGCAGGCAAAAAATAATTATAATAGGGAGGCAAGAGTGACTCCACATACTCAACTGATGGTACTTTTTTTATTATTCGATGACAAGATAATCCTTAACTGCGATCTCACCCGATGGTAAGTGATAATTTAGTCTAGCGCATACACCTAATCGGTTTCTACACGCCATCGTGCTAGAATGCTAAATCGCTTGGCGGCACGTCTTTGACGGTAGGGTGGTAACTAACCACGACCAAAGCTCCAGACCAGAACAATTCAATTCAATTCAGAAATTATAAATTCCCAAATTGCCCCTGTCGGGAATCGAACCCGAGCCCTCCCAGTTATAAGACCACAACGCTTACCATTGCGCAAACTTTAACTCTTTCCTGGATAGTAAAGTCGGATAATTTAATAATGTAGAACCTAGAGAACATGATATCATAAAGAATCTTTCTATAATTATATTCCTCAGACTTCAGTTAATTACAGCAACACCTTCTGTAATTGAACGAGGAATTAATATAATAATATTTAGTATTTACAGATTACGTGCCAAGGGTTGCTTAATTGATAACGTTAATTAAGTAATTTAATAACTAACGGCAAAACCGTGAGAGGCATTGAATTAATTTGCTTACTGATACTTGGGAATTACGGATCTTCAATTGCTTTTTTGGAAAAAAAATTAAGGAAGTAAAATAAGTAGGTATAAACTGATATTTCCTACTTTTAAGGTACAAAATGCGTAACGCTTTACGGCATGAAATAATGATATCTAGCAATAGCTAGATAAGAAATTATACTAATCTATTTCAACAAATAAATCGATTTTGATTTTGATTCTAGAAATTAAATTAAGCTGCTGAGTTTTTTTTTAATCTTCTCAGCAGAATCTGCT
The DNA here is from genome assembly GCA_933228805.2 of Hipparchia semele. NCBI lineage: Eukaryota > Metazoa > Arthropoda > Insecta > Lepidoptera > Nymphalidae > Hipparchia > Hipparchia semele. The sequence goes on along the minus strand of OW121727.1, from coordinate 13,092,889 downwards.
TCCAAACAATGGTAGAGTCTTGACATATAATATAAACATACAAGAGCCACAGGTTGGCCTAAGTCTGTCAAATAAATATAATTTCGTCGCTTATCGAACATCACCGCGCAAGTCATTTTGACTAATTTTATAAAAGGGTGAAAAACTGCTTAAATTGTTGATTTCAAGAGCTTAGAAGTTAGTTTAAGTTAAAATGGTTTTATTTTTATGGATGATAGGTAATACTGAATGTTAACTTTAATGCGCGTAAGCAGAAGCTTAGAAGCTTTATCCAAAGACAAAAAAAAATTAAAAACCGTCAATCTTCGATTCGCGCGGTAAGCGACGATTTTGAGTTTTCATTTTTTAACAAATCTTTTAAAGATACCCCGTTACTTTATATTTCTGAGAATGTTTTTCGGTAATTGAAACGCGGAAACTCTTCAGGTCCGCCTGACAAGGGTCAGTCGCCATTAAAAGTTAGATTAGTGACAAATTTGTAACGGATTCCCGGAATACGGAAAACTCGCCATCTTTGATCTCCGGGACCCTTGACGAATGACTTGAAAGCAACTTGAAAGTGAAAATATCTCCTTTTATATCGCGCTGCTGGAATTTATATGGAAGTTACTTCCTAATCAAGTTCTTGGAATAGTTTTGGGTAACGTTTGTCTGTATTGTTAGCGAAATATTGAAATAGTAAAGATATACAACTTTAATGTATTGTAGGTAGTTTGATAAAATCGATATTTGGCTTTGTTGTGTACGTAGGCGCCCGTCTGGCGCGCCCCACTGACGCCGACTTGAACGGTATAAATACGGCGGGTTTGACGCTACGAATTCAGTCTCTTCCAGAGACTCATTTGGCTATAAGATGCTCCCGCGTCTAGGTCTTTGTATTTGATTGAGGGAATGCGATAGTAATCGCGCCCTAATCGAATAAATATGGCCCGGAGGTTTAAATGAGTGTAATTGATTAAATAATACTTGGACATGTTTGATAATTACCCTCACGTTCAGATGATGGTTTATCTGACGTGTTGTGGTTAAATTGATTAGATATGAGGTCAGGGACTGTTATAAGGGAATGGTGGAGACGGCTTTAGGTAGGGTTTCAGCAATCCAGGCGTTTGGTTTGGCGATGCCCCTCCGTATTTTCGTCACATTTGTACCGCTTTCTTACTTATTTTGTGAATCTAAAGGCGCTGGCATCAGCTAGTAGTAAATAAGCGGAGTGAACCACAAACCTAAACGGAGTGTTGAAGTCGTATTATTTGCTCCGACTGTAAGACGAGTTTGCGAAACTTAAAACAAGTTGACCCAATTTCTGCGACTTAGTTCGTATAAGCGTATAATCACATTACCGAATTGTTGCGCAACAAAAAGTAGCTGCTTTCGTCGCATCAACCAATACAATATGTCCACTGCTGGGCATAAGTTTTGGGATTTATTAGGATGACTATCGACTCTACCCGCTTTATATCTCTGCATTCTGTATAGTATTCCTGAGGGTTGTTACCCTTTTCCATTAATCATGTAAGAGTTTTCTTAGAATAATAATGTGGTGGGTTCACAGATCATTCTTATTAAGTTAGTGTGTGTGTGTGTGTGTTTCAAAATAAATCGTATCCCAAATAATGTGTAGTTCATAGTCAAGCATTTATTTGTTAAATAGCTTTGACCCGCGGCTTCGGTCACGTTAAGTTCGATTTTTCCAACCCCTATTCTATTAGGGGTTGAATTCTTTATTAGCGGATGCATACGTCATAATAGTCTATCTGTATGTCAAATTTCAGCTCGATCCGTCCAGTGGTTTGAGCTGTGCGTTGATACAGATGACCAGTCAGTCAGTCAGTGCCTTCGCCTTTTATATATTTAGGTAGATTCTAAATTAATAAACTGAAAGTTCCTTGGCTATTACACACTAAGCTCTATTACGTTGAAGGTTTTTGTACAAAACAGGATGTCGTCAACGGCCGTGTCGCCAGTGTGGCCCCAATATTTAGGACAACACAGCACGAATACTAAACGAAGTAGGTAGTTCAGCAAAATGAGCGAAACGATCCACAAAGTGCAATAACTTGACTCTCGCAAAGTCGCCGCGAAGAATGTCACTTGTCATAATTATTGTGACGCTTCAATGGAAACTGCAGCGAATTTATATACCAACTTATCTATACAACTATAGACAGAGACTTTGAACTCTATTTCAATAGGTCTAACGTAATTATGAACGTAAATTGAACTAAGTTCTTTAACTAGAATAACCATGTATTTTTTGCTAATTGTCGTGCGATTTTAAACTCTATTTCCATTTGGATAAAGGTCGATATATGTGTATAGGTGATGTGGTTCAAGTTGATAGTATTACGGTGGCTTCATTTTAATTTGTCATATAAAGTGAGATTTATTTTTTACTGTTTCTAGTGAAACTCATACCTTTTTGAATAGTAAATTATTTTCAAGACACAAGTTTAACTCTGAATGATGAAAGTAAGTTAAATAAACAAAAGAAAATCAACTAGTAGCAAACTTTCTAGCTGAAAATCATAAATAACAATCACTTGTTAAATGTGTTTATTTCTTTGTACAATCGTTTAACATGTTAATGTCGCAAAATAGCGTCATCGTAAGTTTTGAAAAATACTACGTATGATCGTCGCGTCGTTACCCCTAAAGGGATGAAATTTCCAAAATCCCTCCTTATATCCAAAATATGAAAAAAAATTTTGGACCTCCCATAGAAAATCAATCAGCGCATCGTCAATTTCGTATGGGAGGTCCACATTTTTTTTTATATTTCGACCTATGTTCCTTGGGGAAAGTTGCTCAGTTTCATGAGCACATTGACCTCCTTCAGGGTTGATACCTTACACCTTACACACCTTACATACCTTACGTATGTTACACCTTGTATACCTACGTTGTATTTGACGCACAAAAAAACAAAAATATGAATAAAGTAGTTACGACGCTTTTTTCAGATCCCGTTTTCAAATAGTTCCAACAACTTGGAATCGACAAAAAAGTGGCTCCAGCTCGCACCGGGTTGAAATATGTTACACTTTCTAACTTTTCTGTTCGTGACACAGATTTATGAAGTTAAGTGCGAGCTTACGCGACTGAAATGAAACAACTTACACACTCAATATGTTCAGGTGACACACATTCTCGTATTTTGGTACAATAACTTCTGAATATGTTATTAAATGGTATAAAAGTAACATTTAGCCAATTAAGTAAGCCTCAATAGCCCGACGGTTACAGGTGCGAACTGAAAACTTAAAGGTTGCAGATTCGATCCCCACCCGTTGCACTATTGTCGAACTCACTCCTAACATAAGTTTTCACTTATTTGGAAGGGATAGGAGAATATCAGTCAAGTTCAGCTTGGCTGATATTCTTTTTATATATAAAAAAAATATAAATCATACTACAAAACTACGGGTATATTTCAATTCATGCAAATACTCTACTCACCGTTAGCCTATTTTCTTAATGACAAAGTTGCATGGAATCAATCGGCTTGGCATCCAGCTAGCCACAAGATAGTGTATTAAGTTATTACATTGTAATATTATGTAGCTATACATTAATATTGTAATATTTTGTTATGAAAAGAGCAACTGGTGAGTTTCTTGCCGGCTCTTCTCAGCAGAATTTGCATTCCGGACCGGTGGTAGAGTCATGACGTGTCATAAGAACTACAAGTTGGCCTACATTAAATAAATAATTTTGATTCTGAAATTGAGCACAGGTATCCTCTCTAATGAGAAGCGTTTAGGCCATAGTCTACCACGCTGGCCTAGTCCAAATCGGGAGAATTCACACACTTTGAGAACATTATAGAAAACTCTCAGGCATGCAGGTTTCCTCACGATGTTTTACTTCACCTTTAAAGTTTTTTTTATTCAATGACTAGATAGTCCTTGACTGCGATCTCACCTGATGGTAAGTGGCATGCGGCCTAATATGGTAACGGGCTAACTTGGAAGGGGTACGGCAGTGTACATTCAACCTATAACCCTTACGCTAAATCGCTTGGCGGCAGGTCTTTGACTGTAGGGTGCTAACTAGCTACGGCTAAAGCCATACTGGACCAGAAACCAGAGACAAAGAAATTTTAAATTCCCATTCCCAAATTGCCTCCACCGGGAATTGAACCCGAGACCTCCCAGTTATAGGATTCTGCTGAAAAGAAAAAAATCTCAACAAATGTTGGCTTTAATAAAGAGTGAATAGTACTGAATAGGCATCTTCTGGGCGAACGCGCTCCATTTTAGGTTGCATCTTCACTTAGCATCAGGTGAGATTGCAATCAAGAAAAAGAGCGGCTAGTCCTTCCAACAAAACCGTGAAGATTTGTTGACTCTCTCCATATCTGGCGTAGTAAATCGGGTCATTTCGGTCGCGCGGCTATCAGTAACCGACGCAGGTCTAGCAAAAAGCCAGCGGCCGCCCGGCCGGCCGGCGGACATTGCTCACCCGGATAAATTGCAGCCTGCCCCACTTTCAGCCATTTGTCCACGCCGACGAAACGTTTCACTGGACTTGTGCTCAATGCGAATATTATAATGCTTCTCGCAATAAACGCTTTTTAACTGTCTTGGAAAATAATAACTTGCTAGAAAAATGCGCTTTCTGCGTTGTAAACAGCTCTAGAAAGTTAATTTTACTGAACTGTTGCGATAGAGACTTTTGACGATTCAAATGTACTTTGTAAAAGTTTATTTGAATAAAATATTCTATTCTTTTCTGTAACTTGCAAATCAAATACATCGCACTAACGTGATTTGTTTGCCGTTTTTTATTTTAAAGGTCTGGAGTTTATTTCAAAGGAAAGATCTAAAGCAAGGAGATTTACAGGCACTAATAAAGTTTACCAAAAAAAGAGATAAATTTTAAAGTACAAGGTATACAAACTCGTCATAATGCTGAAAAGCTATCCCACCCGTTGATCACAATGTACCTACTACATATTGAACATTTTCTTTCTTTCATTTGTTCAGATGCATGTTCTTACTATATATCTTTCTACTATCTTTTCATAACTTGACCTCTAGATCTGTCTATGATCTGATGGGAATCCTGATCATATCCTGGGAAACCAAATAATTCCGAAGGATTTTAAAACCCAAGTCCGAAGCTGCGGACATTGGCTAGTCTCTCATAAAGAAACGTTTCGCCTTTCGCTATCTGTAATCTAACAAATTGAGTCGTTCAGTTGGTTTATATCAGCAACGGTGTTCCAAGTCCACAGCAAAAAGCAAAATGATCGCCGGCATTCCTCACGCTGACACCTTGCGGAATATAAGTTCTTACATTTGTCTAGATATCTAGAATAAACTATGACTAGATATAAAGATAGCTAGATAGATAGATAGAATAATAGAATAGGTATTGTTTATCGCTACACAAATAACTAGTCAATAATCGTTAACCCTTTCCCTGTCCCATGAATCACATGTGAGCATGGTTATTGTTTAACTGTTGTGTCTGTTGTCTTGACAGGGAATCTGTTAAAATGAAAATTTTGCGTCGGAGGGTAAAAAGCGAGCGAAACATCGAGCTATTTACCCAAGGTTAGGATAAAAGGATTGGATTACGACGTTTCATATTTGTGTTGGACGTTGTTCAAATAGTGATGCGAAACATCGAGCTATTTACCCAAGGTTAGGATAAAAGGATTGGATTACGACGTTTCATATTTGTGTTGGACGTTGTTCAAATAGTGATATTATTATAAAGAGCTTAATATACCCAATATAGAGATAATTCTGAAATTATAGATGTTATTTTTTAATAACGTTTTACTTGCGAGTATAACTTTATCATATTACATCTCGTCAATTTTCATACAATAAACAAACTAAATTGTAAAGTATTTTAATAAAATTACTTTTCGTTTTTGAGTAACGAAACGAACGAGTTTCTTGGTAACGAAAATTCTAGCTGATTCCAGGAAATTAAAGTTCCCAAAGATTTACATTTTCGTTGTGTAAAATGGCATATAATAGGAGTAACAGCTGTGAACTGTATTCCTTTATTCTGGGCCCCGACAACACATGAGTAACTAACCAAAGAGAAGCAACGCTTCAAATGACCGTACACAATTCATACCTATTTTAGGAGGGGTGTCACAAGAGGTTAACATTTTGAATTGCATTGAAGTAAAATTTTTGTTCATCTTGTTGTTAAAATTAACACAATAAATAGTAAGAGAATGGAATAGAACAGTTTTTTATGCAAATAAGCTTTACTAAGTGCATTTGAATATTGAAGTGAATTCATCACAAGTTATTATTATATTCCTGAGGGGTAACGAATAAAAACTATTCTATAAAAAAAGTAAGCTACTATAAGTATAGCACGGTAAGTTACATGTACTGCAAACCATTTGTTTTCGCTTCGCATCACGCATACTCTGAGCTTGTCCGCTGACTTAGCCGGTGAAAACTGGTTTCATCTCACATGCACACAAGTGCCGTCTGCTTGTCGAAGTGTATTTATCATAGCACGGTTATATAAAGTATAGTTTCTATTTGGGTATTTACTCATATTCCCGGCGAGGCAGTAACGTTGCTAAAAGCGCCGCAACGGCCATTACTGGGCGAGCTTTTAAACACACATTTGCGCTAGATTGCGGCGGTCAAGCGGCGGTAGCTACTTTGAGGCAATACCATTGTTATTTATTAGTTTGCGGACCACCTCCTTGGTCTTGGAGCTTACTTATTCGGCTTATTTTCATGAGGTTGCGGGTTCGAGTACCGAGTCGTACCAAAAATTATTGGAATGTTCATGCATGTGTGTGTGTGTATGTAAGTTTCTTTATTCCACAATAATTTCTAAATGCCTGATCCGTCTTGGATGTATGTCGGGTTTTATATTTATTGAACGAGCGAAGCGAGTTCTCTGAGTCAACTAGGGCGCTTGCCTACTAGACAGAGAAGTGTGTCCGTCTAAATGTCTGTCAGAGCCCTATAACTTCTGAATTACTGAATATTAGAACGTGAAACTTGGTTGAAAATTCAGTTATATCCTGTACTTGAACAACAAATACTAAAATTAGATAAATGTTATAAAGAAACGAAATTATTTAATTTTAATGCGCCATCTATTAGCATTATTGTGAAGCTAATAGCTTCACTATAATGCTAATAGATGGCGCTGTGTCAGTAAAACAGTTTTATGTCAACTATTATTTTTTTTATTGCGTCTAATGTTAAAAGTTAATTATTACAATATATAATTAAAACTTTTGGGAATTATGGGATATCGCGAGGTCTCAGTTAGGGGCGAACCACTAGTTTAAAATCTAGATGACTACCTATCCTTCTAACTCCCGTGACTTCATCGGCGTGGATAAATAATAATTGATTTTTTTATTCCTGCGGGAATACCTTTATATTGCGGGATAAAAATGTAGCCTATGTGTTAATCCTGGGTATGAGCTATTTCCATTAAAAAACAGCCAAATCAGTTCATTTGTTGCGGAATGAAGGAGTAATAAACAACATACACAAACACATACACACACACACACACACACTATCTTTCACCTTTATAATTTGCTTGTGGCCCTATTTTTTATCTGTTTGCAAATTGTACTTGTTGTACTTGTTGCACCCATACTTGTATATCCTCATTATTGAAGGTATTTGTTGAAGTTCTTCAAAAGTTCTGCACGTGGTAATTTGACACCAAGTACACGTTTTAGATAGCAATTGCCGAGAAGTTGGGTCAATGTGTACTAGGCTCCTTAAAACGGGAAACAATGTCAAAAGTCATAGCTCCTAAGTTACAAACAAGAGGCTCTTCGGCTGGTAACTGAGGAATCTCAAATTCACATGGGGAGGTCTCACTCACCACTATTGTTTAGGGATAATAGTGCCAGTTTCAAATTTGTCAGTAATTTAACTTTTAAGAGCAAACGGCAGACCCTCGTCAGCGGAGGGTCTGAGCATTTGTTTTACTCCAACTCAATATATCACTGAAGGTATTCGGACCTAAAGTTGCGTCGTCCCCGCGGTCGGACGGATTAACGAAATGATTCCATTTAATTTTATCTGCCTACTGCTATTTCTAGCCTTCAGTTATATCAATTCTTCTCTCTCCGACTGTCATTCGTAATTTATGAGGGTCACGTCTCCTTCCAATAATGGTAGGGGATTATTAAACTGTGGGTTCCCAGATTCTCCCGATGTGATTCGACTAAGAAATCGCCATTTGGTGTATGATATCCAGATACATGGATGCGCGAGTTTTATTTTCTGTCAAATAATTTTTAGATAAACCCTGGGTACTGCCGCTATGACTATGAATATTATATCAACACTTCATACCAATATATACACACACTATTACACTAGTTTTTGTCCGCGACTTCGTTCGCGTAGAATTCGGTATTTTGAAACAAGCCACATATGCAATCCAAAATATGAAGTATGAATGGATCCATACAACAGACAACACGCTGTATGCACCCAAGTATCACTATAAAGTGCCTAATATCCCTTGGCCGGCGGAATCTCCGCAAATGTGCCTTTAAAAGCTCGCTGTAATAGCCATTGTAGCGGCTTTTAGCTCGTAGCTCGTAGCTCGTTGCTACGAACAGTGGCGGTGTGCCGCTCTACGAATAAAGGAACAGCGAGAATTACAGCTCAACTCCAATTTGAACGACTAAAATTGCAGAAACAAGTAAAATCGTAAAGGATTGTTTCGAAATCTTGGAACGCTGCGTTTTCTTAGCGACCACATTTTCTTTTTCTGAATAACGCTTACTAAATTAGAATAAAAGCGAAGTGTTTTAGTTTGTCTTTGATTTGTGCTTCAATCACGTAGCAACGGAGCACCGAAGCGAGGTAATCTATTGCATGGGTGTAGTTGAGGACTTAGAGAGTGACATCCCGGAAAAGAAGAGGGTTCACGCGTGATTTTTGAAACTTTACTCGACGCGGACGATGTCGCGGGCACAAGCTAGTCAATCAGTAACATCGGCATTATTTAAATTTTTCAGTGCCACGTCACACATACAAATCGTTAATCAGACACCAAGCCAAGCCAACGAATTTAAACCTTCTTGAAAATTATACAAATTCAAGACAAAATCCGTGTTTCTTACTGACATGTCACATGGTTCTCGTGACGGATTAACGCGTCATTGGCGCTTAACGCTATATCCGACCATGGCTCTGAAAAGGTTAATTATCTCAAGGCTTGATTAGTTAATTCACTGATAATATCTTGGCGGGCGTTTGCGCTGATTGCATGATTTGTTTAATTATGCACAGTGAGTCGACGGGTAATTGCGATTCGGAAGCTTATCTGCTGATCTGCTGACACTCTTAGATTACCTGTCAAGATGGACGGGTTTTGGGGTTTCCGAAGCTCTCAATCAGCTGGCTAAGCCAAAGTCAACCCTATGTTACGGCCTCATTAGGAGAGAAAAGGTAGGTTCTACGATAAATCTAACTGTATTTTATCCTACGATATTTAAAAATGGAACATACAATCAAATGTTTGTTTCTTTACGCATCATCCAACAAAAAACTGGATCTATTGAGACGATTTCAAACGCACCTATGCAGTGGATGCTTTAAATACCCGGTTAAAAATATTTTACACCAAGTATACGGTGTGTTTTCTACCTATATGTATCGATATTTCCGTGATTTCTAAACCGATTTGCGTGAAACTTTTTTTAATCGATACAAAAACCTCGGGTTCCAACTCCTCTATCTCCATGCTGCAGTACTGCCCTCCTAAACTGAGGGCATTTAGGAACTGTCGATTATGAATAGTTATTGTACAAGTAAAGACTGCATTCGTTTAATTCCAGGACCTAATCCTGATGCAGGTGTTCTGTCCACCTAAACTGTGGGGATTTAGGAACTGTCGATTGTGAATTGAAGAAGTGGACGAAGACGCGGGCGTCCGCTGGTTTCACAATAAAATAAAGTACAAAGGCGAAACTAATACCTAAAGGAATTCTACTCCAGTACACCTTTGTTAGCTTCAAGCCTTTGTACCTTCAATATTTCAACAATAATTGGACCGAGCCTATTTCAGATCAGAAGTGTATTCAGCATAACACCCACTAGTCTTAACAATGACAAAGTAGCTGCGCAACAAGATTACCGGCAATAAGACGAAGATTTGTTTTTCAGTCACGAGCGTCGGCCGTTCCACTATTATCCCCCACAAAATGGCGTCGTTACACCGGGCGGCAATTGCCGGAATTTTTAATAAAACTTACCCCGTTTGTCTCCGGAACGGCGCAAGTACTTGTTTTCACGTAGCGAGCGTTCCGCGCTACGAGCCACATTTTATTGACCTCTCTCTCCGTAATGTGAGGGTCTGTGATTTGATATTAGGTACTTAAATAAAGTTTATTTAACAATCAGATAAAACTGCTTCAACTACGAAAAACATCGTGAGAAAACCTACACGCTTGAGAGTTTTCCATGATGTGTGTGAAGTCTGCCAGTTTGCATTTTTTTAAATAAGAATATCAGCCAAGCTGAACTTGACTGATCTCCTCGCCCCTCCAAATAAGTTAAAACTTGTGTGTATGACAATATTGCAACGGATGGGGATCGACCCTGCAACCTTTAAGTTTTCAGTTCGCACCTGTAACCATTAGGCTATTGAGGCACTGCGCCAGCGTGGTGGACTATGGACTATTAGGGTTTAATTCTTCTCCGAGACCTGCGCTCAGTAGCGAGCCGTTGATAGGTTGCCGATGATGATGAATTAGAAATATGAGAGTCTGAAATAATTACTAATCCTATTATCCTATTATTATAATATTATAAATGCGAAAGTTTGGGTGTATCATAGATGGATAGATGGCTGTATGGATGGATGTTTGTTACTCAATCACGTCGCAACGACAGAACGGTTGAAACTTGGCACGTAGATAGATTATAGTCTTGATAGGTTATAGTTTTTATCCCGGAAAATAAGAGATTCCTTGGGAATTTAAAAAACCTTAATCCAAGCGAAGAAAGTCGCGAGCATCAACTAGTAAGTATTACGAATATGAATATTGGTTTCCTGTAGTAACGGATTGATGTGATTTTGAACCAACTTCAAAAAATGAGGTTATCAATTCGACACGTGTGACACCTATGTAATGATCACCAAGACACCAGAGTCAACCATCAGATTTCTCAACTTTAGCTATGTTTAAATATGTGTTTGGGACACACAAACATTTCGAAAGTTCGCACGTTTGGACGATACTAAATAGTATATTTGCTAGAAACTCGTTGTTTTAGATTTCTATAGTTGCGATTTAGTACGACCTGTTTGCTCAAATTAGTAACTTGGATGGCTAATTGTGAAAGCTTGCAGAGTTGATATTTAGATAACAAACTCCGTTCACTGCGGCGCGGGCTCATCAAATAACAACACGATCATAACTAATGTGTCCACGAAATTAATTATCGTCTCCCGAAGCCATTATGAAAATTTGTCGCGATATTAATATTAATGTCCGGCGCGGCGTATCGCGATAATTTGTATAACTCGTATAATTCATATAATTTGTATAATTTATGGAGCGGATCGGTCCGTTTCAACCCTTATGAATAATTGCTAATGACCACCTAATCCGGTAATTTGTCGCCTGACAGAGAGAATATAAAATTCAGACATCTTCTAGTGGCTTCTAAGCTCACAATTAACCACTAAATAATTGTGATTAATATATTGTTATTAAGCTTGAAATACTGTGTTTATTTATTATTTTCTATAGAAATAGAAAGCCTAATCATCATTATCATCATCCGAAACGGACGGAATATTTTTCTATCCCTTTTCCGTCTATACTAATTGATATTTTTACACACAAACAGTAACTTTTTACAGTAACTTACTCTAGGGGTCTCAGATCTATTTAATTATTTTATGAACAAGCGGACACCCACGACTTCACCCAATTTTTCAATTTACAATCGACAGTTCCTAAATCCCCACAATTTAAGTGGGCAGAACCTTTGCATTTAGTAAAAAGCTGTTATTTTGATATTACAAACAGACAAACACTTCAATTTTATTTATATGTGTAGATGTATGATGTTATAAATGAACAATAATATAATATTGTACTGTTTGTGTACATTACGCAATTATCGTGTTGATATCCTTGAACCTTGCCTGAAACAAAAAATATATTTTACGTTCTTGACTTCACCGTAATGAAACAAATCAAAACATTATTATTCCGATATTCCAGAAGTTTCCTGCTTCCCGGCTCGAAATAGTCCGTCTGTATCTTTGTGATTTCTCCCTTGGAAACAATTTATTACTCATGCAAATACTCCGTTTTGAGTCATTAATCATAAGATTTTCTTCCTATTTCTCATAATGATATGAATTACGACTCTGTTTGATTTTTTGTTTTGGCTATAGGCCGAGATACGTTGAATAGTTCGATTAAAGTGTTTAAGCCAGAATAAATATTCGCCTATTAATTTAGTTAAGAGTCTAACAAGGTCTAACTTTAATAAAGTAGACTTAAAGAAAACTATGTAAACAAGGGCAGCCAATTCTTTCCATTGCTAATGAAGCAATCTCCACCAGGCATCCTTTGACGAAAGGAGTGAAACATTTTTTTGAAAAGAGCAACTGCTGAGTTTCTTACCGGCTCTTCTTAGCAAAATCTGCATTCTGAACCGGTGGTAGATTTATGACGTGTCATAAAAGCTACAAGTTAGCCTACATGAAATAAATAAATTTAGAATTTGAATTTGAATTTGTCCTTGGTAAAATACCAACATTAAGAGAAAATTATTTTTTTTTTGCTTTACAAAAGTGAATATTTTAGTACTAGATTTTCACTAAAAAGCTGTTGATTTCTGTCTTTACCTACTTAAAAGGTGAAAAAAATTGAGTTGTTATTTAGAACACGTCAAATGAAAGATTCACTAGCTCTTAGCTGTAAGTAGTAAATTGGCTATTACAGTCTTCCAGAGAGAAGCAGCCCGGATTCGGAATATTCTGTCAACAACACGTTTTCCTTATATTAATAACATTTGACAAGAGATATTGAAGGAGAAGTATGATTATTATTTTATTTTAGATCATCGTAGGTTACATAATACATAAGAATTTATGTGCCACTAACAGTATTAAATCACAAATAACAAAGAAACATGAGCTTATTTGTGCTATAAAAATAAATAAATATATAAAGGCAGTAGCCAATTAAAATGACAAACATATACATAGAAGGGACGATGATGACGCAGCTTTTCTTATGATAACAAGTAGCTTCGCTCAAGTTCGTTTTTTCAAACCCCTATTTTACCCCCTTACGAGTAAAATTTTCAAAAATCCTATGTTAGCGGATGCCTACGTCGTAAGAGGTAGCTATCATGCCTTTCAGCCCGATCCGTCCAGTGATTTGAGTTGTACGTTAATAGATCAGTCATTTTTAGATAGATTTTAGACATAATATTTAATAGAAAATAGAACAGATTTTTTCTTTATCAACCAATATTAGCAACCAACAAACACACTTTCGAACTAATAATTGAAATTAAAAGTAGAGATTCGATACTTGCCGATATGTGGGTAGTCTGAAATCGGTAGAGAGCGCCGTCTGCGTGCGGTCGGCCGTAGAGGTCTGCGGGTAGTTCTTATCAAATGCAGTGCTCTTTGTCGTCCACTTGTTGCGTGCGTGCGGTTTCGCCTGCTCGTGTGGTGCAGCAATTCTCCTGTAAACATACAAAATCTAGTTTCAAAGCTCGTTTGTAACTTCTACGGGTTACTTTGTACTGAAACACAGTTGAGACAACATGGCTTTAGAACTGTTCACTACGGCCAAGTAAAGTTCCCAGTTTTAATTTCTCGTCCGAAACAATATAGGTATTTATAATTTGTAAATGTGAAGAAAAACATCGTGAGAAAACCTGCAGTATTAGAGTTCTCTATAATGTTCTCAAAGATGTCGAAACTCTGCCAATTTACGTTGGGTCAACGTGGTGGAATAAAACTCTTATCTGAGATGCGAATCAATTATAGTGGGCTGAGAAATTGAGTTCTGTCAGCAATTACAAAATAGCTTTCCAAATATCCAGCTATTCTGCAATCTCAATAAGAAAGCCATTTAACAAAAATAATACGTATCCAGAAAGATCACAAATCACAAGATCTTTGCGAATGTCTTTTCCCGCTCCTCCCAAATGTCATCGTTTAGGAGTAACACCACTCTGCGAGAGATGGTATCGGCTAAATAATAGCTCTCAGGCGCCGATAGCGACAGGTGAACTCCTTTGTGAGGCGGCACGTTAAATTGAATGCGTGTTCCGCTCCATACGAGAGACCTACGTGCCGCCGATAATCACCTCTGAGTTCATTCCTTATCGCCGCTTCCATTCAAATAACAATACGAATAAGATGTGCGGATTCTTTTTTATGGAATCGCTAGACTGTGAGAATAAACGCCCTGACTGGGCATCGAGTTTGTTGACTACGAATATGACAATAAAGAAAGAAAAAAATTTGTTTCATGAACTTCTTAAATGTACCTCTTCAAATGATCATAGCGGCAACTTGAAAGTTTTTTAGCCACAACTCTTTTTAATAAGTGAAAGCTTTAGAAGCAGGTTGCCCTTCTTGATACCACACTATCTTTGTTTTGTTGTTTTACTAATTTGAAGTAAACTTTATAAACCATCAATATTTTAAGAAACTACGAAGAGTATCAATTTTAGCAGCCTGCATTAATATCATGTTTAACAAAGCTTTTTCATTAGAAATAATGTAATAGGTTATCAGTGAAAATTATTATTTATTCTAAAACAACTAGCTCATACATATGAACGGAGAATAATGTAAAGTATTTAATCACGCAAACTTAAACCGTTGTACCTTTTCTTACAAATATCGTGAGCTCACGTGAAGAGGCCATTCAGACTCGTAATTAGAGCTACGATTAAACTACATCCCTCAGGGCTTGCCGCCTATTGTCTCGCGCCAGTATGAAACTCAATGAGAGCACATATTATTAACTACTAACTTACCTTAACTCCGCTAGTTTGACATGAACTTTGCAAACAGACCACCACTAGTCACGGACTCCCAGTTTCTACATCCAAGAATACTTATTAAATCTCTCCCTACCTCAAAGGTAAAAATCGCTTCAGCCATTTCGAAGATTAATGCATTTAAATGTGTCTCACTATGTACTCATTGGTAAGATGGGAACTTCAAGGTAGAATAGAAACTTTTACAAAGTGTTATTGGTTCGGAATGCCGTTCCAACCGAGAAGAACCAGCAAGAAACTCGGCGGTTGCTCTTTTAAAGAATAATAATAATATATTGTAATAACAATATTATAAGGTAAGAATAGAATACGTGAAGAAGACCTACCTTTCTATAAAGGATATCGTTAGGTTTCCGAAAGCTACAGGTAGGTTTGAGGGGGGATAGGCTGCCTGGGCACCAGTAACCTGTGTCCAAACACGGGGAATTGTGGAATAGTCCTGACATAAGATTGATCACCACCTGGCGAAGGCAAGCGTCCCCTCTTCAAATACAATGCATTTAAATAGAGAAATACAGCAATTAGGAAAACTAAGCAGATAGGAAACGCTTAATATTAATAGTATCCTTAAATACCTTTCATTTACTCTCGGAGGTAGAGTTCGATTAATGAAATAAACAAAACACGTTATAGGCAAATTGGGGCAGGAACAGATGGGCTCATTTGTCAGCGTCTGCAGAAATCGGCTCCTATCGCTGCCTATCTGCTGCCTATCGGGCAGAAACACGAGTTACAAACTAATGCCGATTCGGAGATTAATGCGCCTATTTGTTTTTCTGTTAAATCTTTAGTCAACCTTGTTTACTTCTCAAAAGTTTACATCTTGAAGGTTTACATAGACAGATTGATGGCCCGCTCTACTCCTAACTTCTAAGTCTCAAACTCATACTTATAGCGTCACAGGGTATCCTATTAATATTATAAATGCAAAAGTTTGGATGTATGGATGGATGTTACTGAATCACACCGCATAGATTGAACAAATTTAGCTGAAACTTGGCACAGAGATAGATTACAGTCTGGATACATATAGATTTGTATCCCGGGAAATAAAAGAGTTCCCGCGGGAATTAAAAAACGTTAATCGACGCGAACGAAGTCGCGGGTATAAACAAGTAGGATATACTTAAGGCTGCGTCTGTTTCAGTACAACTTATTTTTATTCATGACAAGAAATACATTAAATAAAAAAATTCATTCATCAACAACAAAGTTACTTATTTTTATGTCAATGAGAGAACGCTGAAAGGTACTATTGACTCCGGCACACCTTCTATGTTTATCTAGTGTAGTAATGTAGTGTGTACAGTTGTATACCCTATGCATTCACTTTTAGTAGGACGGAAATAATAGTAGGTACTAGCGACGTTGAAATACTTGATGTTATTATTGCAGAAACATCGAAATAATTATCCCATCCCATTCACATAACAAATGTTATGCCAAAGGATGCAATAGACATAAGGAAACTATTAACAAGAAAAATACAATGAAAAATCATTCTGGAACCTTCAACAAAAACGTCTCAGCCAATAATAATAATCGGAATATCACCGATAGAAACGGCCGTAATACTAAAATTGAGTTACGATACGACGCATTATAAACCTAGCGCCTTGGACATAAACCTCAAAATGGGATAAACGATAACTATTTAAACAACAATGTTAAATATCCATTTCGTAGTAAATAAAATCAACTTAAAGACATTGAAATAAAGGTTGAATGTAGAGCAAATAAAAAATAGCAACTTACTTATAACAAGTACCATAAAGCTGACTAAACAAACGAAAATCAACCCCAATACCTTACGATAAAGATGAAATATTTAAATATTGTAAATAGTAAAGTTGGCTAAAAGATCCAAGCATAGAATTTGGAGGTATGTTAACCACTTGGACTCAGTGACAGAGTTCCAGAATAGGTTTACGGTGTATAAAAGTCACGAAATTGTATTGTTTTTATTTGATGACAAGATAGCCCTTAACTGCGATCTCACTTAATGGCAAATGACGATGTAGTCTAAGATGGTAGCGGGCTAACTTGGAAGAAGTAAGGCAGTGTACATGCAACCCATATCCCTAATCTATTTCTACACGCCATCGTGCCGGAACGCTAAACGTCTTCGTGATTGTTATATAATTGTCCAAAAAATCTTGATCTAGGCAATAAAGATTCATGATGTCATTTTGTATGAGGGAAATGGCTGACTGTCCTTTACACAGATCGAGAAAATCTAGCTAGGATAGCCAGTATTGATCCTAATAATGTAAGTGTATTTGCAATACATTATTGTTATTAGGTCTTTAAGTGTCTTTGATGATGAAATAAATTATTATTATTAAAATGATCACTTTTTTGATCGCACATTTGTCCGCTCAATGCTTTTGAAAATTTTCTAAAATGTTATAACTAATACTAAAATCATTACTAGCTATTACTATATGTTCTGCACGAGTATTGTTGTCATTTAGCACAGCACATTACACTCGTTGTTATCGCACTTAAACACCAGTTCAACTGCACAAGTAGGGCAACACCCGCTGTAAGATTTAAAGCATCCCATTCATCATGCGAAACTTCAAAAGCGGAACTAGCGTCTGTTATTTTTACGCAAACTTTGATCTAGAGCTGTGGGGTCAGTTGGTTAATACACTATCAATCATTCGCATTAAAAAGTTGAAAACGTTTGTGATTCTTCATCTGTAGGTGTTTTATTTCTAGAGTTTGACACTTTGATCTTTATAGCAGTGCTGCTGTTTGAACAGAATATTGGGTTTCTTTAAGTACCTGCCGCTTTCAGTTTCAAAAAGACATTCTTACTCAAATTACTTTTAAAATAGCTCAGCAAAAGGCCTGTCAGTGCTGACTTCTGCTTTTCTTCAATGCAGCAAGACTGCTGCAAATGTTGCAAAATCTTTAGAATCTATATAGAACGTTGCATTGATGAATGCGTTTTTTAAATTCATTTAATCTTCCAAATTGGTGCGCTGTACTTACAGTTGAAAATGTTAAGAATTTTACATGTAAACCAGCCACTATGAAAGTGAATAATGAATGCATAATAAAACTTATGTAGGAAACTTCTTGCAGTTTGCGGGTCTTATAATCTTGTTTATGTTAATCTTTTAAAAAAATCACTTGATTTGAGTACATTCCCGACCGTCTTAAGTTTTGTCCCTTATTGACGCGACTCGTTGTCGTAGTTTGAACAGCTGGCTTTATTTTAAAGAGGTACTTATCCAGTAGTTGTTGTGTATGGGCATTGTTATCCTCCTAGTGGGTTCCTAAACTCGTGCGAGCGTCCGAGTGGCGAGCTTTGCTCTCTTTTGTTACATCACTAATATTTCCACGCGGTTTCACTGATTAAACTTCTGATAATTTTAAAAATCCCTCAGAGACCCTTTGCTTTTTCTACGATAAAAGGTAGTTTATTTCTCTCATCATGTCCTTAACTATAATTATGCAAAAAATCACATCGACCCGTTGCTCTGTTGTTGCTTTATTGAAGAACAAACCAACAGACCAATAATATTAACAAACACGGTGTCTCATATTTTAATATTTTATAATATTAGTAAAAAAGTAAGGATAATTGATTTTCACTGAAGTTCATGGCCGTGCGACCGTGTTTTTTACTTATTTCCTATGACTATGGAAAACAATAGATAGTTGCAAACTGAACTGTCAAATCCGCATTTCTTCATACATAATGCGGGGTTGGCAGTTCTGTCAGCAACTGAACGATAGCCACTGAGAGATTTCCAATAGATTTATTATTCGTTACATGCTCTACTTATATTCGGTTTGCCAAGTAGATGCGGCTAATTGGCTAATCAGTGTCTATGGGACACCAACAATCAACATGCAGCTTTATTCTACACAAGTTTTTTTGTCCACGATACGTCATTAATAAAGAAGTGTGTATCCTTTTACTGGTTAAAAAAGCTGAATATGTTGCTTCGGTGTATGTTGTAGAATGTGTTTGCGGTTAATCCCACTTATCTCTTAAGCCACTTATGCGAAGTAAGAATGTTCCTCTTTCCAGAAAAGATCCGCTTTCAATAAAAAAGTCAGCTTCACTTTCAAATGTAAAAGGAGAAAATCAGGAAAATAGGGAAAATAGCAAAGCGCTCGGGTGAAGTTTGAAAACATTGTGTAGAGAGATGTCTGGCGGCGCGGCTGGAATTTCATTAAACTTGCCTCGTGCGAGGTACTGGCTACTACTACTAGCGGGCCGCTGCCTGCTCGCTCCTGCTCTAGTACAGGCTCGCCGGTTACACCGTTGCATGTTGGAAAAAGATCTAGTGCAATGTTTATTTAAAATTAAAAGGATCATTGTCGTCAACCAATAGCCATCCATTTCTGAAGTTTAATCAACTAGGTGACGTCTGCGGCTTCGCTCGCGTGGATTTAGTTTTTAAAGATGCCACGGGAACTCTTTGATTTTCCGGAATAAAAAGTAGTCTATGTGACTCTCGTGGTCTTCAACTATGCAAAAGTCAGGTCGACCCGTTGCTTTGTTGCTGCGTGATTGAAGGACAAACCAACAAACAAACACATTTTTGAATTTATAATATTAAGTAAAGATTTTTACAGCCAAGATGGTAAAAGGTAAAGAAGTGACTTCTCGCACCAGTAAATATAAAAACAAATATCACAAATTAAATAGGGCAAGTAAATAAAATTTTATTTCACAGTCTTTCACATTTTAGAGAAAACTTAAGATTTTAAATATCTTCTTGAAATGTATTTGGTCAAAGAATTATTTAAGTATATACGAGCGTAGTTAAGTGTATGCTAAAAGTGTTTGCTAAAAACTCTTCTCAAGTTCTCATACGAGAGGAGACATGTACCTGAAATGGGCCGGCGGCGATCAGTTGAGATGAATAAAGTATTCCAAAACCCATTACGGCTCGGTGTAACCGCAGCGCGATCCAGCCTGCTTTTTGATTTCATAGCCAGCAGTGGCCACTAATTTCACGTCTAAGCGGCGAGGCACTTTGTCACAGCGTTCCATAAAACATTGCAAAGTTGTTTTCGGCGCGACAAAGCTTTGTCTAGCCGCCTCTGCCACTGCTCCCAACTTTGTGGAACTTGGGGCCAAAGTAGTAATTTATTGTAATTGCCTTTTTGCCTCAGGTGAGAGGGGACGTGCGCCGAGATTTACACAAAGGCTAACAAGATTTTAAGGTTAAAGCACCTTAAATGTATTGAAGAAACTTGTTACGGCAAGTGGAAAGGTTCACTTTGAGTTCAAATACGAGCTATGGGCATCCCCGCTAATATTATGCTTTGAGGTAGGGTGGTAACTAGCCACGGCCACAGCCTCCCACCAGACCAGACCAGAGACAATTTAGAAATTATAAATTCCTAAATTGCCCCCGCCGGGAATCGAACCCGAGACCCCTCCAAGTTATAACACCACAGCGCTCACCAGCGCCAGAGTGGCCCTATTAGTTCCACATATTATATATTTATTTATTTTGAGAGTCAGAGAGATATAAATCCTAATTCTGCAATGATCATTTCCATACTACGATTCTATACTAAGTGTACGGTCTATGTCGAAACCGTACAATTCGCCCAGTCATCATTCATGCTTTATTATAAATACGCTTTTCATTCAATCATAAATTAGTGCACATAACATCGCATCGCGCTCACACTGCTATTAGGTAGAGGCCAATAAACTTAAGTCGTCTACTCAGCAGTTTTATTTCTGTGCGGTCCTGAACCGTACATGTGGTCCTTCGAGCAGTTAAATTGAACCTGTGATCTACAAGTGAACAGTTCAACGTGCTTCCGAGCAGCATTTTTCGTTTATCTGTACGATAGCGAATCGGTCTGCCGGCCTCCCACAAGCGGGTTTCACCGGTTAGATTGAGAAGGCGCACATATCGTACTAGGGACGCGGAATCATCAAGCGGAAGCACAGCAGTCAACAGCAGCAGCAGCATACAGCATACACCATACCATCACCATACGTCTTTGTCGTCTCAAGCACTCAAGAGGCAAGACAATTCACGCATTAGCATCAACTTCAAGTTGGGAGCAGCAAGCATTCAGTTAATCAGTTTTTCTCTGCGATCCACGACATATCACCGCAGTGACAATGGCTGGACCAGAGGACCAACTCGAAATTATGCATGCGATGAATACGCTCCTGGTGAACTTCAAAAAGGATGGACCAGAGCGCAAGACTCCAGAGATGGTATGGAGGAAGATTGACAAACTCGATGAATATTGGACAGAGTTTCAATCCAATCACGCAACCTTGAAGACATGGGAAGATCAGTCCCACACATACTTTACACACAAAAAGTATGAGGACACTATGGAATTTTATCACAAAACAAAAAGATTCCTTATATCCCATCTACCCCAAGAGAAATCGGTGCCAACTCCTATCGTACGACCAGCAAAATCCAACGTCGAACAAGGAGGTCCGTCATCTCAGGGACAACAAACACCAACAAATCCAAACACGCAGCAGCCATATTTGCAGCCGCGTGTTGGTACAACTTCTACTACCTCTAGCAAAATAGAGGAGATGCTATGTAAGCAATCCAGTAATTACAGAGCATTTACAAGAACAGTCAACAACATCAACATCGATCAAATTCAGCAAAAGTGGGAACTTGACGAAGCTCTCAAGTCCTTACAAGAACGTTGGACAGCAATTGACAAATTATACTGGGAAATCGATGGTACGCCAGGTACCAACGATTTTTCTGATGAAACACAGTACAATTTGTGTGAACAGCAATACAGAAACATGACCAGACTCATCAGCAACAAATTAGGGTCACTAACATACAGAGAGAAGTCTACACCGACGATGGATTTACCTACGTTCAGTGGAGGCTATCAAAATTGGACTTCATTCAAAGACTTGTTCACGGAAGTCGTCCATAACAACGCATCAATATCAGACGTGCAAAAAATGCAACATCTTAAGGGAAAAGTAAAAGGAGAGGCTGAAAAACTAATACAGCATCTTATGATAAGTCCCAGCAATTATCACACTTGCTGGGAGATATTAAACAGTCGGTACAATAATAAGAAGCTGATCTTTTCATCTCATCTAAACACCTTACTCAGCCTACCTACCATACAGCATCCATCCGCCGCCGCAATTAAAAAGATTCACGACACTACGAAGGAATGTCTCTACGCCATCACCAATCTCGGCGTGGACACCTCGTCGTGGGATCCAATAATTGTGCATCTAATCTCACAAAAATTAGATGCAGACACGCATAACGACTACCTAGAGCATCTAGCTGCCCCACGCGAATTACCAAATTTGCAAGAATTTCTCGCATTTTTGGAAATCAAATTCACATCACTTGAGGCATCGCGTCGTAGGCAAGATGGAGTCAAATCTGTGTCTTCCCAACAACAAGAGTCGTCCTCTAACAGCAAGAAGGCTCATACCTACAAAGCATTCAATACAAAGAAAAAAGAATATAACAACCAGTCCTTTGTGAAATCAAGTAATCAAGAAATAACAGCATGTCAAATTTGCAAAGGAAATCATCGGTTGTTTATGTGCAAGGCATTTCTCGAATTACAACCCGCAGCCCGGTTGAGAGAGGTTACGAAATACAATTTATGTAAAAATTGTTAATTCGATCACAATGAAAATGGAAACAATGGAAGGTGTTATTCGGAAAAAACATGCCGAGTTTGCAACGAATATCATAATACATTGCTACATGATGCCTACGCTAATTACGCAACAAATAAACAGCAAAACAGCAATAACGAAAGCCAGAAATCAACTAGCAATAGTCACGTGTCTCAAGGCGATTTATCCGAGACACTCTTATCAACAGCATTAATCAGAGTTAAAGCAGCTGACAATACTCTGATTACGCTCCGAGCCCTCATTGACCAAGGGTCTCAAATATCACTCATTACTGAGCATGCAGCACAAATGTTGAAATTGCCCCGGGAAAGATGCAAAGGGGTCGTATTCGGCATTGGCGCCAAAGAGAGCACGTGCAAAGGCGTAATAAATATTACGTGCTTAGCAAGACACAATGACTATACATTAAATACCAATGTTTACGTTATGCGCAACCTCATCAATAAACTGCCAAATAATTCATTCCAAAAACCACAATGGTCATTTTTGGAAAACATTCAACTGGCCGACCCAGAGTTTTATAATAGTCGCTCCGTGGATCTTCTATTGGGGGCCGATATTTACTCCACCATTATCCAAGAAGGTATCATCAGACACGAAAAATCCCCGCTAGTTGCGCAACAGACACGCTTAGGCTGGATTTTATGCGGCCATGTGCAAACATTCCAATGCAACATGGTTCTAAACAATGTGGATGATATCCAGAGATTCTGGTCCGTGGAGAACATTTCGGAAACAACAAACATGTCCCAGGAAGATTTGGAATGTCTACAACATTACAAGGACACGACTAGAAGAAACGAAGACGGCCGATATGTTGTTAAATATCCCTTCACTGATGATATGGAGGAGAAATTGGGAGTATCAAAGCCCAAGGCAGCCGCACAATTTCGAAGCTTGGAGCGCAAGTTGAGCAAACAACCAAACTTGGCTCACGCATACCAAACATTTATTGAGGAATATTATTCATTAAACCATATGGCTGAGTGTACTAGTAACGTGACACCTAGCTGCAATTTACGTCACCACGATGTAGAACGCGCTGACTCCGCGACTACGGCCTTATGCAACGCATCGGCAAAAACATCGACAGGCTACACATTAAATGATTTAATGAAGCGTGGCCCAAATTTACAACAAGACCTTATGTCCCTAATCCTAAGATGGAGGCAATATCAATACGCATTTACCGCTGACATTGAAAAAATGTTTAGACAAATACTCATCAGCGACGATCATCAGCAGTTCCAAAAAATTTTATGGCGTAGTTCACCTGATCAGTTGCTACGCGAATATCAGTTAACAACTGTCACATATGGTATGAAAGCCGCTCCGTTTCTTGCCATGATGACACTGAAACAACTGGCAACGGACGAAGGACATAAGTATCAAAAAAGCAGAGCAGCCCTAGCATTACAAGAAGAGTTTTATATGGATGACCTCGTGAGTGGAAGCTTCACTTTATCTAGCGCCAAGCAATTACAAGAGGACTTGATAAAACTACTTCAATCAAGAGGCTTCAACCTACGCAAATGGACATCTAATAAAACAGAGCTCTTAGAAGGCTTTAGTAAAGCTCAGAGCAATCACGAAGCATTCAGTTTCAAACAGTCTGAATCGACCAAAACCCTCGGTCTGCAATGGCATCCAGAAAAATACATTTTTACATTTCAGTTAAAGATTGACATAACAACAACCAAACATACAAAAAGAACATTGTTATCGGATATCTCAAAGATATTTGATCCTATTGGATGGCTATCTCCGGTAACTACCAAATTAAAACTTCTTTTTAAAGAAGTGTGGCTTTCAAACATTCAGTGGGACGATGAGCTACCGATCCACCTTAGCAAGGAATGGGAAAAAATACGAGCTGACCTACAGCAACATTTGACCCATTTCCAAGTGCAACGATGGTATCAAAGCGGCGAACGTGACAGCATCGAGTTACATGGGTTTTGCGACGCGTCAACGAAAGCCTACACCTGTGTAGTCTATTGCAAGATTCATTCAAAAATAACATTTATAGCCGCTAAGACAAGGCTCATTCCCTCAAACAAGACGAAAATATTCAAGAAACAAGACCAAAAGGCCATATCAATCAACAAGCAGCATAAGGTTATCAATCAGCATTTAAACAATTTGTCGGGAAGCATATCGTATCATGACATACATCAATACACTGTCATATACGTGGTGATGGCCGGATGCTTGAAATTAGCCGCCGTGTACGTATATCGACGTGTGCTGCGGCGCCGTGCGAGCAGCGAGCGCGTCCGAGAGGTGCCGCAGCCACCAGCCACCGCCGCCTCCCGTCGTGCCCCGCGCCCTCGGCAGCGTCCGCCCTAGCCGTCCCAGCTCCATCAGACCAGCAGCGAAGTCGAGCTAAGAGACTTCGCATTCCATCGAGTCTAACTTATCAATTATACACTGCATATTTTCAATATATGTTTTAGCAATAACATAGTAATAAGCATACATTGTAAGCGATTTGTTATCTTTACTTAAGTATTCATTTCGCTTAATTTGTCAATAGCTCACTCATATCACTCATCCTTGCATCTCATTTCTCTCCCCTGGGAGCATGTACGGTCTATGTCGAAACCGTACAATTCGCCCAGTCATCATTCATGCTTTATTATAAATACGCTTTTCATTCAATCATAAATTAGTGCACATAACATCGCATCGCGCTCACACTGCTATTAGGTAGAGGCCAATAAACTTAAGTCGTCTACTCAGCAGTTTTATTTCTGTGCGGTCCTGAACCGTACACTAAGGACTTAAATTAATACACAAAACTATTCCAGCTGCCTGCTTGGCGGGATGAAGTCCGGATATTTCCTAATAATTTAGTCTGTTATATTAGATGTGGAAATAGAGTAATCTTATACCGTGATAAACTCGCTTAATTGGATGCGGCCGAGCAAGGGCGCGGGGAGTTTAACTGAAGGAAGCACTGAAATTAGAGAACTATTAACACTTGCATATGTGTACATGCGAATATTCCAGCTATATAAGCGAGCGACTTTGTTCGCGTTGATTAAAGTTTATAAGATTAAAGTTTACAACTCTCTTATTTTCCGGGATAAAAAGTAGCTTATGCATTATTCCAGAATATGATCTATCTCTGTGCCACAGCTAAATCGATTCAGTCCTTGCGGCGTGATTGAGTAACAAACATCCATCCATCCATCCACCAAAAAAATCAGTTTCGTTGCGGCGCTCCAAAGAAGAATTGCCAACCGAAACTTCCACCTCACAAATAAGCTTGAATATCAAACCGTGATCTGTATAAAATTACGCATAATCCGTAAAGTTGGCCAATAAAAACTCACTCGGTGCGCGGATACTTGTAAACAAGTGTCTGCGCCGTTCCGGAGACAAACGGGGTAAGTTTTATTAAAAATTCCGGCAATTGCCATCGGAATGGAATGACGCCATTATTGCGTGGAGTAATACGAGTGCCTTTTCGGTTTCGGGGACGGAAAACTAGTCTGAACTTTGACATATTAGGTACGCTTCTTTAAATTGGTTTTAGTAGAACCAGAGCAACTGACATTGCTCAATGTCAACGAATAAAATATAAAAAAGTTTATAAAAATCCTCAGTAATAAATGTGTAAGTAGCGGACACGCTACGGAGTAACAAATCGACATGATTTTATGTGGGTATAGTTTAAAAATACTTTAAGAACGTGGAGAGTGAATTACTACTTTTTATCCCGGAAAATAAAGGGAATGTCTGAGGAATTTATAAAAACTTGCTCCACGCAGACAAAGTCGCGAGCAAAAGCTATTAGGCATTTATAATATTTTGCATATAAATTGATTGCAGAAATTGCCAAGCATCAGAGTATTGACGGGATTCGTGAAGCGATGGTTAGTCCGCCTCGGCGGTTGTAACTCGCAGTAATAGATGGTAATGGAGAAACCTCATTTTGCGGCGGAAACTTGTATAATTGAATGCCGCTGACAATAATACAAGCGCGTGCACTGGGAGTTTAGTTTAGTTTAGTGAGCGCCAAGTTTAGTGGGGAGGCGTTTCGATGGTAGATATACGAGAACAAGTCTAACAGAACAAACTTGGATGAAGATTTATGCATGGGATGTAGTAGCTAGTTAGCGGCGGCTTCGTGTGTTTATTTACCATACTGTTGACGATTTCAAAATCTTGGATTAAACAAGTCATTAGTATAGGAAAGTCGTTTTATTCAATCAAACACTTACAAGGATTTATTATTATAACAAAATCTTTAAATAATCAACAATTCATATTAAATTACGTACTTCTTAAATTACAACTAAAATAGATCTAAAACCTCATCGATATAGCCGCATTACGACATAGTACCTAAGATACTGACAGCATTGCCCGTTTGGATGACCAAACTATTTCGGTAGCTTACAAGTGTTTTTGAACTGTCAAGTGAATCTAACAATACTGATAATTTTTTCTACCGTACTATCGGATTCGTAAATTCATCTCAACTGATGATGTCCACTGCTGGACATAGGTGTCTGGCAATGATCACCACATCAAAAGAGCTCGTGTTACTTATGTCCAATGGCTGCCATTTGTTTGAAATTGTCTGTCCTAGTTAGTCTTTCAATACTGCGTTTTCGTTTGTGAGGTTGCTGTTTTTTCATACCGAGCACCTTCTGACTCCAACGGTTTTTCGAGCTATGGGGGCGGTTTTTGCCATTGTCGCTGTGCCACTCAATGATTTTGGAATCTCTGGTTCTCCCACAGATGTACCCATATCTGATTTGATTTCCAAAAGATACTGCGAGGCGAAATTTTAATGACTGTTTTATTATTACCCATATCCGTTAATTATGACTGAAAAAATTATTAGAATTCAAAAATTTTTCATGCTTTGATCCTTTCATTTACACGTACATAAATATAACTTACATGCCACAAAGAATAAAATCTCTCAAGCGACCAAAAGTATAATTTGCTCCGAAAGCTTCGAAGAGTTTAAGTGAATATTTAAAAGACCACAAAAAAAGATGCGATACAACAAAATCTATACTATTATAATAAAGAGAGAGCGCGAATTTTGTGAGTTTGTATGTACTCGTATGTCCGGAGCAAACTTTGGAACCACCGCACCTATTTCAAAAAATTTTTTCACCATTTCAAAGGTACATTATTCCAAATGGTTATAGGCTATATATTAAGCAAATAAATGTATTATGGCTAGATATTATGCGCAAATTTGTTAAAGAAGTCGGAAGTTAATTTTTCAACCCAGACGAAGTCGGGGCGGGTCGCTAGTTATTGATAAAATGATTGGTAATTATGGCACGCCATTGATAAATTATATAGGTCAAATCCGAATATTTGCGTTGAATCAACATTTAAATTGCATTGAAATCAGTATTTTTATTGCATTCAATTTAAATAACCCCGGATAAGTACTCCCGTAGTTCATTAGTGATCGTATTAAGCCGAGTAGATACACGAGTATTAAGCGAATCGTATTTGCAAAACCAATAGCATTATCGTACGACTCCTGAGTTGATCTCAACTTCGAATGTGGCAAAAGTTTTAAGCACTGCAAAGCCCAGTTTAGTTTTTGCTATGTAAACAGTTGGACCGATAAAGCGACTGGAATCAGCTACTGCCGCAGCTTTATTTAGACGTAACGATATGCGTTTCTCTATTTATATTAAACCCTCTTACAGTAACTTAGAACTCAATTTTGCTTGAACAGTTTATGATTATAGGACGTGTGATTTCTGGATTGTAGTGGAGGTCCAAAGCACTAACAACATTCTTTGCAGAAGCAACAGTTTGCTTATTATGTTATGTGGAAGTACTTATGTTAATTGTACATTTCCGTGTAGCATAGGTAAGTTAGGAGTGAACGTTGTAGTATTACCTTCACAATGTTTGTTTTTTTTGTAATTCGATTGTTTGCAATACTTCGTTAACTGCAGTTTAGTAAATTAACTCTTTGGCGATAAAATTATTGTGTGTATTTGGGCATAGAGCATTTACTTTTACGATCAAGATCATCATCATTGTATTTTATACACTATGATCATGAACATATTTAAATGGACAAACATAGCCTCTACAACTTTTAAGATTTTTAGTGATAATTAACATTGAAATACCATAAGTTTGTAAGTTACTACTTATTTCTTTCTTATTATTTAAAAATGCTGATGTAGCTCAAATAGAGCAGTTGAACCTTATTTATTATGCTTATTTTAATTTCACAATAACAACTTACATTAAATTTTAATTTTTACTGACTACATTACATGTTTACCTTATGATTTTACCTCCCTAACCTTTCACTCAATCAGTTTCTTTCAAGAGCTTTTTCTTAAACTTACTAAATACCTACTTTTGGCAATTCGAAAAAGCTTGAAACAGGCCTACGCGAATCTTTTTTCTATCTCCTAACTTTTTTTACAACTTAAGCCAAGGTCCGCCGCAAAAAGCCTACACAATGAACAATTTAAACATCTTAATTCGATCAGAAAAATCTTAGTTCAGCTGTCGTCTTTCTAGTGCTATAAAATTACTACTTAGCACTTTCTAGTAAGTACAGATACAACCTAGGAAGGCACCACCTATACGCAACACCACCAAAACCCACTTAAATACACAAGGAAAGTTGACTCTACAATGCAAAACTGTAAAGATTTTTGTATGATGGCCGATTATGTCAGAGCAATTAATATTGTTCCTTGTGAATTCCGTAAATAAACGCCTACTTCTCTCCAATATTTAAAAAGGCACACTCGTATAAACGATTTTATTATTATGTATTTAAATAAGATTCATTTGCAAGTCCAACCCGATAGGAGTTAAAACGTAAAATCTTCAACGACCCGATTCAACGGGGCGACACAACGAAATTTATATTCCGACCGACATTTCTATTTGAAAGCATTCTTTGTCCATACGCTTTACTGGCTCCCCTTTGTACCGAGTAATATGCCCGAGATTATTTTTACATCATCCGATATCATTATATTGAATA
Organism: Hipparchia semele; assembly: GCA_933228805.2. Taxonomy (NCBI): domain Eukaryota; kingdom Metazoa; phylum Arthropoda; class Insecta; order Lepidoptera; family Nymphalidae; genus Hipparchia; species Hipparchia semele. The sequence continues at coordinate 13,063,197 of OW121727.1, read as the reverse complement.
AGAAACGCAAAAAATTATTTCTCTCAAATAAGTGTTTGAAATTATAGTAGCTAAGTACTTATTGAAGTTTTAACAGCTAATGATTGCTAAACAAACGTGTTGTATAGAAACAAAAGTATCTATATCTCACGTTGGCATGCCAGTCATGTAATGTATCTACACAAACCTAGACCTTATAAATCTACCCCTAATATTTTTACCAACTAGTTTCGGATTTTCTTATACCTAACTTTTCTCATTACCATAAAGCGTAATACCTATTGTTTTTTATTTCTATTGCAAGATAGGCTTGTGCTTGACAATATTTATGCCTGATGGAAGACCAACATGAGATCTAGGTTGAAGTGCAGTAGAATTTACGCCTATTAATTCTTTCGCTGAAAGTACCTACTCAAGTTATAAAATATGTGGCAGGAAACACGACAGTTAAAATAGTCAAAAAGGAAAGATTCCCGCTGAAGAATTGATACTTTATAGGCGGGAAACATTCTAAAAAGCTAATTGAAACTTTTGTATATTAATAATATCAAATTAATATTTTCATTTTCTCCACGAAAGCATCGTGCGATATGTGACATAATTATATGCATCGATTTTCTGGATACACATGTTATATTATGTACCAGATATCGAATGGCAGAACCTCATAACGATGTCACAGTATCGGATACTGTGATACTCCGTTATGAGCATACCTACTGTTATGAGCACGACTTTTACATGCTGTAAAGCTATTTCGGAACACTGTCACCGCATCTAAGTGGCTAACATGCTGTAAATCCAATGTTTGATTCTCTTAGGTAACGTTACTGTTTCCGCACAGTATTCCGCATTATATTTCTGCTGCTTGGTTTACATTTATTGCAGTGTTATTGAGTTTATTTTACTGTAATGTTACAATTTACTATATTATGCATAAAACAATATGAAAAGTGGTTATTGGTTGGTTTCTTCCTATTATACATTTTACAAAGTTTTTATAATTAATTAAGATTTCTTTTAACGAATTAATAATATTATAATGAGGATAACGAGTCCAAATAAGTAAACATATAAACTTATAAAATACAGCAATTAAGATTTACAAGTAGGTATCCTTTATATGTCATCTCAATTTACCGAAGTTGTATAAAATAATATTATATTACCATTTAAGGGTGATAAAACTTTTATAAAATATCGATTTGGAAACTCAATTTTCATGGCGATTTCAACACAATTTTAGAACAAAAGTTGGCCAATTTGGAAGCTCGCCAGACGGCGGAAGAGTATTTATGCCTTTATAACACACATACTGTGTTCTAGGTATATTGAAACCTTTTGCATTGAAAATTAAACTAGTTTAAAAATATAAGTTTACAAAAAGGAAATCAAAATGTTACATTAATCCATTATAGTAATCACAAGTACTTGTTTGTTAATAAAACCATAAAAATATATACTTTAGTAAGTACAATGAGCATATTCTAGCTGTTTGATGAAAAATAGAAAATTATTAAGTACAGTCTGATTCCAAGAAATATAAAGCTTTATTCTCTAAAGTAAAAGTCTAGTAGTTACATTGAACTGGCCACATCCAACTGTGACAGACTCGCTGCCATTTTGAAACATTAAAAAGACCAGGGGTCCCAAAAATGGTCCCTGAGGGATGCCGGAACACTTAAAACTAATTTATAGTACTAACCATCGGCTCAACTTTGGGGCAGTCGTAAGGTACACGTGCGGTGTTATTGCTCAGATCCTGCCCCGGGCTTCTAATTTGGAGTCACAAATTATTGTAATTATCAAAACTTTGACTCTTCAATTGCCTGGTCAGGGGTGAGCGAATAAACTATTGGAGACCATCTTGAATTATCTACTATGTGAAAATGTAGCTACAACACCGGTTTATCATAGTACTTATATACTTATTAAATCCATAGGTTAAATAGCAACATAGAGTATACGGCACTCTGAAACAATGTAGTCCCACTTGATGATTCAAAAGCAGTTTGTCAAAGTTTATTTGAATATAAAACTTTCCTATTATATTCTAGGTATATCAGCAAACATATTTTTACTAAGGGTAGCAATTATTTGTTGATTCAAAGACTTCTTTCTGGGAATTGAGGGGCTTTGGACCAAAATAGTTAGGTACTTATTTTACCCACTGACCTAACTTAAGCAGGTAGCACAAAATATTATAAATCAATGTGTTTACTAGACTTTAATGAATTAAATATTCTTTAATTTTCACCAAAGAAAGAAAACAACATAACTTAAAAATAAATCAAAAACTAAGAACTTACAATAAGCGGCCTGATCGCTAAGAAGCCATCTTTTCCAGGCAACCCATGGTTGAAGGAAATAAAATTAAAACAAAATACAGCTTAGGTTGTGCACACTAATCAGTTAATAAAAGAACATAAATACTCATAGACTAATAGACTTCCACAAGAATATACATATGGTTACATATACAATATTCAAATGGCTAGAAACATGCAAAATGATTCTATGTAACCCACAGTAGCTTTGTTGTCATAGGCTATGTTGTAGCAAATTGGATTGCAGGAACGTGTGCATCCGATGCGTCGATATCTGCATCCGATACTGCGGACTATCAAAGCGGCTTGCAAGTACTGAACCCTCTTTGTTATTGAATCAAAGGTTTACACGAATCGATAGCTCGAGTCAAGCATTTTAATCATAACATCGAGATATCTGTGTATCTATGAACAATATAATTGCCTGTTACACGATACAATTATTTCGTTGAGGGTTGGTAAGTTCGTCGTTAGGTTAATATATGATATAAGTTTTCATCAAAAATCAGCATTCCGAACCGGTGGTAGATTTTCGGCTTGTCATAAGAGCCACAAGTTGTCCTACAAGAAATAAATAATTTTGAATTTTGAAAATCCCGCAACCGTTTGTAATTTTTTCCAGTTATTTAAGTTTGCCGATCTGGCATCTCTAATATAAACTGACACGGGCTTCTTTTAACCAAAAAAAGAAAAGATTCCTAAAAGATTTTTGGAGAATCAAAATTCACACGGACATATCTACTCTTAATCGACAGTAAAAGGAATAAAGAAGTTTGAAATACTTTCTATTCACTATTCAACCGCTAGTTTAGTATTAGTTCCAAATCCACGTACAACGACCAATATTAATACTGAACGTGGAATAGAACATAATAGAATAGAAAAGTTTTTTGCTGCCTAAGAAACTTTCCAAAGCGCTATTTTGATTTGTCAAGGGAATCTGAAAAAACCACTGGTTCGGAATGCCATTCCAACCGAGAACCAGCAAGAAACTCGGCGGTTGCTGATGTTATACTGTATTATTAATTTATATTCTACGAGCCCCATTTGTACACTATAATAATGTTTTACTTCAAAAGAGTCGGAATATTCTGGTTACATACGTTGTCAGAGATTTTAAATTTACGATAATTTAATTTAAATTTTGCAACCTCCCCGATTGTTTTCAACTTGCTGATAATTTACTTATCGCAATCCATTTTATTTTATTTGCATGCATAAATGTCTGTAATAATGTTATTAAAAGTAGAATATTAACTACGGCTTTGTAAAATTGTTGGTATTAAGCCTTTCTTCAGATGGGAACCGGAATAAAGGAGGTCTTAGAATTGCCAGTAGTACGAGTAGTTAAGATAATCCTAAAATAGTCATGTTTGATCTAAATAAATAACAAGAAAGTCATTAAAACTGCAAACTTTATTGCAGGTTCTATGGCTCTATGTTTTCGTTTTCTTTTTTTATATGAATTCATATTACGGTCTTGTTTAGACACAATTGTAAATACGCAAACAAGAAAGGGTTAGATTTCTTTTTTGAAAAGGATTTTTATGCTATAATCCGCCAACAGCTATTGCAGTATACTGATAACAAAATAACTCTATCCTTTTCTTGCTAATCATGAACTTTCGCAAAGAAACGCCTGATTCTATCCAATATTTAATACGCAAACAATCAAGCGGTACAGTGTGAACTAGTATACAATGCTAAATGATTATATTGAGTCATATTGTAGTAAATATACCCAGGCGGGTGGTATTGGGTTTATGTGCTAGCGATACAATGGCTAACACTGCCGTGGGGATAGCGCATCTCTAATTATGCTGTAGCGCTCAACTCTATTAGCTAAGTAATAATTTTTTATTACATTTACATTTGTACCCGTTTATACGGTCTTTTGCCCTCATCTTCGAACACTTGGAGTTCGATTTTAAAACGTCACTCTTGAGCCTTTATGTCACTCTCCAGATCATCAATTGAAAAAATCACGTCGATACGTTACTCTGTTGCTGCGTGATTCAAGGACAAATCAAGAATCAAATACTTTTGCATTTATATCACTTATACATCGCATGGTAATAATAAAACTGTGCTGAGGATTTTTAAAGAATCCGTTGAAATTCTTAGATTTTTTTTTTGATAAAGTTTAAAAATAAAAAAAAAGATACCGGCCGAATTGATAACCTCCTCCTTTTTGGAAGTCGGTTAAAAAGTAACATTTTCGTCTCCAAAATTAAAACTATCTCTGCACAATTTGGTCAAAATCGCTTCATCGGCTAAGCTATGAAAAGTACCTAGGGACGGAAAGAATTAATGTACTTTCACATTTAAAATATTGGTTTTTATAAGCCTTTTCCAAACCGAGACGACCTTGGATTCATGGCGACTTTAATATCGACAAAAACACACTAAAAGATTTTTCTTGTTAAAATAAAAGTCGATGAACTCCCCATTCTTTCTAAATGTCACCATTACAGCACTTTGTAAGAGATGTTATCACTTAAATAATAGTCCTTAGAGTCCTTAGACACCGATAGCACGATGTGAACTCTCTTTGTTAGGGCGACATGTCGGATTGAACACGTGCCCTACTGATATGTCATAGCCGCTTGAGATTACAATAGAATAAACTTAGATCACGTCAGTCTCTAAGATGTAATCAGGTCCGGTTGCGATTCCCATCATGGGCATAATTAAATAAAGAAATAAAATTAAGTAAAAATATTTAATTTCAATCAATTGAGATCATTTTAATCTTAATACACATAACTTAAAAGCTGGTAGTAAAACTAAAACCTAAAACTTAATTTGTACTGATTTCAAGTTCAAATAATGACAGCCGTATTCCATCTAAGTGGCTATCGAAAGTTGCTAAGAACTGACAAATTTCAATTTTTAATGACAAAAGTTCTTAGTTAGCAACTTTGAATAATTGTTTTCTACAGCCACTGGAATTATCAAAAATGCATAATGTATAATAAAATAAAGCAAACATAAGTGCACTTACTTTTTACTACTCCCTTAGGCCGAAATCTATACTCAATCAGTTCAGACTCAAGACAGAATTAAAGCGAGACAGATTTATGTCAGAGCATATATTTGTGTCTCGTTTTAACATCTATCTTGAGTTGGAGCTGAGTCAGAGCTAGCTCTACAGATCTCAGCATAAGTTCTACGAAACTTACTAAATAAAATTTTAAGTAAAACATTTTTCTTACCCTTCTCTCTTAATACAACCCCTAAAAAACATCCCAATTGAATCTTAGTTCGCCGTTTCCGAATAAAAGTTGTATAGAGCTCAGTTGACACGTCGCTATTTCCTTCGGGACACGTTTGAGGCCTCTCAGACAAATCTATTTAAGGCTTCACGCAATCCAATTGGGCTGCTTAGTCGAGAATTTGCTAAAACATCCTACATTTCGGCGTGGCTTTAGATTAAGGTTGCTACAATTTAATAAGTCACGACATAATCATGTTTGAGAGAAAATAACCCTTGAGTTTTTTGGATTACCTGAAGTCAGTAAGCAATAAGGCCGCCTTCGCATACATTGTTTTAAATAATTTATGTTCTTGTATCCGCTTCTTTGTACGCAGTAAATTATTTCCATCTATCCTTAAATCCATATTTCCTGAAATGATATCTTCAGATATATTTGTAGAACTATCGGTCATGTAGATTTTCTCATAGTGTTTTCTTATACCGTTGAAGCAAGGTGACTTTTGTTAAAAACGCTTATCTTCTTCTTCCTCGCGTTCGTATACTATTTTTCCCGTGTATCTGCTTGAACCTTGTTTGATGTCAGCCCATTATTCTTTTGGATTTTTGGCACAATTTAACTTCGAAAAATTGGTAGTGAAAAATTAGAGGTAGAGAAAAAAGGCGTTTCGTGAGGAGTCTTAAGCAGTGCAGTACTGCAGACAAACTTTTGTGTAAATAAAATCAGTGTGGACGGTAAAATTGTTATTTGTTCAACAGACCGACGTCATCTTTTGCATGACTAATATTTTGAGGACCTGGAGAGTGACATAGGCTACTTTTTATCCTAAAAAACAAATTTTAAAAACCTAACTTCAGGCGGACAAAATCACGGGCAAAAGCTAGTCTAATAAATAATAATATCCATCGTAGGTAGCACCAATAACAAATCCGTGGACAAAGCGCCCGCCGTGCGTCGGCAAAATGGCCGCCGTGTCCGGAACCGGAAACGGTGATATGTGACTTTGTTTTGCGTCCAAGGAATCGAGCGTGGCCTGTGGGGTTTAATGTGTACTGGGGAAAATATGACAGCTTTTTGTATGATATCCAAATACACGGTGACTTTTTTACCGTCTTACAAACGTAAACCACTAACTGTACCCAGTGTCTAAAGAAACAATAAAAAAAATAAAGATCATATTAATAAGTATGTAATATTTAAAAAATATAAACAAAAATGGTTCATTTAAATTTACTCTATAGCAAAAATAAATAAACGTGGCGTGGACAAACGTGGCATGGGCAAACATGGCGTGTACATCCTTTCAAATAAATAAAAAGAAAAATCGGTCCAGATTTGACGGAGTTATAGAGTAACGTCGCCAAAAAAAATACGCATTTAATTGAGAACCTCCTCCTTTTTTGAAGTCAGTTAAAAATAAAGTATTCCCGGGGTATTTTTAAAACCCAACTCCACGTGAAAATTAGATATAATACTATAGCGCAATAATTATTCTACTCTACCAATAACATTGTAGCAACTCGCAGCTTGGTGGCCGTGCTACACTGGGAATTAACCCCGTAGGGTCCGATGACGATGATGATCACTTCGAATTAGGCAATAACAATACAATGCACGTACGTACCTTGGACTGCTACTTGCACTCGATGATTTTCCACCACTTTCGTTAATTGATGATTTTTGCGCGCGCAGAGAGTGTTTTTCTTGCAACGGTTTTCAGAGACTTCTTTCAAAGGCCTCTTGCGGTCTCTTGTTAGTGACGTTAAGTGACACTTCGGAGTGCGTTCGCTCCAACTTCGGACGAGAACGTCGTGCATGACAGCTGATTTGCGCTGCGTGTTGTCATTGCACTAAATACGAGTGTCAAACATCGTTCATCGGAAGCGCGAAATTTAAAACAGTATCCTAACGTTGCGGTAACGGAACATTCCGCCCACCAAAATGTCTATGGCATTTTCTGGTTAAAACGATAAAATTCACTAGCAAGAATAAATTAAAAACTATAACCGATAAATGTAAAAATAATTATATGATAATACTTAAAGCTAAAGTTAAACGGTATAAGGTGATGAATAAGATAAAGAAACTACGATTTAAATCAGTCCTCTGTTGGTAGAGGACACAATTTAACCAAAGGTCGTTGTATCTGATTATTTGTTGCTGTTTTTAGCACAGCGATCCGAGTTACTCCATCAGCACCAGGGATAAGATCCGTAACACGACCGAGAGGCCAATGCAACGGAGCACGATTGTCATCCTTGATGATTACCATGGATCCTATCTTCAGTGGTTTGGAATCCTTGGTCCATTTTGCACGTTGTGTAAGCGAATTAAGCGAATTAATAACAATTGTAAAAAATTTTATTTTTTTGAAAAGAGCAACCGCCGAGTTTCTTGCTGGCTCTTCTCGGCAGGAAAGGCATTCCGAACCAGTGGTAGATTCATTGACGATTCAAAAGTGCTTGTAAAAAGTTTATTTGAATAAAAAATATTTCTATTTCTATTTCTATTTCTATTTCTAAGATATTCGTGTTTCCATCTGGACCAAAAATTCTGATGGAACGCTTGTAACAGCTGCCATCGACTGAGCCGATTTTTATTGATGTTTGTGAGATCTTCGTCGGGGACAGCCGTAAGAGGCTCCAAAGTTAAGAAATGGCCAGGTGTTAAAACTGACAGATCGTTAGGATCCGAGCTAATTGGATACAGAGGTCTTGAATTCAGGACAGCTTCGATTTGAATAAAAAGTGTTGTAAGCTCCTCAAATGTTAAGACTTGATCGCCAACGACGCGATGCAAGTGAGATTTTGCTGCTTTTATTTGTATTTCCCATACTCCTCCAAAGTGGGGTGCGGAAGGTGGGTTGAATTTGAATTCGATTTTCTCTGCGTTTGAGGCGTGTTGCATAAGAGATAATAGTTGGTTTCGAGCTCCCGTAAAATTCGTTCCTCGGTCAGCGTGAATGGTATTACACCGGCCTCGACGACCAATGAAACGCCGGAGAGCAGCGATGAATCCGTCCGCTGATAGCGTTGAAACTGTCTCCAAATGGACCGCTTTAGTTGCTAGGCAGACGAATAAGCATAAATATGCTTTGTCAATTTTTGCGCCACGGTGTTGACCAAGTTTGATTCTAAACGGTCCACCGAAATCGACGCCTACGATCGAGAACGCCTTCACTTGGTTGACACGATAAGCCGGTAGATCGCTCATAAACGGTTGTAAAGGCTGAGGATTTGTACGATAGCATTGTACGCATTTAGATATACTACGACGAATAGCACGTTTAGCGGAAATGATCCAAAATTGCTGTAACAACAGAAAGTGTGTAGTATTTATCCCTGGATGACAATAATGACGGTGTATGAAATCGATGACTAATACTGTAAGTCGATGGTCAGGCGGTAAGAAAGCCGGATGTTTTTGTTCATATTCTAAGCCTGATCGAGAAATTCTACCACCTACTCTAAGGATGCCCTGACTATCCAGAAAAGGATTGAGTTTACGAAATGGTTTAAGTAATGGTTTGTTAGCCCTTATGTTAGAAATTTCTTCGGCGAATGCTTGGCTCTGTACATGTTTCACTATCTGCATCAACGAGTTATGTCGCTCAACGTTGTTTAAAAAATTGTTTCGATTAGCATGAAGTGAATTGCGAGAGTTGTTGATGAAGCGGTTGACATAAGTCAGAACAGTAACAATTTTCTGTAACGAAGAGTGACGATTCAGCAACTCATCAATTACAGTAGCTTCATGAGCTGCCATGTCCTGCGCCCGTTCGGTAAGTAAGGCAACAGTTTTGCGTGTTTCCGCGTTTACGATTACTTCTTCTTCAGGAGATATCATTCCTTTTTGTGTCGGCCAGGTATCGTGATCTTCCGAAAGCCAACTGGGCCCCGCCCACCATAACGGATTGTGAAGAATTTCACTCGGAAACTGTCCTCGTGAACATATGTCTGCCGGATTATCACCTGACGAGATGTGATGCCAGCATTCCGTCGGAATAATATCTTGTATGTGACTTACTCGATTAGCAACGAATGTTGCCCATCGTGTGGAGGGAGAACGCAACCACGATAGCGTTATTGTCGAGTCTGACCAGAAGTAACCGCATCGAATGAAATACGAGCGAGGTAAGTGTCACGAACGAAAAGATATAAGTCCGACAGAAGGACAGCGGCGCAGAGTTCTAGTCGAGGAAGTGATATTCGCTTTAAAGGTGCTACTCTCGCCTTTGAGCACACCAGATATACTCGTACCTGATCATTCTCATTTGTTACACGTAAGTAGATGACTGCACCATACGCGATCTCGGAACTATCAGCAAAACCGTGCAATTCATATGAGCTAACGTTTTTACTAGTAAGCCGACGAGGGATTCGGAGTTGTGATAATTCCGATAGTTGAGTGCGATGGGTATTCCACGCGCGAACTATTTCATCAGGTGGAACTTGGTCCCAACCAATGCCGAGAATCCATAGTTTCTGGATGAGAGATTTCGCTTGAATAGTAACCGGCGACAAAAACCCGAGAGGGTCGAATATCCGGGCAAGTTCACTCAAAATGGATCGTTTTGTGCAAATTTGGGCTAACGATTTGATTTCGAACAGAAATGCATCGGATGTTGGATCCCATTTTAGACCGAGAACCTTTAGGATTGTTGGTTCTGAATCATCAAGGGAGACAGAACCGGCTAAGCAATCTTCTGGAGAAAGATCAGCCAAGAGTTTAGAGTCGTTACTAACCCATTTCCTTAGTTGGAAACCTCCACGATTGAAAAGGGAAATTATTTGCGATTTTGCTATTTGTGCATTCTCCAGCGAATCACATCCAGTTACCACGTCATCGACATAAACGTCTGACAACATTATCTGTTTTGCGATCGGGTAGGAGTTTCCTTCATCTTCCGCAAGCCGTTGTAAAGTACGACAAGCGAGAAAGGGAGAAGAAGCTACACCGTAAGTTACGGTATTCAGGCGATACTCCTTCAAAGGTTCGTTCGATGAAGCTCTCCAAAAGATGCGTTGATAATCACGATGATCCGGAGAAATTAAAATCTGTCGATACATTTGACGGACGTCAGCCATAAACACGATATTATGTTCTCGAAAACGCAAAAGGATGTCAGCGATATTGGGTTGAAGTTTTGAGCCGATCAATTGAGTATCATTTAAAGAACGCGAATTAAGATCCTTGGCGGACGCATCGAAGACCACGCGTAGACGAGTGGTGGCAGATTCAGGACGTAAGACGCAGTGGTGAGGGATGTAGTATTTTCCTCTTTCCAGTTCATCACTGGGAACGAGCGACATATGTCCAGTTTCTATGTAGTCAGACATAAAATCGGTATATTGCTTGTATAAGGTTAGGTCCCGCGATAGTCTTCGTTCTATTGCATGAAATCGTCGAAGAGCAACGTCACGTGATCCAAGAAATATCGGCTCAGAGTCTTCCTTGAATGGTAAGCGTAGTATATATCGTCCACTGTTGTCACGCGAGTGATCAGAGATAAATTTCTGCTCACATAAAGATTCGTCTGGAGACAACAGTCGAGCCTTTGGTAGGGACTCGAGATCCCAAAACCGCTGCACCAGTGAGTTCAATTCAATGTCCGTTTCTGACACTTGCAATAGTGTAGTTGCTGCTAAGCGTGTTTTGCCTAAAAGGAGCCAACCGAAAACAGACTTGAAAGCAGTGGGTTGATTTAAGCTTCCCTTTATGTGTTCGTCCAGCAAAGACTCTGCGAATACATCCGCGGCAAACAAAAGATCGATTGGTCCGGGAATATCGAAGCCAGGGTCAGCCAACGGTAAAGTCTTAATATGTGACCATCCTGATGTGTTAAGATTTGCGATAGGTTGATCGCCACATATTTTAGACAATACGTGGAAGTCTAACTCGAACAATGGTTTGTCATTAGTTCCAATGCTACATGTGACATCTCCTAAAATTGAAGCTGCAGCTTCACCAAGCCCACTAACAGTTGCGGCCGACCGTGATCGTTTTAAATTTAAACGTTCCACTGCCGATTCGGTAATAAAGTTACTTTGGCTCCCAGAGTCAAATAGCGCACGGAACGATTGCATCCTTCCCGATGCATCTCTGACCTGAACGATAGCCGTCGCCAGCAATACGGTTGTGTTCGACTGTGACCTTGAAACTAATGTCGATACGGGAGTGCTAGGTTCATTTGATGCCTGGCGGTGGAGTAGGGAGTGATGTTTTCGCTTACAAGTACGGCAAGAGAAAATGCTAGTACAGTTCCTTAACTGGTGAGAAGATTTTAAGCAGTTGAAGCACCAGTTCCTGTCAGTTGCAATTTTCATGCGTTCGTCAATTGATTTTTTCAGAAATTCTGGACATGACGAAATGCTGTGCGATTCGTTACAAAAGGAGCAGTTTACTGGACGTGTCGCGCCTATCGAACCACTCACTTCACCTTGACCTTCATCCGCTGCTATGAGAGTGTGCGATATCGGTACACGCTTAGATGGAGCTGATTGAGAAGATATCTTTTGTGTCGTCTTGTTCTGCTTAGTTTGTTCTGTAAAATGTGTATCGCGTAACAGAGCCTCGCATTTAGAATGTAAGAATTCCTTGAGTTGTGAATACGAGGGTAATTCGGTATTCGAATGCTTCTCTTCAAAGTCACGTCGCATGTTTGTGTCTAATTTCGATAAAAGATGATATACTAGCACGAAATCCCATTGATTAACCGGTAAATTTACTGATTTTAAAATACACAAATTTTCTTCAAATAAATCAAGTGATTTCCGAAACTCATGGGCATCTTTGAAGTTGAAGTTCACAGTTAGAATCTCCCTCCAGCAAGTGAAAGCTAATTCTCGCTTACATTTATAGCGCGCAATCAGCGCAGCATAAGCCTCGCTGTAATACTCACTGCTCAGTGGAAAAGTTTTCACTACCGTTAAAGCATCACCGCTGAGAGAAGAAATCAAATAGTGAAACTTCTCAGTATCGCTAAGAGAAGTGGAGTTGTGTATCAATGCGTTAAAAGTGTCAAAATATTCAGGAAAACGTTTTATGTCTCCAGTGAAAGTAGGAAGCTGTATTTTCGGTAACCGAACATTTGACAGTGAACTAGACTGCGGTTGAGACGCACAAGAGTCACCTTTATTTAAACTGCGGTGAATTGATATAACTTTATAGTACATTTCATCAAAAAGTTCCTGCATTTCAGAATCATGGCTTTCCGGTTCGTCTAGAATTTCCAGAATCGCAAAGTGCGCGTCTTCAAAATTAGAGGCGATTTTCTTGATTTCCTGATGATATGAGAAGAACATATCCCGCTGAGCGTGATCATTGACAGCTGAGACGCCGACCTCCAATGCCTTACACATCCGCTTATAAGCGATCGTACGTCGCCTACGTAATGACGATAAGTCTAGTGCAGTGTACTCAACATCTTGAGATTTCGATCGCGATTTCTTAAAACTCGATTTGCGAGCAGAATGTTTTTTAAATACAGACATTTTGGCAAATATTACGCTTACGTAATGTAAAACTCACGACAGTAGAGCGTTCAATCCGATTTATAAAGTAGGTACGCAAAGAAAGGTTCGTAACGAGTTAAACTCCTATTACGTATAGTGCACCACACAAGTTTTGTTGTACTTCGTATGAAAATGTATGTGAGTTACGTATAAACTTGTGAGGTGAACCGTACTCAAAGGAATGAAACTACTAGTATGTACAGTACACCACTAAAGTTTCGATGCACGTTGTATGAAGATGTACGCCAATTATGTGTGAACTTGTGGGGTGAACCGTACACACCGTACTGGATTCTCGATGCCGCGGAAGATTCTATGCTCAACCTACCCACTTTTTTATCAACGTAAAAATTAAAACAAAAATCCTTAAATTTAACTATTATAACGTTAAATACGCAGCGTTCACGTTATCCTTTTACGTTGTACGATTAATATTATTATTAAACGAGATAAAAGATTCTGTTAATAGTTACTGCAAGCCGAGTAGAAAATAAACACCGAATGCTTGAAGTGATTGTTTATTTGATCTTACAGTAGGTATATTAACACAATACTTTTCCGAAATACGATAAAATCCCTGTTCGATATGGTTCAATCTATGTAGGTTCTATCGATAATTAGGTAGATACGTTAGGTTGAGATGGAGCAACTTAGATCGCGAGAACAAATTGTTGGTTAGGATGACCTAAGTTACGACGATATTTTTAACCAGAAATACCATACACAAATTGATCGCTAAAGATAGGTGGAAAATCCCGGGTTTCGGCACCAAAAAATGTAGCAACTCGCAGCTTGGTGGCCGTGCTACACTGGGAATTAACCCCGTAGGGTCCGATGACGATGATGATCACTTCGAATTAGGCAATAACAATACAATGCACGTACGTACCTTGGACTGCTACTTGCACTCGATGATTTTCCACCACTTTCGTTAATTGATGATTTTTGCGCGCGCAGAGAGTGTTTTTCTTGCAACGGTTTTCAGAGACTTCTTTCAAAGGCCTCTTGCGGTCTCTTGTTAGTGACGTTAAGTGACACTTCGGAGTGCGTTCGCTCCAACTTCGGACGAGAACGTCGTGCATGACAGCTGATTTGCGCTGCGTGTTGTCATTGCACTAAATACGAGTGTCAAACATCGTTCATCGGAAGCGCGAAATTTAAAACAGTATCCTAACGTTGCGGTAACGGAACAAACATCGACCAATAACTTTTTTGGTTCATGTCTTTCTTTCTTTACTTAGGACGACAACGATCAAATCAAATCTATATTTCGTTATTTCGCTGTAATCTATCGCTCTATTGAAATTTCCGCCTCTAAATGGAATGATCTATAGCAGAATAAGTTGTATGATATAATTGCGTCCTTACGCTCGAGTATCTAATTTATTACTCATGCAAATATTCCGTTGGAGCCATTAATCATAAGTGGATGTTCTTATACATACTGTTTGTCACATGAGTTATGATACCATTCTGTTTTCCGTGTCTTTTTTGGTGTGTAAAATATTCTGATAAACAACTATATTGTCTATATCTATTCGTCTTTTTAACCGCCGACTATTTTTTCTTCTGTGATCGAAGCCGCCGACGCATAAACGACAGACACTCACTTACAGATAAGTTTAACGTATCTGTAAGTGAGTGTGTATCTCCCAAACGGATGAACCAATTTTGATTTTGTTTTTTATTTGAAAGGTGAATTAGTCGGGAGTGTTCTTAGCTATGCACAAAATGGCGGTTTACATATTTTTTCACAACTCCCTCAATATGGGTATCAAATGAAAGGGCTTGACTAGTAGAATACTATGACAATATTGAAATCCAAGATGGCAGCCACCACAAAATGGCGAATTAGATTTTTTTTTTAATTTCAAAAGTCGGGTTTAAATTTCCAATTTACACTTGTAACTTATTCGTACAAGACAGTTACACTGGATTTGATCATTGTCAAATCATTTTTACCTGAATACAGCAAGGCCAAATGGAAATATTAAGATTTTAGTAGTTCATGTATGTATAATATCTGCCTTCCTTTTGCCGTAGCGTTTAAATTATTAAGCCGATTTTGATAAATGAGATGTCATTCGATTCGTTATTTTAACGGATGTTACATCCAATTTTCCGTAGTCGGTTCGTTTTTAAATTTTTTCTAGTCTTTAGTGTATTTAAGTCATGTTGTTTTTTCACAAAACAATCATTAACCGTTTCCACGCTATAGCCTGTATATATCGGGAAAATAATAAAAGGTTAAACCTCCTACTCTTTTCTTTACTGTTATAAAAAGACAACAAATCATCGTCGAACAAGTTGAACAAACACAAACTCCGGAACCTTTTCACGTGTACACAAAGAGCCTTAAATAGTCCAAGAGAGTGGAAGCGAAAGTAGTTTGTCTGCGAGACTTCGATCTTTTGTCAAGTGGCGACGCGACGCGCACAAATAATAACCTTTTCGACATCAATGCTTTGATATATGAATCAGTGATAAATGCTTTTACGCACAATGTTTACCTGGAGGGTGTGTTTTGAGTGGGTGCACGATAACATTTTGAATTGATTGAATAATACTATCAGAAAATAGCTTTTTACGAGGCTTTGGGCGGGTGGAACTAGGTTCAAAGTTAGTTATCATGATCAGTAACACATCAAGGGCTCACTACTGAGCTCAAATCTCCCAGAAAAGGGTTAAGGGTATTGTGCATCATGCTGGCCTTATACGAGTACATATTGGCAGACTTACACATACCTCTGAGAATATTATAGACAACTCGCAGACGTGCAGGTCTTTCGTCATGATGCTTTTGAAGCATGTGATGTTTATTTTTTTAAACGCACATAACTCCAAAAATCCAGAGGAGAGTTAAATTGAGTTTTAAACGAGTACTTAAGACTCTATCGACTAACTGTTGCAACCTGTGTCCGGTTTGGTTCTTACAATTTGACTCTTACGTCCAAAGTTGCGTCAAAAACACTGCCACCGCGGTTCAAAACAAGAGATATTTTGGCAATAAATTCAGTAGCTGATGTTCTTTTCTAAACGCGGAATGCATCAAAGACATTATTACACTATCTTGTTTTTTGCGGCACGTCTTTGCCGGTAGGGTGGTAACTAGCCGCGGCCAAAGCCTCCCACCAGACAAACAAAATTCAGTGGACATTGCTTCGACAAAACTATGTCATTATATACATTTTCTATACATCAATGTTCTCTAAAATTTGTGCAGCGGCAAATCTAGAAATTCTAAAAGTTTGTCCGAATCAAGTTATTTAAGCGTGTAACTTTAACATATATTGGAATCCAAACACTAATTAAAATTGATAGCCTACTGACACGGATCCGTTAATGGTAAAAAATACTCTATGGGATAGATCGTGAAAAGCTACTTTCGAAATCAATTTCGATTTTCGTTCGCTAAAATGTTTACAGCGAAGAGAATTTCCCAGTACGAAACACATGCGCACGGATGCTCTGCTGGGCAGGCGCGCCCCAAGTGACGAGGGAAGGGCGATAATGAAATACCATCTAATTAATCAGCCATATCACTTGCTTTGTGAAAACATCGCGAGCAAACCAGCATATATTAGAGTTCTCTATAATGTTCTCAACTCGATGTGTGAAATATACCAATACGTATTTTTCCAGCGGTGACTATGACTTAAAACTGTGTCCAGTAGTGTGCTGGTGATAGATTTAGACAAAAGATGAATGAATGAATAGAGGCACCGATCAAGGCGCAGAGAAAAAAACTAAACCCACCCATTGCACTGAGGTCATGCCCACTTCTAATTCAACTTTATCGCTTATTTGAAGAGAAAGTGGAATTTTAGTCATTATCAGGCAGACACAACGACAACAGAAGCCTCTATTACCATCCAAATCACACGAGTCTGTTAATTTTCAAGTCATTGGAAACTTGGTTGAAAATTCAAGTATCTACTTCTAACTGTTACCTCTAAGAGTTCCTCTAACAGAGAAAATCCTTGTTGAAATCTTTACTAATGCGAAAGTGTGTTTGTTTTTGGTTTATTGGGTTGTTTTTCCTTCAATCAAGGTGCAAAAAAAGCAATGAATCGACGTGATTTTTTGCATGGGTATAGTTGTGGACCGAAAGAGTGTCATAGGCTAACCCGGAAAATGACGCGAGCGAAGCCGCGGGCATCAACTAGTTTACCCTATATTTACCTTATTATAAATCAAGTGAAAATTTATAAAACCAGGGGGTAAAAAAAAAACAATCAACACTGTCGCTCGTGAAATGCACCAAATTAAAAACTATACGATTATAACGAAGTACCGGTCCAGCCTGGCGGGTAATCAAATTCCCTCGCCTAAGTAGTGTACGGGTCAAAGTTTTTACGTGATGCCATCGAAATTACGTTAACGTTTGACGTAGATTTATCTGAGCCCCTCCAAACTATTTTAACCTCTTTTTCCGTTTTCCATCCTTTACCTTTTTACTGTAAGCTAACAGTATAGTACAAATCAATAACGCCTATCGCAGTAGGTATAATAGGCGGTGATAACAAAAAGAAGACTTGGTGGAGCTTCTATTGAGCTTCAGTGACCGGGGTGCGATTATAGGGGTCGCTTTTTCTAGTTGACTTAAATACACTTGACTGAAAAGGAACCGTAAATATTCATTTTCATTTTCAAAGTCTATACAATAGATCTATGCCAATTTAGTAATAATACATTTTCAAGTATCTTTGTTTTTTGCACTGGTCAGGTGAAGGTCATTCATGTTCATTTAGGTTAATATTTATTTTACTATCTACTAGTAGGTAGATGCCCGCGACTTCGTTCGCGTGGATTAAGGTTTATTAATTCCCTCGGGAACTCTCTTACTTTCCGGGATAAACAATAGCCTGTTATTCAAGGCTATATATTATAATCTATCTCTGTACCTTTCAGCCAAATCGATTCGGTCAATGCGGCGTTATTGAGTAACTAAAATCCAGCCATCCATCCATACACCCAATCTTTCGCATTTATAGTATTAATAGGATAAAAAAACGTAAAATACCTCGCATCGGTTAACTGCTCGGGTCATCTTTACACCACTTATCGATGTTATTCAGAAAATCAAACGATTCCTCCGGGCGCGGCGGCGCGCGACAATGGCGGCCATTGTTGGCGAGCTGTTGTGCGCGTATCCCCGGACCATTATTCATGCCATTGATTTTATATGTCAGAAATATTTTTGCTTCCCGTCGAAGAAGGAAACATATTTTTTTTTATAAATGGCCGATGCCCACGGCTTCGTCCGTGAAAATGACTCTGTTTCTTTATACACTAATTAATTTGATGTTCACTATTTCATGTTTGTATTGTACAGATACTATTAAGTGGATAGAAAACATCAGAGCTACTCCAAGCCAATGGATCTTAGCAGGTTTGAAGTCCCTTCCTTGTCCAGCAGTGCACGTTATTACGTAATTATCGTAATCGAAGACGATTACCGATATTATGGTGTGGAAAAAAGTGCAAGATGGAGTTTCATCTACAACATTATTTCTTAAGAGTACATTACACTTAAAGGAAAATAGTAACGTATAAATAACCGTTAACTTGCCCATTTCCTGTACTATTTTTAATTCCGCGGCGATACAGGGTGGTTCTTTTAATTTTATTGCAACTCCGCGCCAAGATAGTCGGAGAAAAAGAAAAGTTCCGCTGGTGATTTAGAGAGCATTATTGCCGTTCCGATTTTCTCACACTTTCTTTTTACCGAAGGAGAGTAGGTAATTTTGGTAGATTTATTATCAAAAATCTATTAGCTTAGGTAGGTACTTTATTTTAAATCGAGTCTAGTATAATGGAAATAGGTATACGTAATGTTAGAAAGAGGAAGAGTTAGTCAAATATATTTAAAATTGATATTTTGCACGTTGATTCTAAACATTGATATTGTGCACGTTGATTCTAAACATTGATATTGTGCACGTTGATTCTAAAAATTGATGTTGTGCACGTTGATTCTAAACATTGATATTGTGCATGTTGATTCTAAACATTGATATTGTGCACGTTGATTCTAAAAATTGATGTTGTGCACGTTGATTCTAAACATTGATATTGTGCACGTTGATTCTAAACATTGATATTGTGCACGTTGATTCTAAACATTGATATTGTGCACGTTGATTCTAAAAATTGATGTTGTGCACGTTGATTCTAAACATTGATATTGTGCACGTTGATTCTAAACATTGATATAGTGTACGTTGATTCTAAAAATTGATGTTGTGTACATCGATTCTAAAAATTCCTTTCATCATCATCATCATCTTTACCTCGCCCCGATTCACTAGTTTTGCGCGGGTCTCCTCTCCGCATACTTTTAATATTCACTGTTATGTACGGAAAACTCTCAACCGTGCAAGTTAGATACCTCACGATATCCCATTGGAAGTATATAATACATAATGTAAGTAACGTAAATGAAAAGCTAAAATAAAACTCGCTCCGAAGTTCACTTCAAGCAAGCTCACTTCACCTTTTCAAATGAGGGATATGTTTGACATAATTGATAACACAAAATAAGATGATAGAGAATAGATAGGACTCCTATTTTGCACTAGTTTTTTCAAAATACTTTTTTAGCGTCATAATAACTATCTGTATGCCAAATAGGCTGATCCGTCCAGTGATTTGAACTGTGCGTTGACAGATCAGTCAGTCAGTCAGTTAGTCACCTTTAGATTATGACGAGTGTCATCACCATTCCAGTCTTCTTTACCTGTTCCGTAATTCGTAAACCAAGATAAAGTGAGTTTGCTTGCTTTTGGATTGAGTTTGTACTTTACCTGAGTAGCCCTGCTGGCTGTTTCGTGACCCCGTAGTGCGTAAAGTCCCTAAGTCCCGCTACGGATTAGAAGAAACCTCAATTCTTTCAATATAACTAATGCACGAGCATTGATTTAGTGTTTGCTACTTTTTACACAACTCCCCGCACTAAAGCCTTCTCGGCGGAGGATTAGTTAAATTGCTTCTATTCCTTACATCTATAAATACTATTATTTTTACATTTCACCACTAAAATAATTTACTTTACCCAGGACCTTATGTAGGTATTTTAATAATGTGTAACTTATACTTATGTACTTTAACGTGTGCATACTTATGTACTTTAATTTCGTTATTATTGCTTTATTAGCAACCACCAACCGATAGAAATAGCAGCCAATTGCCAATCAGTCATGAATAAAAAAGAAATTACCTCACATGAAATAGATTTTACGGAAAACGAGAAATGCGACCAAATCTCGTTCCAAAAACAAGATATAGCCCTATAAAAAGCTCATAAGCAATAATAAAAGGTAGTATAGACCGTAGATATCTCGCAGTAGATTAAATAACTCCGATTTATTACGTGCTCTGAATGTCTTACGGATAAATAGTGGATGCTGTACCAAGAATACAAAATAGTTTTTGGCCAAATCCTCCCGCGTGCGGCGTTCATTCTAACATGTGGCTTCGATAAATCTACAGAACAATATTTAGTTGTGATTAATCCATTGCTGGTTTCACACGGGTACTACAATATTCTGTTTGATAGAAATGGAGTAATGGATGATGATTTTAGTGGCAAAAGGAGCAATGTGCAATATGGTATGAATAGTGATGTGTGCCAGAAGGGTGGGTGGAAGAAAAATTAAATTAGTAGTTCCAGTACAAGTTGGAGCAAGTTGTGATAAAAGTAAATACAGTGGAGGCGATCACGCTTTGTTTGTTTCGATATTTTCCCCTAAAGTTATCCACTTCTCCGGGCGATTATATTTGTTAGAAGTTTTGTTTTGCGCCAGTGTGTTATTACGTTCAGGTTCGTGTTAATTATTTTTTTGCAAGTATTCTCGTGTCTGCGTGATTACCTCGAGATTTCAGGTAAAGGAACAATTAGGTAAAATAAAGAGGGAATTACTAATGATTTTCTATGTTGTTTGAGTATTATTAATCACACATAAAAAAGCGATAATAGCGTAGTGGTTTCGGTTCGGTTTCGGTTTTCGCTAAAATATCACTTGTTGAAGGAAACGATGGGTTGTGATGAATCAATGAATGAAATCAGTTTAAAGAACTGTTAACGACACATTGCAGTTATCAATCTACTTACCAAAGTCCTATAATTTTGTTCCAATGTAATATTATAACTAATTTTAGCCTTGAAGGGCTATTGGACCATAGGCGTAGTGTAAAGTTCAACATCCAACGGGTTCGATTCCCAAGATATGTGGCTTCGAACCCAACCGGTTATTTTGATATGTATGAGTAATTGAGTAATTATTTATTCGGATTTGAAAGTTCTTGAAGACACTAGACTATAACGACTCAATGAGAGCTATAGTTAGTTATAGTTAACTGAGTTCTACAAACATATCACCATTCGCCATTCGCCATACGATGCGAACGGTACTTCGTCGTATTGCTATAAAGCCGTCGGGTGATCGTCGCTAAACATTTTTATAGCGCACTCAGCGCTGTCGTAAATCATAGGCCAGTTTACAGTGAGCTTGTAAACCGAAGGTTTACGATCGCTGTACATCGCCCTAGAGAATCACTGGAATAACTTTGCAAAATCATAGCGGATATCTTGAATGTACATCATAAGTATTCAGAAATTGAAATTAAAAGATATTTAACTTATTCCATTCAAGTAGATTTGCAACTTTATTTGTGTCTATGTATGTGTATGAGTATCTGTGTGTGTTAACTCTAACGATTTTAATAAAGGTACCGTTGGGTTTGTCTCTTACAAATAAAAGTACAAGCTGAATTGATCAAATTCGATAGACTCAACTTAATTTTTCTTGTCATTTTGCATGTTTATTAATACTTATTTAATTTTATTTTATTAAATGTTTATTAATGCCCATTTTACTTATGAGCAGCTCTTCTATAATATCTACAATGCTGCCATGCTCGCGCACTGTAAATCACCACTCAACACTGTTAACTCTGTTAACACGAGCCGGCGTGTTTACAGACGCGTTGAGAGCATCGTTCATTAGCTATGGCTACATTATATTTACATTTAAATTTTAATTAATGTTATTCTTCATTGCACAGACTTTTTGTAATTTATAACTAAATCTTCTATAATATTATCTACAATGCTGTCCCGGCTCGCGAGTTAATCTCTAATTAACTCTGTTTACACGAGCCAGCGTGTTTACAGACGCGTAGAGGGTGTCGTTCATTTGCTATGGAAATAATAATATTATTATTTTCCTATTTTATTAGTGTTATTTTTCATCAGACAGAATTTTTCATGACTTTAGAATGACTCTTCTATAATATCTACAATGCTGCCATGCAATAGCTCGCGCGCTGTTAATCACTTCTCAACACTGTTAACTTTGTTAACACGAGCCGGCGTGTTTACAGACGCGTCGAGGGCGTCGTTCACTTGTTATGGCCATATATTGCCTTTTCATTAGTGTTATTCTTTCATTAGAAAGACTATCGCTGCTTTTGAATGACTCTTCTATATCTAATATCTACAGTCTGCCCCCATTCAGATGTAAATCACCACTCAATATATTAAATCTGTTAACACGACCCAACGTGTTTACAGATGTGTCAAGGGCGTCGTAACTCGTACATTTAACAATTATTTGTTAGTTGTTGCAATTAACATAATATTCGTAGGGAACATCGTCATTTTATTAGCTTTAGTCTTTTAAATAAGTCTACAGTTTGTCGTGAGCTTCTTCTCAGAATAAGGCGCTTCATAACCTACGTACGACGATTTAAGTCACAGGACCTCGTTACCTAAGACGTGTTCAGGTCATCCTCGTCATTTCAACTGCTACATGACTATACATAGGACCCGTGCAAAAATCGTAATAAAACCTTGGTAACAAAACGTCTATCGGTTTATTACGCTTTAGCTTCGCGACTCGATATCGGTTTTCCTACAAAGGTCTGCACCCCCCTGCACCCCCTTAACTTTTGAATTTACGTTTCCACCACTACTGGGATTCTAACTCTAGAACAGGCGAACGAAATATCTCTCCAGAGGTCATCGGAAAAAATGCCTCCGAGACAATTCCTAAATGAAACTCTTATCTATATTCAACTATTAACTGTCCAATAAACATTTTTCGCATCCATGACCCCAGTACAAATTATCCTAATGCGCGTATATCTGGGGCATAACGAGTCACTCACCTGGGGACGAATCGCCCCAATTCCACGCGACAAATTACCCAATTACCCAAATAAATTACCAACTCGTTCCTACGAGAAACTATCTTTTCATAAGGGAACAAATTTCCCAAATTATATGTGAATAGGCTCTTTACCTTTCTACACGAGGCAAACTTTTGATGCCTTCTTTGCGATAGTAAAATAACTTGATTGAGCTGATTGAGTTAAACAATGTTGAATCAATAAGGTTACCGGATTGGTGGGTCAGTTATACCGGTTGAAATTTTAATGGTTGTACTCCCTGAAAGAGGTGAATGTGCTCATGAAACTGAATAACTTTCCCCAGGGAACATAGGTCAAAATATGAAAAAAAAATTGGACCCTCCATACAAACTTGACGATCAGCTGATTGATTTACTATGGGAGGTCCAAATTTTTTTTTCATATTACGACCTATGTTCCTTGGGGAAAGTTGTTCAGTTTCATGAGCACATTCACCTCTTTCAGGGAGTACAACCAATGAAATTTCACCGTGTATAGGTACATAATGACGACTTACGGTGCTCTCTGGGACCTATTAAAACGTATTAAACGTATAAAAAAATGCCATTTTTCTTTTTTATTTCTTAACTAGTCTCTAAAATATAGAGCTTTTAAGTTTCTTGTTAGACAAAGAGAGCGCTACTAAATCATGACGTCACCAAACTCTCTCCATAGAAAACGTTTTAGAAAGAGACGGATATAGTTGCACCAAAACAGTTTATAACTTACTTTGTTTACAAATATTATTCTTACGTGATGCTTACGTGCTTACATGTTACAGTATCGACTGTAATGAATGAATATCCACATTTTGACAACATTCAAATACCCAATTGCTGACTTGTGTTACCGTTATTTATTATACGAGTAATGCGCTGCCATTACCAGGGCATTAGGTTTATTTCAAGTTTAAAAGATCTGTCAAGCAACATAGGCTACTTTTCATTCCGAAAAAAAGAAAATGTGTTTTAAAAAACTGCCTCTACGCGAAGTCTCGGGCAAAAGCTAGTGAAATTATATCGAGCAATGACCACCGATTTTCGTATGCGATATTTTTACCTAAATTGAGTTTTTAATTACATATTTTAAATAATTATTTTATATCTTAAACTAAAATGTCGCTTACTAAGAGTCGGCGGCCATGGATATAACTATCAGTATAGAATTAAGTCTCTCAATTTTAACTCACTCTATTCCTACAATAGAGTTACTGTAAGGAGTGTTCATCGCGAGTATTCGGTGATCGATAAGCCGCAGGTGTCTCGATGTGATGTATGATGCTATCACTCACCTTGACGCTGTTACTGATAGTGACGTAACAGTGTGTTAAGTATACCAAACTGTGTTGCAAAATGTAACATTATATTATAACATTGAAAATAATAAGAACTGTTGAGTTTTTCGAATGTGGCAAATATTTGTCACATGTAAAATAGAATAGAATAGAAGAGAAATATTTTTTATTCGAATAAACTTTTACAAGTGCTTTTGAATCGTCGATGAATCTACCAATGAAGTTTCAAAAATGCAATACAATCAGGCAGACAAAAGTAGACCCATTCCCGTTGGTGGCACCCGTTCACGAGCATGTCGCATGATCCAGCCGTTGCTTCCTCAACCATATTTGAGGGAACGTAACAACCCGCACCACACGACACCACCACAGAAATGTTTAAAGAGAGCATGACATACTTAGGCTTATGTTCCTATATATCTTCTCGAATCGAGTTGTACCAATGAGCACAAGGCTCTTTAAAATAAAATAGAAGACGCCGCGCCGCGCCGGCTAAATCAGGGAATAAGTCAAGTGTGAACTTGTAACTTTTAATGGTCGCCATCAAAAAACAAGAAGTATGAAAGTCGAGAAGAACAATGAAAGTTAATGAAACAAACACAATTAAGCAGGAAATAATGAACCCCTTTATTGCAACACGTAGAATTTGAAATAAGCCCGAATAAAACGATTAAAATACAAAACTTAGATCAGCTCGCCTTTCTGCTAATGATGTGGTCCGAGGTTAAAGCGATAAGCGATAAATCTAAATCTAGTTGCCTTTTAAAAAGATTGCCTACCTACCTACCTAGTTTCTTCGCTGTGAAAATATCGCCCCTATTGTATCACTATAAAGAGGTGCTTTTATAAAATAACTTATAGATTTTTTCTGAGAATTTACTTTCCGGAGTTTATAGCTGCTTGATTGGCCGACACTATCAATATAAACCTACTAAAACTTATGCTAAAGTGTGTCTGTTTGTTCTTCATTCACAGCGCAACGGAGAAACAGTGTGATTTTTCGCATGGTTATATCAACATAGAATATTTTTCAATTTCAATTTTAATTTCTTTATTGCGCGTTACAAATAAAAATAAATGGACAACCAAACTCTGCTTAAATACAGCATGCAATATTAAAAATTTGCTTAATCTATTGCATTACAATTTTATTTGAATGTCTAATATAAAATTTCTTATTAAATTTCAAATGTTCATAATTAAAAATTTTCCATAAGGTAATCACTGGTTGGAAAAAATATTCTTTGTATGAAACTGGTTTCGTACGCGGCCGAAGGGGTTTTGTCTAGCAAAATTTTTTTTATCTATTTTTTAAAAAGTGGTATTTCCTTTGTTTCTATAATATGTCTAGGCAAATTTCTAGGGAAATACTAATTTCCATCCCAGAAAAATAACTGTGCAATTTTAAAACCTAAATCAAGACTGAAGAAGTTAGGCGAAAATATACTTATATAAAACAACTTTCAACTTGTACCACGGATGAAAACTTGCTTGAGACAATAACGCTGTTTGGCAAACTCCATCCCATCAATTTTATTGTATAAGTTCAGGCAAGTTCGCCGCGCGCTGCTCGCGTCTGTAGCGACGGCGCTGAGGCTATGTTAATTAGCTATCGGCGATATTCCACCATCTTATATTATGGAAATGCTTTAGATCTTGATTATTCCGCATTTGAAAATTTGGATGGGAGTCAAGATCTTTTATTACCTCAAAATTTGTTTGTTTATTGAAAGCCTAATGGTTAGGTCTGTGGTCTACAATTCAAGAGGTCTTTAGCCTTAAATTTTTTTATTCGAAGACAAGATAGTCCTTGACTGCGATTTTACCGAATGGTATAAGTGACGATACAGTGTAAGATAGTAGCGGGCTAACTTGGACGGGGTATAGCAGTGTACATTCAACATATAACTCTTATTGGTTTCTAATCGCCATCTTGCCGAGACGCTAAATCGCTTGACCACATCTTTGACGGCAGGGTGGTAAGTAGCCACATCCAAAGCCTCCCACCAGACCAGATAAACCAAGTTATAAATTCCCAAATTATCTCCGCCGGGAATCGAACCCGAGACCTATCAGTTCTACGCCACTACACCAAGGAAGTCGTCAAAAATCCTTTCTTTGAGCATGAACCTTTCTATATTGCTCACGTGTATGTACCCGAAGTGATAAATACATAAACGTCTATCGTTCAAGTAAAGAACATATCTGTCTATCTAAGCGAGACGTGCGCAGAAAAAGCAAGGATTGCAGGATTAAGGAATGAAGCAAGCGGCGCGCGGAGCCGAGTGTCTAATCCCTGGTGATGGATCGCTGACCCCAATCTGTTTTTGCTCGAGTGAACCCGGTTTTTGCATTCGTTTCTGTCGACCCCTTTTAAGTAAGTTTTGCTTTTGTTGGTGTCTCTGCCGATGCCGTGACTTTGAGAGAAGAATCTAAGATTTCTAATACTATTTCCTTTTAAATATTGGATATAGTCAGGCGTTACTTTGCGGAAGTTCATGATTAACAAAAAAAAAAATGTTAGAATTATTTTGCTGTAATCCGCCAACAGAAAAAATCAGTATGGTCAAACATGCAGTTACAAGCTAAGCACCGCTTACCTCCCCAACCAAGCAATAAAGCAAAGCTCCCAAGCAAGCAATGCCACCACCACTCACGTGCACCACCACACAAGCCTTTTATACTATTCTCGACGCACGTTTCGCCCCGACCCCGGAGCATCCTCAGGAGATGTCGACGTTACAATGCTGTATTGTCTAGTGCTGTGTTGTTTGTTGTATTGTACTTTCTTTTTCTCTTAAATATGATTGAAGTATTTGTCTGTGATTTTGACGACTCTGTAGCGTAGTGGTGAGCGCCGTAGTCTTATAGGTGGGATGTCTCCGGTTCGATACCCAATTGGGGCAAAATCGAATTTTATAATTTCAGAATTATCTCTGATCTGGTGGCATTTGACAGGACATACACAAAAAGATACAGGACTATGCAATACTCACTGTAAGTTGTTTATTATCCATGATCTTATTGAACACTAGATGATGCCCGCGACTTCGTTCGCGTAGTTTAAGGTTTTTTATTCCCGCGGGAACTCTCTTATTTCCCGGGTTAAAAAGTAGCCTATGTGATATTAATCTATCTCTGTGCCAAATTTCAGCGAAATCGGTTCAGTCGTTGCGATGTGGTCGAGTAACAAACATCCATACATCCAAACTTTCGCATTGATAGGATTTCTTTAGAATAAAAAGCGGCCAAGTGCGAGTCGGACTCGCCCATGAAGGGTTCCGTAGCAGCAATGATTTATGATTTATGACGTATTAAAAACAAACTACTCACTAGATCTCGTTCAAACCAATTTTCGGTGGACGTTTGCATGGTAATGTACATCATATATTTTTTTTAGTTTTATCATTCTCTTATTTTAGAAGTTAGAGGGGGGAGGGGACACACGTTTTACCACTTTGGAAGTGTCTCTCGCGCAAACTATTCAGTTTAGAAAAAAAAATGATATTAGAAACCTAAATATCATTTTTGAAAAATATCCAAAAATATCCCACACAAATGGGTTTGATGAAAAAAAATTTTTGAGTTTCAATTCTAAGTATGGGGAACCCCAAAATTTATTGTTATTTTTCTATTCTTGTGCGAAAATCTTAATGCAGTTCACAGAATACATCTACTTACCAAGTTTCAACAGTATAGTCCTTATAGTTTCGGAAAAAAGTGGCTGTGACATACGGACGGACAGACAGACAGACAGACAGACATACAGACATGACGAATCTATAAGGGTTCCGTTTTTTGCCATTTGGCTACGGAACCCTAAAAATGGCACGTTGATACATAAAGGTTCACCTACCCCGCTCTAGGATGTTGCAGCTGTCAGGAGATAGGCATAAACCGTTTACATTTGCCAACAATTAAACAGAGGTGGATGTTGAGAGAGAATGCACATACAAACATTATTATAGATGCAGCCATCTAAAGAGGTAACCTACTTATAAAGCCTGATATACACAAAATTCAACTTCTAGAAGTTTTAACACTGCGTATGGGTGCGTAGAGATGGTTACAAACGTTACACTACTGTTATCTTAGGCAGAGTTACTATTATAGTAGTGAAAACCCACCACTAGGTGTAGGAATGACCTCATGTGAGTCACTGACAGCAACTGAACGCAAGCGGCACACGATCATGTTCTGTGGCGATTCTTACAAAACACCTCTATGTCCAGCTGTGGATGTCTAACAGTTCATATTTTTTTATTCGATGACAAGATAGTCTTTGACTACGATCTCACCTAATGGTAAGTGACAATGCAGTCAGATGCTAGCGGGCTAACATAGTAGAGCTACGGCAGTTTACTCATACCCCTAATCGGTTTCTATATACCATCGTGTCGGAACGCTAAATCGCTTGGCGGCACGTCTTGGACGGTAGGGTGGTAACTAGCCACGGCGAAAACCTCCCACCAGACCATTCCAGAGACAATTTAGAAATTATAAATTCCCGAATTGCCCCCGCCGGGAATAAACCCAAGACCACCCAGTTATAAGACTACAGTGCAGATTATGAATATGGTCAAATAAGTTCCCACTTAATTACAATATGGGGTTATTCAAGGGGCGAACCAATAAGTTCCTAAAAAGCCGGCAACGCATCGGTGGTACCTCCGGTACTACAAGTGTTCATGGGCGGCGGTAATCAATTTACATCAGGTGACCCGCCAGCACGTTGCCTGCTATTCATATTAAAAAAATATATAATATAGTTATACAGTCATATTAATTATGTACGTAGTAAAACTCCTAACACGTGTACGCGCGCCTCCAGTATGCCATCCTGTAAGTTTCAGAGGTGTTTGTTGAGAGGATGCGCATACAACCATAATAGCCGGCCACTAGATCTAAAGCTAAGCTCTGGCGACCTTAATGGAACCCACTCACCGTTTGTCCACTTCCCGCGGGACTATTCTGGAGGACGAAAATGATATACGTTTTAATTAAATTATTATAGATAAAAATTTAATCTTTTACCAAAAATTAACCGATATCGGTACTCAATATCAAATAAATCAGTCAAAGAAAGTGGAATATAAACCGGTTAATTAACGTATACTGAACATTATGAAATTGCTCTCTTTAATATACTGTAACCGACACGATTTTGGTTCGTTCCATTAATTAACCGGTGAACTGAAGTATAATATCATTATTTTGATCAACAATCGTCCTTATTTTATCTGAAGGTAATAAACCTAAATAAATTTTTAAATGAAGCAAATTAAAATTCAATTAAGTTTGTGTAAAGTATGAGAACCATGATCTAATGGTGTAAAAAAAACACTTCGATCAACAACAACAAAGAGTTAGATATAGATATTATATCTATAATATAGTTAGGTAAGATAGATTAGTTTAATCATTAAATCCGGAATAAGGCTTCGTCCAGAGCAATTGAGTTCAGCAATCACTTTATGTGACGTGACGTATGTATTAACCCTAAATGCAATGCCATTAGGCTGTCTAGAGTTCATGAGTGTCAACTAGTGAATCGAGGAGTATTTCACGTAGTTCAACCTAATTTCAATAAGACCTTTTCCAGATAACACAACCATTAATAATTTTACTTACGTCTTTAGTTTATCCATCTACCAGCTTTTATCCGCGATTTCATCTGATAGACGTCCACCATTTTATTTATTTTGCGTCTTGCGTCGTCTGCATCCAGCGTTTGATGTGATCGGCCCTAGACTTGGTCCAAGTGGAAAAAGTTTAAAAGATTTCATGGGAACCCCTTGTTTCACAATATGAAAATGTAGCTTATTTTTTAATTTAGGATAAAACCTATCTTCGTTCCAATTTTTAATAAAAATTTCAGCCAAATTGGTTCAGTCATTGAGGCGTAAAGGAGTTACAAATATTCCAAATTTTAGTAAGATTAGGTACCAGTGAGTGTTTTGCGATTTAAGACAATGCCCAAAGCGCTGATTACACTGCTCCTAATTTGCCACCTCAAGTTTCTCAATGGCTATAAAATAAGTGTGATCAGAGTAAGGCCACATTACTCAGTCAGTCAGAACAAATAGTCCAACTCGGGGAGGCGACACGACGCACGCATTAGCGCAAGAGACTCTCTCCGCTCGGAGAGCTCTCCGTGAGCCACGCGTGCCCAATAGAGAGAGTGCAGGTACGGCCATACTGATCCTATGAGATTATCTTGATTTACTGTGGTGTTGGAATGCGTCTTTATGCTATCTACGGGAAAGTAAAGCAAATTGGAACTAGTTAAGTTAGACTCCTTGGATAATAATCAATTTAACTCATTATTTTTATTATATAACCTCACTGACAGTGAACCTCGGGCCTGCTCATAAGATGATTTCCACTTGTGCATGGAATGTTTTAAAAGATTTTAAACGGTAAACTAAGTGTTCTCGAAGGAAGGTTATCGAAATATCGAATGAGCGCTGCGGAACGGTTAAAAAGTTAAATGTTAGCAATTTGCGCCTTGTGGAAAAATATCGTCCAATTACAACTTTTTTATAAAATTCGAAGTAAAAACCTGTCGGGCAACTAACGTCGGGAATATTGGCGTAAAATAAAAGCTACGCTGAGTTTCAGACGGGGCTCCTAAATGCGAGAATTAACCATTATAATATTATTCTCAGTTTATCCTTACTATTCTTATTTTTTAATTAATTAATAAGGACTGAACCGACTTGGCTATTTGGCACAGAGATAGGTTATAATCTGGATTAATCTATATATATAAAATTCAAAGTCCTGACTGACTGACTGACTGACTGACTGACTGAGATATCAACGTACAGCCTAAACTACTGAAGTTAGAAACTTGAAATTTTTACAGTTGGTTCCTTTTATGACGTAGGCGCACACTAAGAAAGGATTATTGGAAATTCCACCCCAAGGAGGTTTCAAGGGGTTTGAATAGGGGATGGAAGTTTATAATATGAAACTCCGTCATTTTTCAAGCTTTTTCCATCAAAGTTGGTATTTGAGCTTTCAGTTAAAAATAAAGAAGTACGTGTGTCACAGTTTTTGAAAATTCCACCCCAAAATCTAATTCCACGCGGACGAAGTCGTGGGGGCAAAAGCTAGTACGAAAATAAGAGAGTTCAAGCGAGAATCAAAAAACCTTAATCCACGCGAAGTCGCGGATTTCAACTATCAACTATCCTTACTTCCTTGCTAATATTATAAATGCAAAAGTGTGGTTATTTGTTGGTTTGTCCTTCAATCACGCCGCAACAGAGCAACTGATTAACGTGATTTTTGCATGAGAATGGTTGAAGACCGCGAGAGTGACATAGGTAAATAATCTGATGTGATGTGAAGTATGATGGTTCAACATAATTTAAGTACAGCAAGTGCCAATTACACACAGTTTTAGGGCGAAGTGAGAGTTAAATAATAGTACATTATTGCAAAGGCAGGGAAGTAGGCAATTGCAGGCCTAGTATGAGTTTGAAGGCCGAGCCGTAGGCGAGGACTTCACTAAACACGAGACAGGCAATTGCCATTTCCCGCCGAGGCATCTATAGTGCTTTTCTCAAAAGAATGCAGGGAAATAAAACACTTTTTATATTATACATCCAAATCCATCCGCCATTTTGGTTTAAATCTGGTGGAGTAGGTACAATCAATCTCCATTTCACTCTCTGAACCGTTGGAACTCATTTTGATTATTATTAAATTTATATTTATTAAGTAGGTATGTAAATAATAAATCAAGACGAATTTTCAGCTTTACCGCCAATTTTTTTTTATTATCTGTGCCGACAGGCAAACGTAATGATGACAAAGCTCCTGCAATATTTAAAAAAAAAAATCAAAAACTGTTTCGCGGAGCGTTGTAATGTTCCAAATTCAAAAAACGCTCCTGGAATGGATTTGATTTTCTTTGTCCGACAATTCGATACTTCGCGTGTTCTTTTTTCAAAAATAATGACAATATTTCCATGCATGTTTGAGAAAATAAAATTAGTTAAAGACTTGGCTGCACGTCCTCGACTGGTTCCATCCAGACCGTCTTCCTCCAGCAATCGGAAATTAAACGCAGCCGTATCACGATCAGTTTCGTGGCCCGCTCGGCACCTGACGCGTTAATGCGCCTTGATGAATGTGGCTCCGTGACAGCTCGGATTACGAGCTGAAAACAGCTGCCCGGAGTCCGCGCGACGTGGCCTACTAACGGCGTGACGTCACAACATGGCGCCCGCTAGCAGCAGCATCAGCACCGAACATCTTTTTTATTCGATCACTGACCTGTATAATAATAATTAATCTATGATTAACGATATGTAGGCTGCTGTCATTCTTTTTTTGGACCTACTTGATTGCCACCATTTTGGCGCTGTAAACAGTACGAGTGCCCAAGAAACTAAAATTAGTGAGGGCATTAATTGACAACTGTTAGGTTACTTTTTGGTATTGCCTGAATCCCTTCAGAGATACCCGCATGTCAAATATGGCGCTTCAAATTGATCCATACTTTAAGCTGTCATTTGCAGAGAAACAGCCAACCCAGTGTATTTTTTTTTTTTCATATTTTTAGCTATCAAACGCGCAGGCGGATCACCTGATGTTAAGTGATTACCACCGCCCATGAACATTGTAGTACCTGAGGCACCACCAATGCGTCGCCGACTTTTCAGGAATTTGTTGGTCCGCCCCTTGAATAACTCCATGTTGTAATTTAACAACGCAGAACACCGAGGGAACACCACTACAGGAATTTGGTAGATTTGCTTGTCGAGCTCTGTAGACTACTAGCTGATGTTGTGAAACTGAAGTTGCAAAAATTGTGGCATATTTTTAGAAGAATCGATAGAAGTTGGGGTCATTGGCAGAGCCCTCACTAGGTGATATCAAATTAGTGAATATTACTTCAAGAACCCTAAGTCTAATAGACGTTATTAGTTGACGGTGACAATAAAAAAATAATGATGAAACCTTTTAAAAATCCGGATGGTTTTCATCCGGTGAAATGTTGATGGATGAATGTGGCTCAGATTACGAGCTCAGCACGGCTGCCCGAATTCCGCGCCGCCACCGGCGACGCCACGTGGCGTTCGTACGTGGCGTGGCGTAATCATATCAACCAGTTGCTCCGTTGCTGCGGGATTAAAGGAAAAACCAATAAACCAATCAACAAACACACTTTTGCACTTAGGAATACTAACGTAGTATGAATAGAAAAATTTCTGAACTTAAAATACATGCTAGAAGTAAAACAAAATAAATTAATTGTGTAAGGGAAATCTGTTGTGAATAAAATAAGTTTCCATTCATTAAAAAGACAAATAGCGCTAAACGAATCAACATTTAGGATAAGCGCGCACTATGTAATTGTTGTGTTTTATGCCAAAACCATTCAACCCAGTGCAAAATTTTGTAAAGATCAGTTCAGCAGTAAAAACCTTTTTACGTTCTCATCTGGTAACAGAAAGACATACATTCTTATAACAATTTTATAGATGTTAAAGTTTTACTTTATTATTATCTTTAAGAAAACTAACATTTTATGGTAGCATGGTAGGATGGTTCCATGAAATTTGCTCCGCAGTGTAAACTAGGAACCGCCAAGCCGTAAGTAAACCGCAGTGCGCGCTTGACCTTATTTCCAAAAAGTGAAAAGTTAAAAATCGTACTGTGAAACATTTTCACAAAAAGGCGAAGTTAAGCAACGGGAATGGAGCGGGCTGTAAAGCTGACGTTCTATAGGGAAGCCGCGAGGAAAATGAAATAATCATGATAAGGAGAAAAAACATTCTTTTCAAAAAACTGACTTCAAACGCCACTAACAAAATATAAAAATGATTTTAGTTTGTACACGTTTTTTGAAGGCGGGTGGCTTAAATAGAAACGCTGAAACCAATACGCGATGCTCACCTGACTTCAATAAATCTGTTTCCTATAAGTTACCATTAGGTGAGCGTCGCGAATCGATTGCATCATTTCTAGTTAAGCCCACCCGACTTCAACAAACGTGTACATATACGGCTATTTTGCGTCAACAATTCTCGTTTTGTAGTATAGAAAGAACATTAATGGTGAAGGAATACATGGCGAGAAAACACGTGGTACAGATTACAATTGGCGCAGTCGGTAGGACAATTATAATATTTGAGTTAAACTTCAATGTTATTGAACTCATGTCTGATTTATTGTTCTTAACATAGTTGATATTTATGTTGAGATTTATTTTAAAACTACCTTAATATACAAATATGATAGCCTAGAAAATGTGGTGTTGATGATTTTTCCCGCACATTTTGACGACCTCCTTGGCGTAGTGGTGAGCACTGTAATCTTATGACTGGGAGGTCTCGGGTTCGATTTTCGGTGGGCAAAATTTGGGAATTTATAATTTCTGGATTATCTCTGGTCTGGTCTGGTCTTGCTCTGGTAGTCAAAGCCGTGACGCTAAACGATTTAGCGTTCCGGCATGATGGCGTGTGGAAACCGATTAGGGGTATGGGTTGAATCTACATTGCCATACCCCTTCTATGTTCGCCCGCTACCATCTTAGACTGCATCGTCACTTACCATCAGATGAGATCGCAGTAAAGGACTATCTTGTCGAATAAAAAAGAACATCTCCGGTGGGCAGCCAGCCCGGAGCCAGCACTCTATTAAATTATTCCGGCTCGCCTACTCATCGTGGCGCCGTAATGTTACTACTCGTAGTTGTCAAAAGAGACCGTTGGGAAGGGGCTTTTATTTTTTGTCTGTGGTCAAGTACCCTCTTTTTCGCTTCATTCTACCTCTGTTATGCTTTATGATTCTGATTCATTCCTATTAATACTGAAGAGGTAATTTATGATACCGGTACCGTGTTTCCGTTAGTCAAATCCAGTTCAATTCCATTAGAATAGAATAGAATAGAATAGAATAGAATAGAATAGAAATATTTTTTATTCAAATAAACTTTTTACAAGCACTTTTGAATCGTCAATGAATCTACCACTGGTTCGGAATGCCTTTCCTGCCGAGAAGAGCCAGCAAGAAACTCGGCGGTTGCTCTTTTCAAAAAAATAAAAATTTTACAATTGTTATTGAAACTATGCTATGTATTCAGTGCTTCCACGACGAATTTTCCTGAGTACAATACAAGTAAAAATAAATACAATACAAATAAATACAATTAATTTGTATTAATAATTAATAAAATAGAAAGAGAAGGTATTCGTTGTTTTATGTTTAATACTTGAAATGGGTAACAAAGTTCCAATGGATACTAAACTAGCTTTTGCCCGCGACTTCGCTCACGTTAAGTTCGATTTTTCAAACGTCTATTTTATCGGATGCCTACGTTATTATAGACATCTGTATTATCCGTCTAGTGGTGTGAGCTGTGTGTTGATAGATCAGTCAGTCAATCAGTTAGTCAGTCACCTTTTCCTTTTATACATTTAGATTTAGAAGACTTCGCGTAAGCTGTGGGTATATAAAAATTATATTTACATAATTTCAATCCATCTTCGTCGGCCCACTTCTGGCAATTTTAAGGGTTCCGTATCCAAAGGGAGCCAAAGATACTCTATTACTAAGCCTGTGCTGTCAACGGGCTGTATTTCATGAACCATAATAGGTATTACTTTAAATTTTCACAGAATGTGTACTTATTTCTATTGCCTGTATAACAACAAAATACAATAAAAAAATTTTTTAAAGTTGATATCTCCTGAGGATACTCCGGTGTCGGGGCGAAACGTGCGTCGAGAGTAGTATAAAAGTCTTGTGTGGTGGTGCATGTGAGTGGTGGTGGCATTGTGTCATGATTTTATAGAACTACCGATATAAACTAGATTCTGAATTGATTTATAGAATCGGTAAATTATGAAAAGTAGTATTATAAATACAATTATTGTAATAATTAGCATGGCCACACTTAAAAAGCGGGCCACACTAAATTCGCGATGGGAGGGGTAATTACGGTCACGTGGGACGTTAGCCGAGCGCTCGTGACAACAGAGCAGTATATAATGCCCGGTTATACCAAATAACAGTGTCCCAACGTCATCCTAAGCCGAGGTCCGAGCCTCACAGGAGGCGCCCTTAGGATGACGTTACGCCCCCGATGTCATCGAGCCTTAGGGCTCACCCCCTCGGCGACGCTTCGCGCTCGCCCTCCAGTCCGGTGACGCTGTAACGGCCAGTAGGGCCAGCAGCTTACACAATCCGAAAAAAAAAAAAAAAAAAAAAAAAAAAAACAAATAACAGTTTAGTATCTTCCACCTCAAGCTACAGTACAGACGGAGAGCCAGAGTATATTGTTATAGTGTTAGTTAGCGAGTTATCATCACATTTGCTTGCTTGGGAACTTTGCTTTCTTGCTTGATTGGGGAGGTAAGCGGTGCTTTGCTTGTAACTGCATATTTGACCATACTGATTTTTTCTGTTGGCGGATTATAGCAAAATAATTCTAACCTTTTCTTGCTTACAATAAAAAAGTTAAAAATTAAACAGGATCTCTATAATATACTTTTGTTATTGCTCGATCTCAATAATAACTGGTGTTACCTACGTGGATGGAAGGAAATCTTGTACGAAGGTATGGAACCATTCATTTCCGGTTCGCGTTTGGCAGGATTTTATTTTTATTTTTCACCTGGTCAAGTGGGACGTTAATGCCTATTCCGCGCACATTGTTCACGCTAACACGCGTATTCGAAGGCTATAAAGCATCGGAAAAACATCACATTTGCAACAATTTATGCGCACATTCGCGATTTACTGCGATGAGATACGCGCGGCTTGCATGAGTTATGCGATACGGCGCAAATATGGTTCAATTGATCTATTACCGCAATAGATAGATAATGATCAACCTATCGTAGTATTTTGGGGTATTTAGTACCAAACGAATCATCGTAATAATGATAAACGGATGATAATATCTAATTCTAATAAAGATATAATTACTTAGTGGTAATTCACATCGAAACGCAAGGCACAGAATTGGTCTGCACCGCTACGTGGTTGAAATCCCAAGATCGCGCACTAAGCGCTTTGCTTCCCTCGTTCCTGATACGTTCCTTCTGGCTTCTGTTTTTCCAGAAAATTCCAATTTGGGTCCCTTCAAATCAAAAGTGAATAGGTATTTTCTAGGCAAGCGTGCTCCATCTTAGGCTGCACCTTCACTTACCATCAGGCGTGATCGCAGCCAAGCGCTAAATTAATGAAAGAAAATCAGGGGTCCCGAGCTTGATACCAGTATCGCATCTCCAACTTTTTGGAGTCATGAGCAGTCTATCATATTTAACGTTGAAGGAAATCGTTGTATGGAAACCTGACTTTCATTTCCACCTTTAGGTATTCCTTAAAGGTTCGTTAAAACGAAATTTACAGATAGTGTCACCTAACTTAGCTTAGGTAGCCTGTAAAAGTTAAGGAACGTTGGTGGAAACAGGCAAGTCTTTCAAATAAAGTAACAAAATATTATCGTCATCGGCGCCATCCTTCAAAGGATAAATATGGCAATAATTCCGGAACCGCAAACAAAGCACCCCCGTTTATCTCATCGCCACATCTCCCTCACTGTCGCAGCATCATCAATCTCATAAGCCAGGACACCTTACCTTTAAAATTTTGCTAGAGTATAAGAGTACATAATATTGTAATAACTTTGTAACAAAGAATTGAACCGACGATAGAAGATACTCGTATATGTAGTAAACGCATTTAACACCAGATTAAACAGATAACAATCTAAGATAAAACAGATAACAATTTAAGATAAAACAGATTACAATCTCATTGATTGATTATTATTATTGCGGTATTTGGATTAAATCCGCTTTCAATTAGATTTTGGATTAGATAGATTTATTGTTAAATTGGCCGTTAGAATATGGAACAAGTGGAGAGAAAAAAAATAACCCGAAACAAGTTTAGAGTATTTAATAAGGAAGTATTAGTGATTTACTACAGTGTGTTGGAGAAATTAATAAGATGGACGACAAATGCGTACGCGGATCGACGGTTTGAGCGAGAGAGGTGCCACTGGCGGCCGGCGGCGGCTGAAGAAGTTACACTTTATTTTTGTGTTAAGCCTAGGCAAAGGCATATTCTGCCAACAGAACATGTAAGCCAGCTATGGGATTACCTAAAAATTATTATATTAATGTGACAATCGCAACTATCTGTGATTAAGGTTGTGCGTCACCAGCTAAGGTCCTGCAATTCGTAGGGCGGTACAGCGCGTTTTGCCATACAGATTTTTTCTACTTTGGCGGCAGCAATGAGCAAACCATTTCTTTTTCCTTTATCATGGAATTCCGCATAACAACGCCTGCTTCTATTCAATACTTCGTGTGTTTTCACATTCTTTAATTTAACTAGATTTTTATTTTACTAAATATACGAAAATCTTTTATCATTTTTTCGTAACAAATGGTTAAAGCAAACACACTGTCGCATATTCGCGGAACAATTTGAATTTGAATCGGAACTCGGAAAAGCCGCAAATAAGATGTGAGTCTGCAGACAAAGCCGGCCATTTATCTCATCGCCACACGTCGCAGCATCATCCGTCACCTGGATGTCTCGTGAATACTCACCTTTGTCTCTGCTATTGTAACAGGAAAAAGTTTAAAAACTGTTACCCGACCACGGAAAGTTGGGTGTTACATCCGTTATATTGATTTTATTCATATAAAATGTAGCCTTTATCACTCGGACCGTAATAAAGAATTGATTGACATCTCATTCATCAAAATTAATTAAATTAAATTAAATTCATTTATTTTTATTTTTATTAAGTACTTTTTACTTAATATGTGTAATATTTTTGACATTCTTAAGCGCTTTTGTAAGTTAAAATCGAAGAAATAAACAATACAATACAATACAAAATTGGCACAGTAGTTTAGGTCGATTCTCGTCAATATATTATGGAGTTAGAATTATTATAAATTCCACTGTTACCATCATCTGAATAAGTGAGTGAATAAACTATCTATCTATCTATCTATCTATCACAGCAGATACGTCCACTGCTGGACATAATTAGTATGTCTCTTGAAGGGTCTGTTTTTTAGAACTGAAACCCAAAACATCTTAATATTAGAAGCTTATTTCTTCAGAAAAACAATGGAAATGGGCTATTTTTATATAAAAAAAATTAAAGCAATACGCTAAGTGATATTGATCACTTAAAAGTAAAAGAAACAAAAAGCTTAAAAAAAGACAAAAGAGGAAGCGACTACAAAAAAAGAAAATCTCAAGTGCGATAAGTTGGTTATGAATCCCTTTGTGAGAGCGAACGAAGTAAAGTGAAGTGAAGTGGGATCGGCGATTTAGTGGAGTTCAAGTTAATTCAAGTCGACCAATCAATAAGGATTTCGCTTACTGAAGCCTAACCCGGCTAAGTAATGCCGGCGTCTTGGCAGTCTGTTAAAAGACCATTCAGTTGGCACATTATTCGGCGGGACAAAAGAGATTCGGCCGCGTGTACGGAGTTAAGCCGCCTTACATGTTCAGACACGACAATTCTAATGTTGTATCATGTTTGGTACACTGCCATCATCATCATCATCAGCAATCCATAAGTGCAGAACTCCTCTCAGAGAATAATTATTGGTCACAGTCCATTTTTTTTATTTGATGACAAGACAGTCCTTGACTACAATTCAACTGATGGTAAAGTAGTCTAAGATCGTAGCAGGCTAACTTGGAAGGGTTATGGCAGTGTATATTTATCCCATACCCCTAATCGGTTTCTACACGCCATCTTGCAGGAATGCTAAATCGCTTAGTGATATGTCTTTGATGGTAGGGACTTCACCCACATATGAGAATATTATGGAGAAAATTCTCAGACGTACAGATTTCGTCACTTTCACGTCACGGCTTTTTGCCCATATTGGCGCCCAACGTGGGACTAACGTTCAGTTGTATGTAAAAAATCGTTGAAAAATTTTGTTTGAAATAGTACACAGAAAAATGCCTGTTGATGTTTGTTGGAATTAATAAATATTTGGAAATTGCCTGTTGAATTTTTCTTCGGACCTTTACCTCGTATACGATATAATTGTCGTGAAGTGTAAAGGTCAATAACGATAAAAATACTTATTATTACGCGCGCAGTGACAAATGGCGCGGAGATAAAACGCCGTGTCGCTGTGAGGGAAGCTGAGGGAAGGGAAGCTTCCTTTATTTCGGCCGTCACAAGCCGACACTGCATTAGTTTACCTGAGTTTTGTTGAAGCTAGTCACGTTTCTACTCGTCTGCTCGTACTATCGAAGTGTTCCTTATTTGTTAACCTATGAATGAATTTATGAATGAATATTATTTCAGCGTAGGTATCATAGACTATATTTAAAACTAGCTGATTTCCGCGACTTCGTCCGCGTGGATTTAGTTTTCAAAATCCCGCGGAAACTCTTTGTTTTTCCAGGATAAAAAGTAGCCTATGTCACTCTCCAGGTCCTCAACTATACCCATGCAAAAATCACGTCAGTCTGTTACACCGTTGCTGCATGATTGAAGAAGTAACCAAGAAACAAACACTTTTGAATTTAAAATATTAGTAAGGATTAGTTAGGATAAGGAAGTAAAGATTAGTAAGGATATTAGTAAGGATTCCTCATTAATTCTCAACGAATCGCAGACCCACTATTTCTCTCGTTTAAAATAAAAATTATGACTTATTATGTAGCAAAAACTTGAACTGACGAAAAAAGCAATTACCTAAAAAGGGAAAATAAAATAAACCTATTTAATCTTAACAACTAAGATCCTAAAGTAATGCAAATTGTAACTAATTTTGAGTTGGCAACAAACTTTTTTAAACGCAAAACGAGTTTTATTTTTTTAAGCCGGGCAGCGAGATTGCTTTTAAGCAGTTTTGGTTAGTTTATTTTAAAAAGTAGACTCTATCCATTAAAAAAATTTATCAAAATTGGACGTCGTCATCGTTCAAAAGTTACCATACAAATAAATGAACTAATTAAAAAAATGCCATTTTAGGGTATTTTTATATTTTTCGTATGTCAAAAATACGAAAAAAATAAAGGCCCAGAATAGGAAAAAATACTTCTTTGTAAGCAAAGAAGTATTGGCCAACGCCAAAAGTCACGAATTCATTGCCTATTATAGTTGAGTCAATTTAACAAATACTAATTTAAGAATTGTTCATCCCATACTTGCGTCAAATGAATTAGCAACAAAATTTATTACACGAAGAAAAAACAATATTTACTTTTAAGAATCGAACCTAAGATATTTCGCCTGCAAAGTTACGGGTGAATTTTCTCAAAGCTGAGCCATGGATGTTGCGAAACTCATTACATAGTTGTCGTGAACATCGTAACGGCATAGTTGGCTCGCTTTACCTCACCAGGCGTTGTTCACATTCTTCATACATTGCAAACTTGCTATAAATTGCGTTCAACGTAAATAAAATTAAAGTAAACAAACCTCTGACCCTACCACCAACAGTTAAATTAGTATTATTTCAATATTGTTTTAACATGTTATTCAATACCTTAAAATACTACTTTAAGTGAAGTAATATTACTTTGAGAGTTGCTAGTAGGGGGAGTAATAGGCTGGCGTGGTATGGGCATGTAATGAGGAGGGAAGAAAACCAAATTAGTGTATGGAAAATAGTGGAAGAAAAAGGCCTTCACTGTCCGCCCGTCTTTCAGCGGGCTGTACCTCTGTAATATGTTGTCGCTATAACAAACATTAATAAACTAGTGGTTCACCCCGAACTGAGACCTCGCGATATCCCATAATTCCCAAAAGTTTTAATTATATATTGTAATAATTAACTTTTAACATTAGACGCAATAAAAAAATAATAGTTGACATAAAACTGTTTTACTGACACAGTGCCATCTATTAGCATTATAGTGAAGCTATTCACAATAATGCTAATAGATGGCGCATTAAAATTAAATAATTTCGTTTCTTTATAACATTTATCTAATTTTAGTATTTGTTGTTCAAGTACAGGATATAACTGAATTTTCAACCAAGTTTCACGTTCTAATATTCAGTAATTCAGAAGTTATAGGGCTCTGACAGACATTTATACGGACACACTTCTCTGTCTAGTAGGCAAGCGCCCTAGTTGACTCAGAGAACTCGCTTCGCTCGTTCAAAAAAAGACGTGTGGCACCCGGGGACTGCCGCGGTAAAGCTATTGCATAGCATTTTTTATCAACGCCATCTAGCGGTGAGAGGAGGCCGTGTTTCCGTCGAGCCTTAGGTTTTTTCGTTACGGAATTTCTGGATTCGGTTTCCAAGCTCAAGGCCCGCGATAGAAGCTATGCAATAGCTTAATAAAAATTAATTAAAAATTAAGGCCGCCATTTGTGCCATCATTTATTTTAACTTAAGTTATGTTACTGTACTTATATATGTTTCTGCATTTATGTGGTGTATAATAAAGTGTATTCATTTCATTTCATTTCATTTCATTATTATTAATGTGTTTTTTTCGTCGTTTTTTGGTACAGAACCGAGTCGTATACGAATCCGACTCGCACTTGACCGGTTATTTTAGAATTAACTTGACTGGAAACTGATCCTAGTGTAGAGCTATTTAATCTTGATAATAATAATATTCCATTAGCAAGCAATACTGCTATAGACGCAATGTAATCGGGAATACTCAGAAAAAAAAACAATAGGCTGTGGAAATAATAAACAAGGAAGGGATTTATTCCGTGAGGGGAATAAAGGGCGAACATACCTCCGGAATATAAAGGAACGACGCGTGGCCACAGCCTAGCAATGATACAGTCGGCCGATGTCTGTCTTTGCACAATTTTTTTGACATAAAATAAATCTATTTTATTTTATGTGCGTAAGTCACACATAATCTCTTCCAGAGAGTTTTATTTTATGTGTGTAAGTCACACATAATCTCTTCCAGAGAGGCCAGCTATCCGTGTGCACGTGCTTTATTGTGTTTTAGTTTAAGTTGGAATACAGAATAAATAAATGGATAAATAAATAAAAAATTATGGAATGGTCATTGGCTATTATAACTCCACACATATATAAAAAAATACAAGTTACAAAAGAAACTATAGAAAAGTGCCGAGACAGGATAAAATAAAATGTAGGACTTTCATAGCTAGCACAAGTCAGTCTTTTATTAAACCGAGCATAGTAATACTGTAAGTTAAGTAAGTAATAGTTCTTGCAATTCACGAGCGCGTGAGCTTTACTTGTGGTTACGTCGTGTACATGCACATTGCGTATGTGTGCGTGCCTGTCAGGAGCCTAGATGGGAGCGGTCAGGAGCGAGCAAGCTCTCGCTCCCACTTATATAGATACTACACACACACAACCATGAGCCACGTGCTGTGGTGAATTGCAAGAACTATACCAGATAGTATTATGTACTTCTGGGAAAATTTAGAATATAGATGAAAGCAGAATTTTTTTTCCAGTTTCCTTTTACTTTTAAATCAAGAGTAAAGAGCAAGTAAGCGCGCTACATTTTAGGCTGCACCTTCACTTACCATAAGATGTAATCGCAGTCAATCGCATGTCGATAAAAAAAGTAATTTCAATCCTTTCTCCCTGTACCTGCTATTAATTGCAGGTATACACTCTGGAATTACTCGAATTCAGCACCAACATCTATCGTTACAGTACTATCAGCAAGAGAGTAGTGCAATTACCATTGCGCTGCAACGCGGCGCGCGGCGGCGGCTATTTGCTCAACAAACATTAGCTGTGAATTATACACTCTCCGCGCACCTGAGCGCCGATTAATACTGCACGTACCTACTCCGTGCGATTGCTGCTAGCCTGGTACAATATTGCTGCAGACACTATTTTATAAGGAAGACTTATGCCCGTTTCCTAACTTTCACGGGCTACCTAAGCTAAGTAAGGCGACACTTTCTGTCAATTTCGTTTTCATGTGCCTTTAGAGACACATAAAGATGAAAAAAATATTGTGTAAGGGATTGTATTTAGGGGCTACCTACGTAAAGAGTAGTAGAGACTCCCACTTAGGACATGATTTAGGTATGGTTGCTGAAAACGAGAATTAAAATTAAATAATCTAATTATTTCTATGGTAAAAGTAAGCTCCAGTTTTTACAACTAACTCTAACGTAGGTAACCTTGAAGTCAAGAGTCAATAGGCATTCTCTAGGCAAGCGCGCTAGATCTTAA
The DNA here is from genome assembly GCA_933228805.2 of Hipparchia semele. Classification (NCBI taxonomy): domain Eukaryota; kingdom Metazoa; phylum Arthropoda; class Insecta; order Lepidoptera; family Nymphalidae; genus Hipparchia; species Hipparchia semele. The sequence goes on along the minus strand of OW121727.1, from coordinate 13,018,507 downwards.
GTTGTTTCGCAGTAATGAGTAAACTGACAAAAAAGACATTTTAGAGGAGACCACGCGATTTTGTTTTAGCGCAAAGGTGGAAATCAGTTAAGGGTATAGATCATATTAAAACTACACCGTTCCAAGTTAGCCCGTTATCATTGCATCATCACTTACCATCAGATGAGATCACCACTCAGTACAAGTTAACTGTACCGCTCTTTTGAGTATATAACCAACGTACCACTTTAAGCTTAAAGAGTTATTTTTACTCAAAACAAAGTAGCAATAAAAATAATAATTCGGCAGTAATTAAAGCGTCTACACTCTACATCAAAGAGATTTAAGCATTAGAGTGGCTATGAGCTTGTTTACTTACTAGCAGATTATAGTTGTGAGATGATGTAGTTAAATAATAACCGAGCGAAGCGAGGTCTCTGAGTCTACTTGAGTGAATTTGCACTTCCGTCCGTCTATCAGAGCCTTATAACTTCTGAATTACTGAACGTAATTACTTCAAATTTAAATATAATGTGTAAACTGATGGCCTTCAGCCGAATATTGCATAAAAAAATATAAAATACTTTATTTCAGGGGGGCTCCCCAGGTCCCAGATGGTGAGGGTGCGGTTGTAGAAGAAAAACGGTGGAATAAAGTCAAATATCCATAACACTCCCCGTTATATAGCCGATAGAATAGGCAAAGAGAACTTACATCTCTGCGGTGCTCTAGGCTTTCCAACGAGTTCTCTCTGTTACTAAAACAACGTTCAAACATCTCCGGTAGGCAGTAATTAATACGGTGTTAACGAACCAGTTTCAGGAGTGTCCCGAAAGTATCGCGAATGATATAATCCGGCGCCCGGTGTCGGTCGCTTTGTTGTAGCTTTGTAATTTATTCGGCTTTTAAGAGCTTCGACGATCTTTTGGTGGAAATGGCAAACCGACATTAAGAGACTGGTCTAATGACTTCTTTTGCGTTTCTTTATTTCTTCTTTATGTTAAATGAGTGATTTAACCCCTGAATGACGTAACAATCTTCAGTTGTGTTTTTTTTCCTTACACGTTCTTTTGCAAAGGCATGTAACAAATAGCAATGTATGTGAGTATACTGTAAGTATGGTAAATTAATATGATGTAGTTAATAGTTGATGCCCGCGGCTTCACTCGCGTGGATTTAGTTTTTAAAAATCCCGCAGGAACTATTTAATTTCCGAGATAAAAAGTAGCCTATGCCACTTTCCCAGTCCTCAACTATACCCATGCAAAAAAATCACGTCGATCCGTTGCTTTTTTGAAGGACAAACCAACAAACAAACACACTCGCATTTATAATATTAGTACGGATAATAAGGATAACTATAATTCTCTTCCAGATAGAAAGTCAGCCATGGTGGCCAATCTCAAACGGAAACTAGCAAACTATTTAGGAAATATTATAGTGCACAAGTGTGCGCTGTGTTAACCATTGCGGTCCCTTTACTAAAGCTTCATTTACCCTACATATCTACTACCTGTCAAATTGTTGTAGAACTACATCTGTTATGTCCTCCTATAATGAACAAAAATCTCCAAAATCTAAAAGAAGGCGCCTCAAAGCTTCTTGGCAAAGTACAAAATCCTAATACAATATGTGCGCTCCTCGGCTTCGGCGGGAAATTGAATACAATCTGGGAAATCGACCGTCTCGGATTACTGCACATACGTTCTAAACACCGACGTGTTTTACGATTTTACGCCACTGGGTCTAGGAAATATCCTAGTATACTTGAAAATAATAAATACTTTTTGTAAATGTTATGGAGATAGCTCACACCCAGGATTAACTCATAGTCTACATTTTACCCTGGAAAATGGAAGAGTTCCCGCGGAATCAAAAAACTTAAAGCGGAGTAAGTCTTGGGCAAAATATAGCTATAAAGCAAACTGGTCTAATTCTTTGTTAACCACTGCTAGACATAGGTGTTTTGTAAAGACTTCCGCAAGTCTCGATCTTGCGCCCTTTTTATCCAACAGCTCCCTAGACGACTTGTCTGTCCACTTAGCTAGGGTCCCGTACCCGGGTCCAGTGCGAAATCATCTTTGCAACATTTTGGGACTCCAAAGTCTATCTTCTTTAAGCTATGAAAAACGATAAACCAAAGCACTCTCCATGCATTGGAGGAATCTAATTAACTATCCATCTCTTGAATAGCCCTGCAATGCAATTTGTTGAATAAATAAGACGTGTAAATTGAAAATTCAAAACACTCCCGACATGTTAATCTAAGGCTGGACTATATACGATACACCTGACATCCTGTTACCCAGGTTTCTGCCCATCATCAGAACCTCCTCTTCAATCCTCGATTACCGTCTATCTAGCACCTACTCATTGAGACCATTCTAATGAGCCCAAACACACTATATCTGCTGTAAGTTGCTGAAGAGTTGGGTATCCCGCAGACTATATGATGCTGCAGCATCAGCTCAAGGTTACCATGCCTTGGAAATAATTCGGAGAGCCCAGTACACAAACTTTCAAATCAATGGCACCAGTGAGAGTTTGTAAGACCCTTTAACCAAGTAGCTAATGAGCTGATGATCTTCAAACACCTGTGAAAATCTTCATAAATGATAGCCAAGACCCATCTCAATCACGTTAGCATTCAAAAACAAAGAACCACATCAAAATCGGTTCATTAGCTACGAGAGATCCCTCGGGGGATAACAAATAAAACGAAAAAATGTTAAATGGTGATTCTGATTCTATTGAGGAAAAATCTTACTCCTCGACGTTATCAATTATCGATATTTCTCTTACATCGATATCGATAATAAAGTTACGACACGCCTCTATAAAGAGAAAATCACACAAATATCGCGGCCATTTTATCGTTTCGAAGCGGAAACTGCGAGAGGAATAAATATGTATTACCGCGGTCATTTCATTGCAATTTATTGACAGATATCCCGCATGAACCTATTTATGCGGATAATTCGAAAACGTGAATTGTGACTGGATGTATTTGCACATTTCGATACGTTTCCTTGGATTTAAAAGGGTACGGTGTCGATTCGCATAGCTTTATTCTGTGATCCTATTAAATCTATATTATCTATGCATATAATCAATCCTATCAACTTATAATAGCCTAGTGCCCGGGGACCGTCTGGTCTACTCGTTTCATCTTGATATGACACCCTGGGACCTCTGGTCTGGAATTTGTTTCTATATCCATCAATAAGATTATTATTTCGCTATCGTGACTTAGTGTTTTTGATTTCATTCTTAATTTTTTTAACTTACCGGCATAAAGTGTAACATATGGCTTAGTATTAGCTATCTCCATTCCAAACAGCCAAAGCGATTCATTTGTTGTAGTCTGAAGAAGTAACAAACATCCATCCATCCATCCATCCATCCATCCATCCATCCATCCATCCATCCTAAAAAGTTTTCGCATTCACAATATCTTTTAATGTTATAAATGCGAAAGTTCGTGAAGATGGATGTATGGATAGATGTTTGTTACTGACAAATTAACCGATTTTGAATGGAGTTAGCTTATACCCAGGATTAACACAGGCTACATTTTATCCCAGAAAATTAAAGAGTTCCCGTGAGAAACAAAAAAACCTTAATCCGAGCCGATGAAGTCGCGGGCATCATCTAGTGACAGGATGAAGTCTATGAAGTGGATCATGTGTACCCTTGAAGGATATAGCTTGTGTACCCTACGAAACGCCTGTTCCTTTCTGCCCTATGTTTCAAAAAAGGTTTTATATTGTGTTATTTGAAAGGAAAGAGATTTTTTATTTAAATACACGCAGAACATCCAAGACTCCGGACGGCCATTTGTATTCATTGTCCTTAATCAATCGTTCGATCAAGACGAATGTTGTCCGCAGCTCGCTTCGCAATAAACATGTCACTAATGAGTTAGATAGCACCAAAAACTAGCTTTTGCCTATATTTTGCCTTGTGGTGTTAGGATTAAAAGTCCTTTTGTTTTTCCGGGATGTAAAAATGACCCGATATGCAGTGGCAAGGAGTATGGCAATTTAAATTGAACCCATACCCCTAACTGGTTTCTTCACGCTAATGGCGTAACGCTAATGGCTTGGGGCACCTCTTTTACAGCCACGGCCTAAGGGGCCCTGCTGGAAACCAAACCTGAGACCTTCCACTTTTAGACTACAGTGCACACCACATTGTGGATGTCATCAAGAAGTTTCTCACCATCATCATCAACTACTCACTACTGAGCACAGGTCTCCTCTTAGAAGGGTTATAATAGGCCATATTTCACCACGCTGGCTCTATGTGAAATGTTAGACTTTACACACCTTTTGAGAACATTATGGAGAACTCTCAGACGTACATGTTTCCTCACGATGTTTTTCTTCACCGTTGAAGCATATAACATTTAATTGCTTAGGCGCACATAACTCCGAAAAGTCATAATGCCCGGATTCGAACCTGCAACCCCCTGAATAGCATACCATAGTCCTAACCACTACGCTATAACTGCTGATAACAAAAAAGTTTCTAATTGTCTTCAAAAACAATCCACTCCCGTTCCACTCAGTTGAACCCAATTAGTATCTTGAAATTTTTTATTGGGATAGGTCCTACTCAAACAAGCCGGCCATTAAAATGTAGATATAAGAAATATCGAACTCCTTTTCCTTTACACAGTTGAAGGGTGGAAGGAAAAGATTTCTTTAAGGCTACAAATTAAAGTTGTAAAAGGGGAAGCGCAAACTGCGTAGAAGAAAATTCTGTTTACCCGATTTGAGTAGGTAGCTATATCGAGCGTCGCCCCGAGTGCCGGTAGCGGGTGCCGGGTGCCGGTCGCCGGTGCCGGGTGCCGGTCGCCGGTGCCGATCGCCGGTCGCCGGTCGCCGGGTGCCGGTCGAAACTAAACATTCTCAAAGTAATAGACTTGTGAGTGCGCCGGGGAAGATGACTTTTTCCACCTTACGCCTGATTAAGTTTAAAGGGTTGATCGTTCGAGCTGTCGATGCTGTCGGTAGATATAACTTAGCTGTTATTCTACACTATAGCGTTGTATTTTAACTGCTTTGTTGGTCTGGTGGTTAGCATGTTCGATAATGAGGTCCTGGGGTTTGATTCCCGGGTTCGGCCAAAAAGCCGACAGTTTCGAGGATTAAACCATAAAAAGAGACAGACGAACCAACAGACAAAATTTTAAAGATGTGCTTTTGGATTAATACTGTTTTAATTTCACTGAAATAATGAAAATAATGAGCGATAAACTTCTGCACGTATGAAATGGGTACGGTGATTTTGGACTAATTTATATGTCTTTACACAGTAATATAAAAAGTCTATGGTCAGAATACTTTTATAAGACAGTTGCTAGGATAATAATGACAAACTTGAATCGTTGAAATCTTTTTTTGTTTTACTTTATTATTTTTTTATGATAAACCATTTCACCGTAAATCTGTCACAAATTGCAATGAAATAACCACGTTACACAGTTATTTATATCCCGCGAAATTCTCCCGCGTACCTTTGAAATGGCTGCCATATTTGTCCAATTTTATTTCCTATGTTGTCGCGAGCCAATTATTATCAATTATCCCATCCCCCGTGCCGTGTGAGAGTACCTAATTGGAAAAATGAAACTTATTCCATTTTGCGCAGTGATTGTTTTCGACAACGTATACCTATAGTCGTATTTTTCACTCAGACTAAAGGAAATATGCCGTAGAGTGTATTATATCGTGCAAATCAATCGGTAGGGTGGTGACTACGGAAAAAGCCTCCCACCAGACCAGACCAGAGACAATTCATAAATTAGAAATTCCCACATTGCCCCTCGGGAATCGAACCCGAGACCTCCCAGTTATAAGACCATAGCGCTTACCACTTACTAGGTACTTTACTTATTAGATAGGTATTTTTCAACGGATATTCCCACGGTACGGTGTTCCCACTTAATTACAACATGGGGTTATTCAAGGGGCGGACCAGTAAATTCCTGAAAAGCCGGCAACGCATTGGTGGTGCCTCCGGTACTGGCGGTACTATAAGTGTTCATGGGCGGCGGTGATCACTTAACATCAGGTGACCCGCCTGCTCGTTTGCCCACTTTTTATATAAAAAAATTATTACAATTTCGATTGGCAAATAGATTTCTGAACGTTAGCAAAGTTGCTTTGCTTACATCGTCAGATCTGACAAAAGGATAAAGTGCAGAGTATACATTGTATAAAGCAGGTTTTTAAACTTCACGTCACGTCTGTCCGTTGCTCCTCTGCTGCGTGATTGAAAGACAATCCAAGAAGATAATAACGTTACAAGGGATGGCATTGATTACTTCAGTCCGGTCATTAGCTGCTCGTATTCGTTTGTATAATTTCGACTTGGGTGTCTGTCCTTATGCCCTTGAAGGTCGAACAACTGAACTTTAAATCCAATTTATTATCTCGACTTAAGTTGTTTTGACAAATAATTGCATTGCTGCAATTAAATTATTAGTTTTGCCAACGGCTGAAAGATCTTCATCTAATAATATTTTTAATGGACTTTGACTTTAGCTCTCGAGTTCAATGGTTGGTAAAGTCACATCGGAAAATTCAAAATAAGTAGGCCTACAACTTTTCGCCACTGATGTAAAAGATCAGTGCAAATTATAGTAAAAACATAATTTTACAGTTTAATTTACGTTACTACGGTTGCTAGAGTAAAATAGAATCAGAATCAGAATGTATTTATTGCTTATATATCTACACTTGTAGTATATTATAATATAAGAGGTGGTAGGACATAGTGACCAATCTAATGGTGTGTAATAAAATCAATCCTATTAATTAATTACGTATATTAATCCTTTTTTTTATACATTATAGGCACACACTTGACCACACCTGATGGAAAGTGATGAAAAGTGATTAATCCTATTTATATTATGTATGCGAAAGTTTGGATGTATGGATGGATGTTTGTTACTCAATCACGCCGCAATGACTGACTGAATGAATGACTGAGCCGATTTGGCTGAAATTTGGCACAGAGATAGATTACAGTCTGGAATAACACGTAGATTTCTTTTTATCCCGGAAAATAAGAGAGTTCCCGCGGTGTCTGTTCGCTATTTGCATTTAAAAAAATATTATGAACTTTGTATGCTATACACATGCGAACTTCAGCCCAGTGAGATATTGTAGTGTTATTATAATATTTCCACCTCCTTAATCCTCGATAGCTGTACCTATCTATATGGATTTTCGGGGATAGCTCGGAGGCTTCTCGTTCAAAATACAAAATCCAAATATATATGCTTGCTCCGGGCGAAGAGGAAATTGAATACAGCCTGTGTAGTTCGCCTCGCACCACACACGCCATTCCACACTTCACAATAATTACACTGTGTTTCATTGAACTGGCACGGTACAGGGAAATCATAAACCAGAGGAAGTTACAAAGAACCATTTAAAAATACATAAATATAAAGGTAGTTTTCTTTTTCAGGTTACAGTAAATAAAAAATACTTTTTTTTCTCATTTTTATCAACGGATGTAAGTGAACTGCCGGAGAAAGGTTTTTGAATGGACTTCCACAGCTCTCGGTCTTACGTCGCATTATCGTATTTGTAAATTGACTTATAATTACATCTTACATATCGAGAGGTCAACACCGCCGATAGGTACGTCGCCCGACTGACACGTTTATACTTTTTATATGATACGCATACGAAACGGGGCGATTTGATTTTTTGCATGGATAGAAAAGAATAGAATTTAGAAGCCTCATTATATTATGCTCATATTATATTATGTTTCCGTAAGATCTCTAACTTCGAAAGTCGCGGATAATTTAAGCAAGTAGGAAGACACAAAAAATTACACAAAAGTTTGAATAGGAAAACTTCAGTAATTACTTTCCTATACAACTTGTATAGAGGAACTTCCCAAAACCAATATATTAGATGTGTTAAACTCCAATCATTTAAATAATATTGCTATAAAAATATTTTCTAACACTTTGAGAAAAAGCTTTGAACAATCAAAAAGCCTTTCAATATTTGTTAGATCGTCCCTTTGATCCTTTTGCTTCCTTCCGACTTTTCTCCACTTTCTTTTGACACTTTGAACGTCAATGTTACATGTTACATACAATTGCTTTTTTGTATTTTATACTGTAAAATACTGTTATGAAATACCTGCTATTGAGTACCGATTTCCCAAATCGTCTTTAATCTTTGGTTAAACTTTGAATTGGCGCTTATTTGCTTTGCAAATAGCATTGGATATCTGTATACATAAAAGCAAGTTACCACTCACACACGAAATTTCAGGAATTAAAAAACCTACAACTTAGAACTTAGAACGTATAAATCAGTTAAGTATCGGAGAAAATCTACCCCTAAGGGGGTAAAATGGGGCCTGGAATATTATATGAAACTATGTTTTTGAAGTCAGAGACACTACGATTTTAATGCATCTTTAGTTGAACTAAAAAATAATGCTAGTACTCTTATAACTGAGCAAGAGTTTTAATTGCCAATTAATATTCGTAGCAGAAAAAACTTTGTTGACATTCTATACTACGCGAAAACTTTATAACTCTACGAATTTCTGATTAACTATTCTTCGATAGGGAAAACTTTTTAGATTAGCTTTGTTAATATTATGTAATATAGTAATCTATGATTCTATAAGTAAATAATAAATAAAATGTATTATAATGCTTACTTTCAATAAGCTAAGTCGAAGGAATCGAATAATTGCTCAAAGCGAACTGCAAACGGAACTGTCGCTGGTAAACTCCACCCATTGCACTATTGTCGTACCGAGTAGTATGATAAGATTTACGCTTAGATGGAGGGGAAAGGGGTACATAAGTAATGGATAATATTCTTTAAAAAAACCGGGATTAAAACTATCCTGTGCCCGTCTCATAATGCAAACTATTTCTGTGCCCATCAAGATCTTTTCAGCGGCCGGGTGTGGAGACCATTGTTAAACTTAATCAAAAGAGAAACGAACCTGGGACCTAAAAACCAAATTAAAATGTTACACATTTGTAAAAGGTCCTTTGTAGAGGTACTTTGTACTTAATTATTAAGAAAATACGAATTATACAAGTTTCGTATTTACAGTACAACGAAACTGATTAAATCAGATTTTAATAAAAATAATACATTCCGGAAACAATCGTTGACGTAAAATAAACAAGGTTTTATTTGACCAATTACGTGCTCACGGCGGGTGAGGAATAATTGATAATTGGCTCGTTTACGGCTTCGAATATGCGTCCTACATGCTCGCTGTTCGAGAATATTCCACGAAAATGGCGGCCATTTTGTTTAACTTGAAAAGGAATAAGGCCAACCACATACATACCTACTACGCATCTGAAATCAGAATCCGAACTGCAGGTCTAATCTTTTCATTCATACAACCATCATCAATCATCTCGCGTTTTTAGGACCCATGTTGCTCTATTTTTAAAGTTATTTAAATAACGATACACACCATCCGTGGTTTAAGCGACTTCATCGGAATATCTACAATTTCAACTAAAACATTATCGTAAACCATGAAATAAGTCTAAAATCAATAAAAGGCGACACGTCAAAATATGGTCTCAGTTATTACGTTATTAGGTTCTTTGATCGATTTTTAATGTACTACATACTAGATACGGTGTTTCGAACATTCACCTTGTTCAACTGACATGCACAGTCGACCGTGCATTAGTTGTTAGTGGCATGAGCATTGGCGACGTACGAACGGGGCGCTATTTACGCGATAACAAGCATCTAATTTTGAATTGAAAAGCCAACAAAATAAGTAACAAAAAAGTATACCTACTTGATTTAGTGAATAATTAGATAACGACATCGTATCGCAATGTACACGTTCATATTATCTATGTATCTATCTCGATGGGTTTATTTAAGGGGGCGTGCTTTTTTCGGGCTTTTTAATTGTTTGATTAATGACTATTTTTTAAGTTCGGTTATAAGTGTCCGTCATAAATTGAAACTTTGGGTTTAAGTGTTGGTTTTAAAAAGCAGTAGATACCATTTTGAATAGAACCTTGTTTGAACTATAAATAATATATTTATTAATGCTACTCGGACTATAACTGAGCAATAGTTTTAATTGCCAATTAATATTCGCTACAGTTATAAAAGATTTTTGACGTTGTGAAAAAAGCGAAAATTTGTCGATGGTTCATCGAATTTCCAATTAACTATCCCCGATTGGGAAAACTTCCTAAAAGTGGGACGTGGGGAGGGGAGACAGTGACAAATGACAAGAATATTTCAAACCGCGCGGGAAATGCGTCTACCAAATGGAGTTCTTACGCTTCTTTATAGTTGACCTTTCGTGAAAACCGTAAGTGGAAAGGCCCCGATTATCTGTAGCCTAAGCTCGAACATTTTAATTTTCAAATAGTAAAGGTAAAGTCAACGTCAGCAAGAAATTTCATATGAAAATGACAGGTAATTTTCATATATTCCTTTAAAAACATAATATTTAAGCACTGGCTAGTTAGTAGACTTTACTCTTTACTCTGTATAAAAGAGAGTTACCAAGGGTTTTTTAAAAATCGAATTCCATGCGGAGGAAATCGTGGTTTGTTTTGCAAATGCTAGTTTATAATTAGCGTTGCCAGACGTCCCGTATTTCCCGGGACATCCCGTATTTTAGGCATAGTTTAAAATGTCCCGGCGGGACTGGCTCTGTCCCGTATTTGAACCGTTCTTCGTTTTTCATTATGAAATCGATCTAAGTATTCACACACGCACGTAAAACGTACGGTTTACATTGTCTGACTCGGCTCGGCTCGAGCGACTGTGTAGTGTGAAGTAACTTGCACTTGCCGCCCGCATCGACCAACGATAGTGTCAGAATGACAATGTTAAAACTGACTTGATCGTCGGAAAAAAATTACACTAAGTAATTTTTTATTTGTCCCGGGTAAAAAACTGAAATCCCGTATTTTTTTGCACATTTAACCATTTGTCCCTTATAGGCTGAAAAAAAATCTGGCAACCCTATTTATAATATAACTCGGCGGTATGGCATCAAACTCCCTTCATCACGAAAGGTTAAATACCAACTGCTTTTGAGACAGTTCCGGGATATCGTGTAATTACCCAGAGATAGTTTTGGAGGCACTCTGGTTAACAGTTTTAAGCGGTTAGAGGGTTGGAGGGCGTTCGTGTAATCCGCTTTATCCCTCGCATATTCACTCGGAATAAAACGCCATTTTGGTTTCATTTCAAGAGGAGCTTATTATAAAGATGTAGAGATGTCGTTGTACATGAGACTGATATACTAGATACTAAGGCAACAACGCGTTATTGCCTTAGTATCTCTTAACAATACTCCGGTGTCGGAATAAAAGTCCCGTACTCACAGTTTGAATACATAAGCTTGTCCAAAGGTTTCCTGTTGAATATAACTTTTTACTATACACAATAAAGAACAATTTTTTGTTTGATTTTATTTCAACAACGACTGAGTCACTTTAATAAGACCTCTTTTGTCCCGGGGTTTATCTTGAAAACGGATTCTGATTAAAAGCTGTAAGTTCAGTTTCAAAAAATTATGTACTCGTAATGGATTCAAATACATACATCAAAGAGTTTAAAAATCATCTAGATACCTTGCTCTGTTCTACCAAAACCTAGTTTGATTATTATTTATTCTTTGTTAAAACTAAGGATTTAATTGTTAATTAAAAAAAGACCTCAGTAAAAATTTTACTAAAGTTTCATAATGGTTTTCAGTAATTGGAATCGACAATTAATACCGTCAAATGAAACGCAAATTTTTAATTTAAACTTGGCCGTCAAAAATAGTAATATTTCAGTGTTAATACGATTCCGCCCAACTCGCGCGCGGCGAGTTCAGAGAATTTGCAATTTTAAAAAATACAACCAAACTTCGTCACAGATGTGTCCAGAGTTGAAATATGGCCGCTCTGGACCATAGTTTTATATTAAATTCCTTATAATTCCGCCAGGGGTGCTTCGTTTGCGTTTTTGAAAGTTGGTTGAAAAGGGGCCACATAAGCTATCAGCCTTTGTCGATTTGAGATACAAATGGTCGAAATATTATTTTTAGCCAGCTATGCCAAAATCAAAATGAAGGCTATTTATGTATATATGTATGTATTTTTCATCGTAGCGCCCAAACTACTGAGCATTACGATGGAACTAGATTTTTGATTTTTTTTATGAATCAATCGACTCGTTATTGTGGTCTAGGTGGCATAGACAACATTTACTTAAAAAAATCAATATTATGACTTAACATCCGATTTTTGACCGACTTCCAAAAAGGAGGTGGTTATCAATTAAGCCAGTATCTTTCTTTTCCGAAGTCAACTTACAGTTTTTGAACTATTTTCTTATACACGGTGAAATTTCATTGAAAAAAAAATTTGGACCTCCCATAGTAAATCAATCAGCTGATCGTCAAGTTTGTATGGAGGGTCCAATTTTTTTTTTTTTCATATTTTGACCTATGTTCCCTGGGGAAAGTTGTTCAGTTTCATGAGCACATTCACCTCTTTCAGGGAGTACAACCATTAAAATTTCAACCGGTATAATACCTATCTCGTTGAGTCGCGAAGCTCAACTGAAGAAAGGCACAATATATATTTAACTCGGTACGGCCGTTTCATAGTAAGTTCACGTGGAATCTCATACACTTGAGAATTAGGAAACAGACAAAAATACAAGGCAAAGGAACATAAATAAAGAAAAACACACCTTTTCCGAACGTTCCCGCAGATACGGGCGAGATGCTCTTCCCCGCGCTTTTATCTTTTTCGCGTAAAACCAAATGAAATTCAGCGATCACTTTGTCTACGTATAAATAGTGGATGCGAGAAGGCGAGTGTTGTTCGTAATCCGCACCCTGATTACGTAAAAATTTGCAACAGCAACAGCAATAGCAACGCGACAGCGATCGGTCGCAAAATGTCACTAAAAATCGTATTACGGAAGCCAATCGCACGTCTGTTGCTCACGTGTCGATACTAGCGCCACTCGCGATAGGACGGCAATAGATGTAAACAAAATACACAGTTTTTATCGTCGTCAGCGGTTGAATTGTTATATTTTTTATTTGTTTTGTGTTGTGGTCTGTGGTAAAACCCTCTCGAAGTATTTGACTACCTTTCTTCTCCATCAAGCATCTCTAAAGAAGAAAAGTACATTTTGCGATAGGCGCGCGATTGGCTTGCGTAATACGAATTTTAGTGACATTTTGCAACCGATCGCGTAGTGATTGCTGTCGTGTTGCTATTGCTGTCACTACTGAAATTTGACGTTTGAGAAGTGACGTTTGACAGCAGAATTGACGTTTGACAGCAACGATTGCGCAATTTACGCCTGTCGCGAACCTGTCGCGAGATACGTAATAACCCTGCCGGTGTGTTGGCCGGACGGGGCAAGGCAGACACTGACGCGGTAGCGTTTCGTGTAGCTGTCATTAGTGTCAAAGTAAAATGAACCATAATAGCATTGAATTCAACAGACGACCTTTCAGTTCTCGGTCCGCAAGTTTTGACTATTGGGTTATTGGAGCTATCTTACGTAGGGATACATGCATAGCGCAACTCCACTCTTTGATATAGCGAGTTGGACCGCCGCGGTTTTGTAATAATAGGGAATTTTTTTGTATTACTAAACGAGTGAGTTATCCGACATTACACTACAGTCTACATACACGTGTGAACATGAGAAATAGAAGACTACAGCAGGATATTAAGTTAGTTATTATTTCACCCTTGCGACAAGTCTCTAAATCCTTCCTAATATTATAAATGCGAAAGTGTTTGTTTGTTGGTTTGTCCTTCAATCACGCAGCACCGTTGCAACGGATTGACGTGATTTTTTGCTTGTGTAATTGTGTATATTTGAGGACTTAGAGAGTGACATGGGCTACGTTTTATCCCGGAAAAAGAGATCCCGCAGGATTTTTGAAAAGTAAGTTTATGCGGACGAAGTCGCAGGCATCAGCTAGTAGTAAGTGCGGACTGAACATACTTTGAATGATTCCTCTAATGCTGAGATCTATAGAGCGTGCTCTAACTAAGCTTAGACTTAATATAGAGTTAAACCGAGGCACAAATATGCTCTGACATAAATCTGTCTCGTTTTAACTCTGTCTTGAATCTGAGCATTGAGAGTACGGCATTTTTGAAACTTCTTTGTGTAATCACTGTACACATAGTATAGTTTTGTTACCTATTGTAATTTTTTTTAAAAAAAGAGCAACCGCTGAGTTTATTACTGGCTCTTCTCGGCAGGAAGGGCATTCCGATCCAGTGGTAGATTAATAAAAAAAATTCTATTCTATTCTATATTCTATAGATTTCAGCCTAAGAAGCACACAGTGATACTGCTGTGATGTTTGCTGTTGCTGCTTGTTGTTGTCTGTGGTCGTTGGTTTGTTTAGTTGGCAACATACCTATTAGTAGTTCGTAGAGATTCACCACCGGATTTCACATTTTCCCCGTAACCATCAACTCGACTCCCTTGGCAGTACTGCCAGCTGGGTTTAATTTTACTATACGGTTTTAGCGCTCTTGTACCACAGTCATTTATATTGTAATCCTCCCACTCGAGACGTGCCTTACAGAGTAAGTTCGTCCAGAAGTTTGTTTACACCGAGCAGATGTAACTCGACACGAATTGAGCTAGTTAGATGCATTTCTGAGACTACAACTACAACTGGAAAACTTTTTTACGCGATGACAGACCGTGATTGTGGTCCCACTTGATGGTAAGTGGACGCAGTCTAAGTAAAGATAACTTGAAAGGGACATAATCACCATCCTTTTTAGAGTTCCGTACCCAAAGGGTGCCAACGGGACCCTATTACTAAGACTCCTCAGTCCTAAGTCTGTTTGTCTGCGGGCTGTATCTCATAAAATGTAATGGGTAGATACTTGAAATTTTCACAAAATGTGTATATCTGTTGCCGCTATAACACAAATAATGAAAAAAATAAAGGGGGATTCCTCATACAGAATTTTTTTTTTTTACGTTTTTTGCTCGACCTTAACAATCACTGTTACGTTGGTACGGGACCCTTCGTGTGCTAGTCCAAATCGCACTTGGCCGGTTTTTTGTAATAATATGTAGCATAACTTGAAAAATAGAGGATTTTCGTTCAACTATTTACTCGTATTCCCTATTTAACCCCTTTTACAATAATGATGAACTATCAATATCAAGTAAATAATAATATGTAGCATTATAAGCGCACGCGTGTAATAAAAACATACTTTACGGTTTTTTTTAAAAGAATATTAGACAACCTGAACTTGACTAATATCTTCCTATCCCCTACAAATAGCGGAAAGCTTGTGTTAGGTGTGGGTACGACAATAGTGCAATAGGTGAATTCGAACCTGCGACTTTACAGTTTTCAGTCCGCACCTTTAACCGTTGGGCTATTGAGGCTTCAACAGCAGTTTTGACAGCGTTGTAGTGAGATCACTGATATCCATTCTACGAGCAAATGTATTGAAAAGAAAATGAAACAAACTTAAAGCACCGATCACGCCCTGGGCGATAAAAACATTTTCAAACTTAAAGTTAAGTAAACTTTCCTTGAAAACGGAGATTTTCCGCTGTAACTTTTTTAAATTTAACAAGGTCGTTAAAACTGTCACCGCCTGGTGGATTCAATTAATTATTGTGCTCTCTCTTCTGAGGTATAATCTCTGTTTTAAGCTATTGTTGGTCCTAAAGTGTCTTAAAAAACTGTTTTATAAGAGACTAATAATTAACAACGGTTAGGTACATTATTTTAATTTTATTGTACTAAAATTTAGATTTAATTTTGTACTAATATTAGAATTGCGAAAGTTTGTGAGGATGGTGTATTGATGGATGGATGGATGGATAGACGACGTTTCCTTCATGCCTGCACCGATTTGGCTGAAATTGTCAGAATTAACACATAGGCTACATTTTATCCCGGGAAATTAAAGAATTCCCGCAGATAAAGTTTCGGGCGCCATCTAGTAAATAATAAATATCTATCTTTTATAAAAATCTTTAATCTTTTTTGTCTAATAAAACAGTACAGAAAAGTCAGAGATGCGTACCTGTAATCGAACTTTGGACTCCCCATAAAGATTTAAATACTGCGCTATCAGAGCTGTCACTTTTTTTTTGTCAGATATATACTCAAAGGATCATACGAAAGCTTCGACATGTAACACATATCGTCTTGAATTTATTTAATTTCTGTATTCGATAAAACGAATTCAATTTATTTCGAACTATCGATAAAGCCTTACAAATCAATAGAAGTGTCAAAACATGAAATTTCATTTCTATTCGAGGACATATTAAATGGAACAGTTTTGAAACCAGCGCCGGGATATATGAAAACAGCGATAACAGTTACTCAATGCTATGTTCGCTAATATGAGACGGGGTTACACTCACGAGCGGCAGCGGTTGTCCTGAAAACTGTATTTTATTATATTAACTTTGAAAATGTAATTTTTTAATTCGATTTTAAAGCGCTAATAGTCTAAAGTTCGACTGGAAACTGAAAGGCTAACGGTTGAACCCCCACCCGTTGTACAATAATTGTCGTACACACTTTTAACACAATCTTTACGATTATTATTGAACGAGCCTTAAATGACCGCGACTTCATCTGCGTAGACTAAGGTTTTTCTTGTATTAATCTCTCGGGAACCCTTTGATTTTCCGGGATAAACAGTAGTCTCTCTTACGAGTCACTGGCAGCTATTTTTCTACTGTGATCGCTGGTGGCAGCTATAATCTAGCGTTGCACCTTCTTTAGGGAAATCTAAAAGTGGAAATAACATTGGATAAGAGATTAGAGGCTACATTTTAGAGGCTACCTACGCTGAGAGCCTCCTACTTAGGTGATGATTTGGGTGTGGTTGGTGAAAATGAGCATAAGTCTACTTACTTTATAATATGACCCCGCTACCCTATGCAGGGTGAGCACACCGCACGTATTAAATTGACTGTGACACAAGACGTGGCTGTAATAACGGCAAATTGCCATCAAATGGTCGCCGGAGCAATTTGCCCGCGCCGGGCGACTGTGCCTTCCTGACCTCTGAGGATCGATGCTCACTATTGAAACGAATCAAATTCTTTTTTATTCTAGCAATTTCTTAATATTATTCAACCAAGCCGTCTTTCTTATTGACTCTGTTGCCGTTTAAACTGATAGAAGTCCAAGGAATTCCATACAACTCGGTCTCTAATAAAAAATATTTTCAAAAAACCGACTTCTTACGCCACTACAAACTATGAAAATAATTTTAATTGAAGTCGGGTGGGCTTAAAAAGAAACGATGAAACCGATACGCGATGCTCGCCTTCTGATGGCACAAACTTTACTTTACAAAAAGTTAAAGTAAAAATAATTTTGCAAAGAATATTATTCTCCATGCTAAACATGACTGAAACATTTAACTGAAAATGCCCCAAATCCAAAGGGTTCGTTGCTATGGTATAATTTTATCAACGTAATCGGTTATATTATGTAAACCTAATCGCCCACTGAGTGTCTTTGAACTTTCTGATGAAGCCTGTATATTTTTAGCAATTTTAGTAAGAAACCTTCCAAATCTTGGACTTTTGATAACAAAATAAAATTTTCCATAAAAGAAAATATACAATTATATAAAATTAAAGTTGTTTACTTGCAAATAGAATTAATCTCTCGAAGTCTGTACGGAAAAATAAAACTTTTCCCCAACAAGCTAGCGAAGGCGTAAATCATTATTAAAAATACAGCCATAAAAGAATTCATTAGACGAAATCTAATTTATTTTTTAAAAAGCAACCCTTCCCTTAGCTACCTGCTTCGCGACATGGAGAGTTAGGAGCCTTTGAGCTACACTCTATTAACATAAAATATTTAGCTCCAAGTTAGACCTTTTACATTTTACGATATTTTTAATAAAAGATATACTTTAATTCTTGTTATTTTTGTGACTTTATACGTTTACGACATTCATTTCGCCTTTTTCAATTATTATTTATTATTCCCCCATCATTAGTTAATGGCCACGTCAACGCTTAAATTTTACGAGTATATGGCTACATGAAACTCGCTGAAAATCATCGAACCAAGATTAACAACTCATGTAGTGTAAGCAGAATTCACATCTGACGTGGCTCTTGTTACGCTGTGACGATTTGATGTGAAAAGCTGTAAGAAAGTCTTCAGAAAGCTTTATTCCACTGATTGTGATTAGGCTGTTGGTCCCAAATTCTTTATCTAATTTTATTGCTTTAATTTTTTTTCCAAAGCGAAAAAAAACGAAAGTGAAAAAAATATCTTAAACTGGCCCCAAACTCTCGACGAGAATGTCTGAGAATTCTAAACGAGTATTCTCGATATGAGCTGAAAAAGTTGAAATACAGCTTGATTTATGGTAAGTTTTATTGCAAGATAATAGAATAATTATTATAATAATGTTGATCAGATCTTAGTCGTATCGTATAAATGGTCCTCAGAAATTACAGGGCAAGCTTGAAATGTGACGTAATTAAAAAGTTACGCCAAGGTGAGGGTCTGAAGCGACAGTTGCTTTTTATTCGTCTCTTGTAAGTTGACATTTTCCAAAAAACTTAGATACTCATTTATATCTTGTGAATAGAATAGAAAAGAAATATTTTTTATTCAAATAAACTTTTACAAGTGCTTTTGAATCGTCGATGAATCTACCACTGGTTCGGAATGCCCTTCCTGCAGAGAAGAGCCTGCAATAAACTCGGCAGTTGGTCTTTTAAAAAAAAATTACAATAGGTAACAAAACTATGCTATGTATACAGTGTTTCCACAATGAAGTTTCAAAAACCTAGTGTGCCCAGTTTATATACTTAAACTCTATGTAGCCACTGTATGTAATAAATAATGCCCTCCTGACCGAATCCGGTCACGGCATCCAAGATTAGCCATCAGCGCGGGCGATATTATAGTGCACAAGTGTGTCCTAAAACACAGATGCACTCTATATTCCCTCACTCTCATAGTCCAACGGAATGGAAATCAGACACGAGATAAGGCGGTGCGGTGTGAGAAAAGGCACAGGACTGATGGCTAGGGGGTACACAGTGCCAGTTTCCAAAGTCCGGGTTAGGATGAGAATTTCTTGACAGCAAAATCCAATACATTAATTATTGGCCCAACCCGGGAATCAAACCCGAAACCTCGTGATTAGCAGTTAAACAAACTTACCACTTTCATCTGTGATCGAAGTTACCACTAGACCAACAAGGCAACTACCTCCTGTATATTTATACTAGCTGTCCCCTCGCGACTTCGTCCGCGTGGAATTAGGTTCTTTGAAAATCCCGTGCGGACTCCTGATTTTGTCCGAATAAAAGTAACCTATAACATACTGTCTGCAACCATACCCATCAAAGAATCACGTAGCAGCAGCAGCAGTAGCCGTAGCAGCATCAGTAGCAACAGTAGCAATTCAAAAAATGTAATTTTTTTATTTTTAATCATGAGCTAAAATCCTAAGTCTCAAAAAGATAACTTGAAAAATATTTTGAAGAATGAAAGACTATCATACAAACATTCAACCCCTATTTAACCCCTTGGGGGGTGGAATTAAAAAAAATTGTGAAATACGTACTTTTTTGTTTTCCATTTAAAGCCTAAATACGAATTTCATGGGTATAACTTGAAAAATGACGGAGTTTCATACAAACTTTAACCCCCCTTTTTACCCCCTTGGGGGGAGAATTTTCGAAAAATGTAAAATACGTAATTCTTTATTTTTGATCAAGAGCCAAAATATCAAGTTTCATAAACATAACTTGAAAAATAACTTGAAGAACGAAGGACTATCATACAAACATTCAACCCCTATTTAACCCCTTAGGGGGTAGAATTTTTTAAAAGTGTGAAACACTTACTTTTTTGTTTTCAATTTAAAGCCTAAATACCGAATTTTATGGGTATAGCTTGAAAAATGACGGAGTTTCATACAAACTTTAACCCCCCTTTTTACCCCCTTGGGGGGAGAATTTAAAAAATGTAAAATACGTAATTCTTTATTTTTAATCAAGAGCCAAAATATCAAGTTTCATAAACGTAACTTGAAAAATAACTTGAAGAACGAAGGACTATTATACAAACATTCAACCCCTATTTAACCCCTTAGGGGGTAGAATTTTTAAAAACTGTGAAACACGTACTTTATTGTTTTCAATTTAAAGCCTAAATACCGAATTTCATGAGTATAACTCGAAAAATGACGGAGTTTCATACAAACTTTAACCCCCCTTTTTACCCCCTTGGGGGGCGAATTTCGAAAAATCCTTTCTTAGTGCTCGCCTACGTCATAAAAGGAACCTACTGTCAAAATTTCAAGTTTCTAACTTCAGTGGTTTAGGCTGTGCGTTGATCGTCAGTCAGTCAGTCAGTCAGGACAAGCCTTTTTATATAATTATAGATTATGTCACTCTCCAGGTCCTCAACTATACTGATGCAAAAAATCACGTCGATTAAATCACAAGCGATATTCATTAATTTTATGTGATTCCATGTATGACAACAAAGGACCCAGGTAATTCAAGAATACATTGTTACATTCAACTCAGCAACTAAAATAGAACTTTATTTGTTTAGGCGCGTAACCTTTATCAAACTGAATTAAGACGTCCAAATTGCCTGTTAAGGTATAACAAGTAATATTACAAGCATTAAGATTTCCTCAGCTAATATTTGTGGAGGGCCGGAGCCGTAACATTTTTTATATTACAATTACGGAGAAGGCAATTAAAAGTGGCGCAGAAACAAAGCGGCTCGTAATGAGTTTTGTAAACAATCGGCCGAGTAGTATCAATCTTTTTTGTATTATACTTTAGATCCTTAATTTCGACGCTAAGGGGATAACAAGCGTATTATCTCTACTTTATACCTGCCTGTTTAATTCTTCATTGTTTTCACTTGAAAATATCTCTGCTCACAGTACTGGATTCTGGATTATGCAATCCCTATTTCCATACTTATCCTTATTAGTATTATAAATGCTAATGCGTGCGTGTATTTCTAGGTGCAATGGATAACTTTTTGCGCATTGCAAAGCCTACATCGAGTCGGCAGGTCAACCGCTAAAGCGTACAGCTGATCGAGTGTGAAAAACTGCATCAATTATTGCTTATCATTTGTGATGATTGGCTAAATTTATTGTATTTTTGTTGCAACCATACAATTTAAAATGTAAAAGTTTATTGGTTAAAAAATTATTCTATTCTATTCCATTTTAGCCAATAGCGAGTGTCGCCGATTTCGGAAATTCGTGCTTATTTGTTGATTTGTCCTTCAATCACGCAGCAGTGGAGCAACGAATGAGCTGGCTTAAATAGTTATCGACCTAGAGAGTGACGTTGTACAGAGTAAAGTAAAAACAAAGGATTGCAGGGAGGATTTAAAAAACTTAACTCTACTGGACGAAGTTTCAGACAACATTTAGTGTTGTATCATAAATCTTCACCATAATATTTTCGAAATTATCATCCAAACTGCCTTGAAATTTAAGAGTTTAGAAGTTACACAAACAAAAAAAGATTGCGACTGTTTTAAACTATTTAGCGCACACAAGGGATATGATATGTGGTTGAAATCAATTCCCAGCAACAATAAATACTTAACAACAATTGATATATTCACCCGGCTCATCCCCTCAATCCGTGTAAGATGACTTCGATCATGAATTATTAATTGCGGTAATTATGAATTATTCAGTTAACCGCTCATACTCGTAGGTTATGCGCGATGAATGTTTCATGATGACATAATACACCCATAATATGACGACGTGAGCTTCAAACTGTATACATTAGGTACATATAAAGACGACAAAACCGCAGAAAACTAGTAGTTTACTGCAGCATCATGCTGAGTGGGAGACATAGATTTTGGAGATAGATTCACGGCCAAAATCAATAACCTATCAAATCCAGTCTTAAGTGGCTCCAAAAAACTGTATATTACTACATAGATGTAAGCCTTACTTTGCAAAATTCCATGATACAAAATTAAAAAAAAATCAAAATATTATTTCAGTACCAATGTTAAATAAATGCATAGTAATTGGAACCATCCTAGTAATTTAAAATTGCTACTAGTAAAAGTAGCAGGCGACTCCGCTCTTCTATAAATAATAAAAAAATAAATAGGTACTTACTTAATATTAATTAGAAAAAGAAAAACAAAAATCTTTTCTGAAATCCGCCAAACCAGAGAAAAAGATTTACGAACATAATATTCAAATACTAGAAGAGCAGCAGTATACTTATATAAGGCAAGCTGCACGTTGTACTAATATCTGCAGATTATTCTGGTTTGGTGGATTACAGCAACAAAATTTTGTTTCCCCAGTGCAGCATCAATTCATCTCATCAGGTATATAACCCCGCTCAATGAGCTCAGGAACACCAATGATGACAGGAGCTCCTTTGATCGTATTATCATTCAGAAAACTTTTTAGACAAACATCTGTGCACGACACACAACGATGTACATGTAACCTATCTGAAACTTCGACTTATATAACACTTGTATAACATTTAGGCGTCTTTCCTCATACAAAAATCGCTATAACACGCGTATTTCGGCAGTCCGCAATAAAAGTTTATCGCAACGTATGCTCCGATCATAAAAGCTACGGAAAGGGCCTTCCCCTCGCTCGTACTCGTAATTTAGCGCTGTTGGATTACACGTTTTTGATTTTATTGAAAAAGACCAATGTCTTCATATTTTCTCACATATTATATTTCGTAGAGCCTCTAGAATTGAGAGGGTCCGTGTGATGAGTGATGATTAATTCATCATCATCGTGCTCCTTCCTCGTATTGGAGTTTTCTATTTGATGACGCATCTTTTAATTTTGGATTATTCAACCCCATCCGTGTCTACCCCCTTATATCGTCCAACCACTTGCGTCTTTAGCGACCTGGGAGCTCCCTTGTTTGCAATCCTCCTTTACAAGCACTAGTAGCACTAATAGTCTATTACATCACAGTAATCATACGAATTAATACTATAAAGGCAAAAGTTTGTATGTGTATGTGTATGTTTGTTACTCCTTCGCGCCACAAGCAATGGACCGATTTGGCTATGGAATGGAGATAGCTTACGCCCAGGATTAACACATAAGCTACTTTTTATCCCGGAAAAATAAATTATTTCCGAGGGATTAATATAAAAAAACTAAGCCCATGTGATATTACCATGTGTAAATACTAATGGGTGACCTGGATAGTTTCTACCAACTTGACACTAATTCATAATCATAATGTAGCCAATATTATTTTCGTCTGTATGTGAAGTTATTAGGACTCTACCAATTTAGTAGAACTTGGGCGATATAAAAACATTTCTTTTATTTCATTTTTGCCTTTATTTGATTTTCACGGAGAATAGTAACGAAATTCTTTTCCAAATTGGAAATATCACCACAATAGAACTACATATTTTACGGCAAAACCATGGTTTCTAATTTGATCCCGTAGCGTATAAATTACTAAAGTATAAAAGGAAGTCTAAAATTGACTGTAAAATTTTCTTATAGAGAACGTCACTCCCATTCCCACAAGTGACTTTCGCACTTTCTTGAGGTGTAATTGAGGAATAACGAGCTTATTTGGACTTCTCATTCGCCTATGTGTAACTCACTTTTTTGTGACTCAGAAGTCAGAATAAAAGGCTAACAAAATTATGTTGTTGTTAATATATTGATCTGTGTAACTATATTGATAGTGTTCTGTCTTCTCATCAAGGGTAGCCTGTGATTTGAAAGTATAAATTGCGCGAATTGTTTCTTAATTTCAGTAAAAACAAACTTAAAATAATATAAAACTGGTGGTGCCTCTGGTACAACAAGTGTTCATGGGCGGCGGTAATCACTTTACATCAGGTGACGCGCCAGCTCGTTTGCCCGCTATTCATATAAAAAAAATAAACAACATAGTTCACAGAGATTTACGAGATGGCCCAACAATGGTCGCTATCTCCACGCGTCATTACGCCCCGTCAGCTATATTTATTTACCGTCGCATCGTCCGATAGTTCTTTATATTACGGGAGATAAACGACCGCAGCCAGTTGGCCGGAACCCTCGATCGGGCAGCCATGGCCGCCGAAAGTTTTTAAGGTAAATTATTCCTTGGTTTTCTCAACGCTATTACTCTTAGAGCCGATTTCACCAACGTTAAATAAGTCCTATCCGAGCGTAAAGTTCATGTTTTGGCAGATTTTCAATTCAAAAACTGTCAAAACGTCCAATTTGTTAAACGTTTATGAAGTCGACAAATAGTAGGCATGAAAAATTAAATTTTTCGCTGACTAACTTCATCATACCGTAGTTTTTTTGTGCGTTTTCTACTCTTTCTTGCGACATAATGCGGGTCGAAGACTAAGTCTAGAATTAGCTCAGATACTTTATTTTTAAATCTTTTTATATTATGCCGTATCATACAGTAGTTTCAGACTACAAAGTACATATATACGAGTACAAGCATTATATCCACAAGTTCATATTAATATGGACTGTTAGCCATAGTTGCTACTTACTATGATCACAGGTGACAGCCTAGTTATTAAAACTCTAGCCTTCACTTTGGGGAGTCTAGAGCTCCCAGAAACTCTGGCTTTTCGGAGTGTACTGCCATTAATAAATAATTATTCTAGGAATTAATTTGAAAATATGAGGTTCAAAGCGGCTGCCTAGTTTTGAGAGCATTTCTAGCCGAGTATCGAAGCCGACTGATCAACAATCCTGGTTTAATATTGGATCCCAAATAAAAGATAAAAGGTATTGAAGAAGAAGTCCGTTTCATTAAACATGGTAAGTAAGTACATAAAAATTATTTTGATATTCACAACCCTTATTTCGCTGTAAGTCAAAAATATAAATGCCCGGCGAATTGTTCCCCTTATCGTAACAAGGTGCGTTGTTTCCCTTGATCGTTAATGCCCCATTCACGGCGCGAACGAAATAAAAAGATTGATACGGAGCCCTGATTGTTCCGAACCTCATTACAGGCCCTTTGTTGCCAACAACGTTTTTAATTACATCCACTCTTTGTAAACATTAAAAATTGTAAAACTTCATTACACTCGAAACAGGCAGCATAAGATGTTTTGGGAAACAAAAGGTTATCATTATCTATCATATTGTTCTTAATTAAGTTGCTTTTGCCCGCGACTTCATCCGAGTGGAGTAAGATTTTTAAAAACTACAGTATCAATAGTGACCGTTTGAGAATTTTTTTTATTTAGATAGATAGCGTAAGGGTAAAAACATGCCAAAGATGCCTCACTGCGATATCTCGCGGTCGCGGTTTAGCTCGCTACCTCGATGTCACCTCCAATTAAAACAAATGTATGCAAACAGATAAGCACGAACATATCGAAGGATACTTCATTGCGATACATCGCGGTACAGCGAAGTATCTTCGACATGTTCGTGCTCGTCTCGTCGTCGTCAGAGGTGACATCGAGGTAGCGAGCTAAACCGCGACCGCGAGATATCGCAGTGAGGCATCTTCGGCATGTTTTTACCGTTACTTTAATTTCCTGAACCAACATCGAACTTGGGATCACCCACTTATAAAACCAAAGAGCTTACCAATGAGTCACGGAGGTCTAAAAGACATCGTCGGTTCTGTATTGTGTAACAGCAATACATTAGTGTTTTATAAGCTAAAGTCCACCCCAAGTGTCTGGCGCTTCGCCAAGCCCCGTAATGTTTATCATTACAGCGCACTTGGAGATATCTTGAGACTTTAGTATGTTGCTTCTAGTATGTTTAAGAGAGCTTGCATTTGATTCCTGATCCTGTGACTCTGTCTGTAAAACGGACTTGTCATAAAAATTCTTTAAGGAAAAAGTCATATCATGTCCTTGTCTACACTTGTAATTGAGTTTATACATAATATTAATAATATCTGAGAGTATAATATGTACGTTGTCGTATCATTGTCAATTATTTATATTATTATATTATGTTTTGTATGTAAACTTAATAAATAAGAAAAAAAAAAAACATTTTTCATTTTTTCCTTACCTATTAGCTGGATAACAGAAAATAGTCTCTTTGCAATAAAATATAATACGCTATCGATGTTGAGCTCACTAATGGATTGAAATAACTCGTATTTAGATATTAGAATAAAAAATAAACAGAAAGTCAAAATACATCAATAAGGGTTTCCGCTAATACAAGAAAAGAGAGAAATACTTTTGCCATTCGAGTGAGTCGGCAATTGTGCGAGCCGGCAGACCGTGCAAGCCATTATATAAAATTCTACACGCGGAGATTTGCTCTAAATTCCTCCTAAAAACTTGAGTTGGAGACACAGTGAGTGATAATATTTAAAGGATAAAACGCAGAACATGTGTGAAAAGGGTGTTTTTGATGTGAAACATCTATTGACGGTAAGTAATATACCAAAGGTAGGATCTCTCCTTATATTGTGGTAATACTATGTATGGGATACCGACTTATGCGCCCCTTTATGACGTCATGCCCTCTCAACAATAACTTCGATCCTCAATAGTGCAACGGTTCAAAGCGCGGACTGAAAAGTTAAAGATTGACGATTCGATCCCCATCATTACCATGATTGTCGTATCTACCCGCTCCTATTACCTTCAAACAAAAGAAGAATTTTCCAAATCGGTCCAGGCGTCTTTGAGTATTCGGGGAACATACATTCCGACGAATTGAGGACCTCCTCCTTTTTTTAAAGCCGGTTAAAACTATGTGTAACCGCGGCGTCATAGGAGGCCCTGCAAATGTGAAACATCGAACAATATAATATTATTACTTTGTAACATTTTGAAAAAGTCATGGAACTAATTGTTAAATAACTTTCCCGTTAAGGTTGTTAATATTTTTTTATCCTGTATAATATTATATTGTGAAAGTTATAGTAGGTAGAGAGTCATGTCCTGTGGTGGAGACAAGGTTGTACTAACGTACAACCTTTGTACTAACATACAATCTTGACTCACCACAGGAGATCTAATAAATTCACTTGTTGTGACTCGTGCGTCACTTACTTTACCCTCTTAGCAGTGAAATCGTCGAAAGTGAAGTGAAATTAATAATTCCACCCCCGTCGCCGTCGCGGCCGCGCGCTCGCCCGACCATTACAGCCTTTTTACTGAACCCCTTAACCCCAAATAATAGTCCTACCGACCGACTCCGGCCACGGCAGAAAATCTCCACGGAGATCAGCCTTTTACGTGGGAAATATTACAGTGCACACAGGTGCTCTCTCTATTCCCTCAATCTCATATTACGATGGGACGGAAATCCGAGACGACCAGAGAGAGATCAGGCGCAGGATCAATGCTTTACGTGCTCTGCGAGGCACGGAGATGCTCGCCAAAATTTTAAAAAATCAGCATCATTATTACTGCAATTCTTTGTTATTGGACGATGTCGTTCAAAATCGATATTTAGGGTTCCCTGGGGTCAAAAAATGCACCCTCATAAAAGCCACACAGACACACTTTACTGCTTTTCCGCGCATTGCAGAACCCAACGATACAACAAACAAACACACTATCGCATTTATAATTTCTTTCATACTATTTATTATACCTGCATACTATATTCATTCAAGATGGTTTTAAAAATACGCTCTCAAGAAACCCATCCACCGTAATGCATCAAGACCCGGGAAAAGGATTTCCGTAGAGGGTATAAAGCCACAGAAGAATTTTTTGAAAATTCGAATCTTTTTACGTGTTTCCTACCGTATATAGAAGAAAATAAGCTTACTAGACGTGAAAGCTTCGTGCAGAGTTGGTTGGATCATCGTTGCTTTAAAACTTGCCTGAAATATTCACACCCTAATTCTAAGGAGCTCATATATATGCTACCTCACAATTTGAAGAATTTTTTGGTATTTATGACGCGAAAACGACGGGTTGTTGTGTTTATGGCATCGTAGCAACCGAACGGATTAACCGATTTTGATTATGTTCTTATTTTTTGAAAGGTGGAATAGTCGGGAGTATTCTTAACTATGTTTGATGAAAATCGGTCCAAGATGGCCACCACCACAAAATGGCGAATGACGTTTTCTTTTTTAATTTCACATGTCGGGGATGTTTTAAATTTTCAATTTACACTTGTTACACGTATTTAGAAGATTGGAAAAATTAATATTATTCAAAATTAATAACATAATATGAAATCAAATACTATATAACTAAAATTAAAATTAAAACAAAATATATACAGAGTGTCCAGTAAAACGTCACGATCCCGTCGATAGGTTGTAGAGTAGGTCAAAGCTTCACTAGCTCAATGTATTGAGATTATTGTTTCCCATCGTTTTCAATCACAATACATTACCGGATTACGCCCTCAAGGATACATCGGGAGGAGGAATCATTAGCCAAAGAAAGTGGATATAAATCATTAAGTATTATCATAAATAAATATTCAGTGCCGTATTAAATTTCATCCCTAACTGTGGGCGCTGGCAAACTTCCAAAGGCCATGTCTGCTACACGGACGTAGAAATCGCTACTGGAATATTTTTTATTTTATTTTTTTAATATCTGAATAATTTCAAATACAATATATTGAAATTCTGAGGCCGGCCGGGTTAATATTTTTGCATGGGTATACTTAAGGTCTTGGAAAGTGACATAAGCTTCCTTTTATCCCGGAAAAACAGAGGGTTTCCGCGAAGTTTTGAAATCCTAACTAGCAGGCAAAAACTAGTGATTAAACTATAATAATCAAACACAAATACGACGATCAGAAGTAGACTACAATATGCGTTAAATTAACTATTAATACTACCCACAGTGCCTTTGATTAAATATTTCCTAAACATAGGGTGCGTTTTATTAACCACCGCCCCTGCATAGAATTTGATTTACTACTTCTTCTACACGGGGGTGTATTTAATCAATTTCTTTCTCTACATAGGGCGTGTTTAATCAACTTCTTCCTCTACATAGGGCGCGTTTAATCAACTTCTTCCTCTACATAGGGCGCGTTTAATCAACTTCTTTCTCTACATAGGGCGCGTTTAATCAACTTCTTCCTCTACATAGGGCGCGTTTAATCAACTTCTTTCTCTACATAGGGCGCGTTTAATCAACTTCTTCCTCTACATAGGGCGCGTTTAATCAACTTCTTTCTCTACATAGGGCGCGTTTAATCAACTTCTTCCTCTACATAGGGCGCGTTTAATCAACTTCTTCCTCTACATAGGGCGCGTTTAATCAACTTCTTCCTCTACATAGGGCGCGTTTAATCAACTTCTTTCTCTACATAGGGCGCGTTTAATCAACTTCTTCCTCTACATAGGGCGCGTTTAATCAACTTCTTCCTCTACATAGGGCGCGTTTAATCAACTTCTTCCTCTACATAGGGCGCGTTTAATCAACTTCTTTCTCTACATAGGGCGCGTTTAATCAACTTCTTCCTCTACATAGGGCGCGTTTAATCAACTTCTTCCTCTACATAGGGAGCGTTTAATCAACTTCTTTCTCTACATAAGGTGCGTTTAATCAACTTTTACCTGATCAATACTTTGATCAAATACTTTCTCTACTTAGGATGCGCTTGATGCTAATTCACTTTTGCTTAATTGTTTTAAAGGTTATAGTTAATTATACGCATTTCAAATCTTGGCAGTGCGCATTATAAACGAGAAAGTACAGCCTTTGCTAGTGTTTTGTTAAGGAATATCTTTAGGTGCTTAGTTGATTTTACTAGTCAAATTATAAGCCACATTTGATTGCGGTTTGGCTGTTTGATGCAGCCACGGCCCCGCAGGCTTTCATATCCGCTCCACTGAAACGGTGTTTGTGCACGATAAATCGAGCATAAATAGAAAAGCGGCATTGGTACATGAGTAAACCTGGGTTTAATTTCAATGATTGTAATCTATTCACACTATTAATGAAAATACGAGACAACTGATATACGAGTAGGTGTGCGGTTTTTAAAATTCGAATTTTGTAACTAGGTCCTAGGACCTATAAAGTATGAGACTATGAACCTTACGATAAAAGTATGTATATATAACTAGTAGGGCGCGTGGGTGCGCGGCTCGCTAAAGCGAACCGCGGTTTTTCTGTTCACTAAGTAGGCCTTCGGGTCTTGATCATCTTTTTCCAAGGAACTACTTTTCCATCTTTCATAGTCTCTGAGATATAAGTCCATAGACGAAATTTGTATGACCGCCATCTTGAATCCGCCATTTTGGTATTTTTTTTCATCTCATTGCCAATTGGATGAGGTTTCGAGTGATTTTTGTTTGGGCACCCTCAACCTAACTTCAATACCCTGACCGTGCTCCTCACCCGTCTCCGAAATCCTCAATCACCAGCTCCCTCCATATTTTTCATCCAAATGAATTTTTGTCCTCTATACGAAACCATCAGCGGAAAGGAACGTATCAAAGTCTTGCATACATTTTATATGAAAAAAAAAAATCCACCATCTTGAATTTTTTTCTATTCATCACGTAGACCATCGGGTCCTGATCATCTTTTCCCCAGAAACCACTCTTCCATCTTTCATAGTCTCCGAGACAGACACCGACGAAATTTGTAAGGGCGCCATCTTGAATCCGCCATTTTGAATTTTTTTTCAGCTCCCTGCCAATTGGATGAGGTTTAAAGTGACTTTTGTTTGAACACTCCTCACCTATCTTCGATATCCTGGTCGTGCTCCTCATACGTCTCCGAAATCCTCAATCATCAGCTCTCTCCATATTTTTGAATGAATTTTTGTCCTCTATACGAAACCATCAGAAATTTTGAAAAGCAGCCGCATAAAGTTTTGCATATATTTTGTATGAAAAAAAATAAATTCCGCCATCTTGAATTTTTTTTTTGTTCATCAAGTGGACCATCGGCTCTTGATTATCTTTTGCTAAAACGCCATTCTTCCAGCTCTTATACTCTCTGAGATAGACTCAAACAAAATTTGTATGGCCGCCATCTTGAATCCGCCATTTTGAAGTTTTTTTTTCGGCTCTCTGCCAATTGCATGAGGTTTCGAGTGACATTTGGTTGAACACCCCCCACCTATCTTCGATACCCTGGCCGGTGCTCCTCATCCGTCTCCGAAATCCTCAATCATCAGCTCTCTCCATATTTTTCCTCCGAATGAATTTTTGTCCTCTATACGAAACCGTGAATGAAAAAATTTTTTTCCATACAAAATTTTACAGGAGAGGTGATCAATGAGTGATCCTCATTGTCAGTGAGACAGACACCGACGAAATTTGTATGGCCGCCATCTTGAATCCGCCATTTTGGAGATTTTTTTCAGCTCCCTGCCAATTGGATGAGGTTTCGAGTGACTTTTGTTTGAACACTCCCCACTTATCTTCGATACCCTGGCCGTGCTCCTCACCCGTCTCCGAAATCCTCAACCATCAGCTCTCTTCATATTTTTCCTCCAAATGAATTTTTGTCCTCTCTACGAAACCATCACAAATTTTGAAAAGGAACCGTATTAAAGTCTTGCATATATTTTGTATGGAAAAAAATAAATTCCGCCATCTTGAATTTTTTTTCTGTTCACCAAGTGGACCTTCGACTCCTGATCATCTTTTGCCAAGAAACCACTCTTCCATCTCTTATACTCTCCGAGATAGACACAAACAAAATTTGTATGGCCGCCATCTTGAATTCGCCATTTTGAAGTTTTTTTTCGGCTCTTTGCCAATTGGATGAGGTTTCGAGTGACATTTGTTCGAACACCCCCCACCTATCTTCGATACCCTGGCCGGTGCTCCTCAGCCGTCTCCGAAATCCTCAATCATCAGCTCTCTCCATATTTTTCCTCCGAATGAATTTTTGTCCTCTATACGAAACCATGCGTGAAAAAATTTTTTTCCATACAAAATTTTACAGGAGAGGTGATCAATGAGTCAGTGAGTGAGTGAGTGAGTGAATCAGTGAATCAGCACGAGTAGCTATATATATATTAATATAATTAATTTTGCACATTTTATGGGAAAATCAACGTTTACAAAATAATGTGCGCCGTTTAATGTCTCTTCGAAAATTATTAACTTATTTCTTTATGACATCCGAAGAGTTTTAGAATATTAGCACGGAGTACCAGTGGTAACGTCTTGATTCGTCATTAGCATCGCAAGATTCCCTACATGAAATAAATAAATAAATTTTAAATTGAATTTATTATAAAGTGCAGAGTAACATAAGTTACTTTTTATCCCGGAGAAACCTGATGTTCCATTTAATTTTCAAAAATTAGGTTTTTGAAAGATGTTGCGGGTCAATGATGCTCATGATCACAACATGATCACAAAAAATGTTACAATTTGTAACAATTTTTTGGTTTTGAAAAGAGCAACTGCCGAGTTTCTTGCTGGCTGTAGCAGAATTAGTATTGCGAACCCGCGGTGGTAGATTTTCGACTTATCACAAGAGCCACAAGTTGGCCTACATGAAATAAATAATTTTGAATTTCGAATTTTGAATAGAGATGAGGACATGCTAGAAACACACTTGACCAATAATATGAAAAAAAGTCTAAATCCACGTCCATCTATCCACGTAAAATAAGGTTTCTAGACACTCTACATCTATGGCAGTGACGATGCAAAATTGACTCGGATGTTTTTCCGTACACTATCCATTTTCTATCCATTAAGATTCTTTGATTTTCCTTTTGATTGTTATCGGCTGGCGTGTTTCCTGTTTTTGAGCGAAACTTGTACATTTAGTAGCTTTAGTGGTTTCAGTTGCAAATGGGCTCTAAGGGCTCATTCGCATGGGGGAGGAAAAAGTCGCTGTAATTCTGGTTTGAATAGAACATTTTATTTTGAAACTAACCTGACAATTTCAAGTTGTAAGCTCTGTAACACATAATTTTTCGTGCTTCGTAGTATAAGTGCAATTATATTAATTGTCACATTTTACTTTTCAGTATATTAATCGTGAATATTGGTCTAATTAGCGTTATATCACTTTGAACCGATTTTTCTCAAAATTATTTATTTCATGTAGGCCAACTTGTGGCTCTTATGATAAGTCGAGATGCAAGGTCTAATCCTTGTGGGATTGAATAAGGAGCAAGGAGGTCCAAAGGAGCACCAGAGCTAATAACATTGCTTATCGAGTAAGATTTTTTTTTTATTTTTTATTCGATGACAAGAGAGCCCTTGACTGCGATCTCACCTGATGGTAAGTGACGATGCAGTCTAAGATGGTAGCGGACTAACTTAGAAGGGGTATAGCAGTGTAAATTCAACCCATACCCCTAAATCCGTTTCTACACGCCATCGTGCCGGAACGCTAAATCGCTTGGCGGCACGTCTTTGACGGTAGGGTGGTAACTAGCCACGGCCAAAGCCTCCCACCAGACCAGACCAGAGACAATTTAGAAATTATAAATTCCTAAATTGCCCCCGCCGGGAATCGAACCCGAGACCTCTCAGTTATAAGACCACAGCGCTCACCACTGCGCCAGGGAGATCGTCAAAATTGCAGTGGTAATGGATAAGATGGGTGCAGAGATGGCTTGCATCCTGTTGCCGGGCATATTTAAAATAGTATTCACAGCGGAAAATCAAAAATTCCCACAGGAATTTTGAAACCTATAGCTAGGTCCACGAAGTTCCGGGCATTAGCTACTAGTATACTCTGAGTAAAAAATAGATTCTTATGCTTTTCTTACAGAAAATCATTACTCCTTCCCCAGACGCTATACGCTGAAGGAAATACTCCAGGATTCGAATTAACTATACATTTTTAATACTTCTTTTATTCTATTATGACAAGATGGTCCTTGACTGCGATCTCACCTGATGGAAAGTGAAGATGCAGTCTAAAATGGTAGCGGGCTAACTTGGAAGGGGTATGGATGTACATTCAACCCATACCACTAATCGGTTTCTACACGCCATCGTAGCGGAATGTAAAATCGCTTTGGCGGCATGTCTTTGGCGCTAGGCCCCCCACCAGACAAATTTTTAATATGGAGAAAATAGACCACTAAATACAACACCAAATGTATGTGTTGCTTAGGAACAATCGTTTAAAATTACAAAAGTTTCCATTTGCCTGGGAAATGTTGGTAATTATGTAGATTATTCCCTCATCAGGCAAATAAGGCGGAATTTGGAGCTCGCGTCGAGTGATAAACTTGAACACCTGCGAGCCGATTTATAGCGCTGCAATACAGCGAGCCACGCACTACACGACTGTGTTCACTACTCGGCACCAGGTGGGTCTACAAAATGTGAATTCGCTAGGCAAATTAAGCTGAATCGGAAACGTTACTTTATTCTATAATTCGTTTTATTATTTTAAGGACCAATTTCACCATTGCCGATTACATTTAATCCTATCCTACTATACCATCTTACTAATATATAAATACGAAAGTGTGTTTGTTTGTTGGTTTGTTGGAATTAGTAAATCATTTAGGACAGTTTTAACCATTAAAATTATCAATTTTTTTTTCAAATAATCAGTAATTTTAAATTCAATAATTTGAATTTTGAAAAAAGTCTCAATATCCCAACGATTAAAGGTGCGGACTGAAAACTGAAAGATCGCAGGTTCAAGCCCCACCCGTTGCACTATTGTCGTAGCCACTCCTAGCACAAGCTTTTCGCTTATTTGGAGAGCAGAGGAGAATATGAGTCAAATTCAGCTTGGCAGCAGCAAAAAAATATAAATTCAGGAAAAGCCGTCAAATTCAAATTCAAATTCAAAATCCATTTATTTCATGTAGGCCAACTTGTAGCTCTTATGACACGTCATAAATCTACCACCGATTCAGAATGCAGATTCTGCTGAGTAGAGCCGGTAAGAAACTCAGCAGTCGCTCTTTTCAAAAAAAAAATTTTTTACAATAGGTAACAAAACTATGTAACAAAATGTCTGCACGTCGCATGAAAGTCGTACCTGGAACAGCCGGCTTTAATCGCCAAGTAAATGAGTGCCGCGCCGGTTAATCGCAGCCGTGACGCTTTGTCTGAACTGACAGAACAATGTGGGGCGTCCCATTCACGGCCAGTCTTGTGAAGCGTGTCGTGTAATTTATAGCGGCCTTACAGCGAGTTGGTGCGACTTCTTGACTTTAGGGTCGGTTTCTTGGGGATTTATGTCTTGTCCGATTTGCGCTAACTGCTAGTTTGAGATCGAATAAGGACTTTTTATTTTATTTTAGTAATAAAATGTTACTTTTCTTTCAAGTTTTTCTCCGAGTTTAGAAGTAGGAGATAATATAAAGCCTCAATAGCGCAACGGTTAAAGGTGTGGACTGAAACTGAATGGTCACAGGTTCGAATCCCACCCGTTGCACTATTGTCGTACCCACTTCTAGCATAAGCTTTCCGCTTATTTGGAGGGGATAGGAGGATATTAGTCAACTTCTGCTTGGTTAATATTCTTTAAAAAAATATTTATACATTAATTTTTAATTTTTTTAGTATTTATTGCGATTCCCCGCCTTTTAATTCACTAAGTCTTCTGGATAGGTTGCCTGGCAGAGATCTCTCGTCACCTGTTGTGTTACTTAATTCATGTACCACATCAACTGCATTCTACAAAAATATCAAAACGCTTACATAAGACTTTTTATTCTACGCTGGTAAAATCAGCTCTAAGGCTATAACTAATAGGAATCGAGACCTATAGGCCGATTTCATCGAGCGTAAATATGATATTTTGACAGTTTTCATATTGAAAATCTGTCAATTACGCTCGGATAAGACATATTTTATGTTGCTGGATTCGGCCCTTAAGCGACTAGTATAATAAATACTTAAGAGTTTCACGTCACACGAAAAGTAGTTACGTAGTTACATAGTTTCAACATGGAATTAGGAAGTAGCTACTTACGTAGTTTCTGTTTCTGGAATGGCGTCAACAAATGGCATTCCATTACAATTTGTCGGTTACGTAATCCTCTAATGCAACCAGAACAATCTAGATGTGTCCAGCTCATAGCAGCTTTGCGCGCATGAATTATTGAAGCACCGACGTGCTCCTGAGCTCTTAGCGAATTACACTGCGCCACTAAAACATTCAACTATATCCCATTGTGACCGTGAATTAGTGACTGTGTTCCTGTGTCGTGACGTTCTCCGCGTTATGATATTTGTTGCTGATTTTTTGTCCCAACCCCTTCCAATAATCACTTTTATCATAAACTAGATGTATGTTTGTTACTCAATCACGCCGCAACGACTGAACCCATTTGGCTGAAAGGCCCAGAGGTAGGTTATAATCTGGAATAACACATAGACCACTTCATCCCGGAAAATTAAAGAGTTCCCGTGTGATCAAAAAACCTTAATCCACGCGGACAAAGTCGTGCACATCAGCTAGTTCTATTATCCTATTAATATTATGAATGCGAAAGTTTGTATTTTTGTTACTCAATCACGCCGCAACGACTGAACCGATTTGGTTGAAATTTAGCACAGAGGTAGATTATAGACTGGAATAGCACATAGGCTACTTTTTATCTCGGAAAATAAGAGTTCCCGCGGGACTCCAAGAAACCTCAATCCACGCGTACGAAATCGCGGGTATCAGCTAGTCAATAAAAAAGTGGCGGTCACCCACCAGACACAGACTTGAGTCATCGCCGCTTACACAGCGCAGTAAAATTGACCCAAAGCGTTGTATGCTCAAGCTCAGATATAGGCCTTTAAAACGGAAATTTAGTGAACAAGCGCCATGCGTGTAGCGTTAGTGAATTACAACGGTACACTAAATTATTTAGGCTATTCCCTCTCCAGTCCTAAAATGGTGATTTGGACCATTGCGCTACCAGCTTCCGCTCTTTAGGGGAATCGGATGCTAAATGTGCGCAAGTTCAGATATTGCAGCTATTTACAGTCTAGTTGCACTAGAATTCATCCGCAATGCACCCTGAGATTACGAATCCTATTTGCGAATTCTATATTACGAGAAATCTTCTGAATATTTAGAAGGAAAATGTGACTGACTGACTGATCTATCAACGCACAGCTACGCATAGCTAAAACTACTGAACGGGTCGGGCTGTTTGGCATTCAGGTAGCTATTACGACGTGGGCGACGTAAAGAAAGTATTTTTGAAAATTCAACCCCTAAGGGCTACAACGGTGAGCAAAACTGACCGACTTGAATATTTTTTTTGTTTTGTTCGCTCTAATACAGGGGAAAATCCAAAAGAATAGCTAAAA
Organism: Hipparchia semele; assembly: GCA_933228805.2. Taxonomy (NCBI): domain Eukaryota; kingdom Metazoa; phylum Arthropoda; class Insecta; order Lepidoptera; family Nymphalidae; genus Hipparchia; species Hipparchia semele. The sequence continues at coordinate 12,981,308 of OW121727.1, read as the reverse complement.
AATTGAAAAATCCTAATTGATAATTTTGTTCAGGAATTACCACTTCGGATTACTTTTAATAGAAGTTATGTTCAACGTTCTAATTGAACGATTGGTTTTGCTCTTATTTTTAGATGCACGTTGGCTGACGTATTAATTATAACTGCGATTATTTTTCTTGGCAAATATCTGGATGATTTTTTACTCATACAGAAACCGAGCAATGGATCGGCGTGACTTTTGAATAAGTATATCATTGAGAACCCGGAGAGTGACATAGGTTATTATTACGGAAAAACATAAAGTTCCCGCGGAATAGCTGAATAGCCCATAGCGGACTGAAAACTGTAAAGTCTGGGATTCAATCCTTGCTCGTTGCACAATTATCGTAACACAAGTTTTACGCTTTATTAGAGAAAAGGGGGATATTAATCCAGTTAATCATAACCAATCATTTTAGAAAAAAACATTCTTCCCTCGACATGGACTAATACTTTGGAAGTTTTAAAATAAATTATTCCAACCTGTAATAAAAACCTTTTTATTACGTCAACTTAATCATCTAAAGATGAGCGTGTGAATTTTTCGCTCGTTGGCAAAATTATCATAAACTCTGCAGCAGCCCTCACGGAGCACTCAAATCCCCATTGTTGGAACTTTTATATGAAATATGCGAGTATAATTTTCGCGAAACGTTAAATCCTGAGTTGGATTTTCTGAATTTTTATTGCTGTTATTTTTGAGCTCTAGTTCTTAAACTGCACTGCTTTAAAAGACAACATTAAGCTGAAAGAAAGCAAAAGCGTTTATTTGGACACACAGCTATATAATATACTAGCTTTTGCTCGCGGCTTCGCTGACGTTAAATTCGATTTTTTAAACGCCTATTTTACCCCCTTAGGGGTTGAATTTTCTAAAATCCTTTCTTAGCGGATGCCTTCGTTATTATAGCTGTCTGGATGCCAAATTTCAGCTCGAACCAGTGGTTAGGGCTGTGCGTTGACAGACCAGTCAGTCAATCAGTCATCTTTGCCTTTAATATATTTAGATTTAGGTTTATAGCAACATATTTTCAACGAAATTGTATGGTCCCAAAATAGACTGCTCTCAGCATTTGCTGTGCCTGTGGGGAGTTGTGCTCAAACACAGCGCTGCTCTCCGAGGACCCGCAGGTTGAGTTCCGGACGAGTACAGAAAATGAGATATAATAAGACCACTAGATTGAAGGCCCGAATATTATATATTCCCTCTATATTATATCCACACGGACGTAGATTTTCTTAAATATCTTGGAAACTTTAATTATTTATTTGCCTGAAACTAAAAGCAGCCAAATTCCTCTTATCCCTGTGCCTTTCGTCAAGATCGAGTCAGTATATAGTTTTAAAATTAGATCCGATGTAACTAATACTTTCCTAGAAATTCGCAAGTTCTTCAGCAAAAGAATTATTTTTTGTAAGTACAACTTAGAGCAGCTTAAACCCTGTTTCTTATTTGAAATTTCAAATGGAAGATACAGCAAACGTTGTTAGCCTGAAGGCTGAGGGTCGGGAGGGGGAGTTCTGGCTACCGGTCATTTTGTATGCTAATGTTGCAACGTCTGCGAGTTAAAGAAAGGACAGACTATTGAAACAAACGCAGCGGCATAAGGGCAAAGTTCTACGGGAATATAGAAGCTTATGACATTCGGCATATCTGCCCGTCAGATCATCGGAAGGTAACGGGAGCCTTTTTTACGATTCTGTACCCAAAGGGTACCAACGGGACTCTATTACTAGCCTCCGTCCGTTTGTCTGTCTGTCAGCTGACTCTACCTTCTGAATCGTAATAGGTAGATGCTTGAAATTTTCACAAAATGTGTATTTTTTTGCTGCTAAAACAAAAAATATTATAATAGGCTACTTTTTATCCCGAAAAAAATTATAGTTCCCGTGGAATTCCAAAAAAACCTCAATCCACGCGTATGAAGTCACGGGTATCAGCTACTTATTAATAAGCGATGAAATATTCAGCGTAGGAATTTTACTTTTACGTTTGGTTACTTTTATCCATATAACGTAGCTACTTTTCTCGTTAAGCTAGATTCTTTCCAACCCTATCTTGCTCACAAATGAGTGTAAAAGAACATTCTTGAAATTTTAATTGCATCTAGTTACTGCAGGTCTGTATATAAAAACTAACTCAAAAGCTTTCAAGTATAGATTTAAAAACGTTAAGCAGGTAACATGAGATAAAAGAAATAAAATTCCCCGCAGCGGCGCTATTTGCGCGTGTACTCCGAGCTTAGGGCAGGTAGATTGAATCCTTGCACCGGATTCCGTTAGTGTAGACGATTTACCGGTAATGTTATTGTCTCGCGTAATGGGAAATTGTACAGAATCGATTTCAAAACAGAACCACTTTATAGCTGCTACAGCTACGGAATATCATTGTATTACTTGTTTTACATCGAATTTCGAGAAAAATTTACAGAGGGTATTGAAAAAGGATAACATCCTCACATCACATTAATATTATAAAGGCGAAAGTTTGTATGTGTGTGTGTATGTTTGTTACGTGTAAGGACACGCTGGAATTTGTAATGGAGAATAGCTTATATTCAGGATTAACGCACAGGCTACATTTTATTCCGGAAAATTAAAGAGTTCCCGTGGAATTGAAAAAAACCTTTATCCACGCGGACGAAGTGGCGAGCATCATCTAATTTTATTATATAAAAAAACAAGATGGCGCCCGCGACTTTGCCTCTCAATATTCCGAGGATATACTCTCTGATTTTCCAGCACAAAAAGTAGCCTACTACATATTTCTGTGCCAAATGCCAAGATCGGTTCAACGATTAAGAGAGTTAAAATATATTGATCCATAACCGTAATATAAAAAGTCTAATTTTATTACGAATGAGTCCTAATCAACATCATTTCGGAGGACGAATAGAGGACAAACAAAAAAGTCACAGTCTTGCACAATGTAAACACTAATTGCAAGTGAAAAGTATTACAAGTTTTAGCTTGTCTTTAGTACGTACGTAGGTATTTCCCAGTGGACACTTCGCTTTACAGTAATCGTGCAAATTTAACTAAACCCTACCTAAATATTTATAGACAAGAAAAACCTTAAGATAAATTAAATTGTATTCGAAGCTAACAAAACCGCCAGGCTCCGAGCCTCGGGAATTACGCCGCGGCCTTGTGGAGATAAGATGAGATAAACATTTACAATCGACTCGCCGCCCCTAAACAGAATAGAACAAAGACATTTACTACCCTTACGTTACTTCCATTATTCTTAACTCGCTCGTGGGTCCGGCTGGATCATTCAACTCAGCTGCGAATCGTGAATAGGATGTGGATAGGACCAGGCTTTAAATCTGGTCCAGGAATTTATTAATACGGAAATACATACAACGCTTAGAACAGAAGTTTCTTACCTAAATGTAGCATATACGTTTTAAACAATTAATGTGTGAGTGGCATGTAATTATTTTCTGCACTCGTAAATAGATAATCACGTTTTTTGATGGTTATATGGAGAGAGCTATGCTCGGAGTATCCCTGCGAGATCAAATCAGAAATGAGGAGATCCGTAGGAGAACCAAAGTCACCGACATAGCTCAGCGAGTCGCGAAACTGAAGTGGAAATTGGCGGGGCACATAGTTCGAAGAGCTGATGGTCGTTGGGGTCCCAAGGTGCTGGAGTGGCGACCCCGCACCGGGAAGCGCAGTGTTGGCAGACCCCCCACCCGGTGGACCGACGACATCAAACGAGTCGCAGGGAGTCGCTGGATTCAGGCGGCGCAAGACCGAGGTCTGTGGAGGTCCATGCAAGAGACTTATGTCCAGCAGTGGACGTCCATAAGTTGATGATGATGATGATGATGGTTATAGTGATTAATTAAGACATCCTTTCACAGCACAGTAGGTAATTTTTTTTAATAATTTTCTTCGAGCTCGTCGTACTAACATGACGATAGTGTAGAGTCGGCCTTTAATCCCGATGGTTACCGACCGGGTATGGAAGCCTAACAACAACAAGGGAATTTGGTTTTACAATCCTCGATGATAATAAGTAGTCCCTTCTCGATGTAAACTTTCTACAAAAAATATAATTATAATTAAATTCAACCTCTACAATTTCCTTTTTCAAACTAAATCGCAATCGCGAAACGCTAGAGGTGTTACGAAAATATTTTTACAAACAGAAACATTTTCTTTTCACAAGAAAAACTTGTTTTACCCAGTTATTAATAACAAGAATTCAAAGAAAAATATTCCCCGTTCCAAACATGTAAAGGAAGAAAACACGAAAAAGAAAAACCCGGAAAGATTGGATTAATTTTCCCGATTTCACTTTGAGCTCGCGCTGCTGAGCCTAGGCTTTGTTTAGTTTGATCATTTTAAAAATTATACTTGACTCCATAAAATGTTGCTTATTATTTTTCTTTGATTATATTTATTAATTAATTCGAGAATGTCACACAATCTACGTGCAATCGAAAACGGGAACCTAAATCTCTCCATATAATATGTAGCCAATGTGTTAATCCTGGATATGATCTACCCCCATTCCAAATTTTCAGTTCATTTGACGTAAAGGAGTAACAAACATCCATCCAAACATCCATCCTCAAAAGCTTTCACATTTTTCATACGTATTTTAGGTAAAATTTTATGTTTGGCTTTAAGCGTATAAATTTCGAGTTAAAGAAAAATTGAGTGTAAAAATATCAAGGCGAAAATATGAGTACCTATGATTTCAAATAAGCATACGAGTGTTGTTTTGAATGGAAGATAATTTCAAAAAACATCAACTTCACCATCTAACCAGTTTGAACGCGTGAAGTCTATTGAGTTTGCGCCACACTTTCAATAAACAGAGAACTTTGCAAGCCAGTAATAGAGCATACCTTCCATAAAGGTGGTAATTTTGCTTTGCAATTTTCTGCTCGCAAAAATCTCTAATTAGGTACCGTTACACTGGGGTGTACATTGTTAAAAATTGTTTTATGGAATGACTATTAAGAAATCTATTTTTAGTTTGGTTGTATGGATGTTTATTACTCAATCACGTCAGAACGAATGAACCGATTTGGCTGAAATTTGGGATGGAAATAGCTCATATCCAGGATTAACACATAGGGAGGATCCTAGATTGCCTCCTAAACATGTCGTGTGTAGGGTCATTCTAGGTCGCATCAAAAACGCCTCCTAGATCGGCCGGCAGCAGCAGATATGCAGCCGATGTCCCCTAAATTGTGACACGCACTGAGCGGTAGACCCATGTGTATGGACCACCCTATATTGCTCCAATCTAGCTGCCTCCTAAATCGATCTTGCCACAGTGTCGTGAGTACGAGTAGAATGCTTTATCGGTTTCTACACGTCATCGTACCGAAACGCTAAATCACTTGGTGACACGTCTTTAATGTTAGAATGGTAACTAACTACGGCTGGCCGCCAGATTAGACCAGAAACAATTAAAAAATAACCGGCCAAGTGCGAGTCATACTTGCGCACTGAGGGTTCCGAACCTTGTGATGAGTATTACATTAATTAAGTACTAAGTAGATGACCAGTTTTATTATGGGCACGTAAGCATTGCAGACACAACAGAGAGGTACTTAAGTATATCCTAAATCTCACAATCGTAAATTTAAATTTGTTCCATTCAGCAGAGACCGCTGTACGTAGTTCTCTCAAATCGCTTAAACGTGTAGCTTCTCCAAATGACCATTTTGGGAACAAAGTTGTAGTTGGAATTATTTCATGAAACAATGTAATTCACTTGTCCACTAACGTAAACTAACTTTAATTAATCAGTTGGTAAGGTATAAAGCGGCTCCCTCGCAAAGCAATTTAAGCTGATCAACACTAACAGGTTCACAGATTGAATAATAAACAATAATTATCATGAGAAAATGCTTTTAATTAAAGTTGGTCAACTTTATTACTTGATTATTTGTCAACTTTTGGCATACATATCAGGTGAATTCTATAACGTCCAAAAAAATGCAAAATTCAAAAGAATTTTGTTATGTACGCTACTCTGTAGTTCTGACGACAAGTCAAGATTCTACCAACAGTTCTTAAAACAAATTCTGCTAAGAAGAAAATCGGCTCTAAGTAGTTATTGTTCCCAGACCATTATATTTTAGTGGACAACTTTCAATTAATTCTTTCAATTAATGTTAAGATCGTCGTGACAATCCTACTTAATATTTTAAATGCGAAAGTTTGAGGATGTATGGATGGATGGATGTTTGTTACTCCTTCAAGCCATAACGAATGAATTGATTTGGCTCAAAAAATTAATTATATTTAATATCAAAATAGCAGCTTTTTACTAAATACATATGAAAGTAAATACGGTGCCTAATTATAACAAAAAATATTTTTAAAATTTTTGCCTGTCTGTCTGTTTGTTTGTTAGGCTAGGCTACATTTAATCCTGGAAAATTAAAGGGTTCCCTCCGCGAGGACGAAGTTACAGGTATCATCTAGTTTTGAATACTTATACTCAATGCCCAATACCTGGAAGTTAAATGTGAAAATGGAAACAGGAAAATGAGGCACGGGTTATCAGTTTCAAAGTGTTGGACGAGTTGCATGCTCCTCCGCACGCGAGAAACATGGAATCCCACAAAAAGACCGTGCCAAGTTGCCCGTAATGGGGGTAAAAGGGGGTAATTCCATTTTCCAACTCACGGCTTGAGAGAGTTCTAATTAGACACGGTAACACTACTGAAGTGTTAATTGAATCAAATTGCACTACCTTGAGAAAGGTGACCATAAGTTGGTAGTTTTGCAGGACATTACTATAAGGTTTTTGTTTCACATTAAAAAAATTATCTAATAAGGTTGTAAATTTTTCAATTTATGCGTAACTTGTCGCAGCCATTTGTAATTAACAAAAAATATTATCTTGTCTTATGTTGTATATTTACTTAAAGGATACTGCGGTATAGTGAGAAAAATTCAGTAACTAATAGTCGTGGTTAAAACTCAGTTTTCACGGAAACTTTTATTAAGCTACAGCATAGGTATATAATCATTATTAAATACATTATTATTGATCAAAAATCATCATTATCTTGGCCCCATGGTCAGCCCACAACTGAGCCCACGAAAAGTCTACGGCGCTGTCTAAATACGGATTAGCAGATTACAAACCTTTGAAAAAAATATGGAGGCATGCAGATTGCTAATGTATTCCTTTATCGCTAATCGCTAGATTGCGCATCGTAAAGTACAGTGCATGCTTTAATTAAGAAGGTGAAGTCTCCAGTTCGTTGATCGTGAGATCGACACAACTTTAAGATTTATCCTCCAATAATGTAATGAGTAGACATAACAATTCGCGTGATAGAAGACCACGCTTTCGCGTTGCTTCCTACCGCCGCGAAGGCATCCGACATACTGCAGCTCGCACCACCGGAACCCAATTTGCATATTTTGAATTTCGAATCGAAAACTGATTTCCGAACTGAAATTCGATCAAACCTTAATAAATATACATCCACTGCTGAATATATTAAGTCTATAAAAGTATATTTTCACAGAGATGGCACGGGGCATGTATACAAGTTTCCCTTCACTTGTTCCCTTCACTTCAGTTTGACTTGACACTGGGAATATATACTTTACTCACTGTATAAACACGAAACCGACGTTTTCAGTATGTTTCAACCTTAAGGCGTTTGTATTGAAAATCAGAAAATCTGATAAGGCATAAAACATAGCTTAAGGCGGTCGCACACTCGCAAGTAAACCTCTAGAGCCATTCACGACTCGAGGTTCAGAACGGGATTGCACTTGTCGGGCATTAGAATTTACGATCAAATACTACTGCTACTTGAAACTTTTACTTTAAAGGAAAATGTAATATTGTTACTGGTATGTCTTTACTCTACAGGGAATTGTTTACACAAGAATATATCTTCTAAATATATAAAAGGCAAAGGTGAGCACCTGACTGATTTATCGACGCACAGCTCAAATCACTAGCTATATCGGGCTGAAATTTCAATAAAATACGGATTTGAATACCTTCAAGGCAAGAGTGAATAGGTATTTTCTAGGTAAGCGCTCTTCACCTAAACCTTACTAACTCACTAATGCTTTCAGTCATTGATTGTCGTCAAACGCAAGCCCGTCTTGTAATAATAAAAAAAGATACCGGCTGAAATGAGAACTTCCTCCTTTTTTGAAAGTAGGTTAAAAAAGTGACTTATATTACCCTTTCCTCTTCAAGTAATAAAAAAATAATAATGTTCTCGCGGCCGAATCCGGCCACGGCGACCAATCGCCACAGAGATTTTCCATCTGCGCGGGAGATATTATAGTGTACAAGTGTGTGCGCAAACACAGGTGCACTCTTTAGTCCTTTACTCTCATAGTCCGATGGGACGGAAATCCGACACGACCGGAGAGAGATCAGGCGCTCGACCGACAGCTTTACGTGCTGCCCGAGGCACGGGGTTGACTCATCGCCAACTTCCTAACTCCGGGCTTACTAGCCCGGTACCTACTGGTACCGAGAACGATAGGGAATCGAACCCGGGACCTCATCGTCTGCAGTTGAACTTGCTAATCACTAGACTAACGAGGCAGTTCACGTAACTACACTTCAACTCCAAGGCACTCTCAGACAATTAGGTATATTGCACCGGGTGAAGTTCGAACCATTGTCCTTTTGGTTTTCAGTCCGCACCTTTAACCGTTGGGCTATTGTGGCTTGCTTACTTACTTAGAATTCGGTCTGGAGGGCATTGTTAATAAAAAATTCACGTTTAATCTACTTACAAGTGTAGGTCCACCTTAAAGCCCAGACGCGGCATTAGCATACAGAATGAGCACTCTGGTCTGCGCCCACTGCCCCGTGCCCCGTGCCCCGTGCCCCGTGCCCCGTGCCCCGTGCCCCGTGCCCCGTGCCAACATCACTCGCTATTATTTCAATGTAAATTTAAAGTAAGTCGATTTCTGGCGGTCTGTTATTTTGTACTTATTTGGGTAACGACTGGAAAATTCGGTCTTGAATTGGAAAACTTTGGCCTGTAATACCAGCTCGATGGTCAAAATACGTTTTTTGCTCTAATTTATAGTTTACCATCAACGGTTTAGGCACTTTAGGTTTTGACGGCCTCTATCTCCGGAATTTATAGTTTCTGAATTCTTCGGTCCGGTCTGATGGGAGGCTTTGGCTAGTTACCACCCTACCGTCAAAGACGTGAGATTACAGTCAAGTATCTTGTTTTCGAATAAAAAAAAGCTTTAGTTCAGATATTTAATACTGGATTTCAACACCAAATGGCACAAATATGAAATTCTTTCTTTGTATTTTCATAAAACTTTTATTGAACGCAGTTTCGTACAAATAGTCGATTTGATATTAACGTTTAACATTAGACGTAATAAAAAATAATAATAGTTGACGCAAAACTGTTTTAACATGACTTGACCGATAGTAAATACAGCGCCATCTATTAGCATTAATGTATTAACTTGTTTAATGCATTATTAATTTTAAACAAAAATCTATCTATATATATTCGAGTTCACTGTACTTCTGCCGTAAAGCGAATCTGCCGTAAAGCGAATCTGCCGTAAAGCGAATCTGTCGTAAAGCGAATCTGTCCTAAAGCGAACAAGCGATTGAAACAAACACGTGTGTTTTCACCCCAGTAGAGCTAGAATCAGTCACGAATAGAAACTATAATCACAGGGCAAGGAAAGTTGAAATATTAAATATTATGGGCCATAATAATATTGCAAATACCTAGCCTCTGGCTCAGCATTTGAATGGGGTGCAGAGTCAGCATTTTTAAGACAAGACGAAGTTTTCCTGACTGCAGCGCTGCAGCTCGTTGCAATAAGCTAATGCATCGGAGTATTATTGAATAGGTCGCTCAGCGATTGAATGATTTATCGATTCGCATAATGCATTAAAAAATAATTTTAAAAGCAAAAATGTTTTAGTATCATCGTGGATATTGATTTATTAATGGTGTATTAGATAGGAAATTACCTAGGAAGCGCAGTGTTGGCAGACCCCCCACTAGGATGACCGACGACATCAAACGAGTCGCAGGGAGTCGCTGGATTCAGGCGGTGCAAGACCGAGATCGGTGGAGGTCCATGCAAGAGACTTATGTCCAGCAGTGGACGTCGATAAGAAGAAGAAGAAAATTCAATATCTATCCGACCCTTTTTTACACTAAATAATAATAAAAAATAAACTATTACTAACGAACTAGAAACCTTCAAAATACTCTTTTGATCGAATTTCGGCCACGGTGCCCAATTTAGACCAGCCAACTACGCAAGAGAGTGTGTCATTTATGAAGGTACATACCTGTACTAATATTATAAAGACGGAAGTGTATTTTTTGTTGGTTTGTTCTTCAATCACGCAACGGATTGACGTGATTTTTTAACCGACTTCCAAAAAGGAGGAGGTTATCAATTCGGCCGGTATATTTTTTTTTTTTTTTTTTTTTTCTATGTATGTCCACCGATTACTCCGGGGTTTCTGGACCGATTCACGCGATTTTTTTTTTAATCGACAGAAGAAGCTTGCGAAATGGTCCCATAAAATTTTTTACCTTCAACTCTTCAAGCCTGATGCTGCAGAGGTACTTTCCCCCTAAATTATGGGGTTTTAGGAACTGTCATTTACGAATGAGTATGCTTGGCCGAAGCATATACTAGGTCTTAGAGCTTCACGTCCTACTCCTCAATCCTGATGCTGCAGGGTACTGCCCACCTAAACTATGAGGTTTTAGGAACTTTCGCTTGCGAATTGATATTATTGGTATTAAGCATAGTCTACATCGTGGAGCTCAAGGTCCTAGCTCTTCACTCCTGATGCTGCAGGGTACTGCCTACCTAAACTGTGAGGATTTAGGGACTTTTGCTTGCGAATTGATATTGTTAGTATTAAGCATAGGCTACATCGTGGAGCTCAAGGTCCTAGCTCTTCAATACTGATGCTGCAGAGGTACTGCCTACCTAATCTGTGAGGATTTAGGAACTGTCGCTTACGAATTGATATTGTTGGTACCAAGCATATACTACATATAAAATTCAAGGTTCTAGCTCCTCAATCCTGATGCTGCAGGGTTGGAGGGATTACGAACTGTCGCTTTCGAATTGATATTTTTGGTACCAAGCATGGACTACATCATGGACCTCCTGGTCCTAGCTCTTTAGAAATTGTGTGTTGTTAATAAGTACTGTAGGTACCAAGTATAGACTACTTTAGTACTGTAGTGTTGGAGGGAGGGGAGAAAGAGAGCAGGAACAAGCTACACTAAAAAGCTTAAAATAAAAATTCTTTTCAAAAAACCGACTTCAAACGCCACTACAAAGTATAAAAATAATTTTATTTTGTACACGTTTGTTGAAGTCGGGCGGGCTTAACTAGAAACGATGAAATCGATGCGCGACGCTTACCTTATGGTGACATATAAGAGACACGCTTATTGAAATCGGGTGAGCATCGCGTATCGGTTTCATCGTTTCTATTTAAGCCGCCCGACTTCAACAAACGTGTACAAAATAAAATTATTTTTATACTTTGTAGTGGCGTTTGAAGTCGGTTTTTTGAAAAGAATTTTTATTGCTTGACCATTTGGAGCATTAATACATAGTCTACTTTGTAGCTCAAAAAAATACAGGGTTGCAGCGCGATTTTGAATACCTAACTCTGTGCGAATGAAGTCACTGGCAAAAGCTACATCCTTACTAATATTATAAATGCGAAAGTGTTTGTTTGTTGTTTTGTTGGTTTGTCCTTCAATCACGCCGCAACGAAGCAACGGGTCGATGTGATTTTTTTTGCATAGGTATAGTTGAGGACCGGGAGAGTGACATTAGCTACTTTTTATCCCCGAACGGCGACAGCGAAGCCGCGGGCATCACCTAGTTTAAATATAATTCTCTTCAAACACTGAACCTTATTACGTACCTATTTATACGTATCCCACAACGGTAGGGTTAGTATAAGATTTAATTCGATGGATCGTATTCGTATTCGATGACATTACCGTCAAAGTAAATTGAACCATAACAACATTAAATTAGAGCTCAGTTTCGTGCAAGCATTCTTATATATTTATGAACACGGATACGCTCAACATCAAAATCGGTTGCACTGAATTTGCAACTTTAAGTAAATACAGTTAAGGTTCATTTTAATTAGACGCTAATGTCATCAAATACGTATACGATCAATCGAATTGAATCTTGTACTACCCCTATTGAGAGCGTTACACGAGTTAAGGGAGGTATACCCCGCTGTCAACAGTATGAAGATATTGTAAAGACTCGAGTAATTTCCGCCCAAATTGTTCTCGAGACGTCGTTGGATATAATTTCCTTGATACAAAGCAACTTGGCAAATTACTTTGTGATTTAACCCGTAACGCGGCGGGGTGAACGAGTCGGTGGCACAATGGGAGCAAATCGTAACCGAAATTTTGATCTTTGAGACTAGGTATATTTTGCAAAATGATTCCCGCGACTTCGTTCGCGTGGATTAAAGTTTTTTATTCCCGCAGAAACTCTCTCTAGCCTTTGTGCTATTCCAGACTATTATCTATCTCTGTTCCAAATTTCAGCCAAATCGGTTCTGTCGTTGCGATGTGATTAAGTAACAAACATCCATACATCCAAACTTTCGCATTTATAATATTAAATTATATAAATAGGATAATAGGATTTATTACTAGATAGATGATACCCGCGACTTCATGCGCATGTTTTTTTAATTCTCGGGAACTCTCTTATTTTTCGGGATAAAATGTAGCCTATTTGTTAATCCTGGGTGTGAGCTATCTCCATTCCAAATTGGTTCATTCGTTGTGGCTCAAAAGGAGTAACCAACATCCATCCATCCTAAAGAGTCGTGATTTATTGACATAATTGTGATAAAATTATAAGAGTACATAACACGTCAGTCGTGATTACAGTCCGTGCTATTGAATCGAAATATTGACAATTCCAACTAAACAATTAACGTGGTACGTACTCGTATAATTTTATCACAATTATATCCATCCATCCATTCTCACAATTTTTTGCATTTATAACATTAGTAGGATTGGTCCAACTTTCCGCAATCGACGAGCTGAGTATTGTTAAGTTATTAGGTATTGTTCCTTCATTTCACGAGGGCTCGTGGCCCATGATTGTGTGTGTGTCGTATCTGTATAAGTGTGAGCGAGAGCTTGCTCGCGCCTGACCGCTCCCACCTCCTAGGCACGCACACTTACGCAATGTGCATGTACACGACATAACCACAAGTAAACCGCCCGTAACTTCGTGAGATAAACGTATTATACTCAGTGTGCCTCCAACGTTGTCGGGGCGCAGTATTTATCTGCGGTTTAGTTATTAGCCCTTTTGAGCCCTTCATGTGCTTTAATGAAACGAGTTCATTATTTCTTCATTAATGGTGAACTCATTTATGAGCCTTGACAGTTTGAGGGTAAATAAGCATTCGAATTTATATTTATTTAGCCTTATACCCTTCTACCCGCGACTTTGTTCAGGTGGAGTTGAAAACTTAAGTTACGAGTTAAATATCCCTTGGAACTCTCTTCTTTTCCGGGAAAAAAGGTGTCCTATGACACTTTCAACATTTTTAATAATTATACCCATGCAAAAATTCACGTCGATCCATTGCACCGTTGCTGCGTAATTGAAAGACAACCCAACAAACAAACACACTTTCGCATTTGTAGAGATACCTTAACCACAAATAACACACCTCTGTTTTTGACAGTGCACTACAGTATCTCTTCCGTAAATTGGCCTCCATGGCTGAAATTCGGTTAAAAGGACATTACTAATAGAGATAGCTGATACTAAGTATTAATTGGTAGCCGCTGGATGCAGATGGCACAAGAACGAAGCCTGTTGGAAGTCTATGCGAAAGACTTTTATTCCACAGTGGACTTCTATTAGTTCATAAAGTCTTCTTTATAGATAGTAAGTAGGTTTATTTTCCTCAATAAATAGATCAAGGCGAACAAGTAACATAACACAAACTACTGGCAGATAAGATGTCCTTTTTCAATGTTAACTCACTTATATAACCCACTTGCCTGACACGACCGTCCTAAGCCATTACGGCTAAGATAACCACTTATCTTGAACCACATGCTAGCCTTATCACTAAAGAGTTAAGGTTAATTTTAGTGTATTTTAAATGTCAAAGTAATTTGGTTGGTCTTCGAGTCACAGCTGTGAAATTGTAGGTCTAGTCGTTTGCGGTGGCCGCGCCTAAATACGTATAAACTATAGTTTGGTATTATCTGAGCAACACTGGTAATATATTTGGGGCGTCCTGAGAAATTCCGCTATATATCACTTTTTGAGGTGGCTGATTTGTGGGCCTAACTTAAGGCGTACCCTTTAGAATCCATTATTAAAATTAGGTATTATAAACTAGCTTTTGTTTGCGACTTCATCCATGTGTAGTTAGTTAAAAACTCCGCGTGAACGTTCTATTTTTCCAGGATAAAAAATAAATAAATAAAACACTGCAAGTCCTAAAGAGTAGCCATTCAAAAATCACGTTGATCCGCTGCTAAATTATATTTTTATAGAATCTTTGTGTCAAACAATGTTGAAATCGGGTCAGAGAGTGAGACGTAAAAATATGATAAACAGACAGACGAAGTTACTAAACTAGTCTCCACAGTATCCCTCTCGTAGTTACTAATTAAAGTATCATGAGTTCACGATATTCTTATCCCAAAATCTGACGCTACTCCAAACGAGTGGCTTCAAAAATATAAAAAACGAACCCGTATCGGAGACCGTACGTCAGTTTAGTTTATCATGCCTGGTTTCCAGGTCACTGGTCGCCATATTGTCCCTGGAATCCACGGGGACACGTCCTGTTTCAGGCGGTTTTACTGCGCCAAGTTTTCCGCACAAATCTGAGTATGTTTTTTTTAAATCGATGAAACGAGCGTTTTTTGCTACGTGGTAGTCGCTTACCGCAGGATTCAGAATAGGTTTAGAAGCTGTTACCTAAAACTAATGAACAATCAGTAAACAATATTTTACTGTAGTATAGCTTTAGAGGTTTATCTAAGAACACGAAATACGGTCTCTTTAAGATCATAATTCAGCTGAAAAAGTCACCAGAAAACCACTTGCCTGAAGAACATCTTTATTCCTAGTACCTACGTGTAGAAGTTGTTCCATTGATAAGTTGTGCAGATTCAGATAAAAATCATATCGATCTCTTGCTTCGTTGCTGCGTGATTGAAGAACAAACTAAGAAACAAACAGACAAACGTACCATCGCATATTTTATTATATTAGTAAGGATTATAATCTGGAATTCAACCAAGATAGTTTCTGAAACTGAGGTCTTAGTATCTCTACAGAGAAACTATTAGTAACATCCAACTCAAACTAAACATTAAAATGAACCTAACTAACCTTTTATGTGTAGTAATTAGCGTGGAAGAACATTACCGTGACGTTATAACTAATTGCTGATAAGTTCCCGTAAGCCACTCGCGGGTCAAAACGTTCCGACTTCACTCCTTAACGACCACCCCTCATTAGAACGAAAGGTTTCGGCTATTCTTGAAAATTAACAGATTCCTGCGGCCGGTCTAACAAGACATTCCACCCCTCCCTGACGCAAGAACATCTGGAGGAATCTGCAGGGTTTTAATGCTTGGTGGGATATCAAGGTAAGTTGGTCGGTGTTTGGCGGTGCCACATAAACTTTTATGCGTTTGAAATAGCCCGAAAATTGCTCATTTTGCGTTTTCGAAGCGCACAGCAGCAGTTCGGGTGTATCCTGAACTAGAGATCTCGATTAGAGTTGATGCAGTGTTATGATCATTCGGTTAATGGTTAATGGCTGCGGCGATGAGCGAGTGGATTATGTGGTTTCACACTGATGTGATCGTAAAAGATTATATGACGGAGGAATTCATAATTTGCAAACTTATTTAGATCTCCATATGAATCATGAAGTTTTAGTACCTAATACCGGGGGTCAACTTTTGACGATCTCTCTGGCGCAGTGGTGAGCACTGTGGTCTTGAAATGGGATGGTCTTGAGTTAGTTTCTCAGTGGAGACAATTTCGAAATTTACGCTTTCTAAGATTTTCTCATCTGATTTGCTGAGGCTTTGACCCTGGCTAGTTATTAGCAAAGGTGTACCACCAAGTGATTTAGAGTTCCGGTACGATGGTGAGTAGAAATCGATAGAGGTACGAGTTTTTAAACTGCCATACTCTATTCCAAGTTAGCCAGCTGCCATTTCGACTGCACAGTCATTAGTTAATATCATGTGGATATTTTTAGTTTTACTTTTTAATTTTTTTTAATAATTTTTAATCTTCACCTAACATCAGGTGTGATCGCTGTCAGGGGTTATATTTTTGCAATGAATAAAAAAATGCGTGAACAAAAATTGTTGTTACTGTTTCATATTGAAAACCTCTTTGACGCACGGATGTTTCTGGCACAAAATAACGTGTGGTATTCCGCTGTGACCCTACCATATTGAAATATTTGCGACGGGCTATATCCGCACGGATAAAACTTCGAAGAGCATTTATACCTGGCACGGTTTTCCGCAAGTCTCTGACCTTTATTTTGACCCCACTTCAGTAGAACAATGCATGGCAGTGTGGCGTTTTCTAGAATATGAGGTCGGAAGATGGTAATTCAAATATACCCATATGAAATTCACATCCGTCCGTCGCTCTGTTGCTGTGTGATTGAAGGACAAACCGACAAACAAATTTTCACATTTACAGTGTAAGCGCGGTCCGTACGTTTCTGGTAACTATTGTAAAAGATAGAGCAATAAACGGGATATACAAAGTTTGTGTAAAGCGCAGGCAGTAGCTCTGTGAGACGGTCTTATGAGGGTATCATATTAACAAACTCTCTTTAAATATTTAATTTAAAAAAGGAAATTAATTAAATATGAACTACCAATGAATTTAATGTACCTAAATCATACGCAGCACAAAAAATTTTCGACTTATGCTCCTTACTTTTGAATTCAAATTTTAGCTTCAAAAGCAAGTCAAAAGAAAACTTGAACAGTTTCCAACAATCTGCACCAACTGCAAACTTAGTGCGCTTTAGTGTTCTTTAGTGCAGCATCTTTGACTCCATTGCAACACCATCATCTTTATTTCCCAACTTTTAGTATCAAATCTCGTGTCAAAAGCCGAAGTGGCACAAAATAAGTAGCTTGGAGCGAAGCCAAGGAATCTTATTAGTGTATTTATGTGGATTGGGCATCTCGTAATGCTCTTCATTTCATTCAATCTAATAATACCTAAGAAAGACTTGAAGTTATAAGAAACTAGCTTTTGCCCGAAGTTTCGCTCACGTTAAGTTCGATTTTTTAAACCCCTGTTTTATTCCTATAGGGGTTGAATTTTCAAAAATTATTTCTTAAAGGATGTCTACATCATATTAACTATCTGTATGCTAAATTTTAGCCTGATCACTTCAGTGCTTTGAGCTGTGTATTGATAGATGTATATTTTTGACCTACACCACTCTATAATTTCACCTTACTCACTTTCAATGGAAGCTGGAAAAAATTTCTTTTTTTTTAGAGATAAGCTTCACCTATGTCTGCTTCTTCTAATATAATATGTTTTGTCTTTTAATTCCTTATATGTATATAAATAATAAAATAGGTAGTCGAGCAAAAAGGAATTTTTACACTCAGAAGGGGAAGATTAAAAAAAAATATCTTGACGTTTGTTAATTCTATTCCCGGTAACGCCGTCGCGGCCGGGATGTAGTCTCTCCGCTGTCGGATTAGCTCGGATCGCGCCGGGACAAGCGGTAGGATTCCCCGGACAAATATTCAAATATTCTATAACTTTGCACAGCGTTGCGTTGCAGCCATTTATATTTTTCTACTTGTTTGTTTTGAATTCTCCACGTTTTTTCACTTACGCGTTACGTCCCGAAAGATCCAATTTCCCCGAACATATCGCTCATTTGCGACAAGGGTGACATAATTCAAAATTCACCAATTTTAGTGTCGAAAATTTATACTTTTTGCTATAAAAACAATATTACGCTAAGCACAATTAATAAGAGCGAGAGAGATTGTGACATCGCTTTATTGGCCGCTGTGTTGTTTCGAGACCGTAGCATTCACAAAACATTACTCTCTAACGAGAGAGTTCTCTCATCGTCAATTTTGAATTATGTCACCCTTGTCACAAATGAGCGATATGTTCGGGGATGCCCGTTTCGTCCTATTCCCCGAACGTCCAATCCCTGAAGGTCCTAATTACCTTAAAATATTTTTAAGGTAATTAGGACCTAAGGGATTAATGTTCATTATTCACTAGCCGATACCCGCAGATCAGGTATTTTTGTAAATCTCGGGAACTGTTTCAGTTTCCGGGGTAAAGTTTCCTTTTTTATTGCATTTTCCATAATGCAAGCTATGCGCGAAAGTGTATTTTTAATCGACTAGTGTATTTAACGACTTAAGAACCCTAATGGAAGCTAAAGTAAATAAATTCACAGACATTTTATAGTTCAGTCAGCCAAGAAAAAAAAAATAACGTATTAACGTGGTCTTAGCCACTGTTGGTTACGCGGTATTGATGTATCGAAGTATATAGCGCACTTTGAAAACAAAAGTGGCACTATATGAAACTTTTTTGTAAAACCATGTTTTCTAAATTAACTCCATAATTTACTGGGATGTTTTCAGTACACAAATTATATAATCAAACTGATAAATGAAATTAATTGCATTCTTTTCTTCCAGTTATTTGATAAGATATTCAACAAAAATGCTGAAAAATTCAAAAAAAAAAAAAACAAAAACTTTAAATAGTCATACTGAAAAATTTCAATTTTTGTAAAACGCCACTTTTGTTTTCAATGTGCGATATATAGTAAGTATAGACTAGCTCATGCCCGCGACTTTGTACGCGTAGATTTAATTTTCAAAATAATGATTTGATGATAATCAAAAAACATCCGAAAATCAAATCTTTATCCTTCACCCGTATGGTCAAAATAAACTTCGCATGATGAAAATCCATTGTAACCTACATTGGTTTTCAATGTATGCGCCTCGTCTCATTCCAGCCCGAACGCGTGTAATTGGTTCGCGCACGGTATCCCGGATCTCCCTTCGTCCTTTGACGATGAAATATTGAAACATCAAAGCTCCTGCTACGTCAGAGGCTTAAACATTGACACAGAATCATTGGCACAATATCTAATTGAACAGAAAGCATTTATATTGCAATCACTTTGAGGCAATGTAGTATTTTCTTTACTAGGGAATATTACTAACAATAACTATTAACTACATAATTTTATATTGGACGTAATAATTAGACGTTGCTTTGCGATTCTAACCTTTTCTTGCTAATATAATATTACAAAAATACAAAATAAAACAATACACAAATCTGAATTTTCTTTTAATCGATACGACTTTGCGAGATGCTCCCATAAAAATTTCGGGTTCCTACGCCTGAATTCAGGTTCAGAGGTACTGCCCCCCTAAACTGTGGGGATTTAAGAACTGTCGATTGTAAATTGAAGAAGCGGGCGAAGTCGCGGGCGTCCGCTAGTGCGGGCATACGTTTATTAAAGCTAAGTTCCTGTAACGTCCAACTAATCCATCATACACACTCTGATCTACAAGCCAACTATTTAATAATCTATAATTATATAAAAAGGCTTGTCCTGACTGACTGACTGACTGACTGACTGACTGACTGACTGACGATCAACGCACAGCCTAAACCACTGAAGTTAGAAACTTGAAATTTTGACAGTAGGTTCCTTTTATGATGTAGGCGAGCACTAAGAAAGGATTTTTCGAAATTCGCCCCCCAAGGGGGTAAAAAGGGGGGTTAAAGTTTGTATGAAACTCCGTCATTTTTCGAGTTATACTCATGAAATTCGGTATTTAGGCTTTAAATTGAAAACAAAAAAGTACGTGTTTCACAGTTTTTAAAAATTCTACCCCCTAAGGGGTTAAATAGGGGTTGAATGTTTGTATAATAGTCCTTCGTTCTTCAAGTTATTTTTCAAGTTACGTTTATGAAACTTGATATTTTGGCTCTTGATTAAAAATAAAGAATTACGTATTTTACATTTTTTTTTTAATTCTCCCCCCAAGGGGGTAAAAAGGGGGGTTAAAGTTTGTATGAAACTCCGTCATTTTTCAAGCTATACCCATAAAATTCGGTATTTAGGCTTTAAATTGAAAACAAAAAAGTAAGTGTTTCACACTTTTAAAAAATTCTACCCCCTAAGGGGTTAAATAGGGGTTGAATGTTTGTATGATAGTCCTTCGTTCTTCAAGTTATTTTTCAAGTTATGTTTATGAAACTTGATATTTTGGCTCTTGATCAAAAATAAAGAATTACGTATTTTACATTTTTCGAAAATTCTCCCCCAAAGGGAGTTAAATGGGGGGGGGGGGGGGGGGGGGTTAAAGTTTGTATGAAAGTCCGTCATTTTTCAAGTTATACCCATGAAATTCGGTATTTGGGCTTTCAGTTAAAAATAAAAAAGGACGTGTTTCACGGTTTTCAAAAATTCTACTCCCAAAGGGGTTGAATGGGGGTTGAATGTTTGTATGAAAATCCATAATTTTTCAAGTTAATATCGAGCAACGGATCTACGTGATTCTTTGATGGGTATGGTTGCAGACAGTGTGTTATAGGTTACTTTTATTCGGACAAAATCAGGAGTCCGCACGGGATTTTCAAAGAACCTAATTCCACGCGGACGAAGTCGCGAGGGGACAGCTAGTCAGGAATAAAGGAATAGAAATAAGAATCCAATGAGCCTAAACTAACAATACTTACACCTGATATAGGTTGTTAAGAAGTTTGGTAGTTATACATACACGGACAAAAAATGTCGTAGGTCTAACAAAATCTTTTCCAAGTAAGGTAAGAAAATAAGTTGAAAAATTAAAAGACAAGCTTTTAATATAAAGATAGTATGAGAGAATAAAATCTCTAATGGAGTCCGGATTGAATATCGACTCAATAGTGCTAGAATGTATTTCCAGAACAACTTTACTGCAAATAAACTCCATGCAGAGCGAGCAAAAAGAACCAAAACGAAACGAACACGTTCCACCGAAATGCTAAAAGTTAGAAATAAGAGCCGTCTCACAGCTGATGCTGCGCCGCGGTTCATCCTTGTACAAGTTGTTTTATTCGACAATAATAAGTTAGCCCTTAACTGCGAACCCAGCTGGTAGCTGATGGTAACCAAGTATACAGTTTAAGTTAAAAGCTGGTTAACTCGATAGGTTTTTATTTTATTTTTCAAATTCAAATCATTATTATCCTTAATTAATCCTTAATAATATTTTAAATGTGAAAGTGTGGTTGTTTGTTGGTTTGTCTTTCAATCACACCGCAACAATGCAACGGATCAACGTGATTTTTTGCATGAGTTGAGGATTGGGAGAGTGACATGGGCTACTTTTTACCCCGGAAAATCAAAGAGTTCCCGCGAATTAATTTGAATTAAGTGAGGCCGCGGGCATCAACTAGTTTAAAATAATTTATTTCATGTAGGCCAACTAGTGGCTCTATGACAAGTCAAGTCTCTACCAATGGTTCGGGAAGCAGATTCCGCTGAGAAGAGCGGCCAAGAATCTCAAGCAAAGCCGATTGCTTTTGCTAGATATCGCCATTCTTTGTGATTTCCGCATTACGGCACTATCAACACCCATAATACAAGAATCACAATAAACACTGTACACGAGCACTATAGTATATTCTCAAACACTACACAATCTCCTTTGAAAATATTATCCGCTTACTTTGTACGTATCCAGGAAATTGAAGTCTTCGTATATCGGAAGTATGGAGGTTCAAGCGTGATCGAGTGCTGAGATTGTGCGCGGAAAACAACGCCGCGGTGCTCGCAGAGCTGGCGGGAAAATAGCTAGATAAATTAAATTAAATTAAAATTAATAAATAAAATTTTTCTTGCATTACAGTATTGTTATACCACAAAGGCTTAAAGCTTTTAACCGTTGTGCTACTGAGGCATATTGAAAGTGTCGCTCTTTACGTTTCTGAAATAAGTTTAAAAAGACAAGACGTGATAACTTGTTGAAGTAGTTCCTGGAACTGATAATATTTAAACTTCAGTAGTGCAATGCTAAGAGTGAGGACTGGAAAGCTAAAAGTTTGATGGTTCAATCCCCACGAGCTTTGAAATTATTTAATAATGATTAATAAAATTAATAGCAGGCTACACTTGCAATACACATTTTTATCGCGAATCGCAAAGCGTCACTACTATCACGCCTTATGATTTTATAAGACTTTAAGTTAAATTAAATATATTAGACTAGTTAATGCCCACGACTTCGTTCGCGTGAATTAAGTTTTTTAATACCCGCGGGAACTCTATCATTTTCGGGATAAAAAGTAGCCTATATGTTATTCCAGACTATTATCTATGTATGTGCCAAACAGCCAAATCGATTCCATCGTTGCGGCGTGATTGAGTAACTAACATCCATACTTTCACATTTATAATATTAGTATTATAATATAATGTATAAAATATAATCTATAATATTATAATAGGGTTTTATGCCTTCTCAAAACTTTCCGCTAGCTCCGCGGCTAATAGTGGAAATATTACACACATATTGAAAATGGTGAGCCACAATTTGGGCGAGATATTGGGCACACAATATAAGGGAAGTATGATATAAACGGAGAGATAAATATGGCGACCGAGCTTTATAGTCAGTGCTGACGGCGCTGTTTGGGAATTTTTTCACATTATTCGGAAAAGTCGAAACTAAAATATTGGCAAAGCAAATACTTGCTATGCGATGAAAGTATTACGGAACTATTGCTGGAAAATATGTTGATAAAAATCTGGTACATTCTACGCTCCATCACTCAATGACTAATGGTGCGGAAAATGTTCCAGACTATATTATTGGTCATACAAATACCATTCATCGCATAGACGTTGCGGCGTATTCATAGAGCAAATAAGTCGTTCAACTTTAAGTTGACCGTGCCAAATCAGAAACGAATTGAGAAGAGGTAAATAGCGCTTGCTTAGGAAATGCCTATTCACTCTTACCTTGAAGCGACTCAATTATAATTGGCAGGAGACGTGGAGGTCGACAGAGCGTTCCACACCTTAGAGGTTAGTTTTAAAATAGCTCCAAAGTAGTGGACAAACTGTGGTAAAACTTCGCACCTGATTTTTTGGAGTTATGCAACTAAATACGTTTCAATGGTGAAGAAGAAGAATTAAACATCGTGAGGAAACCTGCAAGCCTGAGAGTTCTCCATAATGATCTCAAAGGTATGCGAAGTCTGCTTATTTGCATTGGGCCAGCGTAGTGGACTATGGCATATAACCCTTCTCTGAAAGGAGACCTGCCCTCATTGATGAGACATTGACAGATTGCTGATGATGATTGCTTGATATGATGGCAAAACCGATATCAGATTTTTTTAGTGACAATGCAGTCTAAGATGGTAGCGGACTAACTTGGAAGGGGTATAGCATTGTACATTCAACCCATACACCTAACCGGTTTCCACTCGCCATCGTGACGTAACACTAAATCACTTAGCAACACGACTTTGACGGTAGGGTGGTAACTAGCCACAGCCAAAGCCTCCCTTCCACCAGACAAAAGTCTCGCGTCTAAAAGGCATTTTTTAATGTGTAATTTTTTAATGTCAGTGCACAGTGAAATTGAAAAGAGCAAAAATCTAAAGCGTAAAAACCCTCTTCCTTTCGAAAGACTTAATCTAAAAGCCGTTCTCGAGAGTAAGTACCAGATAAACGCTCTCCGTAATCTCAATCGGAGATGAAGACGTGTAAAGTAGAGCTGATGGTTTTGCAATGGAGCCAAAGATGCTGCACTAAAGCACACTAAAGCGTGCAATTGGTGCGGATTGTTGGAAGCGCTTCAAGTCTCCCCTGGGGGGGCGAAATTTGAATTTCAAAGTCACATGTTGGAGTGTTAGTATTCAATGCTGAGTGCAATGAATAATTTCCCTTTGGAATGATATCTGGGCGATTTGTTCAAGGACCTCTTTCGCCGATTAATTCTTGGACAGCAGAAATTTTTCTGTGATTTTCTTTAAAACTCAGTTAAGACCTAGCGCAAACGGCCGCTTTTTGACACAGACGCATCTCTAGAGCTATCAACAACGTTATTTTTAAACAATAATTAAAAATATTAAAGGAGATCCTCCGCGGTTCATACATTTTTGGGCTAAATCTGAAAGTGCCGGCCAAAAAAAAATTTTGCTGTATTTCGTTAGAACTTGTCCACCTAAACATTTTTTATTATGACACCGAAGCTGTAGAACCATTAACCTTGGTTTTATTTAAGTTTAAAAATCTGTATTTTCTCGAGTATATGAAGTGTTTCTAAGCCAATTTTTTTTGCTTTTTTTGGAGTTCTGTTAAGTGCTACCTAATTCTATCCTAACCATACACCCAAAAAATACCACACAAGCAATATCTATTGCATAATAATTGTGAAATAGACTGCATCTTGGCTGGAACTACCATGGAACCCCAGCCGTCTCAGATGGTGATCGAGGCTGAAACCATCCCGATCGTGCAAATTCCAGTCAGAATTTGCACGATCGGGATGGTTTCAGAGGAACATGCCACATGCCAAAAACCTCGTGAGCCAGATCTAGATACTTCCGTTTTTCTCTGACTCCACTCTTACGAGGTTTTCGTCATGTTCGATGGCGATATCCACTAAAAATACCCTCGACTGTGCTCGATCCATCAGCACGATATCAGGCTTATTTGGTAGAATCGTATTACGGCACTCTCATTCAGGAGACCGTACTTCAGAGCAGGCTCTCGGTGAAGGATTTTGGCCACTTGGTTGTGCCTGTGGAGATACTCAGTGTTAGCAAAAAGCGTCCGTGCAACTTCTTCTCCTTCCGCATGGAGAGCACATGCTCTCCCAGTCAGAGGTGCTTAGTACCACTGATTTCTGCCATTCGGTTTGAGCCAAAGATAAGGGAGTAAGTCCTTTACCACATTCTATGACGTTTCTATGCATTGGGCTCTCTTTCTTCGTCTCAAAGTAGGTTCTGAGGTTGGACATCTCCCAATTATGCATGGTTTTGACGCTTAATACGCCTCGACCTTTTCAGGGGATATACATAACAGACGATTTCTTTGCAGCCTGGATTGACAGCCCGTCTAACAGATGATTTCGGATGGTGCGTGCGTATATAGAGAGTCATAGTCATGCGGATTTCTCTATCCAGGACACCTAATTCGGTCTGAGTCCATCCGAGTACGCCGAAGGTGTACATGAGAATAGGCATGACCCAACAGTTATAAGCCCGGACCTTATTGACACCTGACAAATAGCTTTTACAGACTTTTACCAGGCGTCCAACAAAGACCTTGCAAACTGATTGTTTCATGTCCGTCTCCTTTGTCCCTACGGACTGTGACATACCCAAATACCGGTATGACTCAGCTTCAGAGAGGGTTCTGATGCTTGTCAGCTCGAGATTGATCTCGGCCCAATGAGTAACCTGTCCCCTCTCCACATGTAGGACCGCACACTTATCTAGTCCAAGTTCTATCTTGATGGAATTACTGAAGTCGGTGGTGATGTTCAGCAACTCCCTCAGGCGGGTGTAATTGGGTGCTAGCAGCTTGTGGTCATCCATGTGAGGCACTTTTGCCCCTACTCTCCGAAATTGTAAGCCCGTCCCTAATCTCTTCAGCAATGACTGAGCGGGTTCAGAGACAGACAAAACCATAGTGGACTCAGACAATCGCCCTGGAAGATACCCCGCCGTATCCTTATCCGATCATCGAAAGCTGCCAACCGCTCATTATGAAGACAAAGGATCGTGCTCCATTGCCCCATACATTCTCCGAGAAAGTCTCGAACTGTCCTATCGACTTTGTACAGCTAAAGGACCCTCAAGAGCCATGAATGGGGCACCGAGTATGGGAATGCCTTCTTATTGTCAATCCAGACTGTGGAGAAATTCCGGCGACTTAGTTTGACCAGTTGGCCCAGGCTCATCGGATGTCAATGTCTTATAGATGGTAGTAAGATATGTGATGGGGCGGTACTTAGTCGGGTCAGCGGCATCGGTGGACTTTGGAGCTAAATGAGTGATTCTGATGGTGAAAATACTCGGAGTGCCCTTTACTCGAGAGCTTCTTGGACTTATTGGGCCAGATAGCATAGCAGAACGAAAAACCCTTCAGCCAGTAATGATGCAATCCATCGGATCCCGGAATTTTCCAGTTCGCGGCCCGGCGCACCGCACCAGGTACATCCTCCGGAGAGATGGTGACTGGGTTCATTAGCTCTATTGAGGCCCTTGCTTTCTCTACCGCCGCAATCCAAGAGCCCTCCTCAAGCATCCATCCATCCGTTTCTCATCATCCATCTCTCTTGACCACACACTTCGCCAAAAGGCGATGAGGTCAGCCGGGCTCGGCTGCTGAGAGGTAGAACAGACTGCTGGGCACTCCAGTTTTTTATTATTATTATTAGAAACACTTCATATACTCGAGAAAATACAGATTTTTAAACTTAAATAAAACCAAGGTTAATGGTTCTACAGCTTCGGTGTCATAATAAAAAATGTTTAGGTGGACAAGTTCTAACGAAATACAGCAAAATTTTTTTTTGGCCGGCACTTTCAGATTTAGCCCAAAATGGACGATGTCCTTTAAATATTAATAAAGTGTTACAAAAGTGTTTTGTTTGTTGGTGTGGTGGTTTGTCACATAGCAAGGAAGCGACGGATCGACGTGATTTCTTGCATAGGTTAAGTTGAAGATTTAAAATGACATAAGCTACCTTTTATCTCATAATTAGAGGGTTCCCGCAAGATTTTCAAAACCCAACTCGACGCAAATCAAGTCATAGGCTAAAACCAGTAACTAAATAACCGACTATTAAAGATGTTCTGACAGATTGCCACTACGAAAGCTGTCAAAACGTCTTTACTCATTTGACGTTAGTGAAAGTGGAACTTCTAGAAAATAAAGAGTAGGTAACTATGTAATCAGAAATATCAAATTCAATTTTGTAACACGAAGAATTAAAAGTACGTCCAAACATTATTGGCAGGGAATTATCGGGAGAAGTTTCCGTAAAAAGGAAATCGGAAGCGCTGGATAAATAGATATTGGAAGTTTCTAATGCCATCCGTAATTTATCTTCCGACGGAGATTGGTTGCGGATTCAGTCGAGGAATTGTGCGGATCCATTCTGAAATGGAATTCCCTGAACATTAATTCCCTTGCAAATGTGGAATGTGGAATTGGAAGAAATGCATTCGTTATATTCCCTTTGAAATTGCTATCGAAACCATTTTAATGACTTTGGGAAATCCTACATGATTCTAAAGACCTTTTTATTTACATGTCTAAATATTATGTAGGTTATATTAAAAACTGTCCAAGCGCGAAGCGACTCCGCACACGAAGGGATCTGTGCCATTGTACAAGATTTAATATCAACTAGTTTGCGAAACTTGTTGTTTGTTGTTTCTTGTTGTTTTACTGTGGAACCCTAAAAGAGAGGGTTTCTAGAGGGCTAGAGTTAAATCTTGTAGATGATCGGAACCTTGTGCGAGTTCGCTTCGAAATTGACCGTTTTTTCCACCTTTGAAGCTAAAGAAAAATAGATTATGTTCGTAACCAAACCAATACGTAATGCGTAGATTGCTTTCGTTAGATATCTGACGAGGTGGCTCCGAGTCTATAATGGGTTCATTATCTGTGATATAGGAACAGGGAAGTTAATACACGCGCCGGGTATCAGTGATAAGGCGGTAATGACCATGCGTCTTCTTCCGAGGCCCTACCTTAGGGCTATCACAAGCGACGTGTATTCTGTTAGCTGATTAGAAACTATTTATTTATTCGAAACTAGCTATTTCTCGCGACTTTCTCGTGTGAAGTTAGGTTTAAAAAGTCTCGGGAACCCTTTGTGTTTGCTTGGACGAAACGCTTTTTTAACGTTTCTGAAAAAAGTCGTTAAGGTGTAACCTTCCAGCATCTTTGTGTTTCCTGCCACCTATAATTTGACTGGCTCCAAGTAGTGGAGTGAGTAGGCATCTTCTAGGCAAGCGCACTCCAACCTAGACCTCATCAGTCCAGTATTGGTTGTCATCAAGCGCAAGCCTGTTTAGAATTAAAAAAAAAAACGTATGCTACTCTCCAGGTCCTCTACTATATTCATGCAAACGTCCGTTGTTCCGTTGTTATGTGATTGAAGGATAAACCAACAAACCGATAAATTCACACATGAAATTAATGCATGCATCATGAAATTACAAGTTTATACGTGAAGTTGTTGATGAAATTAATGTCATGAAACAGCTAATTTCTTGCCACTAATTTTGCAGTGTAAATTCGGCTTAAAACAAAAGACATAAGTCCAGCCGTGGGCGTCTACCGTAAAAGTTAGAGAAACGCTTTGGTCATTCACACATCTATTTTTTATTTTTTTTATCTCATTCAATAAAAAAGTGCTTTTTATATTAGCTATCTAGGGAGTGTGCTAACCCTTGTGTCGACCTAAAGTGAAAAAGGCTACATAAAATATAATATATCCTAAGCTCGCACGTAAGCATTTTTTTGGCGAAGTCGTAATGGTTATAGCCAGTTGATAGAGACCAAGAGGTACCATTAACATGCTGTTACAATATTTTGCAAAAATATATATAGAAGAGTTTACAAAGGTCCTTTAAAAGAAACATACAAACTCTTCTCTAATTCTCTAATTCTTCTAACTTATAAAACTTTAAACGTTTAGGTGTGAACGTCATTATAGAGCAATGGTAAGGGCCACGGACTGAAAATCTAAATTCACTCCTTACACAAGCTAGGTTAAGAGAGCTATGCTCGGAGTACCTATCTCTTACAAATGAGTAGTATTGGCGTAGAAATAGAAATTGGCGGAGCGCATAGTTCGAAGAACTGGTAGTCGTTGGGGTCCCAAGGTGCTGGAGTGGCGACCCCGCATCGGAAAGGGCAGTTTGGGCAGACCTCCCACCAGCTGGATCGACAATACCTATCAAATGAATCACAGGAAACCACTGGACGCAGGTTGCGCAAACCCGATACCTGTGGAAGTCCATGCAAAAGGTCTATGTCTAGGAGTAGACGTATATCGATTGATAAAAATAGAAAGGAAGAATTTAGTTGAAGCGAAAATTGTTAAACATCCGTATAAAATTGAAAAATTTATGCAATTTTATTTGGACAGGATCTCCGGTCTGTGTCAACGAGGCTCCCGGAAAGACAATCAAAATTGTCCCATTAATAATTGAACGCTCCACGATCAAAAGATTCGATCCAATTCGCGGTAATTCAATTACAATACCATTGCTATTGTTGTGCTATCAATGGCAAAAACTAGGCTCGGAAACGCGCGGCGAATAATCAAATAATAATATTTAGTATATTTATCTAGTAGTAAAGTAGTAGTATATGTCTATGGTCAAGGTCCTTAATTTTTGTACGTTGGAACGGTATTCCAAACCAGTGGTAGATTCATTTCACGATTCGAAAGCACTTTGTAAAAGTTTATTTGAATAAAAAATTATTCTATTCAAAATCTATTGCTACGTGATTGAAAGACATACCAACAGGAAACACTCTTTCGCATTTATACTAAATTCAAATTCAAATTTATTTATTTCATGTAGGCCAACTTGTAGCTCTTATGACACGTCATGACTCTCCACCGGTTCGGACAGTAAGGTCAATATCAGTGAGGATTAAAACGTCACTTGTTAATGGTCGCTGGTTTCAGTGCCCAAATCATAGCGACAAAGGACAGTTGCGCTCGTGAAAATTTAGAGGAAAATTTCATTATAATTTTTTTTCCTCATCGCTGCCATTGTCTCCTCTGTGTACGCATTTTTGTTCCTCTATTCCGAGTAATTCAATTACCTTACGGCATATTTTGTTTTTTGTTTCAAACTTCTATCAGGGATTATTTATTTTTTCTACTACCGAGTGTATTTGTTGGATGTTCAGTGTGGAAAAAAATTGTAGCTTTACGCTTCAATTATGAAAATTTTCTTTACTTTCCATAAGTATTATTTATTTCTACAAATCAAAAAAAATAATTGTCTATCTTGGATTCCGAAATAACTACCTTTTATCAACAAAAAAAAGGACGAGGTTCTCAAAGCATCACGTTTCTATATTATTTTTTTTAATCTCATATGACACTAATGTTTTTAAAATATTTTCTAGCTGTTTGTCTGAACTATCTTCGAACTTTTTGATTGTCGAATGCTTTTCCAACATCCATGTTTCCTGCCACATGTAACTTGAGGCACCTTCTAGGCAAGTATGCTCCATCCTAGACATCATCAGTCCTTTCCATTATTGTCATCAAGCGCAAGCCTATTTTAAATTTCAATCGAAAATTCCGGATACAATCTAGTTTTGTACAAGTAACTAGAAGCTGAAACTGGGATCTTAGTTCTAAAGACATTCAGCATTCTAGGATAGCAGTATTGTCCCATAGCAACCGATATAACCTTAACTTCAGATGTTAAATTCTGGGTATCTAAGCATTATTTATTTTAAAACCAAAACAGGGTTGCTGGAAGGGGCTCAGTAAATATTTAAATTGAAACGGTTTACGGGCAAAGTTTTGATAAATTTGCAAGTCTTAATAGCTCAATAATTATAAACATTAAGGGTTATGAGAAACGAGAAACTTGGGAGATGGCAATGACAATTTTTTAAAGAAGATTAACCATCTGATGATGTATTAGGAATAGGCACAAAATAACGTTTTCTAGGGTGTGTGAAGTCTGCCAATCCACCTGGCCAGCATGATGGACTATGCCCTAAGCCTTTCTCATTGGACAGGAGACCTAGCACTTTGGTTTGAGATAAATGAATGAATGATAGAAATATAAAGCAGTATGCTATAATAAGGTGAAAGCATAATCTAACTTGTAGGAGAAAAAATCAAACACAGTATCCGTAGGTTACAAGTATCTTTAGTTTCTAGGTACAAATTTGACAAGAAGAGGTTCTCCAGACAGATACAAAAGGCAGCGATTGTCGATCTTCACGTCCACTGGCTTGGGCTTATTGGGCACAGGGAGCATCCTGAAGTTCAGGAACATTGATGCCAAGGCGTATCTTATTGTCATTTTAGCGAAACGGGATCCTGAAAACGGAGAGATATTTCAGTTCTACGTTTTTTTTTAATTCGTTGACAAGATAGTCCTTGACTGCAATCTCACCTGATGGTAACGGTGTAGACGATGTAGTCTAAGATGGTAGCGGGCTGACTAGAAAAGGGTATGGCAGTGTTAATCAACCCATACCCCTAATAGGTTTCTACACGCCATCGTGCCGGAACGCTAAATTGCTTGGCGGCACGTCTTTGACAGTAGGCTGGTAACTAGCTACGGCCAAAGCCTCCCACAAGACCAGGGGGGCGATTCAGACCTGTTCGATAACATACCGTGTCGATACGCTTAGATATCGATCTCGTATAAAAAAAATTTGTCGTGTGATTCAG
The DNA here is from genome assembly GCA_933228805.2 of Hipparchia semele. Taxonomy (NCBI): domain Eukaryota; kingdom Metazoa; phylum Arthropoda; class Insecta; order Lepidoptera; family Nymphalidae; genus Hipparchia; species Hipparchia semele. The sequence goes on along the minus strand of OW121727.1, from coordinate 12,949,747 downwards.
AGCGTTTGGTTTGAGGATACGATTCGGTATCGACTACGATATCGAGATCGACAAGATACATTCGATTACAAGAGCATTTACGAGTTGAAAATATATGTTACCGTACAGTAACAAACCGAATCGATCGATAAATAAGTTATCGGAAGGGTCTGAATCGGGGGGCAGGCCAGAGACAATTTAGAAATTATAAATTCCCAAATTGCCCCCGCCGGGAGTCGAATAAGTTATAAGACCACAGCGTTCACCACTGCGTCGACGTCTTTGTCCTAGTGCTATTAGCAGTGGTAATATCCTGGTAGATAAGACTTTTGCCTCCACTCGGGGACCAAGTGTTAATCTCAGTACACATCCCAGTTTTTGTACAGTATTATTCTTAAATAATAGGTAATACAGATAAAATATAATTATATGCTTACAACTGAATAATTGGGTCAGCATTATCAACCCTCTTCTGAGAGGAGACCTGCGTTCATTAATGAGCTGTTTATATCTGATGATGATGATGAACTACGTTCCTATTCAGCCGATTCCTGACGGACTAACTATCCAAGAGTTTAATATCTTACCTATACAAAACCTTGGTCCCTCTCCAAAAGGCATATACGTATATTGTTTGATATTCTTCTCATTTTCTGGCAAAAACCTGTCAGGATTAAACTTTTCTGGATCAGGGAAGTAATCAGGATCATAATGCATGCCGATACTGTTGACGTAAACTGGTGTACCAGCTTTGATAGTTAGATTGTCGTCAACCCTGTAGTCGGCTATGGCAATCCTGTCTAGCCAACCCATTGGACTATACTTGCGAAGACCCTCTAAAATTAAAAAAATCAAACCTTATTTTCCTTATTTAATATTTACTTTGTACCACACAACATCGCACTTCGCACTAATACTATAAAGGCGAAAGTTTGTACGTGTGTGTATGTGTGTGTGTATGTTTGTTAGTCCTTCACGCCTTAACGAATTAATCGATTTGGCTGAAATTTGGAATGAAGATAGGTCATACCTATACCTATATGCTATAGGCAACATTTTATTCCGGAAAATTAGAGTTCCCGGGAAGTAAAAAAACTTAATCCACGCGGATGAAGTCGCGGGCATCGTTAAGTAAGAATACAAAACAAAAAAAAATGGTGGATAAGAAAATGATTATCCCTATAAAATAAAAAGATATCTCTTCGAGTGCACCACAATGAGAGAGAGTGTAAAGGAAAATAAGACAAATCTCTACACAGAACTAAATTAAGAAGCTTAATTAAATTTCAGTTTTAAAGTAATAACAATAAATACCTTTCATACAACAATTTAGATAAGTCAACTCTGAAAGCACTTGCGTATCAAAATCCTTGTTACCAAGTTGCTCTTTTGCCTCTTTCAGCTCTTTGTATAATTTTTCCTGTAATTGAACATTTTCATTTCATCAGCCATAATAAAATTTAAAAAAACTTTTGGGGAAATTACAAAATATTCGCTTCTTCATAACGTTCTCTTGCATGGACTTCCACAGATTGCACCGCCTCGCATCCAGTGGCTCCCTGCGATTCGTTTGATGTCTCAGTCCACCTAGTAGGGTTTCTGCTAACACTGCGTTTTCTGTTTCAATGAAGTGACTCTGATGTCATCGGTCTAACTAGTGGGCCTAGTAGTGTGGCGGTAGTCTGTTAATACTGCTCTTTCCAATGCGGATCGCCTTTCCAGCACCTTGGGACCCCAATGACCAAATAGTTCTTTGTACTATACCCCGACCCGACCACTTTTCCACTTAAGCTTCGCGATTTTGCGTTTTGTTCTCTTACAGATAACGTTATTTCTGATGTATTCCATCAAGGTACCTACTGCAAAATAAATTGATCTTCATTGCAGTGTTAAAATTTCAAAGTACGGTTATTGAGTACCTGTAACTCAGGCTTGAAGGCCATTTCATAAGTAATAAAAGAAAGAATACTTCCAGAAGTTTCAAAACCACCAAGTAGGAAAATAGCTGCTTGTGCTATCAATAAGTCCTCAGAAATATCTAAAAACAAAAACTGAAAGTAGTTTTGACAAAAATAATAATAAGCACAATAATAATAAAATAAATAGCATAGGGGGTAGATCATTGCAATTTGTAAAGAAAATATAATAGTTAAATTACCGCTGGTTTGGCAGTTATTGATATGTATAAAAAAATTTATTTCTTATTATTTAACCTATTTATAATATTTTACCTTCATTATTTTCCATCTTTTCCTTTTTGATGTTTATCAGAGCATCGAGTAGGTCTTTTGAATCTCTGTTAACTTCAGTGTTCTCCTCTCGACTTTTAACAATCGTTCTAAACACTTGTTTCAGATATTCTTCTGATCCTCTTGGAAAGAACGTGAACCTTTAAATGTAAAAATATTATTTTTTGTCATCCCCGCAATTTTATTATTGTCTATATTAATAGTGGTACTTTTGCTGTAATTGATTTAGAAAAAAAATGGATTTCAATAACAATGTTAGCAAAAAGAGTCACGTGAAAAGTTAATTTAAATAAGCCATCGTTGTTTAAGGTAACAATGATGATGATTATAATTATGATAATTGTTCTCCAAATTAATTTATGAAGTAAAAGTAACCTGAAGTAGTCAACTAAATCTGGGAAGAAGAATATACTGCACCAGGACAGGCCCCGCATGATACCAAACTTGCCAAAGTCTTCAGTAATTGATCTCATTGGACCCTTTCCTGTCAGAGTAGCGTCACTTGTTACTCCAAATGCAGAGGTACCGATAACATCAGTCGTGAAATCTACGAACATTACCTAAAATAATACCGTATAAATATCACTAATTAATACACCAAGAAGATATAAAGAGAGCTTTTATTTGACCACTGGAATAAAATTGTCGGCTTAGTCGTTTTTTTATTAAAAATTTATCAAAACTTCAACTATGTCCGCCAGTTGAATATTTTGGTGATAGTAAGAATAATAAGTATAAATGTTTTAATTCACTTGTTTTACTTATTTCAGTAAATACTTAAAATATGATATTAGAAGAGATGAGTGATCATTGCAAATATTAAATAGTTTTATTATTAGCCGCACTATGATATCAAGTAAAATTGGATAATTTTGATGTAAAGCATAGTTTTATTTTTCTTAGTACTTACTACTTACTTTGAGGTTAATAGGATCATCCATATCATTGTGAATCCTCTGCGCCAGTTCTTGAGCCTTAGTTCTGATGTAATCTTGTAGAATTCTGAGTTTGGCCGCTGTGAACACGGAACTTAAGCGGTGTCTCATGGAAGACCAGATAGGATCCTAAAACATTGAAAATGAGTAAACACTTGTTATTTCATCAGTCGCTTTAACCAGAGATTAGCTAAAGAAGTCATCATCATTACAAAGAGCAACCCATCAACGTCGCACTACTGACTACACCCCCGGCGGTTGCAACCATCCAATGTTTTATAATTGGGCAGCCTATATTATTCTTAACAGCTTTAAAGATGCTATTGTTGCTTCCGCGGAAGCGCTGTAGGAGTGAGGCCGCTTTTTTTCCGGATGGTGGCTTAAAAGCCATCAGTCCTCGCCTCAGTAAACATTCCACTCGCACTACAATCCCGCGGCAGCCCCAGCAGCATCCACTATTGCATAACCAATACATAATTAAAACTTGATAGTAGTCTTACATTCACAGTGAACAAGTTTAACCCCCCAATAGGATCTGTATCCCCAGAACTCAAGTATCTGTTCTTGAAGTTGGCAAAATCTTTGACGAGTATCCTGCGAGCTATTTCCGGCGAGTTGACGACCAGGCCTGGTCTCCAGAGGAACCAAATTCCAACGTATGGACTCTTGAACTTGTACAGCTGACGTAGCCATATACCCTATAAACATGAATACAAAATAATAATTAAATAAATAATTTTAAAAAAATGTATAAAGTGCCAAATGTTTAAGGGACGTTTGACGTATATAATAGTACTAAGCTATTGCCCGCGGCTTTGCTCACGTTGAGTTCGATTTGTACACCCCCGTTTTATCTCCTTAGGGATTGAATTTTCAAAAATCCTTTCATAGCGGATGCCTGCGTCCTAATAACTACCTGTATGCCAACAAGCAGCCTGCGAACGGAACCAGAGATACAAGTCTGGAGAAACAGCCAGAACAACCAAAATGTTCTTCCCAGATGCGATCGAAGCACACAGAATAATAAGGAAAATAGACTTGGACAGCATAACCACGCAGATATTGACAGAGATAATTCAGAAATTATAAATTCCCAAATTGCCACCGCCTGGCATCGAACCCGAGACCTCCCAGTTATAAGACTTACTTATTATTATATCATTTATTAAATAGACTTATCATCAGGTGAGATCGCAGTCAAGGGCTATCTTGTCATCGAATAAAAAAAAATTACATGGAACTCACACATGTATTGGTTGTTTGGACCGGAACTTTGTTAGGAACTTCCGTCCTAAGCGCTATAGTCTAGTTATAGTTTAATGCTTACTGGATTATGTCTTTGTAGAAAGGTGAGACTTCCGAAAATGGGGTTGGGTGGTTCATGCGGCACTCCGCGGTCCTTCCAATAGCTTTTTACCCTCCGCCATTTTAGGTAGAGCAGCGCAAAGACGCAAGCAGCTACAGCAAGCAGCACGTTAGCATACATGCTGTAACAAAAAATTAACTTTGCGAATAGAAGAAAGGCATTTTTGCCCTAACCCGTACCCGTACCCGTGAACACAAACGATAGGAACAAACATATTTTCCTAACATATGATCAAGATATCTAATCTATTAGGTAACAGATAATATTATTTTAGTGGAATCGTTCGGATTGGGCTTATCAAAACCTTATCGCTGGCCGTAACCTTGCTGACTTTTAATTTTACTAGTCAATGTTGGGTGATCCCATAGGGCGCGTTGCGGCGTTTGGGATCAGGCGTGCAGGGGCCCAAGTCTGCTATTGCAATTGTAGTTCAATTGTCTATCAATGACATCCCAATTGCTACTTTTAGCAATTTTGGTAGTCTACTAATTCAATGGTGTCACAATTGTTTTCCGATGGTTTGCCACTGACACATCTAGCTTTGAATCTAGCTTAAATAAACGTTTTTAATATGTAGTTTTTTTTGAAACTCATTTCGGCAAACGCTTTTTAAGCTAATGGCAATACCGAGGTATCATTGAATTACAATCCAATTATAAGAAATTGAACGACCATTGTGAATTTAGTAGACTACGAAATTTTGGACCAATGATAATTGAATTGTAATTGTATTAAATTACAATGGCATGTAAAATAGCAGACTTGGGGCCCAGGTTTCCTCACGAAGCATGCGATATTTGATCGTTTTAGCGCACATATTTGGTATGGTATTTCTTTAAACCTACATTGTTTATATTTATTATATGTATAGTTTAACTTAGTTAATTGTATTACCCGACAGTGCGACGCAAGGGAGGTATTTAATGAATAATTTCCGCGGTTTATAACTAAATTACATAGCCACTACCTGTACTATGTACTGTGTACAACTGCTGAGTTTCTTACCGGCTCTTCTCAGCAGAATCTGCATTCCGAACCGGTGGTAGATTTATGACGTGTCATAAGAGCTACAAGTTAGCCTACATGAAATAAATTAATTTTGAATTTGAATTTGAATTTGTACTGTACTGTGTACTTTGTATCTACAAAATACAAATTAGTTCCGCGTAGTTTACCCTGACTAGTCATTACTGCATAGACCAAGATACAAAAAAAGCACAAGGTCAATAAATTTTGCACTTGATTTTTCCTCAATTAATTTTATCTCCATATAAATAACTGGTCAAAGGCATTTAAGAATTAAATGCAATTTAGCTTTTTAAATTTCGTTTTATCCCGTGAGAATTTTTTAATTGCCCAACACAAAAAAGCTTGATATTAAAACTAAATTAATTGTTAAATCGCCTTACATTCTTGTAATTATGGTTTAGAGCATTGAAAAAAAGAATTTGAAATCAAATTATTTCCTCGATATATATACTAGATACTTTGTAACCGACTTTAAAAAAGGAGGAGGTTCTCAATTCGTTGGTTTTTTTTTGTTTTTATACATGTTCCCCGATTACTCGAAGGCGCCTGGAGAAGAATAAAATACTCGAAGAATTTTCCAAATCGGTATTTGGAAAATTATTTTTTTGTTTGAAAAGGTATACTTTTCAGGTGGTCCCATGGTCAGAATCTGATGATGTGACTCTGGAGAAATCGAGGGAACTCTCCAAATTGTATAGGAACACTTGGTATACTTTGTAGTGGCGATTGAAGTCGGTTTTTTAAAAAGAATTTTTATTTAGATTATTGACATTATATTGTACTATACTATACCTAACTTGTTCAAGAAAAATTAACAAGCTTTATTTGCGGTCCAAAAGCAAATAGTGCGGCAGGAAAACAATTATGTATTACCAACCTATTTCTGCTATTGCATTGCTTTCGCAATCTATGGATGGCGTGATTTGAGCCACAAATATAAAGTTGGTAATTATTTCCAGGTCCATTTTGAACAGTACCCTATAATAATACACTTTGACACTTCACGTAATATAATAAAAAGACAAGCTATAAACCAAGAAAAGACGAATTATAAATTGTACCTACCTAATAAAAATCAATATAACCTGTGCCAAAAAAAAATTAGTTAACTTTTTGAACAAACACAAATAAAAATATCACAAGTACCTCTTCTGACAAAGAACTTAAGTAGACTAAACTTTATTTACATTATACACGCATCAACAGCTGTATCAAGTACTAAGTACATAGGTAAAAAAATAAATATTGTTTTTGTAGCAGCGATTGTAAATATACCACGATGTTGTTATTTAACTAGTCATATCACAAATTGACCCTTATAATACCTATTATTATTTATTAACATACTAAACAAACAATGATTTCATGAGAGATATGAAGATGTGATATTGTCATTGAACGAGCGAAGCGAGTTCTCTGAGTCTACTTAAGGGAATTTGCACTTGTCCGTCCGTCCGTCTGTCCGTCTGTCAGAGCCTTATAACTTCTGAATTCGAACCCACATTGCTCTGGGAATCGCGCCCGAGTGTGTTATTCGTTACACTACGGCCAAATTGAACACATCAGTCACGAAATTAGTGATATGTATCTTCTTTTTCAATCAGTTTTATAGCAACTGTTATCTGTTATATGTATTTATAAATCTATTATGTTATGTTATTTAAATTACACAGACGTCCTCGTTAGTATAGTATTCTGTTCAATTTGTCAGTTGACCTGTATGACACGGGTTACTTTTTTCCATTTAATCCATCTTTCCACATTAACCTGTGCATAGTTTATTTTAAATTAAAATCAGATTTATTTTTATGTTGATTCATCACAAACTGTACCACAATGTTGCTACAAGCTATTTTATCATTCACTCAAGTCAATTGAAACACTTATTTATTGAACAGACTTTAGTAACGACTATAATGGTTGCTTTGAAGCAACTGTTATAGCTCGATTTTCCATATTACATCACCTTCACCTATTTATTCACAAGAGTGCACCTGCATTCTTGTGAATAAATAATCTAACTATCTGATTAACCGGTTCGGAGGAACACGCGGCAATAAGCACGTGTAGGCGTGTTCGATGTTTTCGAAGCGCAGGATGTGGCTCACGTGTAAGTGAGCTTATAGTCTTTACTAGCTGATGCCCGCGACTTCGTCCGCGTGAATTTAGTTTTTAAAATCCCGCGGGAACTCTTTGATTTTCCGGATTAAAAAGTAGCCTATGTTTTAATCCAAGGTATAATCTATCTCCATTTTAAATTTCAGCCAAATCGGTCCAGTAGTTTATGCGTGAAAGAGTAACAAACACACACACACACATACACATACAAACTTTCGGCTTTATAATATTAGTGTGATGTGATGTGATGTGATAGTAGTGTGATGTGATGTGATGTGATTAGTCTTACACGCGCAAAAAAATACGTTACTTTGAAATCGCCTGTAGTGGTTTAGCATTTTAAAAAACCTCTTTTGGCAGGTGTGCCATTTATGAATTAACTTTCGTATTGGATTAAAAAGTTTGACTAAATCTTAATTCTTTTACTGAAAATAAAGAATCGTAAGGGAAACAGACAAAGGAGAAATAAAATACACACATCGGCGGGTGCCTCGAGGCCGGGTGTGGCCGCTGCGCTGCTCGAATGTGTCACAATTTGTACAGAACGTGACGTGTCGGTTTACTGGCTGCGCCACGGTAACTAGTCGGCTGCAGTTTTTTTTTTAATAATTTAGAGTGAAGCAGCACTATTTCTCGTTATGTGTTACTTAGTTATGTATATTTATGTAGGTATGTATTATATTATTTATGTTTTATATGTATTTATTTATTTATATTATATAGTAGGTATTATAGTATATGTAGTGATGTACATTTTTGACCTATATCTACCACTCTATAATTTCACCTTACTCGCTTTGAAGGGAAGCTGGAAGAAATTTCTTTTTTTAGAGATAAGCTTCACCTATGTCTTCTTCTTCTAATATATGTTGTCTTATAAATTTTTATATGTACATAAAAAATAAAAATAAGATAAAATAAATAAATAAATAGAATATCAGCCAAGTCGAACTTGACTTATATACTCCTCTCCCCTCCAAATAAGCGAAAAGCTTGTGTTAGGAGTGGGTACAACAATAGTGCAACGGGTGGGGCTCGAACCTGCAACATTTCAGTTTTCAGTTTACACCTTCAAGCGTTGGGATATTGAGGCTATAAATAAACAGCATTGCTATGCAGTGAACAAATATTAACATTTTCTTCTTCTTCTTCAATCAATAAACGACAAAGGGCCCTGGAATGACCTTTCACAAGCCTAGGTCTTGTCGGTTTTCACTTCTCTCTGAGTCTGACCGTACATTGAAACGAAAACGGCTGCAAGTTTTTTTTCTAAGTATATTAGCCACGCTCAACTTGACTTATATTCTCCTCTTCCCTTCAAATAAGCGAAATGTGCTAGGAGCCTATATAAGGATTGTTCACCATTACCATCATACCGCGAGGCAGCAGACGAGTGGCGCCATCTATTTTGCGAGTTGGGAATTAGTCTGTGTTACAATATGTATTTCAGAGCGCATACCAGGCAGAATCCGCGTACGTCAGTCTGGAGCGGACATATTGTTTTGGAGGACCTGTAGGCGGCTCTTCTCGCTTGCCGAGCAGAGCGCATACCAAATTTTTACAAGCTACATACCACCGCGCATCCTCAGCAATCGTCAATTTCACCGTATACGGAAGAAAAGAGAAATAAAATTACATTTCGGATCGCGATGGCGCAGCGGTAACGTGCCGCTGATTTGACGCCTTTGACGCGCCAACCTTGAAGTCACGTCGAATGTACCTCTACGATGAATCAACCAAACCCACCTTAGATTTGTGACGAGCTGTCAGTGAAACCTTCCTCAAAACTACATTTAACTCTACGCTAGAGTCTAGACCTACTAGAGAACTGAAAAGACATCATGACGCTTGTTGACTATATTTGATTTAGATAGATTCTTTGGGATCTATAATGGGAGTTTTGTAGTGTTGTTAATATAAATAAAAAAATTTATTATAGTAATTAAAAGTAAAAAAATAACCTGCTCTTTGGTGATACTGTAATATAAGCACCACATTAAAATCAGTCCATTAGATTTTCAGGAAAACAACACCATAACATTAAGACAAAAATAACAAAAATAAAGAAGGAAAAAATATTTCTAACATCGAACTAAATCTAAATATATAATAAAAGGCAAAGGTGACTGACTGACTGACTGACTGATCTATCAACGCACAGCTCTAACCTGGACCGATTGAGCTGAAATTTGGTATACAGGTAGCTGTTAGGACGTAGACATCCGCTAAGAAAGGATTTTGGAAAATTTCAACCCCAAGAGGGTTAAATAGGGGGTTAAAAAATCGAACCTAACGTGAGCGAAGCCGCGGGTTAAAGCTAGTACACTTATAAGCGCACTAGTCGACGCGGTAATAAGCCTATCTTAATGAGCCTTTAGAGGCCGACACACAGGATCGCCGCGATTAGATAGATAATTACTTTTTGTGCTGTCACATGTCCAGATCTTACAATTTTGTTACGGAACCCTAAGAATATGTACAAGCTATTAATAAGGTTAGGGCCAGACCGGCGCGGCAGCGCGAGCGGCAGGGAACTCGATCGACTACGCCCTAATTAGCTTTCATTAAACTTTTTGAGTAAAACTCCCGAACTCTCAGTAATTTGTTTGAATAATACGGCTAATTATAAATTTCTCCTCGGTGAATGGGTTCCACGGACTTTTGCTTTTGTGTGTTCATCGAGACGGTTTTATTGCTTCGGCTAATGGAACAGATGCTTCGCTTAATGGTTGATAATCACCGCTGCTCGTGTACAAGTGAGCTTAAAAGATGATGAATTATGTACAAGATACGCAGTTCATTCTAAGGGCCTGTTTCATCATCGCCGAGCTACGTTTAACCGTAATTTAACGTTCCTTCAGACAATTTTTGTATGGACAATCTGCCAAAATGATAAAATTCGTAAGTCAACTATACAGCGATTACGAAATAGAAATCTGAAAGAACTCTAATCTAAAAAATACGCGTCGAATTGAGAACCTCCTCTTTTTTGACGTCGATTAAAATGTACCCTTCATGCTACTTACAAGTTGTTCACATAACAACATGTGCGTTCACTGTCTCATGTCTGTCCAAGTCTAAAAATCCATACGTAGTAGTAGACGTATTTAATACGTAGTAAAAAAGAAAGAAATATATTTTCAAACTTGCGCAGCTTATCTTGTTTTACAAAAATCTCGATTTACAAGAGCACCTGGCAGAAAAAAATAAACGGTCGAGTGCGAGTAGGACTTGCGACTCGAGTGGGTTCTGTACAATTTCAATATTTAATTTGCTTACATGCGACAAATTTACTTTGCACATGCACGCTCGTAATGATGAGCTGATGACGATGACGATGACGATGATGACGGCAATGAGATTTAGAAGGTTACGGAATCCTAAAAAAGGCTCCGACTTAAACTTGTAACATTAATTGCGACATGAATCAAAGTGTAGGGTTTCAAAGGGCCGGTAATTAACGCGGCTTTGCGCGCAAATTGAAAAGGCGCCGTTTCAAACAAACTTCGGGTTTCATTAACTGGCGAGAGGCAACTTTGTGATTATTAATTTTTAAAATTACACAGGCTACCTTAGCTAGGACGTGGCTAGATTAAAGGTCAGTTAACAAACCTTGAAGAAAAGACTTTATAGAATCACTTTGTTGTCCGCCTGTGTCTCAAGGCCCTTTTTCTCAGAACGGCTAAGTTGAAAATACTCAATACAAAGATCAATAGTTTTTTAATGTTGTGAGAGTTTGAGAAAGTTTCCAGATTAACTCATTGAAAAGTTATAACTTTTCGAACCGTATTTCAATGCAAAATTTCCAGGGACGTTTTTGTCATTAATATAAATCTAGGCGTTTTATCTTAAACGTGAAACTGTGAAAGGATTATTTTTGTTTTATTTAAAATGTAATAAATACATTTTTTACATTTAGTTAATGTATCGCAAATGTTTGTCCAATTTCGAGAAAGAGATCAACCGGCGAATCCAAGGTTGACCGACGACGTCGAACGAGTCACGGGGAGCCGCTGAATACAGGCGGCGCAAGACTGAGACCTGTGGAAATCCATATAACCTATGTCCAACAGAGGACGTCTATCGGCTCATAACGAACAAGAAGAATACATGTAACGCTTCGTCACAATAAGCTGCGTTAAATGAAGACCAGCAACACAAAGTTTCCATTCAATTTGCTTCTTAAAGCGCAATAAATTTGCAAGTGAGCCTTATATTTTATTTGCCGCCATAAATTCCCCGACTGTGGGCTGTTAAATGTTTATGGGTGGTTGCGGAGACCGAGTTTCGGCGTTGTTTTGTGTCTTTGACAAAGAATTTCAGAACATATTTTGGCAAATAACTCCATTTGAATACGTTTTAACCAGCGCAGATCTCGGCTGGTCGGAGGATTCCCACCACAATCACTCTACATTACTTCTACTAAGATTTAGCGGGAGGTATGATATTGTGTACAAACCGATTAACAGCGCGCAGAATGCCAGAAAAAATTCCCCTCGTTGGATAAAATAAAACGTACTGGAAACCTTGCGTAAAACGCGATAGATGCTCGCGTATAGGAGTGTTGTAAGCGCCAAATACATAATGTATTGTAATAACTCGTAAGATATACATTTTTTTTAATGGCTGTATCGTCTCTTAGTAATATGTACAGGAATTTTATTTAAAAATTTTGGCTCTGTAATATGCAACGCTTGAAAATAAATGCAAATTTGTTAAAAATTAGACCTAACTTCGCGATTTTTATTTGTCAAACAATTTTCATTATTTTATGTGTTATGACTCAATATCGTCCCTTGGAAATATTAATATGATGTAGTTTTTGCCTGTTTTTTTTTTTCGGATACTTAAAACTTGATTTACTGCTATATAAAAATCAAATCGTATCTTCGTGTCAACCTATAGATACTCGTATCTACTGATGGACATAGGTCACTTGTAATGTTGACCATATAACATCATCTCTTATGTCTTTAGCAGCTAACAGGGACTTCATCCATCTAATTGGAGATCTTCCAACGATGCGTTTCGCGGTTCAGGCCATTGGAGCATCTCGTGACGTCAGCTGTCGTCCGCTCCAGACGTTTCAATAGCTTGAGGCAAGTCTGATTACATAAAAAACCAGCAAGTGCGAATCGTAGTTTATCCGGGTTTATCTCATGAACCGTAAGTTGAAATTCTCACAGAATATGTATTTCTATTGCCGCTGTAACAACAAATAATAAAAAAAAATGAAGGGCCACATTCAAGAAAAGAAAAGAGTGTTTTTGCTGGACCGTATCAATCGCTGTTACGATGGTACGGAATCCTTCGTGTGTGAATGCGACTCGGACTTGGCCGGTACTTTCTATAATTATGATTATGGTGGTAGATTTATGACGTGTCATAAGAGCTACAAGTTGGCCTACATGAAATAAATAAATTTTGATTTTGATTTTTTTTTTTGATTTATGATTTTTAAAAAATCTGAAAAAAATAAAGCATTCCCCCGAAATTTTTAAACAGATTTTTATAACACAGATGGTATATAAATAATTTATAAACGCACGCAATGAATTCATGATAATGAATACGCTCCAGACATTTCAGTAGCTTGAGACAAGTCTATTTAAATAAAAAACGGTCTGCGTTGACACAAGGCTATGCCATATCTTACTACTAGCTGACGCCCGCGATTTCGTCCGAGTGGATTTAGAGAACAACACTGCGCATTCTCAGCGCAGCGAGTTAGGTTTTTAAAATCCCTGAAAGCAATCCTTTTTTTTCGGGATAAAAAGTAGCAAGAAACCACGGTTGTCGTGTGAATGACAAACTAACACTTTGGCATTTATATTGTTAGTGAGGATCGCTACTCTATATTTTAGTATTTTTCAAGACGGACACGATGCCATCGTTCAACACCTCCAGTGAAAATAAAGTAAGAATACAACACTGAGCATTCTCAGCGCAGCACAGCCGCCGTAACTCACGATTTCACGAGCTATCGACGAACGGTTAAAATGAAATATGCGCCGCCCGCCCTCCGCCCTCGGCCGCCCGCCCTGTACCGTTTGAATATTATCGACGCGAGAAAAATCTAGCGCGGGATTTATGATGTCTTTTCTCATTTTATTCTATACCATTTATAAAAGTAGGTAATGCGGCGTTCATAAGGAGCGGGTCAGCAGGTCAAATTTAAATTAATCGACTAAAGTTGAATACAATTTGCGTATTCATGCTCACAGGGAATAAAGTAAGATTTCAAGTTAAACTTTGTTAAGTTGTGTGTACCTGTCATTCATTCTATATTCATCTGTCATTTAGTATTGGCGGGAAGAGACAGATATTTAACTTTTATTTTTTGAAATATTATGAAACTCAGGAGCTATTAGGATCTGATAGACAATACCAGAAAGACAAGTGTAAACTGTTTGATTTTACTTCGCTGGGTCAATTACTTACCAGACACTTTTTTCAAGTTACATTTGCGTTTTGTAAGTAGAATTAACAGTAACAGCAAGTAACATTTTCAAGTCATAAAGGTTTTTCTAAAAATTTTCTGTGCCTACTAAAAGCAGATTTATTGAAAGTTGCATTTGGAGCTCAGATCTCAATTTTTAAACCCTTTCATTCAAGTTTCACATATAAAACAGGCTTGAAAAACCTAGAATCCTCGTTCTATAAGTGTGTCACATCGAAATAAAAAAAAAGAATTCTAAAAGAAAAGTAAAAAGTTGCATTTGCATGAAATAAACAACCCAGCTTGCAAGGGAAACTAACCAAAAAGGACACGTTCTTTTATTCAGAGCTACATAATCCACTATTTGTACGGTGCATTCAGGTCGATGTAGCTGGCTTCGTGAATAGAATTAGCCGACCACGGGCGGTGGGGGGTCTCTCTCTAGCCAAACCCCCGATGTCCAGCGACTCCCCAACTCGGTCGTATTTGCACGTAAATCGACGGAGCCGTCCGTCGTGTTAGACGTTCCGAATTTGAATTTTAAACTAAGCGTTCCGTTTTATGCAGAAAATAAACCCTGGAGGTAGATGTTTTTAACTTGAAGGATTATTCATTTGATTCGAGTTGGGCTTATGCAAATCGCGCCTCGATTTTAAGCAAACTGTATTTAACCAAATTATGGAGTTGCCTAGCTATTATTATCTCATCTAATTTAAAAGTATTTCTTTCTGTTCGACTTTTAACTCGAACAATGGAGATACGATCTTACGGAACTCACTTCACTTGGTTCTTGGTAAGTAAATTTAAGTTTAACGTAAGTTTATAAGTTAACGTCAACTATGACATTAAGTATAGACGGGAGAGGAACAGCGATGTCTTCCATCTTTTTTTTGTTCCATGAAACTTGAAAAGTTACATTTGAATAAAAATTCTATTCTATTATTTTTCCTCCTTAAAACCATGACCAAAATAATAAGTAAAATATATATTTTAGAACTACAAAACTGGCAGTTTTCGTAGTCATATAAAATGCTCGAACAATTGGGGTTAAGTCCCTTTCGCGACAACGCTGTAACTCTGAATTTGGCTTAAAGTTTAAGGTCTACTTAGGTTTTATTAAATTTGTAGAATCTCGCTGTCCCCTTTGGACTTTACGCTTCATTTAAAGTTTCGCTTATTAAATTGTTAACTGTTTTACATAATTTGGCTGTAACTTTTAATACCTGTTTTGAAATGATAGCCCAATTATTATGATAAAGTTGGTACCTTTAGTTAGGTTAGTAGTTTTTGCTTTCACGCGTTCATTCAACCCATAGCCCTACGTAATCTATGCGGTGTCATACCGGAACGTTCAATTATTTAATGACACGTTGTGGGGATTTTAGACACCATGGATGACTGGATTGTAGTGGTCTGTGCTAGTGGTTATATCAACCAGCAAAACACGGCTTTCTATCCAAATATTTAATAACATTTATCTGCTTTAAACAGAGATCGTAAGAGGAAGAGAGAATGTTGTCGATACAATCTTTATAATTAAGTAAAAAAAAAAAAAAATTTGCACTAAGTATTTCATACATTATTTTTATTTTATTTTAATTTTGGATGCAACACACGTCTTTAACTAACCACTAACTAACTAGCAATTTCTAAAACAGCCCCACAAGACTATATCGGAGAAAATTTAGAAATTATAGATTCTCGAATGCAATGCCCCAGCTGGGAATCGAACTTTATACCTATTTACAAGACCATGGCGCTTACCACTGCGCCATAGTCATCAAACTTAACGGGAACGATTTATATCCTTCGATTTGACGGAGTTAACATAAATTGACCTCCTTTTCGTAGTAAGTTAAAAAACGTTTAAAGGGTACTTTATGAACAAACCTGACTGTTACTCGAGACTTAGGTGTTGAATTTTCAAAAATCCTAGTATAGCGTACAGTGGTTTAAGCTGTGCATTGATCAGTCAATCAGTCAGTGAGACACCTTTTCCTTTTATATATTTATTGATCAACGCTTAAAGTAGTAATATTTCAATATTATTTTGACATGCAATGACAACCTTAATGTATGGAATATAAGGTCGACATTGTATGACACAATGTGTCAAAACAATATTGAAAGCGTTGTTGGTAGAGCCCTGTAGAGCCCCTGAACTCGATAAAATTCTCGTAATAATAAAAGTTAAAATATCACGTCCCAGCGACGACATTAGAAAGAACCTCATAAATTCTGAGCTAGATTTTTTCACGCCGTTTACCTATTCAAACTCTATCGGCGAAGGCTATAGGCGAGCGGGCGAATAGGCGAACGGGCGAATAGGCAGGCAAGCTTCACTTTAGCCTTTTGTCGATAGCCTGTGAGTTACGGGCGATACTTCGGCTGGGTTTTAATGCTTTGAAAGGATATTTCAATGCCGGTGTATGACAAACGCTCTTGAAGATATTTTCGCTCAGTTTGAACTGAAATCAAAACAGTTGTCCGTTTTTCGGGAGGATAGAAGAGCTATGATTTATTTTTATCATAGTGTATTACCTCTTATTTTAGTGATAGAACTCAAAATGTGTGCATAGGTGATGTAGAGTCCCTGGGATCATCTGCTGTAATTGGCGTCCTACAAGGCTCAATCTTAAGTCCCTGTCTATTTTTAGTGTATATAGAATAGAATATTTTTTTATTCAAATAAACTTTTACAAAATACTTTCGAATCGTCCGTCAAGTGAAACTACAATTAGTTCGGAAGGCCATTCCAACCGAGAAGAACCAACAAGAAATTTAGCTCGGCTATCAAATCATACCGTAACGTTCTGTACCATACCGTACCATCCGTACCACTTCATATCACATCAATTATCATCATTAATTAATTATTATTATTGACCTTTTGCATTCCTGTCCGTATTTGAAAGTTGAGCCCTTGAGGTTCCGTTACTAAGCCGAAGTTAAGCTAAAGTCAGAGGCTGCGATATCAAAAACAGTAACACACTCTATCGAAACTTTCACTAGCCCTGTTTTTCTACGGGTTAAAAGTCGTAGCTTCACCGCTTTCGGGGATGTCGATCCGGGAAACCGCATAATTAAACTTCACATTGTTGCTGCCCTTATAGCGTTCTGTACCATTATGGCTCAGTGACACGAAGAGCGTTTTTGGCACTCATATTCGAGCGTTGCTTACTGTAGGTTTAGTATAAGATTTAATTCGAATGATCGTATTCTTATTCGACGACATTAATGTCAAAGTAAAATGAACCATAACTGCATTGAATAAGAGCTCCATTTCGTGCATGCATTCTTATACGTTTACGTATACGGATGCGCTCCAAATTAACATCGGTTGTACTGAATTTGTGAATTTAAATCAATATAGTTAAAGTTTATTTTACTTTGACGCTAATGACGAATTCTAATACGATTAATCGAATTAAATCTTATACTAACCTACTGGTGCAAGTTTTTGTCATAATGTAATGCAATGTATAATAGCGGGGAAAAATTTTATGGAAAATTTTCGCATAGGATAATAATCGCAAACTATTTGTTGCCGCTCGCATTCGAGAAACTTCTTGTGTAACTGACGCCTTAGTACAAGCTTGCGCAACTCAACAACTTTAATAGTTTTGAAAGGACTTTACGATGAATTATAATTACCATGATCATGAGGCTCAATTTTCTTTGTATAATATTCATTTTATTGTATAATATTCACGTACTGGTAAAATGTATTTGGCTCGTTTTTCTTATATTACATCATAATAATATTGTACCTGCATTTTGGTGAATAAAATATGATCTATCTATCTATCTATGTGCGCTTAGTTGTTTCTTCAAGACATAATCATCTTAAATCCTTCAAATAATAATTATTTTCTCGAATTGGTAAATCCTTCTAGTATTCAGGTGAATACCAAATCGTCTCGGATTCTGATCTGGTGTTTAATGAAGTCATTTGTATTCGTGAACTCAGGGTGCTTTCACTTCGGTTCGCACTTTGTGTTCGCGGCCGACGAACTTCAGCGCTCCTCTGAGTTCATAGATTCAGGGTTTTGTTTGCAATTGTCAGAGCTTACGCCTTTAAATTACTTTGATGAACTCAATAACTATATTAAACTAACTTTTGCCCGCGACTTCGTCCGCGTGACTTACGTTACTGTTTTTCCGGGGTAAAAGGTCACTTTCCTTGCCCTCAAAAATCCCGTTCAATAAAAAATGTATGAGAAAATGAAATTTTTCATAATTTTTTTTGTGATATTTTCCAATATTTTAAAAGTTATTCTGCTATTCGGGACGGAGACAAATACATCAAACCAAAAACCATGAAAATCGGTCTAGCCGTTCTAGAGTTATAAGTGTTTGAACAAACCCGACTTTGTTTTGTAGTATATGGTATAAAAAGTATTCTATGTCCATCTCCTGGTTCTAAGCTACCTCCCCACCAATTTTTAGCCAAATCGGTTCAGCCGTTCTTGAGTTATAAATTTTATTAGTGTAACTAACACAACTTTCTTTTATATAGAAGAAAGAATATATGGATGGAACCTGTCAGTAAGATTATCTTGGAAGCTTTAAAGGCCCAACGGTTACTGTAATATCATTAAATTGTTATAGACACATAATAATATTGAAACATTTTGCTTCGAAAAGAGCAAGTGCTGAATTTCTTAACGGCTCTTTTCAGCACAATATGCGTTCCGAACCGATGGTAGAGTCTTAACTAGTCATAAAAGCTAGGTTTTGGCCGGTAAATAATTTTGAATTTTGGTTAAATGTCAATGGTTCGCTTTCCACCGTGCACTATTGTTGTACTTACTTCTAACACAAGTTTTTGTTTATTTGGAGGGGAGGGGAGAATATTAGTCAAGTTCAGAAACATTCACAATACGCAGACATAGTACAGACGAAGTCTCAATTATATATACAAAGTAGTTAATGCCCGCGACTTCATCCACGTGGATTTATTTTTTAAAATCCCGCGGGAACTCTCTGAATTCCCGGGATAAAAAGTGAGAAAAAAAAAACAAAAAAAAAGTCAAGACTCTAACACCCGACAACGCCCCTACGTCAATGCGCCGCTACAGCATGTAGCACGACGTAGAGGCGTTCTTCTGTACTACGTGCTACGTGCTACGTGCTACGTGCTACGTGCTACGTGCTACGTACTGTTCTTCACGCCTTAGGTTTATTTGGGTGGGATAGGAGGCCTTGGCCATGATTAGTTACCGCCCCTACCGTTAAAGACTTGTTGCCAAGCGATTTAGTGTTCCGGCATGATGACGTGTAGAAACTGATTAGGGGTATGGGTTTCATTAAAAAATTGGCATACCTCTTCCCAATTTAGAGTGCTACCATCTTGGACTTCATCATCACTTACCATCGAGTGAATTGGGAGTCGATGGCTAACTTGTCATCGAATAAAACAAAATAAAGTAGATAAGGAGACTATTTCAGTTTTAATTCACCTAAGCAATGAGCGCTTGCACTAACTAATGCCACTGTGGACTTTGAAACTTGGTCCAAGTCTCGGGGACTTGGAAAATCAATTAAACCTATACGTGTTAACACAAAATCGGCTTTCCCCTGTGTCAGTTCGAAAATCTATTACACAAACAAGGGTATGCAGCCATCGATGGAACTTTTCGAACAACCGGCGTCTTGTAATCCCTGCCTTATGAAATTCAATGAGCTCCCCGCCTTAAAACATATACGATCCCGTACCCGACCTCTCATCACGATCACCACATAAATCAACTTGCTATCCAAATTTATCATGCATTGCTGTTTCTGTACAGAAAATAAAACGCGTGGATTCACCAAAGAAGCATTGGATAAAATTCACATAAATGCACGGTTAACGCGCGATTGGTAGAGTTTTATGCACTGTCATAATACAGGATGAGAGGAAGTTTACGGGGATACAGAAGTTAGGATCTTTGTATAAAGCAAAATCTATACTCACGCAAGAATCCTAGCCTGGATTCGCGTGCGACTTTACGCGACAAATATGATGTCCCTGTCAGTCACACAACTTTTCGTAAAGGAGGAGGGGAGAGGAGGATATTAGTCAACTTCAGGTTGGCTAATATTCTTTTTTTTTAAAAAAAGTAAAAAAATTAGTTACTTGACCAGAGCCAAAATTTCTAAAAGTTATAAATGATTCAATAGTAGAGTGAGCCTCTCGCGATAAGGTTTAAGCATCGGCAAAATATATGCAATAGGATTCGTTGGCACGGCCCCAGTTGGCTGTAACTGAATTCTATCTATTGTTATTATTAAACGTTACAGAGATAGCCCAATAGAATACTATTGTGTATTCGGAAAACGTTTTAAGTAAACGTTTATTCGGTAAGTTTTAATAAATGTTTCGGTTTCGTTTTCATACGAAATGCAAAGGTGTGTTTTCTGTGTGTATAACTTTAGTGCCTTCAAGGCAAAAGTTTCTATTGAACTCGTTTAGGCAAACACGCCCCGACCTAGATTTCCGACGGCAAGTAGGTATATTTCTACGCAACTGTGACAAAACTATGTGACGGCACAGTGGTAAGCACTGTGGTCTTATAACTGAGAGGTTTCGGATTCAATTCCGGCGGGACCGATTTCTGAATTGTCTCTGGTATGGTCTGATGGGGAGGCTTTGACTGTGACTAGTTACCACCCAACCGTCAAAGCCGCCAAGCGATGTAGCGTTTCGACACGTAGGCGTGTAGAAACAGATTAGGGGTACGGGTTGAATTTACACTGCCATAACCGTTCCAAATTAGCCTGCTACCATGATAGACTGCATTGTCACTTACCCTCAGGTGGAGTGAAGGACTATCTTGTTATCGAATAAAAAAATCGGAAAGAATGTGATTTTAGCAGAATACTATGTAGTATGTATGAAGTATGTTTGTATTTACATGAACATGTCTAAAATTAATGCATGTAATGAATTCCTATCTGATTGTATATAATATAATATTGGTTTACCAATAATATTAATGATAATTATTACCCTACAATTAACAGTTATAGTAATTATAAGCAATATTATGCTGATAAATTAATTTGATATATTTTGTGACACTCTCAAAGTAAGAAGAGTAGATTTTTTTTAATATAAAGACTAGCGCTTGATTGCAATCTCACCTGATGGTAAGTGAAGATAACGCCTAAGATGGAGCGCGCTTGCCTAGGACATGCCTATTCACTCTTGAATAAAGATACTTAATTTGTTCAACATCTTTTCTTTTTCTTGGCCGCGAAGTAATAAAATCACAAAAAAAAAACTTTGCCTCCGAAGCTCCTAAATGGTAATTTAAAGAGAAAACATTTATATTCAGATTTCCACTAAACTAAATCTTTCTTTGTAAAAAATCTTTTATCCTTTTAACGTTATATTTTATGGTTTGAAATCGGCGGTTTTTTTTTATTAATTTCCTCGTAACGAGAATATCCAATTATGTTGGAACAATGATCTTTTATATAACGGATGCCTCCTAGTAAACCTACATAAAAGGCTTTTTCCTTAGAACGGCTAATAGCATTAATATCAAAGGGGTGAAATTGTTTTACCTTCAAAACGTTTTCAGAGGTTTTGAGGGACAGAACATTGAATATTCATACTTTAAATCCCCAAAGAGATGCTGAAGCATAAAAACTTAATTGAATTTTCGGATAAAATTCGTTTCAGGAGGATCCTCGAATTATTGTATCGGCTTATTTTATATTTATTGATTGTACATAAAAATATACACACCATCGTTATTGGAAGTATCAAAATGTTAAAAAAAGTAATTTTTACCATTTTGGTTTTCTGTCGGTGTGTGTTCGTTTATTTTTCTATATAATTTACCGCGGCGGGTTAAATATATCCCATCTCTTTCTTTCTCATACCTTTTTCCTACCGCATTCGCATATCTCTTTCCCTTTCCTTTACCTATATGCGCCACCGCTTAGTGTCAATCTAATCATCAACGCGACCACGCGTGGGCATGTAAAATACGCCCTCAAAACCCGCAACAAAAGTGAAAAATTGGTGACCCCAGGCCTGGAGAGAAGGAGGAGCAGAACGCGTCAAGGTCAGTGGCGTATTCCTGTTCGATCCTTGTTTATCCCGCAAAACTACAGTCCACTAGAAGAAATCCACCATATGTTTCAACCGCCATATTCAACCGCAATATTTTTCCGCACATTATTTTTGGTCGATTCGAACCGAATTTTGGATTTAAGTATAATAAACAGACATCTCCTTCCAGGTAGTCACTGATTATACAATATTATTGTTTATAAATTATATATTATACATTATAAGTCTATGATTAGACACACGCCTACATATTGATCGTAAATCATCTATTCAGTATACTTAGCATTCATATTTTATGTAAATATCGTATTATATCATATGTATATAGTGTAATACACATAATTTCTATTGATATATACTCCCGCAACGCATCTGAAAACATTTCGTAAATAGGTAGTTAGAATCGCCGTGCACTGTGAACCTTTCGTGATTTCGTTACCTTATATGGGCATAGTCGCTTACCGGTACGGTCGACGGATTCGGCCCGCTGGAAACTGAACGCTATTGCTTACGCGATAAGGATCAAATGTATTAGCAACTATTTTATACCAGTCATTCTGCTTAGCTTATCTAAGATTAAAACGCAAAATTGTGCACGGCGCGAGCCTCTTCTTAACTACGCACAGTTTATTACAGCGTATTTGTGTATTTTGTCTTGTGAATTGCTATACTTAGTGGTCACTTATTATTATATTCATTTGTTTACTTTCATCTACGCTGGTTTGCCATTTGTGCCAGGTGTATGATACGTTTATACTAGGCAGAAGAATAAGTTATTTTCTTCTATTTATTCGCCCGCTAACCTATTATTGAATGTAAAATAACATCGTGGCATAAACGCTTTGAAATAAGTCGAATCAAGTTAACTCGAATGCAGTTCTGTTATATTACCTACCTACTTTTTCGTCCGCGCGCTGTTATTTCTTTGTGTAATAACTTCATTTGCGAATTTTTAACCTTCTTTTTAATAATAAGAGGTTATTTATGTTTATTAATTGCACTATAGTAATTCGAATATCACATATTGTTTATTAATCGCTTTAATTACGCTATTAAAACATTATAATAATTTCTTCTTTAAGTAATATTGATTTTTAATATTCACAATGAGTAAAAGTGAAAGTTCATCGCCTAAGCCTTTTAATAAGGATGAGTGTAATATGCTTGTCTTCGAATCTAAACGAGACGTTATGTTTGCGCGCATGCAGAGAATATATGATACTGCGTTGCAAGTTGAAAGAGACAGCAGCAAGTTATCATCATTATTGGTTCAGGCGTCTAACTTAGACACTATACGCAAGGAATTCGAATTAAATTTAGATCAGTACAATGTTGCGCTAGTGAAAGTAAATCCAAAAGCGACTATTAGCTACCAGTCGTGGACTTCTTTCGAAGAAATGTTCTGTTACGTTAAACAAATATTAGAAATTAATTCTAACGCTAAAAATAAAAAATCTGAAAATAGTACGCTTCCCATCTCGAGTTATCCTACTGTGAAATCTCGTCTGCCTCCTATCGATCTGCTGGAATTTGGCGGAGATCAGAAACAGTGGCCCTTATTCTACCAGCAATTTAAAAACTTGATACACGACAACCCTAATCTTACTAACAATGAAAAGGTGTTTTATTTGGTTGGTAAATTGAAAGATAAGGCTTCGTCTGTTTGTGCCGGGTTGACTGTATCAGGCGACAATTACTACATTATTTGGAACGCTTTAATTGAGAAATATGACGACCCTCGCCACTTAGCTAGTTCATATTTTAATCAATTATTAAATTTTAAATCTTTAAATAATAATAACGCCGCTGGTCTTGAATCGTTTTTAAATAATTTCAATTCCGCTGTAGAAGCATTAAAACAACTTAAATTAAATGATTTAACTGATTTTATATTATTGCATCTCGCACTTCAAAAACTGGATTCAGACACAGTGAAGCTCTTTGAAATTACTTATCGCAAGGAAAAAATCCCAACTTATGGAAGTTTAATTGAATTTGTTAAAGAGCAGAGTAAGGTGGTCTCTAGAGGGAGTCTTGTTAAGAACTTAAATACGCAATCTCATAGTAAACCACGCTCTAAAATTATACCTACGCCTTCTGCTAAGACTACTAAGTCTTTTGTGAATACCGAAGACGCTAGTGGTTCGAATAAAGCTAATAAGTGTGTCCTGTGTAAAAAGGAACAGCATGATCACTTATACAAGTGTGCTGACTTCAATAAGCTGACTCCTAAAGAGAGATTCGACGTTATAAAGAGAAATTCTTACTGTACCAATTGCTGTAGTATTTCGCACAAAAACTTCTCTTGCGGATCAGAGAAGACGTGCTCAAAGTGCGGATTAAGGCACCATTCAACCCTTTGTTTCACCAACGCTAGTAAATCTAATTGTAGTGTCGTAGTTAATGATTCTACGGCACAAAACGCACCGCAATATTCTCCATTATCGCTACCCGCTAATCAGGCTGAGCATAAAGCTAAGCCTATCGCTTATAAAACCGCTAATGAATCTTATTCTCCCGCTAACTTGCCAGTTGCTGAATCAGCTGAGCAAGTCGCTCAATGTGAGCCTTCTTCTCGCCCGCCCATCGGCGGACACGCTTCGCTATGCACCATATCACGTGATTTTCACGACCGCACCTTTACTACCTTATTAGGTACCGCAAAAATAAAAGTTCTCGATAAATACAATCGCACTCACTTCTTGCGTTGTCTTGTTGATCCTGGCTCGCAGAGTGATTATATTTCTAAAGCTTGTTGCAAGAGATTATCGTTACCTGTGAATACGCAAAATCGATTCTCTAAAGTGCAGGGAATCGGTGGAACTTCTCAAAAAATACTTGGGATTTCCGACTTTAAATTTAAATCTCGTTTTGATGACGCTAAGGAATATTCCATACGCCCACTGGTGGTAGAAAAAATTACTTCTCAACTACCTGATTCTCCAGTTGATGTGTCAGCGTTAGATAATTTAATAAAAGATATTCCTTTAGCTGATGATAGTTTTTCTGAACCGGGAAGTATAGATTTACTAATCGGGGTGAAACTTTATTGTGATATTTTACTTTCTAATAAAATCACAGGTAACAATAGCTCCCCCTCTGCTATAGAGACCACGCTTGGTTATGTCATCATGGGTGACGCTCTTATTGCTTCCTCACTTCCACATACTTCTGCTTTTTGCGCTCTCAATCGTGATCCTCTGGATAATATGTTAGAAAAAGTTTGGAAGGTGGAAGAAGAACCGCAACAGAAGTTTCTGAGTCCCGAAGAACAGGAAGGTGAAACCATTTATAATAAAACAACTACTCGCAATTCTGATGGCAGTTTCGCTGTGAATCTTCCTGTCAGAGAAAATCCTGATAAAGAATGTATTTCGCCAGGGTTTTACTTGCCCCACAGACCTGTTATACGTGAGGATAAATCGAGCACTAGAATTAGAATTCTAGATGTTTCAATGAAATCAGACTCAGGTACTTCTCTGAACGACATTCTACATACCGGTTGCAATTTACAAGCTGAAATATTTAATATTTTAATAAATGCTCGCCTCTATAAAATCGCTTTCTTTGCCGACGTAAGGCAGATGTATTTATCCATAGAAGTTCGTCCACCGCATCGCAAATTTCAACGGATCTTGTATAGATTTTCTAGTGATGAATCGCTAAACACTTATGAATTTAATCGCGTCACCTTCGGATTGCGCTCCTCTCCCTTCCTAGCACTTCACACTCTTCGCGAAGTAGCTAAGCAAGAGAGAGAGAAATGGCCAGCTGCTGCTAACATCATCGAAAGAGATGTATACATGGATGATCTCGCTTCCTCTGCCTCTTCCATTTCAGAGGCAGTAGAGATAGCTGAGCAGCTTATCCAGATATTTAAGGCTGGAGGATTTGACTTGATAAAGTGGACTAGCAATCCTTCTGAATTGTTACGTCATATACCGCAAACGCACAGGCAGTCTGAAGGAATAGCTTTTGATGATGAACGCATCTTCAAGATCCTAGGATTACATTATTTTCCCGCTCATGAGACTTTGATTTTTTTTGTATCCCAACCGCCTCCTAATTGGACGAAACGCTCTATTTTATCCGCAACCGCAAGACTTTACGATGTTTTAGGTCTCGTCGGTCCCGTAATTCTTTACGCTAAACTCATTATTAAAGAATTATGGATATTAAAATTGTCATGGGACGAAATACCCCTCGCACATATTGTTGAAGCTTGGAATATTTTTATGTCCGAGCTATCACTTCTATCAGAATTTAAGATTCCGCGACATTTAGTTACCAAGGCAGTTCATTTAAAACTTGCTCCAGATTTGAGTTTCGCTCCTTTTCTTAATTTATATAAACGCTTTAAATCCAGATCTGGCGCATGTTGTAGGTTTATACAGGGTGGTCTAACTAGTGACGTCAATAAATTTTTTTTAGATTCCTCTCACCTGGGGCTATCCGAAAATACCCCATGTATGTTCTGCGATTTTTTATAGTTTTCGAGTTATAATTTTTTTTGTGTGTTTTTGAATATTTTCTGCCAGCGAGGTTTCAAAAATTCATATCTTTTTTTGTAGTAGGTATTATGCAGTTTTTTTTTATTGTAACATAATTGTCTTGAATGTTGTTTTAATAAAAAAAATAATTCAGCTTCTTGAAATAACTTAAAGTTACTTAAAAAAGGCTTGAAAGTTAGAACTTTAGTTTTTAGTAGGATTTACTCAAACATTCAACTTCAATTTAAAAATACAAAAAGGAGTTTCCATAGCTTCTGGCTAAATTTAAAAACTTTGCAAGGTCCTAAGCTACCAAAATCATAAAAAAAATATTGTACTTAATAAGCTTTTTTTTGTTATAATCGGCCTTCGAAGGTGGATTAGGCTAAAAATCGTTAAAACATGATTAAAGCATTAAAAATTATTTTATCTAGTTTTTATCATTCTTATGGTAAATTAAAGTTAAAAATGTGATTTTAAATTAATTTTAATTTAAATTCCTGTAAAATAACTGCAGTTTGCGTAATTTTTACAATAATTTCGGTCTCACCACTTGGCGGCGCGGGACGGCTAGAAACTAGATTGTTTGGTTTCGATGTGGACTGTATAATTTTCGCGGGGTTTGCTCAAATCCGACTGGGTTGGGTTTGGGCCGCGGAGTTATGGGAGTGTCTATAGGAAAAGGGTAAAGGCACTGACCTGAATCCTTAGGAGCGGCGCCGCGATACTTCAGCGAGCCGCGCGTACATTCATGGATACTTTTCGATGCTTCACTCTTCCTTTCTCACTTCTTCGACTGACGAAAACCAAGAAGGCAAGTTTGTTGGCAAGTCCAGATCAACACTGAATCACTAGGAGCGGCGCGGCGATGCACCAGCTTTAGCGGCGCGTTTACGTTAATTGACGGTCATCGATGCACTGACACTTCTTCAGGCCAGGGGGGGTCGGTATTAGGTAGGAAATTTTGACAGGATGGTCGGATTCGAGCGGTTAAACGAAAACTATTCGCGCTTCGGCGCGACCATGTCCCCGGGCTTGAAGGGCTACCTTCAAAGAAACTACGACGCGGAGAGTTTAAACGAAATTATTTATTGACTTAAGTATAATAAGCTAACCTAACTAAATAAGAATCCTAACCTAAGCAGATGAGTTGAAGTTAAACTAATTACTGTTTAGGTAAGGGACAAAGACGCACTACAGGACGTAGATAGGTACCTGTAGCAGTACGAACGCGGACAACACGCGTGACACCATTCGATCCAGGAAAAACTTCCTCGACTAGCCCTAACGGCCAGTGAAGAGGCGGTGCATTATCGACGGTAATTATTACCACATCTCCCTTAGCGATCGGATTGGTTGGCGTGTTCCATTTGTTTCGAGTCTGTAGCGTATGTAAATAATCAGCCTTCCATCGTTTCCAGAATGACTGAACAAGTTTATCAATAAGTTCTTGACGCGAGAGCAAATGTAACGGACCATCTTCTATCTCCCTAGCCGGAAGATATTTTAAGGGGGTGAGAGTGAGAAAATGAGCCGGTGTCAACGCGAGAGGTTCCGATGGATCATTAGATAGCGTGCGGCACAATGGACGGGAGTTCATTACTGCCTCGATCTGAGCAAGCACAGTATTGAACTCTTCCAAGGAAAGAATTTGGTCGCCTATCACGCGATATAGATGAGTTTTGAGGCTCTTAATGTTGGCCTCCCAATTACCGCCAAAATGGCAAGCAGTTGGAACATTAAGTGACCACTCGATGCGATTTTCGGCTAGTATGTGACCAAATTCAGACCTGAAGTGTTTGGACGCTAAAAATTCGTGCAATTCCGAAAGCGTGCGCTTGGCGCAAACATAATTTGACGCATTGTCGGAATGAACGCGAGCGACAAAACCGCGGCGGGATAAAAAACGCTTAAACGCCCCGAGGAAACTATCTGTACTTAAGTCGCTGGCAACTTCTATGTGTACAGCGCGAGTGGTTAAGCACACGAAAAGACAAACGTATGCCTTCATTGATCGAATTCCACGACCGCGAGAAACAGTCACCTTAAAAGGCCCTGCGTAATCAGTGCCAGTGTGTATAAACGGTTTCACGGCCGGCGTAACTCGACAGGAGCGGTGATCTGCCATTTCTGGAAAGTTTGGTTTAGCGCGGAGTCTAAAGCAGGGTAGACATTTGTGTACCCGGCTTCGAATTAAATTACGAGCGGAAAGAATCCAATACCTCTGACGGAGTATGGACATCAATAAATCTGGACCTGCATGACAATTGACTTTATGATGATAGTCAACTAAAAGATTTAATATATGATCCTTTCGAGGAAGTATAATCGGATGTTTTGTATCGAAACTTATATCGGCGTTTCTCAGACGACCTCCGACTCTAATGATGCCGTCCTGAAGGAAAGGTTTGAGGCGTTGAAACATTGGACTACAACGTTTACCGGCTTGTAAATTAACAATCTCGTTCGCGAAGTGAAAGCGCTGAAGTTCACGCAATATTAAACTTTCAGCGTAATCCAGATCCGATGCAATCACCGTATCACGACGCGGTAGTAGCTTAGCGAAACGGCAAACGAAAACCACACAACGTATGAATTTCGGCCATGACGAAAAGCGATCAGCTAGCGAAATTATTAAATTTCTTTCACTGCTTTCTGCAGTGAGCAAAACGTGTTTCTTTTCCTCTGGAGGCTGTGACACGGTGGAAGGATTGAAAGCGGTAACAGGCCAAAGATTTGAATCTAACTCAAGCCATTTAGGACCAGAGAACCAAAGCGGGTGATCAGTTATTTGTGCGGGGGTAAGACCTCGCGACAAACAATCAGCGGGATTTTCCGTGCCTTGCACATGGAAAAAAGTTTGAGCGGGAAATTCATTTTGAATTTTGGTGACCCGATTGGCCACAAAAGTGTCCCAACGATGAGGTGAGGAGTATACCCAACACAACGCCACCGTTGAGTCTGAAAAGGCGAGAACTCGGTCAATAACAAGGCGGTTATGGCAGGCTTCAATGACCTTGGTCATTAAGCTGCTCAGCAACAGAATGGCACAAAGCTCCAACCTCGCAAGCGTTATAGTCTTGCGAGGCGAGACTTTGGA
This sequence comes from Hipparchia semele, assembly GCA_933228805.2. NCBI lineage: Eukaryota > Metazoa > Arthropoda > Insecta > Lepidoptera > Nymphalidae > Hipparchia > Hipparchia semele. Next base: position 12,919,974 of record OW121727.1, on the reverse strand, counting down.
TTTAGCTGTTATTAAAAAGACTGCGTTTTTGCGAATACCTCTGCTGTCTTTCACGTGGAAGTAAATTACTCCTCCGTAAGCCTTTTCGCTCGCATCTGCAAACCCCACGATCGTAATGATATCGCCGGTCGAGATGCCTACGTGCCGTGGAATTTTCAATTCGCTGAGCAAAGGTAGTTCTCTTTTGAAACAAGACCACTGATCAGCAATGTGACCAGGGGGCACATCGTCCCAATCACATTCACACAACCAGAGTTGTTTAATGAGAAGCTTTGCATATAAGACGACGGGAGCAACGAAACCCATGACGTCCCATATCCTAGCGACACATGACAAAATGGTACGTTTTGTACAAGATTCAGCGGGAACACTAATTTTGAGACCGAAATAGTCTGTTGCGGGAGACCAACATAGGCCGAGCACCTTATGTGGCTCAGAGTCCTCAAACTCTTTAATCGCGGAAAGTCGATGCGACAGCGGAATCGAATTTAACACCTTTTGTGAGTTGCTTGTCCATTTCACCAGGTCGAACTGACCAGCTTTCATCAGAGCAATCACTTCGGCAGCGGTGGAGATAGCATCGTCTTCATTGTCAATGCTATAGACAAAGTCATCCATGTATAGCCCTATATCTAAAGTTTCTTTAGCGCGCGGGTAAGAAGCACCTTCGTCTGAAAGAAGCTGCTTCACTGTACGAAGAGCATGAAATGGACTTGACTTAAGCCCGAAACAAACGCGGTTAAATTCATAGACCCTTAAGGGTTCTTGCGGAGAAAAGCGGTATAAAATGCGTTGGAATCTGCGATCACATGGACGAACTCCAATACAAAGAAACATCTGACGAATGTCAGCTGAAAGAGCGGTACGATATAAGCGAAAATTAACAATAATATTGAATAGATTCCCTTGTAGATTCTGACCGCCATACAGAAGGTCATTGAGGGAAACTTGAGTGGTTGTCTTGGAACTGGCGTCCAGGACAACGCGCAACTTAGAAGTCAACTTGTCATCTCGTATGACCCCATGGTGCGAAATCGTATACGAGGGCAAGCTCTGCGTTGCCTCCGTGTCCGGGGGTGCGGGAGAGATATAACCTTTGTCTAGGTATTCGGTAATGACGTTGTCGTAGGCCTCCTTAAGCTTAGGTGACGCTAACATTTTACGCTCTAAGCAAAGGAAGCGAGTTTTAGCCTTTTTAAAAGAATCGCCTAACGACAATACATCACCCTTAAATGGAAGTGCGACTACATATCGTCCGTCTGCCTCACGGGTAGTCGTGCTGCTATAAATTTCTTCACACGCCGTGTCATCTGGACTTAATTGTTTCGGTGCGTTCACCTCTTCTATTTGCCAGAATTTTCGCACAGCATCATCTAGCGGATCTGTAGCACAACAATATGATACCGTGGCGAAGCTGTTAACACGTACAGGAGCAGAACCAACGATAACATAGCCCAACACCGTTTCTAGGGCTAGCGGTGAGGTACAATTCGATTGACCTTGAACCTTGCGAGATAATAGGAGATGCGGAAAGATTGAAGCTCCAATCAGCAGATCAATGTCTCCTGGAGTGGAGTAAGTGTCGTCAGCCAAAGGTAAGTTATTGAAATTTATCAAACTCGAAATATCTATCGGGACTGTGGGCAAGAGTTCCGTTACCTTGTCTACCACGAGCGAGTCCATGTTAAAACAAACGCTGAGATCAAACCTAGAGAAAAATCTAATAGAAACTGCGCCTTGGATCGGTTTGGTTGTACCTCCAATCCCTTTAACTACAGAACAGTTTGGATTCTGGTTTGTCTTTAAACCTAAGCGTTGACATAAATCCCGACTGACGAAGTTACTCTGTGAAGCACTGTCCAATAATGCGCGCGCAGAGTACTCCTTGCCTTTGGCGTCGAAAACTATAACGCGTGCGGTAGCGAGCAGCACCGTAGTCGGTGCACGAGAAACATTACAACTCGATAAGGAACAAAGCGATACTTCCTTGGAGTGCGCGGGTGAACCTGAAGGTTTCGAGTTACTAGTGCCGGTAGTGCTGATAGAAGCAGGAGGCTGCTCAACAACACCGGGCATCTTCTGCGAAGAAGCATCACTAGAAGCCGCACTCGAAGTTGCGGAATTTGCGGTTGCGGAATGCCTGTGGAGCATACTATGATGAGGTAACGAGCACCAGCGGCACCTTGACTTGCTAGAACAAGTGGCCAACCGGTGGTTTCCAGTGCAATTTATACAAAGATTATTCGCCTTAACAAACTTGAAACGATCTTCAACGGACATCTTATGAAAGGCGGAACAATTATATAAATGTTCGTGTTGTGAGTTACAAAGAGAACACAAAGACTGTGCAGACGTAGTCGCGGTACTAGTATAGGTATGCGTCGGCTTGGGTGGTTTGTGAGGCTTAGATGCCGTATCCACCTTCCGCTCAGCACTTTTCGGAACTTCTTGTTTCCCGGAAGTGCGTTGCAGTACCTTAATATGTTCGCGAATGAAAGCAACGAAATCGTCATACAAGGGTATCTCACAACTATGTTTATTCAACTCGAACAGGCGAACAGTCTCCGGATCTAACTTCTTTTGAGCGAGGTATAAAAATATGAAGTCAGCCAGATTACTCAAATTTAAATTTTTAAGCGCGGCGATCGACGATGCAAAAGTGTCCAAAAAATTTTCAAGGTTGGTCGGAGTCGCGTTTGACATCGCCTTAATGTTATAAATTTGATCCATATACGACGTAGCCAAATAGCGTTTATCTTCAAATTTATCTACTAACGTTTTAAAAATTAATTCGTAGTTTTCTGCGCACGGTGTAATACCGGCACAAGCTAATTTCGCCTTTCCCGACAGCTTACCTAAGAGATAATAAAGTTTTTCGGCATCCGTAAGGGACTTATTTTCGTGTATAACAGTTTTAAAGTTAGCGTAGAAGAGACTCCACGATTTTAAATCGTATCCATCGAAAGACACTAATTGAATCGGGGGCAAATAAGGTTTAAGTCTTCGCGGCTCATTCTCATTCTCAACCTTATTATCATCGGCGTACTGCGAGACTAAGCGCTTGATACGACCGTATAGGCGTTCGAACGATAACAAACATTTGAACTCCGGCTTCGCTTTCGGGTTCAGTGCTAATAAACGATTATTATAATCCTCCACTATTTTACTGAATTCAGAGCGTAACGTATCGACATTACTACTTGCGTCGAGAAATTCTTCCCGGACCGACGGGTTAACGCCTATGTTTTTCGATAAATCGAATGTTTCTTGTAGATACTCAAATATCGAATTGCGTCTCTGTTCTAATAGAATTAATTGTATATCTGCGGTATCTTCAGTCTTCGTCATTTTGAATATAAACTAGATTCAAAAATGTCGAGACTAAGTTCCTAATACACGAATGAAACTTCGATTCGGCGTATAAGTATTTAAAGTTATGAATTTCAGCAAAAAGTGAAAGGGAGCGAGCGGGCGGTCACGGCCGCGATGAAGGTCACGCACACCGCTGTAATCTAAGATACAAGTACTTGCAACTATGCACCGATGGCCAAGCGAATACGTTTATGACGCGTAGGTAATTACACAAAATAATTACTTAAAATAACTACTAATAAACTAATATTTCGATTAATATCTATACTGGGATAGATCGGGATGCGATATACGATTAGGATTACGATAAATAAGTAACGTATGACCTATCTATCACCTATATGAGCTATATGTAGGTACCTAGTTAATACCTAAATGAACCCTATTTCCTAAGCAATGCGGGACGAACGATAATAATTCGCTTAGGGAACAAGATTTTAGGACGCGGGAAAACAATTACCTACTTGGAAATTGTAAAACTATCGAGAAAATTAGCGGTAAAATCCGGTTCGATTGGAACCAAAAAAAATATGGCGGCGCGGGACGGCTAGAAACTAGATTGTTTGGTTTCGATGTGGACTGTATAATTTTCGCGGGGTTTGCTCAAATCCGACTGGGTTGGGTTTGGGCCGCGGAGTTATGGGAGTGTCTATAGGAAAAGGGTAAAGGCACTGACCTGAATCCTTAGGAGCGGCGCCGCGATACTTCAGCGAGCCGCGCGTACATTCATGGATACTTTTCGATGCTTCACTCTTCCTTTCTCACTTCTTCGACTGACGAAAACCAAGAAGGCAAGTTTGTTGGCAAGTCCAGATCAACACTGAATCACTAGGAGCGGCGCGGCGATGCACCAGCTTTAGCGGCGCGTTTACGTTAATTGACGGTCATCGATGCACTGACACTTCTTCAGGCCAGGGGGGGTCGGTATTAGGTAGGAAATTTTGACAGGATGGTCGGATTCGAGCGGTTAAACGAAAACTATTCGCGCTTCGGCGCGACCACCACTGATTTAAAATGTGATCATTTGTAAAAATTGCTAGTTGTGAAATTAACTATTTTTGGATAGCAAATAAAAGGCACAAATTACTGAAAAATTACTAATTTATTACAATTTTGAAAATTTTCAAATTTTCAAATTTTCAAAATTCCTTCCTCCAACTTATCCGAGATTATTGTAAAAATACACGAGCTACAGTTATTTTACAGAAATTTAAATTAAAATTAATTTAAAATTACATTTTTAAGTTTAATTTACCATAAGAATGATAAAAAGCAGATAAAATAATTTTTAATTCTTTAAACATGTTTTAGCGATTTTTAGCCTAATCCACCTTCGAAGGCCGATTATAACAAAAAAAGGCTGATCAAGTACAATATTTTTTTATGATTTTGGTAGTTTAGGACCCTGTAAAGTTTTTAAACTTAGCCAGAAGCTATGGAAACTCCTTTTTGTATTTTTAAATTGAATTTGAATGTTTGAGTAAATCCTACTAAAAGCTAAAGTTCTAACTTTCGAGCCTTTTTTAAGTAACTTTAAGTAATTTCAAGAAGCTGAGTTATTTTTTTTATTAAAACAACATTCAAGACAATTATGTTACAATAAAAAAAACTGCATAATACCTACTACAAAAAAAGATATGAATTTTTGAAACCTCGCTGGCAGAAAATATTCAAAAAACACAAAAAAAAATTACAACTCGAAAACTACAAAAAATCGCATCACATACATGGGGTATTTTCGGATACCCCCAGGTGTGAGGAGTCTAAAAAAAATTTATTGACGTCACTAGTTGGACCACCCTGTATATAGCGATGGAGCTACGAATTTCGTTTCATCTAAAGGATATTTTAAAGAATTATTCGACTTGTTACAAAGCGAAGATTATTACAAGGCCTTTAGCCATGAACTTGCTAAAAATCGCGTTACTTGGAAAATAAATCCACCTACCGGTAGTCATTTCGGTGGAATTTGGGAAGCCAATATAAAAAGTGTAAAAACCCTGCTATTTAGAGTCATTGGCAATCAAATCTTAACCTACGATGAAATGGTAACTGTTTTAACGCAAATTGAAGGCATACTCAATAGTAGACCGCTTTATATATTGAGCTCAGATCCATCGGAACCTTCAGCTCTCACGCCTGCGCATTTTTTGAATAACGCACCTCTAGAGGCTTTACCTGCGCCTGATTTGAGTGGAGAGAAGGTGCATTTGTTGAGTAGATACTCTTTGTTGGATCACATTGTACAGTCGTTCTGGAACCGCTACAAACATGAATATTTGCATACATTGCAAAGCCGCGAAAAATGGAATACTGCTTCCAACCCGGTTACAGTAGGAACGGTAGTCATTATAAGTAACGACAATTCTCCACCGCTGCAATGGCCTTTAGGTATCGTTACTCGCGTCTTTCCTGGCAAAGATGGAATAGTTAGAGTGGCTGAAGTGAGGACTAAGAGTAGTATATTCACAAGACCTATCTAGTGAGGCTTTGCCCTTTACCCATAAATTAAATATACCGCATTAACTAAACCGCATTAACTTATATGTATATATGTATATAAGTATGTTATAAATATTCGCATGTTTTTATTTTTCTTTTCTTTTTATATTCTGAACTCATAGAGTTCATGGGGTGGGGGATGTTCGTTTATTTTTCTATATAATTTACCGCGGCGGGTTAAATATATCCCATCTCTTTCTTTCTCATACCTTTTTCCTACCGCATTCGCATATCTCTTTCCCTTTCCTTTACCTATATGCGCCACCGCTTAGTGTCAATCTAATCATCAACGCGACCACGCGTGGGCATGTAAAATACGCCCTCAAAACCCGCAACAAAAGTGAAAAATTGGTGACCCCAGGCCTGGAGAGAAGGAGGAGCAGAACGCGTCAAGGTCAGTGGCGTATTCCTGTTCGATCCTTGTTTATCCCGCAAAACTACAGTCCACTAGAAGAAATCCACCATATGTTTCAACCGCCATATTCAACCGCAATATTTTTCCGCACAGTGTGTCTGTTTTTTTCTCCTTTCAATAACTACTATTGCTACTCAATTTAACTAATATACATATACTGGATATTTGGAATAATTGTAAATAATGTTTTTGAACAAAAAAAAATGAAAGTGTTTTTTCATTGCAAAAAGGGCTAAAATAGGGGTAAAAATTTAAGTTTATTGAAAACAGTTTTAATTTTCTCTATTTTGCTTGAATCTTTTATAAATTGCAAAATTGCGAAACCGTTAGCGCTCACCACTGTCAGTGACATCGTCCGAAATGTACCTACTGCCGCCCTAGCCATATTACCTATAAACGTGTCGTCTCTCTACGATCGCTAACGTTAAAGCAGGGGTTCCCAAAGTATTTTATCAAGCTTCCCTTCTGAAAAGATGGGGCATGCGATAAAAAACTTAGATTTTTTGATTTTGATTGAACTTTAGATTCATTTGACGATTCGAAAGTACTGTGTAAAAGTTTATTTTGAATAAAAAAAAAATCTATTCTATTCTATTTGGGAGCTCCTGCTTTAGCGTGAGTGATCGTAGAAAGAGACGACACATTTGTAACATGGCTAGGGCGGCTGCATAACTTGAAATAGCTTTGTTTTTTAATCGGATTATTTAAGGCATACATTATAATAGAAGGTCGTTAATTATTTTTTATTTTTATTTTATTCTATGACAAGATAGCCCTTGACTGCGATCTCACCTGATGGTAAGTGACGATGCAGTCTAAGATGGTAGCGGGCTAACTTGGAAGGGGTATAGCAGTGTAAATTCAACCCATACCCCTAATCGGTTTCTACACGCCATCGTGCCGGAACGCTAAATCGCTTGGCGGCACGTTTTTGACGGTAGGGTGGTAACTAGCCACGGCCAAAGCCTCCCACCAGACCAGACCAGAGACAATTTAGAAATAATAAATTACTAAATTGCCCCCGCCGGGAATCGAACCCGAGACCTCCCAGTTATAAGACCACAGCGCTCACCACTGCGCCAGGGAGGTCGTCAAAAAATTAACTTAATTTGTACCTGTCGCGGCATCAACTTCGTGCTAATGGATGACAAATTGGATTTGGAGCGAAAGGCAACTAATTATTTCACGTTTAAACGAAAACATTTCGTAAGTCCATTACAGCTTCGGGCGAAGTTGAATGAGAAGTGACGCTCCGGATTTCTGTTGGTATTTCGGAAACCAGCTGAGTACTGCGTAAATACGTTACTGAAGTTAATCGGATTTTATTTTCTACTAGCTGTGCCCGCGACTTCGCGTGGAATAGTGACTTTTCGGGCAGCATATTTTGAATTACATATTATACCGTCGCCGCTCAGACGCGAGGCGTGTAGTACGTACTCTGTACGTTAAAAATGTTCGCCGTGATTCTTTAAATTGACATAACTTTTTTATTTATGAACCGATTGACATGAAATAAACACTAAATGTTAAGTGAAGCTTACTACAATATATTAGTGAAAACCGTATCTAAATCGAATAAGCCGTTTCTGATATTAGCGTGCACAAACACACAGACAAACAGACAAAAAAAAATTAATTACAATTTCGGGTTCGGCATCGATATAATAACAACCCCCGCTACTTTTTTTTATATATTTCCATTGTACAGACACCACTTTTCTACAATTTTATTATATGTATGTATAGACTAACTGATTCCCGCGACTTCGTCCGCGTAGAAAAAGTTTAGAGTGACTTGCTGCTATCCGCGAGAAGTTATGTCCTCTATCTCCGATAATATTCAGTAGATCTTCACCAAAATTGAACAAAATATTTCTAATATTACACAATTTATAATAAAGAAATAATTATCAAATTCGATTTAGATTTGACGAAGTTATGGAACAAAATCAATAAAAACTTTCCCCTATACCGGGTAAACCTTATTGTTTATTGATAAAAAGTATCGTTTATTGATAAAATATATGTTGACTCGAAGTAACAGCTATCACTATACCAAATTTCATTCAAATCGGCTTAGTAGTTTTCGCTTGATGCGCACACAGACAGACAGACAGACAAAATTCCAAAAAAAATTGTTTTGAGCTCAATATCGATAATAAAGCATCCTCCGATTAAAATTTTCAAAATGTAAGTACAGAATTCATCCTGTTACAATTTTATTATACCTAAGTATTTTACTTGCGATTTCGTCCGCGTAGGGTTTCAGCTCCATTTGCTGAAAATCCAAATGCCATTTGGATTCTATTTAATTCCTCGATAATAATAATTGGTCCAGTCATTTGGTGGTTCTGCCTGGAAAGTTTTCCGGGAGTTTTGAAAATTGGTGATTTAATAGAGTTCGACGTGCTCTTTTCGAATTTTCACTTAGCCACCTCGTATCTTTGCCGCTCGCGCCGCCAGGTAACCCCCTTTTTCAGCACCAAATCACTGTACTCAACAGGCGAGGAGCCGGTTATACTAAAATTGCACTTACACGGATGTTCATTACGCATTATATATTAGATTCGAACGTCCTAAACAGTTTCTTTCAGATCGTTCAATGTACATTGTTGAGTAACCGTCAACTGAGGATGCCTCGGTGTTGGAGTGAAACGGACGCTTATTTCCAAGGGTTTAGGGGTCCAAATTGGCCCAGCACGAATAAAAATCGAGACCTTTCATGAGTGAAAACCTCCCGACTGTGCTAGAAAACTTTGCAAAGTCTAAGGATATTGGAAGTTTTTGAAATTTCTAAAACAAAAGGGTCGGGAGTCGGGACACCTAACATTAAAAGGTCTTTAGGAGTAAGATGAATGGGAGAGTATGTCATTAGGACAGCTTCGATTACGACTGTCGAATGTCGACGGAATAGAAGAAATAATTAAGCCACTAATGGATATCAAATCGTTAATTGAAGCCCTAATGGGATTAAAATTCGTTTTCTCATTACGAAGGGACGACGGCGCAGCAATATCTCAAATCGATTTAGTTTTTATATAGCTAGGATTTTTTGTGACACTCATTTCTTTTCGACGTCACTCCTTTTCTTTTACGTATTACTTATGTTTTTTTCTATATTTTTAGCAAGCAAACGCGCTGGTGGGTCACCTAATGTTAAGTGATGGCTGTCTATGAACATTTGTAGCAACTGAGGCACCACCAATGCGTTGCCCGCTTTTCAGGAATTTGTTGGTCCGCCCCTTGAATAACCCCATGTTGTAATTTAATGGGAACACCGTTCGTAGGAAGTTTTTTTTTTTTTTTTAAAAAGAATATTAGCCAAGCTGAGGTTAACTAAATATCCTCCTATCCCATCCAAATAAGCGGAGAGCTTGTGCTAGGAGTGGGTACGACAATAGTGCAACGGGTGGGGTTCGAACGTGCGACCTTACAGTTTTCAGTCCGCACCCTTAATCGTTGGGCTATTGAGGCTCAAACCCAAAAGTTGGGTCCACAGTTACTTACGGGTTAAAATAATCAAAACGTTAGAAGTTATTTATTTCCTTTTCTTTTGAGTAAGTATTTGGCATACCTACTATTTATGTGCTGAAACAATCAACGCTAAAAGTTATTTCTTGTTATTTGAGTATTTGAATTAAATTTTATATACCTACTTAAAATAAAGTTTTTAATATCATAACACAATGTCATTTTTCTTTTTTAGTATCTTAACTAGTCTCGAACATAAAGAGCTTTTAACTTTCCTGATAGACAAAGAGAGCACTACTAAATGATGACATCACAAGCAAGTGGTACACTCTTCATAGAAAATTTCGTTTTCGAAAAAGACAGATATACAGATGCAATAAAACAGCTTACTCCAACTTCTTTCTTTTTAGATAAAGGTACGCTAACACTTGTTCGGTATGACGTCATACCGTAGGTAGCAGTCCACGCGTTCTGTTTGTTTCAGCCTTTATCTTAGTAATTAACTGCCTCCTATGCTGAAATTGCTAAAGTTTTATATAATGAACTACGACGAAGTTCAAGTTTATATTTCTTTTCATTAAACTTGAGTACCTGTACTTGGTACCTTAAAAACTTAGGCTGTTCGTACAACTTAACGCGTTGCCTCGTGTAACTTGGGGATATTTCGACGCGGAATTATTAAATGTGCCTGTGCTAATTGAATAGCAATGTATGTTATTTGATAGTTCTCAATGAAAGCAGGCGTTTAAAATTGAGAATGGGGAATTGTGTACGATCCTACTAATATTATAAACGCGAAAGTTTGTTAGTATGGATGAATGAATGTATGGATGTTTGTTAATCTTTCACGCAAAAACTACTGAACCGATTTGGCTGAAATTTGACATAGAGATAAATTTTAGTGCGGAATAACACATATGTTTTTTATCCCGGAAAATAAGAGAGTTCCCGCGGGAATTACAAAACCTTAATCCACGCGACCGAAGTTGCGGGCATCAACTAGTTAATTATAAAGTCTTTAAATCAAGAATGAATCTTCTAGGCAAGCAGGCACCACCTCTTAGGCTGCATCTTCACTTACCATCAGGTGAGATCTAGCGCTAGTCTATATAATTAAAAAAAAATTGCAAATCATAACAATCGCAATTACCTTTTAATTAATTTGACTGGCTGCATTTATGGCGTTCTTTATGTATCAATGCATTTCAACCATTAACGAGAGAGCGCCAACCAATCAGACGTGTAGCAATCATTTTTAGACAGTTAAAAAGCAGGGTTCAGTTAGTCATTATTACGAATATAGAACACTAAAAGTGTGAAAATGAAAGCGACACGCGAGTAATATAGTAACACAATTCTGGCAACTTTGCTCTTTCCAGAGCATAAATCAGAAATGGCGTAGCGTTTATTTAAAAAAGAAACCTCTCCACATGATTTACCGCGGGTAGATGTAAAATGTAATATCGGACTCCATTTCCACCGTCCCGCCCGCACCGTCCCGCCGGGACACATATGGAAATGAGACAAAAAAGTCAATACACTGATAACTCGGAATGTACGGTTTCCTCTTAGTTTAAATATCGCAGAAAAAATATCCTTTCTTTTGGTTTTTCCTTGTGACAGCTTTACCTTGCGGGAGAATATTTTGTGGTAAAATTCGCGAATTTGTAACACGCTCTAAATAAGGCAGTTTTTCATGATTGTTGCCGATTTATATTTCAACGGAATCAATCACGTCTGTCGTCTATACGTTCAAACTTTCACCTGTCACTAGCCCTCACGTCGCATTCCTCGTATCTGAGGTCCCTTTCTATAATCTCACAATTTAGTAGGAGTTTTTAAGGGATATGAATAAAGTAAGCTACTCAAATGCATCGATTAGTGAAAAAAAGATTTGAAGACATTTCTACCATGATACCGTAGCGCGCAGCAGCTAAATGAAAAAGGTAATTTGATTAGGCCATTTCCTTATGGTTTCTTGTGCTCTCCAAGGCAAGGAGATAAGGTAAGGTCAAGTTTGAAAGTCAATCACTCACCCATTCACTAGCTTGGGTTAGGTACCTTTACTTAGCTAGCACAATAGTTAGATAGGGGAAAACTTTCTTGTGTATATTTACTTTAGAAATTCAAGTGATAGGTTATTTTATATAAGACTCTCATATGTTATGATACGGTGATATTTCCCTGCCATAAGATTGCTTGAAAAATTATCCTTTATTTTACACAAAATTATGGCATAGAATTTGTACAATGTACCTACCACCTCCTCGCAAGATTCGATTTGAGTAAACTGAATAAAGAATGCGTCGCACCTACGAAGATTACGCGCAACTCGCATCTTGAAAATTTCTCCGCAATTTCAACTCTATGTTAATACCAATAAGAACTTCTACATAATATGGAGAACAAATTTTCAATATACACTTGGCAGTCTCGCTAGGGAAAACGCTATTCAATCGAACAGAAAATATTTTATTGCACATGGACGTTCACAAAAGTGCTTATTTCGTACCTTTTGTATTTTCACCGAACTCGCGTTTCTTTTCTTGTGTGTAACTGATCATTAGTAAATTTGTACCTATTTTAATAAAACAAAAAACATGATTATATTTGGTACTGTAAAAAACAATGATAACTTATCATTTCCACTTATATTCCTTCATGGCACTCTTCCAAAATTCTCCACAAAGCATGTCTTTTACAGCGGCTTGCTTAAGATCATCAGTCCACTTAGTGAGGGTCTTCCTACAGTTCATTTTTCGTCTTGAGGTAACCAAAGTATCTGGTAGATTCGTGATACAGTGAACTTATTTGGCGAATATTTTATGCAACTTTTATTCCTGACGCAATGCATTTGACTTAATATTAACTTGATAAGCGAAAATGGTGAAGAACATTTAAGTTCCTAAATTTAAGCATAATTTGAATAACTAAAGTAAAACACAATTATTGTGCCTGCAACCGTTATACTGCAGTCTAAAATCGTGAACATTGCTATTTAATTTATACAGGCATTTTCATTTCTGTTAACCATTGAACGAATTCTACGCCAAGTTGATTGGGTTGTTATCGCTAAGGATTCCGCCTTTTGTACCATTGTCTGGAATATTCTTGACAAACGATTTACGGTTCAATGTCACGATTTCCAATTTCGTTTGTTAACGACATCTCCGTATTTTCAAAAATAAGTGGGCGTGATTGGGAAGTTCAAGTATAAAGATGATCGCATACTAAAGGACGACCAGCAAGATTTGCAGGAAGCACAACAGCCGCAAAAACCGCAAAAGGCAAAGGTATTTTTTTTTTTTTTCACTTTAATACATAGTAGTTAGATAAAATAAAAAATCCGTCTGTAATCTTTTCATGTCTAAACTGCTCAACCAACCTTCACAAAGAGTGCTACGCATACGAAGTCGCGGCTAGCTAGTACATATAAAATAATATAGGTATCTAATATAGATAATGAACCGATTTAGTTGAAATTTGGAATGGAGATAGCTCATACCCAGGATTAACAGATAGGCTTTTAGACATTTGATCCCGAAAAACATAAGTGTTTCCGCGGGATTCAAGAACCTTAATCCACGCGGACGAAGTCGCGGGCATCACCTAGTTTTTCAATATTTACTCCAAAAAATGTAGGTCACTGATTCGGCTGCATCGGTCAAATCGAAGACATAATGACGCAAAGTGAAGGACTCGTGCCACTTTGGGAGTTGTGGATAGTCTCTGTGTGAGAAATACACCAATCTAACGAATTCTGTGACCAGAATTGGCTGGAATGTAACATATTGAAATATCAGGAATACGCCAATACGAAATTCTCGTCTGTGTGGATGAAATGCCGAAGAGAACTGTCATGCGTGAACTCCGTTGTCGATCTTATGGGAAATTTTCCAAAAAAAAAAACATTTATTTTTTTATATGTGCATATTTGCCAACTATAATTCACACCAAAAAAATTTTGTGCACTACCTAAAAAATCATCCTGTATAAAGTAGATACCGAACAATCACTACGGCAATATAATAATATGTTATCGGTGCACTTCTCAAGGCAACAGTGGCCTTCACAATATTTGCGATAAATTAGGGGAGAAGTGGCATGAAAGAGCCAGTTTACTAAACGACTCAAAAAAATATACTTTTAATGAAAGAAATGATGATTTTTTTTTCTTAAATTATTATTTATTTATTAAACTAGGTAATTTCATACGAAAAAATCTTAAACACTATGAAAAAATCAACGAAATATTCATTTAAAAAAAATGTATCTTTTGGCTCTTTCATAACATTTCGGTATTGAAAGAGCTACTAACATTCTTGAAAGAGCCAGTCTGTATTACAAAGTGTAATTGTGAAAATTATATAAAATAATAATAATTGAACTATTAAAAAAAACAAAAAGGCAATTTTAACAAATCCTTTTTAAAAACTTATGATATTTTTAAGAAATTTTTAATTCTATTAGTCATTTTAAGTGTATTTAACAAACGCGTTAATCTTACCATATTATTCAGATTCGATTATTTTTTATTGGATGATGCCTACGACTTCATCCGCGTGGATTAAGGTTTTTTGATTCCCGCGGGAATTCTTTAATTTTCCGGGATAAAAAGTAGCCTATGTGTTAATCCAGGGTATAAGCTATCTCTACATAGTATTTTTGCGTGAAAGAGTAACAAACACACACACAAATATATACACACACACATACACACACACAAACACACACACATACATAAATACAAACATACATACACACACACACATACACATACAAACTTTCGCCTTTATAATATTAGTGTGATGTGAAGTGTGATTAATAACTGTCTATCTTTAACATTAAACAAAGAAAGAATAGGTACTCGGAATCGCAACCGTAGGGGTAGAGGGTAAAAGGGGAGATGGTCTGATCATCTGGTCTGAAGCTCACATGGTTTTGTAGAAGGCGGAGGTGTTGATCTTAAGTTAATTTCAATATTTTCCTTATCCAAGTTCAACTCATTACCTTCGTTAGACTGTGATAGATCAGGTCTATCAGTGACATATGAAAATAAAATTCACCTTCATTAAATATATTAGAATTTAAGGGATAAATTCCCTATGACAGATATGTTTCCTTCACAAATTGCCCAACTTGAAAAATAGTCACAGACTAATTTTTGAATTACCGATTTTTCGGGTCTTTTTCCTTTTTTTGGATTTGGCTTTTCCATAATGCAATATCTAAAGCAAATATATTAAAAAAATGCATATTTATGGATATTTATTATTATTTTATTTTATTAACAAAATTCTAATACAGGGTTATGAAAGAGCTGGTTATGAAAGAGCCAGCTCTTTTAAGGCCCATTTACCCGGCTCTTTCACGACTTATTCTTTAAAAAAAATTAACCTTTAAAATAACAACAATATCAAAACTTTTGCGACTCAGTGTTTACACAGTTTAAAGGCCAAATATATGCACAAACTCAATCTGCAATCCATTTGCCTATATTTGTTTACAGTAAAATACCAAAAAACAAGTTAAATGAAGCAAAATACTTACTTTTTAGTGCCAAAAACTTTGATTCGATGTGCTAATGTACGTTTGTTTCGGTGGACTGTCAAATGTTTGTGGGTGACGGGCAATCAGTATTACTACTTAAAAATAAAATTACCAACCAAATTCGTTCATAAACCATTAAAATAATGCAAATGGCTCTTTCAAAACCTGGCTCTTTCATGCCACTTCTCCCCTACATACTGGAGGTCACCACAAGTAGACCTACATTTTTTTTTAATTCAAAATAATGTTATTTACTTCATGTTTTTGTCTGGTGGGAGGCTTTGGCCGTGGCTAGTTACCACCCTACCGTCAAAGACGTGTCGCCAAGCGATTTAGCGTTCCGGCACGATGGCGTGTAGAAACCGATTAGGGGTATGGGTTGAATTTACACTGTTATACCCCTTCCAAGTTAGCCCGCTACCATCTTAGACTGCATCGTCACTTACCATCAGGTGAGATCGCAGTCAAGGGCTATTGTGGAGTTAACTTTCGAAGTAAAACGTAGACAAAGTGAAGATCTGCATTGTTCAGCGGCACCATACAAATTTCCAGTTATGCTCGAGGAATAAATTCAACACATATAGCTTCTCCAGGACTGTAGAACATTCCTCGTTTATCAATGACCATGTCTTGAGGTGTCGGCGTACCAGGGAATGGAACGACCTGGTAATTTAAAAATACGGACACCATCGCAAACCGCACAGTCATTAAGCCAAATCTCACACCTGAAATGCAAAACCCATTATATTATCATCATCTGGTGGCAAGCTTTAGTTACGAGTACCCTCTACTATCTAAGACATTCCAAGCAAGCCAGTTCGACTACGGCTGACGAAGTCTCAGGTTCGAGTCCCAGGTCAGGCTAAAAATGTACCTATTGGGTTTTTCTGAAAAGAAATTCTCAGTACTAGCTCGGAGTTAGAAAGTAGGCGGTGAGTCACCCCCGTGCCTTGGAGAGCACGTAAATCTGTTGGTACTGCCCCTGATCTTTCTCCGGTCACTAGGAATGTAACGGAATAGAGAGTGCAATTGTGTTTGCGCGCACACTTGTGCACTACAATATCTCCCGCGCAGATAGCTAATTTCTGTGGAGATTGGCCTGTGAAATTCGGTCGGGAGCACATTACTATTACGATGGCGTGTAGAAACCGATGAAGATCCCTTTCCAAGTTAACTGGTTACCTTCTTAGACTGCATCATCACTTAAACCATATTATGAGGTGACATCTAATTAAAAACATTCCCAAACCATCGCAGACCCAGACAACTGGGCACTCCTTTCAGAATAAGCTGTATGTATTTATATTTTGTGCACTTTTTAGTTTCAACCTGTTTTGTGTGCCTCTTTAATTAATAAATAAATAAGGGTTTAGACCATAGTCCACCACACTATGGAGAATTCTCAGGCAAAAGCGATTTTTACAGACTTTAAACACTGCACCTATTAGTTTACAAGGTGTAGTGCACAGCAGGTAGTGGGTAAAACGTATGTAAATACAGGTGCCGATGTATAGTGGAGAATGGGAGTCAGTCGTGCATAGACTCCGAACCGAGCAGCACGCTAGTGAAGTATATATTATTATATACCACAGATCCATGTATTGTACAATGTTTGAGAGTGTTTGAGCATTCAACAGAAGGAGATATTTAATGTCAAATAGTCTTCACCTATGCAATTCCTAGGACCTTCTCCGAAAGGCATGTAGGTAAAAGGTTTGATGTTCTTTTCGTTTTCTGGTAAGAATCGATTGGGATCAAACTTGTCCGGATCGGGAAAGTATTGAGGGTCGTAATGCATGCCGATGCCGTTGACGTAGACAGGAGTACCAGCTTTGATAGTCAGCTTATCATCAATCTCGTAGTCTTCTGCAGCGACTCTATCCAGCCAACTCATTGGAGAATATTTTCGGAGACCCTCTGTTCAAGAAATATGCAGATTTTATTAA
Organism: Hipparchia semele; assembly: GCA_933228805.2. Taxonomy (NCBI): domain Eukaryota; kingdom Metazoa; phylum Arthropoda; class Insecta; order Lepidoptera; family Nymphalidae; genus Hipparchia; species Hipparchia semele. Next base: position 12,902,718 of record OW121727.1, on the reverse strand, counting down.
GAACTAACTAAGTTCATTATTTTAGAATAGAATAGAATAGAAATATTTTTTATTCAAATAAACTTTTACAAGCACTTTCGAATCGTCAATGAATTTACCACTGTTTCGGAATGCCTTTCCTGCCGAGAAGAGCCAGCAAGAAACTCGGCGGTTGCTCTTTTCAAAAAAATAAAAATTTTACAATTGTTATTGAAACTATGCTATGTATTCAGTGCTTCCACGATAAATTTTCCTGAGTACAATACAAGTAAAAATAAATACAATACAAATACAAATAAATACAATTCAATACATGTTAACACAGGCAGGCAAAAGCAGACCCATTCCCGTTGGTGGCACCCGTTCACGAGCATGACGCATGATCCAGCCATTGCTTCGCTCAACCATATTTGAGGGAACGTAACAACCCGCACCACACATACAGCATACAGACTACTGTAAGCACGAGCATTTTAACTTTCGAATAGTAAAGGTAAAGTTAACGTTGGCAAGAAATTGTGTATAAAAGGATTCTAAAGTTAAAATGTTCGTGCTTAGGCTACAGATGTTTTAAATTTCGTAAGTACAGGTTCTTAATTTTAACTATTTTAAAGTTCACCTTTGATAACATAGTTGAGATAAGTCATATCTGCTAACTGCTCTGATGTAAAATCATCACTACCATTCTGTTTTTTGGCTTCAAGGAGATACTCATACAGTTTTTCCTGAAAAAGATGAATTCTCAACCGTGGAAAAAAACAGGAGGATCTCAATTGGTCGCGTATTTTTTTTATATTTATACCACGTCTAAGCTATCTCGCAGCTATGCTATACAGCTCATAGTTGAGTAATCTACTATGCTAAAAAAATAAAGCTCGTAGTTATGCTTTTAAAAAAATGTGGCGCTGAATCAAAATTTGTTACATACATTATTTTAGGAGCTTAGTAAGACTACAAAGATTTATATTTTATTTTCCCTTTTTAATTGCTTCTATTGTCGGTTAATTTTTTTATACAAGGTAATTATTTAGTGGCCAGGAAACAGACAACTTAAGACTACAAAATGAGTAAGTAATCAAAGTAGTCCAAATACAGTTTCGAATCATTAAAATAACATTCAAATTGTTATGTAAATAAACGAGATGCAATCTAATATGAATATTACACTACTAATATAAAGCAACCAGCAATTATTTTTTTTATCATTATGGATACGGTTTTATATTAATTATTATGTGAATTATTTCAATTGTTTTAGACCTTTCAGAGTCTTATAGAAGTTAACTTGATTACCTGTATTTCAGGGTTGTAGGCCAATTCATATGTCACAAAAGCCAACAAAGAACCAGAAGTATCATATCCACCGGATAAGAAGACAGCTGCCTGAGCAATTATGAAATCTTCTGAATAACCTGTAAAAAATATTATTTTAAAGATCTTAATAGGCATTACAACGTCACCTCATTAATGCAATAATGAGTGAGTTCAATGAAGAATTATGGTGCGAAAGCTAGATGCAAAAAAAAAAAGATAGGCAAAAAATGATCTCTTATGTCTTGCCTTGAATAAAGACGGGCTATTGGTAATTTATTTAAACAACTGTATTGCATAATATATACACAGAGACTTAATGCGATACATGAATTAAGTAAAACAAAAGGTGACCATCACCCTTTGTTTAGTTTTGGTCAGTGATAACAGTAACACTTAGAGTGATCTCTGCCAGGCAACCTATAACCGATACTGAGGATGATGATTAACTTGTTTCAAAGTATCCCTGATCATAATAATTATTATGCTTTAATACACAAAAAAGATCAATAATATCAATCCATGTTTGAGAATGCCAAACAGTTTGAGAAAGTCTGTACCTTAGGGGCTAACCCCTAAGGTACAGACTTTCTTAGTTAAGGAGTTAAGATTCCAACATAATGTACTACACCGATCTTCTCTAATAAAGACTTGTTTCTTCTTTCTCTTCTTTGTACTCGTATTTAGTATTTGGCAGTTATAATTGAATTTGGCTCAGCGAGTCGCGAATCTGAAATGGAGTGGGCGGGACACATTGTTTAAAGAGCTGATGGTCGATGGGGTTCAAGGTACTGGAGTGGCGAACCCGCACCGGGAAGCGCAGTGTTGGCAGACCTCCACTAGGTAGGTAGGTGGACCACCTACGTCAAACGAGTCGCAAGGAGCCGCTGGATTCAGACGGCGCAAGACCGAGACCTGTGGAAGTCCACGCAAGAGGCATATGTTCAGCAGTGGACGTCTATTGTTTGATAAAGAAGAAGAAGAATTGAATTTCAAAGTAGTTAAAGACAAAATAGAAGAAATACAAACGTGAAATCTTTGATTATGAACATTAATTGATGCCAACGAGATTCAGATTAGGCATCAGAGCCTTACCTTCTTTACGTTCTTCACTTTCCCGCTTAATTTTCAGCAAAGCATCAAGAAGATCTTTAGGTTCTCCTAATTTACTACGGCATGTTTCACGCTGCGCTACAGCAGCTTTGAAAATCCTTTTGAAGTAGTCTGTTGATGTTTTTGGGAAAAATTTAAATCTGAAATCAAACAAAGTTTTTAAGTATAGATGTATGCTACTAGTACTACCTAAAGTCTAGATATCTATCTATCTATATCTATAATTATAAAAAGGCTAGTCCTGACTGACTGACTGACCGACTGAACTATCAACGCGCTAAAGTTAGAAACTTGAAATTTTGACAGGTTCCTTTTAGATTTGGTAATGATATGGTAAGAAAAATCAATACAGATTACGGGCATACCGAAAAACGTCGACTATTTCAGGAAAGAAGAATAGACTGCACCAGCCTATCCCGCGCAGGATGCTGTACTCCATGAACTCTTCAGTGACTGTCCTCAGGTGACTCCTGCCCGTCAGCGTGGCGTTGCATTCCACGCCGAAAGCCGATGTGCCGATAACATCAGTTGTGTAGTCTGCGTACAGTTTCTGTTAACAGAGACTTTATGAATTTTTAATTCAATTTTTAGCAAACCTTTTATTAATTTGGCTGTTAAAGTATATACTTTATACACACACAAACACACACACAAAACAACACACAAACTCAACTATCTATATATCTATACAAACTCTACAGATCTATATAGATCTGTTAGTGAATTGATATAGATATATAGGTAGTTGATTTTGTGTATAGTTAATTGTAATATTTTGTGTGTACCGATGGGGCTGAAAGGTCACCTTTAAAAGTCCCGTATAAAATGATGAGAATAAAAAAAAATAGAGACTTCCAGTTTAACTTTTTTTTTATTTAAGAAAGAAGAAAGAAAGAAAACAGATTTTATTTGATCAACACAATGCAAGTAAAATAAAGAAAAAAAAAATAAAAATAAAATATTCGCATAATGACAAGATAGATAGTTGACTGCGAACTCACTGAATGGTAAGTGATGATGTAGTCTGAGATGGTAGCTGGCTAACTTGGAAGAGATATGGCAGTGTACATTCAACCCATACCCCTAATCGGTGTCTACTCGCCATCGTGCCGGCATGTCTTTGACGTGCCGGCACAATTAGCCACGGCCGAAGCCTCCCAGACCAGACCAGAAACAATTATTCAGAAATTATAAATTCCCAAATTGTCTCGGAAATCAAACCTGAGACCTCCCAGTTATAAGACCACAGCGCTCACCATCACGCCAAGGAGGTCGGATTTTATATTAAAATCTGTGTAGTGTAATTGTTATCTATAAACCAGCCACGGGTGAGTCTAACCCGCACACGTAGGGTTCCGTACCATCGTTCATTGTACAAGACAACACCGGCTATTATTAAGATCGAGCGAAAACAAAAGTTTACTGAATGAAGATCCCTTTCAGAAGATCCTCTTTAATTTTTAACTTTATTTTTTTTATCATTTGTTATCATAAGAATAGCAAATGAGAGAATTGTGGCAGCCTTGAAAGATTATAATCAATTTTTTTTATGAACATACTTACTGTATTCTACATGTCCGCATAATAATCTGTTACCTTTCAATGGTTACCTTTAAATGTATTCGGCTCCAACGTTCTTGCCGAATTCTTTGCGCCAGCTCCTTAGACTTAGAACGGATGAAGTCTTGCAGGATTCTGAGCTTGGCTGCGGTGAACGTGGCGGTCAAGCGACGCCGAATATTCGTCCAGTCGGGGTCCTAAAATCAACCATGTAAAGATGTACCTGTCAAAAATTTTTTTGACACCTTCAGACTAATTTGAGATAATATATACATTAGACAAGGTATAGTTCTTGCAATTCACGAGGGCGCGTGGCTCATGGTTGTGTGTGTGTGTCGTATCTGTATTAGTGTGAGCGAGAGCTTGCTTGCGCCTGACCGCTCCCATTTAGGCTCCTGATAGGCACGTACACTTACGCAATGTGCATTGTGCATATATATGACGTAACCACAAGTAAAGCAAAGAAAATATATTACAATCGAAATCTATATTTACCCAATTTTGTGTACATTTCCAAAGTTTAAAAAGAAGAAGTATGCTATTTCCGTTTGCAGAATACAAGATGTTATTTCTAGACTCTACCTTTCGCCAAGATTGGTTCAGGAGTTAAACCACAATTATTGCCACTTAAAAAAAATTACATTTACGTCAAAAGTTTTTATTTTAGCTATCAAATCAGAAACCTGCATGCCTGAGAGCTCTCCACGATATTGTCAAAGGTGCGTGTAGTCTGCCAACTGTGTTGTAAGCCCTTCTTATTCGACTCAAATGATTTGAGAGGAGACCCTTGCCCAGTAGTGGGCTGCTGTTAGGTTGAGATGAATCTATGAACTTATGTACCAGAATTTAAAAAGCCTTACGTTCACAGTGAATAAATTCAGACTCCCGATGGGATCAGTGCTGCCGCCAGATAGAAATCTATTCCTGAAGTTGGAGGAGTCCTTCACCAACACGCGGCGGGCGATGTCGGGCGAGTTGACGATGAGAGCCGGTCTCCAGAACAACCAAATGCCGACGTAGGGCGTTTTGAAACGCTCGTACATTCGGCGCATCCAAACCCCCTGAAATGTGACCAAAATGTTATAAAATTTGACTTCCCAGAAGCAGTGGTAGTGCAGTGCTGATCTTAAAGGGGGACAATTTGGAAAATAAATACGTGATGCCCGCGACTTCGTCCGCAAGGAGGTTTTTTGATTCACGAGGGAAATCTTTAATTCGATCTCACTTCGGTCGTGTCTGATTTCGGACTCGGACTACAAGGGAGAGGGCATAGAGAGTGCATCTGTGCCAGTGCACACACTTGTGCACTATAATATTATCTCCCGCGCAGATGGCTAATCTCTGAAGAGGTTGGCCGCCGTGACCGGCTTCGGTCCGGGGGACCTTCGACCATTTAGCTGGGACGAGCCTTTACGCAGATTTAGTACTGAATATATTCTGCCACTTTCACTTTCTGCGGTAGGTGAGGTAATCACGTACAGCCTACGTACAGCACACATTTACTCACTTCCGCACACTGTTGTAAAAAACTTAATGTCTCTATGAACGCACACTAACTCAAAAGCTGTCACACTTACAAGCTGACACGTACGTTTGTACATGTACTTCGGCAGAGGGGAATGCGTGCGCTTGCCAAGTCCTGGCTAAATGGTCGAATGGGAGGACGTTGTTATAAGTGAAAGGTAAAACACAATCATCGTACCGCATTCTGCTGCTGCAGGAAGGTCAGGCTGCCCAGGATTAGATGCGGCGGCGCGTGCGGGACGCCGCGCTGCGCCCAGTAGCTGCTGACCCTCGACCAGCGCTGGTACACCCAGCCCAACGCACACGCGGCGATCAGTATGATCAGCATATAAATCATACTGGCAGTGTTCAATTTTTAGTTGTAGTGTTTATTATGAATTCATATGACACTATTATGTAACTGTCTGAAAGAAACTGGTCGATTTCAAGCGTGCATTATCGTTTCTTATCGTAAAACAATTTTTGGACAGCAATTAGATAATAACACAATTTTGGCAACTTATTACTTGTATACCGGGAGCCGGTAGTGCGCCTTGTCATGTGTGACGAATTTTTTTTTATGTAATTGATGGTTAAAAAATTAGACGAATAAAATAAGTTTAAAAAGCCGCAAAAATGTTTAAAAAATGTTTTTTTTTATGCAACAATGTTTTGCCAAAGTGAACTTGCTTGTGTTCTTTTGAGAAATAAATGTCTTTAAACCAAAATTAAAAGATTTTATTTAAAAGGTGAATGAAACTAAAAAAACATAATTGATGATTTTCTTTAAAAAATAATTAAAAAAACGTCAAGTACGAGTCTATCTCGCACACAAAAGGTTCCATCGTACAGCGATTGTTAAAAGGTCGAGCAAAAAATTTAATTTGTTATTATATAAATTCATTGAGGAGTTCCGTCCTTCACCTCCGAAAATGTTCATCAGATCTTCACCAATTTATTTTTGTATATAATTTTAATTTTTACCAGCGACGGGCTGGACAGTGATACACCATTGTTTCTCAACGTGTCATCATAAGGGATACCATTTACACACACACATCACACGCGACTTTGCATATTTAGTAATAATTAAGAGCGCATTTAGTGGTAAATCTTCAGATGTAGATTTGATTTTTACAGCAATAGATCTAGTTTTAACTATCCGAAATTTTTATTTATTTTCAATGCGGTACATATTGCACAGCCAAAATTATATTAAATTCCTATACATATTACTATAGAGATGATAAAGCATTTTTAAAAATTCCGCGCAATACGTTAGCATCTGTCGCGCTCAATCACAATCGCGTGGGTAAAATCTGATTTTTTCCTGGCATTCTGTTCAGTCTTAATTATATTTCAATGTTATCTTACATCCTACTGCTGCAATAAGATCGAATCTGCGAATTGAAGGCTTATAAGTTTAAACGTATAAATCTAAATATATAAAAGGCAAAAGGTGACTGATTGATTGACTGACTGATCTATCAACGCACAGCTCAAACCACTGGGCGGATCAGGCTGAAATTTTGCATGTAGATAGCTATTATAACTTAGGTATCCGCTAAGAAAGGATTTTTGAAAATTCAACCCCTAAAGGGATAAAATAGGGGTTTGAAAAATCGCACTTAACGTGAGCGAAGCCGCGGGAAAAAGCTAGTAAACTATATTATTTTTAATAGATATTTTACTATTTAGTATATTTATTGTATTTTTTCTTTGTAATTATATTTTTATTTACACATGTTTACTGTATCTACCTATTCTAAAAAGGCGATCATTTAGATTGCACTTATTCATGTGTCAAACACCCAAAATTGAATGCAAAAAATGTCCGGGCTATGTTTATACAATCGCCAAACGATATTTATTCCCCGGCACAGTATGGCGAGCGCTTCTGAAATATGACTGCATAAATTTGCAAGAATGCACTATTTGTGCTGAATTCGTTTCCTATCGGCTGCCATTTTTCATGTAAATGTTATATTACATGTACCTATTATATCGTTTTGAGTTACTGTTTTAACATTTTTTTAATGCTTACATAATTTTTTTCGAAATTACATAATATGACATCAAATACTGCATAACTAAAACCAAATTCTAAATATGAAAATATCTTCTAAACCACTGGAACGAGGAAAATATATGAATAATAAAATAGATGAAAGCAATAAAATGGTCTAATTACACTTCTTTTCCGTGTAAGTGTAAAAATATTATTGCTTATTAATAATATTAAAAATACTGTTGCCAGGATAAATTCTGGCACACCAAGTTTATATTGTACCTCTGACTATACACTATCAATTTATATAAAAAAAACTGAAAATCCGTGTAAGTGCAACTTTAGTGTTGCCGTCTCTCAGATCAAGAGCTGTCAGTTTAGTAGATTAAGGATTGTGTCATCAGAAATAGCCATAATATGGCAAAATATAGTTAACTTAACAAACTCTAGGCACAAATTCGACACATATCGGCTCTCCAGGACTGTAAAACACTCCTCTCTTCTCAATGATCACATCTTCTGGCTTCGGCGCATTCGGGAACGGCTGGACCTTGTAGTTGAGGAGCATGGCCACTAAAGCATATCGCACCGTCATCAATCCAAACCTTTGACCTGAAAACCAAGAAATACGTTGAAAAAATTAGCTGAAAAAGTGACACACTGACACCCCTTGCAATCGTATGTCATCATTTTTTGCTTCTAAGGGCCGATTTCACAAACCAACGTAAAATAAATCATAGCATTGATATTTTAGCAGATTTTCAATACAAAACTTATTTTACGTTTGTGAAATCGGCCTGAAGAACTCATTTTAGTCTGGTGGGAAGCTTTGGCCGTGGCTTGTTACCACCCTACCGTCAAAGACGTGCCGCAAAGCAATTTAGCTTTCTGGCACGATGGCGTGTAGAATCCGATTTGGGGCATTTGTTTAATTAAAACTGCCATACCTTCCTCCAAGTTAGTCCGCTACCTTCTTTGACTGCATCCTCACATCCAGCATCCGTGTTCCCTGCCACTTATAATTTGAGTACCTTCAAGGCAAGAGTGAATAGGCATTTTCTAGGCAAGCGCGCTCCAACCTAGACCTCATCAGTACAATTTGGTATTGATTGTCGTCAAGCGCAAGCCTATTCTGAAAAAAAAAAAAAAAAAAAAAACTTACCATCATATGAGACCGCAGTCAAGAACTAACTTATTATGAATTTAAAAAAATACTAAACCACGTTCTACTGAACTGTCACCCGCATCACGATACAATGAAAAAACTGTTAGTAGGATAAAATTAGTAGGAATTAGGATTAAAGAAGATTACCTATACAGGACCTAGGCCCTTCACCAAAAGGCATAAAAGTGTACGGTTTGATGTCCTTTTCGTTTACCGGTAAAAATCTATCGGGATCAAATTTTTCCGGATCGTAAAAGTAATCGGGATTGTAATGCATGCCGATCGTGTTGATGTAAACAGAGGTGCCAGCCTTGATGGTCAGCTGGTCGTCGATCTGATAGTCCGTTGTCGCAACCCTATCCAACCACCCCATTGATGTGTGTTTTCGCAGAGCCTCTGTAATGAACAAATGTAAATTGAATATTTAAAATTTAAAACACCCCGACATGTGAAATTAAAAAAAAATGTAATACGCCATTTTGTGGTGCTCGCCATCTTGGATTTGAGTATATAGTATTCTACTAGTAGTCAAGCCCTTTCATTTGATACCCATATTGAGGGAGTTGTAAAACATAATAATATGTAATCCGCCATTTCAATTCATAATATTGGTAAGGATTTTCATATTTAATAAAAAAAAATACCTTTGATAATACAGTTGAGGTAAGTCATTTCTGCTAATTGCTCTGAAGTAAAATCATCGCTTCCTTTATTTCTTTTGGCTTCGATAAGTTCTTCGTAGAGTTTTTCCTAAAAAATTAAAATTCATTAAGTTTTACAAACAAGGGTGACTTAGTAATGGCACCTTTTGGGTGCGGAACCTCAAAACCTGTACCTGTATATCGTGATGGAAGGCTAGCTCGTATGTCACGAACACCAGCAAGGATCCAGACGTATCGAATCCACCGAACAAGAAGATCGCGGCCTGAGCGACTATGATATCTTCTGAATATCCTGTTAAAAATATAATCTATTAAACTTTAGAAACATGCCAATTAAATAGACTCCTTGTACAGGTTCTATTTTGGTCACCCCGTTTGAGAATGGGCTTTGCAGTTCATATACAGTTGACACAACTACCAAGTGACTGCAGTCCGTAGGTATACAATTGGCAAGCAATTCAATTATTACTGTTTTTCGGCTCTGTAACTGAACTCTGGAACTGACGCAATGGAACTGCATCCAAACTGAAACTTTTTAGTCTAAAAAAATTGTGTTCGTTACGTATGTTAAATTCAGACAGTCGTCGCGCATCGGTTTCGTCGTTCTATTTAGGATGGAGTTCCTAAATCTGCACACACTTTCCAATAAAGAAAAAATTGTCAAGGTCGGCTCAGATTTGACATAGTTATGGAGTAAAAATAAAAGTCAACATTGATCGTCCTCTATTTCACCCCTTAAAGTTATATTTTTCAACAAAATTAAACCTATTTTCTCCAAGGACCAATCTATCTCTATACCAGAATTCATCAAAATTGATCAAGCGGCTTAGGCGTGAAAACGTAACAAACAGACAGACAGTTACTCTCGCATTTATAGTTTAGAAGTTTGCGTGGTTTACCCTTATTATTTGCTGTGTTGTCTTCTCTTAGTTTCAACAAAGCGTCAAGCAGATCCTTGCCTTCGCCGACTCTAATGCCATTGGCTTCGCGCTGTGCCACTGCGGCTTTTAAGATTTTTCTGAAGTAATCTGTGGCTGACTTTGGGAAAAACTTAAATCTGCAATTTAAACGACATTTGTCAAAAGTCATTATACAAGAGGCAGGATCATTCACTTTCAAGTCTCTGATGGACTGCTTCGTTTCTATAGAGCATCCGAGATGTTTGCTGTGACTAGAAATTTTTACTGGTTGCATTGGCCGTGGCTATTTACCACCCTACAGTCAAAAAAGTGCCGCCAAGCGATTTAGCGTTCCAGCACAATGGTGTGCAGAAACCGATTAGTGATATGGGTTTTATTAACGCTGCCATACCTCTTTCGAAGTTAGTCTGCTACCATATTTGACTGCTTCATAACTTACTATCAGACTAGATCGCAGTAAAGGGTCACTTTGTGATGAATAAAAATACACTACTTACCGAAAAACATCCGCTAATTCCGGGAAAAAGAACACACAACAAGATCCTATGCCTCTGATCAAACTGTATTTCATGAACTCCTCGGAAACAGATCTAAAGTGATCCTCGCCGGTTAGAGTAGCGTTGCAGGCGACACCGAAGGCCGATGTAGCGATCACGTCCGTGGTGTAGTCCACGAACAGTGACTGAAAATAGTGGGCATCACTGATCTCTACGATTAATCTATGATAACGATTAGCAAGGATAAACAAGCGTGCAATTCTTAAATTCAAGAAAAGATTCTATACCTTCAGAGGTATGCGGCTTTTTTGTTCCCACTGGATCCTCTGAACCAACTCCTTCGACTTGGAACGAATGAAGCCTTGTAGGATTCTGAGCTTGGCTGCTGTAAAAGTGCTGGTCAGCCGACGACGTAAGTTTGTCCATTCGGGATCCTTAAAAACATTGTTCGCACAGGAAATTATGACCAAGCTTTACTGAAACGCAACACGTCTCTTAGGCGCTGTGTAATCGTGGACACTTTGTGTCCAGTTGCTTCCACGCACAAAGTGTTCAGTGTAAGCAGCTTGACCCTAAAATTTTTCAGTTGAAGACACAAGGAACATTTATAAACCATACAATTTGTACGAGTTGCACAGGTGACTATACCTGTGTCGTACGTAGCATCTGACACACGCACACAACAATAGATTCTGACGGAAAACAAGCACAGAACTGCAGCAGAAATAGCAACCGATGACTGTTGGCAGCAACTGTGCCTAGTAACGACATTCTGTCAAGTTACCTGTGATAGTCTCCCGTGTCGGCAACAAAAATTGTCCACATTTGCACAGCGCCTTAGTCACGCGGTGGTGACTGTCTTGGTCGTGGTACGATTCTCTAAAAGTGATTGCAACAGTCTCACGATTGCAATCGCATCTTGGCCGATACTCACTCGCCATTGGCTAAAATGCATCGTTGCAGAAAGAACGCGATAAATTCAGCCAGCCACCACACTTGAAACGCAATGATTGATGCAAGTTTTACAAAGAGTTTAACTTGGTTAGGGCTGATATTTCCTGTTCGAAGCGCTAAATGAAAACATCGTGAGGAAACCTACGCCCCTGGAAGTTCTCCATAATGTTCTGAAAGGTGTGTGAAGTCTGCCAATTGCAGTGGACTATAACTCTTCTCTGAGAAGAGACCTGCGAACCTGTAAAGGTTGCTGATGATGTGAAAACTCATATACATAAATGACTTGCCTTGATGGTGAACAAATTCAATTTCCCAATTGGATCCGAGTCGCCAGAGCCTACGAGTCTATCCCTGAAACTGCTGGCATCCTTCACCAGCACCCGTCGCGCGATCTCTGGCGAATTGATGACGAGGGCCGGTCTCCAAAACAACCAAATTCCGATGTAGGGTGTCCTGAAGTGTTCGTTCATTCGACGCATCCATACCCCCTAAAAAAATATTTTTATAATACGATGATAACTAGATGATGTCCGCGACTTCGTCCGCGTGGATTAAGGTTTTTAATTCCCACGGGAACTCTTTAATTTTCCGGAATAAAATGTAGCCTATGTGTTAATCCTGGGTATGAGCTATCTCCAGTCCAAATTTCTACACACACATACATACACACACATAGAAAATTTTGCCTTTATAATATTAGTGTGATTTATGTGTGATTCCAAGTTAGTCCGCTACCATCTTAGACTGCATCGTCACTTACCATCAGGTTAGATCGCAGTCAAGGACTATCTTGTTATCAAATAAAAAATAAAAATAAAATTACCTGAAAACCAATTGAGCTGGCGGAGAATAGGCGCGAGCTACAAACTCTACCATGCACAATAATTTTCTATGGGTGATTTACACGATAGCCAAATGACCAACGGGAATGGGTCTGCTTTTGTCTGCCTGTCTTAACAGGTATTGGATTGTTTTGCATTTTTGAAACTTCATTGTGGAAACACTGTATACATAGCATAGGTTTGTTACCTATTGTAAAAAAAAATTTTTAAAGAGCAACCGCCGAGTTTATTGCTGGCTTTTCTCGGCAGGAACGGCATTCCGGACCAGTGCATGCAGTGGTAGATTCATCGACGATTCAAAAGCACTTGTTAAAGTTTATTTGAATTAAAAATATTTCTATTCTATTCTATTCTAATGAGAAATCAAATAGGCTAGTAATTCCTCAACTACGCCTCGAAATACATTGTTACTTACTTTAAATGAAAATATTTGATTTTGACGTAAGAAAAAAAAAAATGCTCACCACATTAAGCTGCTGCAGGAAGGTCAGGCTGCCCAGGATCGGGTGCGGGGGCGCGTGCGGCACGCCGCGCTGCGCCCAGTAGCTGCTGACCCTCGACCAGCGCTGGTACACCCAGCCCAACGCACAGATTGCTATACCCAGTATAATACCATAATGAAGCATATTAAAACGTTTACTTTCAAACAGAACTCTCGAGTCAGAAACAATATAATTTAATGTTAATCGTGAAACTCTCTGATAGATACTGATGAGGGTGCATACATTAATGTTCTTTATCATATAGTAATTTATTTATTGTGACTAAAAGAGGTCTTTCTCGAGATAGCCGAGCTCGCTCCTCCATTTAGACTCAAACCTATTTTAAGTTTGAGTCTAAATGGATATAAGTATATTAAATTATGCTTGTGACTTCAATCGCGTGGATTTAGATTTTAAATAAAAAGTCCCTTGATAAAAAAGTCTTTCAAAATACCTATTAATTTTAAATGCCAAAACATAAGAACTTCACAAGACAGTATTTATAATAGAATAATGAGTATATACTCAAGTAGGTATATACTCATTATTCTATTATTTTTATTATTCTATTAATTTAAATATTATAATTTAAATGCGAATTCTTGAATGAAATTAAACTCTTGTGGTCCCTTAAGTAAAACAAAAAAATGAGTGGGTGGGATTTGAACTGTCCAGTGTCCACCTTTCGGTTTTCAGACCACGTTTTGAACCATTAAGCTATTGAGGTTTCTAAAATAATTACATAAATTCAATACAGACGAAGTCGCAGGCAACTAACAGGGTAGTAAAAGTACGGTGACTGATCGATAAAGTTGGAAGCCAATATCTGAATACAGCAAATAGTGAATAACATTCCAAGTGTATTAGGCCGTTTTAATTAAATATTTTCAAGAACAATAGCACGTCCCCGCCCACTCATTGTTCCCGGGAAACTTCCCGCCCCGGTCGAAAAGGTAATTGACTATTAATCTAGGCAGGCCCTCACTGTGAATTAGAAATGGTATAAACAAATCCTACTGGGTACTTTGGTCATATTGCCCGACGCCTACCTAGTAACCTAGAAAAACTTATAGTTGTAGGCAAAGTGGAGGGGAAAAGACCACGTGGCCGATCACCTAGCCGCTGGTCAGACCAGATCAAATCACTCACTGGCAGAGGCGTAACTATACCGTTTGAGGCCCGTGGCAAATTCATCGGACGGGGCCCTCTCTCCCCCAATATAAAGAAGCTCAACCAATGAGATAATATTTTTTTGCTTTATAATAAATCACTAGGTGAAGTAGGTACATACAAACGCGAATACAATTACTTGATTTTCTAATAACCTTTCATTTCATTCAGAGCGTATTGAACTGTATGTCACAATTTTTGTATTAGTACCAAATTTCAAAGATTAAAATTCCTCTTTTCGGGCTTTTTGTTCAGCAAAATTTTTTACGATTGTATTCTGCCACTACTCCACTAGTCCATATACTTGATGCTTAACTACCTGCAATACCAATCCACAACCGATGGTTTCTAAATTGTCACAATTTAGGTGGGCCTTACCAAGCAGCATCAGGATTGAGGAGTTGGTACCTGAAGTTCAATGATGTAACCCAGTATTAACGGCTGCAACGCGCAGTTATGTATTCCATACTTGTTACTCCGAAAATGTTGCGAGCGAAGCGAGCGCGTAATTTTTTATGATTGCATTACGGCACTTAGTAGTCCATTCTTGGCACCTACAACAGCAACGTAAAAGCGACATTTTCACGAGCGAAGCGAGCGCAAAATTTATGATTGCGTTACAGCACTTAGTAGTCCATTCTTGGCACCTACAATAGCAACGTAAAAGCGACATTTTCGCGAGCGAAGCGAGCGTGAAATTTTTTATGATTCCATTACAGCATTTAATAGTTCATACTTAGCACCTACAATAGAAATGCAAAAGTGACATTTTCGCGAGCGGAGCGAGCGCTAAAATTTTTATGATTACATTACGGCACTTAGTAGTCCACACTTGGCACCTACAATAGAAACGTAAAAGCGACATTTTCGAGAGTGAAGTGAGCGCGAAATTTTTTATGATTGCATTACGGCACTTAGTAGTCCATACTTGGCACCTACAATAGCAACGTAAAAGTGACATTTTCACGAGCGAAGCGAGCGCAAATTTTTTTATTTTGTACTACGCCATATTTAGTCCTGTATTTTTGACGCTTGAGACCCTGCGCTTGTATGCGCCGCACACCTGGGATCGTAGGTAAAGTCGGCTCTACCAACTATTTAGTTATTGTTTGGGGTACCTATATTCAGTAATTAATTAGATATTTTATAAAATTTTAAAATATGTGTTTATGGACCTAATGACATTTAGGTACATACTTATACAAATATGTATCTTTTTCATTTCTGTGAGTCATAAATAAAAATTTTGGCCCCAAATTTACCGCCCCTAAAATCTGCTGCCCTAGGCTCCAGTCAACTCAGCCTTTTGGTAAATCCGACACTGTGCAAAACCTTTCTTGTCCAAAAGAATTTAGTTTATATCAATTTTAATTTTGAAAATGATCGCTCGGCACTAGCCGTAATCACAGGAACGGCTATAAATGTTAGGATCATCTTGTGCTTCTGGCCTTCTCTGATCGGGGGCCCCTTCCAGCTGGGGCCCGTGGCATTTTGCCGTCATGCCACCCTATAGTTACGCCTCTGCTCACTGGCCTTCCACATACAACCGCAATTAGGAAAGCCGAGGACCGGACAGAGTGGAAGGCTATAGTTACCAACGCCACGGAGGCACTTTCATGTGGACACGACCTTCAGCAATGAAGTGTACGACCAAGAAGACTATGTACTATTACTTTTTTATTTGAATACTTAGGGCGTGTAATATAAACTATTTTTTTTACCAACCGATAAATGGCATAAGTGACTTTTTTTACCAAGCAAACAAACCAGTGGGTCACCTGATGTTAAGTGATTACCGCCGCCCATGAACGTTTGTAGTACCTGAAGCACCACCAATGCGTTGCCTGCTTTTTAGGAATTTGTTGGTCCGAATCTTGAATAACCCCAAAAAAAACAAAATTTTATATGTATACATATACCACGTGGTATACCACGATATCACGTATACAAGAGTGTAGATACTTTCCTCTTTAAATGTCTCTTAAAAGTTCAAAATGGCGGTGATTTTAGCATCATTCGGCAGTTCCGCTAACTACTAAGCGCCGCTACTTATGTCTTTAGTAGTTTTTGCAGAACCGCCGCAGTTTGTTACGAACAGCCAAAGACATCATTTTGCATTGAAAATGTTAATTTTCTCGAAAGTTCCAAGCTGTGCTTAAAGTTCAAATTAGTGGGGGAGACGAGAGCAGCATTAAAATGAACTGCAGCTATGCACTGGGGAACCATAATGATCAAAATAATGATCTACTAGCTGATGCTCGCGACTTCGTCCGCGTGGATACAGTTTTTAAGGTCCCACATGAACTCTCCTCTAAAAGTGGCCTATGATACTCGCCAGGTCCTCAATCCCATGCAAAAAATCGCGTCAATCCATAGCATCCATTATGAAATTATAGCACTACTGACTTTTACTGATAATGAGTTTCGTATTACCAACTTTGTAAGAATTGTTTAAGCGTTTATAATGACGCAGTGAATCTATATACGAGTAGATTGGTCTGCTATCACAGTTGTTGCTAAGTTAAGGTTAAATAAAAAGTTGAGGTTTTAATCACATTGATGATAGAGATGCCCCAACTAGTCCAGTTAAATAAAAACAATTTAACGGTTTACGACGAAATAAAAATACATGAATTAAAGGACTTGGATGAAAATATTTACAAAGTAAAAGCCCTTTATTTCAAAATTCTTTAATTAAAAATTATGCATAAATACTTTTTGATAAATTAAGAACCCTTTTCAGGTTAAGGCCTCCTCCAGAGAAATCCATTGCTCTCTATCTTTTGTTTTTGTTTGTCTGCCCTTTTTAACATGTGTTGAATTATATGTACCTACGTATGCATTTCTGAAGCTTTATTGTGGAAGCACTGTATACATAGCATAGTTTTGTTACCTATTGTAATTTTTTTTTGAAAAGAGCAATTGCTGAGTTTCTTGCCAGCTCTTCTCAGCAGAAACTGCATTCCGAACCGGTGGTAGATTTATGACGTGTCATAAGAGCTACAAGTTGGCCTATATGAAATAAATAAATTTTGAATTTATTTTTTGCATCCAGTTGTGCACAAAGAAAAGTCTATTTAAAATAATTTTGTATAGCCGTAGGTTCTAAAGTATATTGTTCTATATTATTACTGTACTTAAAGGTTATAAGAAAGTTACCTAAGTACACTTCACCGTCAAATAGCCCTTAATAATTTAGAATTTGGGCCGAAGTAAATCCGCCGAACTTTCCTAATTGGGAAGACATCAGCTAGCTATGGGCCTTAGGGACCTGTATGAATAAATGTTTGAGTAAAATATTATTACTTAGAAAACTACTTAGCTATTTTTAGTGTTAGAGATTGCTTAATTTACTGTCAACATAAGTTCTGACAAAGAAAAATAAGTTAATGGCTGTTGATATGTATTAGATTAAAAGCTGTACCAAATTAGATGCCGACTTTGACGACCTCCCTGGCGCAATGGAGCGCTGTGGTCTTATAACTGGGAGGTCTCGGGTTCGATTCCCGGCGGGGGCAGTTTAGGAATTTATAATTTCTAAATTGTCTCTGGTCTGGTCTGGTGGGAGGCTTTGGCCGTGGCTAGTTACCACCCTACCGTCAAAGACGTGCCGCCAAGCGATTTAGCGTTCCGGCACGATGGCGTGTAGAAACCGATAAGGGGTATGGGTTGAATTTACACTGCTATACTTCCAAGTTAGCCCGCTACCATCTTAGACTGCATCGTCACTTACCATCAGGTGAGATCGCAGTCAAGGGCTATCTTGTCATCGAATAAAAAAAATTAAAAAAAAAAAGATGCCAAATGTTAGTCGTAGGTCTACAAAGTCAGTATATTAATCGCGTTGTTAGTCGGCAATCGAACCCAGGTCCGTGATGGATGGTGGTCGCAATTCCACGGGATCGTCTCAAGCCCACGTTCGAATGTTATTTGTCAAGCGACGGGTGAATTGAAAATGCAAACATTTTTCAAGTCCCGGCGAAGAGTTTACGTTTGTGATTATGGCAATAGTTCACAGGTTGACGTGGCTGCTGTGCTTCCACTACGTGACCAAAATGTCAAGTAATTTGAGAAGATCCTTAGATCCTGACAGTTCTGCCAAGTCAGGCCGACCGACTGACCATGGTTTAACTCCGAGGCTATCCTTAATATTTATACCTACTAACATTATACAGCTGAAGAGTTTGTTTGTTTGAACGCGCTAATCTCAGGAACTACTGGTTCGAATTGAAAAATTCTTTTTTTGTTAGGGGAAGGCTTTGGGCTATATAACCGACTATAAGGAGCGAAGATTAAAAAAAAACTAAATCCACGCGACCAAAGCCGCGGGCATCAACTAGTAAAATAAATAAAATAAATAATAGCGTTTTCAAAATTTTATAGTACAAGTTTTTCAGCGTAATTATCATGCATAACTTTGCTAAATTACAGCTCCTTAGTTCCAATCGTCTCTGAGATATGCTGCGGACAGACAAACAAACAGACAGACGGACAAGCGTACAGACGGACGGACTTGGCGAAACCTTTTAGGGTTTTAGTTCTCACCACTATAGAACAATAGGAAAAATAATAACTTTACATTATATTATAATAACATTTTTCAACAGAACATTCAATCGAGCTATATGTATAGCCATTCAATTTGAGTCTGTAATTTGACATGGTTATACATACTGAACACGTCTACAAAGCCGTGAATAAAATCTTTAAAAAAATCGTTTTTTACTACAATGGAGGTACATAAAGAGGGGATGAAGTTTTTAGAGTCATGTGGAATGTGCGGTTTAGTGTCGTAATGTGCGATCAGCAATCAAGTTGTCTTGACCCGAAAATACTGGCGAAAGATAAAAGAATTCCCCGCAAAAGCTCTCGTTTTCATCAATTTAGTTTTCTTTGTGCTCGGATCTAATATCGAGATATTTGGGAGCAACTTTTATCGTCGCGCCTCCATTTCTGAAACCACATTTTTACGAATAGGCATTTTTGTGTGAAAGGAGAAAAGCGTTCAGGAGCCTATTACTGTAGATGTTTAATTTTTGTCAAAATTATATTTTTAGGATTCCGTAGGTAGATGGTAAAACCAGGAGCCCTTGTAAATTCATTCAATACATCTGCCTGTCTTTGTGTTCGTTTAACCGACCACCTGAGTATCATGACAATTTAAATAATGAAACTACCATTTGAAAAAATATTTTTTTTCCTATAACCTCACCAAAGTGCAAACTATGAGCCATACCTTCTGTAGCCATGGCATAAATCTGTCAAAATACTCGAAAGTAAAGTTTGAGCAATGTAAAAGAACAAAAAAAATTACAATCAGTAGGTATCTACAGTAGGCAACTTTTGAAAATTCCTAAAAAAATTTTTTTTTAAATTGTGCCTTTCTAATCAAACAAGATAAAAGAGACCTTACACCTTCCTTGTATAAGGTACAGTCTGCTGTGCTGTTTTCCGCAACAAAATATACCGACTTCCGTATAGCCAACGAGGTACCGATAGACTCCCCGTTGTCGAACTCTGGAACAAACAGCCATTATAACTTGCGATCGACACTCTATTTCATATCAAAACTTACTGACTGACAATTACCGAACAGATCAAACTCTCAAAAACTTTTTAACAAACTTCCAAAAACATTAGGTAACCTACTTATTTCAAAGTTATACCTGCTTGCTAAGTTGTAGTTCGTGAACACGTTTACTTGAATTGAAGCTAAAGCGAGCTTGTGTTCGATACAAAAAGCCTGTTTTTAGAGAAAAAGGGGGCATTTCAATCGGACGGACAACAAAACGATCCTTTAAGGGTTAAGTTTTTTCTTTTATAAGGTACGGAACCGTAAAAGTAAAGTTAAGATATTTTAACGCAGCCTAGCTTTCTTCAATGCAGACCACGTGTGAAATCTTACGCTATTCAATCTTGAGGGTATTAGGCGAAGGAATGTATTACGTGAACTATTTATTAAGGGTGGCCTACGAAAGGGCCCGCTAGAGTGGCCAATGAATTGAATGGAGTACTTAATGGGATTTACTTAAGAAATGGATTGTGACTCTGGTTATATTCAATGGCACTCTTAGGGCCGATTTCACGATTGTAAATTGGATATTTTTTGTATTGAAAATCTGTCAAAATATCAAATTGGATTTTTTTTAAGTTTACGATGGTGACACCGGCCCTTAATCTTTAATTTAAACATTCTTTACATTGTTTAGATGACGTCTCTTCTCATAGAAGGGTTATAAGGCATGCAGATTTCCTCGCGACATTTCCCTTTACCGTTAAAGCATGTGATATTCAATTGTTTAAACGCACACAACTTCCAAAACGTCAGACCTGCGCGATCCCGGGATCGAACCCGCGATTCCTCAAATAGAAGACCGCACTAACATCATCGAATACCAATTAATACGTAGTCAATGCTAAAGACAAGCACTCAAAATATTTTAAAAGTATAATTTTCGAAACATCGCCCCAAATCCTGTTCACGAAAAAGTAAGATCGGGGCCAAGTTTGTTTTGTTTTATTACTTAGACCTTGGAGCAAGTGCGGAAAAAAGAAGAAAATAGCCCGAAATTATTTGTGTTTCAAAATTAAAAAGTTACGGCATTACATCGAGCACGAAATTCGGGAGGAAAAATTTGAAGCATTTATTAAAATTGAGAGGAATTATTCAAATAAAGGAGGGAGGTGGGGACGGGAGCCCGCGCCTCGCAAATAAAGCATAATTGATTCCGTGGAAGTTATAATAGCTGACAAATTGTTACATACTTTTGAAGAATCCTAAGTGTTTTGCTGGCTTCAAATTTACCTTTAAAATTACCTCTTCTATCAAGGTAAAAGTTAGCAGAATTGTACTCTCAACAAGAAAATTAGAGAAATTCCATCCATAGGGTTAATGTAATTTTCAAAATATTATTTGTCTGTTGGTTCAGTCTTGCCCGGGATAACGTTTTAACTTAATTTAAAAATCCTCTCGACTGAAGTGTGTGCGCAAACACAGTTGATTTCTCTTTTCCCTCACTCTCATAGTTTGATGGAACAGAAATTCTATATGACCGGAGAGAGATCTGACGTGATCCGGAGAGACTGGACTTATTTTTCCTTTTCAGCGTTTGATTTTTAAATTATTTTATGCTACGTGATATGTTATATTTTCAGGTCTCAATATCTCGCCCGCCCTGCCCCCAAGTGCGCAGCGAACTTCGGTTTCATCTTTTGTATATTTACTCCAAGTTAGTGGAAAGCCTGTTACAACTTTAACCATACTACTTACTACGCTCAAGTTTCCTATCCAACTTTCTTGCTGTTTTCTTATTCATACATGGAAAATATAGGAGAGACTTAGTAGGGATTCTGTTATATAATACTGCGTGCTCTACCTTCCTCAAACTTGCCTATAATATACTACTTTTCAAAAAAAGGAGATGGTTCCCAATTCGTCGGAATCTTATTCTTTTATGTATTTCACCGACTACTCAAAGACGCCTGGATCGATTTGGAAAATTCTTCTTTTGTTTGAAATGGTATACTTCCCAGGTGGTCCTAAAGTCATCAGGGCAGGATCTGATGCTGGGATGGGATGGGATATTTCATTTCATCTTAATTTCTTCTTTCATCATTTCATTCAATATTTTTTTTTCATTTCATTTCCAACTTACCTATCAAGTACGTGCAACAGTTTGTGCATTGTTTCTTGAATAGAATAGAATAGAATTTATTTGCCAGAGTGTGGTACAAATATTTGGTCTTAAAAGCATTTTGTCCTGACACATACAACTTATAAATTAATCCTTGATCGCACCCTTTGCGGATTTTTGTTCATTTATTTTCGAAATACCCGCAACAAAAAGCGCTAAATACTTCAGTTGTTTGCGGCGCGTGGCGAGCGGCGGATGGCGAAGCAAATGGACGCTAACTGGCACCAATTCTTTGTTCGTTCGAAATATTCCCAACGTACAAGCTTTGTTCCTGCCTATATTGTTCACTGGTGGGCCGCTTAGTTGGTTAGGTACAATCTTTTTTGTATAGTATTGATAGTGTTGCGTAGACGTGAAAGCTGGATATGATACCCAGTGATACTACGATTACAGTTTTACGATAAATTTTTTTCTCATTTTATTATATAAATGTTATGTACTAACAAGTATGCTTTTTTTTAGTAAAATAACTGGCCTTGTACTTACATGTCACATTGCCCAATTATCGATGCCTTAAAAAGATCTTTATTTAAAAAAATTATGAGGTATATTTATTCTGTATTGTAATTTTTAAGCTTTAGCTAACTATAAAAATGTTTGGACTTGCTATATTTTCGAGTTTTTTGGAATACAGCACTTAATGAACTACGCCGAAAAGCGACGGTCCATGTTTAGAAGCGCAATAATCGACGCTGTAATAAGCCATTTTTAGTAAGCCTTTAAGGGCCGACTACGCAATATCGCCTTGGTAAAAGTTCAAATAACACTACTATGCTGTGAAAAAATGTCATAATTATTCACAATAATCATCAAAACCGTAATTGAACGAGCGAAGCGAGTTCTCTGAGTCAACTAGGGCGCTTGCCTACTAGACAGAGAAGTGTGTCCGTCTAAATGTCTGTCAGAGCCCTATAACTTCTGAATTACTGAATATTAGAACGTGAAACTTGGTTGAAAATTCAGTTATATCCTGTACTTGAACAACAAATACTAAAATTAGATAAATGTTATAAAGAAACGAAATTATTTAATTTTAATGCGCCATCTATTAGCATTATAGTGAAGCTATTAGCTTCACAATAATGCGCTATATAGATGGCGCTGTGTCAGTAAAACAGTTTTATGTCAACTATTATTTTTTTTATTGCGTCTAATGTTAAAAGTTAATTATGTATTACAATATATAATTAAAACTTTTGGGAATTATGGGATATCGCGAGGTCTCAGTTCGGGGCGAACCACTAGTTTTATCAGTACAAGTATCAGAAAATAATTACATGACACTCACGCATTCATTGGTTATTTTAAGCCTACGTGTGGAGCGGAACTTTGTTAGAAACTTCCGTTCTGAGCATTATAGTTCGCCGAAAGGATTTTATTCCGAAAAACCCTGCAAAAAATTGCCGAATGAAAAAAGTTTTATCCCTTTGTGTGCACGCGAATGGCCGCTAACGTGCGCGGTATTCTTTGTTCGTTTGCAGTGTTTGCAAAATGTGCACGGGCAGAACTGCCAGGGTTTGATGTGAACAGTGAATCTATTGGCGTTACTGCAAACGGTAAGAGAGCGCCGTCACGTGATCTCTCCTATATTTTTTCGTAATAGAATAGAATAGAAATATTTTTTATTCAAATAAACTTTTACAAGGTGCTTTTGAATCGTCGATGAATCTACCACTGGTTCGGAATGCCCTTCCTTCCGAGAAGAGCCAGCAACAAACTCGGCAGTTACTCTTTTCAAAAAAAAATGCATACCTACATACAATCCAACACGTTAAGACGAGCAGACAGAAAATAGACCCATTCCCATTGGTGGCACCCGTTCACGAGCATGACGCATGATCCAGCCGTTGCTTCGCTCAACCATATTTGAGGGAACGTAACAACCCGCTCCTCTCTCTCCTCTCCTTCAACCGATAGATGTCCACCGCTGGACAAAGGTCTCTTGCATGGACTTTCACAGACTCAATCTTAAGTCCTCTCTATTCCGAGACTCCTCTAATATCGTCATTCTACGTGAGGGGTCTGCCAACACTGCGCTTTCCAGAACGCATTTGTCACTATAGCACCTTGGGACCCCACCGATCATTAGTTGTTTGAACTATATTTATATGCACTACTGTGCTACAAGTAGGTATGTATAAAGAATTTAATCTGATAAAGCATAATGCATGTGTAACCTGCCACTCCCAACCGCTCTAGAGTAATCCTGTTAGCTGGACTAATTATAATTTACTGAGAGTTTATTTTCCCTACCAGCCCTGAAATAATCGAAACGATGGCTCTCAATACGAACCTCGTAAGTGCCAAAATTAATACTAATGCCCGTTTTCTGCAACCATACCTAAATCATTCCCTAAGTAGGCGACTTTTTAAGTAGGTAGCCCCTAAATAAGGTCCCTTATATTCCACATTCCATACCATTTCCACAGAATTGACGGAAAGCGACAGCTAACTTACCTTTGGTAGCCCGTAAAAGTTAGAAAACTTTGGTAAAAATCTGCATCAGTCTATTTAATCAAGAGTTAAGTCACCAATTGACGTATTACGAGTACCTACTTTGAAAGAACCTTAGTACCTTTGCGTATAATAGAAGAATATAAGATTAAATGATCGTTGACAATTTAAGCAGCAGGCTGTTCGATTTTATTATTTTTCTAATTTACGTATATAGAAAGCCCGCTGACGATGCATTGAAAGATAGATCTTTTCAAAGATAGATCTTTTCAATGCATCGTCACCAGGCTAACTTAAAAGGAGTACAGTAGTTTTAGTTGTTGATTTCCTTCATTTTTAAAGCAAGTGATATTAAAACGCACAAAACTCGGAAAAGTCTGAGATGCATACCTGGATTCAAACCTCAATCCCTGATAAAGGCTGAAGTCACTAGGCTATCACCGCTTATTGAGTTGCGTCACTTACTAGGTTTTATTTTTGTGCAGCGTAAAACATCTACGTGTTTATTTGTCAGCAACCGCAAATTAAGCCCCCAATTACGGGCAGATAATTGATGAAATAGTGCTTTTAATTGTTGAGCGCAGAACGACCTACTCATTACAGGATTGGAAACTAACTTTCAGAACAGAAGTTAACGAAAGTTGGTTTTATGAAAAAATATTGACCAACTTCAAAAGCGGCCTAAGCCACCTGGATAACTTACTCGTAAGTTAAATTTAGAATTACTCGTAAGTTTTCCGAAAGTTCACGGTTCGATCCCAGTCAAGTATTTCTGACTTTTCAGATAAAGTACCTGACACCTGGTGCACTTCCACCATCCGCTGTTCCTACCAAGCTGTGGCAACAACTCCCTTCGATGGTGTTCCCGTTTAATTAGTTCATAAGGTAATTCAATTAAATCCAACAAATTCTTGAAAAGCCGGCAACGCATCGGTGATGCCTCTGGTGCTACATGTGTTCATGGGCGGCGGTAATCGCTTACCTTTTTTTTTTTTTCGATGACTAGTTAGTCCCAAGTCAACCCAAACCTCTAATCTGTTTCAACACGCCAGCGTGCCGGAACGCTAAATCATTTGGCAGCATTAAGTCACTAACAACGGCAAAGCCTCCCACCAGACAAATCATTTGAGAGGAGATAGGTTCCCAGTGGTGGGCCGACGATGGACTGAGATGAATGAAATGATTGAATAAGTAACTAACTACTGCTGTATCGATTTCTTCTTCCGATACAATGGAATATGATGCTTACAAACTGAGTCAAAAAAATAGAACAATTCTTAATTCATTTTAATGGTCAGATCACGATTGCCCAAAAAACTTACTTATATGTCGAAAATTTAAATTATTTTCACGAAAAGGCATTATTATTTTCACCTACTGGCTTTTAAAACACTTTCCCAGTAGCTGTATAATACCTCCTATGGTTTCCGATTTCCCCATAAATTGTTCCTTTTAAAAAACACACTGTTTATCAAATAGGCATTGTAAAACCGAACTGCGCGTAAAAGCTCAGGTAAAGTAACACATTAATCATATGAAAGAGGCCGTCGGCTGAAAGCTGAGACTCATTTTATACTGTAAAGGCCTATTTAAGATTTTATAGGCGCTGCCATAAGGCCGCTTCACACTGACCCCATAACGCCAACAAACGATGGGTGCTAAATAAAAAGGCCATTTGAGCATTTTATGGCCCTAAGTTGAAAGCTCGGAAGGAAGGGGACATTGGCCATTCGTCTTGAAGCAGACCGCTAGGAAGCCTCCTACTGGCCGAGGTTTACCTACTCTTGATGTACGTAGTTCGTGCTAGATGTGGCCGAAGAAATAGTAATATAAACTAGCTGATGCTCACGACTTCGTCCGCGTAGATTTAGGTTCCTAATCCCGCGGGAACTCTTTGATTTGCCTGGATAAAAGTAGCCTATGTCACTCTCCAGGTTCCCAGCTATAGACATGCAAAAAATTACGTCGATACACACGTACGGGCTGAAGTTTTAAGCTATTGAATAGCTTCTATCGCGGGCCAGCGTGGAGACCGAATCCAAAAATTCCGTAACGAAAATAACCTGACACGAGACTCCTCTACGGTGAGCCGCTAGATGGCGTTGAAAAAAAATGCTATGCAATAGCTTTACCGCGGCAGTCCCCGAGTGTCACATGTCTTTTTTTTAATTTATTTTGGCAAAAACAGTCATTACATAGAAACTGCTTACTTAACTTAATCACAAACTTATTAATAGATAAAACATTGCCGAAAAAGTGTATAATTCATAAAAATTATAAGAGCACTGAGCAGAACAGTAACTAGATAGTAAAGTGTACAAGCAGTAGTTGTTAAAGAAAAATTACAAACAACAAAAGAAAACATAACGTACCTTATAGTAAAGGTTAGTTTCGGTAAAGTTATTACTAAGAAAGTAAGATTTCACACAACAATATTATAAAATCTTCTGGTCTTTTCCGGTATTCGCTGTACATCCGTGCATCCACCGCCTCTTGTCGCGTTTGTATAGAAGTGGCAACGAACAAGGGAACAAGTTGAATACTTGTAGGGAAAGATTAATGTTGTTAACGAAAAACGTTCTCCCTCGATGCGAGCCGCGACTGAATTGAGTTCGTCGACATGTTTATACGCTGACACGAGTGACATAAGGCGAGGGGTTAGAAAAGACAAGTTTATTTTTGTATGTATGTAAGTACTTCTTTTCATGTGCTGTATAGTAATCACTTTTTATTGAGAGGCTTGTTGCGTTTGAAATGATGGGGTCTGCCTACGAAACTAGTGCTACGTAACTAGTTTTGTATCAAACAGTATTTTGTCTTGCTACGAAACCAGTTACGCACAGTTGACATGTGTTGGATTATATGTATTGCATTTTTGAAGCTTCACTGTGGAAGCACTGTATACATAGCTTAGTTTGGTTACTTATTATAAAACTATTTTATTTTTTGAAAAGAGCAACTGCTGAGTTTCTTGCCGGTTCTTCTCAGCAGAATCTGCATTCCGAACCGGTGGTAGATTTATGACGTGTCATAAGAGCTACAAGGTAGCCTACATGAAATAAATAAATTTTGAATTTGAATTTGAATAGGTACGAACATTTTGTTCTTTGTACGATACCAATCGACTCGTGCTGCGTAAGCATCTATTGTACAAAGAATATTTTTCTCCTACGTAACCAATCAGAACTATTTTCACATCTAAATTAAGTATTTTATTTATAAAAAACAAATTAAAACTTAATCATATTTTATTTACTGTCCCATTTTTCCTCGACTGGTCATGCTAAGACACGCTAAGAGCTAGACCAACGAGGCAGGTAGGTACCTATAGCGTAAAAGGCAAATCCAACAAAATTATCATAATTTTCCTTACAAAGTACCGCTATCCCCAAACAGCGCACGTGAATACTTTGTACGTACACAGCATCACTGTAATGTGTGCTAGTGGCTCGACTCTAAGACACACATCTGTCTGTGTCCGACACAATCCTGTGACGAATGTTTAACAGTAACGTTGATGCCGTGCCTAGATCTCAGATTCTTAGGTCTAAATGGTTAGACTACGTTTTATGTTGCAAAACGTCCCGTGGAGTTAGTATAAGATTTAAAACGATTGATCGTATTCTATTCTATGACATTAGCATCAAATTAAAATGAACCTTAAAAGTATTTTGGACAAATTTGATTTGAGTATCTGTATATCTGCGCATTTGTGTGTTCCGACTTAAGCGACTTTCGAAAAAGGAGGAGAAGGAGGTTTTTCTACCTCTGTATATCGATATCTCCGTGATTTCCTAACCGATTTGCGTGAATCTTTTTTTAATCAATACAAAAACTTTGCGAAATGGTCCCATAAAAACTTTAGGTTCCAACTCTTCGATCCTGATGCTGTAGAGGTACTGCTCCCCTAAACTGTGGGGATTTAGAAACTGTTGATTATTTATGAATAGTTATTGTAGGGACCAAATAAAAACTACATCATTAAATTCCAGGACCCAACTCCTCAATCCTGATGCTGAAGTGGTTCTGCCAACCTAAACTGTGGTGATTTAGGAACGAGGACGAAGTCGCGGTTGTCCGCTAGGTATATAAAATCAGTAAAATAAAAACAAAATCATTTTCCATCCGTTCCGTCGTTTAAGGGTAGAGATGGGACAAAAGAAAGCGCAAAAAGTAATATTTTACAAAAATATTTGTCCAACGAGCAAAACTCCAATAGCTTTGTTCCGAATAAAGAGAAAATAAGGGCTCCAACGCACTACGAGAACATCGGTGTTGGGTGATTATAATTAGGAAACAAAATCCCAGTAGGGCTAAGATGCGCGCCACAAGAAAATTTTGTCTATACTCGTGATAGAGATTAAGAGTAAACGTGTAGATAAAATTTTCTCGTGGCGCACATCTTAGCCACGCCAATCTAAATCTATGTGCGTTTTCAGAAATTAAACATCACTTGCTTTAACTATGAAAAAAACATCGTGAGTAAACCTACATAGGTATATTTTTTTGCCATGTCATCTTCATAATAAAATTATATCAATTTTTTTCATAATTATACGTTTTAACTGGCATATTTATACAATAATATAAAATATGATTTTTGCGCGCCAAGCTTGGCAGGATATATGGAAATTTTAATCCTATCACCTATGTACCAAATATGTTACATGTACCATATCCCAGCAAAAAACAAATGGTTACGATTACGAAACCTGTGTCCAGCAGTGGCCGGCGATGGATTGAGATGAATGAAATGTAAACGTAACCCTGCTAGTCCAGCCAGCGCGTTGACACAGAGATTTTAGGTACTTTTATTCGCTAGTATAAATGGCGTATGCAGGAAGCCTAAGACAAATAAGAGAAACAGTCCTTTGTTCTCCTCCGGTAATCTTGTAAGGAAGTGCCGCAAATTTCTCTATCACGAAACAATCGGGACAATAAAGTGTATTTGTTATTGCCGGACCCTCCACCAAGGGTTGGGGGGGTGGCAGGTGGCGGGTCAGGTGTAGGATAAAAATCCTATCCTACTCGTACTAATATTAAAAATGTGAGTTCCCACGGTTCCCACCAATAACATGGTGATTCTACTTTAACAGATATACTTCAACCCGTTAACAGAAATTTATTAATTGAAACTGAAAGAGACTCTACATCACGAAATTGGCTTTACCCAGCGTTTACCGTCCTTCCATTTCTAGTTTCAATTTACTTATTCAAAATATTTCCCTTGCTCAAATTACAAAATGTTGATACTTCTTTATAAAAATTCTGTATTTGATTGAGGTTTAGTTGGTCTAATGACTAGCTTTTTCTGCTGCTGATCATGAAGTTTTCAGATCGATTTTTTTTTTTATTTGATGACAAGATAGTCGCGATCTCCCCTGACGGTAAATGACGATACAGTCCTAAAGGGTAGCGGGCTAACTTGGAAGGGGTATAGTATACATTCAACCCATACCCCTAATCCCATACAAAATTGACGATCAGCTGATTGATTTACTGTGGGAAGTAAATTTTTTTTTTTCATACCTATGTTCCTTGGGGAAAGTTGTTCAGTTTCATGAGCACATTCACCTCGTTCAGGGTTACACTTTTGTTACACGTTGTAAATTCTCAGCATAAGAGGCTAGTTATCCGTCCGCCATATCGGGGTATTTGCGGACAGCAGCCGGGCCCATGTTTCGGCTCCGTCGACTCGGAAAGGTTATCGATGCCTGCGCCGCCGCTCGTTCCGGCTCCAGCAATTAATTCTGCCAGCCCTGGGCCCGATGCTTGCTTGTGCGAACTGCCCACTGGAGCGATTTCAGTGTAAGCTTTAATTGTTACCCAAACATAGATACTCGTCTTCCTTGCACACCAATTATTTTACTGTTACCTACTGCCTGTATCTTTGCTACTACCTAATGCCCGCGACCCTCACTCACGTTTGTTCGCGTGGTTTCCAATTCCCTCGGGTACTCTCTTATTTTCCGGGATAAAAAGTAGTGCATGTATTATTCCAGAGTTTAATCTATCTCTGTGCCTTTCAGCCAAATCGGTTCAGTCGTTGCGGCTTGATTGGGTAACAAATAAACATCCACCCATCCATACACCCAAACACTCACCTTTATATTATTAGTAGGATTAGTAGGATTATTATAAAGTGTGATTGTTTATCCTTCAATCACGCAGCAACACTCAAGAGTCACAATTAAGTTAGCCTTCACGCAATAATTTTGAATTTGAATTTACAGTAGGTACCTAATAAGCATCTAATGACAAAAATAAACATTTTAGTGTAAGTAAAAATAACCTAACTGACACTTAAAAATAGTCCTGTATGTAGCGGAAAATATAACTCAGTCTTATTGATGTATTGGATCCTTGAAGGATAGACCTTTGTGATTTTTCTATGATATCGCCTTTATTCCGTGAGTATACAAACACCAGAACAAAGAAGTAATCAGATCTATTGCACGCATTAACCCGCGAGAGGTTGAATAAGTAATGTACATTAGAGGTCAAGCGATACGTAACGAAGACAAACTGCCCTCTCAGCTCGTTACTGAACCACACTACAATCAGGAAAACCTTACAAGGTAGGTAATACAGGTGCACAAGCCAAGAATTCAGCCTCCTTTCCGGGGAGTCCGGAATTCGATTCGTATTTAACTAACCCATTTGGTTATCAACATCGACGTTGCTATTTTGGAATAAAACTTCTGGAAATAGTTTAGAACGGCTGCCTCCAGAAGACAGGCTGTATCTAGTAGCAACCTGTGTTATTCTTAATTCTATCAACTATAGATTAATTTTATCAGCTTTTACCTGTCAAAAAGGAACACATAAACAGACACGTTTTTGGTTGGATTAGTGCGAGATGTAGATGTTAAACATCACAAAAACCACTTACCCGAAACGCGTTACAACATTTTTATTAAACGCAGATCATATCCCCGAGTATCGTAGGAAATTTTCATTAAGTATAAAAATGGGAAACTTTTTTACGCGCGCCATCGCTTAGCATTTTGAGTTTTTCCGGAGTTTTCGCCATAAATCGTCCGTTAAGAACTCCGCTTATTTATTTTTTACCTCGGTCGGGGAACTTTGTGCTATAAAATTGCGGGAAATATTACGATGTGTTGTAAACCGCTATTAAACTTTTCTACGACTCTTAAGGTACTCCCAAAGTCCTGGCGGACACTGGGCTTGCTTCCGTGGGTTCTATTATTAACTTCCTAACTTATTTTATAACGCCACGCAGACCATAGTCGTAACACTCATAACTGTAATATTTTAAGATAGATATAAGTTTAATTTCTGTTTCGAGTTTTTTTTTAAACTAAACCAAAATTCTAAAATGTGTACGTATATTTTTTACTCTTTTACAAGGTAAGATAGGCAAGAAAGTTGTGAAGGAAAACATCAATATGCATACCGGAGAATTCTTCCCCCCCATACAAAAAATATGATGTTTTCGGCGTTTTTGCACGACCTTAAAACAATAAAATTGCTGTTTCGATGCTACGGAACCATTCGTGTGGGAGTCCAACTCCAACTTGGCCGGTATTTATTTAACGTCAATATGTAATCACAAATATTTAATACCCTTAAAACCCCAAACTCGTTATATTAGCAGCCTTTGTTAAAACGTAAACACGACAATCCGGACAATCTAACCTTTTCCGGCAACCTTCAAACATCATCCATCAATTCCGTTCTCATTTCGTTACGGAAATTAAAAAAAATACCTATCGGTTCCAGTGGCACGTCTTTAAATCGTTAAGTTTGCGTGTGTGTGTGTGTGTGTGTATGTGTGTGTGTGTGTGTGTGTGTGTGTGTGTGTGTGTGTGTGTGTGTGTGTGTGTGTGTGTGTGTGTGTTGTTTGGCTGAAATGGAATACAGATAGCTCATACCCAGGATTACCATATACATTATACAGGCTACATTTTATCCCGGAAAATTAAAGAGGTCCCGCGGGAAATAAAAACGCGGACGAAGTGGCGATGCCCAATCGTTTTATTCTTTGTGGAGTAACAAACATCCATCCATCCATCCCTATCCTCACAAACTTTCGCATTTATAATATTAGCAGAATAGGATTTATTTACCTTAGATACCTAAGTAGGTACCTATCAGCACTATCAGATAAGAAAGCAGTCGGTAACTTGTCGTTGATATAAAAAACGAGTCATATTGAAAGGCTGTATATTCGCGGAACGCGTTCAGGAATTGATTACACGGCGGCTTATCGGCTTTTACAACTTTTCGCGACAGCCGCCGTAAAATCGGCGCGGGTTTAACGCGGGGAAGGCACGTAAACACAAACGTATTTAACAGATTGGGTAGCGGCGGGTTCGAGCCTCGTAACAAACGTAACCGACTGCGCTGTTACTTTTTACGCCGACATTTTGCCTACGACTTCGACCGCAGGAATTTAGCTTTTTTTATTACTTAGGTAACCTGCGGGATCAAATGAGGCGATCTTTAGAACAGGAGTTGCCGATACAGCTCGTGTATTCGCGAAGCGGTTGTAAAAGGGGCACATAGCTCGTAAAGCGTTGGCGTCCCAACGTGCAAGGTGCAAAAGAAAGGGTGCTTAATAAAGCCTGCTATAAAATAAATGACTTTCTTAATGAATAACTCGGCGCTGTCTCTCTACTAACCCAATATTTGCTGTGCCCCAACAGGGTTCCAATGAAAAAAAAAGATCTCTAAGAAGTTATAAGAATCATTGTAAATACGTACTGGAATGCAATTAATAAATGAATGAATATGAATCACAGCGCTTTTAGACACCAATAGAAATAACGAGGTGTTCCATAGGAGAACGAGTTACCTATGTCAGCACTAGCGTTGCCAGACGTCCCGTATTTCCCGGGACATCCCGTATTTTAGGCATAATTTAAAATGTCCCGGCGGGACAGGCTATGTCCCGTATTTGAACTGTACTTCGTTTTTCATTCATGAAATCAATCCAGGTATTCACACAGGCAACATTCTTAAAAATCCAGGTATTCACACAGGCAACATTCTTAAATAACCGGTCAAGTGCGAGTCATACTCGCGCACTGAGGGTTCCGAAACACTTGACCATTGTATTAATTAGGTACCTACTAGATGACAACTTAAGTGCGCAGTGTTATTGCAGTTCCTATAGACGCCTTCCGGTCTCATCATCAGACCCTGCATATCATCTAGAACTAGAGTACTGTCAAGATGAATCAAACAAGCCCAAACTCAATGGGGTTGTGTAGTTTTCTCACAGTTCCCACTATCCATCTTTCATCCCATTATTTGTTTCTTTGAGTTACTTCCATAAGACAATGTATAACCTGTAAAACTAAGTCTAAGCTGTCTTTAAAGCATTCGAGATAGTCAATCAAAAGGTTCTCTATGTTTGATTGAATTTTCTTTGTGACCCTTTTCATGTCTAAACAAGCAAGTAATAGTATTGTATGTTCTAATAAATGTGGGAATAGCTCAAAGTAAAAACACTAAATATATATTAACTTCTTTTATTTAAACTACTTTTAGCACTCCTTAGCATGTCTTAACTCCATAATTATGCCATCTTGCCAATCTTTTTTATCTCCATATCTTCCCACTCTCTCTATCGCATACATCCATCCCTGTCATACACTTACATTCCGTTTCCCACATTCTGTCATCCTGCACAGACATACCTTCTCCGTTTATACATCTTTACCATATTCATACTTCCTCGCATACCTTCTCAACACTAATACACCTAAGTTAAACAATACAGTTTTCATACATACTTAATACATCTTAAGTTAACCAATACAGAATGACATCTTATAACGAATCTAAACACTAGTAAGTATACATGGTCACAAATTATTATAATATTTCTTTTACAAAATAAAATAAAATTTGACTGATCTTGAATTTAAATAATGATAAAGTAATTGTATTTGAAAAAATGTTATTAAATAATGAACAATGTTGATCATCAAACTTCTTTTTATTTAAATAAAATTACTTGAGTTATGATTCAATAATAACCGGTAAAACACCGGTTTTTCTCTGGTGTTTCACCGCTATAGTATAGAATGAGACCTTTATTATATAAATCTTTGATTAACATACTTTATGCAAGTAAATAAAACTAGTTGTTTTACTAGCTACCTACCTAGGGTTGCCAGGTCTTCAAACCGAAAAGTCGGACAGGCCAGCCAGTTTAGCCGGACATTTGGGTACAAAGGCCGGACACCCTTATTTTTTAGACCTAGCACAAAATGGCAATTTTTTTAAAAACTCGTTTGCTACGCTTGCGCAGCTTTAAGCGTGACGGGAATTCGTTATTCAGCTGATAAGCAGCCTTCGTGTGCTACTTGGGTTGTTTCCGCTCCGCTCGCCTCAAAGATGTAAAAAAAATGGTTAAACTTAAAAAGCTTAGCTAAAGTCGGTTAGGCCGGACACCGTCTAATTTCGCCGGACACTCAACCAAAAAGCCTGACTGTGTCCGGCTTTATCCGGACGCCTGGCAACGCTATACCTACCCATGAAAGGTTTTTTTCTTTGATTGTATACTCTCGTTTTTTTGGTTGATTTCATTCGGCAATTTCGTTCCTACCTACCTCTTAAAATATAAAGCGCCTAAATAATCCCATTTCACTTGTTTACTCCCTTAATTTGGGGAGAAACCCCCATAAGTTGCGATCCCTGGCAGCACTACAAAAATCCGATACCAACATTAACATACTATACACATAGCCGTCTCATAGAGATGTCTCAACACTACATCTACGTTGCTTATTTTTTAGCAATTTCATTTGGTCTAGAACAAACTCTGCAGCAAAATTACCATTTTCAAGATTAACTGCTTATTTCAAGTACTCAATAGACCTATCAAGACAATAGTCAAATGACTTTGTTGGTTCACAACTATTGTTATAATAACAAGATAGTATATTTTCAAGCTGTGACCATCTGCTAAGCTTAAGTTCACTAGGTAATATCCAGCTCAAATCTTTATGATGCATTAAATGTCCTTTTACATATACCTGAATGCTTAGATTTTCATCCACCAACACACTATTAACACACTATTACATTGCTGTCACCATTATCACTTTCAATATCAAGATTTAACAAATAGAAAAATAGCCTCTTATTAGGTATCACTTGATACAACCATTTAGTCTCTTAAATTTTCTTGGAATTTATACACTATTTATTATGTCACTCTAAAAATCTATCAATTGCTGTTCTGTCCATCACGTCCAATGATTATTTCTTCTTGAAAAATGGTTGCTACGCTTGAGAGATATGAGCATCTTTCGGGAAAGAAAATGTACTTTTAGCTCCTTCAATGCTGATAACACTGTCGTAATTTGATTTGCATTCGGGCACACAGCATTTTCTTGGCATCTAAAACAGTTAAAATAACTTTTATTATCATAAACAAAATGAAATATAAGTATTTGTTTTGTAGGTTATGTTTTCAAACCTAGATACTTATTACTTACTTATTTAAATTATGAGTCTGGCACTTAATTGTAAGTTACTATGTACCTTGTTACTAAAATATCTTCATTTGTTGCACCAAAATATATTGACAGTATTAGCCAATTAGTAATAAACATAGCTTTTTTTACCTTTGCAATTTTGTTTGCACTTCGCAGTCGATATACATATAGGTAGGTACGAAACATGGATTTATCTCGTCGTAACTGATGTATTTTTAGGTTTCTATGCACCTTGACTGAAACCGTACATTAAATTTATTGTAACTTTTATTAAATAATTATGATTTGTATACAAAACAAAATAACACGACGCAGTCGGACCGTACGCACTATCTTGCGAGGTTGCCAGACTTCTACAGTCTTGAGTCTATATATACATCCTTCTCTATGCTTCTACTTCATGGCTCTCTAGATAGAGACGGCTCTACACGTCAATGGATAGGTACCAAATAGAAACACAATGCCTTGTCCTGCTCTTACATACATATTTTGACATAATGTCTTCTCACTTTAGACGTTTTAGCTTTATGAGCTAGCCACATTAGACGGTTATCGTTGGGCACTATTAACACGGCAGCTTCCCCCAATATTTAATGCGAAAAATTGAGCGGCTACACTTGAAAGGTCAACGTCAATGCCCGATAATGACGATAAAATGTCTTGATTCAAGATGGACGCTGACGCTGCTGCATTCACATTGCGTTATCGCCAATGAATTAATACAGGATTAATAAATACATCATTAAAAAATTAATACAGAATTATTGCGTTATCGCCAATTAAATTTGCGTTGACGTTGACGAAGTGTGAGCACTCAGTTTGTCGCGTTTAATATCGGCGGAAATAACCGCGATAATAGTTGAAATGATCGACATTGACGTTTACCATAGTGTGGCCGCACCATTATAATCTGTCTACGTGACGCGTCACTAAAGAAGCGTTGAAATAGTTGTAATTCACAGTAAGATATCGGTTTTTTTTTGTTTTTTTGGCTGTTTTAGATACTATTATAAGGTTTAGAGGCATCAAAATCTCCGTAATTTGTAAGATTTTAAGGCTGGTGTTTGTAAAATATAACGGGACTTACTATGAAACTAAGAATTCGGTATGGAAAAAAACGATTTTTGAAGATGTGCCTTAATTTGTTTTAATAATGAGAAAGCCGTGGTTTTCAAGCTGTAACTTTTTACTGAGTTAAGCTATAAGCTTGATATTCTTAAAACACTACGAGACCATTGAACTTTATATTCAGTATAAATTTCGACTTCGGATCATAAGCCGTTTTCGAGAAAAATGGTGGTGACACACTGACAGACAGACGGACAACGAAGTGATCCTATAAGGGTTCCGAAGTTTTTTTCGGAACCCTAAAAAGCGAGTTGATGACCGTTTATAATTACGATTATAATTGTATTGATTTTTGCAGATATGTTAAAATTAATAAAAATATGTTTAAACTGACTCGGTCGTCGGAAAAATATAAAAAAAGACACAAATAATTTTGTTTTTTATTTGTCCCGGGTAAAAAACTGAAATCCCGTATTTTTTACCCATTTAACTATTTGTCCCTTATAGGCTGAAAAAAAATCTGGCAACCCTAGTCAGCACATACCTCTATGGATACATGATGCGAAGTCGGCATATTATTGTTGTACCATTAACATTCGTGTAAAGTCATAGTCATTGTTCTAGCTTTAACCCGCGGCTTCGCTCACGTTAGGTTCGATTTTTTAACCCCCTATTTAACCCTCTTGGGGTTGAAATTTTCCAAAATCCTTTCTTAGCGGATGTCTACGTCCTAACAGCTACCTGTATGCCAAATTTCAGCTCGATCGGTCCTGTGGTTAGAGCTGTGCGTTGATAGATCAGTCAGTCAGTCAGTCAATCAGTCAGTCAGTCAGTCACCTTTGCCTTTTTTATATTTAGATAATTTGAGTGAAATACATATGTCTTAACAGAACGTCTTTTATTTCGGAGTACTCCACTTGGGCTTGAGGTAGGTACATCACAGGTGCCACAACAGCTCGTAGAAAGTTGGCAGCAAACTTGGCAAGGTGCTCAAATGTATGGTGACCTCAGTACGGAAAACACAGCGTTGGAATAATTGGGATAAAATTATACAAGTACCTACCACGGTAATTGCTGTTGCATGGACCGTGGTCCTTGGTAAATGACGTTCCTCCAAAAAGACCAAGAAGGCGGCTAGGTAAATTCTACCCATGACAGCTTCAACTTGACGTCTCGCAACACCGCAGTCTCCATAGATAATACACTATATACCAGAGAGCAGTCTCGTCGTGACCAAGGTCCATGCAACTGGATCAAAATATCAACAATTCCAACTAAAACAATTACCGTGGTACGTACTCGTATAATTTATCACAATTATGCCATTAAACCACGAATCAAGTCTAAAATCTACAATTCTACAGCGTTGGAAGACCCCAAACATTTTTGTCTCTGCAAAAAACAAGTTGAAATAAATTTTACTATCTAAAATATATTTTGACTGCATCTTCATTTATTCAATGCTAATTAATGCTTAGCAAGGTCTTAAGAACTTATCAGCGATCCATTATATTTTTTTTTCGAAAGATAAAGACACTTAATTTATAAACTAGCATATTAACTGCACAAGGTTAATAGTTTATCGGGGTTCAATAAACAAGAAACGCTTGTAAGACCGAATCAGTTAGTCCCTGATGACTAAATGATCACAATAGTCTTCGAAAAAAGTTGTAAAACATAATTATCTACCAGTATGATTTATATGCTGATCATACTGATCGTCGCGTGTGCGTTGGGCTGGGTGTACCAGCGCTGGTCGAGGGTCAGCAGCTACTGGGCAGAGCTTGGTGTTCCCCACTTGCCGCCGAACCCAATCGTGGGCAGCTTGACCTTCCTGCAGCGAGAGAATGTGGTAACGATGATTTTTTTTTAAAGAATATTAGCCAAGCTGAAGTTGACTAATATCCTCCTATCCCCTCCAAATAAGCGGAAAGCTTGTGCTAGGAGTGGGTACAACAATAGTGCAACGGGTGGGGTTTGAACCTGCGACCTTTCAGTTTTCAGTCCGCACCTTTAACCGTCGGGCTATTGAGGCTTATGGCTGAGGATTTTATTAGTGGATTTTTGTGATCTTGGCCACTGCTGGGCACAGGTCTCTTTTTAGTATTATAAGAAGGCCATAGTCCAACACTATGGAGATCTCTCAGCCATGAAGGTTTCCTATGTTTTTCTTAAGTATGTTCCCCGAATACTCGAAGAGGCCTGGACCGATTTGGAAAATTCTTTTTTGTTTGAAAAAAAGTATCCCATTGTCATCAATTCAGGATCTGATGATGGGATCCTGGACAATCGAGGGAACTCTTCAAATGTTATAGGCACAATTGATATACTTTGTAGTGGCGTTTTGTAAAAAGAATTTTTACGTTTATATTATTTAAAAAATATTTCAGGGAGTTTGGGTGCGCCGAATGTATGAAAGTGTCAAGTCACCCTACACAGGCATTTGGTTGTTCTGGAGACCGGCTCTCATCATCAACTCACCAGACATCGCTCGCCGCGTGCTGGTGAAGGACTCCGCCAACTTCAGAAATAGATTTATAACCGGTAGCGACGCTGATCCGGCTGGAAAGCTGAATTTATTTACTGTAAACGTAAGTATTTTTTAAGTACTAAAAAAATTCGACCATTTACCCAGGACTTGGCAAGCGCACGCATTCCCCTGTGCCGAAGGACATGTACGAACGTACGTATCAGCTTGTAAGTGTGACAGCTTTTGAGTTAGTGTGCGTTCATAGAGACATTAAGTTTTTTACAAGAGTGTGCGGAAGTGAGTAAATGTGTGCTGTACGTAGGCTATACATGATTACCTCACCTCCCGCAGAAAGTGGCAGAATATATTCAGTACTAAATCTGCGTAACTAATTTTTTAAGGATTACAAAAATTAATTTGCACCAGCAAATTAAGCTAGGCTAAGTAAGCTTTGTTGATTTTGTTAAGGACCCTGACTGGAGCAACATTCGTCGTCGTTTGACCAGCATCTATACCGCAGCCAAGCTCAGAAATTTACAAGACTTCATGAGTAGCAAATCTCAGGAGCTGGTTCAAAGACTTAAGAGAGAACGTAAGACCCGAATAGATATAAAGGTAAAGAATTTTACTATGAAGAGAGTAAAATAAATTAGTTATACCTATTTAGGTTACGTACATTTTCCTTCCAGTATCATTCATATATTCAATAATCTTCAAGGGCTTTTGACCGGCTTAGGAGATTGTAAGGTTAAAAAATACTGTTGTTGAGTTGTCACAATAAACTTCCTTTTAATTTCTGTCATGAAATCCGCCACGATTTTCTTCCTAAAGTGCAACCGCTGAATTTTTTGCTGGTTATTCTCGGTTATTCCGAATCAGTGGTAGAGTCACTTGACGAATCAAAAGCACTTTATAAAAGTTTATTTGAATAAAAAAGGCTTTTCTATTCTATTAATTTAACTACTACTTTTTACAGAAGTTGTTCTCAGACTACACAACTGATGTTGTCGGCACATCGGCTTTTGGTATAGAATGTAACGCCACCCTAACAGGAAAAGGCCATCTACGATCGATCACTCAAGAGTTCATGGAGTACAATTTTATACGCGCCACAGCATGGTGTAGTGTGTTCTTCTTGCCTGAACTAGTCAACATTTTTCGGTAAGTTCGTATTGATTGATTTAATATTAATATTCAATTCGATGCCTTAACATGGGTAGCCTAAGTATGTCATGCTCTCTTTAAACATTTCTGTGGTGGTGTCGTGTGGTGCGGGTTGTTACATTCCCTCAAATATGGTTGAGCGAAACAACGGCTGGATCATGCGTCATGCTCGTAAACGGGTGCCACCAACGGGACCAATGGGTCTAGTTTGTCTGCCCGTCTTAACATGTATTGGATTGTATGTACCTAAGTATGCATTTTTGAAACTTCATTGCGGAAACACTGTATACATGGCATAGTTTTGTTAACTATTGTAAATTTTTTTTTTTTTTTTGAAAAGAACAACTGCTGAGTTTCTTGCTGGCTTTTCTCAGCAGAATCTGCATTCCGAATCGGTGGTAAATTTATGACGTGTCATAAGAGCTACAAGTTGGCCTACAGAAAATAAACAAATTTTGATTTTGTTTTTTTAATTAGTTTATTAATAAGAAAGATCCTAATTGCTAGTGCAAAATAAAATTGTTTGATTGCAGGTTTAAATATTTTCCAAAATCAGCAATCGATTACTTAAGACGGGTGTTCAGAGCTGCCGCAGCACAGCGCGAAGCGAATCGGAGCACAGTTGGAGAGCCCAATGATCTTCTGGATGCCTTGTTGAAAATTAGGAAGGAGAGTGAAGACAGTAAAGAGGGTATGGCTCGGTTTAATTCATTCTATAGTTGGATAAATATTTAAGTGATAAAGGACTCCTGGTCCATTTCTTATATAATATTTTTTCAAACAGGTTATTCAGAAGACTACTTAATTGCTCAGGCAGCAATTTTCTTGTCCTGTGGATTTGAAACTACTAGCTCTTTGTTGGTTTTTCTGATATATGAATTGGCCTACAATCCTGAAATACAGGTAATGAAGATCACATTACCTGCAAGCATCTCAAGCTTCTATTTGAGCTAGAAATAGAAGCTTGAGATGCTGAGAGCTTGAAATATCGTCACACAGTCCATCGCTGGCCGACTCCACTCCATTAATCCACTGCACTGGCCAAATGCGGGATTGACAGACTTCAAACAATTTTGAAAATTTTATGGAGAACTTTTGCATGTTTCCGCACGAAAACACCTTCATCATTAAATTACTTAAAACGCATATAACTCCATAAATAGAACATCATATACTCGTACAATAGCTTTCTTCTTTTTGTTCCACTTACCTATGTTTTGAAGGGATAGTACCATATACCTACATTAATATTTTATCACATTTTGTTAACGAATTCGCATAATTCGTTCGTTTTGATATATTATAGTACTTTGACCTCTTTTTTGATTACTCTGTGATTAATTTTGTTGTAAGTTTATACTGTTTATCTTTCGTCTTTCACTTTCAAATTTTACACATACATACATTTTTAGGAACGACTGTATGAATGCCTTATTGAAGCCAAGAAACAAAACGGTAGCGATAATTTTACATCAGAACAACTTGCGAATATGACTTATCTCAACTGCGTTATCAAAGGTATTAAAAATATTATTTATTTTGAGTACGGGTTCAGAGTAGACAGAAATATTTATTCAAATAAAATGATCTTCTGAAAATGTATTAAGTATATTTTATTATCTTACTACAACGCTAAAAGGAAGTGTAATGATTTTAGCATTTTATGTAAAATTAAACTATACCTACTGAACTACTAAGCTGATAGTTTCAGTCAATTCGTTAATATGGCCCCAGTGTAA
Source organism: Hipparchia semele (assembly GCA_933228805.2). Lineage (NCBI taxonomy): Eukaryota > Metazoa > Arthropoda > Insecta > Lepidoptera > Nymphalidae > Hipparchia > Hipparchia semele. Next base: position 12,860,489 of record OW121727.1, on the reverse strand, counting down.
CTCTAGTCTCTAAATCTACATTCTGTTAATACTATAACAAAATCAATATAGATGTAATATCCAATTTTTCGGGTCGTAACCCGTCTACAAAAAGTTGTACTAGATCGGGTTGTAACGCGACTACAAAAAACGTTTTTAGACTTTTATCCTTGTTTCACAGAGGGTCTCCGGAAATATCCCATAATGGGTTGGCTGGACAGGGTCGCTGCAGAGGACTATAAGATTGATGATAAGCTGACTGTCAAAGCTGGTACACCTGTCTACGTCAACGCCATCGGCATGCATTACGACCCTGAATACTTTCCCGATCCGGACAAGTTCGATCCCAATCGATTCTTACCAGAAAACGAAAATAACATCAAACCTTTTACCTACATGCCTTTTGGAGAAGGTCCTAGGATTTGCATAGGTAAGGACTCATCTGATTTCGTCGCCGACCAGTCTTAGCGTGGGTCTTATCTGAGAATGAGAAGGGTTTCAGCCTAGTCCTCCACGCAAATTAGGGAGAACTGTCAGGCAAGCAGGTTTCCTCAAGTATTCTTTCATCTGAAAATGTGGCTGAATTCTTAGGCTGAGATCTAGTCCAAGATCCAATCCAAGAGTCCGAGTCCATTATAAAAAAATCTCAGGTAGTCAAACTTCCTCAAAATGTTTTCCTTCACCCGAAAAGGTAGCCGAAGTTTGAACCTATCCTATTACGCTATCACCTCTTTGGCGCAGTCGGTAGTATAGTTTGGCGGGTTAGGTACAGCAAACTTTATTGTAGAAGACTGCTTTCTTCTTTTCTGGCTTTAATTCTTTCTTTTCTTTGCATTTCAGGTCTAAGATTTGGCTTTATGACTGTGCGCTTCGCAATGGCATCCGTGTTTTTAAATTACAAGGTCCTTCCATTCCCTGACATGCCTACCCCGCAAAATTTGACCATTGATAAGTTGGGATTTTTCTATAGTCCTGGGGATGCCATGTGTGTTGAATTCATACCTAGAGCGTAATATTTATTAATTTATTTATCAATAAAATATTTAAACTATTTCTTACTTTGCGTTGATTTAATGTACTTATCCTATTTTATTTTCCTTGCAATGTTTATACTTTGTACCAAATTCTGTTAAAATCTGTGGAGGACGACAAAAATTATAAACAAGATCGTTTTTAATCGGATTTCGATTACTTACAATGATAAAATAATTATTATAATATTAGGTACCTAAAACATTATGTTTTACATCGATCTCACCAGCTTTTGCCCCGCAACTTTGCGTGGAATGAAATTTTTTGAAAATCCTGCGGGAGCCCTTTATTTTTTCGGAATTAAAAGTACCTAGGTCTACAACCATACACATCAAAGCATCGAATGTCAAAATAACAAGTTTCATATACATAACTTGAAGAATGAGGGACTTTCATACAAACTGTCATCCACTATTTACTTACCTAGGTACCTATTTGGATTAAAAAGACCTCAATCTGTTGATTTCGGCTGTAAGGTGCGGCAGGCAGAGCAATCGCAAGAGCAACCTACCTAAAAAAAAAACAATATTCAATATTTATCTTAAGAGATCTTTTTCAACATCCTGTGTACGTCTTATCAGTGGGATTTAAGCCTCAATAGCCAAACGGTTAAAGGCGCGGACTGAAAACTGAAAGGTCGCAGGTTCGAGCCTCACCCGTTGCACTATTGTCGTACCCACTCCTAACACAAGCTTTCCGCTTATTTGGAGGGAGAGGAGAATATTAGTCAAGTTCAGCTTGGCTAATATTATTAAAAAAAAAAAAATTGAGTCAACAGATGCTGAAATCTATAGAGCGTGCTCTGACTCAGCTCAAACTTAAGATAGAGGTTAAAACGAGACACAAATATTATGCTCTAACATAAATCTGTCTCGTTTTATGTCTTAAGTCGGAGCTGAGTGAGAGTGCAGTTTATAGATTTCAGCCTGAGAGCCTGAGCTTCTAGAGCGAAGTGCAAATATTAACTACCTTGGTACTCTCTCAGGATTACGTTCCCTTCGCTCCAAACCTTTTAGTTTTGTATCAGCTCTAATCGGACATAAGACGCCAGCTCTGGATGCTTTTTAAAAGCTTTAGCAGTGCAGTACTAGTTGCTGTACCTAGCGCTGCAAGTTGTATGCAAGGGTGTATACCATTTATTAGACTGTTTAACTTAGATACTTTTTAATCACATCACATCACATCACACTAATATTATAAAAGCGAAAGTTTGTAAGTGGGTGTGTGTGTGTGTGTATGTTTGTTACTCTTTCACGCAAAAACCACTGGACGGATTTGGCTGAAATTTGGAATGGAGATAGTTCATAGCCTGGATTAAAACATAGGGTACATTTTATCCCAGGAAATCAAAGAGTTCCCGCGGGAATTGAACATTAATCCCCGCGAACGAAGTCGCGGGCATCATCTAGTTCTTTTATAATGGCGATTTTATAATGACGACAAAAATACCTATAAATAATTACAAAATTAAATATCAACAAATTGAAATATTCCATTCATAATTAAAAATACTCCCAGGTAGGTAGTTACCTACCTAAATTCAGTTCTATGATTTGCATATTTAATTATTAGGTAGATACCTGCATAGATCTCGAATTGAAATAGATTTAAGCGACAGAATAGGCGTAGGCTTTGTCCCAGTTAATTGGCTGGGTAATATAAGATCATTGGGTAGGTAGGTATAGGTACATACTACATAGCGTCAATTCTACATAATTACCTTGTAGACCTGTGAATAACGTGGAACATTTAATTATATTGTTCAAAGCTCAAAACGGGGTTAATATAATTAAGTGAATAATTAATTTTAAATACATAATCGGCCGATCTCTCGGGAATCGCCTGAGTGTGTTGACCAGTTTACACTAGAGCCACGGTAAAACTACCCATTGGAGCCGAAATCTGAGTAATATAAGGAAAAGGAAGGAAAAGCCTGCCTGACTGACTGATCTATCAACGCACACACAAATCACTGGACGTATCGGGCTAAAATTTCAGCCCGATACGTACCGATAGCTATTATGACATAGGCATCCGTTAAAGGATTTTTAAAAATTCAACCCCTAAGGGGGTAAAATTGAGGTTTGAAAAATCTAACTTAACGTGAGTGAAGCCACGGGTAAGAGCTTAATAGCTCTACCTATAGGTAAGTACCTAATGGTACCTATAGGTATATCAACTTTTTCAATCAGTAGTAAACTTCGAGTAGCATATATAATATATGCTACTCGAAGTTTACTACTATGTAGGTATAATTTTTTTTTTATATTATATTATTTATAATATAAAAAAAAAATTATATTATATTATATTAATATATGATATATTATACCTACCTATATAGGTATAAACAAAACTGTTAGTGACATCTAGTAGCCCAGTAACACATTAGTTTCTCGTTCTACTTTTCCAAGACCCCATGTTGAGAAAAAAAAATAACAAAGTAAGTAGTTAAGTCAAAGTTATTAGTTAACTGTTGACATACCTACCTAAGGGATAATTCGGATTCGATACCTACGCTTGTATCGCGCATCCCGGAATTCCCGGAGACGAATTTAGACTACGTATCTATTTTTTATGTATGACAACCTTGTTCTGAAAAACAGATGCTATAAACAGGAACGGAACCATCCGGGGCAGTCATTAATCAGAGTCAATCCAATCAGTAATTAAGAAGTTTATCATAAAGCAAAAAATTAAGCAGCGAACGTTCGACCTCAATATTACAGGGCGGGGTGCCAGTGGCAGCAGACTTAAGTTAAAGTACCTACTTACCGAGCTGTGGGATTTCCTTAAAATGATTGCATCAGTGCAACGATTGCAATGGCCCCCTGATTGGCTGGTACCCTCCCGCTATTGGTTAAAATGCATTGATACAGCAAGACGCCATAAATTCAGCCAATCAGACGCCATTGCGCCATTTTAGAGAATCAACACATTGATTAACTGAATCGCTGAATTTATGGCGTTCTTCTTGCTTCAATACATTTTAACCAATAGCAGGAGAATAGGTACCAGCCAAAGACAATGGTACCAGCAAACTAGAGCTAATTATAATTCAAAAGGGATTCTCTTATCTCTGGATGCAATCATTTTCAGACTACCCCACAGCAGTATAAAAAGTATAAAGCGGGTCTAGATAGATAGCGGTGATTGTAGGATGCTTCAAAAGCACTTTGTCAAAGCTTAGGTATTTCAATAAAAAAAACTTTTCTATTCTATTCGGTTCCAGGTTCGATCTCGGGCACGCATTAGACTTTTCAGAGTTTTTGCGTTTGAGCAATTAGATATCACTTACCTTACCTAACCGTGAAGGAAAACATTGTGAAAAAACATGCATGCCTGAGAGTTATCCATGATGATCTCTAAGATGACTGTGACCTATGACCCTTCTTTGAGAGGAGGCCTGTTCAGTAGTGAGCCTTTAATGGGTCACTGACGATGATGACCCAAAGGGGAAAGAAAAGGAAGCGTCTACTTGAACGTTTTTCACAGCGAGTTCATTTCCCAGCTCGCAGTGGCGCCGCACGTGATCCTAATATTATTTTAATTTACTTTTCTTCCCGTCCGGTCCGTTATGAATGCGGCAAAACAAAATTAAGATCGCCCACTTAACTCTGCATTGCAGATTTGGTTCCAAGTAATAGAGCAAAATGAAATATTAAATTTCATCATCTTTGAGGATAATATTCTAGCATTTTATTCGAATTAAATCCACATAGGTACAAGACTTTTGAAATAAGGAGATTCGTGGAACTAGAAATACCGATATAGCCCATCGATTCCAAAAGTTAATGCTTATAAGATCAGGTATATAGCATGAAGAACCGATATACATTGGAGGTCCCACGCTGCTCGTGTGGCGATTTCACAATGGGAAACTCAGCTTTAGAAGCTCTCCACAGTTGGCTGCAGCTGGATAGAAGCGGCAAATAATGAAAACATGGGTGTCTATTTGTCCATTAGTTGGTATTGTGGTAAGAACTCATCTAAATGATCACAAATATGTCATTAAACCACAAATCAAGTCTAAAATCTTTTGGTAAGATTCCAATCAGTCACTAACATAATTATTATTATAAAGTGACTGAATTGAATATAAAATTTCAAACAGAGAACAGTTTTCTAATAGATTTCTGTCAAAAATAATATTATGACCGGTTTTAAGGTAAGTTCCCAAAACAAGCACTAACACACAAAGTGATTGAATAAAAGCTATTAAAATATCAAACTACCACAAAGTACTATCATATTATATTATTAACTCTACAAAATCATGCTTTATACACATCAGTGTGTTTATAGTTTATCTTCTTGTCTATGCCAAGCAGTTGTCGTATGATGAACTCCGGCAGCCTCTTGTGCCTCCAGCGTGTTGGTAGCGGTGTGTGGTTGGCTTTCTGCAGCTTGCTGGACACATATTGTTCAGCTGAAAACTCTTTGGCTTGCTTCACCATTGCAAAGAGTTCGTTCTGGAAGATCTTCTCCTTTTTAATGCGACGGTTTTTCTTTACCTGCAAATAAAATTAAATTATTAAAGGTATTTATTTTTTCAACAAATAGCTATATGAGTTCTAAGGGTTAAATACGTTTCCCCTGCACATGAACATCTACAGCACCAGAGAAACACTTTATGGAATTGGTTAATCCATTCATATCCCCATAACAAAGTTCACGAGGTTGGCTATTATATTTTGATTGATTGATCTGATTTTTGGTTAACTGGATTAATAAATCTTTTAAAAAATAATAAGATAACCAAAACAAGAGAACTTTAGGCAGAAAGGAATGTTAAACACAAATATAGAAATAGGCAAGCTATTTCTATATTTATTTTTGTAAGTATAAGATTTAAACCTTGTAGGAAGAGTTGAGAGTAGGAGAATTAAATATACTTACAACTATTTTAATTGCAGTTTGGAAAATGTTAGCAATACATTTAGAACTACAATTGGTAGCTCTAATTAAGTTTAGAAATTGTATTCTTACAACAAAAAAAGCTCATCATATCACCATCCCCGGATAATTAAATAGAAATCACCATATAATGCAATCATTATGGTGATTACAATTTTATTCCCAGGGGATGACGATTATTAACTAAGTTTAAGTTTATAATAACACTGACCCTGGCCCAGCGATACCTCATCCTCTTCCACAACTTCATCCTCTGATGCTTTTTCATCTTTTTCCTTCTTATAACAATCAATCTGACAGCCTGTTTCTCTTCTTGCTGAATTGCAGGCAGGCCTATCTCATCCTTCCTCCAATTGGCATCAATTAACGGTAAAATTGACCGAGGATTCACTATCGGTATATAGGACAGTGGATCCTGCTTTTTCTTGACTTCATTGGGCTTTTCACTGATCTCAAAACTGATACTTCGAGGTGCAAAAGACAATGTTTTAGCTTTACGTATTACGTCTATTTTCGGTTTTAACTGTGGCGTTTTGTATTCTTTTAGTGTATTTAAAGCAGTTTTCAAGTTTACCAGCCGTAAATCTGGAAATACAGAAGATTTTCTTTTAAAAATAGTTAAAATTGTTTCTACAAAGGTACTAAAATAACCTAGCATTGTACTTACATTTTACGGTGTTTTGCAGAGAGTTCATCATTTTTATAAATTGTTTAGAAGCAAGAAAAACATAATATTTCTCTTAGTCTATTCTGTTAAAGTTTGTATACTAAATTGTATTAACATTTGAGCCAAAAATTGCAATTTTCCATTTGACACTTCCCCTATCCAAACATAACCTCAAATCAAGTGTCAGGTCAGTATTAATGACACTGACAATCGCTGACATTAGTTATAGAGTATAGACCAGACATTTGATTTTGCCATAGAATACGTATGTTGTAAAATACCCTTCAAAAGGAAGAACTATTTTCCTAATTTTGTCTTCGGTTCTTATTAAATTCTTATTGCATGCAACATAGCACCTTCGAGAATTATATAACTCACTCAAAGGTAGGCACGTACAATTGTGTACAAACCCAAGAGAATGTTGTATTACATTACACACACACACACCTACACACCTTCCTACAAACCATGTACAAACGAATATAAGGTCAAAGAGTATTACCAATTTCTTTGTTTACTGAGATCATAGAAAGGTCATAAGGTTGCAGATTATATAGTCAAAAATATCGCACGACCTCAATTCAAGTTGTTAAAAAGATATCTAAGTATATTAATTCAAACAAATTATAAAGTAATAATTTAAAGTTTATTGTTAGATGTTTTTTCTCTTCACATATTATAAAACATATCCGTTGGAACGGCGCCTACGTCACCAACTATAGCAATACCCATTTGGTTACCTGCAAAATAGAGATTAATGAAGAAAAGGAGGCGGTGTCTGTAAATTTAAAAAATATCACTAGAAAATGGTAACGCCAAGTAAACCAACGAATTTTAACGTTTTCACAGATTGCCATAAGTGTAAAAACTGTTATCTACTTTATCGGCGTCTCTACACAACACTAAAGAAGACAAAGGGGTTGGATCAGCTAGTTTTTTAATAAAAATAAAAACAAACCATTAGATGCCAAACAATTAGCAGTGGCGGAGACGTCTTCGTTAGGAATAGCGTCGACCATAGCAATGGCGTTCTCTGCGGTGTCTATGTGAGCGCCGCTGAGCGCCTGCAGCGCGAGACCTTGTGAGGCCTGCGCGGGGTCCTCATCGTGAAGTGCCAGGTTCAATTCTGTGGACCCAGAAGAAACACTTCTCTTAAAAATACCACCAATACTTAAATGAGAAATGAGAAGAATAAAATATGGTCTATGGTCCAGCCGCCATTTTGATTTTTTCTAGAAATTTTCACTTTGTGATCAGTAATTTAATTTTGTTGTACCCACCTTAATACCTACGGGTCTGGTGGTATACAGGTTCGAACCATAAGACGAACCCAATATTTTAGGAACCAATCTATTTTCTTTAAATTTTTTGAATGTTAACAATTAATTTTCATACCACTTGTGACATTCAAAAGATGTACAGAAAATACAGGAACAAATTAAGAGAAATATATATGAAATTCCAAATTTACAACATAGTACCTATAGGTAATCATGGAATTAAGAAGTGTCGAAAAATCTTATACTTGGGTACTCCATAGACGTAATGTACCTACTTCAGACACGCGGAACATCCACGTATACAAAAGATAAAATTTTTGTGGTTCTTACGAAGTCTTTTCTTTCCGTCCTTTATTTGTTGCGAATTCAATTTACAAACATTAGCCAGAAAATCAGTTGCGGCGAAGGCGGCGTTGCAAGCTGTGTCAGCTTTAGTTCTTGCTATAATACCTGAATAAGAGTAAATATTTTATGACCAGAATGTTAACAGTCCCAGTTCCATGGGCCATATTAGAAAAAAATTGGACGCTTGTGGATCCGAAAAGAACTCCGCTTAAGATTATTATTTTATACACGACTCCGGAAATTGATGGTATAATTACTTATACTGCAGGATGAGCATAGGCAGGAACCTAAATTTTTATCCCCGATTTTATCTACTGACAAGAAATAAAATTATCTTCTCCCTAGGCTAAAGCATGGCGACAGGGGAAAGGAGAAGTATATTCCTATAGGTATAGCCTATGCTCGACGGGTGGATAAAACTGAGCGAGGAGATAAACATTTTGTCCTTTCCCTGTGGATAATATGTCCACTGCCATAAGGCTCACTCTGCTGAGGGTTTTCTGTATTTGGCCGTAAGAGATTTTACTTCCTAGTTAAGTAGTTCCAAATGCCTTACCAAAAATCCCAGTTTCAGCATAAGATATGTTGAACGCTTTATAATCAGTAAAGATGTCGCCCTGGGACAGAATCCCGAGCGGGCCTTCAGTTGTTCTGTCCAGCCAGTGGTGCCCCTGAGTCATAGAGCCACTGCCGCAGGCGGACGCTACTATTGCATGTTTAAACAGATTGCTGCAACAAACGATTGCATGCCAGAATGCATACTTGATTGTAGGACCATTAGGGATGTAGGAACTTGCAGTGGAATACAAGCATGTTATGAGATTTAAGACTATGATCAATTGAAGATTATTCCAAACTGGTGGTGGTGAGATTGGCATCATCGTATGTCATTTTCAAAACTCAGGGAACCTATTTTACCAAAACCTTCTCAGTCCAAGAGTTTATTTAAATTTTGGGTAGCTAATCCGTTTCTAAGAAATATTAGAGTCACTCAGCGGAAAATGAAGAGAGCTATACTCGAAGTTTCTCTTCGTGGTCAAATCAGAGAAATGAAGAAATCCGAAAAATAACTCACCGAAATAGCTCTAAATGGTAGGGGTTGCGACTTGCGAAGCTGGTGGTTACAGACGGGGAACATGGCTCAGAGAACCGATAGAGTTGGGCGTTGTCAATAATTTGTACGGGCTAAGCAAACTAAAAAGCAAGGATTAGGTAACTTTGTTAAAATGAAGTGAGGGTAGCTCAGAGAGTTTTCAACTTACTTAACATTATCAGTTCCACAGCCTTGCACAGCCGCTGCTATCCAGGTGTCGCTGTCGGGGCCCAGGTCGTAAGTCTCTATGCCAGTACGAAAACAAGGGCAAGTTTGGCATTGTTCAGACATGGGTCTCCCCTGAAAACAAAAAATCTTACACGTCAGGAGTGGACACGACAATAGTGGAATTTGTGGGGATTTAACTGTGCGTCGAACCTTCAGTTTTCTGTTTCAGTTTCATCCTTGGAAATTATGTAGGTATTCTTTAAGCGCAGTAAACGGAAGCTTTAGAAATAAACATTTTTAAGACCTTTGAGCAAATACATACCTATATACCTACTAACTATATTATTCTTAAATTTTCGTAAGCTGTCAACGCTGTTGAGGTTCAGAAAAAGGTAAAATCGCCCGTTCTTTGTAGGAAAATAGTAGATTGTTACACAAGGGACGTAAGTAAGCTATTACAGAACAAGATCCAATTTGGCGCCAGTGCGAGCGCAGCTCGCATAGGGCGCTAATGGATCGCGTGCACCCGAGATATTTAGTCACACGAGCGAGCGCAGCGAGCGAGGGTGAATATAGTTCGAGGGTGTAATAGCTACTTGCAACCGAGGTAAGCATTCTACTTTATATCATTCTTGCGAGGTAACTTTGGACTTATCCGGCAAAAGGTTTTGCATCATTTGTTCTGCTTCAAGCAAACAAAAATCAGGCTCTCCTCCTTTATCATCATCTGATGAAGTGCTTGACATTGTTGTAAATAACTTAAATCCCTTTACGAACAAACTTCAAAAACTTTCAGATCAAATGAAATGCCGCCATTTCCATTTTTTTTTTCGTAAATAGTTTTCCATTTTTTTTTACGGCTCTGAGTTCCAAAGAGTTTTGCATAGTTTGAAATGTATGGAAATTAAATGCCGCCATGTTCAGTGTTTTTTTTTTTTCAGTAAAAAGTTTTCTTACCATTTTATAAAAAAAGAGATTGTTTACCAAGGAGTTTTGCATAGCTTGAACTGTAAAGTGAACATTACAATTAAAGCATAGTGCGACGTAATGTTGCCTTGAATTGCAAACACCAACTTACAAGGAGACTTTCCACCATAGTAATCCCTAGTTACTGAGCAAGTATGATATAAAGATACTTACCACCCTCGAATCGATCATTTCTGCGAGCTCAATAGTTTCCTCGAACGGTAAACCGACACTGGCCACTGCACAGTGAATGGATTTGAAGTTAGTTGCGGCGTAACTCATCAAAGTTTCACTGCTCATGCTGTCAATTCTTTCCTCTTCGCAGAACGTAGAGTTGGCGAGAGGGCCGGCCCAGCATGCGCGCTGAACTAGATCCAAAACACGCTGTTCTGGATGCATTCTGGTCAAATCACCTCTCACTAACTGTCTCCGGTCATCTATTTCCCATTGGTGGTAATAACACCTAGAAAAAATATCAATACCACTCCCTAGAGAATAAAGCCCGCCACTTGATGTTGGAGTAATATTCCCCCTCCAATCGTGTTCTACAATCGGGTCGTATCTATTCTCTTTCCATGATCGATAACGCCGCTGTAAAGCCAAAGTTTCCCAAAGTTTTTTTTAAATCAACAAACTGTAACAATAACATTATGTTCCTACCTATGTTATAATAACTTACAGATATTTTAGAATAAATAATTTTCATTTTCATTTTTTCATTTTTATCACGCTTCCCTTTTACTGTAAGGATAGAACGTGTGATAACTTTAGTTAGTGATCTAAGAAAATGAATAATTGGTAGGCAAGTCGAGATAATCAAAGTTTTTTATCACACGTCCTATACTTTCAGTAAGAAAGCGTGATAAACGGAACTTTGGGAACCCCTGCGCTACAACGTTAGCGAACATGGAAAGAGAATAGAGACGACACGTTTGTAATATGGCTAGGGCAGCAGAGGTCCTACAGAGGAACCATAGGTATGTAGTGAAATCGCACCTCGCAGCCGCATCCACCAAGTATCCTTTCAACGTAGTTAACAGAGGTAGAGGACACCTCAGGGTAAAGGCGATGGTCTGCCGGTCAGACGTGCAGGTCAGGTAGGCGCCTTGCTGCTGCAGCACGCGCAACTTGCTGAAGGCAGTGTATTCAGTTCCCGAGCCTGACGACATGGCGCGTATGAAGTGAGATGCTCCCAAGTCATCGTTAGTCTCAAAGCGCGAGCCAGCCTGAAATTTCAAACGCATGATCCTCACTAGCAGCTTTTACCTTTTTTTCCTAGGATTTTGTGAAGTTTTGGTATGGGTAGGTACCTATGCGTCGCTTAAACTTTTTCAGGTTCTCTAATAATACCTCTTGCCCAGCAATTTTATTTTAAGCCATGAAACCTGCAGAGTTAAAGTGAAAAGTCCTCCCTGGCGCAGTGGTGAGCGATGTGGTCTTATAGCTGGAAGTCTCGGGTTCAATTCCCGGCGGGGGCAATTTTGTAATTTATAATTTTTGAATTGTCTTTGGTCTGGTCTGATGGGAGACTTTGGCCGTGGCTAGTTACCACCCTACCGTTAAAGATGTGCCGCAAGCGTAAGTATCAAGTACGGGTTGAATGTATTTACACTGCCATATCCCTTCCAAGTTAGCCCGCTACCATCTTAGACTGCATCGTCACTTACCATCAGTGAGATCGCAGGTAAGGACTATCTTGTCATAGAAAAAAAAATCTCAAACCTGGTACATAATAGTACAAGCGGTGACCAGAGCTCCAGAAACTCTCGCGGCTACAATCTGGATACCGTTCATCATTTGAGTTTTTTGGATTTCCGTCGGGCCGTACGTGGCTTGCGGAGAGCAGACGGCATACTCGGGTCTGCTCGTCGACACACTTCTGTAATGCTGTAGGATTCGCTGCGAGAGCTTTTTCATTTTGTAGAGTTACGAGATAAATAAAGGGCAGGTAAGTATTTTTTATCACCAAGTAATATTACTATTTACTATTATAATCTATATCTTTGTTTACAAGGCGTTTGAACTTTGAAGTTGAATGGCTTCAAATGTCACTTTGACTCGTAGATCTTAAAAATAGGTCTTACTATGGTCTTACTATGGTCTTACTAAAGTCTACAAGGAAGGTCTGAAGGATATAACCTACTATATCCTTCAAGCTAACAAGGTACAAATATACATTGGTGCGCTTTCAACTTGTGTTAGATACGCTAACTACCAAGACGTATGCCTGTGCGCAAGTCTCATGAGGATACGTTGGTGCTCCAGATCTTCATAAGCAACTGTGTCATAGTTACGTGTCCCTAAATCTAATAATATAATCTTCGTCCACAAAAAATAAACTTTTCGTGGTCCCATATCATCGCACTGTCTGAAAATTTCAGGTCTGCTGCTCTGGTGAGATATTTTGCCTGTAACTAGTTACTACCCTACCCATGAACCTATAAGTTTCATGACCCTACCGTCAAAAACGTGCCGGTAAACGATTTAGCGTTCCGGCACGATGGTGTGTAGACACCGATAAAGAGTAGGTACGAGTATGTACCTACCTAGCTGTATAGGTTTATCTTCGAAGTTAGCCCGCTACCATCTTAAACTGCTTGTTCACTGACCATCAAGTGAGATCTCGGTCAAGGGTTACGTCTACGTACGTACCAAAAGACTTATCGTAACTTAGCAGTTAGTAAACTAAGGCTTAGCCTTCGATCACAGATTTTCTGTGATCGAAGGGCTTAGCACATCTACGGCGCAAAACCATAGCAGCGGAACAATGGGATGCACATTGCGCAGTCAAACATCTGTGCCCTAAGGCGAAAGTGCCCTACACTTTCGCCTCTGTTTGACAGGAATAAAACCATAGTGAAACTGCATCTCTCTCTCTCTCTGCGTCGTGTTCCCCATTACTGAGGGTCGTGACCCCTTCCACCAAGGACTCTTTTGTAGATGACGTCGCGCCATATGCCTCGGTTTTTTGCGACATGCAAGGCTTCGTGGACCTTACTGTCGAGAGTGGTGCGGATTTGGTCTGAACAATGCATCGGGCTACGTCCCCAGGGTCTCTTTCCGTCCACTTTGCCAGTAATCACGATCTTTTCTATGTCCCTCCCTTCTGGCAATGTGGCCGAAGTAATCGAGTATCCTCTAGAGACAGGTGGTCGATAGCCTTTTTGTTATTTATTAGTGAAGCTGCATGTTCAAACGCAATCACTATACAGGGCGTCCCACGGCTATGCCACATGGAGGGGAAGTACCTTAAATATTGCAGATGGAACATTTTACTGAAAAAAGACTTCATTTTAATTTAAAAAACAATTTAAACTGCATTCATAGATTTTTAAATAATTGCCTGGTTGAACCGGGACTCGAACCCGCTATACGAGAAAAAAAATTAACCTGTATCTTTATCATACCGATCGGAAGGCTTCATCCTAAGGATTATTTTTTGTTAAATAACATAGCATGAGAAATAAAAGGAAGACCATTAATTTTAGCCTTTGATGTAAAATTTTGTTCAGAAAAATGAAATCCCGCTGCAACTACGAATTGCAGCGGTATTGAAGGACAAACCAATAAATCAACAAACAAACACACTTTCGCATTATAGGTAATATAAGTAAGGATTAGTAAGGATAGTAAGGATCGGGAAATGATGCGTACTTCTCAAGTGGGTACTCATTAGTAATAGTTCATGTCAGTTGTATGTCGATACGCCAATGTCAGCTTTTCATTTTTTTGAACAAAATTTTACATCAAAGGCTAAAATTCATGGTCTTCCTTTTATTTCTCATGCTATGTTATTTAACAAAAAATAATCCTTATGATGAAGCCTTCCGATCGGTATGATAAAGATACAGGTTAATTTTTTTTCTCGTATAGCGGGTTCGAGTCCCGGTTCAACAAGGCAATTATTTAAAAATCTATGAATGCAGTTTAAATTGTTTTTTAAATTAAAATGAAGTCTTCTTTCAGTAAAATGTTCCATCTAGAATATTTAAGGTACTTCCCCTCCATGTGGCATAGCCGTGGGACACCCTGTATATGCCCTTTGGTTCAGCCGAGGTCGTAGGTGTCCTAATAGGTATCCTAATTACTTATTTGTCCTATGATAGAGACCGTCACCTTTGTCGTCAAGCAATTTTCAATGTCTCCTAACAAGCACAAATATTTTCGTTTCCTTACGACAATTGATAACAGTGTTTACTGTGTAGGTACGACCTAGGCTTTGCAGTGGATTATTCTTGTTAATACTAATACCATCATAATATAATTACATAGTTAGATGGGTTACAGGGTGTCTGGATGTTGCAAAGGCCTCCTATTGGCAAGGTAAAATAATCTAATTTTTTTTTTTGTATGGATGTGTAGAAGATATATAGATGTATAGATTTCGATTGGACAAGTATAACATATTAATTGATTAAAAAAATCCTCTGCCGTCCCGTCCACCGACGTACGTTTGCGACGTGATTTTAACAACTTTAATCCACGCGAACGAAATTGCAAGCAAAACCATGTCATCGAGTCTACTGGGGATCCCTGAGCTGCGAATTCTTTGATTGAGACAGCTGCCAGCTATCTCAACCAAAGAATTAATTGGCCATCCAAAAGGGTAATGCTGCATCGGTGAGTTTTAGGTTTAATTTAATTTTAATTTAAGAATTATTATCTACAGTTTACTTACTTTAGATTCAAATATTCTTTTTTCTTTTCATTAATATTTATTTCACGTAGAACATTATTAAAAAAATTAAATTAAATATAAATAACAACTATTTATAACATACATATATCTAAAACTTAAAACAACTCTAAATAACTGGGTCCACATCGACGCCAAATGGTAGGTAATGTCCCCAGTAGGATGGCTGCATTGCCCCTTTGGATGCAAATGTTTATATTTTGTCCAAAGTACGAGCCAGTCTTGGGGTCCTGTGTTGCATCAAACAGGCGCGTAGTTAACTCTTTATAAAACCAACGCGCCTCTGGTCCCCACGGCCCCAACGTCTCCACACCAAACGGGGCAAATATTTACCTATCCTTTAAGGATGGATATTTCCGTCGTTTGTTTCGTTCGTAGTCGCTAGTTTCTAATTAATTTTATTTATATGTATTTTTATAATAGCATTACACAATAACAATCCTATTGATTTTTATTGTCAAGTGTATTCCTATTATCCTATTAATATTATAAATGCGAAAGTTGGGATTTTTGTTACTCAATCGATCGAACCGATTTGGCTGAAAGGCCCACAGATAGATTACCTATAATCTGGAATAACACATAGACTACTTTTTATCCCGGAGAATTAAGAGTTCTCGCGGGATCAAAAAACCTTAATCCACGCGGACGAAGTCACGGGCATCATCTATTTTTTTATCATTCTTAAAAATCTATCAGGAATATTGTTTTCCCTAATTGGCTTAAATGCATATTAATACTACATAATCTAATCTGATATGATATAGTGATAAATGCGAAAGTGTCTGTAGATAGATAGATAGATAGATAGATCATTTATTCACATTTTTGTATGTAACTTTCATATTATCTGCATGTAGGATAATTCTTAATATTGACATTTGCTCACAGAGCTAGCTTGCATCCGTGAGCCTAACGGACATAGGATACTTTTTATCCCGGGTTTATCAAAGATTTTACATGTTCACTTGTATACCGGACTCTATCCCATAGGATTATTAAATAACTTAAATCCACACGTCGCGAGATTACGCAACTTTACGTTTTAATTTTTCTGTTTTTCCGTGGTACAAAAATATTTCCGGGATAAAAAGTAGCCCATGTCCCGTGTCCGTCAGGCTCACGGATGCAAGCCAGCTCTCAAGTACAAATACGACAGATGTATGTACTTAGTATGATATTTGAGCCAATTAGGGAAATCAATATTCTTACGATAAATAATGCAAACATGGGTTTTATCAAAATCGGTTCAGCGGTTGGACCTTGGAAGGTAACAGACCAGACGGACAGAAACACTTTCGCATTTATGATACGAGTTTAGTACGATATGGATCTCTTCACCAGCGATCTAAAGTTCGCGGCGCGATTCGGATCGGAATCAACCTATCACTTTTACAACTTGATTGCTTTTATCACAGTATCAGTGTTTCTTCTACAGTTGTTTTCTCGCCAATGTTAATGCGCTGCGGGGTCCATGAGATTTGCAAGGAGTAGATAAGTATTTTGGTAAGTTTTTTTTATTCAACGACAAGATATTCCTTGACTGCGATCTCTCCTGATGGTAGACGATGCACTAAAAGATGGTAGCGGGCTAACTTGGAAGGGGCATGGCAGTGTTCAGTTAACCCTTCGACCGGGACAAGCCTTTACGCAGATTTGGTACTGAATATATTCTACCCCTTTCTGCGGGAGGTGAGGCAATCACGAACAGCCTACGTACAGCACACATTTACTCACTTCCGCACACTATGTAAAAAACTTAATGTCTCTATGAACTCACACTAACTCAAAAGCTGTCACACTTACAGGCTGACACGTACGTTTGTACATGTACTTCGGCAGAGGGAAATGCGTGCGCTTGCCAAGTCCTGGCTAAATGGTCGTATACTCCACCCATACCCCTAATCGTAATCTACATGCCATCGTGCCGGAACGCTAAATCGCTTGGCGGCACGTCTTTGACGGTAGGGTGGTAACTAGCCACGATCAAAGCCTCCCACCAGACCAGACCAGAGACAATTCTGAAAATATAAATATCCAAATTGTTCCCGCCGGGAATCAAACCCGAGACCTCCCAGTTATAAGACCACAGCGCTCACCACTGCACCAGCGAGGTCGTCCAAAATTGTGATTGGAGTATTGCTCTTGCAGGGCCAGGGGCAGATCATATAACAACATTTTAATCTTTATTGGAAAAAATATTCCATGATTACCTGTGTTAATACCAGTCTTACTACCTGCAGTAACACAGGTAATTTATTAAATCTGAAAAAGGGGCAAATAATAAATCGAAATAGGTTTGTGGAAATGGGCATAGGTAATTTTTTTTTCTTAAAGAACATTAGCAAAGTTGAAATTGACTAACATACTCCTCTCCCCTCCAAATAAGCGGAAAGCTTGCTAGAAGTGGGTACGACAATAGTGCAACGGGTGGGATTCGAACTTTTCGGTTTTCAGTTTACCTACCTTTAACCGTTGGGCTATTGAGGCTTTAGCAACTACTTAATTTAATTTTAAGGCTAACTATTTTATTTTCTACGGTTATCATAATAACAAATGCCTCTAATTCTGAGCGGCTCTTTTAATTACTTATTAATACCTAATGTAAAGAAGTCTACTTAATGTTAATTTTGTTCAACTCGTTTTAACACTATTCATTGTGTTTTTAGGCTTTAGTACCCGAAGGATAACCAACGGGGCCTTTTTATTGAGCCTTCGCTGTCCGTCTGTCTGTCTGTCTGTCAGTAGGCTGTATCTCATGATGCGTAATAGTTCGAGAATTGAAATTTTCAGAGAATGTGTATTTCTGTTGCCGCTATAACAAATAATAAAAATAAATTAAAAATTAAAGGCCCTACTAGAAACGTGTTTTCTCGGCATCTCTTGATACGGAACCCTTTCGTATGCGAGTCCGATTCACATTTGATCGGTTATTTATTGCTATCATAGTACTACTTATTCTATTCTAAAATTATCTAAACACAACATGTTCACCTTGGAATAATTGTGTTTTTCTTTCTAATTATATTTCGTTAAATAAGTATTCTAAAATGTGAATTTACTTATGTTATTGTATCGGGTATTATAAAAAAAAATTCTAATTCATATCTTTAAGCATAACCCCACCAAAATCGATAAAATATGCTCTGAATAATTTATAATTATTAGGTATTCTTACATACATCCAGATCCAAATTCTCATTATCTAGAACGAAACACACGAAATTTAAGGCCACAATGAGGCATTGGTTTGCAGCGTTTTTTGTGGCCTACAGTGTACCTAAGTATTTGCTTTGATTAAAACCTTACGGCCCTGACTTAAGAGTCTATTCATATCTTAGTAGACTGCAAACTAAACTGTATGCAAAAAAATTAGGAGCCAAACGCTGAAACGTCAGTTTCATTTTAGTTTTCTAAACTAACTTGGTACGTCATCGATGTCCAGATTTTGAAAGAAAAGAAAGGAATTTTAAACAAAAAGAAGCCTTACTTTTTGCCAGAAGTACCTCATATGGGAACTAAAATTCACCCGTGTTATAACTGAAGCGGTTATTATTAACATCAAATTAACATAGATAATACAAATAATATAAACTGTCCTACAAACTAAATACAATATGGTCACACGCATACATTTCGCGCGGTTAAAACAGTACCTACATGCCTAATACTAACGCACTAATAATATAAAAGCAGCTACGAAATACCTATGCACACAGCAAAAGTCGATCTCGTCAAGAATAGAATAGAACAGTGCTTTCGAAACCTAAAGAAAGGAAGAAAATTTTATATCCTTTCGTAAAAAATAACTACAGTAATATCTTTTCTTACGCAAAGTCGCGTCGGAAAAGTATCACGATTATCGCAGTTTAAAATTTCTGCACAAAAAATCTAAAAAGAAGTATTTAGTCGCAGTAGCAGAAGAAAAAGATAGGTATAAAATCCAAAAATGGATCAACAGTTCAAAGAAGGGCCGGATTTTCCAATTTTTTTGGACAACAACGATCCTCTAGGACATTTTCGTCATAGATTTTACTTGAAGAAGAATACAATATATATGTGCGGTAATTCCTTAGGACTGGCTTCAAAGGACGCCGAAGATGCGGTTCTGAAGGCAATGGAGACATGGAAAGAGGAAGGCGTGAAGATGTGGAACGTGAAAGATAACAAATACCATTTATACTCAGCAGAGTTAGCGAAACTCATGGCAGAGTTAGTTGGGGTTGATCCTGAAGAAATAGCAGTTTCCGGTTCCACAACTGTAAATATACATCAAGCGGTCAGCACCTTTTACAAACCTACGAAAGATAAATACAAAATACTGGTCGATAACATTAATTTTCCTACTGACAAATACGCAGTCGATAGCCAGGTGAGACTAAAAGGATTCGATACCAAAGACGCAGTCAAAATTGTTAAGTGCAAAGGGCAATTCATGAAGGAAGATGATATTATTGAAGCGATGACTTCGGATGTAGCTTTAATATTACTACCAACAGTTTATTATAGATCCGCGCAAATTCTTAACATGGCTAAAGTTACTGAAGCTGCAAAATCAAAAGGTATAATCATTGGTTGGGATTTGAGCCACGCAGTCGGTAGTATAGAAGTAGACTTAAAATCTCTGGATATAGATTTCGCTGTTTGGTGCACTTATAAATATTTAAACGGTGGTCCCGGTGCTACGGCGGGATTATACATAAACAGAAAACATTTTGATAATCTCCCTGGTTTGGCGGGGTGGTTTGGAAACAAACCAGAGACACAGTTTCAGTTGCACCAAGATTTCGATCACCAAAAAGATGCGAACGGTTGGCTGATTGGTGCTCCGCATGTTTTCTCTATGGCAGGTTTGGAAGGATCCTTAAAAATATTTTCCGAAGCTGGCATGGCTAATATTAGAAAGAAATCTTTACACATTACTTCTTATTTGATGTTTTTAGTCGATACGAAACTAGCTAGTTACGGTTTTACTATTGGCAATCCGAGGGAAGATGAGAAAAGAGGTGGTCATGTATGCTTGGAACACGATGAAGGGTACAAAATATCTATAGCTTTGAAATCTCGCGGTGTTATGCCAGATTTTCGAGATCCTAATGTTATACGTTTGACTCCTACATCTTTGTATACTAGTTATGAAGAAGTGTATAAAGTGGTAGACATTTTGCTAGATATTGTTCAAAATGAGACTTACAAGGAAATAAGCATTATAAGAAATATGGTCGTATAAAAATGTTTTTAAAATGTTATTTAAAAGTAAACTAAAATAAATTAAGTGAAAGGAGAATATTAAATAAAACACAAGTGTAGTTCGTTTTCTTTATATTTTATCTCGAAAATAGTCTTAGTCTATTATTACAATTCTAGCTGTAAAGTGAATATTTTTCTCTTTTTCTAAACTTATGCGTCATTTAATGCAACAAGAAATTTCTAAGAAAAACTTAATTTTTTCTTAAGGTTTAATCACATTGCAACTGTACATATTAATTTAATAAAAAAAATAACTAATTAAAATAAAACAAAAATGTCAAAATATAACTTTCTTTTGCTTTACAGTAGGTACCTATTGCCAAACTTTCTCTTTGTTTAGATTTTGGTACTTACAACTTATTAAGATATAAAAAATCGTAATCTATGCAAACTTAACTATTTATTTATTTTATCTAGTTTATCTTCTTCTATATATTTACAGTAATTTACATCACAAGAGTTAATTACATGGTGGACGACGTTACAACATTTTTATTATTCAGTGTTTTTCATATGGACATTCTAGACCAAGTTTCTATCCCATTTAAGATAAGATTTGTACTTGGAAATAACACAATCCAGATTCTAAAAATTTAATTCAAATTTTGAAAAAATCATTTTCCTGATGATTTTAAACAAAAAAAAATCTTATATATTTCTTCACTTTTAAGTAATTTTTAAGCTAGGTGCTTTCAGTACAAATACGTATCTATTGTGTAATTTGCTCCAGGCCTTGTTTTTATTGTACCCATTTTATTATGCAAAATAAATAAAATAAAATATTAAAAGAAATTAATAATTTACACTTAATTTGCAAAAATGGGGTTTTCTCTTCCGTGAGAATTATATTTTGTATAAATAGAATCGGTTGAGGGCAGAAAATTATGTTATTTGCGATCATATCTATTTCAACTGTCGTATAATGCCCGTTTCAAAACACACTACAATATTCGATTTAACAAAATACAATAATTTATTAAAGGAACATGAAACACACGAATATTTTTATAGTTAAGAGAATAAAATAATTATTATAAACAATCTTTTTTATTTGGGATTCTTCTGTGTATTTTTTATTTCTTCCCCTACACTAATGTTTTAGATTTTATAAACCACAATATTTTCTTCACGTAATTTATTAATTATGTTATTAGCCAGCTTGGCTATTTATCACAAAAGTATTAATATTTGTAGTCATGTATTTTTATCCACAGTAATAATTTAATATGACGTCACAAAATCCACTCAGGCCTCGTACACAAGGACACTGTTCCTATAAGCTTTGAGAAAAGTATCCCTGCGAGATCAAATCAGGAATGAGGAGATCCTTAGGAGAACCAAAGTCACCGACATAGCTCAGCGAGTTGTGAAGCTGGAATTATTTACATTCCATAGATAGTGCGGGGCACATAGGTGGAGGAACCTAGTAGACCTAAGAACCTCTTTGGGGTTCCAAGACCCACCTATGTAGATACCGGTAGACCAAGACTGGGGAAGTCCTCAAGCACATTGGGTCTCAAAGGGTAGCAAGAACTAGGCTGAGGACCGGGTGTGTTGGCGCCTTCGATCACAAAAGAAAGTTGGCGCTTATTAGGAAGACCTCTATGTCCAGCAGTGGACGTACAGATGCTCATAAAATTATGATGAAAGCCTTTTTAACACATCGTAGGAAAAATCCGTGTGAACGAGGAACTGTTTAAGAAAGAATTGGTAGAACTACATAAAAAACAGAGTGTAAAGACACATTTAATAAGTAGAGGTTATAACACAGTTAATGAATTCCTTAATGACAAAATTGCTTGGAAGCAATCTGCTTTGATTCAGCTGTCCACAAGGTAGATAAGCTACATATCGTAACATTTTTTGTTTTGAAAAGAGAAACTGCTGAGTTTTCTGCCTGTTCTTCTTGGTAGAATCAGCATTCCAAACCGGTGGTAGATTCTTCACTTGTCATAAAAGCCACAAGTTGGCCTACGTGAAATAAATAATTTTGAATTCAACATTTTTCACTAAATGACTTTCTACTAAGTAGATAAATACTGAATTGTTTGATTACATTTAATCTGTGTACTGAAGATTATGCAGGTTTTTTTTTAATATTAGCACGAGTTCTCTAACCTGATAAGGAATCATGACTAATTAATTCATAATGCGAATTAATCCGTACGAAAGCTATTATATAATTAGGATTTCTCAACATAATTACAAATACCGTCAAACTGTTTTTAAAGGTTTTTAAAGTAACGCTTTTCCTTTCTACAGCTGATAATAATGTTAAGGAATAGCACTATTTTTATATATTATTTATTTATGTTTTTTTTATATGAAATAGACTTGCACTTGACGACAATCAATACTGGATAGCACTGATGAGGTCTAGGTTGGAGCGCGCTTGCCTAGACGAAATGCCTACTTTAGACTATATGAACTACAAAATAAGTAACATTATCGTCCGGAATTTTCGCAAGTCTTTCTCAGCCAATATTTTTGAGTTATTGAAATTAAAAAAAAAAAATATTTAAAGGCAGATTTTTCAATCGAAAAAAAAGGCGAACTTTTCGAAACGGTCAATTGATGTCTGTGAAAAATATATGGTGATTAAAAAAATCTGCTGTTAGATTCAAAAAACTACAATTTAAAACAAGTAGGGTCAACAAAAAAAATGAGAATTTATTTTGCAATTTTTTTTGTCATAACGTTATTATAGTGTAAAAAATAGACTTGCGGTCCCAGCGTAGGCGTAGCCGCGGTATTCGTGATGTGTGTTTGTTTGTGTGTTCGTTCGCCACCATACTCGCGCCTCACAGAGCGCACTGACTCACAGACGGCTCCGGTTCTGACTTGAGATCCTGATGGGGAAAAAACATTATTAACTTTTTTTTTATTCGATGACAAGATCTCACCTGATGGTAAGTGACGATGCAGTCTAAGATGGTAGCGGTCTAACTTGGAAGGGATATAGCAGTGTAAATTCAACCCATACCTCTAATCGGTTTCTACACGCCATCGTGCCGGAACGCTAAAACGCTTGGCGGCACGTCTTTAACTTTAGGGTGGTAACTAGCCACGGCCAAAGCCTCCCACCAGACCAGACCAGAGACAATTCAGAAATTAGGTATAAATTCTTAAATTGTCCCCGCCGGGAATCGAACCCGAGACCTCCCAGTTATAAGACCACAGCGCTCACCACTGCGCCAAGGAGGTCATCAAAAACTTTTAACTGAATCAAGTAGTAAATCGATAAGGATGACATTTCCAATGTTTTTCCCGTTCAGTTTGTCGTCTTCATCCAAATCCAAGATGGCCGACGTGTTTTCTTTTTTCAAACCATCAATAAGAGCAATATCTGACGTCTTTCAAAGTTCTACTACGAAACTATTTTTTACTACAAGTATGTTTGTGAGCGTGTGCAAACAGCCAAATAAAAAACATTCCATATAAGCTAAGCTTTAAAAAAAACATAATCACTATGATGTATCCACAATAATGTGTAATATTATTGCTCCCTTTAACTGAAAAGATTCAAGAGGCTGCGCGGTGCCAGAGAGCAGAGGTGCGAAGTTTGAGCTTCTACTATTATTTGTTAGGGTTCCGTATCCGAAGGGTAACCAACGGGACCCTAATACTAAGTTTCCGCCGTACGTCCGTCCGTCTGTCTGTCAGCGGGCTGTATCTCACGATCCGTAATAAATCGAAAAATCGAACTTAACGTGAGCGAAACCGCAAGCTTTAGCTAGTCCTACGAAACAGGCATATGAGATCGCAATCAAAGGCTATCTTGTCATGAATATATAAAAAAACAACAAAACCTTCGCTACCCTAACCATCGCCCCGCTACCTCAGAAATCATCTCAGCTAAACAGTAGGCAGATACATTAAAAAAAAATATTAGTCATGCTGAACATGACTAATATTCCCCTTTCCCCTTCAACTAAGCCTAAAGCTTGTGTTAGGTACGGATGCAATAACGCAATGGGTGGGGAGCGAATTTTCTACCCTTAACCATTGGGCTATTGTGGGTACATTATCGGTCCGAAACACTAATGGAACATTTCAAAATATACTGTTTCAAGTAATTGAGGTCATTATAAGTATTATAATTGTAGCAATCCAACATCTTCTCAATCATTGATATATTGGATGAAGACATTGTTGTTTGAGCTCGAAACAACAAAAAAAATAGAAAATAAACAAGGGATACAAAGTGTGACTTTACACTTTTCGATAAAAAGTGTAAAGTCACACTTAAAAAAATAATCTTTATACTTTAAGTTACTGTCTAGTGTCTGGGCCCATAACCTGATAAATGAAAAAGTACATTTATAAAGAAAAATTGTATTATACTTTAAAAGGATAATTAACTACGCAGTTTTAACCCACACAGCGGTTCAAGAGTAGCCTAGATAAATTGAAAAATATCAGTGTCAACGCGATGTTACCACAATAATTTTTATTACAATTATGACAGTTCTATTTTGTTGTTGTTGCTAAAATTTAGATATCATTTGTAATTTTTTAGTAATCCTTTTAAATGGATTTTGGAAATGTTCCGTTAGTGAATCGGACCGACGATTATTATATGTGGTGAAAGTTTCTAACTAGTTGTGACGTTGGTAGTTCAGTGTACTAACACTATGTCATATAGAACAGCCGTTAGTCCGCGGCCACACGGCGGCGGTTTCTAACGCTTCCTGCAAGACAAACACACAGACAACGTCACACACACTTCTCTGTATATCTGAAAGTAGTTCACTTAAATGTTCCCCTTTTACTACTAGTATAATTAAGGAAGGGGTTGGTAACGGAGGTATCTGTGCGATGTGTGAGGAATCATCAAGCGTTAGACTTATAATTACATCATGCGATGTGGGAAAAGAGGGGGTTACTTAGTGCTGAGCGTTAAACAGTTCTTCTAGCTTTTGCCCGTGACTTTGTTAGCTTAGAATTAAATCCTGCGAAAGACCTTTATTTTTACGGGATAAAAGTAACCTATGTCACTATCCAGGTACACCCATACAAGCTATACGTAAACTATCCAAAAAATCAGGTTGTTTCTCCGTTGCTGCGAGATCGAAGTAAATACTTTTATATTTATAACATTAGTAAGGATTCTGTCCGACTAGAGTATGTTATGCACGAGCGATCTTGTGGTACATGACGCATATGCTTAGTTACTGTAACTTTATGTATGTTTGGTGTGGTGTGTGCGACATGTTGCCTCGGTATGCTATGAGCGAGCGGTGTTGACTGTGGTGTACGCCACAACATATTGTGGGCAGTGTGGTACACGCCACATGTGCGCGGTGTTACACGCCGCACGTGTCTAGTGTGGTGCATGCCACATGTGTGCGGCGTGGTGTATTCCACGTGGTGTGGGCGGTGTGGTATATTCCACGTGGTGTGGTGCGGTGCGGTGTGGTATATTCCACGTGGTGTGGTGCGGTGTGGTATATTCCACGTGGCGTGGTGCGGTGTGGTACATTCCACGTGGTGTGGTGCGGTGTGGTACAGTCCACGTGGTGTGGTGTGCGTGACGTACAGTTGGTGAGGCGCACCGAGGGCCAGTGCTGCTCCTCGGGCTCGCGCTCGTGCGCGCGGCGCCGCACGCTGGGCGGCTCGCTGCGCGCGACGCAGCCCTCGTGTATGTGCACGCACGTGATGTCGGAGCCGGGGATCTCGAACATCACCTCCAGGAGTAAGTTCTCCTGCGAACACAACACTTACACTTTAACCAACAGAAGATTTTGTTTCTGTTTGTTCCTTTTAGGGAATAGGAAAAGGCTTTATTTTGGCATATATTATTACTAGTTGATGCCCGCAGCTCCGCTCGCGTGGATTCAGTAGTATGAAAAAATCCCGTGCGAACTCTTTGATTTTCCAGGATAAAAAGTAGCTTAAGTCGCTCTCGCGGTGCTCAACTATACCCATGCAAAAAATCGCGACGATCCGTTGCTCTGTTGCGGCGTGATTGAAGGACAAACTTACATACCAACATACTATAATAACATATAATTGAGGCAATTTTACATAAATTCATAATCATGAATCAATGTCTATTAGCCGTATAATGACGTGAGCCACTCACCATGATCGCCCGCAGTCCCCGGGCGCCCGTCTTCCTCTCCATGGCCATGGAGGCGACCGCCTGCAGCGCCTCGTCGCTGAACGACAGCTCGCACTTGTCCATCGCGAACAGCAACTTGTATTGAGCCACCTGTATTGGATACGAGCACGCGTCACTTTGCGAGAGTCCATGATGCTCAAGGAAAAACTATTCTTGCTTTTAATTCACCAAACCAGAAAAATTTGTGTTTTTCTTTTAGACTATAATTATATTATAATATTTTGTCAGGCTGTAAGTTCCGCTTATTATTATTATTATAGGAAGATTTCCCACCCGTAAATAAAAAAATGCATGGGCGGTGGAAGTCGGGTTGTCAACCGCTGAGCTGGTCTGCAGAAACGTTAAGGCCAGGCGAATTTTGTAGTCCATCCATCAGTGTCTATCAGCAAAGTATGTTGGGCCAGGAACTCGATGTTTCTGGCCCATACTTTGCTGATAGACTTCGCACTCATACAGCGATTATGTTTCCGTTTCCTTCTCTATGGTTTACTGTTAATGCTCCTACTCTATGGTTACGCGATACTCACAATGGCATTCTTGGGTTCGGTGAGTATCCGCACGAGCAGCTCCTGGTTGAGGCTGTGGAACGGCACCAGCACCGGGAACCGCCCCACGAACTCCTGCGTGACCAGTGATTACATCATTTATTTATTTATTTCAAGACTTAAAAAAGTGAACACAAATTACACCATAATTTATAGACCAAAGTATTAGACTAAAACTTGTGGCTGGTGATTGCAATTGGCAGCCCAATTAGACCGCAGCCTGTGCTTAGAGTAGAGTGTGTAGCGTAGTGTGTGTTATTGAGATTATTGAGTACAAAGAACCGTGCGATTAGGACTGGTATTTACCAGTTCTATGCGAGGGTTCGGTATCAAAAATCGCCGAAAAAATACGTTTCCAGTAGGTTTCCAGTTGCCTTTAGTATTTTTTTTTTTATTATTCGTTGTTATAGCGGTGACAAAAATACACATTCTATGAAAATTTCAACTATCTACCTAATGAATCATGAGATACAGCCCGCTGACAGACAGACGGACAGACGGAAAGCGGACGCTTAGTAATAGGGTACCGTTGGTTACTCTTCGGGTACGGAATCCTAAAAATGCAGCAATATAGTCAAATACAAACGAGTAATTGCTGCTAATTTGCTCTCTTTCAAAGAACGAAAGCAGACAGTCGTGGAATTTAGCATACTGATTAAAAGTATTATAGTATTAGCGGCAATACTCGTCCGCTTCGTACATCCGCATCGGCAAATACTCGTCCGCTTCGCGCGTCAACATCGGCCAGTACTCGTCCGCTTCGACGCGTCGGCAACGGCCAATACTCGTCCGCTTAGCGCGTCGGCACCGGCCAATACTCGTCCGCTTAGCGCGTCTGCACCGGCCAATACGCATCCGCTTCGACGCGTCGGTATCGGCAAATACTCGTCCGCTTCGACGCGTCGGCATCGACCAATACGCATCCGCTTCGACGCGTCGGCATCGACCAATACGCGTCCGCTTCGACGCGTCGGCATCGGCCAGTACGCGTCCGCTTCGACGCGTCGGCATCGACCCATACTCGTCCGCTTCGACGCGTCGGCATCGGCAAGTGTGCTGTTGATCGTCACTGAAGCTGTGTCGATCACAAGTCAGACGCGATTGATTGGGTCATGAATCTCAAAAAAATTCGATCGATTTTAGCCCGCCTGACTTTTTCCGTATTTTTTTTTGTTCGTTGCTAGTTTTAGTTCCATATTGTGTGGTCATGAACGATCATGGAAATGAACGAGTGATCGAGTCGATTGTACTCGGTAACCTCGGCAATGGGTCGCGACGTCACTGACCGGTATCATGCCGAAGTCGATGAGGTCCCGCGCCTGCACGGAGCGCAGCCAGTGGTCGCGCTCGTCCGCCTCGGCGCGCGCGCTGTCCAGCGGCGACGAGTCGGCGGCGGCGGCGGCGAGCGCGGCGCGGCGCCCGGACTTGGGGTCCCACGCGCCGAAGCCCAGGTACTTCTCGTTGTTCCGGCGCTGGATCAGCCTGCGGGCAAAGGAGCAGGTGCTTGTTAGTGATTGACCTGATTTTAAGTGATTACCGCCGCCCGTGAACACTTTTAGTTCCAGAGGGACCACTGATGCGTTGCCGGCTTTTCAGGAATTTGTTGGTCGGCCCCTTGAATAACCCCATGTTGTAATTAAGTGGGAACACCGTCGAAGGGAGATGATTCCACAATTTGGTAGTACGTCAAAAGGAAAATCTGGAGCAACGGATGGTCGAAATGCTCCAGACACCCAGGTGGTGTACCTGTCGAGTCCGTTGTAGGCGCCGCTGGCCACGAACAGGATGTTGGTGGTGTCCACCTGCACGGCGTCGCCGCGCAGCTTGCGCGAGTTGCGCTCCGGCACCGACACCACGGCGCCCTCCAGCATCTTCAGCATGCCCTGCTGCACGCCCTCGCCTGCGACACGCACAGGGTCATACAACCGGTGATAGCTTACTGATTAATTACTGCAGCCTACTTAGTCAGAGAGTAGGGGTCTTCACTAAAATAAAACTCATTTGGAAAACGAACTCACTTATCAATTGATAACACAGAATAAGAAGATAGAGAATGGACATTTTGTATTGGGACGAGTGTCATAACTGTACAGGGACAGCAGTAATTGAATAAAATTATTAAAAACTCACCCGTTGTCCCCATTTTCTGTCCCCATATAACAGGGACAACAGTTACTGGACAAAAATATTGAAATTCATCCCATTCCCCCCATTCTCTATTCCCATTCAACGGGGACTAAAAAGTTAAACTATTCCCATTGTTCCCGTACTCTGGCCCTGTTGATATAATACTTAAAAGTCACATCCATTCCCCTCGTTGACAATACCCAATATATCACATCACATACACTTCGAAGGTGTAGGAAAACACTGTGAGAAACCCTGCACACCTGAGTTATAGTGTTCTCAAAGGTGTTGCCAATTTACATTGAAGTAGTGTCGTGGACTTATGGCCTATAACCCTTCGCAGAGAGGAGACCTGCGCTCAGTGGCGAGCCGTTGATGGGATGATGATGATGATGATGGTGGTGGTGGTGGTGATGGTGATGGTGGTGGTGGGGATAGTGATGATGATGATGATGGTGGTGGTGGTAATGGTGGTGGTGGGGATAGTGATGATGATGATGATGGTGGTGGTGGTGGTGATGGTGGTGGTGATGATGATTGTGGTGGTGGTGATGATGATGATGGTGATGGTGGTGATGATGGTGATGTTGGTGGTGGTGGTGGTGGTAGTGGGGGTGGTGATGATGGTGGTGGTGATGATGGTGGTGGTGAATTGGTGATGATGATGATGATTGTGAAACAAACCTACCTCCAACATCGCGCAGTTGGTGAATGCCGGGCACGGCTCCGATTTTGTCCACCTCGTCCAGGAATACGATGCCCGTCTGTGCGCGCTCCACGCTGGAAGTTAATGAGAACATACTGTATAATATCATTCATTTTATATATTTATGGTCGCATATACGGCAAACTTACGAATATGCAAATGCTTTTTCACTTTACTAGCTCGAAAAGGCCGCCTTTGCTGTCAAAAACTAGTGAGCAAAAACTACTTTTGCTCACTGGTTTTAGACCGTACCGTACCGTTTTGAATCTGCAAAAGATGCATTTTTATAGGGAATCGTTTAATAAAATTTTGCCCAGTCACATATTTCCACGACTAGACAAAGTTTTCTCGCATAGTGTTAAGCCTCGGTATTTACACACGCCGCTGTGCTCACTTGAAGTTGGCGTCCTGCAGCAGCTTGGCGATGACGCTCTCAATGTCCTCGCCCACGTAGCCGGCCTGCGTCAGCGTGGTGCAGTCGCAGATTGCGAACGGCACGTCCAGGCACTGCGCGATCGTCTGCGCCAGCAGCGTCTTGCCTGCAACAGTCATTCTGTTCTTATCAAATAGATTGATTGAAATAAACTTTTTTAAATAGAAGCTTTTTAAAGGTGCCTACATTTTTAGAGAAAGATTATTTGATCCTTCATCAATTTCTATCATACTTTTCTTATCTTCAGAGGCACTATATAATTGAATTATAATAAAAAATATTATATAATTGAATTTGTGAAATGTATATGAGTCTTAGTTACTTGAAATAAATGATTTATTATTATTATTACTATAGACTTAACTATGGATAAACCGTTGAAATTTATACTTCTAGAGGCTTTATTAATTCGGTTTCTTAACTCACCGCTACCAGTGGGCCCCAGCAGCAGTACATTGCTCTTGTCGAGTCGCAGCTCGTGGTGGTTCCGCTCCAACACCTCCGCGCCGCCGCCGGCCACGCCACCTCCGCCGCCCGTGTTGTGACTCAAGTGCAGGAGATCTGTAACAAGAAACAGCGTGTCATTATCATCATCGGTCTCCACCAACATCATCATCAGCAGCAGCAGATGCAGCAACCCATCACACTCACTACTGAGCTCAGGCTTCCTCTCAAAGAAGAGATAAACATGCTTGCCCAATGCAGAGAATGCAAATACACTAGGCATCGGAAATATCTATTACGAAAAAATATCTTATTTCAGCAATAAAAATAAGGCGGATTGCTGTATTTTATCAAAATAAACATCAATCTTGCTCAAAATAGAAAAATAAGTACGTTTTTTTATAATCCATGAATCCTATTTTATGGAAAAACTCATAATTTCGTTGATTCTTGGTTACGGTTATCGTGCCTGTTATAATCAACGGCTCACTACTGAGCCATCTAGAGCAATTCGTGAGTAAGTTAGACATTTTTGTTTGGACGAACTCTTCTATAGCTATTTACTTCAATGTACTTTTGTGTGTCTGTGACACCATTACTGAGTAAATGTTTTGTTTGTTACCTCTGTGCGTGTGATGTAGCGGGTGGTGCGCGTCGCCGGTGCCTGTGACGTTGTTGTAGATGCGCTTGTAGTGGTTGTACACGGCCACCGACAGCACCTTCTTGGCGTACTCCTGGCCTACCACGTGCTTGTTCAGGTATTCAAAGATCTTCTTGGGTGGTGGAGGAGGCTTCCTGCAATCAGAGAAAATTAGTTATTTGTTCAACAAGATAGCAAGTTCATTTTTGTTGCGAGTGCCTACTTTGAACCCCGAGCGGGCGAAGGATTCTAAGTTAAAATCCTGAGTGTAGTGAGGGATTCAAAGGCACAAGAAACAAAAACTTTGCTATCGTATGATACATACAATTTTTCACCTCACTAGTATTAGTAGTAGTTAGTTTTTAAGATTATAATGTACACAATATGTACAGAATAAATAAATAAATAAATAGTTCAAAAAGGGCGCCTTTGTTGTCTAAAACCAGTGAACAAAAGTCGTTTTTGCTCACTCAGTGAGAAAAGGTGTTGAACTTTTCTTCAGGCAACACTTTTTCTCACTGAGTGAGTAAAATCGACTTTTGCTCACTGGTTTTGTTCGCACCCTTAACCGTTAGGCTTTTGAGGCTTTGAATTGGTGGGTCTGTACTAATAGTACCAGAAGTCCGAACTAGTACAGTACAGTCTTCTGAATATCCTAGTATGGAGCGGTCCTTTTAGTGAACGAGCAAAAACCAGTCTACTTCAAATTAACGGAAGCTATCTCATAACAAAGAAGTCTGCGATGGAGACACTGATAAAACAATAAACATTTCGACAGGTCAATTTTCTAGTGATAAGCTTATCGGACATTGGCCATTCTTAGTCTATCCAATCCGCAATGTCAATAACCTAGACGATCTATAGGTAAGAGAGTAATGACCTCCAAATCGATGATTAGGGGACAGTTTAACATCAGGCGATTAAAGTCAGGTTAGCGTTAAAGCTAAATTTTACCATCAAGAATCATTTTGCATTACAAAAATCAAATAAACTTCAATTAGACCCTTGTTTGTTTTTAGATGAGCAACAATTTTATTACTTTAATCGTCTGATGTACACTTAGTGGTTTACTCAAAAAAAGATACCGGCCGAATTGATAACCTCCTCCTTTTTGGAAGTTGGTTAAATATAAAGTGCTCACAGGTTAAAGGTGCAATTTTGGTTAAAAGCTTTAACCATTGACATCTATATTTAATTTATGATTAACTGGACTTGGTGTCCCTATAAAAATAACATATTATTAGGTTATATGATGATATATTATGGATCAATTTGAAACGCTACATTTGACATACAAATGTCTCTGGAACTAATAATTTTGCAAATTGCACACCACCCTCTATAATAAATAAAGAGGTTGGTTATCAAATCATAGATTAATTATAGTGTTTGGTGTGCCATTTACAATATTACTAGTTCTAGAGACACTCATATCTATACTGCGCCAAGATGGCGTCAATCAAATCCAAGATGGCGTCAATCAAGTAGATCCAAAAAAGACCGAAGACAGCAGCAAGTCCAGTATTAATCGTAGATTAAATATAGTGGTCAGTGTCTTTAACGGTTCAATGTCCTCCTTACTAATATGCAATGGCTTTATATGAAACTGAATTTTTGTATTATCCTTTAGTTGTTTGACAGACTAATCAGAACATTGATAGAGTACGTGATAATTAGATTACGTCATAACTCTATAATCTTGATCCGTCTAATACATCTCCTCGCATTAGTGGATCGCGTCATAAGTTTACCATCAACAAGTGTTTAAGAAAAGATTTTTTATACTTAAAAAAAGTTTTCTTAACTTTACTACTGTAAGTGCATATTTTTTAAGTAATAGATACATATATACCTATCTAAAGGCAGCTGCGATATCGAGAAGTCATTACACTTATTAGACAATGTCACATATGCCTTCCAGCAACATAGGTCATTGACATCGCACTATGTTTGTCACAATTATTTCACTCAAATATCAATTCACTTAGCACGCTTAAGTATTTTTGATAAATAATAATTATACTAATTAGTGCACTGTATCATAATAAAATGCAGTCTACGTCATCAAACGAATCTTGATTTCGTTTTATTCGATAATAACCGATATATACCCCTTCCAAGTTAGCTCGCTACCATCTTAGACTGCATCATCTCTTACCATCAGGTGAGATCGCAGACAAGGGCTAGCTTGTCAGTTGTCATCGAATAAAAAAAAAATGTCACAGCAGACGAAGATGTACCTACCTGTAGAAGCCGGACTTGCTGTCGGCGTTGTCCTTGATGCTCTTCTTGGTGTCGACCTCGCTCAGCACGACGAAGAAGTGGTGGCACTTGTCGCACTTGACGAAGCGCGTGGAGCTCACGAAGGTCTCCACGTGCGTGCACGGGTCGCCGCACTTCGGGCACGTGAGCACGCCGCTGCCGCCCTTCTTGCCGCTCGACGACGAACCTGCGCCACGGAAACGAGCCTCACTGTACGATTGTTATACTGTGCTACTCGACAACGTTCATAGATTTCGACTATCGAAAAATCAAAGTGCAAACGCAAACATTTTTTTTTTGTCAGCTTTTGGCCGCTATTTTGTCAGCGTGGAGTTAGGTTTTTAAACATTCTGTGTGGAACTTTCAGTTTTTTTCGGGATAAAGGTAAGCTATGCGACTCTCCAAATCGTCAACTATATGCAGGCAAAAAAAATAACCTCGATTGTCATTCAAATTAAAATGGCTTATTAATCTTATTATTATTCCCATGTTCAAACCATACCATGTAAAATTTTCAAATTCTCAGATCGATCAGAAACTTGGAAATGGTCAAAAAATAAGTTTATTACTTCGACGGAAACAACAAAGCAAACTACTAAAATGGTTAGTTGTACAACTATAACGAGTATAAATTCGGAACCTGTACTACAGGTTTATCCGGAGGCGGGAGGTTAAAACATCGAGTGCAACTTTTTGTATTAATCTCGATCACGAAATATCGCATATCCCAACAAGAAAATAAATGATTATGATTATGAAATACTACCTTTTACCCGGAGCTTTGCCCAAGTTAATTTTGATTTTTCAAACTCCTAATTTACCTCTTTTGGGGTTGAATTTTCAACAAGATTTAGAAGATTTAGGTATATAATTCGTGTTTTTGTTTGTTCTTCAATCACGCAGCAACGGATGTAATTGAGAACCTAGAGAGTGACTATCTTCTATCCCGGTACGCACTACACGCAAGCACGCATGCACGCTCGCACGCACGCAAGATTATAAATTTTTTCGAATGATTTTGCTGAGAACCGGAAAAAAAAGTTTGTGTGGTCTGTTATGATACCAGATAATTTGAATTTAGCTTCGATAAGACGAAACCAACTGGAAAGGTCAAAAGAGCTATGGGTGGAATTCGAACCGTCGACTTTTCATATCCCAGACCACTCTTAGCCCGGTGGAATACTGGGGCTTTGCTATGTCAATCTATGCTATCAACACCGCCGCTATGTCGCCTATCTATCTCTCTATTATATTTCATTACTAAATAATATGACATTGTAAAAATGGTCTCCTACTTGACCTTTATCGGGTGCCCCCCTACTTGATAAGGACGTCTCATACATCGAGAGAGGAACAATGAAATTACGACCTTGCTCGCACGGACTTGGGTCGGTTTTACCTTGATATCGTCTGAAAAGAGCGTGGCATTGTTTAAATTACGTATATTTGATCGATTGACGTAGGCAGGTATGAGTACAACGTTGATGATTCTGATCTTGAAATTCGTTACAATCGTTTTAATATTGAACGATCGTACATTAGTGTAAAGATCATACAATAGGAGAAATAGACTATGACTATATGTACATAGAATATGATAAAGTTCTTGTCATAGCTCATAAAATCCACAGGTTGGCCTAGGTACCCCAAATAATTTTGAATTAAGAATGACTTAATTGATTGAATTTAGTTTAACAGGTTTAAGCAAAGATCATTCTTGAATATCATCGTGGTCATCGTTATTAATCGACAGACTCCACATATCGATATATTTCTTGTGGGGAATTCCACACGTCTTGATCGTACGCCGCTTGTATGCTACTAGCACCTGCAAAACTACTGGGGAGTCTAGCAACACTTTAGTTCCCTAGTGAGAAGTCGTAACTCCATGGATCTCTAAACAAAGACCATCGCTTGTCGCATTTTAAAATCAGATATTAAGGTACTAAAAAAAGTGACCACTTAAAATAGAGTATCGTTTAGGCATCAAGGTAGCCCTAGAATTATTGTGGATTCCATATTTTTGCAAAAACTGTTTGTTAAAAAGCATTCGTCAAAAGACTG
Source organism: Hipparchia semele (assembly GCA_933228805.2). Taxonomy (NCBI): domain Eukaryota; kingdom Metazoa; phylum Arthropoda; class Insecta; order Lepidoptera; family Nymphalidae; genus Hipparchia; species Hipparchia semele. Next base: position 12,824,751 of record OW121727.1, on the reverse strand, counting down.
TGTATAAATAGTAAGTCGAATAAGCAATGCACGTCATAACACGTCAGTGTCATAGTAGAGTTATTCTTAATCATCATGAATTGGATTTGTGCAACATTGTATTTACCGTTGACCGGACGGACAACATTCGATGGAACGTATCCAAGGGCTAATACATTGCACTTGACGTGTTCTTCCGTCAAACAACACGGCTGAGAGAGGGGGGAAGAGCTTGCGACTGATGCAAAGTTCTGGTGTTTCATGCGAGGGGAAAGTGCAAGGAAAAAATTACTGAAGCCAACGAAACATTACTGGTTTCTTGTGTGTTGTGACGCGATAAATAGCGTTCGAGATTCCATTATATTCATAATGCCCTCCAGCCTGCTGGACACGACTACCTACTTTGAAATAACTCCTAGTATTTGGGATGTTGAAGTGGCGACCCCGCACCGGTAAGCGCAGTGCTGGCAGACCCCCCACTAGGTGGACCGACGACATCAAACAAGTCGCAGGGAGTCGCTGGATTCAGGCGGGGCAAGACCGAGGTCTGTGGAGGTCCATGCATGAGACTTATGTCCAGCAGTGGACGTCTATAAGTTGAAGAAGAAGAAGATTTGGGATGTTATGATTTAGATATTCTACCCTCGTCGGGAAGCTGAAGTAGAAATCTGCAGGACACATAACTCTCTGAGAGCCGCCGGACACAAGTGGCAAAACCCGTTTCCATGACGAACCCTACAAGAAGCCTGTGCCCAACACAGAATTTTGTGTGAATATCAAGTAATTGTTCAAAGTTGTACAAGCGCAAAGAATTATAACTGGCCCTCTTCTCAGTTAACTATTTTATAGACCTAGTGGTCCTACACTTTTGCAGTGACATCCCAGATACATATAGCTTCTCCTGAATGGGCCGTGTAACTTGTAATATTTTGGCACGTGGTAATTGCAATGGCCGGATTTGCATTTGCGTCGAGCAGATTCAGGGAAAGTGTGCACTTTCTTGATACGTATAACGTAATGCACTAAATGTTATTTATTTTAGGCTTATGACCGGTTATGAACGTTATACATTTTGTCTTACTTTTAGCGATACTTCTGATGTATAATTAAATTTCGCTACTCAGGGAGCTATTGAGAATTTTATGTTTCGATCAAATATGTACAAGCCCCTGTCTGTGATACGTAAATACAAAAGTACGATACATATTTCATATAGGTATATAGACGGCTAATCACATAAATACTAGCCCTTCCTTTAGGCTTAGGCAAAGTAAGGTAAAAATATAAGCAAAAGTTTGCTGACGACATTAATCTCTATATTAAATCTATGATTAGCACTGGATTGACTGATCCCATACAAATGACAGCTTAATTATGTATCAATTTGAAGCCCCGCATTTAAATACGAGTGTCTCTAAAATTAATACTATTGCAAATGGCGCATCGATCTCTATAATTATTAATCTATTATTTCATATGAAATTATAGATTAAATAAAGAGGTCGGTTACTAAATCATAGATAAATTATAGAGTTTGGCGCGTTATATTATTAATTCCAGAAACACTCATATCTATGCTTACAACAACAAGATGGCGTCAATCAAATCCAAGATGGCGTCAATCAAATCCAAAATGGCGTCAATCAAATAGATTCAAAAAAGAAATCACAGCAGCCTGTCCAGTGTTAGTCATAGATTAGTTACAGGTCAGTGGCTGCCGAGGATAATGACGTAACGGTACCTGTTCCCGGGGCTTCCTTGGAGGGGTGCGGCGGGCCGGGCGGCTGCTCGGTGGGGCTCTTGCAGAGCACGGCGCACGTGCCGAGCGGGCGCGAGCACGGCCGCCGGACCGTGCGGCAGGTTTGTGCGCTACCTGGGAACAAATCGACGAACACACTTTTAGTATAAAATAGTTTGTAGGCACATGAGTGTAAATTGAATATTTAAAAAATCCCTGTTGAAATGTCGCTCATTTGCGACAAGGGTGATATAACTCGAAATTCACCAATTTTAGTGTCGAAAATTTATACTTTTTGCTATAAAAACAACATTACCCTAAGCACAAAAAAATAAGAGCGAGAGAGATTGTGACTTAGTGCTCTGTCGCTTTGTTGGCCGCTGTTTTGTTTCGAGACCGCAGCATCCACAAAACATTAACGAGAGAATTCTCTTGTCGTAGATTTTGAATTATGTCACTCTTGTCGCAAATGAGCGATGTGTGTATCATGGCATGTGACTCTATTGCCGGACTATGCAGTACGTTATGCCTGACATCCTGTTACCCAGTTTTCTGCTCCATCATCAGAACCTCCTCCTCGATCCTCGATCACCATCTATCTAACGCCTACTCATTGAGACCATTCTAATGAGCCCAAACACGCTATGTCTGAAGTAAATTGCTGAGGAGTTGGGTATCCCGCAGACTACTTGATGCTGCAAACATCAGCTCAAGGTTATCATGTCTTTTTTATTTTGTACCCGTTTTCGCAACCTAATTGCAATTTTACATACATCAACTTCATATGTAATTCCGTAGAACAAAGTGGCATATCAACGTATTTTCCGTAGAAAAACGTCCTCAATCGTAATGTAACAAAAAGCGTCGTAATTCATATAGAACAGCGTCCGATGTCTATATAAGAGGCCTATTTTGAAAATAAAAAAAACTAATGCACGGTCGGCCGTGCATGTCAGTTGAACAAGGTGAGTGTTCGGAACGACATATCTAGTACATAGTAGATTTATATCGATATTTTCAACACATTCCCATTTAAAATTTAACACACGTTCGCGACGGGTTTTCCTCTTAAGGCCGCTGCATACATAACGTGCACGGGACGGGACGGGACGTGGACGGGACGGGACGTGGAGTTTTGGAAACATCGTTTCATAGAAAATGTAAGCGACTGTGCATACGTCACGGAGCACGGACGGGACGGGAACGTGCCACGCGCGGAACGGGAAAAATATCGTCGGCGACGATGTTTAGCACGTCCCGTCCCGTACGTGCCCCGTCCCGTGCGTGATTCCGCTGCGTATGCACAGTCGCCCCGTTCGCTCCGGAGAGCTAAGTAGTGATGTTTGTGTATTTACCTACGAAGCAAAAATGGACGAATGGAAAAACTAATTGAGTGTGTACGATCATTGAAAGTATTTAGACACCAAATATAAAAATTATCTGTGGCGTAAAATTGCAGTCGAACTATCACTCACTGAAAACGGTCAGATTTATTTTATTAATTTATTGCATTGGTATCTCTACTTATATTTTAATATGTAATAATAATTACAGTTGAACTTTTTATGCTCAAATCAATAGGTATATAGTATCAACCTTTGACGACCTCCCTGGCGCAGTGGTGAGCGCTGTGGTCTTATAACTGAGAGGTCTCGGGTTCGATTCCCGGCGGGGGCAATTTAGGAATTTATAATTTCTAAATTGTCTCTGGTCTGGCCTGGTGGGAGGCTTTGGCCGTGGCTAGTTACCACCCTACCGTCAAAGACGTGCCGACAAGCGATTTAACGTTTCGACACGATGGCGTGTAAAAACCGATTAGGGGTATGGGTTGTATTTACACTGCTATACCCCTTCCAAGTTAGCTCGCTACAATCTTAGAAAAATCCATCTTTCCTTGTTCACATCACTAGCACGTTAGTTCTGAGTTATTGCCACGTTACGTATGCATTAAAAATTCCCGTCCGTGTTTACTAACCACGTCCGGGCCACGTCCGGGCCACGTCCCGTCCACGTCCCGTGCACGTTATGTATGCAGCGAGCTTTAGTCACACGCCATGTGACAAGTCACATTTCTCCGTAATAAACATTGTTTGATAGACAACCAGCCACATACGAACCTTGCTATCTATCTACCTGTCCTTGAACACTGAACTGCATTGTTTTTTCAATCTGCCGACCTCCTTTCTTTATTGAGTGTTTATTTACATGTATGTTATAAAGTCATCGCGTTCACTATTTGCTATTTATAGTTAGCTAGCTTTTATACGCGACTTCATCCGCGTGGGGTTAGGTTTTCTGCGATAAAAAGTAGCCTATGAAACTGTCTAGGTCGTCACCTATATCGTGCTGCGTGATTGAAAGACAAACCCTTAAACGATATATAGTAGGACTAGCTTTTGCGCACGACATTGTTCTCGTGAATTAAGATTTAAAAAAAAGTGTGTTTTAGAAAATTAACTAATTGTTTTTTTTCATACTACAACACCCTTAAGGTTATTGGAATTTAATCTCTCCTTGCACCTCTAGGTAAAGGAGAAATATTCCCTCCGAAATCTACGCCCATCGATTTAGGACGTGCGTTGTCGGTTAGTTAGCCTATCTCCTGCTTGGAATCGAACTCAAACCCCCCACAATCCACATATTATAAGACCCTCACCACTGTACACAGGGTGGTCTTCAAAACTACAGCAGTATCAACTCATATAATTACATACTTGTTACAAGGTAATGAAAAAAATTACCAAAACAAAAAACAGGTTGCGCAACACCACCTTGACATAATAACTTCGTATTTACACTTGATGTCCTACGCAAAAGGAAAATGGGCCTTATAAAATGATAACGCTCTGCCATTCGGTTTTTTTATTAAAATTCAAATTCAAAATTTATTTATTTCATGTAGGCAAACTTGTAGCTCTTATGACACGTCATCAATCTACTACCGGTTCGGTATGCAGATTCTGCTGAGAAAAGCCGGCAAGAAACTCAGCAGTTGCTCTTTTCAAAAAAATTTTTTTTTTTACAATTGTTAACAAAACTAGGCTATGTACACAATGTTTCCACAAAGAAGTTTCAAAAATGCACACCTACCACAACCTAACACATGTTAACATGAGTAGACACAAAGCAGACCCATTTCCGTTAGTGGCACCCGTTCACGAGCATGACGCATGATCCAGCCATTGCTTCGCTCAACCACATTTGAGGGAACGTAACAACCCGCACCACACGACACCACCACAGAAATGTTTAAGTGAGCATGACATACTTAGGCTATCCATGTTAAGGCATCGAATTAAAGTCCCTATTAATTATCAAAAGTTTTTTTTTTTTGGAAGGAATCCTAATATCTCCTAGCATAAAATAAAAGAATTAGTTGCTCTTTGCATAAACCTCTATCAGTCTGTGAAAATTTCATCAAAATCGGTTCAGCCGTACTCTTACGTCTGTCTGTCCGTGTGAACAGAAAGAAAAAAAATGCGCGTTAGGGTCATGCTATCGTTCAAATTATCAAATGCGGCAGTTATTTCGGAATTATAGACAAACACTTGAATTTTATTTATTCGTACAGAGTTCAATAAATTATTTCCTATCCAAACAACTATCACGTAATACGTGCAACTGACTGACGGAAAGAGAAACTTAAAGATAACATCTCTAACGTAACATAACAACCGAGTACCTCTATTTGTAAATAATTGTAATGTATGTAAGACCTCTAGCACATCGTGAAACCGTAGCATTTGAACGAAAGCACTGTCAAATGTTAGTATTGAATGTATTGAAAACATCAAGAGTTTAATTCCTCCTCCACCTTTTTATCACAGAACTGCGAGAAGTCGTGAGCGTTGGCATCCTTATGTGGTACAAATCCAACCTACTCGAACGAAACGCTTTAATTCAACGTTTCTGATAAGAACCGCTAAGGTGTGGAACACTCTTCCAGCATCCGTTTTTCCTGCCACTTATCATTTGAGTACCTTCAAGACAAGACTTCGTTACTTACCATCAGGTGAGAGAGAGCAGACAAGGTAGTCCACTTTGTCAACGAATAAAAAAACAAGAATGAATAGGCATCTTCTAGGCAAGCGCTCTCCAACCTAGATCTAATCAGTGCTTGATTGTCGTCAAGTACAAGCCTATTTCCGATGAAAAAAAAATTCCTTGGTTAGAAGTTACAACAGACAGTTTTCTACGGTTTCGCAGATGTCACATTGATAGTGAAACCATAGTTAAACTAAAACAGCTCTAACCCTATGAATGAATAAATTAATTAAAGTAATTAGTTTACTTTTATTTTACCACATAATCACCCTAATATTATTACAAAGGCATATGGTCTAACGCACCTATGAATTAATTATTAATTATGGTAATTAATTAACTTTCATTGTACCACAGAATCACCCTAATATTATAAAAGCGTATAAAGACAGTGTGTATATGTTTGTTAGTCCTTCTTGCAACAACAAATAGACCGATTTGGCTGAAATTTGGAATGGAGATAGCTCATATCCAGGATTAACATATAGACATATTATCCCGGAAAATAATACAGTACAACACTTTTTAGCAACCTTATTGCTATCTGATAACTGAACTGTTGTTGGTAGAATCTTAACTTGTCATAAGAGCTACAAATTCGCCTAAATTTTTTTTTAAGTTTAGGTATAATAGCGATATCTTCCACTCCCGTCTATCGCCTCTCCTTATTTTTTAACATTGTGGTAATTTGTAGCAGCGCGCCGTGTTGCATATCACAGATTTTTCTATGAAAGACGCCGCAACGGCGAGAGCAACCGCAACGCGCAGTGTGGCATCACCCTAAAGCGTTCACCACAAAAGTCACTTCGTTTCAATGATAGCGATTATCAAAATGGATGCCATTACAAACTCATTACACGGGCTCGCTATTCGAGAGGCGAAAGCTTCCGCGAGGTTTCTTTGTTTGTGGAAAATGCATTGAAATCCACTTAAGAAGTTTAAATTATGAGCGAATACGCAGAGATTAACAAGATTAATGATTATATGATTTCAAATCAAATTATCAAATTAATAATATAAATGCGAAAGTTTGGATGTATGGTTGGATGGATGTTTATAATTGTTTTTTAATAAACCGTTATAGTTTTACTATTTCGTATTTATTTATCGATTTACTGAAAGAGCGAAGCGAGCTCTCTGAGTCTACTTGAGTGAATTTGCACTTGTCCGTCCAGTGTCCGTCCGTCTGTCAGAGCCTTATAACTTCTGAATTACTGAACGTAATTACTTCAAATTTAAATTTAATATGTAAACTGATGGCCTTCAGCCGAATATTGCATAAAAAAATATAAAAAGCTTTATTTCAGGGGTACTCTCATAGAAGCGTGTGTGAAGTAAAATTTTTTTTGTTGCGTTACATAGACTGTATACCTACTGTCTTTTGGGAATTATCTACCGCGAGGTCTCAGTTCGGGGCGAACCACTAGTTTACGATGTATAGACATATTTTTACATTTAACTCCTACCCGAACGCAGGGGGTCTAAGGGGAAATTATTAGATAGACTAGCGGACCCGACAGACGTTGTCCTGTCTTAACTATGAATATTGAAACTCCCCTTTTTACCCCCTTGGGGAGAGAATTTTCAAAAAATGTAAAATACGTAATTCTTTATTTTTGATCAAGAGCCAAAATATCAAGTTTCATAAACATAACTTGAAAAATAACTTGAAGAACGAAGGACTATCATACAAACATTCAACCCCTATTTAATCCCTTAGGGGGTAGAATTTTTAAAAACTGTGAAACACCTACTTTTTTGTTTTCAATTTAAAGCCTAAGTACCGAATTTTATGGGTATAGCTTGAAAAGTAACGGAGTTTCATATAAACTTTAACCCCCCTTTTTACCCCCTTGGGGGGAGAATTTTCGAAATATGTAAAATACGTAATTCTTTATTTTTGATCAAGAGCCAAAATATCAAGTTTCATAAACGTAACTTGAAAAATAACTTGAAGAACGAAGGACTATTATACAAACATTCAACCCCTATTTAACCCCTTAGGGGGTAGAATTTTTAAAAACTGTGAAACACGTACTTTTTTGTTTTCAATTTAAAGCCTAAATACCGAATTTCATGAGTATAACTCGAAAAATGACGGAGTTTCATACAAACTTTAACCCCCCTTTTTACCCCCTTGGGGGGCGAATTTCGAAAAATCCTTTCTTAGTGCTCGCCTACGTCATAAAAGGAACCTACTGTCAAAATTTCAAGTTTCTAACTTCAGTGGTTTAGGCTGTGCGTTGATCGTCAGTCAGTCAGTCAGTCAGTCAGTCAGGACAAGCCTTTTTATATAATTATAGATTAATAATTTTGACCATTAGAGATATTTGGCTCTGATGAAAAATCAATGTATCTGCGGTGTCATTCACGCCATATGGGAGTGTGGCCCGTTTGCGCAGTCCTAAATACTACCAATTAAGTTACTTATGACCTGCCCCAAACTTTCGTACAATACAATCTGGCTGGTTACGTATTCCGTAACAAAAGAGCAATAACAGTCAGTGTAATTGCATAGGAAATTGGTGTAATCGCATGCCTAAGCATAACGGAATAATACACTTTTACTCGTAAGATCGGCGGTTGAAGCCCTATTCACGTGGAGCATAGCGCTTCCAAAATTATTGTTAACACTCAAACAGACAGACAGATGCACTCAAGACGAAGACTCAAGAAGAAGTCTAATCAAAGGCGGCTCTAGCCCATGTAGCGCCCGTATGCAATCAATATCTTGGCGCCCTCTAGTAGACGCGCGGCCAAAATGGAATACTTACAATACAAGAATACCATTTAACTTACAGTTATATTTTCACCAGTGCAAGGAAATTCAGGTGGAAAAAATGGTGCAATTTTAAATGATGTCGGGAAGCAAGCAAGCGCGGCTCGGCGCGGCGCCCCCTAAAACCCTGCGCCCTTGCGCACTGCGTTGCACACCCTGCACCATAGGTAAAGCCGGCACTGAGTCTAATGCTGAGATCTATAGAGCGTGCTCTGACTCAGGCTTAAGTTAGAGTCAAAACGAGACACAAATATCCTCTGACATAAATCTGTCTCGTTTTAACTCTGTCTTGAGTCTGAGCTGAGTGAGAGTGCGGTCCATAAATTTCAGAATAAAACCTCGCTTAGTGCTGTAAAATGTGGATTGTTATGGATACCTACCTAACTTAAAACAATCGAAGTATCAAACGTAATTATAATCAAGTCTCGAAGTTTACGCTTACTATCGATAGCCGGTGCTAAGTGCGCTTAGGGCCTAAATAAGAGTTAAGCTGGAATCAAGCATTTCACGAAAGTGAAAGCGGTGAACTAAGTCGCCACTTAACTGAAGCGGTAGGCTGAATACGAACGTTCGAGTGCTTTTGTAGACGCACACTTAAATAAATAATAGTCTAGAACCTACTGACATAGACTGACATACCTACAAGAATAGTGGGACCGGAAACGAACAAATTTTGATTATCCGAAAATTTTCCCAGACAAAGAGGTCCAAAATTATGGAATTTCTTCAACAAGTACATAATTATCTTGTCACTGAATAAAAAATCAAGCGGCAAAGTGCGAGTCGGCCCCGCACACGATGGGTTCCGTAGCATCGCGCCGTACAAGATTTAACGCTGCAGCTATATTAAGATCGAGCAAAAACAAAGGAGGTGGGTTGATAAGGCCCAAAATCCGCCCCTCATTCACTCGAAAAAAAAAGTTCCAGATTCCGACAAATTGTAAATGTATTTATATACTTGAAGATATAAACTTTATTTTAATATAAAGTTTAGGTGATAAAAAAAATTGTAAGTTACAGAATATATTACCCAAAAAGAGAGTGTTTCTTTTACTTTTCTTACATTTTCATACATTTTAGCCGTTTTTTAAGCTTCGATTTAATATTTTAGAATGAAGCGCTCCATGAACCAAAATAAATTAATACTCATATAAAAGCTTATAAAAAGGAGCATCATTATCAGTTACGTTTACCATGGTTCATGGAGCGCTTCATACTAAAATATTAAATCAAAGCTTAAAAAACGGCTAAAATGTATGAAAATGTAAGAAAAGTAAAAGAAACACTCTCTTTTTGGGTAATATATTCTGTAACTTACAATTTTTTTTATCACCTAAACTTTATATTAAAATAAAGTTTATATCTTCAAGTATATAAATACATTTACAATTTGTCGAAATCTGGAACTTTTTTTTCGAGTGTATGAGGGGCGGATTTTCGGCCTTATCAACCCACCTCCTTTTATTGCATGAAGATCTTAAATGTTTTACATTTTGTTTTTACTATTTGCTGTTATTGCAGTAATAGAATTACACATTCAGTGAAAATTTCCACCTATAGCACTTCAGGAGATACAGCCCGCTGACAGACAGACAGAAGGACTAATAGTGGAGACTTACAAATAGAGTCTAGTTGGCACCCTTTGTGTACGGAGCCCTTAAAAAATAATAAGTTCTGTAATCTACTCCAAGAAACTATTGTATAGGTAAACTATCGTTTGTAAAATCCATAAATATTTAGATTAAGTACCTATATTAGTAACGCTGGCGTAGTTATTACGAAAGTGAAAGTGTTCAAGTAACTTGACTTAACTGTAGCGGTAGGCTATACATTTGAGTGCTTTTGTTATATGACTGTTTTTTTTATATTAGTGGTGTTTTGTATATTACGCTGTCTGCAAGTTGTGACTCGTGCTATTGCATAACTACTTAATAAGATTTATATTAATAGCTTACAAGTTACCAACTTAGGTATTACTGCTGCTCATATTACCAATCATAATCAAAGTAACTGACTCTATCAGGTTTCTATGTATGAATCCCTCTTAGGTCATATTCAAATAAATTTCAATTTTTAACTGACTTTCCAATAGGGTTTGAAAGGGTATAATTCCCAGGTGGTCCCATTGTCATCAGGTCAGGATCTGATGATGGGATCTTAGACAAAGCGAAGGGAATGTTCAAATTTTATAGGCACAATTGATAATCTTTGTAGTGGTGTTTGAAGTCAGTTTTGTAAAATTTTATCTAAATATATGAAAGGCAAAGGTGACTGACTGACTGAAGGGGATTGATCCCACTGCGTACAACACACAATCGTAATTATCTCTAAGTGGATGCAGCAAGAAAACCATGAATCAATTGAATTGAATAATTTTTTATTCAAACTTTTACAAAGTGCTTCCGAATCATCAAATGAATCTACAACTGGTTCGGAATGAGATTCTAGTCAAACTAATTTGAAGTGATTGTGATTGTTACTGTTGCAATCATTTTTAGACAATCCCAAAGCAGTTCCATATAGATTGTAGTACAGCAACTGTTATTCTCATCTCTTCAGATAATTTGGTAGTTGATTCGTCAGTGATGCCCTGTCAGGCATACTATTTTGAATTATTTAAGTAGGCATTTACTTAATACATAAGTAAAAAAAAAATAATACATTATAATAACACAGAAACACTTAAATTGTTTAAGTATTTAAGCAAAGCGATTATAAGTTCCTTTAAATTAAGCATTTATTTACTCATGTTGATTTATGTCCAATTAAGCATACTAACTAGGTATAACAAAACTTTAATTATTACAGTACATTTGGTTATATTTGCAGACATCACAAACAAATGGTTTAGAAGCTAAGTACTACTAACTACCGTCCTAAAGCTCCTTAACTACCAAAACCATAGTTGATTAATGTCATTTTTCATATTGCTATATCAAAAACTACAGCAGGAGAACAAAACTAAGGAAAATACCCATTAGATGGATTAATAGAGATTATTTTAAGTAATATAGCAATAAAAAATCATATTGGCCAGCTTGAGGGCAGAGCAGAGTGCCCTATGTACTCATTGCACAAAGTACTGGTAGAATAAGTGAGTAAGACCTAATTAGTAATTATTGAGATGTACATACACATAGATTTAGATTAATGTAATGTGATTCATGTATCCATGTTGACGGCAATGGTGTACTGAAAAACTCAAATAAGTTTATGTTTACACCAGTTTAAAATGTTTACTAAGCTAGTAGAAAAATTTCTAGGTAGTAGCTAATAGCTAATCTTCTACAAAGTGCAAAGAATTGCAAAGAAAATCTGATTCATTTTTCAAGTATGTTATAATATATTTAGTATTAGAATTAATTGTACAATATTATATCTAGCAACAAGCCCACTATATTTATAGATTACTTTATAACCAATTATGACAATATGGTATTTAGTTGTTCATAATTTAAAAACTTAGGTAGATTACAGGAAACTACAAAAACAATGTTGTTAAGTACCTAGATTTTTTAGAAAACAGCAATATGAAATTATGATTTTACAGATATGCAAAAACATAAATGGTCAAACTTATTTGTGAGTAGAGTTTCATAGCATACAATATGCTAATATTATTAATTAAATAGGCATATAATTGCTTAACACATTCGTGCTAATTGGAGATATTAAGTATGAATTTGAATACCTAATGCAGGCACACCAATTTGTGATATAAAAAGCAGATTACAAAAATAAGGACCTCGCGAACCAATGTCAAACCTGCGATTATACAATTTAAATGTTAATGACCTTGTTGTGAGCCTTAACAGCGAGGAGCTCTAGTGATCATGTTAAGAAAAACATACGAGTTGCACATGACGTTTTGTTATCAAACATTATATTTGCGCGTGTAAACGTAATGAACTGCGATGCACGCTACATGTACGCCTTTGGAACACGGCCCATTCGGTAGAAAAACAATGATTGGCGCACTCACCTGATGTCAATTGCGAATTTCTCCTCACCGCGATTCTGCCCACGGACACAAAGCTCAACCGGACGCTACTCATTTTAATAATCGTTACACACTATCACATTAGCGAAATACTCGACAGATACGCGAACCGAGCGAAATAGAAATGCTCCCAGTTCGCCGTAATCTCTCGTGAGCAATTTTTATTGTATTTATTTGTCAGTGAGAGGCTATTCTGTCATGACGCAACACTTTTAAACAACATCAACACCGATTGCTCGCAAATACACAAATAAAAACTTTACTCGGTTTCTCCGCTGTTACTGCACTGTTCTATTTTTTTATTGTATGATTTTATAGCAAAAACAATTTTATTTTGTGGATTTAGGAACGGCCATACTGATGCTCACAGCTGATTTTGATGTGTGATCATAGATTATTAAGATCTGACATCAAAGATTAATAGGTAGGTAGTAGGTAGGTACCTACCTACCATGGTAAGTACCTACCTCTATACTCTCTGACATATTATAAAGAGTACTGAGTAGGTAGGTACCTACCTAGGTAATGTGTGTGATGGTGGTGCACAAACCACGTAGAGAGAGAAGACATAGAGTCAGTGACGATTTCTTTCTCACTCACACTAAAAAGAGAGCAGAGATAAAGTTATTAATGTGATAAACAGAGACGCAGCTACCCAATTTTTTGTCCCTCATCGTGTAACCAGTTTTTTTCAAGGTCGACACACTTTTGTGCCCAACAAACTGACAGTTAATAAGAAAATTTAGTATCTATGTGTGTTGCCAGCTTTAGGTACCTATACAATGTCCCGATTTTCCCTATCCTACTTATATTATAAATGTGAAAGTTTGAATGTATGTAGGGCCATCCATACATACATCCAAATTTCAGCCATATCGGTTTAGTGTGGCGTGATTGAGTAACAAACATATGGATGTTTGTTACTCAATACGCCACACTAAACCGATATGGCTGAAATTTGGCACGGAGATAGGTTTTTTTTAGTAATGTCCTCTGACATACCGTAACGGCGGGTTACTTTGGCTACTTTTTCAATTTTTTTTTTAATTTTTGTTGAAACAAAATAAAGTCGTGATGGAAGAAATGAATATTATGAGAAAAGAAAAGAAAGATGATGGATACTAGAATATAATATATGTCGGCGATGATTAAAGTGTATTCAGTTAGATAGTGTCGGTTACTGTTCTGAATCATCCTGAAGTTTCGTTCGAATGTCCAACAACCAGTCGAGAACTGTTGGCGATCTTAAGAATTATTTTATTTACAAAGTTCTTAATTTTTAAAGCCATTTTTAAATAGCTAGAGGCAGACTTTTAATGTTTTTTTTAAATAATTATTAACTTAAACTATGAAGAGTTGCAGTTTTATACGACTGCCTGAAAAAAGGAATATACTGTTAATTTCATTAATGATGATTTTGATGACTAAATATACAATTTTTGTTGCTTTTAATTCAATAGCATTACTCGATCGAAGGAAAATTTTAACTGTTCATTACAAATTATTTTGTGTAACATTCTTACTAGTAACGAAAAAAAATTTTCCTTTGTGTTACATACATCTTTTTTCAAAGTGACTCACATATGCTAAATTTCTATTCGGCATTTCAATATTTTTTTTAAGGAGCAAATAATTATCTAGTGAATTGGTCCTATGAAAGTACATTAAAAAACTTTAGTATAAAAAAAAATATTTTTAAAAAACCGACTTACGTGTACAAACTAAAATTATTTTATACTTTTAAGTGGTGGTTGAAGTTAATATTGTGTGCAATAAAGAATAATAAATTCTTTATTGCACACAATATTAAGATATATGTAAAAAATAGAAGCTTACCCTAATAGGTATGTCTCTCCCAGACAACCTTATATGTGTAGGTATGTTATTTAAAAAATAAAACAGTTCAGCATCTGTTTTGTCGTTTTATTTAAAAATCCTGGGAAGAATTTTCCATCTAATTTGGGGTACTAGGGGAGTGCAGTTATTGTGGCAACATTAAACTCGAACTTGTCATGTGACGTCATCGTTACGTCATGTTATCTCTATTTCAGTCGCGGTTACACAGTACCTTGGTCTATTGCCTTCTCTGTCTACGACAAACCACAAACATAACATATATTGTGTGGTAGTGTGATGTTGAATCTGCACGTTATTTCGATAGGTATCTACCTATATAAGCTTCTTGGTATCTATCTACCTACCATACCTACCTACTTCTACCCATGGTAGGTAGGAAATACCACAGACCAGAAAAGATAGGTGTAGGAAATACATGGAGACCTACCTAATAAATAAATTAGGATGCATCCACGGTGCATCCCTATAAAAAATTATCGCAAAAAATGGCCACCCATTAGGGAGTTGCAACGGGAGTTGCTTCAAAACTAACGACATCGTTACAGAGTGAAATCATCGCTGTAGAATGAATACCTCATATGTCAAAAAGCCATATTTTTATTTTGCTTTGAAAAATTTGAATGAAAACCTAACATGATTGCTATTTAATGATGTTAGCTGTTACAAAACGATATGGGCAATTAAATGCTAAGACGTACAGTATACCTTCTTCTTATAATAACATTACCTATTGGAAAAACAGCAAAGAAATGTATAACTTTTCCAACAAAAATAATTACCTACTTATCTATAAAAAGTCAATTTGCCGAGTCTTGCCCTTCCGAGAACCACACTGCCTGATGCTATACATAGACATATTGGAATACTGTTCCTAAGCACGTACTTGATGATATTTTAAGCTGATTTTTTATATTTCTAGTTATTTAAAAATATTTTTAACAACACACAATTACTTGAACATTAAATACAACCAAACAATTGTCGCATAAAATGGCAGATAGCATCCATCATGACCATGTAAGTAGATATAATATTCGTCTCCATGTATTTGATACCTCCATGGTGCAAGCATCTTTCAACTTTCAAGTGACATCAAATGTCATGTTTACTCAAAATTGTCCAAAATGGCCGAGACAGAAACTGATAATAACAGTATTGTACGGCCCGAAAAAAATAATAAGGGCATAGTCACTAATAATGGACCCCGTCGCGTTACTATATACAAAACGGAGACCGGCTTCGGTTTCAACGTTCGCGGTCAAGTTTCCGAAGGCGGGCAGTTGAGATCGATCAATGGTGAACTGTATGCACCTTTACAGCATGTTAGCGCAGTTCTGGAGCAGGGTGCAGCTGAGCAGGCCGGCATACGAAAAGGGGACAGGATCCTTGAAGTGTGAGTACCAAATCCATATAGTTATCTTGTAAGTGTACCATAGAAATGGCGGTTGAAAACGGCGCTCCCTTTACAGGGCTTTTCTCATTATTGTTTGCATTTCCCAACCTCAGTGACAATTATAAGTTTTTCATACTAAAAGTAACTGGTTCAAATTACATTTCTTTGTAATACGAGATTGTTGGAATAGTGTCTGTGAGTCACAAACCTGTTTTGCGAAATTGTTGTTTAGAAACAGTTAGGTACGTCCGATCTCTTGTGCAAACGTATACTAAAAATATGTTATTGTTGAACCGTACGTTGGGCAACTGGGAATTGAGACGCTTGAATTAATATTTTGAAGTAGTTGCGGTGGGTAAACTGTTGTGTGTAAGATTTTATGACTATTTTTTTATCTTTTATTTTTTAGGCTTAGGCTTATCTAATCCTCTTAGCCACTAGGAATTACGACCGGGATTCATGTTGATTCACACTTATTATTTTATTAGTCTTCATCCCCAGCTGAGTGACAGCTTTCTTATGAGGCCCACAGATAGCTACCATTTAGTTAAAATTCTATCTGAATTCTGAATCATTAAATAAAATGCAAAATAGTAGTACTATTAAAATAGGTAAACTTTTCACTAAAAAGCGATTTAATTGAGTCATATTTCAAAATATACTTTCATAAGACTAAAATATAAATTGAATTAATTTACATTTAAATATATGCATATTATTTGCATACAATATAGCAACAGCTGAGACATTTAGCTGTAATCTAAATAAATATAACTGTTTTTGTATTGTGTAAGGTTTCTTTGGACTGCATTGCTAATTATTGGTACAGATTACACATGAAATATATAGTTCTTAGTTGCTCTAATATGACACTCAAATTTGGTAATTTAGATTATAGCCAAATTGTGTAAGCCATGAAAAATCATATCACTTAAATATTTTTTTTAATATGAACAATATGAAGTGAGTGAAAAATGCACTCAAAATTTTCCTTCTGCATTTTGTGTACTCAAAAGTCTACATAGACATAGCACAAAAAATAGTTTGTGTAGGACCTAAATCTACTGTTGATGATCAAATGTCCCAAAAGTAATAATAGGATATGATAATAAAATGTATAAATATCCATTGTAAGCAAATCTGTTAGATTTCACAATCTGGCATGTGAGTTATGTGCTCATTGCCCACGCAAATCGTGATTATAACCTCGTGCATGCTGTACGAAAATTACTGTCTGTATGTAATCTGTATGTATCTGTTGTTTCTTGATGTATGTGGGATGCGGTGCATCTAAGTACCATTACACTATTTAACTACTACACGAAAACAGATTCTATTGAACTGAAAAAGCCCCATTGCCAGACATGTGAATATCTAGCTGAGTAAAGTATCATAAGTTAAAACCTACATACATTATAAATGTTAAACTACACACAGATAGCTTGCAGGATACATTTTATTTCAATTTCATTGGAATTTAAAAAAAAACTCCAATCCATCCAGATGAATCCCAGGCTTCAGAGAGTTGTAATATTTTTGTATGTTAGCCAAATATTGCTGCCATTTTCCTTGAATTTGAACCTGATCATTTAGGAATCTACACCAATCGCTTTCTGAAAACAATAATTTTGTAAAGTATAAATTATAATGCAAGAGCCAAGTCGTTAACAAAAGCAACTATTAATTTTATTATTATTAATGTCTGCTAATACATTGCCAGATACTCCAGTAACCTACATATTATCATTTATCAGGGACACAAGAAATTGTATACTCCCATTATATTCATTACATTTGACACCCAGAGTATTTACGAGTGGAGATAAAAACTTATAATAACTATAAAACGAATATTTTATGCTTTAAAATTACGGGAAAGCTGCATTAATTATTATTTATTGCTACAGTGCATTTATTGCGTTCTTGCTGAACATATTGGTAATTATAGCAAGAGAGTGTCTGCCAATCAGAAGTGATTGCAATTTTCACACTAGCTCTTACTTGTTAGTTTTATCTCTAGCAGTTGTACGTAACTTTAGCTCCCATAAACTACTTTTATGAAGTTGTTAAAACTGTTGAATCTATATAGTTTCAAGTATAGTACAGGTTTGGGCAGTTGCCTCATCTGGTCCATTGATTACAAATTACTCAAAAAACAATAAAATACTCATAAAATTACTAAATAAAACATATTTATCTCACGACATACATACTAAATACAAAGATCTTAATGAGAACACCACAATTAGGGTAATGTCGCAATAATTAATTCTAATCAATCATAGTTTATGCTTTGTTAATAAAATAATTAAAGTATGACCATTAATTACTTTCATTAGTGATTGAAAACTATAATAACTAGTAATGTGTAGTAATAAAACAGTTATTATATACTGTAGACACGTGTAATATTTAGTAAAGTTTATGTTAAATATTTTTTAAGTGTATTTTTTTAATGTCAGTAGTGGTATCAATATTAAACTTTTATTTTTTGCGAGAATGTCGACTGCTGTTAACTTATAAAAGAAGTTTTCGCGAGAGAATAATTATGAATTTTTTTTTTAATTCTCATTTTTAATAAGGGACTTTTGAAGGTGACCTTCATGTCAGCCCCATCGGTACTCACAAGATATTACAATTATAATAATACAATTAATATATACAAAATGAACTACCTATATAACTATATCAATTTGAGAGAATCACTAACAAATCTATATACTTTAACAGCCGAATTACTCAATGGATTGTTAAAAATAGAATTAAAAATACCAGTATTCATAAAATTTAAATTTAGTTCATACATTAGTGTTTCTCTCAAAATGTGGTTCCAAACACAAATTATGAATTTATCATTTGTGTAGGGTATGATGCAAATCAGGACTCCATACTTTGCTAAGTTTCTGTTAAGTTATATAAAAGTTTTGAATCTTGTTTCGTATTATTATATTTGGTTTGCTTCTTATTTATATTGTCCATGCTTCCTGGCACATATAATAATTTGAGTACCTTAAGGGTAAGAGTCAAGCTTCTTAGACAAGCGTGCTCCAACCTAAACCTCATCACTGCTTCAAGCATAAGAATATCCCACAATAAAAAAATAGCACTAAAATCTGATTAGCCAAGAACTCAAATCTAGAAATACTGCAAAGATTTCAAAACAAAGTCCTTAAAAACATAACAAATGCTTCACTAGGATGTCGGAACTGCATGAGCATCTCAAGATAAAATCTGTAAAAGAAGAAGTTGAATACAGAGCAAAGAACTATAAACAACGGATCAATACTCACCAACAGCCTCCTATGCCAACGAATCTTCCAAAGAATCTGCTTATAGCTGTTGAAGCTGATCGCATGATAGAAGGAATACAAAAAAAAAAAACAAAGGGTCTAGCCGGTTAAGCATGGGAAAGCTGCACCAGCGTGTAATGAAGAGTTCTTACCCTGTGATTATTGTACTCTATCTAAAACATCTTTATGCTTAATTTCAGACTTCTACCCCTGATAGTTAGGGAGTAATCGGGGTGGCAACCCTTATCGTTAAATTTTATTTTTTCCGAAACTATTGGAGGTATCTTAATGAAACTGAAACTGTATATATATGTCTATGAGTTACATATTATATATTTATTTCAGAATTTTCCCATTTTGAAAAATGGTAAAAAACGAGAAGTAAAATTTTTGGGGGTGATTTTTTATACTAATCCGCGAAGTGAACATTTTGAAAAAAAGTACAGTTGTTTTGTTTATTAGTTAGCTATTATATGTAAAAATTGCAAAAATATCGAATTGGTGGGATATAGTGAAAAAAATTAAATTCATAATATTATATTCAATCAATCAATCGTTCAGTGCAATCAGAATCAATTAATTAATATCTGTTCAATGCTTAATTTTTTATTATTTATTAGTTATTTTAATTTTTTTATGTATTTAAATTTTTTTATAATTTAATTTTTTTTTTCAATTTTTTTTAATTTTTTTTTTTTAATTACATATATGAATAAGAATTGTTTAGAATCAAAGCTCGTCACTATTTCCTTCAATAGTTGTTACAACAGTATCATCAAATATGGAGGTCAATATTTCAGCTGGCTTTAAAATTTTTGATTTATATCGGCCATGTGATAAATATGTAATAAATAACTGCTGCAATATGAGCACAACAGCCCACGGTCCTATTGTCATTTGCGCAATCGCACACATAATTTTGAATACTTTTATAACCATTTTGGTTTGCTTTATATTCAATGTTGCTACATTATATGTCTGTGTATAACGTTGTGTAATAAATGATATTCTTGCCCAATATTGCCATGTATAGACTCCAAATAAATACTTTTATAACCAAAATGGTGTTATAAAAGTATTCAAAATTATGTGTGCGATTGCGCAAATGGCAATAGGACCGTGGGCTGTTGTGCTCATATTGCAGCAGTTATTTATTATTTATCACATGGCCGACATAAATCAAAAATTTTAAAACCAGCTGAAATATTGACCTCCATATTTGATGATACTATTGTAACAACTATTGAAGGAAATAGTGACGAGGATTAATTAAGCTTTGATTCTAAACAATTCTTATTCATATATGTAATTAAAAAAAAAAAAAATTTAAAAAAATTAAAAAAAAATTTTAAAAAATAAATTAAATTATAAAAAAATTTAAATACATTAAAAAATTAAAATAATTAATAAATAATAAAAATTAAATAAAAAATTAAGCATTGAACAGATATTAATTAATTGATTCTGATTGCACTGAACGATTGATTGATTGAATATATTATGAATTTAATTTTTTTCACTATATCCCACCAATTCGATATTTTTGCAATTTTTACATATAATAGCTAACTAATAAACAAAACAACTGTACTTTTTTTCAAAATGTTCACTTTGCGGATTAGTATAAAAAATCACCCCCAAAAATTTTACTTCTCGTTTTTTACCATTTTTCAAAATGGGAAAATTCTGAAATAAATATATAATATCATATATAACTCATAGACATATATATACAGTTTCAGTTTCATTAAGATACTTCCAATAGTTTCGGAAAAAATCAAATTTAACGATAAGGGTTGCCACCCCGATTACTCCCTAACTATCAGGGGTAGAAGTCTGAAATTAAGCATAAAGATGTTTTAGATAGAGTACAATAATCACAGGGTAAGAACTCTTCATTACACGCTGGTGCAGCTTTCCCATGCTTAACCGGCTAGACCCTTTGATTGTGTATCTAATTCATATAATAGAGTAATATGATGTCTATACAAAGATGGGTGTCTGGTGAATTTCGCTTCTATAGTTATTATTGCGACGACATCGGGTTTGAGATATATGATCTGGAATCCCCACAAACTAAAGGGTAATTGAGTCTAAGATTGATAATAATGAGTGCATGACAAATATGTATATGTAGGTATAATTAATTATCAGTTATACCTATTGTTGTTAATTTATATACATAAACTGTACAAGGAGGAACAGCAAATTTCTTGAGTTATAGGAATTTTATAAACTTTTTAGGCTTCCCATTAAGGTTATAAACAGATGCATATTTCAAAAATAAATCATTGCAAACTTGGCCTACTGCGCCAGTGGCCACGTGTGGCTTAGGCCACGATCGCACTAGTAAGGCGATTGCGAAGCGATGGCGAAGAAATTTAAATATAACGAAATCACTGTCGTGTAGTTCTTCTATCGTTCTTATTTTGTTTGTGATATCTCAGATTCAGAAAAAAATATTCTATTCTATTTCACGCGTTTTTCAAAATGACTATTTTTTTATTTAATTTTTGTTCCAGCAATGGGGTGAACGTAGAGGGCGCCACTCATAAGCAAGTGGTTGATCTGATAAAGTCGGGTGGCGACTGTCTCACTCTCACCGTCATCTCTGTCACACAGAAGGTTAGTATTTTTAACTCCTTTTGAATAGCCTGAAACAACGTGAGGTTCATCATATTCATTGGTTGGTTAAGGGGTCCTGGTCACAAGCACTCTCCTCATAACTTTAATTATGGATGTTTGACATTAAGTACCACTTGCTTTAATGGTGATGAAACGTTGTTGAGAATCTGCATTCTGAACCGGTGGTAGAGTATTGATGTTTCATAAGAGTTACAAGTTGGCCTACATGAAATAAATAATTTTTCCAACACACTTGCTCATAAAGTGGCTCCAATTTCACCGCAGTTAGGCACATAATGGCACCTATAATAAAACTGTGACTTTTTCATTACTATTATTCACAAGTGAGTTATAGTTTTTTTTATTTTATTGGTTGGGTTGCTTTGAAAGTGCTTTGAAACCTCATTCTTTTAGTCTATGGCCGATCGCCATTGAAAGATGCGTGCGCATTCCGGAAAACTGATTAATTTTTCCTGCCATTGCGAAAAAAAATTCTCAACTCGTTTTCACTGTTTTGTACCATAATGTACTATTTTAGTATTATTTTCTTCACAAGTGTGTTGAAAAACGTCGTCGGCTATCTTAAGACCCTCACCTAACGGCTCGGGTCTCAATTGCGCCTCAGCGGTCATCACCAATGTTCCACACTTGTACCTTAAGAGATTTCTCCATAATGTCCTCAAAGATGTGCCGATCCACATTTGGTGAGCGTGGTGGTGATCACATGCAAGAGGAGACCTGTGCCTAGTTATAAACCGGCGTAGTGTCGAAAGGATGATGATACTTTAAAGGTAAAGCAAAACGTGACGAAACCTGCATGCTGGAGAGGTCTCCATAACGTCCTCAAAGCAATGTCTTTAGACTGACGTGTGGCGATGGGTGTAAAATGGTGTTGATGATGTGGAAACACGAGCTGATCGTGTTTCCACGACTCTTCGTGTAGCGCGGTGTTCCCTATCAAGGTTACTGGAGATTAAATGAGAGCTCACACAATGACTTTAAATATTTAATTGATTTTACAATTACAACAAATTACAAGACGTACAAGTGGCTAGTGTGTGCGGCGGGCGAGGGACAACTGTCTAATGCCAGTAAAAAACGTTCCTATAAGCCTCTCGGCGAAACCACTGGCATCAGCAGGCCCGCTACAATGATGCTGTAACGAACATGCTGTGAGGGAAACACAAAGCTGTGGATCGTGACGATGAGTGTTCCCCAGGAGGCGGAGCGGCTGGAGCCGTGCGACGAGGGCGCGGCGCCGGCGGGCGTGACGGGCGGCGCGGCGCACTCGCGCGCCACGGTGTACCAGCGCTACGACTACTCGGACAAGCGCTCGCTGCCCGTGTCCGTGCCCGACTACCGCGTGGTGATGGAGCGCAACACGGGCCGCTCGTTCGTGGCCTTCAACGTGCACATGGCGGGCCGCCACCTGTGCAGCCGCCGCTACCGCGAGTTCGCCGCGCTGCACCAGCAGCTGCGCAAGGAGTTCCTGGGTGAGTGCGCTCCCACTCCGCTCAGGCTCAAGACAGAGTCAAAACAAGACAGATTTATGTAGGAACATATTTGTGTCTCGTTTTTACTCTATCTTGAGTCCGAGCTAAGTCAGAGTACGCTCTATAGATCTCAGCATAAGGTTGAAATGTATAGACCACACTCCACTCCGCTCAGACAAAGAAAGAACAAGATAGATTATGGCCCGAGTGATATAGGCTACATTTTTTTCAACACACTTGCTCATAGAGTGGCTCCAATTTCACCGCAATTAGGCACATAATGACACCTATAATAAAACTGTGACTTTTTCATTAATATTATTCACAAGTGAGTTATAGAGTTTTATTTTATTTTAGTTCTTAAAAAAGTTTCTATACAAAAAAGGTTGTGTTCAATAGTACAAATAAATTAATGTACCTATTGATTGCTTATTTCATGCAACTTCGTATTTAAATAGATAATTTCAACTTGTACGTGTTTAATAAATAAAACTTTCATTCAAATATAACTTTTATTTTTTCTGTAATAAAGAAAACTTGAAATTCCCCATTTTGTACGTGGCTAAAACGCTATCCGCGAAAAGGCAAAAAAAAGGAACCTCATTCTTTTAGTCTATGGTCGATCGCCATTAAAAAATGCGCGCGCATTCCGGAAAACTGATTAATATTTCCCGCCATTGCGAAAAAAATTTCACAACTCGTTTTCACTGTTTTGTACCATAATGTACTATTTTAGTATTATTTTCTTCACAAGTGTGTTGAAAAACGTCGTATGATACACGTGTGTATTGATGATTACCGTCCTCGGCTATCTTAAGACCCTCACCTGATGGCTCGGGTCTCAATAGCGCCTCAGCGGTAAACTCCAATGTTCCACACTTGTACCATAATGTTCTAATATGAACAAAATCAATAGGATATATCCAATTTCCTTTGTCGAGTTACAGATTTTATTTCTTGTTTTTATTACTCTTTTCAGAAACAGTAGTAAATGCTTGACCTTTTTAATTTTTAAATGAAGGAAAATTTTTGTTCAGGCTTCAACTTTCCGAAGCTGCCTGGCAAGTGGCCGTTCACGCTGAGCGAGCAGCAGCTCGACGCGCGGCGCCGGGGTCTTGAACAGTATTTAGAAAAGGTATTATAGACCATCCAACTACAGTGAAGACTCGATTATCCGGACCTCGGTTATACAGATTCGCGATTATCTGGACTGCAACAGCAACAAATTGCATATCGGGTGCAATAACGTAATAAATTCTCAATAGCCCAACGGTTAAAGGTGCAGACCGAAAACTGAAAAGTCACAGGTTCGATCCCCACCGTTGCACTATTGTCGTACCCACTCCTAACACAAGTTTTCACTTATTTGGAGGGGAGAGCAGAATCAAGCCAAGCCCAGCTGAACTTGACTGATATTTAAAAAAAAATGCTATAATATAAACCTAAAAATTCTTTTTACAAAACCGAACTATATCTTTGGCATCCAGCTGCCTGAAAAGAGCAACTGCTGAGTTTCTTCAGCTCTTCTCAGCAGAATCTGCTTTCCTAACCAGTGGTAGAGACTTGACTTGTCTTAAGAGCCGCAGGTAATAATTTTTAATGTTAATTATTTGTCAGGTGTGCGCGGTTCGCGTGATCGCGGAATCGGACGCCGTGCAAGAGTTCCTCACAGACTCTGACGACTCGTCCAACCCTTCACCTGTGGAGCTAAAGGTAAGGAGACGTGGAGGTAAAGGTAAGGAGACGTGGAGCTAAAGGTAAGGATACGTGGAGCTAAAGGTAAGGAGACGTGGAACTAAAGGTAAGGAGACGTGGAGCTAAAGGTAAGAAGATGTGGAGCTAAAGGTAAGGAGTCGTAGTACTAAAGGTAAGGAGTCTGAGCTCAAGGTGGTAAGGAGGTCTCTGGATAGTTGGTTTCGGCAGGGGATTTTAGAATTTATTATTTCTGAATTGTTTGGTTTGGGGCTCTAACACCAACTCAAGTAATATTTCAATATCGTGTTGTCATGTCATCAATGACGTCAACGAAATGCCAACGCAATACTACCTACTATAAGCGTTGGTGGTAGGCCCATAGGTCTGATGGGAGGCTCCAAAGAGGACATTTTTAGAACAAAATCTATACACACCATAGATAAACAGATATTTTTTGTTCGCACCGAACGGAGATCTCGTATATCATCTTGTGATAACTAAAAGACCCAACACTTCCGCCATTTCTAAGTAAATATTATGAATGAATTGTTTTCCTTAGGTGTTGGTTCCGGAGCGCGAAGTGGTGTCGGTGTCGGTGCTGAAGTCCACGAACGCGGACGACGTGTATCGCGCCGTGTGCGAAAAGATCGGCCTCTCCAAAGAGGTTCAGAGCTACTTCTACCTCTTCGAAATCGTCGAATATAACTTTGGTAAGAGTAATTCATTTTTGTAATAATAGCAGTAAGTTTGATTACACCAAAAGACAGAATAATATAAGCAAAGCAGATAAAAGCTAGTTTTGTATACTGTAATAGTTTGCTAATATGTAGTAGTATATCACATCACACTATCACATTACATCACACTAATATTATAAAGGCGAAAGTTTGTATGTGTGTGTGTGTATGTTTATTACTCCTTCACGCCATAACGAATTAACCAATTTGGCTGAAATTTGGAATGGAGGCAGCTCACATCCAGGATTAAAACATAGGCTACATTTTATCCCGAAAAATTAGAATCGCTACGGGAATTAAAAAAACCTTAATCCACTCTGACGAAGTCGCGGACATGTATGTTATAATTTTTGACTGGTGGGAGGCTTTAGCCATAACTAGTTACCATCCTAGAAACAGATTAGAGTTATGGGTTGAATATACACTGCCATACCCCTTCCAAGTTAGCCTGCTATCTTATCATCTTAGACGGCATCGTCACTTACCATCAGTCGACATCGCAGTCAAGGACTACCTTGTCTTCCAATAAAAACACACTAACTTAGACGAGTGTCTCACAGAGCGCAAGCTGCAACCCAACGAGTGCCCGCACTCGCTGTACATACAGAACTACTCCACGGCGTCCAGCAGCTGCCTCGCCGTCCGCAAGTGGCTGTTCAGCCCCGAGCGGGAGATCTCCATCATCAAGGAGGACGACAAGGCCGCGGCTTTCATATTTTGGCAGGTCAGTCTAGGATTACATTCCAAGTTGCCGGCTTGTTGGTGTTTTATAGGATTTATTTCGGTGAGTGTGCTCAGAACCTCTTCGATCTTGTCCCCCCTTCACCTTTTTACCACCGCACTGCAAGGCATAAGGAGAGCTTCCATCCCTACGTCATTGATATTCAAGATGTCATTGACATGAAAAGCATTGCTAGAGCAGAAAATTTCCGCCATAGTCGTCGATACAGTATAAAAAAAAAAAAATATATACCGGCCGAATTGATAACCTCCTCCTTTTTGGAAGTCGGTTAAAAAGGGGGGAGCGTGCGTCGAGGCGTGGCCTCATTGCCCGGGCGGGGGGCGGGGAAGAACATGTACGGTTCAGGACCGCACAGTAATGAAACTGCTGAGTAGAAGACTTAAGTTTATTGGCCTCTACTTAACTTAATAGCAGTAATGTGAGCGCGATGCTATTAGGTTATAATTAGCCTAAATAGAGTAGTAGTAATAAACTTAAGACTTCTACTCAGCAGTTTTATTTCTGTGCGGTCCTGAACCGTACAGAACACTTCCTCGGTGGTGAATTTCGGCCTTATGGTCACTGGCACTGGCGTAGGCCAGGAGCCTGTGGTTAGTCCGCGGGGTTGTGCACCGCGGGCGGGGAGGGACTGGCAGTAATGGACGTCGTGTTCCTCAGGCGGTGGAGGACGTGAACCGCGGCGTGTGCGTGGCGGGCGCGCGCCTGTACCAGCTGAAGGCGCTGCAGGACGTGCGGCGCGCGCCCGCCTACCTGGCGCTGGCGCGCACGCTGCCCGGCTACGGCGACGTGGCGTTCCCGCCCGCGCGCACCGACTGCCGCGCCACGCCCGTCGTCGCCGTCACCGTCGGTGAGACGCGAGCCGGCTGCCACCTCTGTACCGACGCTCTCTCGGTCGTCGGTCGCCTGTAGTTGCCGGGTTCGGTTGCAGGTTGGAGCGGCCTGAAGCTGTCGGCGTGGTGCGAGAGCGAGAACACGTGCGCGGGCGCGTCGGCCGCGGTGCCGTGGAGCGACGTGCGCGAGTGGCGCGCCGACGACGAGGCGGCGGCCGCGCGCCTCACCTACCGCCGCCGGGAGCGCGCGCCGCGCACGCTCGCGCTCTACACGCCATACGTAAGTTGCGGTTTAAGAAACGTGCGGTTTGAGTAACGCGCGGTTTTAGAAACGTGCGGTTTAAGAAACGTGCGGTTTTAGAATATTGCGGTTTCAGAATCGTAGGTACATGCATAGCTTAGCTGAAGTGGCAGGGAACCGATGGACGTTCGGATCCCAAGGTGCTGGAAGAGCGACTCCGCACCAGGACGTTGGTAGAGCCCCTACTAAGTAGACGGACGATCAGGCGAGTCGTTGGCAGCCTTTGCACGTGATCGATGTGATTTTTTGCATGGGCATAGTTCAGGACTGGAGAGTGACATAGGCTACCTTTTATCCCGGAAAATCGAAGAGTTCCCGCGGGATTTTAAAAAGTAAATCCACTCAGACGAAGTCGCGGGCATCAGCTAGTATTTTTATATAATTTATGCGGTATAAATATTTTTTTGCAGTACCAATTTCTATGCAACTGCATGGATCGAATAGCGGAGGAAGCGAACTGGGTCGACACCGGGGAATAGGGCCCCGCCCGCCCGGCGCCCTCTAGTGTAAGCTAACCGACGGTATTACGCCACCACACGCTGCCATCTTCAGACATGTCATTCTCAAAAAAAAAAAAAAGTGAGAATGTTGCTAGTATTGAAAAATTGTACCAATTTCGCTGTTCTGTAAATATTTGTATGCAAAACTTACAAAGTGCTACCAATTGTATTGAACACAATGTCTAAAGTCTGATTTTTAATTCGGTGGAATTCTGACACTTGTCATTTTATAAATCGAGCGAGTTATTTGTATGAAAAACAGTATTACCACCTGTAGTTCGATTTTACCCCAAACTATCTGTCAGGCATTTGTCATAAATATCTATGTGCGGCAATTGATATTTATTTTTCTAAGTTTAAATTTGATATCTTTTTTGTGGGATTTTTTAAATCTCTGGTAACATTAAGATACGTCAGAATTCCACGCAATTAAAAATCAGACTATACGCTAAATTGACATTAGATTGACAGCCGCAATGCTATCCCTATCCGCAGGCAACATTGTGAAAGGGAAAGCACTAGTTAGTGTTGGCAATTTAGTTTTAGATATTCTGTTCAATGGAATTAATAACTTAATTGTCTCGTTCCTAAAGTTGAAATTGCGCTGGCAATTTTCTTTATCATTTGGGGTGCCTGGTTTTAGTTAGCACATCGACGCATATTGCATATCTACCGATTACCGCCTTTATGACATTAATGGAAAGAGTTGTTGTTTCCTATTTCATTTTTTTTCGATGACAAGATAGTCCTTGGCTGCGATCTCACCTGATGGTAAGTGACGATGCAGTCTAAGATGCTGTGGTTACAAGTGTGCGAAATGCGTAGAAGTGCTAAAAGTTTAAAAAAAAATTCTACATTTTGTCTATACAGTTATTATATCTCCACGCCCCTATATTTTCATGTCAAATTAAGGCGGAATTCTGGTAGATTCAAAGCTAGCCTAAAGCTTCGGACAACTTGGCATAATTCCGCGAGCGGAATGCAATTTGCGTGTGATATTTTTTGTTCAACTTTTACCATTTAAAGGGTGGCAAACCCTTTTGAGAATGTTTTCCAGTAAAAGTGCTAGCTGTTTTTTGGCAAGTTTTGTATACATAATATAGATTATTTTTTATTGAAATGGTGGCGTCAAAATCCTATCTAGTTTACGTATCATATACAGGATGTTTGTATTTAAATAAGGCAAGATGAGAAAATTTTAAACCTCAGCACTGGTAGCATGGGCAGGAGATAAAAGTTTTATCCCCCGATTTTATCTACTGACAGGGGATAAAATTATCTTTTCCCTATGCTAAAGCTAAGCATGCTAAGCATGGCGACAGAGGAGAAGGCGATGTATATTTCTATAAGTATATCCACTGAGTGTTATTTCCACCCCTGTGCCCGTGCTCGACGGGTGGATAAAGCTAAGCGAGGGGATAAACGTTTTATCCTTTTCCCGGGGATAAAATTTCTCTCGCCCATGCTACCAGGGCTGGTTGATATTTGGATCAAATTCTATATTTCCTGTCTCATTTAAATAGAGCATCCTGTATAATATTATTGTAAGTAATGTGATTTTTTTAAGATTTAATTATTTATCATTATTGGGAATATTTTAGACATTTATTAATTATAATATTATTATTGTATTATGTATTTGATTATTAGGGTTGCCATGTAAACCGTGACACTGTGATAGGTTTTTTTTTTATTTTATTGGTAATAATTTTTTTAATGTACGAGACAGGTGGAAATTTGAAATGAGGGTAGATTTTTAATTTTGCTAACTATAGTAGGGTAGTTGACTTCTGACAATATTTTACGATTTCTACATCTTATTTACTTGGCTGGGTAAATTTCCTAATATTTTTCAAAATGTCACAAGTTATGAAAATTCAAAATTTTGATAAAAGCCATTTTATTATGCGAAGTTCAAGTATGTATATTTATATTAAATTATTCAGAAAAAAAAATAGCAAATCAAATGTAAAAAAAAACATCAAACTTGGGATGTTTCTTAATTTTTTGACATTTTAGACAATTTTTTTGATCTTTTATTAAAAAAAATATATTAGGCGTTCATTGCACTATCAAGTTTCTTTTACCGTATTGAGAAATTAGTGGTATTTACACACAGACAATACACAAGACAACAATATAGAAGTGAACTACCCTACACGATTCGATGGCTTTGTTTTTCAATTATGGAGAATCGAATAGTATTTATTGATATTGAATGAATTAAAATGTTGCATCAGTTTAAGTGAATAGTCCAATAGTAACAATAAATTACAAAAAAAAAAAATTGAAATTCGCCACGACAAAATAATATACGACAAGTGGCCCTGTACACATTCGCCCAGAGTATTGGGCTAACGGAGCAGTGATAGCCTAGTCGTTAGGACTGTAGTGATCTATTCGGGAAGTCGCGGCTTCGATCCCGGGCACGCGTCTCTAACTTTTCGGAGTTATTTTTATATGTGAAATGATAGCTGATGCCCGCGACTTCGTCCGCGTGGATTTAGTTTTTTTAATTCCCGTGGCAACTCTTAGATAAAAAGTAGCCTATGTCACTCTCAAGGTCCTCAACTAAATCAAATACAACACGTCGATCCGTAGCTCTGTTGCAGCGTGATTGAAGGACTAACCAATAAACCGATAAACAAAAACACTTTCGCATTTATAATATTAGTAAGGATAGCGAGCAAACGAGCAGGCGGGTCACCTGACGTTAAGTGATTACCGCCGCCCATGAACATTTGTAGTACCAGAGCGACCAATGCATTGCCGGCTTTTCAGGATTTGTTGGACAGTTTAAGGTGAGTAATTGGATATCACATGCTCCAACGGTGAAGGAAGACGTGAAGAAACCTGCACGCCTGAGAGTTCTCCATAATGTTCTCCAAGGTGTATGAAGTCTGCCAATTTGCATTAGAAATAATTCCTTTAATAGAAATTCGCAAAGACAAAACAATTGGCCTATTCAACTTGACACGACAAATAAGTGTATGAGTTCTGGACTCCGAAACGACTAAAAGTTAACAGTTAATTAATGTACTTACAAGTTTTTATACATAATCAATACATATAATTATTAATTAATTACCTAATTAATATTATTGCGATTTTTGTAATATTTTTAAAGACATCAAGGTCTATAGCACCTGAGTGTACAGCGTTTACAGTAAGCTAATATAATCCCTATGTTAAATAACAATAAGTGCGAATATTCATTTTTCATTTTCGCGTAAGATCACACTGGGTTAATGTCGAACGACTATTTATCGTGTACCCCACCGATACACATGTACGTCTAAGACAATTTATCGGCACGATAAATTATCGTGTTCATACGTGTCTTTCGTGTACTTATCGAAGTTCGTGTATGTTTCACTCGTTTAACAATTCTCCGTCGTTATAACGGTATTCTAAATATCTAAGTTATTTTTGCTATAATTTAATTTATGATTATTTGTGGCGGAAAAATTACATTATTTTAAGAAAAGATGTCAAATGAGAGCTTGTAGGGGATTTCATTTTCATTGATTCTATTTTAGATTTTAAGAGTATTCGCATTTTTGTCTCAGCCAAAAGCAAAAGGAAAGATAAAAAAGGTCAGACAAATCTTTTTTAGTTCGAAACACAAACCTTGAAACTATGTGTCAGTCTCGAAAAAAGTAGAATTTGTGGTTTTAAGTTATTATTTTAATATTTTTTTCGTCCTTTTATAACTATATTTAAAAGAAAAAGATGCAGATTCTCTTAGCCCTGAGAAATCAGGATCCACGCCAATGTAATATCAGGTGACAGAATACGACAAAATGTTGTACGATAAAAAGTCTCAGTGTGTTTTACGCGTATTATGGTTATAATGTTAGTTAATTTAGACAAATTTTGTAAGAGCCTATTTGTTTAATGGACATGTACTAAAGTAATCAATTTCCCGTGCTTAAAAGTTTACATTAGTGAGGTAAAAAATAAAACTTCAATAATGCTATATTAATTATCGTAGTGTTTTATCAACAAGCATGTACATACGTCACTCAATAAGTCTTTGGTCTGACCTATAGATGGCAACACTTTTGACAAAACCATATGATTGCAGAGTAGAAGAATCCTTCAGATGACACGTGTCAAAATTTGGCGTCGTTCTGACAATTAGTTCAAAAGTTAGAGCGGATTAAGTAACCCAAGTTCTTAATTGTTGTTTGGTCCGGTGTGAGCAAGCGCGGCACCCACTTTGAAAGCAACTTTCGCATGCCCAAATTTTCGTGTAAAATTGTAAATACACTACCTTCTGATATCTCTAAGGTGTCAGCTATCTCACGCAACTTCACTTTACGGTCTTTCAAAACGATTTTGTGGACTTTTTTTATGTTTTCCGGAACAACTACCGATTTCGGTCGACCAGAGCGTTCAGCATCTTCGGTGCTTTTGCGGCCCCGTTTAAATTCAGCATACCAATAAATTATGCTTGATTTCGCTGGTGCGGTGTCCGGGTAACACTTATCGAGCCACTGTTTTGCTTCGGTTGTATTTTTTCCCATTAAAAAACAATGTTTAATTAACACTCGAAATTCTTTTTCATCCATTGTCTTTAACAATTAAGAACTTGGGTTACTTAATCCGCCCTAACTTTTGAACTAATTGTCAGAACGACACCAAATTTTGACACGTGTCATCTGAAGGATCCTACTACTCTGCAATCATATGGTTTTGTCAAAAGTGTTGCCATCTATAGGTCAGACCAAAGACTTATTGAGTGACGTGTTATTCTTATCGATTAGAATATTAAATCATTAATTTATAACAATTATAACATTATAGTAAATTAGTGAAAAATAATCATTAGCTCATTTTAAACAAAATATATAGCGTAACTAATCAAATTTTATGAAAATCAATTTTACAACTTCGGTAATTAACTTTATAAAAATGAGTTTAATTTATTTAAGTAACTGAATATTGTGACGCATTTTTTGATTATTATTAAAAATTTTGCCATAGTAAAATATAACATATAATTAACATACATAATTAACGTTCATAATTTGAAAAAACCCTTTTTGATCTAATAAAATTTATAACAAGCGCAATTAAATTAAAATTTAATATTATTCTTTAACAAAGTCAATCGACTCTGTACGTGGTAAAATAAGGCAAAAGTAAAAAAAATATAATATATTGTAAGTGTTAAAACACATTTTTTTTATTAATAAAAAACGGCTTAAAAAGCATTTTTGATAGACATAGGTATCAAAATGAAAAAAATCGGATTTACTGGAATTGATATATTATTAAGGCCATTAAATAGTTCGAAATCAAATCAAAAGTTTTTTTAAATTTAATTTGATGTATGCAAAATCATCATACCTAATAACTGTATCCTGTAGATAAAATATATTTTGCTATATTTATCACTGCACTGGTAGCATGGGTGGGAGAAATTTTATCCCCGGGAAAAGGATAAAATGTTTTTCCCCTTATCCACCCGTCGAGCATGCTCTAGCCGGGGGAAGTTGGTCCATTTGTAATGTCAAATAGGGATATACTTCTCCTTTCTCCTGTCGCCATGCTTTAGCATAGGGAAAAGGCAATTGTATCCCCTGTCAGTGGATAAAATAGGGGGATAAAATGTTTATCTCCTGCCCATGCTACCAGTGCTGGAATCCGAAAAGTCCAAGTGGCATAACTGTCATGCTTGATTTTCGGAACTACCCCCAGTATAACGTTTTGGGTTTTAAGTACCACTACTAGATGTAGTGTCTCTACCAGTGGTTGATACAAAATCAAAAACATATCACAAATTTCGAGAGCCGTGCAGTAGCGGTAAAACAAGCTCAGACGTGGGTTCGAATCCCGTCGGTTCCGCAATTTTTTTTAAATGTATTCAAAGTTTATTCAGAGAATTTCCTTTAAGTATAGCTCACTTTAATAAAAATATTATAAACTTTTAATTTTAATATTAGATATTAATAATTATTAATCATATAAAAGTTATCAAACAATTTGTTAAAACATCGCACATTTTGATTTATTAAAGGAGAATGGGCGGTTTCGTCCCCAGAGTGTATCAAGTTGTGATATATGTCATTTTAAAGGTCATGATAATAGCTTCATTTTATTGTATGACACCAACTATGAGACACGTGCAGGGAAAGAACTATGATTTTTTTAATTTTTTTATAATAGAACGTATTTATTTTTGTTTTTCTGTTTTTTTTTTAATACAGAATGTATGCGTTATTTTAGGGGTCTCATTTATTTAGCATAAACTCAAAAAAACGCTTAAACCCTACCTAAAGCCGTCTCCAACCGCCCCTATAACGGCCCCTGACCTCACATCTAATCTATTATACGCGCGTCCTTTGTACAGGCCGTAGTTGGTAACTATTAACTACGCGACGCGCACATATCTTTTGCTCTTTAGGATCGGTACTATTTTGAGTTTTTGACCTCTGTCCTCTGCACGTTTAACGGACTTGATTTTTCTGTTTTTGTACGTGTAGTTTGTGAAGGGATCTTTGACCCCATGACTAGCAAGCGGCTGTATTAAGTTCCTTAATACCTGCTTAATCTATTGTCTAGTTACAACATACAGCAGGGTCGTCTCCTCTGTCCGTGAGGCCTGAGGGTGTACGCGCTTCGAGGCATGGCCTCATTACCCGGGCGGGGCACGGGGAAGAGCATTTCCCCGGTGTTGAGTTTCGGCCTTAAGGCCGAGGCTCACTGTCGTTGGTTAAGAGCCTGTGGTCCGTCGTATCCGTGGGGCTCAGCACCGCGGGCGGGTATTCCGGCGCCGTGTGCGGAGCGATGTCAAATCCGGTGGGTGGCTCCGCGCTATGGGCGAGTGAATCGTCCGGTGGATCTCGCATCGTTTTCGTCGTCGCTGGAGTCACTTGCGTGCCTCCTCGGTGTTGGCGATCGCAGGAGCTCTCGAGGTACGGGACGTCCGGTCGTGGGTCGGCTGGTTAGCGGTGCGATGCCGTTGAGGTGCTGGTACGGTCCGCAATCGGCGCGCTAACATACGCCGCGCAACTGAGCGGACGTACTCTTCCACGGTGGGCATCTTGAGGTCGCGATGGATGACGTCGTTCCTCACGTACCTTGGAGCTCCAACGATCAAACGGAGGCACTTATTCTGGAGGACCTGTAGGCGGCTCCTCTGACTTGCCGAGTAGAGCGCATACCAGGCAGGTGCCGCGTACGTCAGTCTGGAGCGGATATAGGCTCCGTAGATGAGGAGCTTGGTCTTCGGTGATAGGCTTGAATTGAAGACTTGGTGAAGCATCGACCCTGTCGCCTTGGCCTGGTTCACAACTTGGTTGACCAACGAAATCAGGTTTAGGCTGAGGTCGATGCGGCACCCCAAGTAGCACACCGAAGTTCGTCACACTATGTCCTGCCCTCGGAAGCGGAGTTGATGCATAGGCTTCCGGTCTCCGGATGTCGAACAGGATAGCGGCCGTCTTTCCCACGTTGACGGCCATCCTCCATTTGACCATCCATTCCGGAAGCAGGTCCAGCAGGCGCTGCATTTTGTTGCAGACGACGATCTGGTGGTACGACGAAGCGAGATACGCGCTGTCGTCGGCGTAGAGCGACAACAGCTGCACGTCGTCCTCCCCCTCGCGTAGATGTCCGGCGAGGGTAGGGATGTTGTTAGTGTACAATGCGTACAGGCACGGCGATAGGCAGCGGCCCTGGGGTACTCCAGCACGTATGGAGCGCGGCTGGGAGTCCGCGTCCTCCACGGAGACGTGGAAGGATCTGCCTTCCAGGAGAGAAGCCACCAGCCGCACGATCGTTGGTGGTAGGTCGGTCGTGAGGTCGCCGGTATGCCACACGCGATCGAAGGCCTTCTCGATATCGAGAAAGACCCCGACGGTGCAGTACCCCCTGTTCTTCTCACTGGCGATGTGGTGAAGTCCTCTCGCCAGCTGGAGCGTCGTCGAGTGGTTGCTGCGAAAGCCGAACTGCTCGTCCCGTAGTTGGATGTACGGGGCAAGCCTTCGCAACAATAAACGCTCAAACAGCTTGGTGATGTGCGGCAGTAGGGTGATGGGGCGGTAGCTCCCTGGATGGTGGCGATCCTTGCCCGGTTTGGGAATGGTGATGACCTTCCCCCTTTTCCAGGTCTCCGAGAAGTGTGCGGTGTGGAGTACCTCATTGAAGAGTCTCGTTAGGGCAACGAGACCTCTTCTGGGTAACTGCTGAAGTGTGGCGATCGGAATTTCGTCGTAGCCTGGCGCCTTCCGTTTGGGGAGTCGGAATACGGCCTTCCTCAGCTCAGACGGGGAGATGAACTCGCCTCCCCGGAGCTGGGGAGTCAGGGCCGACAGGAATTCCCGCACTTGTTGGTCGATCTCTTCGTGGTGCCTGTACGCATTGTCACTGGCCGGTGGGTTTGGAGTAAATTGTATCTCCATATACTCCGCCATGATCTCAGCACGATACTGGACGGAGTATTTTTGCCTACCCTGGCTGTCTAGTACAGCGTAGACGAGAACTCACCGGAACCGACTCGGTTCCGGTGAGTTTCTTGCACAGGTGGTACAGCGTCGTTTCTCCCAGGCAGGCAGGAGTACTGCGTAGATATGCAAGCACGGAGGTGAAGGTGCAACACAGACAAGCAGCCACACCGCACTATATAAAATAAAACTAATTACCGTCGTACCAACTAGCCACAATCAAAGCAAAAACAGAAAAATCAAGTCCGTTAAACGTGCAGAGGACAGAGGTCAAAAACTCAAAATAGTACCGATCCTAAAGAGCAAAAGATATGTGCGCGCCGCGTAGTTAATAGTTACCAACTACGGCCTGTACAAAGGACGCGCGTATAATAGATTAGATGTGAGGTCAGGGGCCATTATAGGGGCGGTTGGAGACGGCTTTAGTTAGGGTTTAAGCGTTTTTTTTTTGAGTTTATACTAAATAAATGAATATTAAAAAAAAAAAAAACAGAAAAACAAAAATAAATACGTTCTATTATAAAAAAATTAAAAAAATCATAGTTCTTTCCCTGCACGTGTCTCATAGTTGGTGTCATACAATAAAATGAAGCTATTATCATGACCTTTAAAATGACATATATCACAACTTGATACAGTCTGGGGACGCAACTCATACAAAAGTGCCCATTGTCCTTTTGCATGCTTTATCGAACCAGTATTTATATGAAATCAGTTCAAATCGTGAAATATATGATGTACTAATGTGATTTTTCTTGTATTATTTTATGTTTTTTGAACACTGTATATAGATATATTAATTAATACTATACATATAATAGATCATATTATATAATGTACTGTTATAGTTTTTAAGTGATTTTAATAAGTTGATATGACAGAAGAATGACAAGTACTTAGAATAATATAGTAATCTCTTTTTTTATGTTACTGGGAAATTTTAATTAGATAATAATAATTAAGGCTGAAATAAATAGAACGCGCATCTTACACTTGTCCAACGCGTTTCCAACGCGTGTCCAACGCAGCTTCAGAAATTGTAATACAAAAAACTTTATGAAGGTGTTCACAGTTGCTACATTAAAGTTCTGTGTATTATAAATCGGTCAGATTGTACGATTTACATCTAATAGAATGCGTCGGACCGCATTGACAAAGCAAATTGAAATGTGATGTCTAAAGCGCGGTTTTAAAGTTCTCATATAAATCTGGGAATCCCCGCGGCCATTCGTGCAGTTCCCGCAAGATATAATTGTATTTGGCACACGACTTCCAGTCACTACACTTGGATTCCTGACCTCTAATTTAGTACGTGTAGTACTAAACTAGAGGTCTGAAATCCAAGTCAGTACGCGGCTTAAGATGTGAATCGTACTTTTCACGCGTTATAACATCCTGCCATGCCGTTCCGTTGCGCTAAGTATGTTTGTCTTTATCAAAGCTTGTTATCAGAATAAATGTTTGCCTCTTTAAGGTGAGCCCACACTAACGTTTTCGGGATTTATTATAAAAAAATTCAACAAGTTTTTATTCTCGAAACTTCAAAGGATGGCTGATATAATTTAAACATTCGTGGTTCGTACTATACGTAGTGTAGACTCGTCTTAAAATCTGTTTGCTCATCACGGAATAGTGTTTCTATACCGTGGTGTTCATAGTGCAATACAGCCTTTAAGGAATTACTAGTTGCTAGATATTTCAGTTTATATTATATTGAAGTATATTAATATGTTCTATATAATGTCGCGGCATAGCTGCGTACATCAAATGATTAATTGTGATGGTTAAGTTATGTTAACCCACGAAACGTTTCTTAATTTAATTGCAAATTGCAATCTAAGGGTGAATGCACACTACGGCAAGGAACTGTAAGAGGCGCAAGGCATATCCGGGTCAGGGGCACTACCTTCAACACTTAAAGTACTATTATTTCAATATTGGTTTGACATATTATACAATGATGACCTTAAATTAAGTAACATAATCAAGTTCAATGTATGGCATGTCAAAACAATATTGTAATAATATTACTTAAAGCGTTGGTGGTAGGGCCCCAAGTCAGCGATATCGTGCGATTTAATTCACTTCTATGTCAGCTTAGGAAAAATTAATTGAAAGGCTGTATTAATACGCCTGACATCTGTCGAGCGGCGCTGGCACGCCAGTGAAGTGCTGTCTGCCAGCGTTGAATTGACCAGTGTCCCCTATAAGATACGATCCAGTTATAGCTTAGACAGTCAGGATGAATTAAAACGTACCATAAGTGTTGCTGCTAACTTTGCTTTTCTGTTATACCCGCATATATATAAAACACATAGGACAGCTAGCTATGTCTTATTAAAGTACCTAATAAGTAAGTAAATTAAAAAAAAAACAATTCTAAAAATCATTAACAAAATATATTAACATTATTTAACTAAACAGCAATAACTAAGGAAAGCATTGATCTTATTGTAAAGGAGCCTTCTCATTGGTATTATTTCAAAAACTTTCGTAATTTTTTTCCGTCATTTTTTCAGACCAGTGAGCAGGTATCTTAAGACCATTTACACGCTGCAACATGAAGGGTCCAGCATTTGAACTGCAAGCCAACTGC
The DNA here is from genome assembly GCA_933228805.2 of Hipparchia semele. NCBI lineage: Eukaryota > Metazoa > Arthropoda > Insecta > Lepidoptera > Nymphalidae > Hipparchia > Hipparchia semele. Next base: position 12,785,699 of record OW121727.1, on the reverse strand, counting down.
TAAATTGATTTTTATAGTTTTATTGCAGTTGGTAATTAGCTATACGATAAAGTGACATTATATTCATTTGACAGGTTAAACGTATGATTGATTGATGAAATTATACTATAACCAATACGATGTTCTTAAAAAATCACACGGCTGGTCTGTTACTTGGAATGAACGCCAACTACACTCGGGCATTGTTGTGTCTTCAGTTGCCTCGACTGTAATAAAACAGCATCCAAATTGCAACTTTGCAATTGGATTGCAGTTCAAATACATTTCATCTGTCAGTAATATGAATTCTTTATATTATTTTGCATTAAGTTTCGCAACCTTGCATCTTGCAAGGAGTGTAACTACCTAGGCACGTTATGAGTAAATGTGCATTAATTTTTTTCGTTGATCGACATTGATACATTGAAGTGACAATCTGAAAATATTATATCATTATATGAGTGATAAGGTAGAGTTTAATTCTTGAGATCTACAGAGCGTGCTCTGACTTAGCTCGGACTCAAGATAAGAGTTAAAACGAGACGAGAGATATAAATCTGTCCCGTTTTATGTATATGTTAAGTCTGAGAAGAGGGAGAGTGCGGTCTAGAGATTTCAGCCTTAGTCTGAATTTGTCGCGATAACGCGAATATTCGTTGAATCCCGATAATTTAGCCGCAGTATTACTTACGATAATAGTAATCTGCTGTGGAATTATCTAAAAGTTATTGCTATAGTGTGAAGAGCACAATCACATCTGGGGGCCTACCACCAACGCTTAAAGTGTTATTATTTCAATATTGCGTTGACATGTCTTACAATGACATCCATAAGTTACCTCCGAGCTTCCGAGTACTTTAAAGTCGTCATTGTATGAAATGAGAAAACTATATTGGCATACTTTAAGCGTTGGCGGTAGGCCCCCTATAGTGCTCGGTGTAGCATGGTGCGGAAGAGACAATAGACTTATTTAATTTACTACAGTTATTTGGGACTCATTCCGAATTTTACGACTGTAATATTCAGAGTGCAACTATAAATAAGTCCTGCGCGGCAACGGACAAAAGTGAAAAGGAATGGTTCGTCTAAATTGTCTCCTGTAAAAAAAAATGTCCTCCCGACTGAATCTGGCCACGGCGGCCAATCTCAGAGATTAGCCATCACTGAGGAGATAGATATTATAGTGCACAAGTGTGCGCAAAATACAGGTGCACTCTCTATTCCCTTACTCTCACAGTCCGATGGGATGGAAATCCCACGACCGGAGAAAGATCAGGCTCAGGACCGACAGCTTTACGTGCTCTCCGACGCATGGTGGTGACCCACCGCTTCCTAATTCCGGGCTAGTACTGAAAATTTCTTGATAGAAAACCCCAATACATTTTCTGGCCCGACCCGGGAATCGAACCCGAGACCTCGTGATCTGCAGTCGAACTTGCTAAATCAAGAGGCAGTTACCCGTATCATCATTATCTGTTGTCTATACCGCACCATGCCACACAGACCGTATTGGCTAAAATGGCGTTCTTGCTGTATTAACGCATAACCAAAAAACAGAGTACCAGCCAATCAGAGCTGATTGTGATCGTCAGATTTTAGCAATCGCTTTTAGACAGTCCCAATGTGTGGCGCGACTTGTAAATGGTCTAAAACATGTAGCGTATGGTATCGTGTACATTCCAGTTTCACTATTAGTCTCACTTAGAGTAATTATTGAATAACTAACGAGTAATTATCGAGGTTATATGTGCGAGGGACGGTTTTACCTGTAAACTATCACTATGTATAGGTTTCACTTAAATAAATTAATTGTATTACATGGATTTTGTTTTATTTGAACTTATCTATCCTTTTTTATTTTCACTTTTATGTAACGCAATGTCAACTTTTTTCATTCACTTCATAAAAATCAACCATTGGATGATAGTGACATTCGAATTCCAACCCGCTAGAGTGTCACAGCTCAACACCAAAGTCTACTAAAGACTACTAGATATAGAGACTACTATAATAGAAACTTCTTTTCATAAGTTTCTATAATGGTACGATCAAGTTTGCATGATGCCTAGGAATTCGAAAAAACAATAGTATCGATACTTTGGTTCGATACCTAGGAAAGCTCTAACGCTATACCTACATCAGAAAGAGAATAGCATAGACTATAGTCTGATGTGAGAAATCTAGCGACGAGATAAAAGTATCGAGTAATTGGGAATGTATCTACCGTAAGTAAGCAGACTAGTCTTTATACTTACTATTTACTTTCTGATTTATCGCATTATCTTTCTCGCTGGAGTGGAAAAATTATTTAATTACTAGTTGATGCCCCGCGTGGATTAAGGTTTTTTGATTCCCGCGGGAACGCTTTTATTTTCAGGGATAAAAAGTAGCCTATATGTTATTCCAGACTATAAACTATCTCTGTGCCAAATTTCAGCCAAATCGGTTCAGTCATTGTGGCGTGATTGAGTAACAAACATCCACACTTTCACATCACACTAATATTATAAAACCGAAAGTTTGTATGTGTATGTGTGTGTGTGTGTGTATGTTTGTTACTCCTTCACGCCATAACGAATGAACCGATTTGGCTGAATTTTAAAATGGAGATAGCTCATACCCAGGATTAAAACATAGGCTACATTTTATCCCAGAAAATTCCCATGGGAATTGAAACACCTTGATCCACGCGGACGAAGTCGCGGGCATCGTCTAGTTTATAATATTAGTAGGATTAGGATATTAGGAATTAGGATATAGTAGGATTTACCTTCACCCTACTGTCGTAGGCATGACCTCACGCGGCATCAGGTCACAGACCGTGCTAAGTGCCTACTAATCAGGAACCTGCCTAGTTGCACTGCACGCAGGGCGGCGCGGCGGCGCGGCGGCGCGGCAGTAATCCGGTAAGCCTGTTGTCGAACACTAATTTCTTTAATGGCGGCGTCTGGAGCGGAAAAGCTAATATTACGCGTGAGATTCCGGACTTGAGATAGCGTTACGCGACGTGCCTAGTGCTGAGGTTGCACTGACGCATTCCATCTCTTGATACTTTTATTTTTATTGCAAGATAGACTTGCGCTTGACGACAATCGATGCAGTAAAGCACTAATGAGGTCTAACTTGACGCGCGCTTGCCTAGAAGTTCCCTGTCCACTATTTACTTGAAGGTACTTAAGTATTCAAAATTATATCTACGTATCAGGAAACACGGACGCCGGAATGGCATTCCTCACCTTAGCCAGTTTTAGAAACGCTTTATTTATTGGGTAAGGGTACCAAAAGGACCACGAAAAAACTGCTGACCATCAGGAGCCTAGGTAAGAGCGGTCAGGCGCGAACAAGCTCTCGCTCACACTTATACAGATTCGACAAACACACAACCATGAGCCATTCGCCGTCGTGAATTGCAAGAACTAAGTGTATATATTATAATACCCTTTATAAGTTTATTTGAATAAAAAATATTTCTATTCTATTCTATTCTAACAGAATACATAGGTACCTACCTCGTTACACGGGCGACATGGAAAAACATTAACTTTTGTAATAACATATACCATTAGGGACCATAGTCGTTTTAAGTTACTGGATATGATATGAGTAGGTAATTTGCTATCTAAGTAGGTAACTACCTACTTACTTATTGTCATTTATTTCTGAGATGGGATATCGTTGTTTATTTAGACTTAATTACCAACTTACCTGATTACGTAGGACTCAGCATCAGTAACTCATCAACATCTCACTACCTACTGAGCGCAGATCTCCTCTCAGAGAGAAGTTTTTTTTTTTAATTTTATAACGCCCTTTCATAGAAAGTGATTTTATTTTGCATATTTTAATCACTATTTTTTTCATTTTTATCGATTTTAAAATAAGTTTGAATTTTGCGATTTATAATAAGTACTTATTAAGCCAATTTTTTTAATTTTTATCCCTATAGTTATTTCTCCGAAAAGTTAGAAGTGCGTGTCCGGTATGAAGCTGATGCCGTACAGAATCAAATTACCAAAGGACCATGGGCGGAATCGTCCCCACCTATCAACAAGAATGAAATGTAGCGCAATTGATAGATCTTGGCAAGACGATATTTTTTTATTATGGCGACGATGCCAAATGCATGGGGTTCTCATTGTATCTTACGTTTCAAAAAATATTTCGATGACGTAGTATTGATGACTAATTCCAAAATACCTGCTCATTTATATCTATTTATTGCACACCGGCGGGTGGAGCATGCACATAAAGATAACCAGCTACAAAATAACCCCCTCCCCCCGCTCACCGACCCATTTTTTTTTTTTTTTAAGAACATTAGCCAAGCTGAAGTTGACTAATATCCTCCTATCCTCTCCAAATAAGCGGAAAGCTTGTGCTAGGAGTGGGTACGACAATAGTGCAACGGGTGGGATTCGAACCTGCGACCTTTTCAGTTTTCAGTCCGCACCTTTAACCGTTGGGCTATTGAGGCTTGTTAGTTAAATATATTTCACAAAATGCGCTGATACAGGTAACTAATATCTTTTTTATATAATATTCTCATTTTTTTATGACGTGTATTAACAGTAGTTAATACATATTCATATTCGTTACATAAATACTTGTGCCCTACGATATTTGACCCCGCGGCCCTTGCTTCGACAGAAGGCAGATTCTAATACTCTTCGAGTTTTCTTCTTTTTCCTGGTTGTGTTCAATAACACGATGACAGTGTGCCATAGATGCTGGCAAAGAGCCTAGCAATGCTACGCGACAAGGTCGCATCGGAAACGCAGACTATGACGCCCAGGGTCCAGAAATTAAAAGAAACGCAATGATGTCAATGTACAAAATGGTGTCTGTAACAGAGTAGAAGTAGTTATTTTTATTGTTATGTGATTTTTGTACGATAAAATATAGAAAAAATAACAAAAATAAATCAATTTCAAACAAAAAGTTTTTTTTTTAAATTAAGAACCCCATCGATTTTGAAGCTGAAACCAACTATTTACGTCTATTTGGATCCAAATGAACATATTAACATAAGTCCGGTGACTGTTGGAGGGTGGGGACGGGGTCCATACAAAATTGCCCATGGTCCAAAACCCTGGAAATTGTCAGAAAATCAAAAAAGTTTACCGACTTTGTGGCTCACCATTTTTGTACGGCACTGCGCGCTTTCTTATTATTTTTCATGGATCTATCGATGGTAAAAATGCCGTACAAAAATATATGACCAAAATGTACTCCCTCTACCTGCACTTTTGAATTCTCACCAGCACTCAGTTGGACAGCTTACAAGTGACGGCATAGTGCTGAATCGTATTATTTTATGCTCTTATATCGTCCTATATAGGTCACCTGGTGGTTCATATGACCCATCCATTTTTGGACCGGGCCAGTAGTCTTACCACGAGGAAGGAACCCTTGCATAATCAAATCGACGAATCACTTAATAAGTTGGTTCCTGAAAAGCCGGCAACGCATTGGTGATGCCTCTGGTACTACAAGTGTTCATGGGCGGCGGTAATCACTTTACATCAGGTGACCCGCCAGCTCGTTTGCCCGCTATTCATATAAAAAGTATATTTTTGTTGATCTTGAAACAGTAAATTATCTTATCTTTTATATATTATAAAAGGCAAAGGTGACTGACTGATTTATCAACGTACAGCTCAAACCACTGCACGGATTGGGCAGAAATTAGGCATGCAGATAGCTACCTACGTAGGCTTTCGCAAAAATAAATTTAAAAAAATTACACTCCTAAGGGGATAAAATAGGAGTTTGAAAAATCTAACTTAACTTGAGCGAAGCCGCGGGCAATAGCTAGCTAATACAGATGATTTTATTTAAAAAAAAATAAAAAAGACTTCCTTAAGTAGCTTGTGATCTCAATGTGAAATCTCCTCAAGTCTCAATACCGTTTAAAAGTGCGGACTGAAAACTGAAAGGTCGCAGGTTCGAGCCCCATACGTTGCACTATTGTCGTACCCACTCCTAGCACAACTTATTTGGAGGGGAGAAGGAAATATTAATCCAGCTTGGGTAATATTCTTTTAAAAAACAAATATAAGGAAATCTAGCAAATAAACCATTTAAATTGAAGTTAAGATTTTCCTTTCATTGAAAAAGGACAGGCATCTTTCTCAAATCTCAATCCATTTATCGTCGGCTTAATTATCAAACTACGTATCTCCATTTGGTCAAACTTTACAGGAGAACGAAAAAACTTTTTTACTCCGTACCTAACTAACGATAAAAACATAGACAAACAGCTTTATTTACATTTGAATTTTAATGTGCTTATGTTTGTTGTAATTATGATTTATTATCTGTTATGATGATTCAATAAATGGACTTAAAATATTAGGTCAAAATGGCGTCGGCTTATGCCGTGGTATTTTTATTTTTTGTAAATAGCAAAAAAACTAAAAACAAGTGGGAGATACGAGTGATTCCATCATGTTCGTTACCGAATTTTACACTACATGGCGTCAAAATAAAAAAATCGGAAATTTTGGAGTTACGAAGTTTGATAATTAAGCCGACGTTATGTTGTTCATAATTACTTAATATCATCGACGTACTAATAGCTATTTTTATTTAATCAAAATCTAGGTCTTTGGTGATAAAAAAAACTCCGATGTTAAGAATAAGTAAACTTATCCATTTGCCCTACTAAAAATATCGCTTGTTATCTACTTATTCCTCTATTATCAATACCTACGTATCATGTTTTTTTTGCTTCAGAGCAAATAGACAAAAATAAAGCTAAGTTATTGACTGTGATTGTATATTTAATTAATAAATAATGTTTTATTTAGTTAATTCCCATGCCTACCATAAATGACAGATTTCCGCAAACTATAGATAACTTACTTGAAAACGTTGAACATTTTCACATTTGCTCGGAAAATACATAGATTTATAACTTAACTATAAAATAACTTTTCGGAAAATTTCATATTAATTCACCCGCCTTTAAAGTTTAATTAAAATGTCAAAGTAGAGTGAAACTTTTAAAGTAAAAGTTATATTATATTATGAAAATTAACTTTTGGGAAAATCTCTTGATTTACCAGCTTCCAATTAATGATATAACTTAAAGTATTTTGTTTTTGTACTTTAGATAATTATTAATGAATAATGATTGATGACTTCACAGACTCTACATCAGTTCGGATAGTTAATAAAAAATATCTAGGTATATTATACAAAGATGAACTTGATATGAGGTAATTGTACTCTAGGCAGAGATTAGTTAAAGAAGTATACAGATTGCTAGTGTAAAACATTCAAAGCTCACGAATTATTTAAGGAAGATGACTTAGTTGCTACGCCAGCTACCTGATTTTAATACAACTACACGTAGAACATTTAAAACACTGTAAAAATTTACTATTTTATATGATTTTAGAAAAAAATTATATTATGATCACAGAAATGAATAAATATATCGAACCAGAACAACAAAATGTAGTATTTCGTCGATTTCAAACCTATTCATTAATTAATATTATAAGTTTGAATGTTTGTTACTCAATCACTTTGCAATGACGGAACCGATTTGGCTGAAATTTGGCACAGAGATAGATTATGGTCTGAAATAACACATAGACTTCATTTTCACCCGGGAAATAAGAGAGTTCCCGTGGGAATAAAAAACCTTAATCCACGCGAACGAAGTCGTGGGAATATACTATAAATATTGCTATCCTAGTAACGCCATCTAGGAACATTTTTAGAGTAATTTGATTTGTATAAAGAGTTGGCAATCTATTTCTTCATACTTATCTCTGGTCCAGAGAATTCGCGTGACTCGCGTTTGATGGTGCTCAGTGGAAACCATAGATACCACCCAGTATCGCGCGCGCTTCCAACTCTTGCGCATCTTTGGAAAAAAAAAGTTACACTATACCTGAAAGTAGTTTTTTTACGAAGTAATAATCTCCGAACTACGAGTGTACCGGACTGTGTAGTGTGTGTTTTTTTTTTTAATTATCTAGGTTGGTATTTTTTTTTTCTTTTATTCTTGCATATAAAATGTGTATTCCTACTACATAAAGTTAGGTTCAATAGTATTCGGATTTTTTTTCTTTAGTAGGTTCAGCTGAATTTGGAGATTTTTTTGTGAAAATATTGTGTGGTTTGGTTCGAAAATATTCGTAGGTTCAACTGAAGTAGGTACGTATGGAAACTAACAGTAAAATTATGAAAAATTACTATAATATTATGTACCTTTACCTTACTGTAAAATCTGTGCTTTACCTACTTAGTATTTTTATATTACCTCAACTAACAGGAAACTAACTAATTAAGTTATGCTAATTTCTCTGAGTGCCTCTATAACTGAGTAGTAATTCTCACTTTTCATTAAAAAAAAAACAATAAATCTGTCTAGTTTTCCTAATTAATAATTTTCCTCTTGTATTGCTAATCCCCTTTGTATTCACGATATCATTATTTATCACTAGCAAACCCGCGACTTCGTACGCATTTATTGAGGTTCTTTTGGAGTCCCGCAGGAAGTCTCTTATTTTCCAGGATAAACAGTCTTTGTGTTATTCCAGACTATAATCTACCTCTGTGCCAAATTACAGGAAAATCGGTTCAGTCGTTGCGACGTGATTGAGTAACAAACATCCATACAAATAAACTTTCGCATTTATAATATTAAGTAGGTTAATAGGATTCGTCCATCTTGTGGACTGGAGTGGAGTGGAGTGGTGTGGAGTGACGAAGAGTGGTGGCCTTCCACCTCTGAGGCTGTCGGTGCGAAGACACCAAAATATGATCTGAAATACGGGGTCTGTACCACCCGAGACATGTAGGCAGATGAAAAGAATTCCGAAACTCGGATGTCGGATGAGAGGCTATTACCGTGGCTAGTTATCACCCTATCGGAGTGAAGCAGTGTCGCGAAGGGTTTGAGCTTTCCGATGCTCCTGTACATTTCGTTTCAAATCCAAACCAATGAAATCTTTATTTATCAAACTGTGTATGAACTTTCAACAGTGAACCTACAGTGTACAACGTCTTTGAAAGTCAATAGTTTTGCGCAAATGACGTAATGGTGATAATTATTCATTCACGAAAGCAACAAGGTTCCCAAACGCGCTTTGGTCCAAGAACCAAGCGTGGGGTTGTCTATAAATGCTTGTATCAGTATGAGATTGGAGTCACCTCTCATTGGCTTTAATGGCGTCTTGCTGCATCAATGGACTTTCACCATTAGCGAGAGAGTCCCAGCCCAATCAGAGGTGATTACAATCGTTATACAGATGCAATCATATTGGACGATTCCAAAGCAGTAATTCAAGGAGATCCGTATGAGAACCAAAGTCACTGATGTAGCTCAGCGAGTCGCGAAACTGAAGATTCGGTGGTCGTTGGTGTCCCAAAGTGCTGGAGTGGAGACCCGCACCGGGAATCGCAGTATTTACAGACCTAGATGGACCGACAACATCAAACGAGTCACAGAAGCCGCTGGATGCAGCCAGTGCAAGACCGAGCCTGTGGAAGTCCATGCAAGAGACCCTTGTTCAACAGTAGACGTGCCGCTTCTATCAGTTGTTAAAAAAAAGTCTAATATTCATATTGCACTTAGGTTCAAAAGGAACCTAGATTTATGTTGCAACGTGGTTACATTACCTGGCTATGTGCTGCATTGTGTAGCCGAGGGCAGCATTAGCATGCGAATGCCGACACCTCGCGATTGTGATCTGGTTCTAATTATAACGACTCATTATTTAGTTATATTCATATCTATTAGCCTAATCTATATACGTCATCCAGCAATGAATAACGGGATCAACTTATCCAGAACCTATCGATCTGTAGAATAAGTAGGTAAGTCCAACCGAGTTTGCTAGAACACTACTTATATTATAGTTTAAAACAACGATATCTACATAAAATATAAAATCTCCTTACACCTATACTAATATTATAAATGTGACAGTTTGTTTGTTCTTCAATCACACCGCAGTAAAGCAACGGATCGATTTTGCATGGGTATAGTGTTGAGGGCCGGGAGAGTGACATAGGCTACTTTTTATTCTGGAAAATCAAAACTAAATCCACGCAAACGAAGCCGCAGGCATCAACTAGTAGGTTATAAATAGGGTTGCCAGATTTTTTTTCAGCCTATAATGGACAAATGGTTAAATGGGCAAAAAAATACGGGATTTCAGTTTTTTACCCGAGACAAATAAAAAACAAAATTATTTAGTGTCATTTTTTTATTTTATTTTGATATTTTTCCGGGGATCGAGTCAGTTTTAACATATTTTTATTCGTTTTAACATATCTGTAAAAATCAATACAATAATTATAATCGTAATTAAAAACAGTCATCAACTCTTTTTTTACAAACGTTGCTTGTGTAATACTTGGATCTATTTCATAATGAAAAACGAAGTAGGGCTCAAATACGGGACAGAGTCAGTCCCGCCGGGACATTTTAAAATATGCCTAAAATACGGGATGTCCCGGGAAATACCGGACGTCTGGCAACGCTAGTTATAAATAACAATAACAGATCCACGTAAATGACAGTAAACATAAAAGTGATTTGAGTCGCGATCGCCCGTCTCCAGTAATGAATTCAAACACACTTGAATAAAATAATGCTTAAATTCATGGCTGCTGCTTACTCGAAAGGGTTTACTTTACTTTTATTGTATTCAGCTACCTACCTGTGACATAATTTATCTGTTTTTCCAACCGATGGTAGAGTCTTACCTTGTCATATGATCCGCACTGCCGTCCTAAAGCTAAAATGTCATTAACTACCAAAACGCGGGACCAAATGCAAAATGCATATACACACACGCACACGTACACGCGCGCACGCACACACACACACATACTTAGAGTCCGTGTGATTAAGTTAGTCAGTTAATTTTATTATTGTATTGAAATAGCACCGAATAACCGCAACTTCCTGTCACTAAGGTTTAATTCGATAACCCCGGGTTTATCATGCGTAGTAGCAGAGATTAGTAAAATAATATAGATTGCTAACTCGTTGTAAGTATACCTACATAAAATTACGCTAAAAATGATCCTAGGTGGTGTTACTAACTGTTGTAATTTGTTGTCCTAGTTCATCATATTAATATTTCCTAAGATCAAAGTACAAAATTTTCATAAAACCATACAAAAGCAGCGTATTTTATGAGTTCATAACGTAGTTTAATTGAGTGCCGATAGACGGCGTAAAATCTGAAAGGCGTATAATTACTATAGGTAAGTATTAACTTATCAGTTATCACTGTAAGAGTTTTTGTAGTTATGATTAACACAGTGCACAGTAAAATTGACTGTGGTTTTTGTGGCACTGTAACATTATTTATGTCACTGCTATACCCCTTCCAAGTTAGCCCACTACCATCTTAGACTGCATCGTCACTTACCATCAGGTGAGATCGCAGTCAAGGGCTATCTTGTCATCGAATAAAAAAAAAAAAAAATTCTGTAAGATTAATAAATAAAATAAACGCGAGCTTTGTTCTGATATTTATGACGTTAGCAAACAAACTATAATATTTCTATTACTAATCACTGGTGGTTGTTCTGAAATACATGACTAGGTACACAATACTTATAAAGGAAAATAGTTGTAAACAAGCATTTGATAAATGCAGACTTTGAAATTGTGTTTGTTTTAAGTGTAAATTATCTGAGTAGGTACCTAGGTACTTTATTTTAAACGTTTGAGGAATAAAATTTAAGTATTATTTACGGTGTTAAAAAGGCGGAACGCGTTTGAAAATTGTTTCAGAACACAATGCAATTATTGTTTTTCCTTAAATTATTTCTTCGTTATATATTTTTTTTTTTAATAAAGAATATTAGCCAAGCTGAACTTGACTTATATTCTCCTCTCGCCTCCAAATAAAGCTTGTGTTAGGAGTGGGTGCGACTGTGGGTAGTGCAATGGGTGGGGTTCGAACCTGCTACGTTTCAGTTTTCAGTCCGCACCTTTAACCGTTGAGCTATTGAGGCTCATTGAGGAATTGACTACGATGATGATTTTGATTAGAGATGATAATATAGTTACAAGAATGCCCTGTGACCGAAAAACAGTCAAAGCCTCCCTTACTATTTAATAAATAATTAAGACCTATTCATAAACTCAAAATGTATTCAACAAGGAATCGAATCCAGTACTGTTGTAGCACAGTTTTAGTGTTCCGACCAAATGATTTGTTATAAATATCATATCATTGGTTCCGACCCGTCGCGTCGGTCTGTCTGCCAGCGAGCTGTATCTTATGAACCTTAATAGGTAGGTAGATACTTGAAATTTTCACATAATGTGTATTTCTATTGCCGCTAAAACAACAAATACTTAATAATTAAAAAAAAAATAAGTTAAAAATATGTAATACAATAAACATACAATAAACTTTTGTTTTTGCTCGATTTTGCTCGATGGTGATAAAACTTATACGATGGTACGGAACCATTCGTGTGCAGTTCCGACTCACACTTGGCTGGATATATAAACTGCAACCAACAAAGCAACTACAAGTAGGTTCGATTTCGAAAAAATGGTTACTAATATAAATAATTATCTTGAATAACAGAAATAACAAGACTGGGCATTCCATTAAGTATATAAAAAAAATTACTAACTATAGTCAGAAAATATTTCGTTAATTTCAATGACTGGGAGATAAACCAGTGTCCCGGCTAAGCTTCAAAAAAATCTCATTCAAAATCACGCGCAAGTTTCATTAGGTCGCCAATTTAATTAGATGTTGTTTAAGTAGATGTTAATTAAGTAATCGTTACCAAATGATTAGAACAGCATGATGTTCGATTCAATCGTCATTAGCGAATCATTACAATGATTAGCAGAACAAAAAAAACACACCTGCTCTCGTGAGAACTGTGAATACCTTTGAATGTCAAAGTTGAAAAAATAGCTACAAAAAATATAACAAAAAATTTGATAGACATGATTATTAAAATTACAAAACATGTATGTAATGTACATTCTTAAGACGGAGAACTTTAGGTACATTATTATTTTGCTTAATTTTATCTCTGGCTTAAGACTGCGCAGAATGCCAGAAAAAAAAATCATATTTCACCCACGCGATCGTGACTAATAAAAAATGCCCGAAACCTAGTGTGATGCGCGACAGATGTGCTACGTATTGCGCCGAATAGAAGTGTAGTAAGCGCCAAATACATCATGTATTTATAAGCACTCGTAAGATATTCATTTCTTATTAAATGGCTGTATCGTCTTTTAGTAACATGTAAGTATAGGAATTTTATATAAATATTCTGGCTCTGTAATATGCAACACATTGAAAATAAATGCAAATTGGTTAAAAATTGGACCTAACTACGCGATTTTTTTTTGTCGAACTTTAATTTCCCTTTCGTCTCGCTGCTACGGTTTGGGTTTGGGCGGAAATGTGCTAACGTCCTAAGAAAAGAATAACGGTTCCGTACCAAAAAACGCTGAAAAAATCACGTGTCTAGTAGGGTAGTCCCCTTAAATTTATTTTTATTTTTATTACTTGTTGTTATAGCGGCAACAGAAATACACAAAATCTGAAAATTTCAACTCTCTACCTATTACGGATTATGAAATAAAGCCCGCTGACAGACAGACAGACGGACAAACGGACAGCAGAGGCTTAGTAATAGAGTCCTGTTGGTTATCCTTCGGGTACCGAACCCAAGAATTGTGGTCCATCGCGCTAACTTTTACCTACTAACCTAACTTAGATTTTTTATAAAAAAAGTTCTTGCCAAAAACGATGAAACTCTTCGAAAGCTGTCTCTCAGAAGACAGTCGCTTTGGCTTCTGCTGCGTGTACTACCTGGACTATATCGTGATCGCAGTGCTGGTGGTGATCGCCGTAGCGATGTTTCTGTACTTCATGGTGTATTATATCTAGCTATGGACGCAGACCCTAAAGGTAAATCCACCCATCTATCTCTTCATCGATCCGAAAAGACCAACTCGCAGAAGTCATTAATTACAATCGAAAATGTACCTAACATGTAAGAGTAACATTTGAAAAAATAGAAAATAAATCGGTCAAAAAACAAATAAGTTAAGTATCTTATATACTTAGACTCAAGATAGAGTTTTAAACGAGACACAAATCTAAATATATAAAAGGCAAAGGTGACTGACTGACTGACTGACTGACTGACTGACTTATCTATCAACGCACAGCTCTAACCACTGGACCGATCGAGCTGAAATTTGGCATACAGGTAGCTGTTAGGACGTAGACATCCGCTAAGAAAGGATTTTGGAAAATTTCAACCCCAAGAGGGTTAAATAGGGGGTTAAAAAATCGAACCAAACGTGAGCGAAGCCGCGGGTTAAAGCTAGTATGACATAAATCTCTGTCTTGAGTCGGATACTTAATATATTATGGCAAAATACATATACATAATACATACAGCGTATATTATTATGTAAATTCAGCCACGTCGATCCTGTTGCAGAGTGATTGAAGGACAAACCAACAAACGAGCACATTTTGGCATATATAAAATTAGTAAGATATAATATGTTTAAGCGTCCACCACGCGACGTGTATTTACACAATACATAATACGCAAGGTAAGTGCCAACGAGCTAATCACGAAGATAATCTCAACAAACACGCCGGGCCTTGCTTAGTGGCCAGTGTGTGCTCAGCATTTACAGGACAGGGGCAGCTAGTGTGGCCTTAGCACTATTTGAGGAATTGTGTAGAATATGAAGAAAAAGGAATAATTCAGTTTGACAATTTTTTTAATAGCAAATACCCATAGTATTTACTCAGACCTTTCTTCTGTAAGAAATAAAATACTTATCGTTATTTTATGGGATTGTTGTTAGGCTCGTTTGAATTTTCTTAATTGGATTCGGTAAGCGTTGTTTCAGTATTTTTCTTATTAAATAAAAATTTAGTTAATTAAATTATTTAGTTAAATCTAGTTCAATTAGGTACTCAACTAGACATTGATACACGCACAAGAGTTAATATTTTTGAGTTTGATGATGCCAGTGGTCCATTTTTAAACCTTTTAAAAATTAGATAGGTAGGTACATGGTGGGAATTAAAAACAAACATCTTACAAAATCCTACATCCTGCTACCTAATCACTACATAGTATAAAACAAAGTCGCTTTCTCTGTCCCTATGTACGCTTAAATCTTTAATACCCGTTAAATATTTTATACCCGTGCGAAGCCGGAGTGGGCCGCTAGTATTATTATAAATGCGAAAGTTTGGGTGTATGAATGTTACTCCGCCGCAATGAATATGAATGTTACTACGCCGCAACGGCTGAACCGTTTTGAGTGAAAGGCATAGAGATAGATTATAGTCTGGAATAATACATAATGGGCTACTTTTTACCTCGGAAAATAAGAGTTCCCGCGGGAATTAAAAACCTCATTCCACGCGTGCGAAGTCGCGGCCATGTTTTTTTTGAATAAATTATAAGTACCTTATAAGTAGGTACCTAAGTATCTAATTTTGCGCTAAAGTGCGTAAGGTACCTATTCTGTGGCTGAAGTGTAATAACGTGTACGGGATGCTGTGTCACTTATCGTTACACGAATCTGCGGCGGTCGTGCTAATCGAGTTAGACAGCATGCGCGGTTATTTTGAAATAAACTTGTCCAATTAATATTAAATACACAATTTATTTTATATAACAACTAGCTTTTACCCGCGACTTCGCTCACGTTATGTTCGATTTTTCACACCCCTATTTTAATGAGGATGAATTTTCAAAAATTGTTTCTTAGCGGATGCCTACGTCATAATAGCTATCTGTAAGCCAAATTTTAGCCCAATCTGTCCAGTGCTTTGAGCTGTGCGTTGATAGATCAGTCAGTCACCTTTTCCGTTTTACATATTTAGAAGACTCAAGACAGAGTTAAAACGAGACAGATTTATGTCAGAGCTTATTTGTGCCTCGTTTTAACTCTAACTTAAGTCAGAGATGAGTTACAGCACGCTCTATAGTTCTTACATAGACTTAGTTTCAATCTAAGTATAAAGAACGAAATGCACTCTAAAATGCAGTGCAGTTTCCAGAGACTCAATCATTAATTCTATACAATCCTAATAACTTAGCCATAATTATTGTAATTGATACTTTACATAAATTAAAATTATCTGTTCTATGATAATTATAAGTAATTATGTATATTATTATTATTATGTTGCGATCCCAGCGAGAGTTCGCACGTTGGAGCGTGATTGACATTATAATGAGTTAATTACATATTATGAAGCGAAGCATCGTAACAATATTTGTATAATAGTACATTATGGTACAAGTGTAAAAGTTGGTGATTACCGCTGAGGCGCTATTGAGACCCGAGCCGTTAGGTGAGGGTCTTAAGGTAGCCGAGGATGGTAATCATCAATGTACACGTGTATCATACGACATTTTTCAACACACTTGTGAAGAAAATAATACTATTGTGAAGAAAATAATACTAAAATAGTACATTATGGTACAAAACAGTGAAAACGAGTTGTGAAAATTTTTTCGCAATGGCGGGAAAAATTAATGTTGTTTTTTTGTTCGCCCTCTTGAGGGCAGGCAAAGATCGACGACCATACAGCCTATTCAGGTGTTTATTTGATTTAATCAGTTTTCCGGAATGCGCGCGCACCTTTAATGGCCATAGACTAAAAGAATGAGAATTCTTTTTTTTGGCTTTTCTCTTATAGCCACGTACAAAATGGGGAATTTCCAGTTTTCTTTATTACAGAAAAAACAAAAGTTATATTTGAGTGACAGTTTTATTTATTAAACACGTACATGTTGAAATTATCTATTTAAATACGAAGTTGTATGAAATGAGCAAGCAATAGGTATCTTGGTAATAGGTAGGATTTTTTTTGTAATAGAAACTTTTTTAAGAATAAAGCAACTCAACCAATAAAATTAAAAAAAATAATTCTATAACTCACATTGTGAATAATGGTAATAAAAAGTCACAGTTTGAGTTAAAGGTGTCATTGTGTGCCTAATTGCGGTGAACCGGGAGCCATTTTATGAGCAAGTGTGTTGAAAAGAAAATTTCAGCTTAGTGTACATAGTGGGACATACAACGTGGGACACGTGGTACAATTGGTGTCTACCGCTGGACACGTGCCTAATGAACCTCCACAATGCATGATCTTGTGCCGTCTATGCCCTCCGACCCTGAAGGGGGTTTACCGACACAACACTTTTTTCTCTCGTTTACTCTTTTTCACCAATGGGATACCTTAGTGTAAGAAAAGGTTACAAGATCATTTTGTAGCGTTTTGAACATTGATTGTTAACTAACCTGGCTTAGGTGTTCCCTAAAATTATGAGAAGGTCCGTGAAAACAGGCTTTATCGTGCAGGATTTAAGATACTCTAGCACTTTAGGATCCCAAATGTTATCTTTTAGGCGAGCTATGTGTATCCCTTCACCAATTCATTTTCACTCTTTGAACTATATCGGTGATCCTGGTTTTTCTACGTATCTTATCCTCTTTGATTTTTTAGAGCTATTCCAGACTGATTCAGCACTCGAGCCTATTATAGATAATAGAGAGCGATAAGAGACTTATTTACAAAATATCCCAAACTGCATCAATCTTCGATCATATGAGAAAACCTTAGGGTCAGAATGTTTAAGTAAGGTCACTGTTGAAGTTACCTCACTTGAATAATGCTACACTGTAAAATTGATCAAAAGGTTACCAACTTTGAATAAAGAAATAAACACCAAAGAAACCGCTTTGGGTAGCACAACTCAATGGTTAAGGTTAACTTTAACGGTAACATTACAACTGCAACCGGTAATTTTAATTGATTTATGATTTAAAAATTTGTCTCTTCTTTCCAGTGCCCTACTATGCCATAACTACACTGAATAATGGACAACCGAGACGGAAACAGAAACCCTTACAAAGATGTTGCAAGAGGACTCAACTCACCTGAACTACGATCGGACACTGACATTCCATTCGTCGACGAATTCGTGGAACTCGATCACGTCAGAGCCAATGAACCAATCAAACCGAAAAGGTTCAGAGATATCGAAAAAGGAGACGTACTAAACATAACAGAAGATAAAACAGGTGAAAGGAAACTGCATGCTGCAGATTTAGGAGCAGTGCGTACTCCGAATAGCGACACAATAGTAGTAGATACTCCAGAAGGAACGCTTTATATTACATTAGATCCAGAAACGTCTAAATCTAAACCTACTAGTCCTAGTACAATATCTACTGATCTAACTATATCACCGGCATCTCCTTGTTCTTCTAAGGCATTCGGCGCTCAAGAGTCTAATGATCTGATAGCGGTAGAGAAGGATGTAGAACATAGAAGAACTAGTTTAAGAAGAAATTCGATTTCCATGCCAACGCTGCCGAATTTGGAGTTATTGAGACAAGAATACTTAAGGAACACGCAAGATGGGGTAAGAAAAATATGTTTATCATGCTTAGTGCCGTTTTCACTAACGTTGAGTGGCTCTTAACCTAGGTATAAATTAGGCGTTCTGACAGTTTTTGTATTGAAAATCTGTCAAAGTCTTATCAACGCTCGGATAAGACTTATTTTACGTTCGTGAAATCGACCCTAAAATTAATTAAGATCTTTCACGCTGGTCAAAATTATAGATGTTTGTTATCTTTATTGATGACTCTTACCGCCGATATAGTATGTCTCTTGTAAGGATCGCCACAGAACACGATCTTGTGCCATTTGGATCTAACCGAGGGTCTTCCAATGCTGCGTTTCTTAGCACAAGATCGCCATTTGAGTAACTCAGGACCCTGACGTCTATTAGTTCTTTAAGCCATGTGCCATTCAGCTTTTCGACTTCATAAGCTTTTCTTGGTAACTTTACAATAATAGATAGATCAACTATTCAATAGATAGACTAAATTATATTCTAGAAGATGTAATTTTGCTATTGCTATTTTGTTCTTATACAAAAATTAATTGAAGCAATTAGAAAAAGGTGTTAATGTAAAGTGTGACAAAGTAATAATGAACTTATTAATATTAAAAATGAAACTGACAATTTGAAAGTGATCAATATTATTATAAGGTAAGCAAAAACATTTTGAAAAGTAACTGATATCATTTACTTAATGTTTGGTTCTTCTTTATCGATAACAATTAATTATTATTAAAGATACCGATTACTTTAGTAGATATATTAGCCTTACAAAACATAATTCTTTTGACCTAGATACACCTGCAAGTGCGTATCAGCAAATTCACTTATAATCTAATGCTAAACACCGCACTATCTTAATCTGAATAAATATAAACCTTTTTCAAGAAGGTTTTTACGAGTACAAATAGTGTTGAGAACATCACTTTTTTAATCAGTTAATGTTCAATCTTAAACGGGTACTGATCATAATATTTTGAAAAATGTATTGACTCTCAATTTTTCATTAGGTACCTTAACAAAACGTACCTATTTCTGATAAGCAGGAATTATCTCACGTTTAGCAAGTACTAAAGGAAAATCTTATCTATTTTTGTGATCTTGTTTCGTCATTTAGTGTACCTACATAGTTCCGGGATTTTTTTTTCTAGTTGCAAGTATCAAGGGGGTAAAACAATTAACATTATTGTATATAATTATGTAATTTTAAATATAATTCTTAATATAAGTAAGTATTGTTTGAATAAAAAATATGCATAGGTACCTACTCGTTCATGATCGATCGTAAATCATAATGCTAAATTCTTTTATAATGTTTTATCTTAATTATATGCATTTATTCCAAAAATTAATTTGAAAAACCGGACAAGCGTAATCTTTTTCCCACGAATAGTGTTCTGTGAGAAAAAAGAATCTCAACGTGAACCAAAATTATTTCCATTTTTGAAAATTCATAAACCGACTAAACATCCATTTGTAACTAAAAGACAATGCTTTACGGATCCAAAGCTGATCGGGTTTTTTTTTTGGACCTTGATGTTTAATAGTCACTACCGGGCATTATAAACGGATTTGTAGTAATGAACGTTAAAAAAATCCCTGCTTAATATTATACATGCGAATGCTTGTTGGTTTGTCTTTCAATCACGCAACAACGGATCAACGTGATTTTTTTCCATGAGTACAGAGAGATGACACAGGCTACTTTTAATCGCGTGAAACCAGTTTCCGACTACAGGATTTAAGAAAAAAGTTACGACAGGTGCAAGAAGTCACTGGCAAAACTTGGTATATTGTAGTTGCGCTGAATTTCAGCTTCATAGTTATACTAGTGGCTTACAGACCGACAGACTCCAGCGATTCTCTTAGAGGATTACGTGGTTTTCTATTGAGCACAGATTACTCATAAGGGGTTATAACAAGTTTTAAGAAAGCTTTTGTGTTTTGGGCATTGACCCCATTGATTTTAAGTCAAATTCATAAAACTGTTTGTAGCCTAATTCCTTTAAGGTACTACCATAAAAAACTCGTTTTGGCATACCAGTCTTCAGTCAGCAGCCTACCTAACTATAAGTACTCACTTGAGGAAGATTGCAAATATTATTATTAAAATCGTTAGTTTTGTGACTAGGAACTCGTTCTTAAATCAGTTTGTATCTTACGTCAGTTTTTATCGTGAGAAATGATAAAAGCAAATTTAATAAATACACAGACGAAAATAAATTTGCTTTAGTTTTGCATAGGTTGGCAAAGGTTGCAATGCAACTGTTTTTAAATCTAAACTCTTCGTAATATCAATAGTGTTAAGTATTTACAAGTAAACTAGTGAAAACAGTGAAACCGATGAAAAAATTATAGTTGTGATAGTGTTATTAGAAGATTTATACTCATTTATCAAGATTAGTAAACATAGTGATCGCCTACGAAATCTATCCTTGGCATGAGATAAGCGTTATCTACTGCCTTAAGTTTCCAAATATTCGCACAAGAAGAATTTCGTCATAAAAACGTTCAAATAAAACTTTTGAAACCACTCTACATTTAGAAATGATCAAATTAACTACATTAGAAAGCAAGAGATAGAGCAGAAGAGATTATTTCAAAGGAACTGAATTCCAGATAGAAAAAATATAAGAGATCAAATATAATTTATATAATCCCAAACACGAAGAAAAAGTGGAAAGTATAAAACAAACTATAAGACTGTGGAAACCAAAAATAGAGACGTAACGGCACTTCTGCATTTACATAATTAAAAACAAGATACCATAAAAGTTAATACCTGACTATATTCCTGATAGAAAAGTTTTGAATTTAAGGATATAACAATACTCCGAAATGAGGGAAAGAAAAAAACCAGATCTACGATTGAACATACCCTCCTACCCACATGATTATGTAGAAATGCCTGCAGGAACGCGGAGACTCATTCTCGAAGCCAATCAAACACCTAACGATATACTATTTATTGACGAGGATGCATCGGATGAACCTAATTCAAGCCTTGAAATTGGTAGTCCTAGTCCTAAATCCAAGAATGGGTTTCGATCATCAACTCCAGAAGTTAAAATTTCAAGTTCGGAAAAAGACAAAAGTGAAAACAATGATATAGAGGAAAATAATAAAGGAAAAGATGATTTAGATACCTCTGATTGTAGTAGTCCTGTTATCTACAGAAAAGATAATATGCTGCTTTCAATTTCTGTACCTGATTATCTACAAAAACACATAAAGGCTCATGAAACGGATTCAAATGAATATGTAAGTCAAAATCTCTATCTATGTAGAACATTAGTCTGATTGTTATTTGCTATATCTAAAAAAGTAACTGCGTTTTGTATTATTAATATAATCATTGTTATCTCTAATCAGGTGCATTTTATAGAAAAAAAGACAATTATAAAAAACGATAATGCAGTTTAAATGCATACATAACGTGAAATTATTATCTTATCTTATGATAATAGTGCTACCAATGCTTGTTTGTAGGCTACCTGTAGGTATTTATCTCCAAATAATTTCTAAAATCTTCTAAAGTCTAAGACCGCACTCTCACTAAGCTCAGACTTAAGCCAGAGTTAAAACGAGACAGATTTATGTCAGTGCATATTTGTGTTTCGTTTTAACCTGTATCTTGAGTCTGAGCTGAGTCAGAGCATGCTCTATAGATCTCAGCATTAGATTTCATTTTGTTAAAATGGATAACAAAGATAATTCTTATAAGGTACAAGTTACAACACATGTTTTAAGTTAAAATCCAAATATCTAAAATTTTATCTTACGATTTAACTTACATAAATACAAATCATTAATAGATACCTACGAATATCATAACTGGATTGGATATTCGTGCCAAAATTTCTGTTCCAAACTGTCCTAAACAAATTATTGTGGTCATATTTTGATCTAATTTTCTTTCTTTGACATTGAGTTACGAGTAATAAGGACCTTGCAGCATTATTATAGTTAAAGGTAACGTCTGAGTCGACTCCGCATCTTTATTCAAGACCAACTAAATTGGCCGGCGACATCCTGCCGAGGGACGTGCAATGTTGGCCCGTTTCTAAATAATAAATAACATATATTTATTTATCTAACTAAAAACACAAAGTCAAACTCAAAATTATTTATTTCATGTAGACCAATTTGTAGCTCTTATGACAAGTGGAGAATCTACCACCAGTTCGGAATACTGATTCTGCTGAGAAGATCCACAAAAGTTATAGGCGAATGTTCAATATTTTTTTTATGAAATAAAATTAATAAAAATCACACACATTGGTCACTAATATTTAATTAATAGGTACGGTACGCTTTAGTTATCTTCTCAATAGTAAAAAAAACCGCAATTCGTGTTTGATGTGACGTTGTACGTTGAGTAGCTCGTTGGTTCTCGTCATAAGACGTCCACTTCTGGTTATTGGCTTTCAGCAATAATTGCTACTTCTTGAACACCTTCTTATGCCGCTTGTATCCAAATGTCTTGTGTGCTTGGCCTGAATCACTTGAGAGCGTCCTTTCAACTAATGTTGGACTTCAAACGCTGCATTTTCAGGTCCAAAATCACCACTCAAGCACCAGAATCCCTAAATGTATTGGATCGGTTGTGTGCCCTGTCCATTGCCCCTTTAGTTTTCCCGAGCAGCTAAGGTTTATTTGCATTAAAGTCCAACGTAAAAAATATCCAAACTTTTCGCGATTTCCAACAAGTTTTTATCCAGGCTATAAGGATCACTGAAAATCAAAGCCGAATCTCGACCTTACCAATTTTTTTCATCTGATTTTAGCCCGTTTGCTTTTTCTAAATTCATAGCGACTTTCAATGTTTGTCCTCATCTGATTATGTCGCAATGCAACATGCTTAAAATTCAAGGCCGATTTCCGAAATTTCTCAAAGGAGTATATTTTACGAGCCATATCAATAAAATGAATCCCCTCACTAAATTCGGAGGTCGCTTAGCACTTCTCGATCTCGAGTCAGGTTATGTTCTATTTGCCTATATTCAGTCCACTTACTGTGCCCGTGATCTTTACATCTTGATCCTTTGTCACGTGGCTTATCCGTAATTCTATAATTATTGACGATCGTAACTTTTTTATAAATGTTTTGCTAGTAAGAAATTCCGGGTTAAACCTCTTACCTACTTGCAAAACTTGTTTTTCCTGTTTATTTTTGTATAATATTGTTTTGTTCAAACTTCAAATTGTCCTATCTTTTAATGGTGCAAAACTGAGTTCATATTTATTGTCCTGTTTATTGAATTGAAAATTATTTAAGTATTTAATCAATTCTAAGTTTTTAAGCAATTCTTTCCGATTTTAAAAGAGTGTATTGAAGTGACCAAAATGTTGCCAGTACGAAAATTATACTCAGTGCTTAATATATTCATGAAATAAAACATAATACAGTCCAATTAAATATTGACAAAAACACTAGTGATCTAAAACTACTTTAATTAAAAAGTGAAATAGTGCAGTGAAAAAATGAAGAGTTCGTATTCAACGTCTCAAATGAACAATGAATCTAGATTCAGCGCTTTTGCCCAAACTTTCAAATATAGATCCCCACTGTGGATCGAATCGGATTCTGACGTCAGTAAGAGTGGGAGTGGGAGTGGGCAAAACAGTGGGCTCGGCAACAGCGACGAGAGTTTGGAGTGCAGCTCCAACAGTTCGGACAGTATTAACAACTTTCTGGACAAAAAGGTTACATTTATAAATTCAAGCATGATCAATTATAATAATTTCTGACGTGCCTTACGCTATATAGAGAGAGAATTAAAATGAATACACTTTATTGTAAACTAGGCAACTAGCTGATGCCCGCGACTTCGTTCGCGTGGATTGAGGTTTTTAATTCCTACGGTAACTTTCCCGGGATCCTATTCCAGACTATAATATATCTCTTCTTTGTGACGTGATTGAGTAACAAACATACAAACTTTCGCATTTATAATATAAAATAATGTATCCTACACCAGTTAAAATAATCTTATAAATAAACTTAAAAAAATGGTACACCCTGCGGCCTTATTGCTTAGAAGCGATCTCTACCATGCAACCATGATGGAACCCTTCTATGGATAGAAGGTAAAATTATGTAGGGAGGTATTTTAAAGAAAATCAGATTCTGCACGATACTTTGATCTCTCATATTTGCTATGGTATTCACGAAACTTGTTTTATTCAAAAAAAGCGATAATTAGAGCAGGTTAGACCTGTTCGAAGAGCGGTATTAAAGATTAAAACGATTATCAAAAGATAAAATTCAAGTAGCATTACTAACGTAAACCACAAATTAAGATAGTAAAAATATCTATATCAGACAAGGAAACCGTTATAGCACGAAAACATACTAGTTATTTGCCAGTCTAATTCAAATAATAACTGCAGTCTAATTACGTATATAGATCTTCCGGTCGGAACGGGTAAAACAAAGATGTTTACAATGTTCTTGTAACTATTAGGTAGGTACATAATACAGGCAGAATGACCACGTAAATGCCATTCGCATCGTGATAACAAATGTAAATCGTAGGTACTTTAATTGTCGTAATGTACAATATATACTAAACTTTATCATATCTAAGTACATAATATTATGTAACTAGTGGTTCGCCCCGAACTGAGAACTCGCGATATCCCATAATTCCCAAAAGTTTTAATTATATATTGTAATAATTAACTTTTAACATTAGACGCAATAAAAAAAAAAATAGTTGACATAAAACTGTTTTACTGACACAGCGCCATCTATTAGCATTATAGTGAAGCTATTAGCTTCACAATAATGCTAATAGATGGCGCATTAAAATTAAATAATTTCGTTTCTTTATAACATTTATCTAATTTTAGTATTTGTTGTTCAAGTACAGGATATAACTGAATTTTCAACCAAGTTTCACGTTCTAATATTCAGTAATTCAGAAGTTATAGGGCTCTGACAGACATTTAGACGGACACACTTCTCTGTCTAGTAGGCAAGCGCCCTAGTTGACTCAGAGAACTCGCTTCGCTCGTTCAATTAAAACCGGGCAAATGCGAGTCAGAAACGCGGTCTAAAATTCTCTAATACTACACAATTCAATTAAGTTATTCTAATAATCAACAATCAAGGCAACATCAAGACGACAAAAAGCCATGGTAGTTTTCTATTACAAGCTGATCTAACTAATATTCTCCCCTCCCCACCAAATAAGCGAAAAGCTTGTGTTAGGAGTGGGTATGACAATAGTACAATAGGTGGGGATCGAATCTGCAACTTTTCAGTTTTCATTCCGTTCCTTAAACCTAGGCTACTTAGGCTATTTAGATTTGTTATCTGTTGAGATGTAATAAAACCGACCGAAACTTGTGCCTATCTTAAGAATTAGGATAAAGTGAGAGAAAAAATTTTGAAAAAATCTGTAGAAATTGGCGGTAGAGTCTTGACTTGTCGTTGACCTGCATTAAATTTTGATTGTACTATCCGTAAAATTAAAGAATGGTTTTAGAAATGGCGGCTCATTATGCCGGTACTGTCAGCATACACGGGATCTATAGCGAGCGACAATCTGCTAATAATCAATAAATTATAATATACTAGTAAATAATATAAACGTTATATATATTTTTTAAATCAAATAATGTAATCATTTTTGGTTTTATTTAAGAACTAGATGATGCCCGCGACTTCGTCCGCGCGGATAATGGTTTTTTGATTCCCGCGGGAACTCTTTAATTTTCCGGGTTAAAAAGTAGCATATGTTTTAATCCTGGGAATGAGCTATCTCCATTCTAAATTTCAGCCAAATGGGTTCATGCGTTGTGGCGCAAAGGAGTAACAAACATACACACGTACACACACACATACACGTACAAACTTTCACCTTTATAATATTAGTGTGTTGTGATTAAAATAATCTTGTAAAATTATGTTGTACACGCTGTTGATTACCAATAAATAAATAAATAAAGACGGTCATTTTATCAGTTTATTGTTGTTGTCCGTACCGGCGAGTGTGAGTATAGATAGCGACAGTGTGCGAGTGAGAGGTGAACAGAAGCGACGCCATTTTCAAAACCATTCTTTAATTGTACGAGTAGTACTTACTTAATTCGTTTTAATTTTTTAAAGTGAAGCTGTAAGTGTAGCGAATGAACGGACAGACAGAAAGATATTGTTAAAGTGAGCGACCTCTATTGCCGTCGCTTTAATCTAGATCAGCTGCGAGTATTTGCTTGAAACTTCTATTCTTTCCAGATAGATGTCGTTACTTGTCTTAAAAGTAACGAGATTAACTATTTAGGTACATTTAGAATTAGATGTTGCACGCAACTTCATCCACCTGGATTAGGGTTTTTAACAAATACCTTGGGAACTCCTTCGTATGGAAATATTTTCCAAAATGTCTTTAACCACAAAACCGATAGCGGTGATAACCTTGTGGTTTGGGGGTCCAGGGTTTGATTCCATGCACGCATCTCTGATTTTTCGGAATTACTACCTATGTGCGACAATTAAACATCACTTGCTTTAACGGCGATAGAAAACTTCTGAAAAAACCCTGCATGCCTGAGAGTTCTCTATCTAGGTATCTACACCTATAAATAAAATTGAACTGTCTGTTTGTAATATCAAAATAACAGCTTTTTACTAAACGCCTTTGTAAGTAAGTACTGTACATATTATAACAACAAAACAATTTTTAAAATTTTTGTCTGTGAGGTTTAATTTTTAAACATCCCGCGTGAACTCTTTGATTTTCCGGGATAAAAGTAGCCTATGGTTGAGCGAAGCAATGGCTGAATCATGCGTCATGCTCGTGAACGGGTGCCACCAACGGGAATGGGTCTGCTTTTGCCTGCCTGTCTTAACATGTATTGAATTGTTTTGCATTTTTGAAACTTCATTGTGGAAACCATCTGTATACATAGCTAGTTTTGTTATGTATTGTAAAAAAAATTTCTTTTTTTGAAAAGAGTAACTGCTGAGTTTCTTACCGGCTCTTCTCAGCAGAATCTGCATTCCGAACCGGTGGTAGATTTATGACGTGTCATAAGAGCTACAAGTTAGCCTACATGAAATAAATAAATTTTGAATTTGGATTTGAATTTATGTCACTCTCCCGGTTCTCCAGGACCGGGAGTGTCCACTACACCCATCCAAAAAATCACGTCGATCCGTTGCTTTGTTGCGGTGTGATTAAAGGACAAACCAAGAAACAAACACATTTTCTAATTACTATAATATTAAGTAAGGATTTGTTTTTTGAATTATTTTTTGTTTTACTTTAATTCTTACATGTTGCATTTTCGGTTATGCCAATTTTGACAATCAATCAAAAACCCAATTACCACGGTGAAAAAAAGTAAATGCGGACGAAGCCGCAGGCATTAGCTCGATTCGGATGCACTAAACTGCATCAAAATAGGAATGACCTTACCTCTCTAGACATAGTACAGACGAGGCAATCAGCCCGTGTACCTCAATTAGCTAATTGCTTAATTAAGTGCAGTTGTGGCACGCGGATAGTGCAGCATGCGCGGTGTCAAGAGAAGAGTCGATTTTGATTGCATTCCTCTCACTAAGGTTAGAGATTTTGTTTTTTGACCCCACTACGGGAGGGTGCAGTGTTTGTTATAAAAGCATTAATTGTCTCATAACATCACACATTATCAAAGTCATCGTGTTGAGCGTTGCGCATACCTAGTACCTACCATTAGTTCAACGTTCAAGGCAAGGAATAGGCATCTGCTAGGCAAGCGCGCTCCAACCTAGACTTTATCATTGCTTACCATCAGGCATGATTGTCGTATAAAGTTCATTTTAATTTAAACATTGTTATGGCCATTTTCACATCTAAATAATTCTCTGTGTAAGGAAATAAGGATCTCTTAATGTAAAAGCTTAAATCTAGAGATCATTGCAAGCTTTTAGATTGATAACTGGGTATGGTACCTATAGTTAGCTACTCTAAAAGTCAGGGATACTCAGCAAGAACGGGCATTATATTGTAAAAGTCTAAGTCTTGGGTTTATTTTGGGAAATTTTTCGAAATCCTTTCAGAGCCAAGACCAATTTTCCGTTTCTCTTTCTTAGGAAGTGTTCGGTAAATGCTATAGCAAAATAAAATTTCCCATTGACTATATTTGTGTGTACTTATCCGTGTACATTATATTGTCATTTGCATTATAGGTACTGTCTTTTTGAAAACACTAATATAATAGGTA
This sequence comes from Hipparchia semele, assembly GCA_933228805.2. Classification (NCBI taxonomy): domain Eukaryota; kingdom Metazoa; phylum Arthropoda; class Insecta; order Lepidoptera; family Nymphalidae; genus Hipparchia; species Hipparchia semele. Next base: position 12,757,085 of record OW121727.1, on the reverse strand, counting down.
TAAAAATATTATGATTTTTTTAACCAAACCTTTTTTTTATTTTATTCGGTGACAAGATAGCCTTTGCCTTTAGCCTTGATTGCGATCTCACCTGATGGTAAGTGACGATGCAGTCTAAGATGGTAGCAGGCTAACTTGGAAGGGGTGTAACAGTCTAAATTCAACCCATACCGCTAATCGGTTTCTACACGCCATCGTGCCGGAACGCTAAATCACTTGGCGGCACGTCTTTGACGGTAGGGTGGTAACTAGCCACAGCCAAAGCCTCCCACCAGACAAATCTGTGAATTATTTAGCAATTATATTATAATCCTGAATTATTTGTTAATAGGCAACAACTCGATCAAGAAATGAGTGTATGTTTGCATTTCTTATAATTTTAGATAATGAACTAATGGGCCAATAATTATGGTCATCGCATCGGGACAAAACAATTAGTTAAGTGTCCAGCTCGAAGTCTCACGTTAAAATGATCATTATTAATTACTACTTATTTTAAAATTAAATCTTTGTATCGTGTTACTAAAGTGTGCCTAAAAATGGATTTAAAATCCCTAAGAACTATTTATATGGCTAGTGGAATAAGATTGGAATCTAAAATATTGTATTATGTGAATCTACTGACCGTTTTACTCGCCCTCTATCTCCTTCGGGGTAATTCTCACAAATCCATAATTTTAGTGGATTCAAAAATAGTACTGTATACGAACGATACAGAAGCTAAATTGGATTACTTACCTGCCTACTTTACTTATTCAACTTCTTTCTAAAGTATACATATATCATACTAGCACTAGCTTTTGCCCGCAACTTCACCCGTGTTGAGTTAGGTTTTTAAACCATTAATAACCAAGGACCCATTAAATTAATAAAGGAATTTTTAAAATTTTTGTCTGTTAGAAGAAGTTGTATTTTTCTACCTATGTATATCGATATCTCCGTGATTTCCGTGATACAAAAACTGTGCGAGATGCTCCCATGAAAACTTTGGATTCCAACTGCTCAATCCTGATGCTGCTAGGGTACTGCCCTCCTAAACTGTGAGGATTTATGAACTGTCGATTATGAATAGTTATTGTAGGCACCAAGTAAAGATTACATCTCCAACTACAACTCGTCAATCCTGATGCTGCAAAAGTTCTGCCCACCTAAACTGTGAGGATTTATTAACTGTCGATTGTGAATTGAAGAAGCGGATGAAGTCGCGGGCGTCCGTTAGTCTAAGTATATAATTGTTTTAACTCTCAATGCTTGTGTCTCCACAGATCCCTGAGCATCACCAGAGCTCCGCGTCGGTGTTCAGCGATGGCAACAACACGGCCGACGATGCCAACGTCCTCTCCGACGAAGAACAAACCAAGTAAGTGAGGTTACTTAATGGAGATAGAGTTCTCCATAATGTTCTCAAAGGTATGTGAAGTCTACCAAGCAACTGGGCAACGCCCATAAAGTTTCCCTGAGAGTAGGCCTGCTAAATTAGAATACTGTTATGCTACGAATAAATAATAAGTAAGGTAGTCTAATTCAGAACAAAATCCACTAAAAAATGGCCGTACTTCAAACCAAAACGACGTATGATTCAAAATACGAATCATACGAATTACTTCCGAAATTACAGATAGACATGCTTAGTGCTTGGTTCAAATTCAGAACGAGAGCAGGGATTGGTTCATGCGCGTGCATGTTTGCTATGACAGCTGACTCATTGAACGATGTTATGAAAATTTGACGTGCAAGAAAAATTACCAACTGTTGACCTGCTATTTTTGTTTATAATCTCCGCCTCTAACGGCTAAATTTTTATCTCCACCCACTTCGGCACAATTTTTGTTGGGGTCATTTTTTAACGCAGTTCCTTGCTTATTATTTATTCGTAAGTGTTATGTATTGCTGGCAAGAGTGTTAATTATCTACCAAGTTACCAAGGCATAATTAATTATTTGTATAAAGGAAATAAAGTCAAACTGCATCAAAGGAATCTCAATTGGCATCGTGTTCTCAGTCAGTACGGCTGCAATAGGCACGCTGCGCTGGAGCAAATCTGTCGGACGACGCGCCTTAATGAGGAAGCGCCGCGGCCGTCGACCCCGGCCCTTTCCCTGCATTACCAGTAGCTTTAGTACGATTTCACACACCTCGACAACACTGATCGAGCATCGAAGCACGTTTCGATTCGAGTAACAAATTGATTTTCTGCACGCAAAGACATTCTGCCGCCAACGCATTGGTTGTGCCTCAGGTGCTACAAATATTCATGTGCGGCGGTAATCACTTAACATCACCACCTGCTCTTTTGCTCGCTATAAATATATAAAAAAAAAGATATGAAATTGATCAAAAAGAAAAACTAGCAAAGTTCGAAAGACACCAATCACAGATAAGCAAAAGCACACAATCTTTTTGAAATATTTCATAGTACGAAGAAATGCGTTTTACCGAAAATATAAAGCTTACGTAGTTAAGTATTAAATTGCATACTTACCTACTCAACCCCACAAAGGATTTTTGTACTTTGTGCAGACATCGTGTGATATGAGCACACTCCCTTGTGTCATACTTATGACAATATCACTAATGAATCCAGCGATACCAGGACAATCAAGTATTCTCTGTTATACGCAATACTGTTAGGCGTACTTTTACTTCGAAGGCGACGCTGGGTGACGATAAATAGGTAATTTTTGACCTATATCACTCTATAATTTCACCTTACTCACTTTCAAGGGAAGCTGGAAGAAATTTTTTTTTTTAGCTTCACCTTTGTCTACTTCTTCTAATAATATATTATGTTGAAGGTGTTACTATAGATTACTAGTATGTCTGGATGTCGATGCTTATACGAACTTGAGTCTTAAAACTAGATTTAAAAGAGAATTAACTCTGACATTCGTTCTGTACCTACTCGAAGTCGTACGTAAATAAACGTCGTCGAGATATGCGAACTCGTACTAGCCATAAGAATAGGTACATATGCGTCTCGAAGCGCATGAAAATTACCACCGAGTTGTTAAGGCTTGGACCCACGCTACGAAACGCGCGTGTGACCATAGTGAAGAACCAATAGCGCGGAGGCACAGTCGTCAGACTTATTTTAATCTAATTCCTACAAGGTACTACTGGGTAGCCTAAGTATGTCATACTCTCTTTAAAAATTTCTGTGGTATTGTCGTGTGGTGCGGGTTGTTACGTTCCCTCAAATATGGTTGAGCGAAGCAACGGCTGGATCATGCGTCATGCTCGTGAACGGGTGCCACCAACGGGAATGGGTCTACTTTGTCTGCCCGCTTTAACATGTATTGGATTGTATGTATGCATATTTGAAACTTCATTGCGGAAACACTGTCCTACATAGCATAGTTTTGTTACCTATTGTAATTTTTTTTTTTTTGAAAAGAGCAACTGCTGAGTTTCTTGCCGGCTCTTCTCAGCATAATCTGCATTCCAAACCGGTGGTAGATTTATGACGTGTCATAAGAGCTACAAGTTGGCCTACATGAAATAGAGAAATTTTGATTTTGATATCTGAAACACTTTGGTAGCCCAGAAGATTATTATTTCCAGTTAACTCCAATTTTATGTGATGTACTAACCTCTTACATTACCCTCAGCAACGAAAAGTAAGACCCAGAGATAGAAGTCCTAACTGAATTACGCGGGTCAGTAATGTTTCCTCTTCATATAACAGAGGGTCTATCCCAGAGTACAATTGATAGCTTCATTATAATGAACGTTTACTTACTTCTGGTGGGTCAAGTACCCTCCGACGGACGCACCCTTACAGCTAATAAACGACTACTTGGTACAATAAACTCTTCATCATCCGTTTAATTTCGCAACCTTAGAATACTTACTTGTTAAATAATATGACTTAAACAGTCAGGGCATTTATTGGGAAAATTCGAACCGATCGGGTCTAGATTTTCAATGGGTTCCGACTGTTTAAGTCATAATTATTATTTAAAAGTATTCTAGATTACTGGATTTGTTTCTTTTTTCAGTGTTCATTTACGCAGTCGGGTTTTTGATTTTTTAAATTTAATATTTTCTTTTACACTTTTTAATTAGGATTATAAGACGGTCTTAAAACAACTTTAAACTGTCGTAAATCCTACACGGTCATTTCCCACTGGATCCTGGGCACGCGCTCAGAGTGCCCAGTGGGAAAGAAGGGCTTCCGGGTTCATTCCGGCGTCAGCATTTTGGGCCCCTAGGTTCACTAGTCTTATCTAGATCTGCGTCCAGCTGAGGAAGTGACAGGTTGTTTTTTTTTTTTTAATTCTTCGAGGAGGAAAAAATCCCTATGGACTTCTGCATTCTAGCAGGGTGTGTCCGACTCGCACGGACTAAAACAACCTCCTCAGGACACCCAGGTCAGCACGGAACCGCTTTGCATTACTTCATGCAGACCGTCTATATATTTTCTCTTTTGCTCTTCTCTTCCCTCTCTCTTTCCTCTCTCCTCTCCATAATGCCTCTCAACATTCCTCCATATTTAAGCCACTCCTTTGCACTAGAGAGCATGCGTGTTATCAAGTTGCAGGGGTTTACATTGCTCCTCGCCCCTTGTGCCACCAGTCTCAGGTCTGCGCAAGCGGAGCATTCGAAAATAGCATGTCTAGGGGTGTCTTCCTCTCCGCAAAAGTAACATTTTTCCGTTGGTGCTTTGCCGATTGCGAATAGATACGTATTAAACACCCCGTGACCGCTGAGTGCCTGCGTGATCCATCGATTTACCTCTCCATGTTTCCTGCTGTGCCATTTCTTTAGCTCCTTCACTAGCTCCCTTGTCCAAGTTCTTTTTCCAGCTCCAGACCATTCCTTCTCCCATTCCGTAAGGGTGCTCTCCCGCACTTCTAACGGCGTCTGTTCCTTGTTAGTGAACAGTTGGGCACGTTCTCTGATCATTTTATTTATAGGGACCAGTCCAGCAATGACCAGCACCGCGTCGGTGGAGATCGTTCGGTACGCTCCACAAATACCTATTGCCATTCGTCTCTGTACAGCTTCCAACTTTTTCCTGTGCAGCTCCACCTTCAAAAATTGGTGCCCTGTAGAGTATAACAGAGTGGGCCACCGATGCCAATACCCTTCTCTTGCTTGCTCTTGGGCCTCCCTTTGTTGGCATTAACCTATTCAAAGCCTCCGTCAAATTTTGCGCCTTATTGGCCACCTCTTCCACGTGTTTTTTGTAGTTGAGACTTTTGTCGAGCCAAAACAGGTAGATAAAGAAGGAAAAGCTACTCGACCACTTCTTAAAGCGTGAATAAGTTCTAAGACCTCTTTTGCATTTTGTACCGCGCGAGTGATCCGCTACAAGTGATAAATTGTACGGATCAGTGGCTAATGGGCGGTCAGTGGTCGCTGGTGACAAATCACCTTCGCGCATGGATGTGTGTCAATTGCTCGTTAGTTCATTGCTGCAAGGGTTCCAGCTGAGGATGAAGGGTTCTTGACCTAAGTTATGAAACCTATAGGCGCTTCCGATACCTATGCGACGGTGGTTCTAATCTTTCGGTAATGTACAATGGTGAATCTTCTTTTTCTTGTTTATCAACCGATAGACGTCCACATCTGGGTTAAGGTCTCTTACATGGACCGCCACAGGCTTTGGTCTTGCGCCGCCGGTATCAGCGGCCATCTTGGACCGATTTTTATCAAACATAGCTAAGAACACCCCCGATTAATTCACCTTTCAAACAAAAAAAAACAATATCAAAATCGGTTCGCCCGTTCGGAAGCTACCACAGACAGGCAAACACGTCAAACTTAGAACACCCGTCGTTTTTTGCTTTAAAACTATAGTTCCGGTCCTTTTTTTTAAAAAAAGAATATTAGCCAAGCTGAACTTGACTTATATTCTCCTCCCCCCTCCAAATAAGCGAAAAGCTTGTGCTAGGAGTGGGTACGACAATAGTGCAACGGGTAGGGCTCGAACCTGCGACCTTTCAGTTTTCAGTCCGCACCTTTAACCGTTGGGCTATAGAGGCTTCAAGATCACTGATCGACTCGCTCGGTAAATCAATCAGTTTGATTTGTTTTTCTGCATTGCAAATACGATTAGGTTACCTAATGGTTTAATCGCTTTCTATCATTAGCCTTACATGTATAGAGTCTTGAATTATCGATAAGAGAGACTACTACGTTCTATTCGCTAAAACAATGTGCAACCTTTACAATATGCAACGATTTACAATTTGGAGGTGCTAGTAATTTCCGATACCGCTATCGATAATAATGAATGAATGAATGAATAGAGAGAGAGGGAATAACAGAGAGTAATATAATATTTTAACCACGTATTTTTTTTTTATATATCTTACAATTTGGCAGCCTTATCGCTAGCTAGCGATTTCTTACAGGCAACCTTCTTCTTTTTTAAAATTATATCCCTACTTATGTTAAATCTTTTGTGTGGAATTCAAAGTTTAGGAGAGAAGTCTCAAAAGTTTAATAACATACTGGAATAAGCTGTATATCAAAAACAAAGCTTGATGATAACAATCAATTAAAGTAGAGATGCGTGTTAAAAGATAAAGCAAATAAACAGTTGAAAGATTTCAATTTCAATTAGTATAGTGGAGCCAAAAAATACTAGTCTTTGCTCGCGACTTCATCCGCGTAGTTAGGTTTTTAGTAATCCCAGGTGTACCTTCTGTTTTTCCTGGATAAAAGGAATACTACGTCACTCCACACCCTCAACCATACTCATGCAAGAAATCGCATCGATCCGTTGCCCAGTTGCTAGACGATTGAAGGATAAACCAATAAATAACAGCTTCGCATTTATAATATTATAAGTAAGGTTAGTTGCACCATATTTTAGCGAACCTGTAGTTTAGCGAATTCTTTATGTCGTATCAACGTCCCTCGTCAGTATAACTTGAGCACGCGTTGAACTAACGCTAAGCAAAGATTTAAACTCTTGTTTTATGACAGTAACTTTACCTCGGGGTGGTGCCGTGACGTGAATTTGTGAATTTAATAAGTAATTGGAGGTAGTAATTTTAGGTAAGTAATAAGCTATAAAAAAACAGCCAGCTTCCTGGGGATATTTTCTCGTTCCTGATTTGGGTCATTGGCTGATAAATAATTTTTAGATTTAGCAGTTAATTTTTGATATTATTAAGATTTTGTTTTAGTGTAGATATTGTAGATACATTTAAAATACAACAAAAATTACTTGGAATAAACTTTTGCTTTTATGTGGATACACTACTGTCAAAAAAAAACAAAGTTTAGCTATTTTTAGTAAACTAGTTTTTTTTATTTATGTTGCATAGTTTTTGACTAAAGAGGGTGTCGAAATCAATTTTTCCTTTCAAGTTTATAAAGTTACTGGTTTTTATTTTTTTGGAACTTTCCAATAAATCTTATTATAAAAATTATTAATGATCCTAATTTATAATTTTCAAAAAAAAATAACAAATTAAGTTAGTAAGGACATTTAAAACAATGAATGAATTTATTGATTATATTTTAAATTTATTTTTATGATAAGATGTTCATTGTTCAAGTAACTAGTTAATATTGTACCTATCGTTTAATTATTGGAATATTCCAGTATTATATTTCACGTTCTTCGTTGTTTGATTCTATTTCTATTAGCTGGCACCTTCTTATCCGGTTTCGAGAATGTATTCATATGTATTAATTTTATAGAAACAGTAATAAATAACTTTATTTATGTATTGCTGACTTATCTAATCTACATTTACGTTCAAGAATTACCTACTTATTTATTCATACAAATATAACAAACGGTACAGTCTATCTGTGTGTAAATCTGTTATCTACTTATTTACTGCTTAACCAACCGAGAGGAAAAGCCCAGAGATAGCTTGTATCTTGAAAGTGGACGTAGGATACTTTTTATCCCGGAAAAACAGAGTTCTCGCGGGATTTTACACACCTAACTCTACGCGGACGAAATCCCTATTAAAAGTTAGGGTAAACAATACGTTAGCAAGGTAAAGTATGGATGTATACATTGTATACCTACCTATCTTAGAAGGCTTATAAGAATATTTCAATTATTGGTATGTTTTTTGTGATGTTATGTTTTTCTTGCCGTCTTATCTAATCTACATTTCAATGACCTTTGACAATAATATTAATTATTAAAAGTTTCCAAAAACTTATGTTTTACGTTAATTCTGCATAGCATCACAACTATTTTATTACTAGGTAAATACCGGTTATAAGTCAGTCAAACTCTTTAGATGTTATTATGGCAGGTAACATGTCACGCCGCGTCGATTAGTTGCTCCGTTGTTGCGTGATTGGAAGACAAACCAACAAAAAAACACACTTTCGCATTATCAAAGATAATAAGGATACCTACCACTTCTATTACTACATTACAAATTTTGCAATTTGATCCAATGCCATATTAATAGTTAGATCTTCAAAGTGTCACAATGAAGTAAAGTGACTTGAAGTGGCCTCGCCAGATACTGCAATCCACTTTAATGAGGAAACCGCGTAGGAAAACGGAAGTTCTACGGGAATTAGGTAAAATTATCCGCGTAAAGATATCGCTAATCTATCTCACAAGAATAGGAAGTTCCAAAAAGCCTTTCTTAGCGAATAAGAAAGGACTTTTGGAAATTTAACCTCTAAGGAGTAAAATATGAAAAATCAAATTTAACGTGAGCGAAGTCGCGGGCAAAATCTAGTTTGATATAAAAAAAATCCCAAATGTTCTCCTATTACAGTGTTTATCAAATAGGTTACTAACTTACTACCTATACAATAATATTATATTTTATACTTGGATAGCACTTTGTTATTGGCTAGCTAAAGCTAGCACTAAAGTGCTTGCCAATGATTTCTCTCGATGGTATGTGACGGTGAAGTCTAAGATGGAAATGCGCTAGTTTTAGATCTAGTAGGGTTAGTATAAGATTTAATTGGATTGATCGTATTCGTATTCGATGACATTAGCGACAAAGTAAAAACCTTAAGTGTACTGATTTAAAGTCACAAATTCAGTACAGCCGATTTTAATTTTACGTAAACGTTTAAGAATGCATGCACGAGATTGAGGTCTATTTCAACGATTGATGAATTAAGAGCGCGTGTAATGGTAAATCTTCCGATGCAGATTTGATTTTTACAACAGTAGATTAAAAGTGTTAACTCCGAAAGAAGTTAAGTTAGAAGAAGAAGAAGTGTGTATCCGAAAGAAATAATAGACAAAAATTACATCATATTTCCAAAAGATTGTCTCTTGATACTAACTACTGATAAAAACTAATGAAAGATTGACAAAATAAAATCACGAAGTTAGGTCTAATTTTTAACCAGTTTGCATTTATTTTAAATTTGGTGCACATTAGAGAGCCAAAATTTTATATAAAATTCCTATACATATTACTAATTGACGATACAGGCATTTTAAAAAAAATGTATACTTACGAGTTATTAGAATACATGATGTATTTGGCGCTTATTTCACTCCTATTCCGCGCAATAGCGCATCAGTTGCGTTTCGCACGAGGTTTCGAGTATGTTTTATTTCATCGCTTACTCACGATCGCGGGCGAAATCTGATTTTTCATTCTGCGCAGTCTTAGGCACCAATGGGTAGCCTGAGTAGTCATGCTCTCTTTAAACATTTCTGTGGTGGTGTCGTGTGATGCGGGTTGTTACGTTCCCTCAAATATGGTTGAGCGAAGCAATGGCTGGGTCATGCGTCATGCTCGTGAACGGGTGCCACCAACGGGAATGGGTCTGCTTTTGCCTGCCTGTGTTGACATGTATTGAATTGTATTTATTTGTATTTGTATTGTATTTATTTTTACTTGTATTGTACTCAGGAAAATTCATCGTGGAAGCACTGAATACATAGCATAGTTTCAATAACAATTGTAAAATTTTTATTTTTTTGAAAAGAGCAACCGCCGAGTTTCTTGCTGGCTCTTCTCGGCAGGAAAGGCATTCCGAACCAGTGGTAGATTCATTGACGATTCAAAAGTGCTTGTAAAAAGTTTATTTGAATAAAAAATATTTCTATTTCTATTTCTATTTCTATTTCTAATGGTTGCCTGGTAGAGCTCTGTAGCAATAAGGCCGCCTTTGCATGCGTAGTTTTAAGTTGTGTTAAATTTTGTTTTTTCTTGTGTGCAATAAAGTTTTTATCTATCTATCTCTGTTATTACTAAACTGATTTAAATGTTGTTTTCAGAGCACCTCTCAGATCTCCTCGACGGAAGTCCGGGGCTCCTCGACGGTTCAGATCAGAGTTCAGCATGGACGACGAGGAATATTCGCCGAGCAACTCTGTCACCAGCGTTAACTCTCTGGCCAGCCTCCTCAAAGAGAAGTTGCAAGTAAGACACTTAAAGTACACTTACCAACCTTTTACCATCTTTATTTCTGTTACTTTATACCTTATTGTACCTGCTTTTGGTGAATATAAACTCAAACTCAAAATTATTTATTTCAGGTAGGCCAACATGTGGCTCTTATGACAAGTCGAGAATCTACCACGGGTTCGGAATGCTGATTTTGCTGAGAAGAGCTGAAAAGAAACTCAGCAGTTGCTCTTTTCAAAACAAAAAAATGTTACAATATGTAGCTTATCTATCTTGTGGACAGCTGAAGCAAAGCAAATTGGTTCCAAGCAACTTTGTCATTAAGGAATTCATTAACATAAATGATATTGTATCTATCATCTACCTATCTTAACCCGATTTAAACGTTGAAATTGTAGCTATAGGTAATTCAAAATTATCAATTTCGTGTAGGCCAACGTGGCTTTTATGTCAAATACCCAATTTCTTAAACTTCGATTGTTCCAGAGCATACCACAGAAGATAAGGAAGAAGCCGACGGACTACAAGCTGCGCGCGTTCGTGGCGCTCATGTTCCTGGCCGTGGCCTTCTTCGTGGGCTTCGCGTACGTGCTGTACCACCGCCAGGCGCTCACCAAGGCGTACTTCGAGCGCGTGCAGTTCAACGAGCCCAGGCGGCTCGTCCGCGTGTTCAACAGGGACGATGTTGAGATCTTGAAGGCGACTTTAGGTAAGTCGAGTGATATTGGCGAAGTGCATTGTGTTCGCTTGGCACTGGTAGCCATTGACCAAGAGAAGAAGAAGGACTGGGAAGCGCAGTGTTGGCGACCCCCAATAGAGTCGCAGGGAACCACTGGATGCAGACGGCGTAAGACAGAGGCCAGTGGAAGTCCACGCAAGAGACTTTTGTCACACAGTGGTCGTCTATACAAGGTGTAACAGAAGTGAAGTATTAACCCTGAAGGAGCTCCTGAAACTGAACAAGTTTCCCCAAGGAAAATAGGTCGAAATATGAAAAACAATGTGGACCTCCCATACAAATTGACGATCCGCTGATTGACTTACTATGGAAGATCCAAAATTATTTTTCATATTTCGACCTATGTTCCTTGGAGAAACTTGTTCAGTTTCATGAGCACATTCACCTCCTTCAGCGTTGATACCCCCCTTTTGTTACACGTTGTAAACAAAGAAAAAAAAAGGTCAGCAAAGGGGCAATGGTTCCAGCCTCCAGGGTACCATTTCGTCGTACACAATCTTTGAAACTAAATTAGATTGACTGGTCAAAAAAACTATAACACCCCGTCTTTTTGCGTCGGGAGTAAATAAAGAAGGAAAAGAGATTTTTATATATAGGTAATACAGCGAAAAGGTAGAATCTACGGTGAGAGTAGATGAATTGAGAGCAACTGCTGAGTTTCTTGCCGGCTTTTCTCAGCAGAATCAGCATTCCGAACCGGTGGTAGATTCTCGAATTCTCATAAGAGCCACAAGTTGGGCTACATGAAATAAATAATTCTGAGTTTGAGTTTGATTTTGAGATGGTGTGACGTAAATTGTGATCTTCAGCGGTGGGTCTCCAGGGGGGTCAGAAGGCGTTCCCCTGCCTGCCCGAGCACCGCCACCAGGACGGCTCGGAGTGCCTGGAGTGGCTGCACAACCTGCGGCTCTACCTCAAGTGCCTGCCGCACGACCCCGGCGCAGACAACACCACCTGCTACTCCGTGCACTGGAAGGCTTTGCGACACGGTAACAAGTACCAACTTGTAGATAAAGAATAAGTTGACCCTTACCCTCATGTCTCGGCCATCGCCTATCGTGGCACTATGCTAAGCGCGTTGGAAAAGAACCAATCGATTACCTACTCATATTATAAATGCGAAAGTTTGTGTGGATGGATGCATGGATGGATTAATGGATGGATTGATGGATATTTGTTACTCCTTCACGTCTCAACGAATGAACAGACTGGGCTGAAATTTGAAATGGATATAACTTATACACAGGATTAATATATAGAGTTTTCGTAGGAATTCGTAATCCTTATTCCACGCGTATGAATTCGCAGGCATCAGCTAGTTAATTTATAAACTTGGTGTGTGTTCGTGAAAGTTTAATGAGATTGGTACTAAGGGTGGCTTCACTTCATAAGATAATTTATTATGACAATTTTATATCGATACATAAAGCTACACCGTATCACGTTTTGTTTTGAAAAGACCAACAGTTTAGTTTCTTACCGGCTCTTCTTTGCAGAATATTATGCTTTCCAAACCGATGGTAGAGTCTTGACTTGTCATAAGACCCAAAGGTTTATTTTTTTTTAAATTTGGAAGCCCATAAAATAATTATTCATAATTTAACGTGAAGAAGAAACAAAGGCTAATTTCAATTTAACAGCGAAAAAATCTTAAGCTTAAGTTAAAACTCTACGGTATTAAAATTAACATTACTCACTTTCCAGATGTTACGCCTAACGACTGTTTCGACTGGAGTGATACCAAAGTTCATTGGTTCGGCGCAGGCCAGTCCATTAATCTAACTTGGCCGCTTGATACGGGATCAATAGACTATACACCATTCATCACGGGAGACATGCAGAAATCCCAATGGGGAAATGTTGTTACTCGTTACCTAATTAATTCTAAAGGAGCTGCTATAATTATTGACGAAGAAACGCCACTGCATATATCTGTAAATGCTGGGAAGAAAGAAATTTGTTTGAAGGCCAAGTTTGACGATTTTGCCTTTGCTAACAGATTGACAGAATTCCCCGAATTGAAATACAATATATGTACATCTAGAGATATAAGATCACTACATTCTTCCATTCATAGTCACAGACGGGCGCCATTGTGGGATGGATTGAAACCAGCTGACATGAAAACTTTAGAATCCCTCATATCAGAGCCAGTTTGGCAAATAGCTCCTCGATTTAAACACGAATTACAAGATGCAACTATATCTAAGTATACCGACGATGTTATTAACTTAGGGTTTCTTAAACAGGGACATGTTTTAATCAATGAATTTTGGCAAAACGAAATTGGTGATCTCAGTGTAGATACAGCACGATTTGCAACGTTAAACGAAACAGTGGATAAGCTTCATAGGCGAGGTTTTAAAGTCGCCTTCACAATCCAACCCTTCATAAGTACAGAGAGTAAAAACTTTGCTGAAACAGTCCAAAAGAGGCTACTGGTCAATGAAAGAAATAGTGATAGACGAATACCTGCCTTAACACGATTTAAGTCACTAGCTAGCGCTGGTGTTCTAGATATAACGAATAACAGATCTATTCCTTGGATATTAGATAAACTTCAAACAGTAATGGATATTTATCATATTGATTCGTTCTATTTCGATCTCGGTACTGCATATGACATGCCTCATTACTATAGATGTGAAAAGTTGTTAATTAATCCTGACCAATACAAAACAGTGTTCATAAAAACTTTTGAAAAAACTTTGAACATTATAGGAGTATCTTCAGCAGTTAGTTTGCCACGACCTCCTATATTCGTTTCTTTACCCCCATTTGAATCTACGTGGGAAGCTTTAAGATTAGTAATACCAACGATGTTGACATACGGTATAAGTGGTTATCCCTTTGCTATGCCCGGAGCTGTGGGTGGAGACATATATTGGCCTGGCAGCGAACAGTTTTTGCCCTCATCGAAAGGTTCAATGGACTCCAATTCAACTAACACAATCCAAGAGAATGGTATTGAGTTGCCAGAAAGAGAGCTGTATATGAGATGGCTGCAAATGGCTACGTTCTTGCCAGTGATGAAGTTTACACATCTTCCCAGCAAATACAACGATGAGAGGGTGCTGGAGATGGCTAAAAATTTGACTCTTTTGCGACAAAAATTGGTAAGTTAACCTTTGTTGATAATATTTTTCTATTAATATTGCTTATTATTAACTTTGCCTTTCCCGATTCTAATTACTAAAAATTCATCCGCATATTTTGTGGCAATCTGAGTTTATGTAGTACGGATGAAGTTTAAGTTAAGGTGATCTTTCGCTGAAAGAAATTCTTGCTTAGAGAGTTATTTAGGTACGAAACTATCATCATCTCAAACGATGGCGTCAAGTTGAATGGACACTTGAAAGGATCGCCACAGAACTTAATCTTGTGCCACCAATATTCAGAGGTTAACGCGCATAACTCCGAAATTCAGAGGTTGTCCGGGATTGAACCCGCGACTCCCCAAATAAGGGACCGCAGTCCTTACCACTATCTACCATAATATACGTATCACTGCTTTGCTAAGATGATTATGTTAATGAAGATGAATCTGACGATTTTCTGCTGTTTCCAGGTCACGCCGCTGCTGCTGAAGTACAAGCGGGAAGCGTTGGAAGAAGGCCTGCCCCTCATCCGGCCGCTGTGGCTGGTGGCCGATGTGGACGTGGCTCTGCCGGTGCGGGACGAGTTCGCGATTGGCGACGAGATCGTCGTGGCACCCGTGCTGCATAAGGGAGAGACTACGAGAGAAGGTAGTGCTGCTTCATTTGATACAAAGCACTCGGGGCTTCTGCAGTTATTCCTACAAAAGCAGTATTGATGGGTTAACGTGCTAGCGTGCGTGCTATAGATCCACCAACTTATCGACTCGTTTGATGTCGTCGGTTCATCTAGTGGGAGGTCTGCAACACTGTGCTTCCCGGTGTGAGATTGCCACTCGAGCACTATGGAACCGCAACAACCACCAGCTTTTTTTATATTCGATGACGATGCAGTCTAAGATGGTAACGAGCTAACTTGGAAGGTGTATGGCAGTGTAGATTCAACCCATATCCCTAATCGGTTTCTACACGCCATCGAGCCGAAACGCTGAATCGCTTGGCGGCACATCGACGGTAGGGCGATGACTAGCCACAGCCAAAGCCTCCCACCAGACCAGACCGTCCACAATTCAGAAATTATAAATTCCCAAATTGCGCTCGCCGGGAGACCTCCCAGTTATAAGACCACAGCGCTCATCACGGTGCCCGGGAGATCGTCAAGCTCTCAGGCAAAATAGCCTAAACCTCAATTTTTCTGGTTCCCAGTGTACCTGCCAGCGGGGCTGTGGCAGGACGGCATCGACGGCTCGCTGCGCAAGGGCAACCGCTGGATGCACGACTACAAGGTGCCCGTCGACCGCGTCGCCTACTTCCTGCGCAAGCCCGATGACCTGCGCTTCAAGTAGCGCCATGGTGCTGCGTGATCTGACGCAGGACTTCAGTGTTGCTTATACTTCTTATAGTGATATAAGCAGCCCATTACGTGTCCCACCAGACTATGAGAGTAAAAGGCGAATAAATCGCTTCAAGTCACACCACAGCACTGCATTTGCGATGTAACTACGCTCGCCATGGAATTATCTAAAATCATTTTTAGATAATGACACGGCGAGCGTGCCACGATCGTGCGTTGCAACGATGTGACAATCGCAAACATCTCTGATTGGCTGGTACTCTCTCGTTCTTGGTTAAAATGCATGCATGCAAAGCAAGAACGCCTTTCAGCCAATTATAGGCAATTTTCATACTGTAGCAATCATTTTTAGATTTTTTAGACAATTTCACAGCCCGATTACGTGTTGCCGTCCCACGAGACTATGAGAGTGAGGGAATCGAGAGTTCGCTTGTGCTACTTGGTTGACAAGTCTGAAGAAATATTTCAATGCTGTCTCAACTCGCCCAGTTTGTATAATGCAAATATTTTGCAGATTCAAGGCAAACATAAGTTTGCCGCAAAAGTGACAATATTACACGTTATGCCCTTTTATGGATATACTTACTTTATGGTTCATAATAATGAAGTAAACTTTACTAACTTTTTACTTCATCTCTGTCACCCGATAGAAATCTGGAAAAAGATCTGTTGTAGGGACTTCAATATGGCTCGGTCTTTCGGTAAATATCCTGCCGCCCTAGCCACATTACAGGCATGTCGTCTATATCTACGATCGCTCACGCTAAAGTAGGGGTTCCCAAAGTTTTTTTATCGCACGGCCTATCCTTTCAGAAGGGAAGCGTGATAAAAAAATATGGCTAGGGCGGCTGGCTCGTTAGACTCGTGCGATGTTGTTAGTTCAGTTGGTAGGGGGTCCTTTAACGCGCTTTTCCAGTGCAAGGTCGCCTTTATAGCTTAATGGGGCCCTAACGATTAATCCTTCTTCGAACTACTAGCCTTAAGAGTAAATAAAAGATATATATAAATATATTATTATCTTTGGTATGTACTAGCACATTAACTTTTACGATCTCATGAATTAAAGTGACTGTGCTATAAGCAATTTTACCCAAAAAAAAAAAAAAATTATAGCAAATTTATAGATTTCGTTCATAAAAATTTTATCGGTAGGTGTACCTAAATCACCTCGACCAGTTATTATTTGGCCCTAATGCCATGTTTAAATTTTAAATAAAAATGACCAAAGTTTTATAGTGAGAATTTAATTATAGTTTCAAAAAATAAATAATAGACATTAGGTACCTATAAAGCCAATATAAAACTTTGTTTTGCGATAGGACTGTGTGTGTGTGCCATGTGGGTACAAAGTGAGAGCGGTAATATTTTAAAATAGTCATATAAGATATACCTAAAATACCTATATGTAGATTATATAGTTATAGTTTACTTTAGTGTGTAATCGTTCTGATGTGCCTTTATTCTCGTACTAAGCTTGTATTTAATTTTAAGGCCCAAGAGACGGGTCTGCCCGTGAAATTCAAATTTAATTTGGTTTTTCGCAATTTGTAAACTAATACGACGAAGTAGGCTTATGGTATTCAAATTGCGTCAATGGCAGTATCATCTTCACAGGTTTATATACTAATCTTAACGTGAAAGTATCCAGTTTAAGAAATTAGTCAAAATAATGAGTTTGACGTGAGCTACTCACAAATTAGTCATTATTTTGATTAATTTCTTAAACTGGATACTTTTACGTAAAGATTAGTATATGAACCTGTGAAAATGATACTGCCATTATCGCAATTTGAATACCATAAGCCTACTTTGTCGTATTCGTTTATAAATGGCGAAAAACCAAATCAAATTTGAATTTCGCGGGCAGCTCCGTGTCTTGGCCCTTAATGTCATATTTGTAAGTATATTCTTGAATCTAGTCCCGCTTGTTTCCCGTGGTACTACAGTAGATAGGCCCACTGTTAATGCCACGTGAGTTTTTTTGCCCTAAAGTACATTAAGTTTTTGTTCAAAATAAAGTTTTGAATAATGCTTTCGGTATAGATATAATCGCTGTTGAAATTGGTAGACAGGTATAATATGTATAAATAAACAACTGTATTTAGATTACGAAAAAGATTGTGAACAGAATACCTAATAGTACCTAAGGTACAGAAGAAGAACTTTGTATAACTATTTTGAAATTATAAATAGGTCAACATTAAATTATAAAACATAATATTATATATTTTGAATGAAATGAATACTTAGGTAAGTATATAATTTTTTTTAAAAGAAAATTTATTGTTGTTATAAATATAATAATAATATTATTATTTGCTGAAGGAATGCATTTTTATTTCATATTTTACCTGGTACATTTTCGTGGTTCTATTTTATAAATGGCTAAGCCGATTTCGACTGGGCTTTTACAAGCAAATAGAGGAATGTGTATAGGTGATCTAACTTTACTCTACTTTTTATCGCGCAATGAATTGAGTTGAAGAAATTCATTGATTGTATAAATCTCTTTGTGTTAGTTACACTATTTATAACTCAAGAACGGCTGAACCGATTTGGCTGAAAATTGGTGGGGAGGTAGCTTATAACCAGGAGACGGACATAGGATAATTTTTATCCCGTATACCTACTATAAAACAAAGTCGGGTTTGTTCGAACACTTATAACTCTAGAATGGCTAGATTGATTTTCATGGTTTTTGGTTTGTTATATTTGTTTCCGTCCCGAATATCAGAATAACTTTTAAAATATCGGAAAAAATCACGAAAAAAAGAAATGATGAAAAAATTTCATTTTCTCGTACATTTTGTATTGAGCGGGTTTTTTGATAGCAAGGAAAGTGACTTTTTTCCCGAAAAACAGTAACCTCACGCGGAAGAAGTCGCGGGCAAATATTTTGATTAAATTAATATACCCACGTATATAAATAAAACAGTAAAAATTTTGAAATATTTTTATTAGTTGTAATGATCCTAACACCTCACCACACACGCCGAATGGAGAATAGCGACATGACTGATACAATGAGTGGTCGTTATATTATTATATCCTTTTACAATAATACAGAAATCGTTACAAATACCTAAAACATCCATGTGAGGATTCACAATCATTATTTAAATTATTAAACTAAGTGTAGAAAAATCATAAATAAATCAAGGCTCAAGGCATATTGACGAAGAGACGAAACGCAGGGGAAAAAGGTATTTTTTTAAATGTTACAAGTAAACAAAAAAAAGTTTCTTATAGGCCAACTTGTGATTCTTAAATATAAAAAAAATATAGAAATATAATTTAGTTAAGAATCTATCACTGACTTTAAGAGTTGGCTATCCCTCTCTGTAACTTGTTAACTGTTTTTAATTGCAAAGTTCAAAAAATTATATAAGTATGAAGTTATAAACAAAATTATCACGTCAAAGACAAATATACTATGTAACTATAGTCGACCAATATAAAGCGTGATATATGTATACAAGTAAGATACAGTAAAACGTATGTAACATTATTTTCACATTATTCTTAATTTTTTACCTACACGATGACAAGTTAATAAGATGGTAGGTAGTAGGTACCTATGACATGCTATTATGAAAGCAAGGTTGACCGACTTTGCACGGGGTATGTTATGTTAGTCTTTCAAGTGCACTATTTTTTTATTATGCAGTATAATTTTAAAAAGAATTGAATTCAATTTATAATTTGAGCAATGCTACACATTTATGTTACAATTTACTGTTATTGGTATCTGTACTCTGTGAATCCATTACACTAACTACGAATAGCTGGTTTTGAGAAAATTATTGAATATTTTTTTTTAGTTTCTCGATCAATACTCCAAAGTTTTCTTCAGAAACGAATTAGTGCTTGGTATCAATTTAAAGGCTAATTTATGAGTTATGAAGCCCACCATGTTTTATATGTAAGTAAATTATACAAGAACATACATAATGAATATTTGTAGATACAGTGTTTTAGATTCACAGGGTACGTATGAAGGGTGTATTAAAATCAATATATTAATCAAATATTTATTTGAAACTTATTAATGAAAAAAAAAAAACACACTACTCTTGGCTTCGTTTCATCGCCAATGTGCTTTGTGCCTAATGCAATATATTAGCGTATAACATTCACGAACATCGCTCTTCTTATTTAGCGTGATGTTGATATATATTATTGTTATTTTTAGGCAATTTAGGTAGTTTATAATTTAAATTTATTGCTGGATAAAATAAATGAGCGCCTGTGATTTTTTATAGCAATTACATTATTTCACACACCGTATATTTTGCACAGGCGCTTCATTCATTTTGCCAAATCTTTCTAGTTGTTTTGTAACCAGGACATTTTAGAAATTTCTAAGCTTCTTAACATACGTCTCTTTTTTTACAATCGACCCGAGTCAGTCTCTTACCATTAAGCGTGTTAAACATCTGGTATCCCCGAAATAAGCAAAGACTACAATTGAAAAAAACCCTAAAATATATACTAATCACACAATTTTCTACGAAACTGTGCAATCCTAGCTTATTTAGGAAATAACATCAAAACCATACAGCTCACTCGCCTAGCATAGCTGTCATTAGCACCACAAAGCCTATTCAAACTTGAATATCCACTACTAACCACCTCTTGTAAAACAGCCCGTCCTTGCAATAACTCTATAATTAATAATTAAAAATGAATATAATGTTAGGTAGGTATATTTGAAATCATTAAATTGCTTTTAAAAAAAATTAAATACTAAGTGAAATATATTGTATGTATCTATAAATAAAAAAAATATACGAAATAGAAACTTTTAAATTTTGATATAAGTATATCGCAATCCTGAGTATAACTTTTCAATTTAACGAGTAAATCTATCATTAATATGGAAATTAACATTTGGGAAAACGTTACGATTTGACATGTCACACATTTAAAGTTAATTTGAAAAGTTACACCAGAGCCTCTGAAATAATTAAGGAAGGTTAAATAATTATTTATTATTGAGGTTTCCGTGTTATATCTATTTCAGATTCGTACTATAATAATATATCTAGCAAAAGATAATCTCAACCAACGTGAATAGTGGAAGAATACAACATTTAATAATTTTAATAATGATTTATTTCTCAGAGCTATTGATGTTCACTAAGCTGATACAATTCTTATTTTAATAACATTTTTAATATTCCTAATATAATATGCATTAATTAGAGTTCTAGCTATAAAATACAATAGTAAACTGCTGGGTTAGGCTTCAGGCCAGCCGACTGGTGGTGGCCGGCTTAAGAGGAGAAAGCCAACGAGAAACCCCTAACACTCAAAAAGCTTAGTCCGAGGCCCGTGCACTCTCAGTAGATTTCAACAAGCGATAGCGGAATCTGGAGTATTGAACACATAATATAAGAATCAGAAGGCGCCATAGAAGTACGCGGAGCACTCGCCAGCGTCAGAAGCGAAAGCCTAAATCATCTAAACAGGCAGGCCAACACAACAACAGCCTAGGAGTGGTCTCCTGCGGGGTGCACCGGCCGGACCGCGACTACATCTATCATTCATCTCCCTGTTTAGTCCCACTCACAATTGGTAAAAGCGTTTCACATATCAACCGGAAAAAGAAACAAACATTTATTGTGCTCACACCGAACAACACTCAGTTAACATATTTAATATCAATAATAATATCCGTATAACTATAAAATAAACTCACGTTCGTACTCACAATATTGTTACGATACAAAATAAATATAATATTATAGTATACAATATCTTTTATGAATCTGTTGATGCTTTACATAATATTATTTGTATGTCGTTACGTTGTGCTGGTGCCTTCGATTATACAGATTCGTATCCGCTAGTTAACTATAGTTAGAAAAGTTTGGCAAAGAAAGCGATGACCGAAGAGTGGTTGAAGATCGGCTTCCCTAACTCTATGGATGACTTAAAATTAATTGACTCAAAATCTTCACTCGAATTGGCAAACAAGATAAGGAGGAAACTTTTATTTAATCCAGGAGAGTTCTCTTACAGCTTAATACACTAGACTAGATGGTACAATTTGATGATTTTATCAATATCACATTCTCTCACACAATTCGAATGTAACAGTAAGTATATAATAAGTTTTAAACAAATATTCTTCTAAAAGGGATAGTTCATAATTACACGTAGTTTAGTTACGTTTAATTGAAAACAACAGATAAAAATACATAATCGATTCACATAGGAACATGTTAATACTACTACGCGTTCATTGGTATTTGGGTAGGGCTCGACTAGAAATTTAGACAAAAAATAACAATTTAAAAAACGATTATAATAAAAATCAGAGATTCTGTTAGCACTTTCTCTTTACATGAATGAGTTAAATTTAAACAACACCCACTTAAACTATATCATAGTCATCGACGCAACAAGCAGATTTCAACTTAAAACAAAGGTAAATATATTGTTTTATTTGTATTCATAATCTAATAAAACATTTATTTAATATGAAGTAAGCTCTCTATCGTCTTAGGCTGATCGGTTATCTAGAAAGACAAAAATATTTTATAAGTCGACCATATTTCGCTATATAATTTATAATTAGTACAACATAATATATGTGTTCGTACATTAGCCGTATATAGCAATAGTTGAGTTCAGGCACTTCTCAATTATTTCAATATACGTAAATGTGTGGCTTAGCTTTTTTTAACAACATTCAAAAAAATGTGATTTGGTCCATTATCATGAAACACAAGCATATTACATTGAATTCAAAAAACATTGAGGAATCTATTCTTTTAACTCTTTGCAAAACTTGTGTTACATGTGGTAATTAGCTAAAGTTAATAAATTTTTGCCTTTCTAGACGATTATTGAACAGAATGACGTCGATTCTATCAATAAAAATGTATGAGTGCAAGCACTGGCTTGTCGTTTGACTTCATAAGCGTCTTTATAAGACAATCTTTTAAATATCTATATTTATTTAAACTTCGATCATATATTACAAAAGTATTTGTGTAATTTAGATGAAATTTAACGTTCGTCCTTGAAATTATCGTCTATCAATCAGTATCGGACTTACATTTTAAATATTACGTCCTTTCATAAAGTATAATAGTCCTTTTACCCGCTAAAATAATGATTAGCCTTTCTGCAATAAGTGAGTACTTATACTCGTATAACAACACGCTCTAATCTGAAGTATGCTTTAGCAAAATAACGTTTCAAAAATTTAGATTTTTCGCACAAGCGGTGGTTTGGCTAAACAAAATGGACTGGTTTCGCTTAAAATCGTGTATAAAAGCACTACTGATTGTAAAAGACCAAATTCAAAAATACTGTCAGAAAAATATTTTAATGGCATGTACTATTTTTTGTCAATGACGCTACTAGAAAACAGTTTTAGAAAAAAATGGACGTTACTGTTCTTAGGTCGAGAGTTTTGTTATTGACTTTCGAATTGGATGCGTCTAAGGGCTCCAGTCAGTCCAACGCTCTACACTCGAAGCGGCGACAGCGTCATCACACATCCACAGCAGTCTCAGGGCACCGTCGGGTCGGCGCCAGGCCGTCAGTCCAACGCTCTACACTCGAAGGAGCTCCGGCGCATCACACATCCACAGCAGTCTGTCGCGTTGCGTACAAATATCACATAGTCTTTTAATGCATCTATTTGCAAACTATCTCATGCGGAAAAGCGTCCCGGGCGATAAGTACTTTTGAATCCTTCGGTTCCACATTCAAAAGTACTTAGTTTCGTTCAGGAGGGAATCACTTCTTCGATGAGAAGGCCACAAATAGACCCGACACCTAGAACTCGAGCCGGTAGGCCGCGCACGAGGTCTCGTGGTCCTGCAGGTTGATGGTGCAGCGCGAGGCCGACGGCGACAGGTCGATCTTGTGCTTCTCCAGAGCTTCCTCGTTCTCCGTCACCCAGTAGCCGAGGACGTCAGTGTCGTACGTGGGAATTATTGTGACTTCTGGAACCAAATACAACAAACGTAAAACACATTTTTACGCGACTTACTCTTTTTTGAAGGTCGGTTAAATAAGTAGTGTATTATTGGGAGTGTTACTTCCAATAATATCAGCTATCCGTCAGTCGAAGTCCCGTCAAAATCGGTCCAGCCGTTCCCGAGATTAACGACAGCAAACAAACAGTAGACAGACGATAAGAATTAAAAATTGTTTTTTGTTATACCGTAATATTAATAAATAGTTAAATATTTCTTACCTAAATCTTTATTTTCCCAAGTCTTCTTAGCATCAAGGAGGGCGTTGTAAATCTCCTTTGATGGTTCAGTCCCAGAAAATACATAATAACGCGCCCGAACTCTTTTGAAGAATTCAACGGCAGAATAATATGAGTTTCCATGATGAGGGACATATGTTAAATCCATATAGATCGGGGCGGGAGCTTTTTTCTTACTAGGTGATTCTGAAGCTCTTTTTACTTCTTTACTCTTTTCTTGATTAATCTTATTTTTATTAGCTACCGTCGCATTTGCTTGTTGCTTTTTCGGCGTGCTTTTACCATCGTTTTGATTAGCTGGTGGTAATATTGGACTTGGCAAGCCTAGTGGCTTCCCCCAAGATTGAATGGGATCTTGAAGAGGACTACATAATTCTGAACGTTCCGACTTTTCTGATTTAGATTCTTTACTTGTTGAAGGAGGAATTTTTCTTGATTCTACTTTTACATCCTTAAGCGTTAAAGAACTTTCTTCTTTTTTAGATTCTTTCTGCTCGTCACTTGTATCTTGATCAAGGATATATTTACCCGTGACACTTGATATGACTTTAGATCCACTGACTTTCTTATGTTCTTCAATTGCTTTTTCAAATTGTTCATCAGCTTCTTTTAAAAATGAAGCATCCGAAGTTTTGGTACTACATTTTTTTGAATCAGATTTGATTTTTTCATGAGTCAAAAATTCTTCAGTCATTTTTGTAAGTGACTCATCCTTAATTGGTATTTCAGTCGTTTCCTCGGAATGTGCTGAATATGTACATGAATCATCATCAGGCAATTGGCCGTAAATTGAGGTTGACATTGGGTCAAACTCTATTTTTCCAGGCAAAATTTCGTGACTAGATTCACGATGTGATGGCAATTTTGTGTCCAATTCAAAACTCAGATTTGAGCGTGGTGAATGCGCTATTTGAGACTTTGTACTACTAGGACTTGCTTGTCCATCATCGTCACTATAATACATACCACTACTTTCCGTACCCCAAATGTGCGTAGCAGCTCTTGATTCTCTTGAACTTATGTCAGATGGTGGCGAAGATATTCCAGGGTGATCTAAATCGTCACTTGCTGCAGACGAACTTCTCATTTCTCCAGTTTTGGAGGAAAGTTTAGAAAATGATTTTTCACTTTCACCCGTATCTATTATCTCTTCAAATTCTTCCTTTATTTCTGATATTGTAGTTTTAGTGGATTTTGTTGTTTTGGTTACGCCATCACTTCCTCTGCTAACCGTTGTAGTTTCAACAGTTACTTTAATTTTTTCAGGACTTATAACTTCCTTCGTTGTTACAACAGTAATGGTTTGTGTTATCTCATTGTCACCGTCCTTAATAACTTTTGTAAATGTATCAGTCTCAGTAGTAATTTCTCCTACAGGAGAACGTTTCTTTGCCTTAGGTTCAGGTTGCGATTCAATTTTTTTTTCTAAGGATAGTTGATTTATTGCTGGTTTCTCATCTTTTTTAGCTTTTCTAGCTTCACATCGCAACAGTGATTGTTTTTCTATTTCTTCCAACTCTTCAGGAGACCAATCGTCTAATCCTGTACCTTGAGGGAGATAAGTTACTTGTGTACTTATGTCATTATTTATTTGTGTAGTACCATCTTGATTAGCATTTTCAGTTATTGTTTCTGTAACTGTTTTTATCGCAATTTGATTTTTTTCTCGATTTATCATTTCTTCTTTATTTACGTAGGTTGTGATTGTCTGATTTATTTTTTTGGAATCATCGGTAAATATAATGTTTGTTTTTTTATCAACCGATGATTTAACTTTACCAGTCGGTATAAGACCTCGAAGAGCTGCTTGCAAGTCACTGTCGTAAGTTTTTTGTGATTCTGAAATAGTTATTTTGATATCTTTCGTAGTTTCTATCGCACCATGTGGATACTCATCATCCGTTATTGTTTCTGTTGTAGTTCTAATACGTTCAATATCTTTATCATTACTCGCTAGAATTTCACGTTTAGTTTTGGTCGTAATCGTGCGTTTAATTTCTATATTACCTTTTTGTACTATTTCATTTTTGATAACGGAATCTTCCGATGTATTTTCTACTATTTCACTTTCTCCCATATATGATTCTGAAACTTCGGTATCTTCTTCATGAATGGAAGGAGATTTGAGAAGATAATCACCAATAGAAACTTTTTCACTTTTTTTAGTAATGACTGACCCATCAGGGTGTTCATCCTCAGTGATAGTTTGAATGGTCGTTTTCACTTTCCTTGATCTTATTTTAGTATTTTCAAATTCTTCTTTAATTGTCGTAATAGTTGTCTTTCTTTTTATTGGTATTCCGTCCTCAATAATTTCATCAGTTACGGTACTTGTCTGTATATTTGGCTCTCCAATCTGCGTATACCCTATTAGATTTTCGTCAAATGAATCGTCATTATAATCAGTCACAGAAATTTTAACGTCCTTTGTTACCTCAGTATTTCCATTTGGTAATTTAGTTTCAGTTATAGTTTCAGTAGTTGTTTTAACTATTTTCTTTTGTTCATTTTTTGTTGCTAATATTTCTTTTGTAGTCATAATGTTGACAATTTGGTTAACTTTGACGCCATCTCTCATAACATTCCTCTGATGATTATCAACATTTACAAACTTATCGATAACATTGGTAAATTCTTTAAGTTTCTCAGACTTTGAGCCACATTCTTCATCGATGTCAGTTATGGATTGCCTCTTTTCCACACTAGTACGTGAGGCACCATCTGGATAGTTATCGGTTGTAGTAATTGTCGTAATAGTTTTAATTTTTTTTATCGTACCATGATCATTTGCATATTTTGTTTTTACTGTTTTAGTTACAATAGTCCTTTTTATTACCAAATCCTCATGTTTTATTTCTTTGACATCGATTGATTCACTTTCTTCTGGCTCACCAACTAGTATAAGATTTTTTAACGTTGTTTCAATTGAATCAGTATCTTCCCTGAAAAGATCAGTACAGGTAAGTTTCCCTGAATCAATTTCTTTATGAGTGACCAACGATTCTGACGGCATTGTGTTTAAAACATCATCGGCAATAGCAATTTTTTCATAAGTTTTTGTGATCACAGATCCATCAGGATGCTCATCCTCTACAACTGTTCTCGTTATTGTTTTAATTCGTTTGACATTTTCAACAGTGTTGTAATATTCTTTTTTGGTGACAGTAATTATTGTTTTCCTTCTAATATTAATTCCATTTTCAGTGATTGTTTCTATTTCTTCATGTGTTTCTACCTTAGGCTCTCCTCCAGATACAAATCCTTCAGGTATTTCATCTTCTATGTCAGCACAATAATCGGAAAGCATTACTTTAGATTCTTTATTGACTATAATTATCCCATCAGGAAAGGTAGATTCAGTAATTGTTTCAATCGTTGTTTTTACTTTCTTTTTGGATCGATCTTCATTAGCAAGGATTTCTTTTGTTGTTGTTGTTGTTATTTCCTGATTTATATTTTTACCATCAATTACTGTATTTTTTTCTTCTTTTTTTACATCAACTGTTTTATCCTCTATCACTGTATAATCAATAAGTTCTGTAGTTTGAATTGTATCGTTCTCTTCTACACCAGTTAAAATAGTTCTGCTATCTACTTTTGTTCGAGATGAACCATCTGGATACTCATCGGTTGTAGTAACAGTAGTTATAGTCTTAATTTTTTGTACTTTTCCACTACTATCTGCATACCTTGTCTTAATAGTTTTCGTCAAAATCGTTCTTTTGATGAAAATGCCATTTTTGATGAATTCTTCCGATTTTACTGATACAGTTTCTTCAGATTCGCCAAAAGGTATATATGCAGATAGAATGTTATCAGGATTACTTTCATCAGCATCAATAAGTACTTCTTCTGCTTTAACTTCTACATTTTTTTGAGTAGTTTGAGTACCATCAGGAAGTTCCTTTGTTATGTTCTTTTCAATAGTTGTCTTAATAATTTTTTTATCCTCATTAATTTTTATTGTTTCCTTTTTTGTAACAGTTGTTACAGTTTCAATGATATCCATATTATTCTCTTTAATTATTCGTTTACTAACGTCTGTGTCGATGATAGTATCTTCGATATTGTCATCAGAATCATCAGACTCTAGTAAATAGTCTGATTTGGTAAGAAACTCATCCTTTGCTATAAGTTTATGTTTTGTCGAAGATTTCTGAGTTACGGTTTCACTTTCATCTTTGATTTGGGGAATTATTTCAGTCTGTTCACCACATGTGTCAAGGTATAGTTTATCTAATTTATCTTTTCCATATAAATCCATTAATGAAGTTGACTTAAGACTGGAAGAACATTCTGAAAGAAGTGTCTGGGTATCTTTGGTAGTCGTGGTAGACCCATCTGAACTTTTACTAAGTGTAGTAGTTTCAATGGTAGTTTTAACATTTTGTGGAGTACCATCTTCCCTGGAGATAATTTCTTTTGTTGTAACTGTAGTGATTGTTTGCGTTACTACGTTTTCACCTTCTTTTATTATTTTTGTTACAGTATCGGTTTCAGTCTTAATTTTTCCTATTGTTTGTAATAAAGATGAAAGATCTGTGTCTTCATCTTTGTCCAAACCAGTTTTAGGTGTCTTGGGAACTTTTTCTGTAGAGGTTGATATTTTCTGCGTAAGTACGTCATCGCCAACATGTACGACTTTCGTTATTGTTTCTTCGGCGCCATCCAATTTGTCATATGTTACTTCACTTTGAACACCATCACTAATTTTAATGTCTTGGAAATTACTTGGTATTTTGGGTAACGGACTAACAGGAACAGTTGGTGGGGTAGATACTCTATCAACCTCAGGACATACTATCAGTGGCTCAACACCCTCTGATTTTATGCCCTGTTGTACTTTGCCATCGCTAAAAGCTTTATGAATAGATTCCATAAAATGCTGTGCATTATCTTTTAAAACATAAGAGCTTACTGCAGGAATAGATTGATCTGTTTCTATAACAATACTGTGGACGCCTGAATCAGAAGCTTCAGATAGTATTTCTTCGTCCTTTGATGTTTCAAGATCACCAATGAATTTTTTTTTCGGTAAACTTATACTCGATGCTTTTGGTTCCTTTAAAACAGGCGTTATAGTGCATTCTGCAGTGGGCTGTATATCTTTCTTAAGAAGTAATTTTTCACTCTTCTCAGTGCTTTCAAACGAATATTTTTCTTCCAAGCTGGTTTCTTTAGAAATATCTTCGGAACTACTGTGAACAATTGTTGCAGATATATTTTCTGCATTATCGTTAGAAACATCCGATGAAGATAAAATATTTTTGCCAGAATCATCTTTACTAATTGAATCAGTTTTCATCTTCGTATCTGTAACATATTTCGATGTACACGTTCTCTCCTCATGAAGCATTTTCTCAGTTTCAATTGCTAGCTTTGTATGACTGTATGCCATTTTACTGTCACTTTCATCATGAGTTATTTTCTGTATGGTAGCATCTCGTTTACTGTCTTCACTTATTTTAGGAAAAATGCTTTCTTGTTTATTGCTCGGTTCGGGTTGATGTTCTTTTGTAGTATCTGTTAAATCTTCACCAATAATATGACCATTTAACTTAATAGATTGTTTTTCATTGATATCTTCTTCTTGGTATTTCTCTACTTGTTTCATTGAAACTTCTCTTTCTTTAAGTTTTTCCTGTAAGAACTGGGTATCAAAACATTCATCTATGATTGAACTTTCTTCACTCGTTTTGATAATTATATTACCATCTGGATACTCATCCTCTATAGTCATTATTGTAATGACTTTTACTCGTTTCACCTTTTGGGATATATTATAATAAGATTTAGTTATTTTTTTAACAGTATATTTTCTTTTAATAGAAATTCCATTTTCGGTAAGAGAAATAGTATCTGTTTTAATGTCTTCAGCTGGATCCTCCATTAATTCAAAACCTTCATCTGACCCTTCTTCAGAGACTTTATCTGCTTCGTGAACTTCATCAATGGTAGAAATTTCTTCACTTGTTTTTGTAGTAGTACTTCCATCAGGATATTTATCTTCAACCGTTGTTTTAGTATTTGTTCTTGTCCTATATACATTATTTTGTTCATCGGCAAAAATGCGTTTACTTACTACAATTGTTGTTTTTCTTTTGATAGTTACACCATTTTCTAATACAGATTCTGTTTTTGTAGTAATTATTTCTTTAGGTTCCTCAATAAGACTGAATCCTTCAGGAATAGCAAGTTCTGTATCTGCTACATCTATATCTGCTGGGGGTTTAGCAGTCAGTGAAGGTAAAATGTCTGGTTTCTGGTCAGGTGACGATAATACAGAATTACTAGTAACCATAGGTTCTAAATCACACGATTCGTCTGATAATGTAATATATTCGCTAGTTGTGATGTTTCTAGTACCATCTGAATGAACTTCTTCAGTGATTGTTTCAACAGTAGCTCTTACAATAATTTCATTATTTTGAACGTTCCTTAAAAGCTGTCTAGTGGTAGTTTTTGTAATAATCTGTTCTATTTGCTCTTGATTAATATTAATTGTTTTATTTTCCGTAACAGTTGTAACAATGGGTACACCAACTTCTTCAAAATCTTGAACAAAATTTATATCTAAACCATAATCTGAAATATAAACTTTAACATCTTTAGTTTTCTCTTTTATTCCATCAGGCAAAATAGATTCCGTTACAGTTTCAATAGTGGTTCGGAGTTTTCGAGACGATCTCGACATGTTCGTCAAAATTTCTTTAATGGTAGTTATAGTGAGGATTTGTAAAATGTTACTGCCATTAACACAAATAGTTTTTTCTTGTTTTTCCTCTGTAACTGATGTATCTTCAATTATAGAAAATTCTTGGAGATCAAAAATCATCTGCTGTTTAGCCGGGCTTTGTTCCTTTCCTTTAGGACTTGATTCCTCTTTGGCAGGACTTTGCTGTGCAATTTTGTCATGGATAAGCTTTCGGTCGTCTTTTTTTATTGAACTAGAAGCCACAATTTGCTTTACAGATGATAGTTTTTCTTCCTTGACAGGGCAGAGGATTGTATCTTTTCCAGGACTTGGTTGTTTTTCTTTTGGTTTTTTAGGACTCGCCATCTCTTCAAAAGGACTTGATTCCTTTTCTGATAGCTTTTCAAAAGTGATTATCTCTTTGACAGGACTTGGTTCTTTATCCTGTGGTTTCACAGGACTCGCCCTCTCTTTGGTAGGACATGGTTCTTTTTCTTTTGGTTTTTCAGGACTCCCTATATCTTTGACAGGACTTGGCTCTTTTTCTTTATGTTTATCAGGACTCGTCATTTCTCCGGCAGGACTTGGTTCTTTTTCTTTTGGTTTCTCAGGACATGCCTTCACTTTTTCAGGACTTGGTTCTTTTTCTGTTGGTTTGTCAGGACTCGGCATATCTCTGACAGGACTTGGTTTCTTATCCTCTGGTTTTTTGGGACTCGCCAAGTCCTTTGCAGGACTTGGTTCTTTTTCATCTGATTTGCCAGGCCTCGCCATCTCTTTGGCAGGACTCGACTCTTTTTCTTTTAGTTTCTCAGGACTCACCATATCTTTGGCAGAACTTGGTTCTTTTTCTTTTGGTTTTTCAGGAATGACCTTCTCTTTAAGAGGACTCGCCATTTCTTTGGGATGACTTGGATCCATTTCCGTTAGTTTTTTAAGACTTGCAATCTCTTTGTCAGGACTTGGTTCCATTTCTGTAGGCTTTTCAGTACTCGCCATCTGTTGGGCAGGACTTGGATCTGTATCTTTTGGTTTCTCAGGTATCGTCGTTTCTTTGACAGGACTTGGTTTTTTTTCATCTGGTTTTTCAGGAATCGTCATCTCCTTAACAGGACTGAGTTCCTTATCTTTTGATTTTTCAGAAATTACCTCCTCTATAAGATGACTGGGTTCCTTTTCTGTGGGCATCTCAATGATCGCAATCTGTTTGGCAGGACTTGGTTCCTTATCTTTTGGTTCCTCAGAACTCACCATCACTTTGACAGGACTTATTTCCTTTTCTTTTGGTTTTTCAGGACTCGCCATCTCTTTAGCAGGACTTGGTTCTTTAGCTTTTGGTTTCCCAGGACTCGCCATTTCCTTCGCAGGACTTTGTTCTTTTTCTTTTGGTTTTTCCGGACTCGTCATCTCCTTGGCAGGACTGGGTTCCTTTTCTGTGTTTTTGTCAGGACTCGCCATCTCCTTGGCAGGACTTGGTTCTTTTTCTTTTGGTTTTTCAGGACTCGCCAACTCCTTCACAGGACTTTGTTCTTTTTCTTTTGGTTTTTCCGGACTCGCCATCTCCTTGGCAGGACTTGGTTCCTTTTCTTTTGGTTTTTCAGGACTCGCCATCTCTTTAGCAGGCCTTGGTTCCTTTTCTTTTTGTTTTTCAGGACTCGCCATCTCTTTAGCAGGCCTTGGTTCCTTTTCTTGTGGTTTTTCAGGACTCGCCACTTCCTTAGCAGGACTTGGTTTTTTTTCTTTTGGTTTTTCAAGACTCGCCAACTCTTTCACAGGACTTTGTTCTTTTACTTTTGGTTCTTCCGAACTCGCCATCTCCTTGGCAGGACTTGGTTGCTTTTCTTTTGGTTTTTCAGGACCCGCCATCTCTTTGGCAGGACTTGGTTCCTTTTCTTGTGGTTTTTCAGGACTTGCCAAGTCCTTGGCAAGACTTGGTCCTTTTTCTTTTGGTTTTTCAGGACTCGCCATCTCCTTGGCAGGACTTGGTTCCTTTTCTGTTGTTTTTTCAGGTCTTGCCATCTCCTTGGGCGGACTTGGTTCTTTTTCTTTTGGTTTTTCTGGACTCGCCATCTCTTTGGCAGGACTTGGTTCCTTTTCTTTTGGTTTTTCAGGACTTGCCAAGTCCTTGGCAGGACTTTGTTCTTTTTCTTTTGGTTTATCAGGACTCGCCATCTCCTTGGCAGGACTTGGTTCCTTTTCTGTTGTTTTTTCAGGTCTTGCCATCTCCTTGGGCGGGCTTGGTTCTTTTTCTTTTGGTTTTTCTGGACTCGCCATCTCTTTGACAGGACTTGGTTCTTTTTCCTTTGGTTTTTCAGGACTCGCCATATCTTTTACAGGACTTGGTTCCTTTTCTGATAGCTTATCAAGACGGACTGTCTCCTTGATAGGACTTGGTTCTTTTTCTCTTGGTTTTTCCAGAATCGCCATCTCCTTGGCAGGACTTGGTTCTTTTTCTTTTGGTTTTTCAGGACTCGCCATCTCCTTGGCAGGACTGGGTTCCTTTTCTGTTGTTTTGTCAGGACTCGCCATCTCCTTGGCAGGACTTGGTTCTTTTTCTTTTGGTTTTTCAGGACTCGCCAACTCCTTCACAGGACTTTGTTCTTTTACTTTTGGTTCTTCCGGACTCGCCATCTCCTTGGCAGGACTTGGTAGCTTTTCTTTTGGTTTTTCAGGACTCGCCATCTCTTTAGCAGGACTTGGTTCCTTTTCTTGAGGTTTTTTAGGACTTGTCAGGTCCTTGGCAGGACTTGGTTCTTTTTCTTTTGGTTTTTCAGGACTCGCCATATCTTTTACAGGACTTGGTTCCTTATCTGATAGCTTATCAAGACGGACTGTCTCCTTGATAGGACTTGGTTCTTTTTCTCTTGGTTTTTTCAGACTCGCCATCTCCTTGGCAGGACTTGGTTCTTTTTCTTTTGGTTTTTCAGGACCCGCCATCTCCTTAGCAGGACTCGGTTCCTTTTCTTTTGGTTTTTCAGGACTCGCCATCTCCTTGGCAGGACTTGGTTCCTTCTCTTTTGGTTTTTCAGGACTCGCCAACTCCTTGGCAGGACTTGGTTCTTTTTCTTTTAGTTTTTCAGGACTCGCCAACTCCTTCACAGGACTTTGTTCTTTTACTTTTGGTTCTTCCGGACTCGCCATCTCCTTGGCAGGACTTGGTTGCTTTTCTTTTGGTTTTTCAGGACTCGCCATCTCTTTGGCAGGACTTGGTTCCTTTTCTTGTGGTTTTTCAGGACTTGACAAGTCCTTGGCAGGACTTGGTTCTTTTTCTTTTGGTTTTTCAGGACTCACCATCTCCTTGGCAGGACTTGGTTCCTTTTCTGTTGTTTTTTCAGGTCTTGCCATCTCCTTGGGCGGACTTGGTTCTTTTTCTTTTGGTTTTTCAGGACTCGCCAACTCCTTGGCAGGACTTGGTTCTTTTTCTTTTGGTTTTTCAAGACTCGCCAAACCCTTCACAGGACTTTGTTCTTTTACTTTTGGTTCTTCCGGACTCGCCATCTCCTTGGCAGGACTTGGTTTCTTTTCTTTTGGTTTTTCAGGACTCGCCATCTCTTTAGCAGGACTTGGTTCCTTTTCTGTTGTTTTTTCAGGTCTTGCCATCTCCTTGGGCGGACTTGGTTCTTTTTCTTTTGGTTTTTCTGGACTCGCCATCTCTTTGGCAGGACTTGGTTCCTTTTCTTTTGGTTTTTCAGGACTCGCCATATCTTTTACAGGACTTGGTTCCTTTTCTGAGAGCTTATCAAGACGGACTGTCTCCTTGATTAGACTTGGTTCTTTTTCTCTTGGTTTTTCCGGACTCGCCATCTCCTTGGCAGGACTTGGTTCTTTTTCTTTTGGTTTTTCAGGACCCGCCATCTCCTTAGCAGGACTCGGTTCCTTTTCTTCTGGTTTTTCAGGACTCGCCATCTCCTTGGCAGGACTTGGTTCCTTCTCTTTTGGTTTTTCAGGACTCGCCAACTCCTTGGCAGGACTTGGTTCTATTTCTTTTAGTTTTTCAGGACTCGCCAACTCCTTCCCAGGACTTGGTTCTTTTTCTTTTGGTTTTTCAGGACTCACCATTTCCTTCGCAGGACTTGGTTCTTTTTCTTTTGGTTTTTCAGGACTCGCCATCTCCTTGGCAGGACTGGGTTCCTTTTCTGTTGTTTTGTCAGGACTCGCCATCTCCTTGGCAGGACTTGGTCCTTTTTCTTTTGGTTTTTCAGGACTCGCCAACTCCTTGGCAGGACTTGGTTCTTTTTCTTTTGGTTTTTCAGGACTCGCCATTTCCTTCGCAGGACTTGTATCTTTTTCTTTTGGTTTGTCAAGACTCGCCATCTCCTTGGCAGGACTGGGTTCCTTTTCTGTTGTTTTGTCAGGACTCGCCATCTCTTTGGCAGGACTTGGTTCCTTTTCTGTTGTTTTTTCAGGTCTTGCCATCTCCTTGGGCGGACTTGGTTCTTTTTCTTTTGGTTTTTCTGGACTCGCCATCTCCTTGGCAGGACTTGGTTCCTTCTCTTTTGGTTTTTCAGGACTCGCCAACTCCTTGGCAGGACTTGGTTGTTTTTCTTTTGGTTTTTCTAGACTCTTCATCTCTTTGGCAGGACTGGGTTCCTTTTCTGTTGTTTTTTCAGGACTTGGTTCCTTTTCTTTTAGTTTTTCAGGACTCGCCATATCTTTTGCAGGACTTGGTTCCTTTTCTGATAGCTTATCAGGAACAACTGTCTCCTTGATAGGACTTGGTTCTTTTTCTTTTGGTTTTTCAGGACTCGCCATCTCTTTGGCAGGACTTGGTTCTTTTTCTTTTGGTTTTTCTGGACTCGCCATCTCCTTGGCAGGACTGGGTTCCTTTTCTGATGTTTTTTCAGGACTCGCCAACTCCTTGGCAGGACTTGGTTCTTTTTCTTTTGGTTTTTCAGAACTCGCCATCTCTTTTGCAGGACTTGATTCCTTTTCTGATAGCTTATCAGGACGGACTGTCTCCTTAATAGGACTTGGTTCTTCTTCTCCTGGTTTTTCAGAACTCGCCATGTCCTTTGCAGGACTGGGTACCTTTCCTGTTGTTTTTTCAGAACTCGCCAACTCCTTGGCAGGACTTGTTTCTTTATCTTTTGGTTTTTCAGGACTCGCCATATCTTTTGCAGGACTTGGTTCCTTTTCTGATAGCTTATCAGGACGGACTGTCCCCTTGATAGGACTTGGTTCTTTTTCTTTTGGTTTTTCAGGACTCGCCATCTCTTTGGCAGGAATTGGTTCTTTTTCTTTTGGTTTTTCTGGACTCGCAATCTCCTTAGTAGGACTGAGTTCCTTTTCTGATGTTTTTTCAGGACTTGCCATCACCTGCGATGGACTTGGTTCCTTTTCCTTTGGTTTTTCAGGACTCGCTGTCTCTTTTACAGGACTTGGTTCCTTTTCTGATAGCTTATCAAGACGGACTGTGTCCTTGATAGGACTTGGTTCTTTTTCTCCTGGTTTTTCAGAACTCGCCATGACCTTTGCAGGACTGGGTACCTTTTCTGTTGTTTTTTCAGAACTCGCCAACTCCTTGGCAGGACTTGCTTCTTTATCTTTTGGTTTTTCAGGACTCGCCATATCTTTTGCAGGACTTGGTTCCTTTTCTGATAGCTTATCAGGACGGACTGTCTCCTTGATAGGACTTGGTTCTTTTTCTTTTTGTTTTTCAGGACTCGCCATCTCTTTGGCAGGAATTGGTTCTTTTTCTTTTGGTTTTTCTGGACTCGCAATCTCCTCAGTAGGACTGAGTTCCTTTTCTGATGTTTTTTCAGGACTTGCCATCATCTGCGATGGACTTGGTTCCTTTTCCTTTGGTTTTTCAGGACTCGCTGTCTCTTTTACAGGACTTGGTTCCTTTTCTGATAGCTTATCAAGACGGACTGTGTCCTTGATAGGACTTGGTTCTTTTTCTCTTGGTTTTTCCGGACTCGCCATCTCCTTGGCAGGACTGGGTTCCTTTTCAGTTGTTTTGTCAGGACTCGCCATCTCCTTGGCAGGACTGGGTTCCTTTTCTGTTGTTTTGTCAGGACTCGCTATCTCCTTGGCAGGTTTTTTTTCTTTTTCTTTTGGTTTTTCAGGACTCGCCAGCTCCTTGGTACGACTTGGTTCCTTTTCTTTTGGTTTTCCAGGACTTGCCATCTCTTTGGCAGGACTTGGTTCTTTTTCTCTTGGTTTTTCTGGAATCGCCATCTCCTTGGCAGGACTGGGTTCCTTTTCTGTTGTTTTTTCAGGACTCGCCAACTCCTTGGCAGGACTTGGTTTCTTTTCTTTTGGTTTTTCAGGACTCGCCATCTCTTTAGCAGGACTTGGTTCCTTTTCTGTTATTTTTTCAGGTCTTGCCATCTCCTTGGGCGGACTTGGTTCTTTTTCTTTTGGTTTTTCTGGACTCGCCATCTCTTTGGCAGGAGTTGGCTCCTTTTCCTTTGGTTTTTCAGGACTCACCATATCTTTTACAGGACTTGGTTCCTTTTCTGAGAGCTTATCAAGACGGACTGTCTCCTTGATAGGACTTGGTTCTTTTTCTCTTGGTTTTTCCGGACTCGCCATCTCCTTAGTAGGACTGGGATCCTTTTCTGATGTTTTTTCAGGACTTGCCATCACCTTCGAAGGACTTGGTTCCTTTTCCTTTGGTTTTTCAGGACTCGCAATCTCTTTTACAGGACTTGGTTCCTTTTCTGATAGCTTATCAAGACGGACTGTGTCCTTGATAGGACTTGGTTCTTTTTCTTTTGGTTTTTCCGGACTCGCCATCTCCTTGGCAGGAGCGGGTACTTTTTCTTTTTCTTCTGGTTTTTCAGGACTCGCAAGCCCCTTGATAGGACTTGGTTCATTTGCTTTTGGTGTTTCAGGACTCACCATCTCCTTGACAGGACTTGGTTCTTTTTCTGTTGGTTTTTCAGGACTCGCCACCTCCTTGGTAGGACTGGGTTCCTTTTCTGTAATTTTTTCAGGACTTGCCATCGCCTTGGGCGGACTTGGTTCTTTTTCTTTTGGTTTTTCAGAACTCGCCATCTCTTTTGCAGGACTTGGTTCCTTTTCTGATAGCTTATCAGGACGGACTGTCTCCTTAACAGGACTTGGTTCTTTTTCTCCTGGCTTTTCAGGACTCGCCAACTCCTTGGCAGGACTCGGTTCTTTTTCTTTTGGTTTTTCAGGACTCACAGTCTCTTTGGTAGGACTTGGTTCTTTTTCTTTTGTTTTTTCTAAACTCGCCATCTCTTTGGCAGGACTAGGTTCCTTTTCTGATGTTTTTTCAGCACTTGCCATCTCTTTTGCAGGACTTGGTTCCTTTTCTGATAGCTTATCAGGACGGACTGTCTCCTTGATGGGACTTGGTTCTTTTTCTTTTGGTTTTTCTAGACTCGCCATCTCTTTGGCAGGACTGGGTTCCTTTTCTGTTGTTTTTTCAGGACTTGCCATCTCCTTGGCAGGACTTGGTTCCTTTTCTTTTGGTTTTTCCGGACTCGCCATCTCTTTGGCAGGAGCGGGTACTTTTTCTTTTTCTTCTGGTTTTTCAGGACTCGCAAGCCCCTTGATAGGACTTGGTTCTTTTGCTTTTGGTGTTTCAGGACTCACCATCTCCTTGACAGGACTTGGTTCTTTTTCTCTTGGTTTTTCAGAACTCGCCATCTCCTTGGCAGGACTCGGTTCCTTTTCTTTTGGTTTTTCAGGACTCGCCATCTCCTTGGCAGGACTTGGTTCCTTCTCTTTTGGTTTTTCAGGACTCGCCAACTCCTTCGCAGGACTTGGTTCTTTTTCTTTTGGTTTTTCAGGACTCGCCATTTCCTTCGCAGGACTTGGTTCTTTTTCTTGTGGTTTTTCAGGACTCGCCATCTCCTTGGCAGGACTGGTTTCCTTTTCTGTTGTTTTGTCAGGACTCGCCATCTCCTTGGCAGGACTTGGTTCTTTTTCTTTTGGTTTTTCAGGACTCGCCAACTCCTTCACAGGACTTGGTTCTTTTTCTTTTGGTTTTTCAGGACTCGCCAACTCCTTCACAGGAAATTGTTCTTTTTCTTTTGGTTTTTCCGGACTCGCCATCTCCTTGGCAGGACTTGGTTCTTTTTCTTTTGGTTTTTCAGGACTCGCCAACTCCTTGGCAGGACTTTGTTCTTTTTCTTTTGGTTTTTCCGGACTCGTCATCTCCTTGGCAGGACTGGGTTCCTTTTCTGTGTTCTTGTCAGGACTCGCCATCTCCTTGGCAGGACTTGGTTCTTTTTCTTTTGGTTTTTCAGGACTCGCCAACTCCTTCACAGGACTTTGTTCCTTTTCTTTTGGTTTTTCAGGACTCGCCATCGCTTTAGCAGGCATTGGTTCCTTTTCTTGTGGTTTTTCAGGACTCGCCACTTCCTTAGCAGGACTTGGTTCTTTTTCTTTTGGTTCTTCCGAACTCGCCATCTCCTTGGCAGGACTTGGTTCTTTTTCTTTTGGTTTTTCAGGACTCGCCATCTCCTTGGCAGGACTTGGTTCCTTTTCTGTTGTTCTTTCAGGTCTTGCCATCTCCTTGGGCGGACTTGGTTCTTTTTCTTTTGGTTTTTCTGGACTCGCCATCTCTTTGGCAGGACTTGGTTCCTTTTCTTTTGGTTTTTCAGGACTTGCCAAGTCCTTGGCAGGACTTGGTTCTTTTTCTTTTGGTTTTTCAGGACTCGCCATCTCCTTGGCAGGACTTGGTTCCTTTTCTGTTGTTTTTTCAGGTCTTGCCATCTCCTTGGGCGGGCTTGGTTCTTTTTCTTTTGGTTTTTCTGGACTCGCCATCTCTTTGGCAGGACTTGGTTCCTTTTCCTTTGGTTTTTCAGGATTCGCCATATCTTTTACAGGACTTGGTTCCTTTTCTGATAGCTTATCAAGAAGGACTGTGTCCTTGATAGGACTTGGTTCTTTTTCTCTTGGTTTTTCCGGACTCGCCATCTCCTTGGCAGGACTGGGTTCCTTTTCTTTTGGTTTTTCAGGACTCGCCATCTCCTTGGCAGGACTGGGTTCCTTTTCTGTTGTTTTGTCAGGACTCGCCATCTCCTTGGCAGGACTTGGTAGCTTTTCTTTTGGTTTTTCAGGACTCGCCATCTCTTTGGCAGGACTTGGTTCCTTTTCTTGTGGTTTTTTAGGACTTGTCAGGTCCTTGGCAGGACTTGGTTCTTTTTCTTTTGGTTTTTCAGGACCCGCCATCTCCCTAGCAGGACTCGGTTCCTTTTCTTTTGGTTTTTCAGGACTCGCCATCTCCTTGGCAGGACTTGGTTCCTTTTCTTTTGGTTTTTCAGGACTCGCCAACTCCTTGGCAGGACTTGGTTCTTTTTCTTTTGGTTTTTCAGGACTCGCCAACTCCTTCACAGGACTTTGTTCTTTTTCTTTTGGTTCTTCCGGACTCGCCATCTCCTTGGCAGGACTTGGTTGCTTTTCTTTTGGTTTTTCAGGACTCGCCATCTCTTTGGCAGGACTTGGTTTCTTTTCTTGTGGTTTTTCAGGACTTGCCAAGGCCTTGGCAGGACTTAGTTCTTTTTCTTTTGGTTTTTCAGGACTCACCATCTCCTTGGCAGGACTTGGTTCCTTTTCTGTTGTTTTTTCAGTTCTTGCCATCTCCTTGGGCGGACTTGGTTCCTTTTCTTTTGGTTTTTCCGGACTCGCCAACTCCTTGGCAGGACTTGGTTCTTTTTCTTTTGGTTTTTCAGGACTCGCCAACTCCTTCACAGGACTTTGTTCTTTTTCTTTTGGTTCTTCCGGACTCGCCATCTCCTTGGCAGGACTTGGTTGCTTTTCTTTTGGTTTTTCAGGACTCGCCATCTCTTTGACAGGACTTGGTTTTTTTTCATCTGGTTTTTCAGGAATCGTCATCTCCTCAACAGGACTAAGTTCCTTATCTTTTGATTTTTCAGAAATTACCTCCTCTATAAGATGACTGGGTTCCTTTTCTGTGGGCATCTCAATGATCGCAATCTGTTTGGCAGGACTTGGTTCCTTATCTTTTGGTTCCTCAGAACTCACCATCACTTTGACAGGACTTATTTCCTTTTCTTTTGGTTTTTCAGGACTCGCCATCTCTTTAGCAGGACTTGGTTCCTTTTCTGTTGTTTTTTCAGGTCTTGCCATCTCCTTGGGCGGACTTGGTTCTTTTTCTTTTGGTTTTTCTGGACTCGCCATCTCTTTGGCAGGACTTGGCTCCTTTTCCTTTGGTTTTTCAGGACTCGCCATATCTTTTACAGGACTTGGTTCCTTTTCTGAGAGCTTATCAAGACGGACTGTCTCCTTGATAGGACTTGGTTCTTTTTCTCTTGGTTTTTCCGGACTCGCCATCTCCTTGGCAGGACTTGGTTCTTTTTCCTTTGGTTTTTCAGGACTCGCCATATCTTTTACAGGACTTGGTTCCTTTTCTGAGAGCTTATCAAGACGGACTGTCTCCTTGATAGGACTTGGATCTTTTTCTCTTGGTTTTTCCGGACTCGCCATCTCCTTGGCAGGACTTGGTTCTTTTTCTTTTGGTTTTTCAGGACCCGTCATCTCCTTAGCAGGACTCGGTTCCTTTTCTTTTGGTTTTTCAGTACTCGCCAACTCCTTTGCAGGACTTGGTTCTTTTTCTTTTAGTTTTTCAGGACTCGCCAACTCCATCGCAGGACTTGGTTCTTTTTCTTTTGGTTTTTCATGACTCGCCATTTCCTTCGCAGGACTTGTATCTTTTTCTTTTGGTTTGTCAAGACTCGCCATCTCCTTGGCAGGACTGGGTTCCTTTTCTGTTGTTTTGTCAGGACTCGCCATCTCTTTGGCAGGACTTGGTTCTTTTTCTTTTGGTTTTTCAGGACTCGCCAACTCCTTCACAGGGCTTTGTTCTTTTTCTTTTGGTTTTTCCGGACTCGCCATCTCCTTGGCAGGACTTGGTTCCTTTTCTTTTGGTTTTTCAGGACTCGCCATCTCTTTGGCAGGACTCGGTTCCTTTTCTTTTGGTTTTT
This sequence comes from Hipparchia semele, assembly GCA_933228805.2. Taxonomy (NCBI): domain Eukaryota; kingdom Metazoa; phylum Arthropoda; class Insecta; order Lepidoptera; family Nymphalidae; genus Hipparchia; species Hipparchia semele. The sequence goes on along the minus strand of OW121727.1, from coordinate 12,715,729 downwards.
CAGGACTCGCCATCTCCTTGGCAGGACTTGGTTCCTTTACTTTTTGTTTTTCAGGACTCGCCAACTCCTTGGCAGGACTTGGTTCTTTTTCTTTAGGTTTTTCAGGACTCGCCATCTCTTTGGCAGGACTTGGTTCCTTTTCTTGTGGTTTTTCAGGACTCGCCAACTCCTTGGCAGGACTTGGTTCTTTTTCTTTTGGTTTTTCAGGACTCGCCAACTCCTTCACAGGACTTTGTTCTTTTTCTTTTGGTTTTTCCGGACTCGCCATCTCCTTGGTAGGACTTGGTTCCTTTTCTTTTGGTTTTTCAGGACTCGCCATCTCTTTGGCAGGCCTTGGTTCCTTTTCTTGTGGTTTTTCAGGACTCGCCAACTCCTTGGCAGGACTTGGTTCTTTTTCTTTTGGTTTTTCAAGACTCGCCAACTCCTTCACAGGACTTTGTTCTTTTACTTTTGGTTCTTCCGGACTCGCCATCTCCTTGGCAGGACTTGGTTGCTTTTCTTTTAGTTTTTCAGGACTCACCATCTCTTTGGCAGGACTTGGTTCCTTTTCTTGTGGTTTTTCAGGACTTGCCAAGTCCTTGGCAGGACTTGATTCTTTTTCTTTTGGTTTTTCTGGACTCGCCATCTCCTTGGTAGGACTTGGTTCCTTTTCTGTTGTTTTTTCAGGTCTTGCCATCTCCTTGGGCGGACTTGGTTCTTTTTCTTTTGGTTTTTCTGGACTCGCCATCTCTTTGGCAGGGCTTGGTTCCTTTTCTTTTGGTTCTTCAGGACTCGCCAACTCCTTGGCAGGACTTGGTTCTTTTTCTTTTGGTGTTTCAGGACTCGCCATCTCCTTGGCAGGACTTGGTTCCTTTTCCTTTGGTTTTTCAGGACTCGCCAACTCCTTCACAGGACTTTGTTCTTTTTCTTTTGGTTTTTCCGGACTCGCCATCTCTTTGGCAGGGCTTGGTTCCTTTTCTTTTGGTTCTTCAGGACTCGCCAACTCCTTGGCAGGACTTGGTTCTTTTTCTTTTGGTGTTTCAGGACTCGCCATCTCCTTGGCAGGACTTGGTTCCTTTTCTTTTGGTTTTTCAGGACTCGCCATCTCTTTGGCAGGCCTTGGTTCCTTTTCTGTTGTTTTTTCAGGTCTTGCCATCTCCTTGGGCGGACTTGGTTCTTTTTCTTTTGGTTTTTCTGGACTCGCCATCTCTTTGGCAGGACTTGGCTCCTTTTCCTTTGGTTTTTCAGGACTCGCCATATCTTTTACAGGACTTGGTTCCTTTTCTGAGAGCTTATCAAGACGGACTGTCTCCTTGATAGGACTTGGTTCTTTTTCTCTTGGTTTTTCCGGACTCGCCATCTCCTTGGCAGGACTTGGTTCTTTTTCTTTTGGTTTTTCAGGACCCGTCATCTCCTTAGCAGGACTCGGTTCCTTTTCTTTTGGTTTTTCAGGTCTTGCCATCTCCTTGGGCGGACTTGGTTCTTTTTCTTTTGGTTTTTCTGGACTCGCCATCTCTTTGGCAGGACTTGGCTCCTTTTCCTTTGGTTTTTCAGGACTCGCCATATCTTTTACAGGACTTGGTTCCTTTTCTGAGAGCTTATCAAGACGGACTGTCTCCTTGATAGGACTTGGTTCTTTTTCTCTTGGTTTTTCCGGACTCGCCATCTCCTTGGCAGGACTTGGTTCTTTTTCTTTTGGTTTTTCAGGACCCGTCATCTCCTTAGCAGGACTCGGTTCCTTTTCTTTTGGTTTTTCAGTACTCGCCAACTCCTTTGCAGGACTTGGTTCTTTTTCTTTTAGTTTTTCAGGACTCGCCAACTCCATCGCAGGTCTTGGTTCTTTTTCTTTTGGTTTTTCATGACTCGCCATTTCCTTCGCAGGACTTGTATCTTTTTCTTTTGGTTTGTCAAGACTCACCATCTCCTTGGCAGGACTGGGTTCCTTTTCTGTTGTTTTGTCAGGACTCGCCATCTCTTTGGCAGGACTTGGTTCTTTTTCTTTTGGTTTTTCAGGACTCGCCAACTCCTTCACAGGACTTTGTTCTTTTTCTTTTGGTTTTTCCGGACTCGCCATCTCCTTGGCAGGACTTGGTTCCTTTTCTTTTGGTTTTTCAGGACTCGCCATCTCTTTGGCAGGACTCGGTTCCTTTTCTTTTGGTTTTTCAGGACTCGCCATCTCCTTGGCAGGACTTGGTTCCTTTTCTTTTGGTTTTTCAGGACTCGCCAACTCCTTGGCAGGACTTGGTTCTTTTTCTTTAGGTTTTTCAGGACTCGCCATCTCTTTGGCAGGACTTGGTTCCTTTTCTTGTGGTTTTTCAGGACTCGCCAACTCCTTGGCAGGACTTGGTTCTTTTTCTTTTGGTTTTTCAGGACTCGCCAACTCCTTCACAGGACTTTGTTCTTTTTCTTTTGGTTTTTCCGGACTCGCCATCTCCTTGGTAGGACTTGGTTCCTTTTCTTTTGGTTTTTCAAGACTCGCCATCTCTTTGGCAGGCCTTGGTTCCTTTTCTTGTGGTTTTTCAGGACTCGCCAACTCCTTGGCAGGACTTGGTTCTTTTTCTTTTGGTTTTTCAAGACTCGCCAACTCCTTCACAGGACTTTGTTCTTTTACTTTTGGTTCTTCCGGACTCGCCATCTCCTTGGCAGGACTTGGTTGCTTTTCTTTTAGTTTTTCAGGACTCACCATCTCTTTGGCAGGACTTGGTTCCTTTTCTTGTGGTTTTTCAGGACTTGCCAAGTCCTTGGCAGGACTTGATTCTTTTTCTTTTGGTTTTTCTGGACTCGCCATCTCCTTGGTAGGACTTGGTTCCTTTTCTGTTGTTTTTTCAGGTCTTGCCATCTCCTTGGGCGGACTTGGTTCTTTTTCTTTTGGTTTTTCTGGACTCGCCATCTCTTTGGCAGGGCTATGTTCCTTTTCTTTTGGTTCTTCAGGACTCGCCAACTCCTTGGCAGGACTTGGTTCTTTTTCTTTTGGTGTTTCAGGACTCGCCATCTCCTTGGCAGGACTTGGTTCCTTTTCCTTTGGTTTTTCAGGACTCGCCATATCTTTTACAGGACTTGATTCCTTTTCTGATAGCTTATCAAGACGGACTGTCTCCTTGATAGTACTTGGTTCTTTTTCTTTTGGTTTTTCAGGACTCGCCAACTCCTTCACAGGACTTTGTTCTTTTTCTTTTGGTTTTTCCGGACTCGCCATCTCCTTGGCAGGACTTGGTTCCTTTTCTTTTGGTTTTTCAGGACTCGCCATCTCTTTGGCAGGACTTGGTTCCTTTTCTTGTGGTTTTTCAGGACTCGCCAACACCTTGGCAGGACTTGGTTCTTTTTCTTTAGGTTTTTCAGGACCCACCATCTCTTTGGCAGGACTTGGTTCCTTTTCTGTTGTTTTTTCAGGTCTTGCCATCTCCTTGGGCGGACTTGGTTCTTTTTCTTTTGGTTTTTCTGGACTCGCCATCTCTTTGGCAGGGCTTGGTTCCTTTTCTTTTGGTTCTTCAGGACTCGCCAACTCCTTGGCAGGCCTTGGTTCTTTTTCTTTTGGTGTTTCAGGACTCGCCATCTCCTTGGCAGGACTTGGTTCCTTTTCCTTTGGTTTTTCAGGACTCGCCATATCTTTTACAGGACTTGATTCCTTTTCTGATAGCTTATCAAGACGGACTGTCTCCTTGATAGTACTTGGTTCTTTTTCTTTTGGTTTTTCAGGACTCGCCAACTCCTTCACAGGACTTTGTTCTTTTTCTTTTGGTTTTTCCGGACTCGCCATCTCCTTGGCAGGACTTGGTTCCTTTTCTTTTGGTTTTTCAGGACTCGCCATCTCTTTGGCAGGACTTGGTTCCTTTTCTTGTGGTTTTTCAGGACTCGCCAACTCCTTGGCAGGACTTGGTTCTTTTTCTTTTGGTTTTTCAAGACTCGCCAACTCCTTCACAGGACTTTGTTCTTTTACTTTTGGTTCTTCCGGACTCGCCATCTCCTTTGGCGGACTTGGTTTTTTTTCTTGTGGTTTTTCAGGACTTGCCAAGTCCTTGGCAGGACTTGATTCTTTTTCTTTTGGTTTTTCTGGACTTTCCATCTCCTTGGCAGGACTTGGTTCTTTTTCTGTTGTTTTTTCAGGTCTTGCGATCTCCTTGGGCGGACTTGGTTCTTTTTCTTTTGGTTTTTCTGGACTCGCCATCTCTTTGGCAGGGCCTTGTTCCTTTTCTTTTGGTTCTTCAGGACTCGCCAGCTCCTTGGCAGGACTTGGTTCTTTTTCTTTTGGTTTTTCAGGACTCGCCATCTCCTTGGCAGGACTTGGTTCCTTTTCCTTTGGTTTTTCAGGACTCGCCATATCTTTTACAGGACTTGGTTCCTTTTCTGATAGCTTATCAAGACGGACTGTCTCCTTGAGAGGACTTGGTTCTTTTTCTTTTGGTTTTTCAGGACCCGCCATCTCCTTAGCAGGACTCGGTTCCTTTTCTTTTGGTTTTTCAGGACTCGCCATCTCCTTGGCAGGACTTGGTTCCTTCTCTTTTGGTTTTTCAGGACTCGCCAACTCCTTGGCAGGACTTGGTTCTTTTTCTTTTGGTTTTTCCGGACTCGCCATCTCCTTGGCAGGACTTGGTTCCTTTTCTTTTGGTTTTTCAGGACTCGCCATCTCTTTGGCAGGACTTGGTTCCTTTTCTTGTGGTTTTTCAGGACTTGCCAACTCCTTGGCAGGACTTGGTTCTTTTTCTTTTGGTTTTTCAGGACTCGCCAACTCCTTCACAGGACTTTGTTCTTTTTCTTTAGGTTTTTCAGGACTCGCCAACTCCTTCACAGGACTTTGTTCTTTTACTTTTGGTTCTTCCGGACTCGCCATCTCCTTTGGCGGACTTCGTTCTTTTTCTTTTGGTTTTTCTGGACTCGCCATCTCTTTGGCAGGACTTGGTTCCTTTTCTGATAGCTTATCAAGACGGACTGTCTCCTTGATAGGACTTGGTTCTTTTTCTTTTGGTTTTTCAGGACCCGCAATCTCCTTAGCAGGACTCGGTTCCTTTTCTTTTGGTTTTTCAGGACTCGCCATCTCCTTGGCAGGACTTGGTTCCTTCTCTTTTGGTTTTTCAGGACTCGCCAACTCCTTGGCAGGACTTGGTTCTTTTTCTTTTGGTTTTTCCGGACTCGCCATCTCCTTGGCAGGACTTGGTTCCTTTTCTTTTGGTTTTTCAGGACTCGCCATCTCTTTGGCAGGACTTGGTTCCTTTTCTTGTGGTTTTTCAGGACTTGCCAACTCCTTGGCAGGACTTGGTTCTTTTTCTTTTGGTTTTTCAGGACTCGCCAACTCCTTCACAGGACTTTGTTCTTTTTCTTTCGGTTTTTCAGGACTCGCCATCTCTTTGGCAGGACTTGGTTCCTTTTCTTGTGGTTTTTCCGGACTCGCCATCTCCTTGGCAGGACTTGGTTCCTTTTCTTTTGGTTTTTCAGGACTCGCTATCTCTTTGGCAGGACTTGGTTCCTTTTCTTGTGGTTTTTCAGGACTCGCCAACTCCTTGGCAGGAGTTGGTTCTTTTTCTTTTGGTTTTTCTGGACTCGCCAACTCCTTGGCAGGACTTGGTTCTTTTGCTTTTGGTTTTTCTGGACTCGCCAACTCCTTGGCAGGAATTGGTTCTTTTTCTGTTTGTTTTTCAGGACTCGCCACCTCCTTGGTAGGACTGGGTTCCTTTTCTGTTGTTTTTTCAGGACTTGCCATCTCCTTGGGCGGACTTGGTTCTTTTTCTTTTAGTTTCTCGGGACTCGCTAACTCCTTGGCAGGACTTGGTTCTTTTTCTGTTGGTTTTCCAGGACTCGCTATCTCTTTGGTAGGACTTGGTTCCTTTTCTTTTGGTTTTTCAGGACTCGCTATATCTTTCCCAGGACTTGGTTCTTTTTCTGATAGCTTGGCAGGACGGACTGTCTCCTTGATAGGACTTGGTTCTTTTTCTCTTGGTTTTTCAGGACTCACCATCACTTTGGCAAAACTGGGTTCCTTCTCTGTTTTTTTTTCAGGACTTGCCATCTCCTTGGCAGGACTTGCTTCCTTTTCTTTTGGTTTTTCAAGACTCGCCATATCTTTTGCAGGACTTGGTTCCTTTTCTGATAGCTTATCAGGACGAACTGTCTCCTTGATAGGACTTGGTTCTTTTTCTCTTGGTTTTTCAGGACTCGCCATCTCCTTTGCAGGACTTGGCTCCTTTTCTATTGGCTTTTCCGAACTGTCTATCTCTTTGGCAAGACTGGGTTCTTTTTCTTCTGGCTTTTCAGCACTCACGATCTCTTTGACAGGACTTGGTCCTTTCAAAGAGATCGCGATTTCGTTGGATTTTTCAGGACCCGCCATCTCCTTGGCAGGACTTGGTTCTTTTTCTTTTGGTCTTTCAGGACTCGCCACCTCCTTGGCAGGACTGGGTTCCTTTTCTGTTGTTTTATCAGGACTTGCCACCTCCTTTGCAGGACTTGGCTCCTTTTCTATTGGCTTTTCCGAACTGACTATCTCTTTGACTGGACTTGTTTTTTTTTCTTTTGGTTTATCAGGACTCGCCATCTCCTTGGCAGGACTTGGTTTCTTTTCTGTTGGCTTTTCAGGACTGACTATCCCCTTGTCAGGAATCGGTTCTTTTTCTCTTGGTTTCTCAGGACTCGCCATCTCCTTGTCAGGACTTGGTCCTTTTTCTTTTAATATTTCAGGACTTTCCATCTCCTTGGCAGGACTTGGTTCCTTTTCTGTTAGCTTATCAGGACTGACTGTCTCCTTGATAGGACTTGGTTTTACTTCTTTTGGTTTTTCAGGACTGGCTGTCTCTTTGACAAGACTTTTTGCTATTTCTTTATGTTCTTCCAGACTTGCCATCTCTTTGGCAGTAATTGGTTCCTTTTCTGTTATTTTTTCAGGCCTTGCCATCTCCTTGGCAGGACTTGGTTCTTTTTCTTTTGGTTTTTCAAGGCTTGCGATCTCCTTTGCAGAACTTGGTTCCTTTTCTTTTGGCTTTTCAGAGCGCGCAATCTCCTTGGCAGGAATTTGTTCCTTTTCTTTTGGTTTTTCAGGGCTTGCCATCTCTTTGACAGGACTTGTTTCTTTTTCATCTGGCTTTTCAGGACTCACGATCTCCTTGGCAGGACTTGGTTCTTTTTCTTTTGGTTTTCCAGGACTCGCCAACTCCTTGGCAGGACTTGGTTCCTTTTCTGTTGGCTTTTCAGGAGCAACTGTCTCTTTGACAGAACTTGGTTCTTTTTTTGCTTCTTCTGTAAAACTATCTTTTTCTTTCTGTGACTTTGGTTCCTTTTCCGTTATTTTTTCAATGGCAGATTCAATTTGTCCTTTTTTGGCTGGCCTTGGTGTTGTTTCTTTTTCAGATTCTTTTTCCATTATTTGCTTGTGTCGTCTTGTCGTTGTTTCTTCTAGACTTCTTTCTTTTTCTGACAGCGTCGATGACATTCTAGCTATTTGTTTTTGTACTGAATATATATCTGGTAATTTAGTAGGCATTTTGCTTATATCTTGTATATATTTTTGTGAAGATACAAAAATTTTGACTACTCTTTCATTGGATAACTCTTTACTCGTAGTATTGTAGTCATATATGCATAATTTTGTTGTCTTGACATTATCTGATAAGTTATTGGTAAATATTATATCTGTTTCGATTTCAAAAGTAGTTTTGACTATTTTTTTCAAACTTTTATATTTTCTTAAAAATGTTTTTGTAGTGATTGTTTTAGTTTTTTGGATCACTTCTTGACCATTAATATTTAAATGTTTATCTTCGTAATTTTCTTCACTTGTTGTATCTTCTTCTATATTAAATTCTTTGATCATATTTGACTCAATGTCTTCAACTTCTCTTAATGTTGTATTTCCATCAACTTTCATGGAGGATGTACCATCAGGATGGCTATCAGTTATAGTTATAATTGTGACAGTTTTAATTTTTTGTAAAACACCGGTAGTATTTGCATATTTTGTCGTTATTATTCGAGTGATAACTGTTCTCACAGTTATCACTTGTTCTATTTTGATGTTTTCCTTTTTTATATTAACACTTTCTTTTGGTTCACCTATCACTTTGTATTTTAAAAGCTCTTGTTCAATATCTATTTGTAATGAAACCAGCGCAATCATATACTGTTCATATAGTTGTACGTTCGATAGAATATTTTCATCGAATTTATCAATAAGCGATGATTTTTCATCATATTCATCTAACTTTGTAGGAGATATTTTAGTTTCTAGGGCATCATCTTGTTCTACAGTTTTGTCAGTCTTTTTTGTGAATAATTCTTTCGCTTTGCTAATTTTTTCATCAAATTTATTCATAAAACTACTTATCATAGATTTACTTTCCTTTTTCTTCTCTTCTTGTTTAAACGTTTTACTTTGGTCACCATCGAGTCTTGGAAGTTTTTCATCTTCTCTCAAATCTGTTGTCATATCTTTTTCTAAACTTACTTGCTTTCCATCAAGTTTGTCAGAATCGATATGTGATTTTATTTTTAATGTGTCATCAACTGGGATATACTTTGAATAATCTACTATGTCTTGAATGATATCAGGACTGGTCACTTCATCTGATTTCTTTAAAGATGTAGTAATTTCTAAATGAGTATCTGTTGTTCCCATTTTTTCGTCAACAGTTTCATATTCTAGCTGTTTTTCTACCTCAGTGACAAGTTCTTTTTCAAGAGCTTTACTGAGGTGGATATCACCTTTCTGTTTTGAAACTGATGTTTCGATGGTGACATCATCTTTTAACTTTTGAACGCCCTCTTTTTCTATTTTTTCTGATTCTGAGGCTTTAGGTAAATATTTTCCGAATGTTATATCTTCTTTTTTCTTAAGATCGATAATTTTCTCTTCAAGTTTTTCCAATGTTTTTGCTGAATCTAAGGTTACACTTAATCTCTTTTCTGATTTGATATCATCAACTTCAGTACCTTTTTGAGTTTCTTCACGTATTTTAGAATCTACAGAAAAACCATTTACTTGAGTTGTAATTTTCTTTTCGATTATTTCCCCCTCATCTCTTTCTTCTTTTATGTCACGTTTTACTTTTTTACCTTCACTCAGAACTGTTTTGTCGGATAAGTCACTTATATCTTCAGATGTTATAGATCTTACAGGAGAGACTTCTTTTTGAGTTTTCTGATCTTTATTTAAGTTACCTTGCTCGAATTTTTTCAATTCAATATCTTTTTTTATAATAGTTTGTTCGTCTTCTTTTTTTTCTATTTCACCGTACAAGAATTTTTTTGTTGCTTGAATAATATCCTCATCAGCTATATTTATTGTACTAAATATTTCAGGAGATTTCCGAAGCATCGGGGACTTTTCAGCTATGAGTTCCTCTAAACTTTTATCTGATTTCAACACTTCAGCAACATCAGCTACAATCTTCTCTACATCTTTGGGGCTTAAAAGGGGTTTTTCAGATATTTCAAATTTACTCGCTTCTTCTATTTCTTTTTCAACATCTTCTGGTATAGATGGTATTTTTTCTGGCATTAAAGAAATTTCTTCAGTTACAACCAAATCTTCTTTTATTGGAGAATGAACAGTTGTTATATGAGTTTCTCTTAATTTTTCTGTGTATTGTCCATAATTAAATGCAGCATCATCGTACTCTTTAACTGGTTCTAATTCTTGTCCCGACAGTATCGATATTTTCATTTGATCATGATACAATGGAGATTCTGGCGCTGAACCAGGAGTAACAGTGACTAACTCAGCATGTGAGGGTCGCTGAGCAGTTTTAACAATAATATCATCTTGAATATTTTGCATTTCTTTTGATGGCATTGTTGACTCTGTATCTAAAAGTGGTAAATCTTTTGGTACTTTAATTTCATGATCAAAAGCAATTCCAAGTTTGTGTTTATAATCATCTTCACCGGGAGTTTTTTTATCTTCATAGGTTCGGTAGTCTACTTCTTCGTGTAAAGGTAGGTCAGCGACTTCATCCGGAGTTTTAACAATTTCTCGAATAGGTGCAGGAGGTTCTTTCTTTGGACTTTCATCAATGGTTATAGGTTTATGGAGATCAATGAGCGTTTTGGGGTGCAAAATTTCCTTCGTTTCTTCTTTTACGTGTTTTTCTTCGACTTGATAATCTTCTTTAATATCATCTAAAGGAATACGTTCATCTTCAGGTAGAGTTGGTGCAGTGGTTGCACCTGATTCAATAGTAGTAGATATTCTTTCATCCGGATGAGATTCTTGTATAATGTTTTCTTGGGAATCTTTGGGTTTTGCAATACCACTTTTACTGTCAGATGTTTTCTTTTCACTGCTTATGTCCTGTTTCTCTTCTATACTCATAGAATGATCTTTCGATTCAGTTTCTTTGGCGTCTTTTTCATTTAATATTTCAGTTCTTGTTTCCTCTAAATCTTTTAGGTCCACAGAAGATATCACAGTTTTTATTTTTTTCTTCTCAGATTCTTCTTTATCTTTTACATGTTTTTGCAATTCATCTTCAATTTCAGATATGCTTTCTTTATGAACGATTGGTTCTTCAGCATATTGGTCTATTTCTTCTTTTTCTATGATAAGATATTCTTCTTCGAATTCTACATCAGCAGTTGGTTCTGTTTTAGCCTCATCCAATAAACATGTTATTTTTTCTATGTCAGATCTTCCAACAAATTCAATTTTTTCTTCTGCTTCACTGTCTCTGTTGAATACAGCTTCAATTTCTCTTACAATTTCTTGTTCTTCTCTTTCATCTAGTTCCTGTTGCTTTATATCATCGAATGATTTGGAGGTTTCCTCGTCTGATTTTTTTGCTTCTTTTAATATATCTTCATAATTTACTCTTTGCATGCCTTTTAATTTAGATGTGTCTGCTTTTATGGTTTTAATTGATTTAGATGGACTTTTTAAAGCTTTCATTCCTTTTATAGGTGAAGCTAATGGTCTGGGTCTGCGAGAAATAGGTTCTCGTTTTGTTTTTAATTCTCTTTTATCTTGTGCTTTTTGTGTCAAGTCTCTTTTTGGCGAAACTTGTTTGTATTTGGATTCAACAACTCGTCGGTTATTTGCTTCTTTTGTACTTTTAGCTGGTGTACTACTTGGACTTAGCTTTCTAGATTTAGATCTTCCTTTATCTTTGATGGGCATGGGAGGTACTTTTGCGTCTAATATTTTTTTTGGAGTAGTAGGAGGAGATTTTTTTTCGTCTAAGACTCCTTTTTTTTCAATCGTAGTTGTTGTAGTTTTTTTATCAGTTATTTTTTGAGCTGCCCGAGAGCTTACTTTAGTTTTTGTTGTTTGCGTCATTGTTAGATCAGTTTTCGTTTTTTCAGGCTTTTTTCTTTGTTCAGTTTTTAATTTATTTTCAGTTTCGAGCTTTCTTAATTCAGTGGTTTTAAAAATAGTGTCTTTTACATCATCAGTCTTATCAATACGTTTAATTTTCTTATCAGTCATCTTTTTCTTAGCATCTTTCTTTTTTGGTAAACCATCTAATACAGTGCTCTCATATTGAGCAAACTTATCATCTAATTTAGTGTCTATTCTAGCAGTAATCGCGTCTTGTAAAACTGACTCAATTTTCTTATCATCACCATTTACGAGTTCACTTAATAATCTATTATCAATAATATTTTTGGAATCAGTTTCATCTCTTAATATTTTAGGTTCTGATTCAAACTTTTCCTCTTTCTTTTCCGAAATAATACTTCTTTCTTTACTCACTTTTGTAACTGGTTGCTTTGTCTGTTTGAAGGTGGTCGTGACGGTCGTGGCTGTTGCCGCTGGCGCTGCGGGTGTCATTTGTCGTCCTGTATAAGTAGGATGCTGCAGAAATTCTAAATGTCTTAATCTTTCTAATCCTTCAAATATTTTGTGCTGTGGTGTTGATCCTGGGAACATTATTCTAGTAATTGTATCATCTGGGTTTGCTGGTCTCCATACTAAAAGTGCACATATTGATACTAAATTCGGGATGGGAAAATTAAATTGTCCTGATATGCTCGCTCCTTCGAATAATTTTTGTTCACTATTATGCCACCGTTTGAGAAATTCTCGAACATATTTTGAGTCCTTGGACGGATTGAGTACGTACATGTCTAATGTCCCTGAAAAAATAACATACACATTTAAGACAAAAGTTTAAAAAAAAATATTATGTAGGTATTGATGGGTTCTTACCATGGCCAACTTTATGGTACAGGTTAATGGGGTCAGGACTCCTGTAGCAGTGCTGTGGCTTGAGGTTTATATGTCGAAGATCCGTCATCATGTCTGAGCCGGTCTGTAGAAGGGAAACTAGAAGGGGATCTATGTCTTTGTCACCATCCGGGCTAGCCAACGCGCGACGTTCCTGAAAGGTTTCAAAGGAGGGCTGTTGAGTTATTTGGAGCTCTTGTTTCACTGAGGTACTTGTTTTCAGTATTACATTGAGAAAATACAGATTAATAAAAATATTAAATTTAACAAATCAAACCCCCTATTGCGTAAAAATTGAACTTTAAATAAAAACTGAAAAGAAAAAACAAGTCCAGTAATTTTGTTAAATAAGATTGATTTAGAGAGTCGGAACCCATTAAAAATCTAAATCTAGATTGTTAAGTATTTTTTTTAATTCAATTTTTACACAGTCGGGGTTTTGATTTTTTTATTCAGCATTTTTATCTTACGCTGTTTGGTTAGGATCTTAAGATGGTTTTGGACATCATTAATGATTCATAAATTTTTGGTCAAAAAATGAAAGTACTGGTCAAGAAAAAAATGTGTTGTATTTTGTTAGAACTACTCCGCGCTCTATACCCGCTATATGAGGAAATAGCGAATATATAAGCATACAATAAAATATTTCGTAATTGATTAATCGCCTGTAAATAAACTCCAAAAAATTTAAAAAAATACTTAGAACTCAAATAAAACCAAGGTGAATAGTGCTACAGCTTCGGTGTCATAATAAGAAATGTTTAGGCGGTCAAAACGAAATACAGCAAATTTTTTTTTTTGGCCGGCACTTGATTTGAAATCTCATGTCATTGAGGGAATTAAGTGAGAATTTTCACTAACCAACTTTTTTTCAATTATATGACCATTTGGTCATTCCAAATTTAAAATAATTAATTAATTTAGTAATTTAAGAATGTACCTAATGATTCCTTACAAAAGTCAAGTTAAATTAACATTAAGCATAAAGGTGCGGTTTAATATAGGTAGTCCTTTGACGCGGTCTTCAATCAAGACGGTCGCAGCTGATTGCAACATGAATAAATCTCTTGCGATGAAGCACAGACGCCATTCCTGGTACCTAGTTGTTGATCCTCGCGAACAGCGACGCGTCTTGTCTGTCGAGGTGGTGATAGGTACTTACTTCAAGGTTGCAAAAGAAGTGTCCGATCTGCGGATAGACGCTGGCTGTCGCCTTGCGATGCAGCACGGACGCCATTCCTGATACTGAGCAGTTGTTGATCCTCGTGAACAGCACGGCGTCCAGCCGGTCGAGGTGCCGCGCGAAGTCCCACCAACAGGCCTTTCGGGAGAAACCTCCGTCAACTGGAATGTTACAGGATTTCTTACGACCCGAGGGATTTCTTGATAATTTTTATGATTGCATCAGTGTCAATGACCCCTGACTGGCTGGTACCCTCCCGCTGTTGGTTAAAATGCATTGATGCAGCAAGAACGCCATAAATTCAGCCAATCGAAGGCCATTGCGATCGTTACACTGATGCACTGATGCAATCATTTGAGAATCGACACACTGGTGACCAATCCCAATGTGTACAGCATTATGCATTGGGATTTGATATTATAATTGATTTACAAAAGAATTCCTTCAGTAGTGGAGTCTATACGTAGTATCTATAGTCACATTTAATCATCATACTTAAAGATGAAATCTTAAGGTATGACATCTTTTCCATAGACTAGTTTTTGCCCGCGTCTTCGTACACATAAAATTCGATTTTTCAAACCCCTATTTTACCCCCTTAGGGGTTGAATTTTCAAAAATCCTTTCTTAGCGGATGCTTACGTCATAGCAGCTACCTGTATTTCAAATTTCAGACCAGCTATGCGATTCTCGAAAGTAAAATACAATTTACATCGGTTGCGCATCGGAGGTTTTTTTAGATGTAGCAAATTTGGTATTCTCTTGTTAACTTTGATTCGCCGATGCCACACTAGCGCCCCATGAGCGAGTGTGTTAGATGTAGGAAACTCAATTTTGACATTTATGTATGGCAAATGGTATTCTGCAAGGCATTTTCAGCTCGTCTGTTACAACATCGTACGCCCTCGACTTCGATTTTAAATGTCAAAATGAAAGCGTCTTGTTTAGTAGCTTTTCCTAGGATGTAGTGTACGATGAACATTAAATTTGCTTTGTGAACTTAAAGAAATCTTTGAATAACTTGAAAATGTGAGTTTTTTTCTACCACAAAACATTGTCTGAGATTGTTCATATAAAAAAGGTAAGTAATCCTGTGTCAATATACAAAATAACCTCTGTATCATAGGTCCCTAATATCCATAGTTAAAATCCCTTTCATATCTTGGAATATAATCATTTCTCTCATTTTTAAAAGTTTCGTAATTAAATATGATACTTATTAAAATATTGATTAGTCACAGTTTGAATAAAAAAATATTCTATTCTATTCTATAGTCATTTGAGTTCTTAGAGCATCAAGCAGCCAGTTTTTCAACGATTTCCCTGGTGCAGTAGTGAGCAATGTGGTCTTATACGGGAGGTCTCGGGTTCGATTCCCCGGCGGAGGCAATTTGGGAATTTATAATTTCTGAATTACATATAGTTACCACCCTACTCATGTCTTTTTATGCTCCCTGCAGGATTTATTTATGTAATAAATACTCATTTATCAATTTTCAGATATTTCACACAGAGACAATCTTAGAAGGAGATAACCCACTTAATGACATAAAGCAATCCTGCAGATTTAGCAGAAGAACTTACAGCTTCTTTTTCAAAAGGAATATAGCAATGAATAGAAGAAATAATCAGTTACGAGAACGTTTGTTACATTTTTCTAGAAAGCATATTTTTCTAGCCAACTACTAGCTAGAAAATACCAACCTTAAAGAAAGAATGGGAAAAAATAAAAGATAATATTATGATATAAAAGAAAACTGGTTTTATTTTTCAATTTTTACGTTTATGATTAGGGCTCGATTTTCATGTGTCATATTTTGCTCCTTGCCATATTTTGATTCCTTCAAAATGCACTCTGAAAGTTATGGGCATTGTCCTGCATAATAATTCCAGCTGAAACATTTAAATATAATAATAATTAAATATGGCTAATTTGAATAAACAAAAGGTTTATTTTTTTAATCCGAATTAGATAATTAGGCTATCAATACATACAGTTACAGAAAAATTATTAAAAGTGTCTGTTTATGGTTTTGAAACTGACTTTTACCTCGTACTATTTATTATTTATTGAATTAACAATATCAAACCCAAACACAATCTTAAAAATTTTGTCGATTTATCTTTTTATCCAGGATAACTTTCAGAACAGCTTAACCTCTTTTTGATGTAACTCTAACGGGCATACAGAAGTGAGAAGATTATGCAAGAAATGATCTAAGCTACTTTTTATCCTGGAAATATTGGAGTTTAAAAATAAAATAATATTTACAAAAATGAATAAGTTTATTTATTTCATATAGGCTACTTTTTATGGCCCAATAAGCTCATAGTATCTACCCAAAAAAAAAAACAACCAGTAATAAACCATCTATTTACTATACGATGAAATTTTTACTATTTTTACTTTTATATTGTGCTAAGATTCAAAATTGTTTTGTTAAAGTGCAATATATACTTGGATCTTGATTTCAAGCGGGAAATTATGGGAAAAGACTAGTTGATGAACTAGTGAGATATTTGTAGTTTCTTTATATGTTTAGTAAATAAAGTAGGGAAGTAAAATCAAAGGAGTCTAAGTTACAAACCTTCTGTTATACTCTTCAAATTCTTGGGACAACTTCTACAGATGCTTCCTTATAATGGTCGGTCCAAGAGTGCATCAACATCACCACTGAATTCTTCTTTCTACCAACTTTTCAAAATGTATAGTGAATACAGTATGAGGTACATCGATTTCAGGAAATATAACACAGTTTTTTCACACTCATATCTTTCAAACACATGACATCTTACGTAGGTACCAAAAATTAGTTCAAACAATATCGCTTGTCGCCAGGGCGTTGCAGTATTACACGGATTATATAGGTATTTTAAGCGTTTAATTTTGTTAGAAATATAATTGCCTTCACAGTTACAAGTGTTTGGTGTTTACAAAAATGGATTGCGTCACCCGGCCGGGCCTCAACGATGAAAGTCATTTTTTTCAATTCGTCTTTATAATATCGGCAATGGTCAACAAGCATTCATCCTTTTTGAAGTTAAAAGTTTTAAATAATGTTTATTTACATCGTATTTTGTATTTCTAAATGTAATTTTGTAATATAACAGTAAAATTTGCACTAAAACAATTTTAAAACTCTTAAAAAGGCTAAATTTCTCAATCGTAAACTTTTACCGGAACAAAACCGGCTCGCCTGTGTGAACATCGTAGGTTCCGTCTCGACAACAAGATCATCGACGAGCTTTACGCTGCTGCAGAATACCGAATTTACAACCGTTGTAAGTCGAGTCGATATGTACGATGTAACATCGTTGTCTACATCGATGTTAGCAACGTTTAAAGGTTTTTAAGAGAATCGCACTCCAGTGCTTTGAGCTGTGCGTTGATAGATCAGTCAGTCAGTCACCTTTTACTTTTATACCTTTTATTCGAATTCGAATTTATCAATTAGAAGCAGACAATCTACAGCAGACGATCTAAAATAGAATATTAGCATAACAAAAAATACAAACGGAATCATCGACACAATTGAAATAAATATTGAAATGAACAAAAGGAAAATAAAATTCTGAAAGTGTAGAACAAAGTTCGACTATCCAAAAATAAAATTTAAACGAAGCTTCCATTCAATTGAATGAACAAAAGATGAACACCAAAAGTGCAAGAGATACCATTGTATTTGTTTTCAATGATAGCAATGCTCCCAAACCGCGAGAATTAAAAAAAAACTTTTTCTCGCAATTCGGATGCAGACTCAGATCTCAAATGCAATGATTTTTTAGAATACTATTATTTCAAATAATAAAAAAAAAAAAACATCAACAATGTAGCTCAAGTACTTAAGATTAAGTAATATTCATACAACCATAGTTTTGCTTTAAATTAAATTAAAGAAACTACTACATCTTCTTTATCAACTAATTGACGTCCACTGTTGGACATAAGTCTCCTGCATGGACCTCCACAAGCCTCGGTCTTGCGCCGCCTGAATCCAGCGGCTCCCTGCGACTCGTTTGATGTCGTCTGTCCACTACTACTACATACTGGATTGGTATCAAACTTTACACATCGACTTTGAAGTTAAAAAATATAATGTAAAAAAAAGAGCTAAAATAACAAGCGACCCGCCCCCGGCTTCGCACGGATGCAATACCTACTGATACTAAATAACGGCCGATCGCGGTACCGCCGCAACCGCTATGCCCCTGCATTTTAAATCTGTAATATCTTCGAAAATATTCATTTAAATTACATGTTGGAAAGGGCCATCCTGATCTATATTAAATGCGCAATGTATTTAAGGTACTTATTGGATAAGGATTAATGCTGTATTGCTTAAAATCGTTTCGCATAGCCATTATTTCTTGTAAAGGATAAAAAAGTGTTATTGTGGGTTATCCCTAAGAGATAGACATCGCAGACTTTTTTGTAGAGGTGTACAATATACAATATGCAACTGACTATATTGTGTTAGTTATGCATTTTTGCATAGTTTTATATCAATCCGAAATAAGCTAGATTTACTTTCTAAATTCAAACAAAAGTACTTTTGAATTAAAACTCGAGCGGGGAACCCTTAATAACCTCACAGTGACTATTCACAAAATGTGTAAAAGACAGAACATTTGTATCGCGCTGGCGTGAAGCCAGAATGCGAACAAAAGGGCAATTTCCACAACTAGCGAGCAGGATTCAGTGAACACATGAACAATACACAACAAGCTGCAATATCGATGGCTATGTACGTAAACAAGGTTGACAACTTTTGATTAAAAATAAAATTAAAGTGTTCGCGTGTAATAATATAAGCGTAAAAAATCTTTTTGCAAAACAGACTTCCAACGCCTGTACAAAGTATATCAATTGTGACTATAAAATTTGAAGAGTTTGAGACCACCTGGGAAGTATACCCCTTTCAAACACATAAATAATTTTCCAAATCGGTCCGGGCGTCTTCGAGTATTCGGGGAATATGCATAAAAAATTAAAAAAAAGAAAAGATTAGAAGAAAAATACGACAAGAGATAAAAATATCTTCTCCCTATGCTAAAGCACGGCAACAGGGAAAGGAAAAGTATACTTATTATTACGTATTTGAAATTACACTTTGGATATAAATTGCACCGCTGTGCTCGAAAGGTGGATAAAGCTGAGGGAGGAGATAAACATTTTATTCTCTCCCCCTGGATAAAATTTCCCCTATCCATGCTCAGCGCTCACCCTGCTGGAGCAATTAGAGAGCGGGTTTCCCTGCTGATATTACAAGTTGTACTCGTAAATGAGTAGCCTATGTTTAAAATATTTCCAATTGTTTGTATTCAAGTCGGTACCTATTGTTCGCCGCAGCAGAAAATGATGCTTAGAGGTTTTTTTCTAGAGGATTTTTTAATTCACCAGCAGTGATCGGCGTAGACGGTGCAATTTCGCGGAATTTCGTCACGTTATCGAAATATGGATATGCCTTTATCAAAATTTCTGGCTGGCGGTAACTTTACCTTTACTATTCGAAAGTTGAAAATGTTCGTGCTTAGACTACAGTCCTAACTTGGAGATACTAGAACTCTTATCCTTATTAATATATGAGAAAGTGTGTTTGTTGGTTTGTCCTTCAATAACGCTGCAACAGAGCTACGGATCGACATGATTTTTTTGCCTGGGTATAGTTGAGGTCCTGGAGAGTGATATAGGTTACTTTTTATCCCGGAAAATCAGAGTTCCCGCGGGATTTTAATATAACTAAAATAGCCAATTAAAGATTAAACTCTCCCTTGCACTAATAAGGTAAATAAACAAGTTGCCAATGTATCTCAGTCAGCGCGAATACTACCAAAAAGAGTAAACTGTCACTAAAGCAACTTTGGCTCCGAGCCAGACGGGGGACGTTAAAATAAGGGGTTATTTTAGCGGGGCCATAATTAGTAACAGTTTTAGCACGAGTTTGCTGAAATGACGTTTATTTTCTACTAGCTGATGTTCGCGACTTGATTTTCCGGGAATATAAATAGTTTAAACGTAAAAATTCTTTTTACAACCGACTTCAAACGCCACTACAAAGTATATCAATTGTGCCTATAAAATTTGAAGAGTCCCCTCGATTTCTCCAGGATCTAATTATCAGATCCTGGCCTGATTACTATGCGACCACCATCGGTCGGATTTCTGTCTCATTGGACTATGAGAATGAGGGAATAGAGAGTGCACTTGCGTTTAAGCACACCCTTATGCACTATATTATCTCCGGCGTAGATGGTTTATTTTTGAGGAAGTGGATCGCCGTGACCGGATTCGGTCACGAGGATATTAATCTAATTTACCGATGGACGTTCCATCGAGAAGAACCAGCAAGAAACTCAGCGGTTGCTCTTTTTATCTCGCTCCAGAAATTTGTAACCGCCTTAAAAATTAAATTATTGGAGTCATATTTATACGTTTTTATCGGGTATGGCAGTGTAGGTACATTCAAACTATACCCCTTATCCGGAACCGTGCCGGAACGCTAAATCGCTTGGCGGTACGTCTTTGCCGGTAGGGTGATAACTAGCCACGGCCAAGCCGAAGTAATCCGAAGTGGTGATTTTTCAGCCGTTCTTCTGGGTTTTTCCCTATTTTTTAAGTAAATTAAGAGTAATAATCTGCTTAGCGATAGATAAAGTGTGAATAGAAAAGAAAAAAACGCTCGCAGCCTCCCCGTTGTTCCGAGAGGCTCGGATCGCGATAGCGCCGGAGGCGGCGCGCGGCTCGACCTTGGTCAAGAGCCGCATCTGGCGCGCGGCCAAGCGGCATATTGGTTTTCCATCGCCAAGCGCTTTTCTTGCTTGGGGCTATCATTTATCAAATTACATTTAGGTTTCTATGTTTCCACTACACTGACCTTCTTCGTTCTTTAATCTATGACTTGCTGGCCCTATACAAATTACAGCGTAATTATGGATCAATTTGAAGCGCCACATTTGACATACGAGTGTCTCTGGAACTAATGGTATTGCAAATGGCGCACCAACCTCTTTAATCTATGGTTTCATATGAAATCACAGATTAAATAAAGAGATTGGTTATGTCCAGAGACTCATGTCTATGCTTACAACGACGCCAAGATGGCGAAAATCAAATCCAAAATTTCAATAGCCCACCGGTTAAAGGTGCGGACTGAAAACGGAAAGGTTCGAATCCTACCCGTTGCACTATTGTTGTGCCCACTTCTAGTACAAGCTTTCTGCTTATTTGGAGGGGATAGGAGGATTTTAGTCAACTTTATAACTAGGATAAGACCGATTGCCTGTCGGTATTCTACAAGATATATTTTGGAGAGTGTGCTCAAGAGCTATTCGATTTAGTTCCACCATCGCCCTTCTACCATCGAACATCAAGGCATCGCGAGAATCTGTCCCGCTCTACGTGGTCGAAATTCCACGATCTTGCACTAAGCGCTTTGCTTCCTCGTTCCTAACCACGCACCGCAAAAAGGAATGTCTGGTCGGCTTCAGTTTTTCCACCTAACTATAACTTAGGTCACTTTAAGTCAAGAGTGAATAGTCATCTTCTAGGCAAGCGCGCTCCATCTTAGGCTGCATCTTCACTTACCATCAGAGATTGCAGCTATTTAAAAAAAATCTTACCTAGCATATTAAATCCGTTGATGCCAAAAAGCGCGGCATCGCCCTGCCCTCCAGGGAAGACGTATAGGGTGGGGTGGCTGAATCGGATGTTGCCGACCACGTCACTTGACACCAGCAGCTGTTCCAGGCTGGCTGGCACTACGTAGGGGTCCAGGTATGCTGTGAACAAACGTTTGCGAGTTAGATTTTTATTCAAAAAACCATTTTGACAAATTCGGTATTTGACTGAATAGACTAGGATAAAAGTTTTTTATTAAAATATATCTTTACAAAGTGCAGACAAAGTGCTTCTGAATCACCAAGTGAATATTATAAACGAGAAAAATTTGTAAGTATGGATGGATGGATGGATAGATGTTTGTTGCTCCGTAAAAACTAATGAACCGATTTAGGTGAAATTTGGCTTAGAGATAGATTATAGTGTGGAATAACACATAGGCTACTTTTTATCCCGGAAAATAAGAGAGCTCCCGCGGGAATCACAAAACCTTAATCCACGCGAACGAAGTTGCCGGCAACAATCAGTATAACATAAAATAATACATACCTAATTTAATCCTAAATTAAAACTATTGCGATTATTAGTAGCAGTTTTAATTCATTAGGTAACTTATTTTTTTTTATTCATCATTATTGTAAAATAGAGAAAATGAAACTAAGTCCTAAATATCAAAAATAAAAGCTATATGTATATATATGTAAGTGATTCCGAACGAAATTCCAAACGAGAAGAAACAGTAAGAAACTCATCGATTGCTCTTTTTTTAAAAACCCATTTATAGCCCAGTCATTAAAGCCAAAACCCGAAAGTAATTAGTAACTTGATAAAAATTTTAGGGGGTTTTTAAAGAAGGTAAAATAACTTTCCGTGTGATTTTGCAGTGTTGTGGGGTGTACGGAAAGGGTTGAAAAGGGGTGAAAAGGGTTTTTTGTTAATAACATTGCCAAAAAAATTAGTAACACGCTGCAAATTTATAATAAGGTTGTTCTTACCGTTTTGTAACTTTTATTAAATTTGCAGCGTTTTGCAACATACGGAACATTGTTTATTATTAAAAAACAATGAAATTTGTTATTAACAAGGGTAAAAAAATAGTAACACGCTGCAAATTTATAATTAGGTTGTTCTTACCGTTTTGTAACGTGTATTAAATTTGCAGCGTTTTGCAACATACGGAACATTGTTTATTATTAAAAAAACAATAAAATTTATTAATAACAGGGGTAAAAAAAATTAGTAACTCGGTGTAAATTTATAATGACGTTGTTCTTACCGTTTTCAAACGTTTATTAAATTTGCAGCGTTTTGCAACATACGGAACATTGTTAATTACTAAAACGCTGCAAACTTAATATACGTTACAAAAGAGTAAAAATAGCTTAATTATAAATTTGCAGCGTGTTACTACTTTTTTTACCCCTGTTATTAACAAATTTCATTGTTTTTTAATAATAAACAATGTTCCGTATGTTGCAAAACGCTGCAAATTTAATACACGTTACAAAACGGTAAGAACAACCTAATTGTAAATTTGCAGCGTGTTACTATTTTTTTTACCCTTGTTAAGAACAAATTTCATTGTTTTTTAATAATAAACAATGTTCCGTATGTTGCAAAACGCTGCAAATTTAATAAACGTTACAAAACGGTAAGAACAACCTTATTATAAATTTGCAGCGTGTTACTAATTTTTTTGGCAATGTTATTAACAAAAAACCCTTTTCACCCCTTTTCAACCCTTTCCGTACACCCCACAACACTGCAAAATCACACGGTAAGTTATTTTACCTTCTTTAACAACCCCCTAAAATTTTTATCAAGTTACTAATTACTTTCGGGTTTTGGCTTTAATGACTGGGCTATTACAACAGATCTGCCTGCTATATCTAAATGAAAGTACTTCTCACACATTTCCAATGAAGAAATTGCTCTTCTTTGTAAAAGACTTGAAAATAATTCAAATTAATTAAGCTTAGAGCAAAATAATTGACAATAATAACAAGATATTATCTTAATAAACACGACGGGGAAAATTCCCAACTTTCGTAAAAGAAAAAAGATTATTTCAAAGACCAAACTTTTCAAAAGGGAAACTCAATTGCTTTTGAAATTTTCACGGGCGTGGGAAAACGGGCCTAACTTTGTAAAAAGGGGTCCGCAGTGACGCTCAAACGGTGTTTAATTCCGCTTTGAAGAGGGCGAAGCGAAATATTCCGCCGGTTTGAGCGGACCGACCCATTAGGCGGACCAGTTAATTGTATACTTTTCGAATTTTCACTTTGTATGATTATAATATTTGGCTCATTAAACGAAACGGTTCATTTTATATTTCTATATTTTCACTTTGTACGACCTCAACATTAATTGGCTTCGCGTTCAATTTTAATTGAATTTGCCGAACGTTTTTCACCGTAAATAAAATACTGAAAATATAATTTTAATTTAATAATTGTAGATGAAACAAGGTGAAGTAGATGAACGGACATTAATAAAATGGAGTCAGCGAACAAAAGACGAAGTGAATATAATATTAAATTTTTAAATTAAGTATTACTTTATTTCTTAGTTACTAATATTATAACTAATTTCCGTGTAAATGGGTAATAGAAATCAAAACAATAGGTAGGTAAAGTTACCTAATGAGAATTAAAATCTTAAAATCTACATTGTAAATCTGTTTTAGCTATTTTAATATTATATGTGGTGTACAATAAAAGTATATTCATTCATTCATTCATTGTAAATTGAAAAACAAAGGCATCACTTGCAAATGAATTTCCTTAAAATAAAAGACGCCAAAATGCTAACCTGACTAAGCCTAACTATAATTAGGAATAAAAGCACCTCGATTTGCGTTAATTCTTGCACTAAATCAAAATGTTTGTTACTACGTCGTTTGTGTTAACCTGGCCAGACTGGATTAATTAAGGTGTGTGGTGAAATATCACCGAATTGACCCTTCGCAAACTAAGTTCTAAGTTCATGTTGTTAGGGACGATGCAAGTGACCTAAATGACCTAGATGCTCAAAACTCGATAGCCTAGCCCCGAGGTATCAGATGACCTGAAGTTTCTGCTCCAAATGGCGCAGATTTTGATAGCGGTGCAGCTTTTATAACTTCAGGGTGATTAAAAGTTAATCGGGCGTGATATTAGAACATCAGATGACTCTGTATAGTTCCCTGGACGCTAAATACGGAATAGAATACTAAATTCGGTATCTAAATATATAAAAGGAAAAAATGACTGACTGACTGATCTATCAACGCATAGCTCAAACGACTAGATGGATCGTGCTGAAATTTGTCATTCAGACAGCTATTAGGACGTAGACTTCCGAAAAGAAAAAAAAATCTGAAAATTCAACCCCTAAGAGGGTAGAGAAAGGGTTTGAAAAATCGAACCATTCTAATATGGTACCAATTTGGGTTTTCGTTTTATCAAGCTAAAATAGCGTGGAAAAGATCGTATGGTATTTTCAATACTGGCATCGCCTTTAGCCTTTGATAGGGCGGCATTCATTGTGTAGAAATAATGTAACTATAGATGTATGCTATACAATATCCACATACAATGTTATTAGACACCTTAAAAGGTTTCCTGAAACAGTGCAAACACGCTGACAGAGTGAAATGGGTACACAAAGTGGTGGTCTCTTTCACCCCTTTGACAAGCTTAAGTAGGTATAAATTAGCTGTTAAGTGTTCATTTAAATTTTTACTGTTTGGAATGTTTAGATGATAAAATGTTTGCTATTCCATAAATGTAATGGACACAAGCAAAGAATATCAAAATATAGGTAATTTCTACATGTTTGTACAATGTACATATCTACTTAATATAATAAACACTATTATTGCTAAATTACTTTCCAGAATTTCAAACATTTATGTATAAATTTGTGTTTTTGTGTGTGTTTTTTCAGTAATAAAAGGCTTTTTTATTTTATTTTTAAGTAGATACATATTATATTGTAATTTCAGCTTCCTATTAGCAGAGATTTCAATATTACAAGAAATAAAAAATTGTGAAAAAAAATTTTGACCTCCCATAGTAAATCAATCAGCTAATCGTCAATTTTGTATGGAGGGTCCAATTTTTTTTTTCATATTTCGACCTATGTTCCTTGGGTTGTTCAGTTTCATGAGCACATTCACCTCCTTCAGGGTTTACGGGGAATAAAATTTCACCGTGTATATCAACATTAAATGTTTATGTTAAGTTTCTACAGAAAATCTCAGTACGTAAAGAATTTAATAATATAATAAAAATAAAAATGAAATACGGCACTTAGGAAAAAGTACAAACAATTTAACTTTAAGATAAATCGTGAAACCCGTGTACCTGCACATAATGAGGGTAGTTACGCTCAGTTAATGGCATACGGGACTCACTCGAGATTTTCCGAACAAATAAACATGTACGGCTTAATCCACCATTTGTATTTGAAAAACGATTTTCTTTCGCTAGTAGGTACATTTTATTTACGGGATAAAACAAGTATAACGCGGTTCTTTTTCACAACTTATTACTTCGCGATATACTGTCATCGAGGAACGAAGTATGACGATGACGTCATATAACTACGCTGTCTTAAAAATTAAAAAAAATTGTAAAGTGAGTAACTTTTTTAATTTTTGCATTATTAAAATTACACTCCTTGGTCCATTTAATGATGGACCAAGGAGTGTAATTTACAGCACACGGTCACTAGATGGTAAAAATTTAATTGAGTAAAATAGCCCAAAACACGCCAGGTCTTTGCTCTCAGGTAACTTGCTTGTTCTTAAGTAGCTTCCAATCTGTGTTTACACACACACGTATTGTGAAAATTTTTACCGTGAAGTTAAGTGACGAAGCAGTTTAAGATTAAGATGGAAGCGAGCTAATCTAAACAGAACAATCACAAGTTGGTTTTGGTCTATTATTGGCCACTAGTAAAATAATGGCGCCCAAAATGGGACTAGGCTTATTGGCGGTTACGTAGTAACGTAACATACTACATTGCTTCTGTATATATTAAAAATAAACGGTTATAACAGTTTTGAAATGTTCACAACAAACTATAATAGTTTTTAACAACACATGATACGTTTTAAAAGCAATTTAAACTCCATAACAACTTGTATTCATAGCCACCTGCCTCCGACCGGCTTTAAACAAATTACCAGCTAATATTTAATTTACTAAGGGCTCTCTAAAAGCTTTTATGTGCCACTTGGATTAATCTAGTGGAATATTCAGTTAATTTTATTTGCGAGTTTGTTGAGAGGCCAAAAGGAATAACATAGGAATTTAGACATTTTAAAATTGTGTACTGGTTCAATAAAATCTACTCAAGAGAGTGGATTTTATTGAACCAAGAAACCAAGTTTGGATAAGAAACCGGTGGTAGAGTTGGAAAAAAAGCCAGTTGGTCCACGTTAAATTAAGCATTTGAATAAAAAAAATACCCGAATGAATCGCCGAATTCAGAACTTCCTCCATTTTTGGAAGATTTTTGGTGAAATTATATCTCTTTACCAATCGGTAGGACAGTCTTAACCATATATTATGCAGTATTTATACAGCTTTTTGGCTTTAGGAGAAACTGCAGTGTTATTACTATTGAGTCTTTAGACGACCAATTAATCTCTAATGTGGGAGATTTATAAAATATGTATGTTTATAAGTAAATAGTAAAAATAGAAACATAACTTTAATTCTTTCAACTAACCAATCCGCTTCCCGCTTATTACTTCCGTTATCGCACAATACGTCGTATGGTATACCGCTCCGACATAGCGACGACAAACTTTTACTATTGAAACTCGAGACGACAAATTAACTGTGCGGAATTCGTAATTTCACGTACGTAGCCTGACATTCTCAACAATAGAGTATTTGAGTAGTTTGTTGGGTTTGTTATAGCCGTGCAACTTTATCATAATGGGCCCCGAGCGCTTGCTCGCTACACAGGGTAACTCATTAATAACTTACTAACTAATGTATAGTTTGCTGATCAAATTGAATTCTCAAACGGAATCGTATATCTAAATATATAAAAGGCAAAGGTGACTGACTGACTGACTGACTGACTGACTGATCGATCTATCAACGCACAGCTCTAACCACTGGACCGATCGAGCTGAAATTTGGCATACAGGTAGCTGTTAGGACGTAGACGTAGATTTTGGAAAATTTCAACCCCAAGAGGGTTAAAAAATCGAACCTAACATGATCGAAGCCGCGGGTTAAAGCTTTAACCCATAATATCATAACTACAATTTTACACACATAATATCATAACTACAATATATATAATTATATACTCCTAATAAATTGTAGTTATGATATTATGTGTGTATAACATGATCTTCTGGACGACTTGCAAGTTTGTTTCAAACTGATCGCTTGTAAGTTATTCTTAAGTAACTTGTCTAATAAGATATAGGCATATATACATAAGACATAGGCTACAGGCTTATTTAATTTACTACATTCACTCATTCCGTATTTTACAGATGTGACTGTTCGTCTAATTCACCCACACTTGTTATCGTCTATGTCTATGCTACAGTATAAATCCTATATTCTTTTTATACTTAACAGTGACAGTCTAGTGATTAATGCTGAGATCTATAGAGCGTGCTCTGACTTAGCTCAGTTAAAACGAGACACAAATATGCTCTGACATAAATCTCTCTCGTTTTATCTCAGTCTTGGGTCAAAAGGTGTTTGAAATGAAAACACTTGGGCAGTGTGGTGGACTATGACCTCATTCTGAGAAGAGACCAATAGTGGTTTGAATGAAGGTATATACTAGAGAGGTTTATTTAAATATTGTACTCGCAATTTCAATGAGAAATCAGCGCCCAAACACTTTGACGTTGGCGTACAAAATTATTCAGCGTGGATGCTATTCAAAACACAACACAAGCGACGTCATTAGCTATGATTGCCGTGAACACAGAAACGGTTGTTCCATTGACTGGTGCCTACGCCTCTGAAGTTTGTCTAGATTGCGATATTCATATTTATGATAAGCAGAAGGTACAATCTGAGGAGGTAAAGCTTTGTCATTTAGATTTTGTCGTTGTTTAATTGATATCTAAACAGTTATGTAACTTCTGACCTAGTTAGGATAAAGCATCAGTCGATGGCGACCGGCTTTGGAGGGCCTTTTAGCCCGCCCTTGATAACTCGCAATCATATACCTGTCTCGTCAATCTCCTGTACTCAGATCTTGGAGCCGACTGCATTGTTATAAAAAAAAAATAGAAAACCATTCCACCATTTAGATTCATGACCACGAGTTACAGGTTAGGTCGGATCAGGGCTTTCAGCAATGAGCAGCATTTTAGTTAAAAAATAAGTCAGGTCTATCTGTTTGTCAGGTTTTCTCTCAAAATGTGCAGAACTGATTTTATGCATTGTTTCGACAATAGTTAGAATTGTCTTTTGGGAAAGTAACGAGATAGTGGAGCAATCTTATTTTTCTGTTTTGTTCACATAAACAAACTGCGAGCACATTCTTCTTCATCGTCCGCTGATGACTTTTTATTTTTTACTTCTGTTGGTTAAATGTTCGAAGATTGGAACCGTGGAGCATTTATTTGGTTAAATACTCTAGATAATGCATTCAGCTGATACCAATGACTCGTCCTCAATCAAGTAGTTCTTGTTACTATAGAACCGTGAGTTCACATGTTGTTTTATTAGATTCGCGTGAGCAAACACAGACAAACTTCGACAAGAAAATTTATTGCTCCTTTGAAGTCCTGAAATACGCCCGCGAATGTCCGATGATTTTCTAGCGTACTTATAGAATAGCCTAAACTAAATCAAAACGATTCTAGATAAGTATGTCTTATTCAATAAAACTTAAAGTATATTTTTAAGTTTCCATGTAGTTACATTGA
Organism: Hipparchia semele; assembly: GCA_933228805.2. Taxonomy (NCBI): domain Eukaryota; kingdom Metazoa; phylum Arthropoda; class Insecta; order Lepidoptera; family Nymphalidae; genus Hipparchia; species Hipparchia semele. Next base: position 12,686,901 of record OW121727.1, on the reverse strand, counting down.
CTGCCACTATATTTAGAGTCTAGTTCATGTCGAATCGAATCGAAACTCGCTTAGTATTAGGACCTATTTATTGATGTTAATCCATCCACTATTTGTCCAATTAAATAAAATTATGGATAAAGATTTCAGTGGCCTGAGAGCAACAGACGATTTTGTCTGTATCGTAATCTGTTTTCAGTGTTAATCAAAGGGGTAATCGACATCCTTCTCATTGCCTGATATTTTTGCAATCAGCTAGTTCTACAATATTTTTGAAAAGTCAAAATCAGACTAGCTAAAATTTGCTGACTTTGACTTGCTGCAAGCGTTTATCGTTCCTTTAAACCTAATTGATAGTTTGCTTAAAAATTGACGTTCTTCCGTTGTAAATTGTAGCTTTCTTAATTTCAAGCTGGTCATCGAAAAAGAAAGTAAATTGGCACTCACCGATAAAGTCCTTGATGGCTTGAGAGCCAGGGTCGAGAATGTCCGTGGGGTTGACCCGAATCTTGCAGTGTTTGACGAAGGGCATCTCGGGCAGCTTGTGCCACTCGCCGCCGCCGGTCGAGCAGTGGATGTCGATAGAGATAGAGTTTTCGTAGGCGCGAATCACGCGCTGTACTTCGTTTTCTTGGTAAGCGTCAGTAAAATCCGATAGGGAGAATGTCCCGTCCTAGAACAAAAGAGTTAGAGGTGATATTTTATACGATAGGCGAGTGAGAAATCCAGACAGACTCGTGATTCTTCAATTACGCTTCGAGGAAGTCCGAAAGTCGTTTGTGGGAACGGGTGCGACGTTAATAAAATTCCAGACAATTTTAGACTGGTCTTTACACAAGTTTATCTAAATCTATTAAAAAAATTAGAAAAGGTTAGGTTACCCTAAATAATACGCAAAATGACTTAAAATATAAGATCCTTTGGGTACTGATTTGATTAGGATAATTTCCAATAAAGGTTAACGATTACGATGCTGGCAACACGTCTTTTGAGTCATAAAAGGATCATAAAGGACAGAATTAAGTACCCATAAAGTGTGGTAACCCTTTTAGCCCCGATTTGGGTCAACAATTAAGGCCAAATCAAGATGGTAAACAGGGTAATCAAGGGTATTTCTCTTTAACGTTGTATGGTTATAAAAGTTAATATTTAAAGCCATAATAGAAGGCACTCCGTTTCCCGGATAAATCAATGTCGTTTATTTCCACCTGTTAATGTCGCGATGCAACGGGGCGGAAATTAAACGCCGGTAACGAGTTTCGCTGTAGGTCGTTACAGGTAGCGTACAACATCTGCCGTTACATTTTGTGTTGTCAATTTTAAAACGAAAATAATGTAGTGTGTTCGTTGAATCGATGACTCGGCGCCGTGTAAAATTGAAAATTATTTATTTGACTAGCTTTTGCCCGCGGCTTCGCTCACGTGTTAACTTCGATTTTTAAACCAAACTACTTTACCCTTTTAGAGGTTGAATTTACAAATGTTCTTCTTTAGAGAATACCTACCGCTGGGAATCGAACCCGAGACCTCCCAGTTATATAACCATAACGCTCACCACTGCGTCAGGGAGGTCGTCAAAGAGTCTTCGTCTCGTATAGTAGCGCCTGCTTCTAACCAATTTTTTCCTGCCGTCATATTGGATACGTAGGAGAACCAAAATTTCCACATAACTCAGCGAGCCGAAGTGAAAGTGGAAACTCATGGTCGTTGGGATCTCAAGATGCTGGAGTGGCGACATAGCACCGGAAAGCGCAGTGTTGGAAGACTCTTAAAGAATTCCAACGATTGTGGTCGTCTTTCGATTGATAAAGAAGGGGGAAGATGATGTCACGTGTACTCACTTGGAGAGACCGCGTACGAAATAGCACTGTGTTACAAAGAATGGGGAAGGTCACAGAGATACTTACAACCGTTAAGAAGAGGAAATTGGAGTATTTTGGGCACGTGATGCGTAACACCAGAAAATATGAACTCCTTCAACTGATCATGCAGGGGAAAGTGGCAGGTAGAAGGACGCCTGGCCGCAAAAGGATATCGTGGCTGAAAAACTTGCGCCAATGGTTCGGGAAGAGCACAAAGGCATTATTTAAAGCAGCGGTCTCAAAAGTTCAAATCGTCCTAATGATTGCCAACCTTCGCAAGGAGACGGCACATTAAGAAGAAGAGTACTCACTTGCATAATCCAGGAGCCGTTGCCGGCGAAGGTGTATCCCGCGTGCACCAGGTGGCGGTGGCGGGTGAACGAGCTGAGCAGGTTCCTCATGCACTGCAGCAGCGTGTTCATCTGCGGGTGGATCAGGATCTCGGTCACGAGGTTCTCGGACGCGTACTGAATGAGTCTCTCTCCTGAAACAATCACGGGTTTTACTCATCTGAGTAAGGGTTTCACTCAGTTGAATAAGGAGTTTACTAAAATAATCATAATACCTATCATAGGAAGATGAGCTTTCTGGTGGGCTGGACTTTTTTTGTATAAAAAAGACCAGCTGAGCTTGATTGATATTTTACTCTACCCTCAAAGTAAGCGGAAAACTTGTGTTAGAAGTAGGTACGCCAGAAGTGCAAAGTGAGGAGTAAAGATGGGGACTAAACCGCTAATCTTTCAATTTTCAGTCCACACCTTTAACCTCTGTGTTTCTGAGGCTTCCACCCTACTGTAAAATACAACGTCTGTATAGTTTATTAGTGTCATATATTCCATGATCCCACGCACGTATCGCAGATTTTTCGGGGTTCTGTGCGTTTCAAGCAATTAGGTTCGGTTAGGTGAGATTAGATAAGTATCACTTAGTTTAACGGTATAGGAAATCATCCTGGAGAAAACTGAAAGTTCTTCTGAAAGTTCTCCATAATGTTTTCAAAGGTGTGTGATGTCTCTGTCAAATCTACGCTTGGCCAGCATGGTGAACTATGGCCGTGATGAACTTTGAGAGTATACCCGTCTTCAGTGTAAAACTTTAGAGATATTAACTGGCATATAAATATATTGCACAAATAGTAGTAGCTATATAGAAACTATATGTAGGTTTTCATTATAACGTAGACTATTAAAGAGTTTTTGGAAATTCCAAGACTTTGTTTAGACTCCTAAAGGTCCTTACTAACACGCACGAAAGTATTTGTTGTTAAATAATATTATAATACCTGTGCTAAGAACATCGACAAGTAGGTCCTCGAGACGCTCGTCTCGAGAAAAGGACTCTCAAGTCTCAAAAATATCGTCTGGCGTAATAACATCAGCCCTTGTGACGTAACAAAATGGCGGCATTGACCTCGAAGCAAATGACATTAGCGCGTCGCCAAATTGTGTCGTTTATCTCGAAATACAAGAGGGAATACAGCCTAAATTGAGTGAAACAAAAAAGAAAATAAAGGTTGAATTTATCTGTGACTTACGCAAAGCTTTTAGTTATTAATGAAAACCGCCAGAAGTGATATTCAGACTATGGTAGCAGTTGAGTGTAGTACAGCACAAAAGAAAAAAAATGTAATTTCTTAAATTGCACCAGACAATCTCAAAATTGTTTTGTGTCGTAACGCCTAGGGACGATAAAGTCTAAGATGAACAGTACGTTGATTCTGTAAAAGCTGGATCAATCATTGCTAAAGTCTCAATGCAGTTATTTCTGTAATAATCATTGACATTATTATGTCGTTATTCTATAGCAATCATTTTTAGAGAATTGCAACCACTGGTTTAAATTGGAAGAAGTAGGACATTATTATTATTATTTTATTATTATTTTAGCTAAGTGGAATAATTTAAACAAGATTTCCGCAGATTATAGCATGGATCCGGCGACAAAAGCTCTGGTGCGCTCTTATAAATTATAAGTCATTGTCAATCTCAAACCAGACTTTGTGTAAAATCAAAATTACACAATGGGTAAGATGGAGGGTGAACTTTGATTTGAATAATGTATGTAAGTTGGCAGACTTGAATGAAACTTTGAGAGGGGCAAAGAAAAGCCGTCAAACACTTGACTTAATGTAAACCTCCCACTCCCTGTCGAGGGAAAGAAATTTGAACGTCCTTGAGTGACCTTCAATAGGGTTGACACTTTTTATCTCGTGACAAGGGTGTTATAGGAACTGTGACAACGGATAATGGACCGCCTTTTGCTTGTCTATTTGGATCCAGTAGTATATTTTGTGGTTCAATTCTATTACAAGAAAACCTGATTGTAACGTATTTGGATCTGCTTAGATTTTTTAACCTGATACACTATTGCCTTCTTAAGAGTAAGATGGGAAAGCACTAACATTCTTTGAAAATATAATATGAATGATTAGTTTCATACATGAAACTCAGAACCGGCTTTGCGAGTATATCATCGCCACGTACCCGGGTAGACCTGGTAAAAATAAGATCCTGAATAACCCATTAATGGAACCCGTTAGATGGGGTTAACCAGGACGTAAAACTCATTATTGTAAGAAGTTGAATGACGAGCGTTGATGATACAGATGGTTGGAGGAAATTTCTGGAGCAGCTTGGGGTCCATAAGAAGCTGTAACGCTACTGATGATGATAATTGTGATGATGATGATGGTGATGGTGATAATAGTGATGGTGATGAATAGGATTTTTTATTGACAAAGCGAGAAAGCGAGAAAAAAAAGAAGTAAAAGAAACTCCTCAATAGCCCAACGGCTAAAGATGCGAATTTAAAACTGAAAGGTCGCAGGTTCGAGCCCTACCCGTTGCACTATTATCGTACCTACTCCTAACACAAGCTTTCGTTTATTTGGAGGGGAGAGGAGAATATAAGTCAAGTTGAAATAGAAATAGAAATAGAAATATTTTTTATTCAAATAAACTTTTACAAGCACTTTTGAATCGTCAATGAATCTACCACTGGTTCGGAATGCCTTTCCTGCCGAGAAGAGCCAGTAATAGAAATAGAAATAGAAATAGAAATATTTTTTATTCAAATAAACTTTTACAAGCACTTTTGAATCGTCAATGAATCTACCACTGGTTCGGAATGCCTTTCCTGCCGAGAAGAGCCAGCAAGAAACTCGGCGGTTGCTCTTTTCAAAAAAAAATCAAAATTTTACAATTGTTATTGAAACTATGCTATGTATTCAGTGCTTCCACGATGAATTTTCCTGAGTACAATACAAGTAAAAATAAATACAATACAAATACAAATAAATACAATTCAATACATGTTAACACAGGCAGGCAAAAGCAGACCCATTCCCGTTGGTGGCACCCGTTCACGAGCATGACGCATGATCCAGCCATTGCTTCGCTCAACCATATTTGAGGGAACGTAACAACCCGCACCACACGACACCACCACAGAAACTTTAAAGAGAGCATGACATACTTAGGCTACCCATGCTAAGGCATCGAATTGAATACTAATATTAAACTACTCATTTTAAGACATGACTGAGACAAATAAAGTGGAAACACTGTGGAACAGAATACAATAGAATCATGTTACACAGGATAGTTATTACTGTCTTATGAATCACTGGAGCGAATTATATCCACGCTTTTTTATCATTTACATAGTCTTCAATTGTATAATATGCTTTTTTCATGAGAGCAGATTTAATTGATTTCTTAAACTTGTGTAGAGGCAAGTCTAAGATTGACTGTGGAATTTTATTGTAAAACGTCACGCCCATTCCCACAAATGTCTTTTGGACCCTCTTGAGGCGCAGCCCAGGAAACATGAGCCTATTTGGATTTCTACTTGGTCTATCGGACAAATCACTCTTTTTTTTGTAACTCAAAATGTTTTGTCTGACAAATATTATGTTGTTATAAATATATTGTGAAGCTACTGTAAGAATGCCTATCTCTTTAAATCTTTCTCGAAGGGAATCCCGCGGCCTCAAATTATAGATTGCGCGGATTGCCCTCTTCTGCAAAACAAAAATTTTTCCAATATCGGCTGCCTTACCCCATAGTAAGATTCCGTATGACATAATACTATGGAAATATGCAAAATAAACAATTTTTGCAGTTTCTATGTCAATCAACTGTCGAATCTTCCTAACAGCGTAAGCAGCAGAGCTAAGTTTGCCAGCAAGCGTTGCTATATGGGTGCCCCATTGTAGCTTTGAATCCAGGGTTAACCCCAAAAACACTGTGGAGTCCTCAGTTTTCAAAGGTTCATTATTTATCTTTAAATTTTTACTGACAGTTCTCGTGTTAGGCAATAAAAACTCAACACACTTTGTTTTTTTAGCATTTAAGAGGAGATTATTTGCCGTAAACCATTCAGAAACTTGAGATAATGCATTATTTACATCGTCAAAATTGTCTTTCATCCTATCGACTTTAAAAATTAAAGACGTATCATCAGCAAATAGTACAATATCGCAAGTATTTTGGACAAAATGTGGTAAATCATTTATGTAGACCAAAAACATGAATGGACCTAGAATAGAACCCTGGGGTACACCCATTACTGAGGCTGATCCGGATGATTTTACATCATTGACACATACTCTTTGGACTCGGTTGCTGAGATAAGACGCAATGAGACTAAGTGCAAAATCTTTAATGCCATAGTGGCTCAGTTTAAGCAAAAGAGTCTCGTGATCAACGCAGTCGAATGCCTTTGACAAATCACAGAAAATACCAATGGCATTCTGTGAGTTCTCCCACGCATCGAATATGTGTTGTAATAGCCTTGCGGCTGCATCGGTTGTTGATCGACCCTTTGTAAAACCATACTGCTCAGTGTGTAGGAGTTTATTTAAATTAAAGTGTAAAAGCAGTTGGTTGAGCATTATTTTTTCGAATATCTTGCTGAGAGTTGGCAAAATTGAAATTGGCCTGTAGTTATTCGGGTCACTTTTGCTGCCCGATTTAAAAAGCGGTATTAGCTTACTACATTTCATAAGATCTGGAAAAGATCCAGAATCTACTGATTTATTAAAAATTAAAGCAAGATACGGCGCAATAATATCGATTACATTATGAATTATTTTAACTGATATCCCCCATAGATCTGCTGTTTTCTTATTTTGTAAAGATTTAAATGTTTTGACTATGTCATATGGGGTAACGTGTTCAAACCTAAATAACTTATTGCACTCAGAGACATTGCTTCTTAGAAGACGATAGGCTTCTGCCGGCGAGGAATTTAGAGAACTGGTTGTGGTAATTGGAATATTTTTGAAAAAGTTCTCAAATGTATTTACAACTTCTATATCGGAGTTAATTACATGATTATCAATTTTAAGCTCCAATTTATTATTATTATGCACCTTATGGTTATTCATTTCATCGCCGATGATGCCCCATGTTGTTTTAATTTTATTATCAGAATTGACAATTTTTTGTTTTATGTGAAGTGACTTTGCTTGTATACACACATTTTTAAACAATTTAGAATAATTTCTTACATATTCAATAAACGCGGGGGAATAATTATATTTTTTTTCTGCATACAAGTCAAACAGCTTATTTCTACTTTTATAGATGCCGGCAGTTGCCCAGTCACTAAACTTAAGATCTTTAAACAGTCTTTTCTCCATCACCTTAAAGATAGAGTTATATTGTGAGCTTAACAAATCAAAAAACTTTGTATAAATTTCATCCGGATCATCCTGTGCAAGGTCAAGCGTCGGCAATCCAGCTGAGATGTTTTGTTTAAAATGCTTTACTTTTTTAGTGGTAACTGGCCTGTATTTTATTACTTTTGTTATATTCTGTTGACTGCTTGGAATAGATATCATTTGACCGCAATGATCAGATCTGAGATAAGTGATAACAGATTTTTCAATAATGTTACAATCACAAAAAATGTTGTCAATACATGTAGCTGAGTTTGCAGTTACTCTTGTAGGTTCATCAAAAATATTCTCTAAATTAAAGCTTTTAAATAAGTTAAGTAGCCTACCAGTAAAAGGAGTGTGAAGCAAAATATCAATATTAAAGTCTCCACAGACCACTATTTTTTTTGATGACCTACATAGCCGCCTTAAGGCATCCTCCATTACCTCCTCAAAAACAACAAAGTCGCCCGAGGGTGGGCGGTACACGCAAACTACAATATATCGGTCCAGCTCAACACAAGACAGCTCAATAGTGCGTTCTATAGAAAGACTAACAACGTCTTTTCGCTCTTTATAATTAATGTTATTTCGCGTTACTATCAATGATCCCCCGCGTATAGCAGTCTTTCTTGAGAACGCACTTGACAGTGAATAATTATTAAGGTGTACAATTAACTGATGAGTATTGAGCCAATGCTCAGTGAAGCATAAGATTTCAATATCAAATTTTTTAATAAAAAGCTCAATCTCATGTTCTTTGCCAGATAAGCCCTGTATATTTTGGTGTACAAGATTAATTTTATATTGCTTATCTGTTGTCTTACTGCTTAGTTTAAATTTTTTACAAGTATTATTTTTACTTGAGTCCAAATTCATTTTTACTTGAGTTCAGCTTGACTAATATTCTTTACAAAAAAAAGTAAACTTTTAGGAGGAACTTTCACATTAATTTTATTAAAAAAAATATCCTTATCCTGGCGGTATCAGCCCTGACCTGTCACGGCATTATAACTAAAGCCCTTTGTATTTTATTTACGCTTGTAAGAAAATTACATTGTACCTACTCGAGTTACTTAATTTCTTATCTTTATGAATTGTGCTACATTCAAGAGAAAGCTGGCTCTGACGTGAAAAACTAATTAAGATCTTTTGTATTTTTAAATGTACAACATATCTTTTGTGAATTATAAAGGAAATTCTTTTTTTACACAAATTATTAATGTATCCATATTTCTATGACACTAATGATCATAATATTTCTAAAATAATAAAGAACACACATGTTTTTCTGGTGAGAGGCTTTGGCTATGGTAAGTTACCACCTACCACCCTACCGTCCAAGACTGCCAAACTATGCGTTCTTTAACTTGGACATAGAGATACAATATATCAGAAAGTATTATTATAAGTAAAGCCTACTCTTTTAATATGGGCTTTTTATTAAAAGATATACAGAAAAAAAATTGCAAGTAAAAACTGCACGTAAAGGGCAAGACTGATACAAAAGCGAATATGAAAACAGTTCTCTCGTTTCGTTTCATTCGAGTTTCATCACGCAGTTCATTTTTTACGCCCGCTTCAGCTATTTTGCGCTAAAATCATTTTTAGAGGCGCTCCAGTGAAAATAACTCGGAAATGTGTTCCGCGAAAATGTCTCTCGCGAGAGAAATACTGCATACCATATTCTCACTACGTTGAGAAATTCCGATATTTTTAATTTTATTATGTGGCTTATTAAACAGCAATCTTGAAATACATATTTCGTGCGAAATAAAGATTTTGTGTTTTAAAAGATGCCAAGCTGAACTTGACTTGTATTCTACACTTGTAGTAAAGTAAGCGGAAAGCTTGTATAATGTATGTAGGGAGTGGGTAAGACAATAGTGCAACGGGTGGCAATCGAACCTGTGACCCCACAATTTTCAATCCACACCTTTACTCTTTGGGCTATTGAGGCATGTGCAATAAACATAACTTAAAGATTAAATTATAATTAATTGTTTAATCAGAAAAACAGCAGGGTAAAACTTTAAAACAATTAAAACTAAAAAAGTTTCATTTAAACAGTGCCTACTACAATTTGATAGTCAATTAATACCAATCGGTACGAAAACCGTTAAAAATTGCTATCAGACAAAATAATGTGTTAGGAATACTTAGTTAAATTCTTTATACATTACAATGTTCAAAAAATAAACACATTTAACTAGTCTAAAATGACTAAGACTTTACTAATATGTACTCTAAATTGAAATGAAAGTTGTAAAGAGAATTTTGCGGGCAGTCCGTTGAACAAATTCAGCTAAGATAAATAATTCGATGTAAGCCTGAAGCACTAAATAACTTACAAAAACGGAAGTTAGCTCACGTTATTCGAATTATAGTGGCGCAGACATAAACTAAAACTAAAAACGATTTTAAAAATATTTCGCAAAAATGTTACTCAGAACTGGAGCGCGGTTCCATACGTTATCTATTGTATGCCTCAGTGAGAGAAATTTCAGTCGTTTTTCTTTTGCATTGTTAGTGGTAATTTAGCGAGGTCGTGAAAAATTGCACCCTGTGTTTTTATCTTTCGTATTTCTAATGTTTGCTGTTCTAGAAAGTTTAATTTGATGTTTTATTTTAGTTATCTTTACTTCCTTACTAATATTGTAAATGAGAAACTGTGTTTGTTTGTTGGTTTGTCTTAAATAACGCTGCAATAGAGCTACGGATCTACGTGAGTTTTTACATGGTTATAGTTGAGGATCTGGAAAGCCACACACATGTTACTTTTATCCCGGAAAATCAAAGAGTTTCCGCGGAATTTTAAAAACTAAATCCACGCTGGCATCAGCTGGTTATGATATAGGTATATTAGCGTGTTCGTCGAATCTATTCTCATCGAAATTTTCCGAAATCATAACGATATTAAAAATAATACAAAAAAATTGAAAAAGCTCTTTTTTGTTGTGTGTCAGTTATGATATTTTCCGAGTTAACAAAAATCAGTTCAACAATTAGTACCTACACCTGCTATTAATGATTTTACTTTAAAAAGATGTTAAATCAAAGGACTGAAATAAAAATAAGTCAATTAATTATATAAAAAAGAACAATTAGAAAAAAAAAGTTAGAAATATGTAGTACCTATGTCATTATGAAACATCGCTGACGTTGTACTGAAACTTAAAATGATTTGATATTTCATTAAAAATTTTGGGAAATTCATATGATGATTTCACAATGACCTTTCTAATATTATTCAACGAAGTAAACATAACTTAATTTAACATGTAGACAAAGTCAAGAAAACTGCCTACTAAAAATATGTGACTCTGCTTATCTCTACATAGGTATGTAGAGATCTATCATCATTATTTTTTACACACATAAAGGATTTGCGCTTCCATAAATAAAGAGTCCTCTATCCCCAGAATTATTTATCAAGCAGCCAGCAAAAATTAATGCATGAAAAAAACTGGGGCGCAATTCTCGGGACGAGTGTCAGAAAAAGGGATAAAATACGGTTCATTCAATTTTGGGGATGACGTATGCGACGATGCGACGTATATGACGATGACGTATATGGGGTGAGCTATTTTATTCTAGTTATTGTATTGCAAATATCTATGTTTTTGTGTAATAAAATAAATTTCACTAAGTGCTTACGTACTCTTGAAGGAAAACACGAAGGAATTTGAAGCACATAAAAAATAAATCTGCTTTTTTTTTTTAATTTTTGAAGATTGAAGATCATCAATGAAGAAGGTTTGGAGTGGATTATTTTCATAGAAGCCACGTACAATTTGAGTACCTTCGAGGCAAGATTGAATAGCCGTTTTCTAGGCAAGCGCACTCCAACCTGTCATCGTGCTTTCCATCACAAGCCTATCTCGTAATAAAAAAATATTTTACGTGCTAAAGCGAGCAAGCATTGAGCTATAATAGAGGTATTCAAATATATTAAATGCAACGTTCAAAGTTACAGCTTCATAAGGGGGTGAAAATAAATATAAGCCGCCGCAAATTGCCAATAACCCGCCTATGCCACCCCCATAACACTCTAATAACGCTCGCTTAACGGAGACTACCTACCTCTATGAGGCTATCGTTCAAAGTAACGATATACTAGTATGATATAATGGTATAATGTTATCTAAATCTAAGTATTTAGAGTATTTAGATTAGTAAAGACTATCTCAGTTAAGCCCGCTTCCGAATAAAAAACCGCATTAAAATCGGTCAATCTGATTGAGCGTCGTGATATCTGACATAGATAGACAAACTCAAAGACAGACTAAGCAGTTAAATTTATTGTTTTTAATAATTAAAACACTTGATCAGGTGGATTACAAACTCAAATCATGTCTAATGCTAGAAGAGCAGAACCAAAGAAAAAGACTACAGAGTTACATTGACAGTTAATTTGAAAGTTGCAAGGATTAAAAAAAAGTGTGGATAGGCAGGTGTGAAACGTCGAAGTAGCGGAGGAGGGGACATGACGGCATTTAACAGAGTGTCATGCCATTTGCCGTCACGTCACGTCACGTTACGTCACGTCGCGTCACGTCACGTCACGTCACGTCACGTCACGCAACAACACTTACTTCCAAGGAATATACTACTCTTTACCGAGAGCTTACTTCCAAATCAAACAGGTAATCAAAAAGTTTGATATTATACAGTTACCTATATTAAAACCTTACGTAACACTGCCAACATAAACATTACCTAGTTGGGAATTTCTATACGTTCAAAAGCTAAATAAGTTATGTGCTATAAAGTGACGCGAACATACCGTTATAGCGCTTTAGATAACAATGAGACCCTAAATCTATGAATGAGACGTGCGACGCAATATTCTGGCTGTGTTCCAGCGCATAACGAGCTCAGGCCTTATCTGAGTTTCTGGTCCAATGAGTTCACGTAAATTCGGCTTTTCATCAAGTTGTATACAGCTGCTAAATGGCTTCTAAACGCCTTGCCTTCTAAATATGGAAATACTTGTTAATTAAAAGTTGCACCCGCGACTTTGTCCGCGTGGATTTGGTTTTAGGCTCATGAGATATTTTGATGAGAACACCGAACACAATAAAATTTCACCCTACGCAACTGGGTGCCTGGAGCACTTCGACCATCCGTTGTGCCAGATCTTTTTTTCCACGTACTTTGAAACTGTGGAACCAACTTTCTGCGACGGTGTTCCCGCTGAATTACAACATGAGGTTATTCAAGGGGCGGACCAACAAATCCCTAAAAAGCGGACAACGCATTGGTGGTGCCTCAGGTGCTACAAATGTTCATGCGCGGCGGTAATCACTTAACATCAGGTGACCCGCCTGCTCGTTTGCTCGCTAAAAATATTTTTAAAAAATTCGATTGATCGTATTCGTATTCGATGACATAGCGTCAAAGTAAATTGAACCCTATAATTATTGAATTAGCGCTCAATTTCGTGTAAGCGTATAAAAATATTACAGCAGCAGTATTATTTAATAAACAGGAAGATCTGTATAGTACGTACCATATCTGGCTTCCTCCCCCTCGGGTGCCTGTGCCGTGAGGGTAGCCAGCTCCTTCTCCAGGTCGACCTGGTGCTCGCCAGAGTCCCATGACAGCAGCCCTGCAACAACAGATCAGGATATCAGCATTTGCCATTTTTTTCTTAATCTTATAATAAAACTTATAGCTAAAACTAATTATAACACAGATCATGCTCGCGGGATAATGTCAACAATTCCGCTAGAGTTACTAAGCTGTACAGCCAGGTTGGTTCTTTGCGCAAAAAGGGCCCGCCCTTCTGTCTTCAGATGAAAATTTTAGAGTGACTTGCTACTATCCGCGAGAAGTTATGTCCTCTATGTCCGATAATATTTAGTAAATTTTCAACAAAATTGGACAAAATATTTTTAATAGTAACACAATTTATTATAAAAGAAGAATTATCAAATTTGGTTTAGATTTGACGAAGTTATGAAGCAAAATCTCCAAAAACTTTCATCCCCATAAAAAAGTATCCTATATATTGACCCGGAGTATCAGCTACCACTATACCTACTAAATTTCATTCAAATCCATTCAGTAGTTTTAGTGATGCGCGCACAGACAGACACAAAGACAAAAAATTCAAAAAAAATTGTTTTGGGCTCAGTATCGATAATAAAGCATGTAAAGCATCCTCCGATTAAAATTTTCAAAAGATATTTAATGTACAGATTTCGTCCCGTTACAGTTTTATTGTAAGTATAGATAGATTTGTATACCCACGCGTACAGTTTTCTATTCCTTATGTATAAATACGGCTATGAGTTCCTTTATTACTTCCCGGAGCCATATAAGAGCGTTCCCCGGGAATAGTTCGCTTTGCCGCAGCCATTTTGCACTCATACTGCGTAATGTGTTATTTATAACACTTCGGGTAATAGCTATTGAATAAGATACGAAACAGAATAGTTTTACTTTTGGGTTAGGTTCCAAAGTATGACCTTATTCCACCCACTTTCTTCTACAATCGAACCACTCGCCACCGAACACAATTTCACCCTCACAACCGGGGTGTCTGGAGCACTTCGAAACCCGCTGTGCCAGATCTTTTTTCCACGTACTACGAAACTGTGGAACCAACTTCCTGCGACAGTATTCCCACTAAAATTACAGCATGGGGTTATTCAAGAGACGGACAAACAAATTCCTGAAAAGGTGTCAACGCATTGGCGGTGCCTCAGGTGCTACAAATGTTCATGGGCAGCACTTAACGTGGTGACCCGCCTGCTCGTTTGCACGCTAAAAATATAAAAGAAAAGGTTTAATTAAGGGCTAGAACAGACACGACGCTTTTAGTAGCGGCAACCGGCGATTTTGCGTTCGGACGCGGCATTGAGAACGACTAAAAATGGTAAAAACAGCTATTTGCCCCTGCTTCGTGTCTACCCTGGCTCTAACGGGGTCTCTTCATTTTCATTCATTTCAATCCATGGCATAGGTCTCTTCCCGAATGAGAACGGTTTGGCTGTAGTCCACCATGCTACAGTTCAACGTTTCTGAAACAAGCGGCTAAGGTATGGAACGCTATAATCTGAGTACCTTCAAGATAAGAGTGACTAGGCATTTTCTAGGCAAGCGCGCTCTCTAACCTAGGTCTCATCAATGCTTTCCATCATTAATTGTCGTCAAGCACAAGCCTCTCATAATAAAAAAAATGCTGGCGAAATGTGGATTTGCAAACTTCACCTTGAATGGCCTTTGAGAACATTTTGGAGAACTCTCAGTCATGCGGGTTTCCTCGCGATTATGTCACCGTTAAAGCAAGTCTATTCAATTGCACCAAGGTTCATAGCTATTGTAAAGAAATAGCATCTTCTTTAAACACGCTGGTCGCAACACCGATAAAACCAATGTGAATCCAGCCCAAGAGTACAAAACTAGAGTGAAGTATAGAACTTTGAAAGAATAGAGTCCGGTAGAGAAAATAATAATCATTCTAAATCCATGACCTATATTTAAACAAGCAATGGACAATATCATAAATGGGTCATGTGGAAATGAGAACAATCGCGGGATCGAGAGAGTTTTAATCATTCGTTAACTAACTGCGTTGTATTGTTGTTCAGGAATTGTTTTTCCCCTCAGAAATGTTTATTTTAATAAGTTATTTTTATAAATATTTCTGAAGTTGTATAAAAACCCTTAGAAAGTATTATGCATAACAGTTGGTTTAATACTTAAAGGCATCATACGAATAAAAATAAACTTAATCGTCTACACGCAAAATGTCAAAAATGTCGCAAAAATGTATTCTTTTTTTTTGTATATATTATACATATCATATTTTTTAATTATACATATCATATTTTTTAACTAGATGATGCCCGCGACTTCGTCCGCGTGAATTTAGTTTTTAAAATCCCGCGGGAACTCTTTGATTTTCCGGGATAAAAAGTAGCCTATGTTTTAATCCAAGGTATAATCTATCTCCATTTTAAATTTCAGCCAAATCGGTCCAGTAGTTTTTGCGTGAAAGAGTAACAAACATACACACACACATACAAACTTTCGGCTTTATAATATTAGTGTGATGTGATGTGAAGTGTGATGTGATGTGATAGTGTGATAGTGTGATAGTGTGATATTTGTGTCATTTGTTTTGTTGTAGGTTAAGAACTAACACATTTTATAAACAACTCTTTATAGATAGCTGATCAAAATTTTGCAACATCTTACACCGCTCAATCTCCTTCGTGCCTTCTCCATCAACGTGACACTGGCGAAGCAATCTGTGCCCAGTTGGCACGCCTGAAAGCCACTGATTGGGGATTGAATTGAATACGCATGTCAAGTTAAGGGACATTTTCTTTTTACAAAAAGTGGCCAAATCTACGGCCTTACCCATCTACTATATAAAGAATCCAAACAGCGTGTAAAATGAATCATTTGTGTCACCGAACAATACGTGCTACAGTAGCCCTAACAATGTAAGTTCTTGACCTCACTCGCGCCGCACTGGACCAGAAGCGCTGCCTAGCATCTGCTGCTAAACTTAGACACGCTTCAAGAACATTTTAACTTAGGCTTTAAACATATCTCCTCACCAGATTAGAGTCACTTGAAGATTGGAAAGCACTTTATCATCAGCAAACCGTCAACAGCTTACTATTAAGTTCAGGTATCCTAAAGAAGGGTTACAGAATATAATCTATCTCTTGCCAAATTTCAGCCAAATCGGTTCAGTCGTTGCGGCGTGATTGAGTAACAAACATCCATCCATTCATACATCCATACATCCAAACTTTCACATTTATAATACTAATAGGAAAGATAATGGATTGAACTAGCTGATGCCCGGGACTCGTCTGCGTGAATTTAGTATTTAATAACCCGCGGGAACTCTTTATTTTTGCTGGATAAAAATAACCTATGTCACTCACCAGGGGCCCAAGTCTGCTATTGCAATTGTAGTTACATTACAGTTACATTGCCTATCAATGACATCCCAATTGCTACTTTTAGCAATTTGACTTGGGGCCCAGGGGTTCAATTGTCTATCAATGACATGACAATTGCTAAAAATAACAATTGTCATGTCATTGACAATTGTTATTGACAATGTAACTACAATTGCAATAGCAGACTTGGGCCCCAGGTCCCTAACTAGGTATACCTATGCAATGAATTACGAACCGTATATCTGTTGCGGCGTAATTGAAGGACAAACCAACAAACCAACAAAAAACACCCTTTCGCTTACTAGTACTTGACTGCAATCTCCCTTGATGTTAAGTGACGATGCAGTCTAAGATGGTAGCGGACTAACTTGGAAGGAGTATGACAGTGTACAATGTACATTCAACCCATACCCCTCATAAATAATCTGTTTCTACACGCCATCGTGCCGGAACGCTAAATTGCTTGGCGGCACGTCTTTGTTGGTAGGGTGGTAACTAGCCACGGCCAAAGCCTTCCACCAGACAAATAAGAGACAGATATTAGTAAGTACTAAGAACTTGGTAGTTAGATTCATATTCAAATCGAAAATTAATTCGGCATATAGCGAAATTACATGATTTATTCATGTGCGTTTCTAAACAATTAATTTTGAATGTGTCTGCCAACGACGGCTTAGTTTGACGGTTCAAATCAAATGCTTTCAGCTTTCGATTCAATTGATTTTAGATCATGAATAATAAATGTTCTTTAATGTTCTGATGATTAGTTACGATTCCATGCGTGAATTCTGACGCTAAGCTTTATTAATAAAAGGTATTATTAAAAGCCCCAGAATAATTGCATTATAATCAAAATTTCAAAAATAAATGACTGCTTATTAGTACATTTAATAATTTTGCATTATTTATTCTTGAATGAATCTTAATTTCTATATTAAATTACTAGCTTTTCCCCGCGGCTTCGCTCACGTTAAGTTCGATTTTTCAAACCCCTATTTTATCCCTTTAGGGGTTGAATTTTCAAAAATCCCTTATTAGCGGACACCTACGTTATAATAGCTATCTACATGCAAACAGCCTGATCCGTCGAGTGGTTTGAGCTGTGCGTTGATAGATCAGTCAGTCAATCAGTCAGTCAGTCAGTCATCTTTGCCTTTTATATATTTAGATTTCACCTAGTTTTACCTTCAAGGTATTTTATAAATCTCCTCAATTACCCAACGAACGTCTCAGTAATTTAGCAAAAACTAGCTGATACCCGCGACCTCTTTCGGGTGGATTGAATTTTTTTAATTTCCGCGAGAACTCTCTTATTTTCCGGGATAAAAAGTAGCCTATGTTCTATTCCAGACTACATAATCTATCTCTGTGCCTTTCAGCCAATTCGGTTCAGTCACAACATCCATCCATCCATCATTGCTTTTATAATATTTGTAGGTTAGTAGAATGAACATAATTTATATCACACAAACAACAGCCTGTAAGAATCATTTCACCATTCTGCTGTTTCATTTTCACAAATGAATACACGTAAGGCGTGCTGATACGATCGAACTTTAGCATCCACGGAACGGCGTTGGAATTTTTTAAATACACAAACAAAAACCATCACGAACGCCGTTACAATACCTAACCGGCCATTTGCATAACGGCCTTACGTCATTTCCGGTTATAAACATTATTTTAAGTAGTTTTTCGTTTATATCGCGTGCTTTACTGGCTGGTGAACTAAAACTGTCGATTTTACCTGTAGGTACGGTGCAGGCCATTGGAATATTATAAGATTTAATTCGATTGATCGTATTCGTATTTGATGACTTTAGCATCAAAGTAAAATAAACCATACCCACATTGAATTAGAGCTCAATTTGGTGCATGCATTCTTATACTTTTACGTATACGGAATACGGATACGCTTCACGTCGATCCGTTGCTTTGTTGCGGCGTGATTGAAAGACAAATCAACAAACCAACAAACAAACACACTTTCGCATTTATAAAATTAGTAAGGAAGCAAGGATTCATCTTCGTCTAAACCGATAGGCGCAATATAATATACAACCATCATATATTATCTAGGTATAAATAATATTATATACGACCACGAAGTAACTAACCTAACCTAACTTGTAAAAATAAGCTGTAGGTAACTTATTTTAGCCCCGAAAACTTTGCAATTTCTCTTATTTAATTTACCTTGTCAAGACAGAATCAAGATTGATAGGGTTCCCAAAGTTTTTCTCGATCCCTTATAACTTTTATATAATTCGGGCATTCGGCTCGCGTGTTCGGGCAGAACTTGATAACATTGTAATAACTGTTTCACTCCATTAGCCGAATATTTCGCGTGAACGAAACATAATAACAGATAACTTGAAGTTATTTTTATGCTGCTATTTTCTTTGTAACGCTTTTACGTACAATCATAATGATTATACACATCTATACTTTGTTGCATCTGTAAGAATGAATCCTAGTATATAATATTACTAGCTTTTGCCCCCGCGACTTCGTCCAATAATCCTTCCTTAGTGTGCGCCTACGTCATAAAAGGAACCAACTGTAAAAATTTCAAGTTTCTCACTTCAGTAGTTTAGGCTGTGCGTTGATATCTCAGTCAGTCAGTCAGTCAGGACTTTGAATTTTATATATATAGATAAATGCGAAAGTTTGGATATATAGATGAGATATTTGTTACTCGATCACGCAGCAATGACTGAACCGATTTGGCTGGTTACAGAGATAGATTATAGTCTGCAATAACACATAGGCCAATTTTAACTCCATAATTTTCCGGAATAAAATGTAGCCTTTGTGTTAAATCTGGGTATGAGCTATTTCCATACCAAACAGCCAAATTGGTTCATAGTTTTATCTCAGCTTTTAAAAAAGAGGATTACCTGTTCTAATAAAAAAAAATCGTGTAGGCATATAGAATAGAATAGTTTTTATTCAAACAAACTTTTACAAAGTGCTTTCGAAAATTTATAAAACTTAATCCCAATCGGAAAAATCTTGTCGCTTGATTAATAAGTTTTTTAAATTTTATTAACGTAGTTGGGTTTTTTATTTATTTTTATTTATTTATTCCAAAAAATACTTATAAGTAGCTAACATCAGAAAAACCACCTGGGTTCGCAAAATGTTTTATGTCATGGAAATGTACACGGCGAGAACCGCACCAATTTTGGTCGACCTAAATGGCCGAAAAACTGTAGGTATTGATGTCAATATATTTACAGCCGCGTGTATTAGCTCACAAAGGGCAATGACCCCTAGTCCGATGTGACCGGGTCAGAGGTCACGCGCGCCTTCCAACATGTGACCTCCTTCCGCATGTAAAGAAATAGATTAATGCTTAATGAACAAAGTATACAAAAATGAATCTTAGTTTTTTTTTTATTCAAAATAGGTTTGCGCTTGACGACAATCAATACTGGATAGCACTGATGAGGTCTAAGTTGGAGCGCGCTTGCCTAGAAGATGCCTATTCACTCTTACCTTGAAGGTACTCAAATTATAAGTGGCGGGAAACACGGATGCTGGAAGAGTGTTCCACACCTTAGCGATTCTTATCAGAAACGTTGATTTAAAGCGTTTCGTTCGATTAGGTTGGATTTTCACCACACAAGGATGCCAACGCTCACGACTTCTCGCAGTTCTGTGGTGAAAAGGTGAAGGAGGAACTAGGTTGTGAAGTTCCTGAGCGCACTCTCCAAAGTATATCCGATAGAAGACCTTTAGACAGGCGAGATTGCGTCGGTGTTGTATTTAAAAATTAGGAAGGGTAATGTGTCTTAGAAGATAAACTTAACTTCAGCTTTATTATATAAGTGTATACATAGGAGTAAGTTTGAAGCCAAATTTTCATTCACCGTGCTCAGCGTTGCCAAGAAAATTTTGAAACAAAATGGCTTCCAGAATATTTAACTTCCTTAATTAATTAAAAAAGATAGATTGGATGGAAGATAGCCTTTGAAGTGAAAATGAGTTGATAAAAGGTTAAAAGCTATGTCATAAAAAGGTCAAAAGGTCAAAGGTTATCTTAACTGGAAACAACTGAACTGACAGGTAATAATATCAATATTTTGTAAAGGAACTTCAAGTCATGTCCATAATTGAGTAATTTACTGGTATTGAAGCTACCTTTGTAATCCTTACTTATCTTCTTCTTTCTTTTTCTTCTATCTAAATGTATAAAAGCAAAAGGTAACTGACTGACTGACTGATCAAATCAACGCACAGCTCAAACCACTAAACGAATCGGGCTGTTTGGCATACAGATAGCTATTAGGACGTAGGCATCCGCTAAGAAAGAATTTTTGAAAATTTAACAAAATAAGGGTTTCAAAATCGAACTTAACTTGAGCGAAGCTGCGGGAAAAAGCTAGCATAATATAATGTGTGATTATTTTCTAGTTTGTTGATTTGACAACACAAGTCGGTCCGTTTCACTGTTGCGGCGTGATTGAAGGATAAACCAATAAAACAACAAAAAATACCCTTGCGCATTTATAATATTATCAGTAGGCACATTCAGAAAATATGTTTCAAGGAAATGCACATCATAACGGGGTAGTAAAAATGCACAATTTAAATTTTAAACAAAAATGTAATCGCCAAAATGGGTTTACGTTAAGAGTTTTGAAGAATTCACATCATAAATCTGAGGCCAAATTGAAACGTACAAAACTCTCGTGCTATGCCGTATTTTGAGCTCAACTTTAAGCTGACGTATTCAGCTATCAGAGCGCTTCCCACATCTCAATTATTTTAATGCTGGCAACACCCGGGCAAGTTATTTTGAAAATGGAACCCATGGAGATTTGCATTATTCAAAGCGACGTGTCAACTGTAAGGCAATAAAGTAGGTTGAAGCTTGCAACGTTGCCAGTTTGCATGTTCTTTTGACGACATTTTCTTAACTTTTTTCATCTTTTTAAAAGTTACCATGACAAATGGTTAGTCGTTGTTCTTTTGATGTCTAAGGTATTTGTTTCTGAATGGAACTAGGCTATATTGCTATCGGTTTCAGTCGAAAAAGTATCTCTATTGAAGAATCTTTTAGTTTTATTCAAGGTTCAATGTAGTGCATTTTTGCATTTTCTTACTTGTTTTTCATGTTATGTATTGATGACCCTTACAAATAGATAAACAGAGATATTACATAATATTATTATTACAAATATAGTAGGCAGATCTTTGTAACTTAAATATTAACCGCAGCATCATTAAAGCCTTCGCAAACAGAAGGGAAATAAAGATAAACTTTTCTCCCTCATTGCTTTTATCGGATCCTACTAAACTGAAGTTACCGCCTTTCTCTCAAAGGAAACTCAAATATCTACTCTAACACAATGAATTAATAGTCAAAGAGATGGTGACGTTTTAAATCTATCTTAAGAGCACGCTCTATAAATCTCAGTATTAGATTCAAATAAAAGAAAGCCCTATTTTTTAGTTCTATTACTTTTGCGCAAAATGTAAAAAAAAAGACGTGTGGCACTCGGGGACTGCCGCGGTAAAGCTATTGCATAGCATTTTTTATCAACGCCATCTAGCGGTTCACCGTAGAGGAGTCCCGTGTCAGGTTATTCTCGTTACGGAATTTCTGGATTCGGTCTCCACGCTGGCCCGCGATAGAAGCTATGCAATAGCTTAAAAAACATAAACAGACGATGAAACTTTCCAAACTGTTTCGTTTAAACGCTTAAATAAAACGATCCGGCAGCTCTCGATCCGACGGCTCAAACGTGCTATAAACTGTTGTTCTCGAGTTACAATGAGTATCGGAAAGTGATTGGGAATAGTTTTTATTTTACTCTTTCTTGTGGTTGGATGGATTTAGGTGGGTGAACCTAACCCACTCAATAAAACGTGTAATCTCGTGTTCTCCTCTCTCTCTCTATCTCTTATTCTTTGTGGACTATTGTGGATCATGATTGTTTTCTACCGACGAAAGTGGAGGTGTTCAATTGGTTGCGTAAGTATATATTTTTTTTGTTTTGTACCATGGTAATCGGACACGAGGAATTTTGTGAATTTCGTGTCCCAAAGACTGATCCTTATTTAGCCCAACGGCTAAGCCATTAACTACCACTTGGACGGCGTGTATTTTTTGTAAATTTATAATAAGTAGTAATTTTAATTTATTTTTATTTTAATTTATTATTGCATAGCTTCTATCGCGGGCCAGTGTGGAGACCGAATCCAGAAATTCCGCAACGAAAATAACCTGACACGGGACTCTTCTACGGTGAGCCGCTAGATGGCGTTGATAAAAAATGCTATGCAATAGCTTTACCGCGGCAGTCCCCGAGTGCCACACGTCTTTTTTATTATTATAATTTTTTTCATTAATAACAATTAGATGTAAAGAGTTTTATTGGGATATGAGATAAAGAATACAGCGTATTTCTATATCCTTCCACAGTCTCTCAGTAACGCTGAGATCTATAGAGCACGCTCTGACTTAGCTTGGACTCAAGAGTTAAAACGAGACAAAAATATGCTCCGACATAAATCTGTCTCCTTTTATCTCTGTCTTCAGTCTGAGCAGAGTAAGAGTGCGGTCTACAGATTCTAGAATGAAGAAATAGAATCGCTTCGGATCGTCTAGGCCTTCAGGATTACTTCTGAATGGATTTCAATTATTTCCTGCCCGTCTTGACATGCGTTGGATTGGTGTACCTACGTATGCATTTTTGCATTTTTGAAGCTTTATTGTGGAAGCACTGTATACATAGCATAGCTTTCATTAACTATTGTAAAAAATTTTTTTTTTTTTTTGAAAAGAGCAACCGCTGAGTTTCTTGCTGGCTCTTCTCGGCAGGAAAGGCATTCCGAACCAGTGGTAGATTCATTGACGATTCAAAAGTGCTTGTAAAAGTTTATTTGAATAAAAAATATTTCTATTCTATTCTATTCAACACAAAAACTAATATTAATCCGCATTCAAGTTAGATATTTATTCATGTAAATCCCCCAAAACCCTTTCAAACATAAATCCCTGCTCTAGCAACGAAACCAAAACAGGGCTAAGCCAAAGGCTTTATGAATATTTGACCAAAAGATCCGTCGGCTAGTTTGTGTCGATTGTGCAAATCTAATTACGTAGCCGCATTTGCCCTTTTCGCCACAATATTGTACTTTGTACACAATTTTGTGCGACCTCTGAACTTTTATTTGACTTACGATTGCCCTTAATGACACTTAGGCTACGTACAGATAGCTTAATTTTGTCCATACGACGCGCGACGCTTTGACGACCTCCCTGGCGCAGTGGTGAGCACTATGGTCTTATAACTGGGAGGTCTCGGATTTCATTCCCGGCGGGGTCATTTATAATTTCTGAATTGTCTCTGGTCTGGTCTGGTGGGAGACTTTGGCCGTGGCTAGTTACCACCCTACCGTCAAAGACGTGCCGCCAAGCGATTTAGCGTTCCGGCACGATGGCATGTAGAAACAGATTAGGGGTATGGGTTGAATGTTCACTGCCATACCCCTTCCAAGTTAGCCTGCTACCATCTTAGATTCCATCAACACTAAATATCAGGTGAGATCGCAGTCAAGGACAAAATTATAAAAAAAATTGAAAAATTTTTATTTGCTCTTATTCATCGAGGAATTCTGTCCTGCATACCCGAAGCTATTCATCAGATCCTTTCAAAAAAAAAATTGAAATCGGTCCAGATTTGATGGAGTTGTTGAATAACATCTCCAAAAAAGAAAAATACGCGTCGAATTGAAAACCTCCTCCTTTTTTTGGGGTCGGCTAAAAATCTTGTTTACGATGTGGGCAAAAATATAGCCGTTTTGAACGTGGCTTTAATAACACAAATGGATTTCACAGAAGTGCTATCCAATATTAATTCATTTTTGATGAGAATTCTCTTTTCACTGGTGGATGTGTGTTTTACGTGCTTTTTGCAGAACTTTCATGTTATACCGCATTGAAAAATATGTTTGAATACAATTTTAAATAATCATATTTCCTTGTATTTTGCGCGAAAAAAGGCTCTTGTATGTTTTGAGCTCTCTACACTTAAAAGTCAAAGTTAAAATCGTCGAATCGTGGAATCAATTAATTAAAACAGAACACATTAAAAGGCTATCAATTTTAACTTTCACATCATTTCGATAAATTTTCATTTCCTTTCACCATTTTCGCTGAACAAAAACCAACTTTTAAATAATTACTCTAACAAAATGAACTATCAACAATAAATCCATCAATATTCTATTCTATTCTATTCTATATAATATTTTAATTGAATATTTTAAATTGATGGATTAGAATGAACTCAGCAAAGAAATCGAAACTAATCGCATCAGTTTTGGATGTCTGGCCGCAGGCTAGTCCTTACTTCCTTACTAATATTATTAAAGCGAAAGTGTGTTTGTTGGTTTGTCCTTCAATAACGCTGCAACAGAGCTACGGATCGAAGTGATTCTTTGCATAGTTAAGGACCTGGAGAGTGACATAGGCTACTTTTTATTCCGGAAAGTTCAAGAGTTCCCGCGGGATTTTAAAAACTAAATCCACGCGGACGAAGACGCGGGCATGAGCTAGTAATTTATTATAAATGCGAGTGTTTGTACATCGAAAAAAAATATATCGAAAGTTGCCTATGCGGTATTTCAGATATTTTGTAGGTCAAAACGGGCCGGTGGATGAAAAAGCTAACCACTGATAATGAAAAACTTGTTTTAAAGAAAAACTGTATTAATTAAAATATAAAAAGCGAACACAAGAGGATTTTTTTACGTAACGTTTAGCCGTTCAAAAAATGATTATTCATCACAGACAACAGACAGATACAAAGACAAATGTCAGTGCCAGGAGTGTTGCCACAATAATTTTATATTACAATACTCTCGCCAAATTATTGCAACACTATAACAAGTATAAACAGTACTATATGAACTACACTAAACATCATTCTTAATACATACTATAGTTTACAAACACCTATCTTATTTCTAAGATACATAAATCTGTTACTTGGCAGAGCCTTAGTAAAAATGTCCGCACATTGTTCATTTGTAGACACATAGTTTAAGTCTATATCCTTTTGTTGGAATTTTTCTTTAACAAATTTATATTTTATATCTATGTGCTTACAACGTTTATGATAGTCTACATTTTTAATCACTGATATTGCACTTTGATTGTCTATATTTAGGGACACAGAGTTCTGATTGAATTCACCGATATCTAACAACAGTCTTTTTATCCACATTGCTTCTTTAGTGGCAGCACACGCAGCCATGAATTCTGCCTCTGTAGTAGATAAAGCTATACTTTGCTGACGCTGACTTGCCCATGTGACTGCTGCACCATTCTTCATGAAGACATACCCAGTCATGGATCTTCTGGTATCAATGTCTTTTGCATAATCAGCATCACTGTAACCTTCCACCACATTTTGACTTACTGGTGAATAACGGAGGCCATAGTCCTTAGTCTCTTTCAAATACTTAAGTATCTTTTTGACAACATTCCAGTGAGTATTATCAAAACTGTCCAAATATCGACTCACTAAGCTTACAGCATACATTATGTCAGGCCTGCTAACTACAGCCAGATGCATGAGAGACCCAACTGCTTCTCTGTAAGGTATTCTACCTTCTGGTTCCAGTTTGCTCTTCTCCAAGGTAGTATGAGGATCAACAGGAATACTATTTCCATTAGCATTGCTCATATTGAATTTTAAAAGCAATTTCTCTATATACTTCGTTTGATGTATAAAGATATGACTATCATGCCTCTCAATTTGTAAGCCTACAAAATTCTTTGGTTTACAAGTTTTTATTTCAAAATTTTGTTTAAGGTCATAAATAATCTTTTCTAATACAGACTCATCCTTACAAATAATCAATCCATCATCAACATACAATAGTAAATATACTTTGTTGTTATTAAAATGACCTGTATATACACACTTATCTGAGTGACTATTTTCTAATCCAAATTTCTTTAGTACAGAGTCAAACTTTTGATTCCAACATCTTGGCGCTTGTTTTAAGCCGTACAAAGATCTGTTTAACTTACATACATAGTTTTTAGGTACTTCTAACCCTTCTGGGGGTTTCATATAAATATTTTCTGTTATGTCTCCATAGAGAAATGCTGTTTTGACATCAAATTGTATCATTTTCATGTTTTCTTGACAGACTTCTGTAAGTAATATCCGTACAGAATCATATCTCACAGTCGGTGAAAATGTCTCAGTATAATCAATTTGATAACTTTGTGAACAGCCCTTAGCACAGAGTCTAGACTTATAAAGAGGACCGGATGGCTCGTCTTTAATACGGAAGACCCACTTACAGCCAATTGTCTTCATTCCTGGTGGCTTCTCCACCAACTGCCAAGTCTTGTTTACCTCATGTGCTTTCAGTTCCTCTCTTATCGATGCATCCCATTTTTCTTTGTCTGCTGAGGACATAGCTTCACTGTATGTCTGCGGCAGGGCCAGATGTTCCAGATCTCCACCTTGACAGAGGTAAGTATTAGCATCATGTTTTAACATTTTATTTCTAGGACGCAAGGTGATATAATTAGGTTCTAATTGTTCTATTTCTTTTTCAGGAACATACAGAGATCCTTCATCGGAATGAAAAGAGTCATCGCTCATAGAAACAGAATCATCTTGCATACTAATCTGGTGAATTTTTGACTCTGAACTGTCACTCACTTGTTGCTCATTAGTACCTTCCGTAAGGGGTAAAAGAGCACAACTTCTTTTCATTGTATTTTCAAGAAATACAACATCTCTGCTGATTATCATTTTCTTAGTTTTAGGATCTATTAACCTATATCCTTTAGTAGTATCACAGTATCCTATAAAGATCATTTTACTTGCCTTAGGATCCAGTTTCTGAAGTTTCTGCTTAGGTATAAGCACCATAGCTTCACATCCAAAGATTCTAATGTGTTTCAAATTAGGTTTCTTCCCGGACCATACCTCCTCAGGTGTTGCATATGACAGTGCACGTGTTGGACATCTGTTGGTTATATAGGCTGCTGTGGACACTGCTTCAGCCCAATATTGCTTCTGTAAATTGGAATTAATTAGCATACAGCGAGCTCTCTCCATTAATGTGCGATTCATACGCTCAGCCAGACCATTCTGTTGTGGAGTGTATGGATTAGAAGTTTGATGTATTATTCCAGCATTTTTCAAATAATTTGAGAATTCATTACTTAAATACTCTCTGCCATTGTCAGTGCGAATGCATTTTATTCTTAAGTTAAGCTGATTCTCTACTAATGCTTTGAATTCTTTAAATTTAGTAAATACATCTGACTTATGATTCAAAAAATATACAAATACTTTCCTGGTATAGTCATCTGTGAAGGTAAGGAAGTAGCTGGCTCCGCCTAGAGACTTCTTTTCCAACGGTCCACAGATGTCAGAGTGTATTACTTCCAAAGGTTGCTTTGCTCTTGAACCTTCAACAGGAAACGGCAGCCGAGACTGTTTTCCTTTCTGACAGCATTCACATATCATACTATGCTTATTTTCAAAAGCCTTAACTCCTTCAGCACAATCTGTTAGTTTATTTAAATCTGTGAAATTTAAATGTGCCATTCTCTGATGCCATAGATAATAATCAGACTCATTTAGCTTACAGGTGTATGCTGGAACACTGTGTGTATTCAGCCGGTACATATTCTGAATGAGTTTAGCTGACGCAACTTCGGTATTCTGTTTATTGAATATTTTACAGCCACTATTATCAAATTGAACGGAGCATCCATTGCTAATCATCTGACTAACAGAAAGGAGGTTTGTTGCTAATTCTGGTACATAGAGAACATTCTTCACTTGAATTGTTTGAATTTTCTCATTTTTGCCAATAACATTCAAGTTTATTTTCCCACAACTTTTGACCGGAAGCATTTTGTCATTTGCAATCTTAATGCTTGATATTGGAGGGGGTGATTCATCATAAAGCCAATCATTCCTCATAGTCAAGTGCATGGATGCACCTGAGTCGACATACCATCCCCCGTCATTGTTTGTTGTTGCAGAAAATACAGCTACGTAGCCAGACTCTTCATTCTGAGGCTTATCTTTCTTTTTTAATTTGCAGAATTTGCTTATATGCCCATACTTATTACAAGTAAAGCAACGCGGACCTTTTTGGCTTTTATTCTTTACAGACTGCTTAGTTTTTACATTTTTATTTACGTATAAGGCTATAGACTCGGAGCTTTTAACCTCTTGCAAAAGCTTAGTCTTCACGGAGTCAGCAGTGACAGGCACACCGGAACTTTCCATTGCCATAATCATTGGCTTGTACATTTCAGGTAAGCCGGCTAGGAGTAATGTACCTAACCACTCATCATTTACGTCGAATGAAATATTTCGGAGTTTATGTGCTGTCGACATGACTTTATTAACATAATCCTCTATGTTTTGACAATTTTCCAATGTTGTGGTTATTAAATCCCGTAATAACCCAACTCGGCGTGTCAATCCCTTGTCATCAAATGCTTTGGCGAGATTCATCCAAACTTCTTTGGCCGTCTTGGCTTCTTGAATGTGAACATAATTAATTGGATCAACCAAGAGAATAATCTTCGACTTCGCTTTGATGTCAAGCTTGGGATTCACGGGGTCATTGTCACCGCGCTCTATACAGCACCACAAGTCTTCGTGCTCGAGATACGTCTGCACCGCGAATCTCCACGTATTGTAATTGTCCCTTCCCACTAACTTCTCAATCATCGCCATAGTGGACGAAGAGGAAGACATTGTAGTTTTTTTAAATTGAAACAACGGATAATACAAATTTTGACTTTAGACTTTTGTTAAACACTTTACACAAAACTAATCTTTAAGAGTTACTGTCTGGGCCATAACCTGATAATTGAAAAACTTGTTTTAAAGAAAAACTGTATTAATTAAAATATAAAAAGCGAACACAAGAGGATTTTTTTACGTAACGTTTAGCCGTTCAAAAAATGATTATTCATCACAGACAACAGACAGATACAAAGACAAATGTCAGTGCCAGGAGTGTTGCCACAATAATTTTATATTACAATAACCACATAGTACAAATATTTATTTTAACCAAATGCCTGATCTAAATGTAGCCTGAATCTGATAGCAATAGTTGAAAGGTGAAAAGTTATGCGGTGGGTGCGGCGCGCGGCGGTCAATACATTCTGATGCCTTTTCCATGTTTGTTTCAGCATTTTTAGGGTTCCCACCACAACAAGGAACCCTTATAGTTTCGCCAAATCCGTCCTTTTGGCCGTCTGTCTGCGAACCGATTGAATATACACTGCCATACCCCTTCCAAATTAGCCCGCTACCATCTTGACTGCATCGGCGTTTACCATCAGGTGAGATCGCAATCAAGGACTATCTTGCCATGGAAGCCGATAGAATACGCAAAGAGGGCCTATTTTATTTATTAGTATTTTTCGCCCAATTTAAATCAAGTCTTTCATGAAGTCTCTATGCATTAGACCTATCCTATATTATTTGAAAAGTACGAGTTTATTGCTGGCTCTTCTCGGCAGGAACGACATTCCGAACCAGTGGTAGAATCATCGACGATTCAAAAGTATCTACTTGTAAAAGTTTATTTGAACAAAAAATATTTCTATTCTATTCCCACGCAAGTTTGAAATCTGGTCTTGGTCCCGTGAGAATAAATTACAGGAATTAAGAAGTTATATTATACGAGTTATATAGTTACGAGTAGGTACCCAACAGTAATAAAGTTTCCAATTCAATATCAGAGGACTAGTAGGTAATATCGCAAACTAGAAGCCTCAACTGAAGCAATTTCAAGGAACTAGCAGGTAATATGGATTGCCCGATGCGACGCGCCGCGGGGCGAGGTGAAAGCAAGTTTTTCATTAAAACTGTAATTTAAAACGTTGTGCGACGTGTTTCAACTAGTTCCTTGTAGAGCCTTGAGCTCGGATACTCGGAGGACACTTTCTGATTTTTTTTTTTTTTTTTAAGTGGAAAGAAGGTTTTACTAGTTCTAGCTATTAAAAAGCGTTTCTCTCCTTCTTTATCAATCGATAGACTTCCACAGATGAAAAAATGCCTCTTGCATGAACTTTCACGTGACTCGGTCTTGCGTTGCATGTATCCAGCGGCTCCCTGCGAATCGTCCGATAATGCGCGGGTCTGGCAACGCTGCGTTTTCTGGTGCAGAGTCGCCACTCGACCGTTTTAGAATTATGTGCCTCGCCCATTTACAAAAAAAAAATTTAGTCAAATACTCAATTTGGGTATTTGACATTTTTTTTTTATTATTTCGATTTCAATTCTAATCCGGGAAAAAAGCTTTTAGCAAGTGATATTAATTTATTATAAGCAGAGAGACCTGGGTACGAATTCTGGATCGCCTATAGGAAATAAAATATCCACTACGATATCACTGCTTTAACATTTATCTTGGGCTAATTTTTACAGCCAACGATGAAAAAACCTATTCAGTCGTCGCTATTTGCTCCGTCTTATCCCAATTTCCACTCTACAAAGACAATGACGATAAAAAGAAACGCTTAATTGGCAGATTCTAGGTCAGCAAAGCGCCGGGGAACTAATTAGACGGCCGATGAAAGAAAAAGAAGTTTTTAATTAAAACTGGACGCATTTAAGCATACGTACTGTAATCACCGAGCAGGTTGGAGGGAAACTTCCGCCCAAATATTCGGCGAGGTTAAATTGACAAAGTTTTAATGCACTCACGTAGCAAAGAATTTATATGAAATTTTCTTGAAAAATGTTTTTGTTTTTTGGAATTTTCCCCTTTTTTAATTTCAACGTCCGTAATATGTGGACCAAGGACATCAGATTCATGTCAGAGTGTGTTTGTGTCTAACTTAAGTCTAACTTAAGTCCGAGCTAAGTCAGGGCTCGCTCTATACATATTTTTCATTTTATGATTACTAACGATTAACACGACTGGATAACAACTCTTCTTTGTAAAATCCTCAATAAACACTTAATTAATTGATTAATCCTAATGAGTTTCCATTCATTTTCATCATCAAGAAACGCACTTTCTGTAGGCATAACTTTGACAGTTGTAAGTTTTATATTTTTTGAGAAAATCGAATTAAAGTATCGAGGTAGCGGGTGGCTCGGTTAATTTGCTATCCTGTGTAGATCTCAGCATACCTAAGACTTCTTTTGTGAAATTGGGCTCCAGATTCAATAAAATGTTATCGATAAAGCCCAGGTAAAATTTTCGTTTTAAAAACAAATTTTCGCTACCGTATAAATCTCCCCCGAAGCAATTCATCATGCTGTGTGTGCGGCCATAATTCACTTTTACCTCAAAATATAAAATTCATGCGATATACATACCCGCCCGCCAGCTCCGTCGCCTGTCAAACTATCCGCTTCTGTGTAATTGATTGATGAACCGCGTAAATAAATCAGATACTAGCTGATGCCCGCGGCTTCGTCCGCGTGGATTTAGGTTTTGAAATCCTTCGGGTAGGTACTCTGATTTTTCCCAGTAACAAGCTATAATTTAAAAAAATTAAAAAAAAACGACTGCCCAGCCAATAAACGAATTAAAAAGTTAAATACCACAGTCGTAATGACTTTGAAATCTTATTCACATTTTTAAATGATGTTTTTTGTGAATCTCTAGATATTAAACTATAGTGTTATATATTTTTGGAATCTACTCATCATTTTCTAGATGTTGATTACTTAATCTTATTTTCAACTTTAGTCTTTAATGCGGGACCATGGTCACCCCATCAATTTTTTTTAAATTTTACTAACCTATGTCCCCCGGAATAAGCTAAGGATTCTAACGATACCTCATTCATCAAAATCGGTTCAGGCGTATAGAAGTTATGGTGAAATATAGAAAATCACATACATACCTATACATACATAAACCCTGAAATCAATATACTCCTTTTTTCAGGCAGTCGTATAAGTAGCCTATCGGTTGACTGTGCTTGTCAGTAGAACAAGTTGTGTGTTTGGAACGCCATATCTAGTATTTAGTACATTTTATATTTAGTGGCTAATCTCTATGGAGATTGATCGTTTTGCCCGGATTCTGTCGAGAGGACATTATTATTATTACTCACTAGGCTTACCCAGCCTGTACCCAACCTCTTTAAATTAAAACATTATTTTCACAGCGAATGGACCGCCGTACCCTGTCGTGCCATTATAAAAGGGAAGGGAAACATTATACAAATTGTTTTACGCGCCCGCGGTCTGGCGGGTCGGCTTTGCGTCGAAATTAATTAAGTTAAGAGAACATAACGCGAGTGCGGTTTGGGACACAGATTACAAAGTCTATAAGCTGTTACTTCATTATACTGCTACATAGCTCTTTGAGTATATAAAAGACGTAGCTACACTGCCTGCGGTCCGAGTGCAATCTCTGCGATATGTCTGACAAAAGCTGTGGGAAAATTTTGTCGTAATAGCCCAAAGGTAACGGTGCGGACTGAAAACTGAATGGTCGCAGGTTCGAGCCCCACTCCTAGCACAAGTTTTGCGCTTATTTGGAGGGGAGGAGAATTTAAGTCAAGTTCAGCTTGGCTAATATTCTTAAAAATAATAAAAGAAAGAAAGAAGAAATAGCCACTAAGGTAATTTTAAGAGCACAATCGATAGAACGGTCTTTAGGTACAACTTAAGCCATCGGGACCCACCTTTAGTTTATCTAATTTTTATTTTTTTAATTTATTGTTCCTTTTTTGTTGTTTTTTTTTTGTATTTATTTTTAGAAGAATAGAAACCTCAATAGCCCAACGGTTGAAGGTGTGAACTGAAAGGTTCTGGCGCAGGTTCGAATCCCACCCGTTGCACTACTGTCGTACCCACTCCTAACACAAGCTTTCCGCTTATTTGGACAGGAGAATATTAGTCAACTTCAGGATGGCTAATATTTAAAAAAAAAAATATGTGACTGTTTTTATTCTTCATTAAAAGACTATTTATTTATTTACAATAAAATAAGCAAGAACGCCTACTAAGCCATTTTTAAAAATCTTTAAAGGAATTTCGACTCTCTCTCACAGAATTCTACTTTGCAATTAAAATAGCTTAATTCGATTAACCGAAAGCTCTCAACGAACATTGAATGTAGTACAACCATTGATTATGTGAATAACTAAAGCCCTCTACTTTCATTAGAATTTTAAATGTGTCCCTCCATCAGTCAAGGTAATCCATCGCGGCGCCAAGTGACAGCCATTATCGGGTAGCGCCTTCAACCATTTAGCCAGGACTTGGCAAGCGCACGCATTCCCCTCTGCCGAAGTACATGTACAAACGTACGGTTCAGCTTTTGAGTTAGTGTGCATTCATAGAGACATTAAGTATTTACAAGAGTGTGCGGAAGTGAGTAAATGTGTGCTGTACGTGATTACCTCACCTCCCGCAGAAAGTGGCAGAAAATATTCAGTACTAAATCTGCGTAAAGGCAAGTTCTTTCTGAATCATTCAAGGGTAGCGCGTAGAATGAGTATCCTCTAGAATCCTACCAAGCGTGTCGCCGAAAGGGATAGGTAATAGAGTACATACAATATTAAAACGCTACAACGCACCATTGTTTATATTCCAGATCAGTTTTAATAACTTAAAACACTCTTTATTTCGGTTAAAGACTTTTATTTAACACTAAAATTAAACATTATGAAATACCTACTTTTGTACGTCTTGTTGCTCACAATATATTGTGAGCAACTTAAAACGTGGCACGCAGTGAAGGATGGATAAAGACTTAGCTGTGTCTCATTCTATCTTGTTTGACATTGCTATACTGCATCTCTTTCATGTGGGAGTGAAAAAGAGATATCATTGAGTCTACAGTACTTCTCTGTTTACGAGGTAGCGTCTTTCATGTCAAAAAAATACATGGTCTTACCCGAGACGAAATGGGTAGAAAAATATAATAGGGTGGCAAATTTGTATTAAGAAAGCTATATTATTCTTCAACGTCCGTAGGAGAACCATGTTACCTGCATAGCTCATCGAGTCGCGAAGCTGAATTGGAAATGGTCGGAAGAGCTGATGGTCGTCGAGCACTTCAAACTTATAACAACCCTCTTTTCCAACCAGGGGTTAAAAAATAAATGTCATCAATTAAAACAATAAATTTTAGATTTGCCTCCATTTATGTTACAAACTAAAACCCTAGATTTTAGATGTACGTTCCTTCGATTAATAACGGTCGGTTGTCAGCCATTATCTATAATCGTTGGATATAACTTGTGAACCAGACCTTCAACTTGTCGAAAACTTCTAAAGGATTAAGCACAGCGCGTGATCGGAATGAAATGGGGCGTGATAGAGTGTGATAGTGATCAATCAGATACTAATGACGAGTGATAGGTGCTATCGGCAAAATGTCGGCAGTCTCATCCATTTTACGGATATTGATGGCCCAAAATAGATTTATGCTTTCTTGTGACGAATATCGTGGTGTAGTAGGGTATGCAGAGGTTTCAGACCCAAAATTTGAGAATTTATAATTTCTTAATTGTCTCTGGTTTGGTTTGGTCGAAGGCTTTGGCTATAGCTATTTACCACTCTACCGTGAAAGACGTACCGTCAAGCGATTTAGCGCTCCGACACTAACGCCTGTAGAATGTAGGAACCGATTAGGGGTACGAGTTCAATTTAAACAGCCATACTCTTCCCAAGTTAGCCTGTTACCATCTTAGACTGCATTGACACATCAGGTGAGATCGAAATCAAAGATTATCTTGTCATTGATTAAAAATAAAATAAATAAATTTGAATTCACCAGTGATAAATAAAACAAAATCTAACAGCGAACGTACATGATATTACGTATATTGGTTGAAGATGACGTTGTGTACAAAAGTTATTTCAGTTTGACACAATATGCCTACATCGAAACATGGACCGGTTTCCAATCAATCACTAAGCCAAAGTCGATGGGGAGCTGCACTCGCGATATTCTTTCAACTTTGAACCAATATTGACAACGCATGACAAGGTTTTAATTAAAAACATCGCTTTCGAGATTTCTATATGTGGTTTTGTAACAAAAGTTCTACACTAAAAACGACCTACAACTATGACCTACGCTGTAAGAACCATAAGCTTTAAGTTTCTGATATTTTCGTTTATTTTCTTCCACAACTTTTTCAGAAACATGTCAATAATAACAATCTTTCAAACTGAAGTCATCCTTCTTCCTACTAATCCTACTAATATTGTAAATGCGAAAGTTTCGATGTATGGATGGATGTATGGATGGATGAATGGATGGATGTTTGTTACTCAGGTAAGCCGCAACGACTAAACCGATTTGGCTATTTGGCACAGAGATTATAGTCTGAAATAACACATAGGCTATTTTTTATCCCGGAAAATAAGGTTTCCGCGGGAATTAAAAAACCTGAATCCACGCGAACGAAGTTGCGGGCATCAGCTAGTATGTAGATTTTTAAAGCAATCACTATAAAAAGTGTGGAAGATCAAAGTCACGGAATGTTCTCAAATATCTTTATGTCATGATGTTCTTTGATATTGACTTCAAGGGAGACAAAAGGCATCGCAGTAGGTGTGTATAATGTAGTATTCATGCACTTCTATTTATAAATGAATACCTTTGATAGTATTTTCAGTCGAGCTTTTACCAGTATGTTCTTTGATATAGACAAATCGATGTGACATGAATTGTTTAATGTATTTACTTTTGTTAGGACATACTTACATAATAACGTAAATGAAATCAACGCAATATTTAGGTACTTAGTAGGTACACGGAAAACGCTAAACGTTGTTTTAGGAAGTACTCAAAAGTTTTTATAATCTATCCTTTTCTTTCTAAAAAAAAAAAAAAAAAAATCGAAAACCAGGTAAAGCAATTTGATGTTAAAGTTAATATATTTCGCAATGAATCATTGTAAAGTTTTCTTAATTAAAATTATAACACAGAAATAAACCTTGTTCCTTATTACGAAGTTGAAATTATGTTTTCATATTCATAAAATTATATTCCTAGCTATTTTTGCATTATCATGTTAAGGCTTGGTAAGGCCTCGATATTTTTAATATAAACTTGCATTAAATTATTTAATGGTTTACGAGTACAAGACAAAGCTTTGATGCAAAATATTGACGTCAAAGAATTTTCAATAAAAATCCATCGCAATTTTCAAATTCCTCATTGCCTCAGTAATTAATAAAATTACCAACAGAAATCGCTTACTTGAAAAATTAAAGTAAAAATTATACGTTTTACTATTATTAAAAAGTAAATAAACTAATATAATATGTAAAGACTCTACCACCAATTCAGAATACTATAGGAAAAACTTTTTAGATTCTGCATATAGATTTTCTTTCTAACATTGACTCTCACAAACAAAGAAGAAATTCGACTCAAGAAAGCTAAGTGGATATGCAAGTTAGATAAAGTTTTACTTAGTTAAGTTACACATAACTTAACAAGCTTTTACTCTACAGTAGGTATTAAACTGAATAATTTCAGTAAGTTAGCTACCGTAACTTAATTGGGTACGAACAGTAGACGCTAACAAGTTCTCTGAATAAATACAAGTTCCTTACTCAAGATAGAACAGTGTTACGAAGTTGCTACTGTAACGGAAAGATAACAGCTTCAGCTGAAAGATCTTTTTCCTTCTAGAATTTTCCCTATCTCTTCTCGCTTCTAAACAAGCGGACTCTTCTTTTTAATTCCTCTCTCCCTCTTTTTTATCAACCGATAAATGTCTACTTTTGAATAAAGGTCTCCTGCATGGATTTCCACAGGTCTCGGTTTTGTGCCGCCTACATCCAGCGGCTCCTTGGGACTTGTTTGATTTTAATTAAAATCTCTATATTATTCTGCCTATATATTTCTAAAAGACTGTAAAGTTACAACTGGACCTGGAGTTAATCTGCATTTGAACTGAGATAGTCTCGAGCGGTCATAAGTGCCACAAATCGGCCTACATGAAATAAATTATTTTGAATTTGAATTTGATATACTTAATTGTTACTTTACTGTCAACTACATTTTTTTTTAAAGTTAAATACGGTTAACTTAATTAAAAACACCATACGATTAAACACTCACAAAGTAACTGTGCATTTATGTGTTTAAAGTTGCGTTGTACACGTTATACAAGCTATAAAAACCTTACGCAAGTCTACTATATTTCTAGAGACATCGATTCATACGTTTTTTGCTCGTAACTCAAATTAGGTTTTTCACTTTACTGCCTACTGATCAGACGGCAGCATTCTTAGCTACTGGTTAGTAAAAGGAGAACAGGTATAAAATAATTTCTTTGTTAAAGAAATAACCCCATATTTCTCTCGGATAACCAAATAGACAGAATTGGGGATAGACTAGCATGTGGGTATTTTTAATATTCTCTTAAAAAGGATAAAAAAATGCAGATTGCAGGCAGAGAGTTTGTAAAGGCAAAAACAATTTATTATCCCGTTAAAAATATATGCAAAGAACAAATTACTGGCGGAAAGTTTGGAAAGGCAGAAACTTATAATTTATATCCCAAATCCTCTTTTAATCCTACGATAGTTGGCAATAACGAATTACCGGATATCTAAAATGTTGGAACATTTGAATCCAAACCAGCTGCCATCAGGTTGGAACAAATTGGATTACAAATTAAATTGGATTCGCTATTTTATGCTCATTTGAAAGTTAATCCACACCTTTAGTTGAAACGTGTTAAGAAAAATTCAGGGTTGATTAAATTGTAATGAGGATTTTCATTCGTAAATATTCGTACATAGAATTTAATTATTTAATAACCCTGCGGCTTTCATGTAAATTAGATAAAAAGGAGATTATAGCCCAAATCAAAACTAGTGTTTCGCGTGTTTGAGTTGGAAGTTTTGCCCTTGAACTCAATCGCTGGACGTCCACAAAATGGACACAGGTCTTTTCTAGGAACTTTCATGCCGCAAAAATCCCGCTTCTCTCTATTTTTTTATTTCATTCCCTATACGTCGTAGAATTTTTCTCATGAAAACACTTTTTTACATTACCTTAGTTTATATAAAGGTACCTTAATATTACGTTCAGACCAACTTCAGCTCGTGACGT
This sequence comes from Hipparchia semele, assembly GCA_933228805.2. Lineage (NCBI taxonomy): Eukaryota > Metazoa > Arthropoda > Insecta > Lepidoptera > Nymphalidae > Hipparchia > Hipparchia semele. Next base: position 12,648,388 of record OW121727.1, on the reverse strand, counting down.
CCTTTCAAAGAGTTTCAAAGAAAAAGTTCGGCTATAAGTTAAACATAAGTTATATAGCAATTGAATAAAATTCCAAGAAAAGTCTCAAGGAAAACTTGACCTTTACTAAAATTGCTATTACATTATGTAAAACTTCTTGAATAATTTTTTGATACAAACAGTTCTAGTTTCTACGGCGAGGGCCAGCCGTCTAAAAAGCAAGATATATTACCCGAACATTTTGGTGAATAGGTAATAGGTATAATAAGTCTTGACTGATGATGACAGATGGGAGCGTCCTGGCATATCTGCAATGTTACTCTTTGATGTATTGCTTGCAGGAATTTATTAATGTGTAGCACTATTTAGAAATTATAGCAGGCAAGAAGACGGGCTAGGTCTTACATAATTATCAAAAGGTTGCACCCCCTACAGCACATGTAGAAATCGATCTACCCTCAGTCACGTCTGGTATCGAGTTGGGAAACTAAATTCAATTTAAAATTTTCCTCGCCCGCCCGCCGGGGGGCCGAAACCTCTACGTGGTAACTTGTGAATCGGTAGCGAACGAGTTTGAGAGATTATGTCACACTTTAAATGGGAATATATTCGTAGAAACCTTGTGGGGGTAAAAGGTCGGTGTAAATATTAATGTCTACTAACCTTCGAGCAAGCAAAAACTCACAACAATGAAACTAGATGGTTCTTTTTTTTTTAAATATAATATACTAGTTGATGCCCGCGACTTCGTTCGCATTGAGGTATTTTAATTCCCGCAGGAACTTTTTTATTTTCTGGGATAAAAAGTACCCTATATAATCTAACTCTGTGCCAAATTTCAACCAAATCGGTTCAGTCGTTGCAACATGATTGAGTAACAAACATACATCCAAACTTTCGCATTTATAATATTAATCTAAATATATAAAAGGCAAAGGTGACTGACTGACTGACTGACTGACTGACTGATCTATCAACGCACAGCTGAAACCACTGGACGGATCAGGCTGAAATTTTGCATGTAGATAGCTATTATAACGTAGGTGTCCGCTAAGAAAGGATTTTTGAAAATTCAACCCCTAAAGGGATAAAATAGGGGTTGGAATAATCAAACGTGAGCGAAGCCGCGGGGTAAAGCTAGTTAATTAATAAAATTAATAGGATTAATAGGATAGGATTCTTATCCCTCAATACAATTTTCCACACCTACCTACTCATCAATCTAAAATTTCACACATATAATTACCAATGTGATTAAATTGGATTTTCCTAATACAATTGGGTTTATAGCGTGCATCCAAACATGTATTGCCTAATTTTACAATTGTACCATTTGACGTTAACGAAATAGGATTACTCGCTCGTCCATTTTCCAAATTAATACTCAGTTTTAATTAACTTACCTACCCGTACAGTGGCCTTAGTAAGAGTTGGCACACCTCGACAGCGTTGATAGATATCGATCATCGAGATACCATAACGTCGAAGTAGCGTGCATTTCATTTGATTCTTACGTGAAACACAAGGAACAGCAATAATTTTCAGTTGTATTAATCCGCCAAATCAATTGCAATGGCATTGAGATGATTTGGCGAATTGTAGCAGGAGTTTGATATTCTTTTTTTTTAATTCTGACAACATAGTCTTTGACTATGATACTGATCTCATCTAACGGCAAGTGACTATGCAGTCTAAAATGGTAGAAGGGTTACTTTTACTTAATAATATAATTATATAAATGTATTGTTACAGTTACTTCTAGTTTCATATTATTTTTCAATGTGTTTCGAAGCTCGAATTCTATTAACGTTATCGAGATATGTTGAACCTGTGCTAGGGGTGCTGGGTACGCATTCAGATATGGTAACGATGTTTTCACGTTACGGACGAGCTAATTCAATTTCTCAACAATTTTCAGATTTACGAATTTTTATTTCAGCTTTACGCAAAAAAGATACCTAAAGTACAGTTGAAACCTGTTTCAGAGAGCATTTTACAAATTTTAAAAGAGTTCAACTCTTTAGTAATGGATTATTAAAATCGGCTGAGATTCCACCTGATGGGAGACTTTGGCCGTGGCTAGCTATCTACTGTTTTCAAAGCTCCAATGTTACCCAAAATATAAAAAATGCGATATAAAATTATGTTGATGGATTTAAGGTGAGAAAAGTTGTTGGTCTAATACCTATTAGTGCAAATTCCATTTAATTTTGGACCATGATTAATTTTCTGCCTCTATTATAGGTTTCAAAAACATATTTTTTTAAATTATTATAAGTTCACCTAAATAAGATTAAATTTTACTGTATAAGAATTATGGATATTCTGCAGAAAATTATATCATGAAACGTCCAAAGTCGTGTAGAGACGAGCGTTATAAAATAAAAAACTAATCCAATAAACATAAATAATAATTATTATTGACCCAGCAATAAAATATTATCAATCTAGAGAAAGTACTTCTGACGACCTATTAAAAGCTAGGTAAATTCAGAGTAGGTAATAAAATGATTTTATTAGAAATTCTCAAGTACCTACTATACTAGAGATATCGTTTTAATCTTTTAAAGTGAATTGGAATTTAATATCTTCAGAAGCATCTAAAGAAGCTGCAAAAGCAAACAAAATGTGGAATTCAATTTCAAATTAAAAGGATTAATCTCAGAAACGAACTGAATGAAGCCATTCGACTGAAAGAAAGTTTTCAAGAAGTTTGGATTTACTTGAGTAGGCTTGTGATAGGAACAAAAGAGTAGAAGACGGATTCACTAAAAGACGTTGGGTAGGGTTCACAGACAAAATATAACAAAAATAACTGTGAATAAAAAATATTAGTATACTGGATGATGCCCGCGACTTCTTCCGCGTGGATTAAGGTAAAAACCTTTTAAACCTATTAAAAATAATTCCCGTAGAGACTCTTTAATTTTCCGGGATAAAATGTAGCCTATGTTTTAATCCTGGATATGAGCTGCCATTCCAAATTTCAGCCAAATTGGTTAATTCGTTGTGACGTGAAGGAGTAACAAATATACACACTTTCGCCTTTCTAATATTAATATCAGGACCATGGAATTGTTATGTAGATCTGAATGTAGAAAACTGAAATTTCAAGTTTCAACACATCATGGGAATGTAAGAAGAATCGTTTTTCTTAGAACAGAATAGATTTTTTTTCATTCAAAACAAACTTTAACAATACAATACTTTTGCTGGACGGTAATCGATTAATTAATCTAGCAATTTATCCTCTTAAGCCTAAAAATTTTACTTTTTCGATAGTTTAGATATACTTCTAACAAGAGAAAAACAAAAGAGAAACAAAGGAGAAAAAGACGTGATAAAAATTAAACTGTTAGGCTATTTTTTTGTCAACTCTACCAACAAGAAGAGGTCATTCAAGTTTTTAACAAATGAAAATGTCTTTTGTATTGTAGGTAAGTACATCGTATTGTTTTAATGTTAATAAAATGACATAATGACAAAAGAATTCTACAGAGGAAGCCGACGGAAATACACTTTTGTGCTGTTAAAAGGTATGTCTGTTGATGATAATTAATTTAATGCTGGTTCAGAATGCATCGAATTAAACTAATGTGTAAAGAATGCGAGTGACGTCACAGTGAGCGTACGAATGACGAAGCGAAGCGGCATGTCTTGTTCTAATGAAGTCTCATTACAAAAATATAGCGCGCTATATTTTTGCCTTATTTTCCTGTAAGGTTGGTGGAGCGAGGCTAGCTTATTCTGCTGCTGATCATGAGTTCCTGGATTCGAGACCGGCAGGGTTATTTAGTATCTCGCAACAGGTTCGCGACAGGCGTAAATTGCGCAATCGTTGCTGTCAAACGTCACTTCTGCTGTCAAACGTCACTTCTCAAACGTCAAATTTGCAGTGTGACAGCAGTAGCAACACGACAGAAATCACTACGCGATCGGTTGCAAAATGTCACTAAAATTCGTATTACGCAAGCCAATCGCACGTCTATTGCTCGCCTATCGCAAAATGTACTTTTCTTCTTTAGAGATGCTTGATGGAGAAGAAAGGAAGTCAAATACTTCGAGAGGGTTTTACCACAGACCACAACATAAAACAAATAAAAAATATAACAATTCAACCGCTGACGACGATAAAAACTGTGTATTTTGTTTACATCTATTGCCGTCCTATCGCGAGTGGCGCTAGTATCGACACGTGAGCAATAGACGTGCGATTGGCTTCCGTAATACGATTTTTAGTGACATTTTGCGACCGATCGCTGTCGCGTTGCTATTGCTGTTGCTGTTGCAAATTTTTACGTAATCAGGGTGCCGGATCGGAGCAAAAAGTTATTGGCTTTTCTCACCAACGAAAAGCCTGGATATGGGCAGTTGGCGGTGAAACAACCTGCGGCTAAAAGCCGTCGGTTCTGCACCTGATTTCTCTGCACTTGTGTTTTGTCATCCTGTTGGATTACGAGAGTCAGGGAATAGAGATCGCACCTGGGTTTGTGTACATTTGTGCACTGGGTATAATTAAGCCTGCTTACTTGTCTAGGTAACGTTCTCAACGGTGTGTGAAGTCTGGCAATCTAACTAACCTAAACCTCATTGTCATTCGCGAAGAGAGCCCTGCGGGTTGAGATATAGTTGGCTGATATCCGTTGACATTGGTCATGTTGACCGAAATTCGGTCAGGAGAACATAATCTTAATAATGTTCGTAAGAATTCCCGCACCTATTTCTATTTCCTTGGAAAATGTACTAGAGAAAATTACTCAAACCATAAATTTTCTTAGGAAAAAAAGCTTTGCATACATCGTTTCAAGACGCCGCTTTATAAATCTTTATGCAAATATTTTAATAAAATTTCTAGAAGCAGTCATAAAGCCGAGGGCTCTACTGTGGCTGTACTGCCGCTCTAGAAAACGGGGCGTGGAATAATCTAGGTCTTGAGAGCTTCTTAAGTGCTAAGTCAAAGTTATCGCTTAACTAAGGAGAGCTACGGGGAATGAGCATATGAGCTTTGCTATTACCCTCGGCTTTGCCTGTGTGAATTGAATTAGAGGAGAATGCTGCAAACCTGCCTATTATTGCGTCTTGACTATTATGTTTAAAAAATCTTATTTTGATGTATAATTAGTAATTACACATTATTTAAGTTAGAAGCTTAATAGGGTTTAAAAGCTATATTAAACGAAAATACGATATTGTATTAAACTGGTCGTCTAATTTAGTAATTTTTATTCAGTTACTGACTAGTGCATTGACATAATAATACACCTTAGGTGTAATGCAAAATTCACGAAAAAAGTGTCCAGTGAACATGCGATGACAATTTTTTCTCCTATCAGTTAGATATTTTAGGCCCAAGCAATTTACTATGGTCTCAAAAAATTCAGCATATGCTGAGTAAAGACCTTTTTGAGGTTTATATCATCGTACCTCAAGTTTTTAATTTATACAAAGTTTATTAGAGAGAAAGAAAAAATTATTTATTTGGGTAGACCCAAATAAATAATTTTTCTTTCTCTTTTTCATTCTTAATGAAGAAAAAGGAAACGTGAAAGGTAAGCCACATTAAAAGGATTAATTTGAGTACAATTTGAGTCGAGTACGAAAAAGTTAATTATTCCTCTACAGGGGTTGAAAAACTAAAAGTCGCTCCCTTTCAAAAGAAGCAAAGTGTACTAACGACCGCACGAATTAATGAAGCTCAAAGCTTAAGCTGAGCGTTCACGAGGTGAACGTGTAATTTTGTTCCCTAATTAGGCACAAGACCGTATCTAGGTCTGGGGAGTTGGGGACTACTATCAAAATCGTTTGGGACGTTAAGTGCCACTGTCGCCACTTTGTTGGACTAAATAGAAGGCGATAAGATTGCCCCGTTTTTCCTGGTGTCGGAATTATTTAGTATCCCTTCGAAAAAGGGTCGTTTGTATTTTGATTAAAATATATACTAACACTAGTTTATGCCCGCGGCTTCGCTCACGTGGATTTAGTTTATGAAATCCCGCGGGAATTTTTTAATTTTCCGGAATAAAAAGTAGCCTATATCACTGTTCCGGTCCTATATATCCATGCGGAAAATCACGTCGATCCGTTGCTTTCTTCAATCACGCCGCAATAAAGCAATGGGTCGACATGATTTTTTGCAGAAAGTCGCTTCCATTCCATTCCGCGGCGGTGTTATTTGAGCCTAAGTGTTTAAACTCCATGCCGAAAATACGCGACCGAAGTTCCGTGGCTGATTTTACGTTCCGACGCATTCGTTTGGCTGATATGACACACGATAGGAGCCGAAATTACGCAGCAGAAATTCAGTTGCGTAACTTGTGTGGGTATTCAGTGTCCCCACCCCCGGATCTTCGTCGACAATCGAACCGAACTTCGGTCGCGTATAATTGTTGCTATACAAAACATTGCCGCCGAATCGCTGCCGAACTTTCGCCCAACCGAAGTTCGGCTTTACGCTATAATGCGACGTAATTTCGGTTTGGTGTGTCATCAGTAATATAAAATACATTGGAGGCGTAGTCACGCCGAACTTCGGTCGCATATTATTGGTATAGTGTGTTTAAACACTTAGGTTAACAATAAGCGTCCAGTCTAACCTAAGTTCCTAAGCTAAGTTGGACACAATTGCGGCGCAGCGGACGCAATTAATATTTATTTGTTCCCTTCAGGGCGTTTATTGCTTTCCTGAAGATATATTGCCGGGCGGGCTAATAAAGGACTTGTTTATTTGTTTATGGTTAACTTTTGCCTTTAGTGAATAGAATTATAATTCATACTAATAACGATTCAATGGTTACCATGGACCGTAAACGCTTTCAGAAATTCAGCGACTCAGGAATACTCAAGTCACGCCACCCGTTTCACTTTTTGGACTAATATTTCGTGTCTCATTTTTTTTTTATTTTTTTTATTCGCTGACATGATATTGTTTGACTGCGATGTCACCTAATGGTAAGTGACGATGTAGTCTAAGATGGTAGCGGGCTGACTTGGAACGAGTATGGCAGTGTAGATTCAATACATACACCCTAATCGGTTTCCACACGCCATCGTGCCGGAACGCTAAATCTCTTGGCGGTACGTCTTTGACGGTAGGGGGGTAACTAGCCACGGCTAAAACCTCCCACCAGACCAGACCAGAGGAAATTCAGAAATCATAAATGAGACCTCCCAGTTATAAGACCACAGCGCTTACCACTGCGCCAGGGAGGTCGTCGAAACCCTCCATCTTCCAGCTTTCTTTGATACGATACAATGATAATAATTTTAACACCACGTAGTTCATATCAGTGATCTCTCGGTAAACAATGGTTTCCGATTTACACTATCAAGTGTGTTTACAGCCGCATTTTGGGTCATTACTGAAATAATTGTAGTGATTGAAATTTAGTACACATTGATTACTCCGTTTTCCAACCGTATGCCAACTTGCAACAGAGATATATTAACATAGTGAATATTAAAACAGCAAGTAAATTAAGTCATCCAGTGAAAATTCAATTAAAATTAATTGCTATCACGCGAAATATTTACTGGCTCGACCCCGCACGTCGTTCGCACTGGATTTAAACTCGGATTACATAACAACGAGTTGGATCCACGTTTGTCTTATTTTATTTGCGTTGTTACATTTTTAACAATACTTTTTTTTTCAATTATACCAAAAAAAAAAGAATAATGTAGTCATGACCTTTGAAAAAGGTCGAATCTATAGGGGATCCAATATCTGGCAGCTACTTTGGCCAAAGAATTAGTTTAGCCATCCAAAAGGTCAATGTTGTATGTGTGTTGTGTTGTGAGTTAACATCACAATCCAAAAACACAATCTAGTTACGTAGTAGATAATCCTTATTGGTCCTTACTAATAATGTATAAGTGTGTTTGTTTGTTGGCTTGTCCCACAATCACGCCGCAACAAAGCTACAAATTGACGTGGTTTTTTGCATGGGTATAGTTGAGGACCAGGAGAGTGACATAGGCTATTTTTTATCCCGGAAAATTAAAGTTCCTGCGGGATTTTAAAAACTAAATCCACGCGAGCGAAGCTGCGGGCATCAACTAGTATAAGTATATTTATGAAAAGTTAAAAGGTTATTACTGTATATCCAGTTTTATTTATTCATATCACATTCAGTATTTACGCTTGGTACAAGTCATTAAATCCTAGCGAGTATATACCTAACTGTTTATTAAATTAAATTACGTGTTAATACCGATACCGCTGCATTCATCCGCATAGATTCGGTTTTTTAGATTAATCCCTTTAAAAAAAGTCATGTTTTTTATTTTTTATTTATTGTTAAATTTAGGTACACAATTTTTGCCAATTTTAGCCAAATTATGGCTTTTATGACAAGTCAAGGCTCTACCATCGATTAGAAAAGCAGTTTCGGTTAAGAAGAGCTGGAGAGAATCTCAGTGGTTGCTGTTTTGAAAACAAACATTATGAGAATATTGTAATGTATTCAATGAAACAATTTATTAAAGTATTTTGTGGGCATCTAAATGCAAAGCCGATTGATTGCTTTCATGCAACTTTGTCATTCAAAAAAATTCGTTAATTATGTAATAACCACGATCAAATCAATATGTTTTCACTTTTAAATTATATTGCTTAAAGTGTAATGGCTAATAATACTTTTGGAATCATAATATAATATAGATAATATTATTCTCTACTTTATATTCAAGATCCTAAACAAATAACACTTAAGATGCTATCTACACCTAACTTATATGTCTTAGAAACACTTATGTTATGCTATCAACATATTATATTACAGTAATAATAGTGATTCTACGTATTACGTAAGTTTCTTGACCGTCTGCCAAGAAAGTCAAGTTATCTAACAAGGCGAGCTTTTCTGATAACAAATATAAATAATATTTATTTCCCTACAATATCTAGTGCCAAGAAAGATGTATTTTTTTTTTCAACTTTATAAAGTTCTTTACTTTATATTCTTCTTGGCGAAGAGTCATAATATCCTTTTCTTTATAGTGCATTCGCTGATGTAAGAATTTATCAATGAATACCGTATTCATATCGTATTTGAAACTTTTAAAATCGGCTTCTATGAAAGTTAATCAAGTAAAATATAAATCGATATGTGCATGAACTGTGTTCATGTGTCATTAAGTTGAGATTATTACACCATGATTTTTGAAATGACAATGAGGCACGGAAAAATTGGCCTTGCTTTCAACTGCCCAGAAAAGACTCAATAATTGACTACGATATTATATTAATAGTAATTAATATTGCAACATAATTATTATTGTATCGCTTATGGTTTTGAAAAGAGCAACTGTTGAGATTCTTGCCTATTCCTTTCTTCAAGTCTTGACTTACCATAAGTTGACTTGAATCAAATAAAGAATTTTTTCTATATTGCGTTTTTATACATTACATTTCTGTCAGTGTGCGTGTTGGTTGACACATCTGGCAATTTTTTTCACAAGTACACATTCACATTTTAGTATCTTACAAGTACACGAATGCGTCATATAAGACATACTTAGAACTATAAAATTAATAAATGTCTATAAATAAAATATAAACTAAATTCTCTAAGTCAATAAAACTTCCTCTAGGGAAATCATTTCGCTTATAACTTGTGCCATGCGAAGGTAACAGTATTACCAAATCCATAAACTTTATTACATTTGTATTGACCGGATTTTACGGCTCCGTAGTGCTGCTTGGCTGGTATTTGAATAAAAACCCTAAACAACGGTGATACGGTACAATTTTGCAGGTTTATTTGAAGGTAGGATCTGAAATTCATGAATCCGCAATGTTTGAGGCAGACTGAAGAATGGGCCGTAAAATTGAACCTGAACAAAGGCTTGTTAAAACAGTTTTAAAGAGCTATTAAAAATTGTGCCAGCATATTATTACAAAAATTTAACGAGCCATTTTCGGTGCAAAAAAACGATATTTGAAAAGGCTTTGATTAAACTGGAATATTGCTTGCGTATACCTTTGAATTTTGTGTTATAAGTACCTACCTATTGATGGATATTTTTCCCAAGGTCAAATTTTATTTTTTTAGCCAAAAAAATTAGCAGTTTTTCTGCTGGAATATTTCAGGTAGAAACGAACTTAAACCAAGAAAAAGCTTTATTTTAAAAAACATAAAATTAGATAAGCACTCTAGATAGATAAGATATAATAATAATAAATAATTTATTTATTTGCCAAATTGTGGGTACATAACAAGTTAACAATAAGTCAGTACAACTCCTTACACAATAGACTGTCACCGACAGTGTGCAAATGTTAAAGTGAAATTACAAATACTAACCAAAAAAATTCTATTAATAATATAATTAGAAGTAGGAAGAGCTATTCCATGCACCTGAGACTGTTCAATTCTACTGACACTAAGTACTAGACTAACTATATCGGACTACTATACTATAACGGAAAACTGTTTACACGAAATCACTGAATCATTTAAATTCATGTGACTTAAAAATCTAAGAGTTTTTTTAGCATAAATCCTATTATCGTATTATATCCTGTTATAATATTTTAAATGCGAAAGTTTGGATGTATGATGTATGTTACTCAATCACACCACAACGACAGAACCGTTTTGGCTGAAATTTTGGCACAGAAATAGATTATAGTCTGGAATAACACATAGGCTACTTTTTATCCTGGAAAATACGAGAGTTCCTGCGGGAATTCAAAACCTGTGTCCGTGCGTACGGAGTACACGGGCGTCATTTAGTCTGTTATCAAAATCCACGCAATATCTAATTAATTATTATTGTTAACTCTGATATTAGTTACATAGTTTTCGACCTTTTCTTCATTCTAAGTATAGCTTGGTATTTAAGTAGTTTATAGAGTGTGTGATCTGTTCTTGTATGATATTCGAAATACTCCATTTGTTCGCGCAACTTTTGTATAGAACAATTGACTAAGCCGGTCTGCCGCCGGCACATAACCGGATCAAACTCTAACAATGGACGGATTCCCGGTTATAAATGCCGGTATTACCCCTTTCAAATGTCGGGTTAAACTTCTCCCTTGTTTTGAGACAGTTTATGTTTCTGTTTCGTTTTGTAAAAATATAGCTATCGTTAATTTTATTTTACTCATAATATTATTAAAATAAAATTATGCAGCCTTATGAAAAGCCAAAACTCTACTTTCAGAGCACTGATTTCGAAAACAGATTCAAAATTCAAAATTATTTATTTCAGGTTGGCCAACCTGTTGCTGTTTTGGCAACTCAGGGCTGATTTGGAAGGCAGATATAGGCGGGGTACCAGTTTGAGCGTTTCGCACATCTGTAGCAAAGATAAAAAAGTGAAATCTTTGAAATAAATTATTATAAAATTTATTTTATAATGTTGTGAGCTAAAACTTTCACTTCCCGGTTTCTTATTGCTAAAACTATCTCATTTATATATTTTTAGATTATTTCTCACTGTTAGTAAAATACCATATTTTACTAAAATTAACAATGTTAATCGAAATATTCATAATACGTCCAACAATTTACAATTGCCTCAGAGTTCGAACCATTGTGTAGCGTGTGTACTATACAACAATAGAGTGCTTAATCTCGCCGGGTGCTAGCCGGATAAGTCTGCGAGAGTAGTTGGAAATAGCCGGATAATTTTAATTCCGGTATTAGCTGAATCCCTTTCACGTAATATCAAAATAATATTTATTATACCTATCAACGTAGAGTCCAAATGTATACATAGAGCTGAGTTTGAATAGATAGAGACTTTGAAACTGTGGAACCCAACTTCCTGCGACAGTGTTCCCACTAAATTACAAAATGAGGTTATTCAAGGGACGGACCAACAAATTCCTGAAAAGCCGGCAGGCAATACATTGGTGGTGCCTCAGGTGCTACAAGTGTTCATGGGCGGCGGTAATCACTTAACATCAGGTGACCCGCCTGCTCTTTTGCTCGCAAAAAATATTAAAAAATAGATGTTTTTATACAGGATCTCAAAAGGTAAAAATTAAATTTGGTTCTGATTTAAATCAACCAATTACACTTTTTGCATGGGTATAGTTGAGGGCTTGGAGAGTGACAAAAAAGTGAAAAGCACCCAACTTTTTATCCCGGAAAAACAGGAGATTCCCCCGGGATTTCTAAAACTCTAATTTCAGGCGGACGAAGTCTCGGGCAAAGTCTAGTAATTGAAAATAACAGAATATTCTAGTAGTTGAATGTTGCAAATCTTAACAGAATATTATAACTAGATTAATTCTTGGAAGCCGGTATGTAGCTTTGTGGAGTACCCTGTACCTACTTTGAGAGCTTTGAAGTTCTCTGGAAACTAATATGAGACCGTTCTGCCAGTCCTACCTGCCTTACTCAATAATAAACGTGCACCCAAGATTTCTAAACAATCATGATAATATAAAATATGACGTAGGTTAAAACATGTGCTCTCTTTATACTTACCGATGCCTAAGTACCTACTTGAATTTTGAAAAAAGAAAAGACAAAATTTAGGTTTCTTTTGTGACATGTGACGATAGTGTAAGACGGTAACGAGCTAACTTGAAAGGGGTATTGCAGTAGAAAGAACATCCATACCCTTAATCGGTATTTAAAACATCGTAACGGTACGCTAAATTGCTTGGCGGCACATCTTTGACGGTAGGGTGGTAACTAGCCGCGGCCAAAGCCTCCCACCCCACAAGCATACATAACTCCGTAAAATAAAGATATAAATCAGAATGAGAATCAGAAAAATCTTTATTGGCAGCTATAAACACAAACAAGTACAAAAAACAAAATTTTAAAAATACAGCTATGATAGGTATTAGATATCGTTACTTTGTACAGCAGTGCAACGCTACCAAAAGGTTAGTCACTCAGCTTGTGTTGGGGCTCCTAGCCCCACAGACTTAAAACTGGCGATACCACCAAGTTTCGCATCCGTGGGTGCCAGGTGCCCCAACGCTGATTTTCAGTGACCGCCTTTAAATGCGAACGTCAGTGGTCTTTATAATAATGATTTTCTGCCAAAAGCATAATATTATCGTACTATTGGCAGAAAACGACAATTTATGTTAGAAAAAAGCGGCCAAGTGCGAGTCGGACTCGCCCATGAAGGGTTCCGTAGCAGCAATTGCGGTTTACGATTTATGACGTATTAAAAAAAACTACTCACTAGATCTCGTTCAAACCAATTTTCGGTGGAAGTTTGCATGGTAATGTACATCATATATTTTTTTTAGTTTTATCATTCTCTTATTTTAGAAGTTAGAGGGGGGGACACACATTTTACCACTTTGGAAGTGTCTCTCGCGCAAACTATTCAGTTTAGAAAAAAATTATATTAGAAACCTCAATATCATTTTTGAAGACCTATCCAAAGATACCGCACACGAATGGGTTTGATGAAAAAAAAATTTTTGAGTTTCAATTCGAAGTATGGGGAACCCCAAAATTTATTGTTATTTTTCTATTCTTGTGTGAAAATCTTAATGCGGTTCACAGAATACATCTACTTACCAAGTTTCAACAGTATAGTCCTTATAGCTTCGGGAAAAAGTGTCTATGACATACGGACGGACAGACAGACAGACATGACGAATCTATAAGGGTTCCGTTTTTTGCCATTTGGCTACGGAACCCTAAAAAGTACAATCGTACAATAGAGGCCTATATCTCAACATCACAATCACTCGCGTGACCGAGTTGGCAAACAACTTCCCCCGGCTGAATTTCAGATGGCACAATTAGATTTCAAGTTATTGAGTTTTCGCGAATACAAATGGAACAATCAATTGTGCCGATAAGGGCTGGATAAACACTTTTGACTTTCGAACTTTATTCCTTCGATTTTATTAAAGGAAATGAAATCGCTTTGACTTTATTTCTTTTTATTATTTTATAAATGGATTTACAAAATATTTTCAGCCACGGTGGAAAGACACTTGGTTTAATTAGTTGCGAGTTTGTTTGTGTGTTAATATGTATGTAAAAATTTATTTTCAAAATCCTAATTCAATTTTTTTTTTTTAATTTATTGATTAAGATCACAATAAATACATTTGATTATTTTATATGCCATCCTCAGGAAACTTTGCGAAATTCAATTCTTTATTTGCATATATGCGGGTAGGTACAAATCTGTATATTAATCTAGTCTTAAATATGTCAAAAGCAACTATTTTACCTTAACCCGAAGAATTGTCAAACTTACAAGTGTTGGGTTAGTTATATGTGCCAAGCTTTAAGTATATAACCAACGTGCCAAGGAAACTAACAGCCCTCCGGTCACCAGTGGACACTATGAGAAGGTATGACATGACAGATCCTTAAAATGGATACAGCATCCTGCCCCATAACCTCGGGGTTTCAACGACACAAAAATACGAAACTGGTCTCTGTTTTCATATTTGCAACGCTTGTTCCTTTCTGGCTTAGTAGCCGCCGCCCTTTCTGCTTGCAGTTAAGAACAGCAAAGTTCTTTTTTTTATTATGAGATAGGCTTGCGCTTCACGACAATCAATGATGGAAACCATTGATGAGGTCTAGGTTGGAGCGTGCTTGTCTAGAAAATGCCTATTCCATCTTGTCTTGAAAGTATTCAGATTATACGTGGCCGGAAACACAGACTCTGGAAGTGTGTTCACCTTAGCCGTTCGTTTCAGAAACGTTGAAACTGAAGCGTTTTGTACGAGAAGGTTGAATTTCAAGTGATATGTTTAGCAAAAAACCTATATCCAAGATAACAAAATCGCAGTCAAGAGCTTTTACTTTGTACTTATGTATCAATAAAATAATGTTAATTCTCGATTTGTTGGTGTATCAGGCCAGGACTTAAAGAGAAAGGTATCTCGATGGCATATCACGACTGTGTAGTAACTCTGCATTGCCATTCTGTTATGGTTGTAATTAATTCAGATTTATCCGACATTTATCTAAAGAATAACAGCATTTCTCATATATTTATTTTTCGAAAGCACTTTGTAAAAGTTGATTTGAATAAAAAATTATTCTATTATATTCTGTCTAGAAAAAAAACCTGCCAAGTGCGAGTCGTACTTGCGCACTGAGGATTCCTTACCTTTATTAGCAGCTTTATTTTGCGAACTTCTATGATAATAATCAAGAACAAACTACATTTCTATATTATGACAAATTGTATCTTGAGTTTTTTCTATTAATTTATAACTAGGCGCGTTAATATCTATTTTGTGATGTTTTTCTGAAAAATTACATATGCACACTGCACAGTGCACACCTTACGCAGGATATTGTGAAATGCAACTACGGAACCCTAACTGTGTGTGACACGCGATTGGCCATTTATAATTATTTAACAGTTAGCGGGAGCATAGCCACGGGTAAAAGCTTGTACTATATAAATCTCTGGTACAAATAATAAAAGATTTCAGTACCATGACATAATAAAAACATACAATTTTATAGACACTTGAATAAAATACACATTCCACGCCCTATCTAATAACAAGTACTACCTACTCAGAGCGATACTGTTCTTCCACCCCGCCCCCTTCCCCCCCCCCTCCTGAGAGGGCGGGGGGTTAACCTAAGAAGGGGTTACATAAGAACTCCACCCCTATCCTCCTAGTGGCTCTTGTAATATTTTATTTGGTAATAAGTGATAGTTTGGTATGTTTCGTCTTTATTACTATGTCTGTGTTATATTGGAGTCTTATGACGAAGTATGGAGAGCAAGAAATGCAAAAAATGTTTTAACGGTTTTGTTGCTGTCGCGCTGCTGTCTGCTGCTTGCTGCTCGCTTAGAAGAGCGAATGACACCCAGTAAGGGCAACTTGAACTTATGTGTCGCTTCATGAAATAAAAGTAATACAAAGAAAGGCACGAGAAATCTAGAAAAGTCATCAAAATAAATAATGTCCTAATAGATTTATAAATACATATCAAAAATTCCGAGGCCGGCGGGATTCGAACCCACACCTCTCTGGGAATCGCGCCCTGAGTGTGTTAACCGTTACACAACGGCCGAACCACACGTCAACCACGAAATTATATGTATTTATAAAACTACTAGCTGATGCCCGCGACTTCGTTCGCGTGGATTGAGGGTTTTTATTCCCGCGGGAACTCTATAATTTTCCGGGATAAAAAGTAGCCTATGTCCTATTCCTGACCATAATCTATCTCTGTGCCAAATTTCAGCCAAATCGGTTCAGTCGTTGCGACGTGATTGACTAACAAACATCCACACTTTCACATTTATAATATTACGAGTTTCGGAACGCGACATTAAACTCCTCCAACTATGTATTCTGTGCTCCAACGCACACACGCACATTGTTTTGATAGATATGATCTTTGACGTTAGGAACACACCTACATTGCTTAGACAACAGTGAGTGCTTGTAATTTAATATGAACTTTATGCCATAGCAATAAAGCTCAAATTGACTACGTTTTAGTTTCAAATCATTTGTATGGGAAAAAGAAAAGGGCTATTTTTAGGGTTTTTCAAGCAATAATTCTAATTTTTCTCGCCGTAAAAACCATCCTTGAACTTCAACGAACATTTTAAAAAAAGATTTGGCCAAATTGGTCCAGGCGTTGTTGAGTTATGCGCTTACAAACACATTTTGCGATTCATTTTTATATTATAAGACTAGCGGACCCGACAGACGTTGTCCTGTCTTAAGTTTTTTTACATCCTCTTTGACGAAATTGGCAGCACGCATTCTGTCAATGTTATGTCAAACGCCATAAGGTTACAGCAAAAAAGTTTGAATTGTAAAAGCGGTTACATTAGAAATAATTTAATATGGTGGTTAATATTTCTTAAATTTTCTAATTTTCTTTCATAAGAACCTTCTCCTAACAATAACAAACACAATAAAAAAAGAATTATCGAAATCGGTCCAGCCGTTCACGCGTGATGCGCTTACCAACACATTAAGCGATTCATTTTTATATATTAAGATTAGGATATTTTCTTTGAGTATAGGTTAACACTTCAATAAAAATAAAATAAATAAATAATGTCCTTCCGACCGAATCCGGCCACAGCTGCCCATCTCCACATAGATTAGCCATCTGCGAGGGAAATGTTATACAGGTGCGCTCTCAATTCCCTCACTCTAATAGCTAGTTTGATGTGACGGAAAATCCGACACGACCGGAAAGAGATCAGGCGCAGGATCGACAGGCTTTATGTGCTAACCGCTAACTTCCCAACTCCAGGCTAGTACTGAGAATTTCTTGACAGAAAAACCCATTACTATTTTTGGTGCGACCCCGGGACCTCGTCATCCTCAGTCGAACCTGCTAACCATTAGACCGACGAGGCAGTTTGAAAGCCTATCAACAAACTATGTAACTAAATGAGGCAAAGCTGAAATCCAGCCCGATGATCCCACAACTTTAATTACAAATTCAAATGGAAATCACGTCGAATGATCCGCAAAGGCATTATCGGTTCAACCCGGGAACAATTCCAACCCCTGTATAATCCCCATTTTGCAATCAAAGCCGCAAGGCGGGATTAATATTGTCCGCCCCAGACCGATTCCTTTCAGCGATTTTTTGGAATGCTCCAGATTGAAAATCCATTAGACTCATTTCTGACGGCCAGAGCGTCAATATATAATAGGCTGAGGTGCGGATTGAAATCAAAAAGATTTAAGCTTCGAATTGTCTTATTTTCTGATATAATATGTATAACAAAGTACAATAATATTTAGTTTGCAAGGAAAGAGTCGTAAGTAATTTTAACAGACCTTAATGCTAATGACGATTTAAATCATCGATAAGAAACACCTTCATGCTTCTATATTTATATCATTATATAAATCTGATTATAATTTTTTTTAATCAGGCTTTTACATGTCTGTATGCCAGCTTTATGCCCTAAAAAAAATGCGAAAATTTCAAGTTAGTTTGTCCTTCCAAAAATTTTCCTCTCCAATCACACCGCAATAAAGCAATGGGTCAACGTGATTTTTTGACCGACTTCGAAAAAAGGAGGAGGTTCCTTGCAGAGTACAGTTGGGGACCTGGCGAGTGACATAGGGATCCAGACTATATTTACTAAACAGATATTGCAGAATTCTTAGAAGTCCACTGCTGAATAGAGGGGTCTTGCAAAGGCTTCCACATGCCTAGGCCTTGCGCCGCCTGTATCCAGCGCTTTCTGCGCCTCGTCTGATGTGGTCGGTTCACCTAGTAAAATTCCGCGACGGATATTATAAATTGTTGAGTATATGCTTGACTTCATATCGGCAGATCGAAATGTTTCTCGTCTGCGGTGGGTATAACAGTCTAAATCGGTGTTTATTTATTTTGTCGTTAGCTATAGCTCAGGCCGCAGTGCCCTAGCCATCTAACAAACGTGTCGTTTCTATTCTCTTTCCATGATCGCTAACGCTGTAGAGCAGGGGTTCCCAGCGTTTTTTTATCACGCTTCCCTATTGAAAGCATAGGACGCGTGGTAAAAAACTTTGGAATCCCCTGCTTTAGCATTAAATAAGCGTGCATTTTAAACGAACACTATTTATGTATGTTCGACTTTCAAAATCAAAAAATACGAATAGATGGCGCTGCAATACTTTACTTATTAAATCGTGCTATTTGACACTGGACCGGCGAAGCAGCCATGGCTGACGTTTAAAAACGTTAACCATAGACTATAAACATTTATTTTTTCTCTCCACGGTACAGAATGTATAGAATGAGCGATCGAGACAGTAATGACGACTTGGCTGCCAATTATTCGTTTTCTAAGATCGCTAACACTAAAGCAGGGGCTCACCTATCCTTTCAGTAGGGAAGCGTGATTAAAAAAAATTTAGTTAGCGATCATGGAAAGAGAATAGATACGCCACGTCTGTAATAGGCTAGGGCAGCTGGTACGGCACGGATCTAGACGTCTAAAATGGTGTTCGCGTGGTCTAATTCTGTCGGGAGCATTGCACGAGTATCAATGTCATCGACTCGGCAAGTGCGGGCGAAAACATACTGACTTGAGCCATCGAATTCGCATTTTCGTTAATGCAAATGTGGGTTTAATCCTTCCCGACGTTATCGTATCTCTTACATAGTTACAATTAATTATTTAAAACTGGCTGATGCCCCTATAAACAGTGGGAACTCCCTATGTTACTCTCTAGGTCCTTAACTAAAACCATAGTCACTCATAATACCCATCTGTGTACCAATAGCCCGATCCGTCCAGTGATTTGAGCTGTGCGTTGATAAATCAGTCAGTCAGTCAGTCAGTCAGTCACTATTTCCTTTTATATTCAGATTGCCGTTCTAAGCGTTATACCAGCGATGCTCTTAGGTTCAAACATAATTGCCATTTTAATTAACCGACTTCCAAAAATGGAGGAGGTTCTCAATTCGTCGGAATTTTTTTTTTTAAATTTTTTATGTATGTTCCCCGATTACTCGAAGACGCCTGGACCGATTTGGAAAATTCTTTTTTTGTTTGAAAGGGTATACTTCCCAGGTGATCCTATTGTCATCAGCTCAGGATCTAATGAAGGGATCCTGGACAAATCGAGGGAAATCTTCAAATTTTATGCCTATAACAATTGATATAATTTGTAGTGGTGTTTGAAGTCGGTTTTGCAAAAAGAATTTTTACGTTTAAATTATTAATTTTAACCGGATATCGAACCCGAAACGTTTTGCTTCAGTGTGTTCACATTTAAAATCGATGTGATTTGCACCAAAGAGGTTATTGCTCATAGATGTTACAACAAAATGTAACGTTTAAATATTTAATCACTTAATTATTACTTGCACAACGCTGGATGTAATTAGCTCAAAATCGTAGTAAAAACCATGTACCTGTCACTTATTTAATTATTATTGAACATGTTTCATATTAGCGCTTCAACGCCTCGCAAAAACTAAGTAATGCGTTTTTTACTTTGAGAGAAAGTTATATTAACATGCAAATAAGAGTTTAACTGGTAAATATTGGTGGGTTTCCTAGTGCAGGCAAAAATCCCAGTTTATTATTATTGTATAGTAGCACGAAATGTTTTGTTAAACCACGCTGAACAAGAACAATTAAAATATCTATTCTGGATGATCCGATGCGATGGTTAGCGGAGTTTTAGTTTTAATACCTTTCGAACCCTAAAAATAATCAAATAATAACACCACCACAATAATACCTACCCTATAAATAACTACCTAGTAGGTACCTACTCAATCAGATTTGACAAAATTTCAGGGGTCGAATGTCAATTAAAATTCATTTACTTCGCTAATTCCAATTTTTATCAATTACTAACTTACAGTTATTTTCCGTTGTTTTAAAATTATTTTCAAAAATATTGATCAATTATTTTTTATTTAATTATTATTTTATTGTCTACCTATTTATTTCTAGTATCTGTAACTCTATGTACACCTAATTATGTAAGTATATTATGCGACCATGACCATATTCTGTGTCTATCTAATGTATATTTACCATTTACCTGTCAATTATCTACCACTTACCTGCAATTAACAGGAACTGAGGATGTCAGCGTTAAGTATCTTACCTGTAAAGATAAAATACAATATATCGTTAAGTAATATTCTTCTATGTTTGTCTCTGAGATTCAAGCTATCTCTGAGAAAACGTTAACATCGCTGGATCTCACCTGATGGTAAGTGACGATGCAGTCTAAGATGGTAGCAAGCTAACTTGGAAGGGACAGTGTATATTCAACCCATACCCCTAATCGGTTTCTACACGCTATCGCGCCGGAACGCTAAATCGCTTGGCGGCAGGTCTTTAACGGTAGGGTCGTAACTAGCCAAGGCCAAAGCCTCCCACCTGACCAGACCAGAGACAATTCAGAAATTATAAATTCCCAATTTGCCCCCGCCGGGAATCGAACCCGAGACCTGCCAGTTATAAAACCACAACGCTCACCACTGCGCCAGGGAGGTCGTCACAAAGTTAAGTTAAAAGTTAGTAAATGGTATTTGAAACAACATCCAGCCTCGTGGACCGGCGATAGTATCTAGACGTTTATTTCCGTAGCGCGAACAATGGCGCAGAAATAGACGGACCGAACAATACGCCGATTGTTCCTGCGACTTTCATCATCGCTCCTAACAACTTTATTGACTGACAACACTTCGAAATCGCCCTCGTTTTGCTCCGATATGTGGAAAAGTGTATCATTTCAACTGTCTGCTTTGCTTTGCTCCGCTTTGTAAGTTTATCGGTTTGTATTGTGAGTAGGTACATGGGCGACTATCTTTACTCTGGAAGTATAATTTAAAAGGAGTGTATTTCACTATCTCCAAGTAAACTCTAACTCAAAAATTTTATTTATTTATTTTATTTTTATTTTTTATGTACAGTCGCGGTCAGATAATGTTTATCAGTTTTCAAAGTAGATTCTATATCACATTGCGTGCAGTAAGGTCTATAACGCCATAGAATATCGAAAGCATATCGACTGTCAGGCATAGACGTGTGCATGTAATTATGAATCTTAAGGTGGTAAACATTTTCTGTCCGCTACCGTACATAAGTATAAAAAATTACAAGACAAAAATATTTATGTTAGAAGAAGTAGAGGAGGAGTATAGGTGGAGCTGAATAGATGAAGTAAAAAACTCTAAGAATTGGAAGATTTCGTTTGTCATTAATTTGCTTGCCCTAGCCTTCAGCATGTCATGAAATCAACGATAGCGATCATAACAAACTCAAAAGACTTTAAAAACGAAATTGATATAATGTGAAATTATATAGCGAATATATCGGAGAAATATGAAGGAAGTTTCTGATTTGGCGTATGCCAAAAAAGAATTTCAAAGATTTTAGTATTAGATCGAAGTTATTTTGTTATTGTATCTCTAGTTTTTAGACCGAAGTTATTTTATTAGGTTTTAATGATTACCTAGTTATAATTTAATACGATAGATAAGTTTACACTTTTAAAACACATCTTTCTAAAATCTCCCATGAAGAATAACCGGAGATATATATAAGTAATGAAGCTAAATTGGAAGTAAACAAGGCACTCAGTTCAAACAACAACGGAAGAACCGATAGGCGTTTGTGTTTCAAGGTAACAGACCCCAATTGTTTTATGCGGCTCAAGAACTTATTATGACAATCTTATTCCCCTTACAAAGAGATGTCATGCGGTAAATAAAGTATTAGCGTCCCTGTTTGTATAGTAATGGTGACCATATACGCTACGAGAAATCGTTGCAATCAGACTGTACAGTTCGAGCGGTACAGTTTATCGTACATGGCATACAAGCTATATACGCTACAAGAAATCGTTACGATCAGACGGTACAATAAACGGTGCCGACGCACACGTGTCAGCGATGGCTTCGACGGACGACGTTTTAGCAGTTGTTGGATTAATATTCGCCCTGAAGGAAAAAAAAGTGAAGCGGAAAAATCGTAGCATCTGGTGCAAAGAATGGCTAATGAAAAGAAGAGTTCATTCTCATGTCAATTTGTTGGCGGAATTAAAGATGTTTCCAAAAGACTGGCATAATTTTTTAAGAATGGATCATGATACGTACTTACATGAAACTGAACACGAAAACTGAACGAGCGCATACACGTTACGATCAGTCGGCACAGTTCTTCCGATTCCGATTAATCAATTGAAATTTTTGTATTGTTCCGTTCGACTGCACAGTCTTAAAAAAATCGGTCGAAACTGTACAGTTTTATAAAATACATGTAGCGATTTATTGTTACCGTTCGAACTGTACAGTCCGATCGTAACGATTTCTCGTTGCGTATATGGCCACTTTAAGAATGACCACAATGACCACCAATTACGACACGATCTGCGCATCGTACCATCTGCCAACAAAGTAAGAAATGCATCGCATTGTGTTGACGTTTGCGATGGTCTTCAAGTGATTTATTGCACCTCTTCGTCACTACTTCGTTGAGGATTTTAATGAACTCTGCGGATTGCAACTATGTAAACGAACCTTTTATAGACTCATTCAGACTTCCACATACACCATAGCGACAAAAGTGTCACAGAAGTTCGCAACGTAGAAAGAAATAGCTGTCGCGAGATTCATTGCAACGCAAAGACATCACAAGCATGGTGTGTTTTTTGATAGAAAATAAAAGTGCATTCGTCAAAACTACGTATAACAATCTATGGCGCTGATAGGCGGCGTTTGTTATCCAGTTCGAATCCTAACCTCTAACTTTTCGGAGTTACTTGCGTTCTGAAGAACTTAATAACACTTGTTTTTGAAAGAAAGCCGGCATGCCTGAGAGATCTCCATAATATTCTCAAAAGTGTATGAAGTATGCCAATCCACACTTGCCCAGCGTGGTGGCCTTATGGGCTATGAGTAAAGTACTTTGTGTAAGCACTTACTATAAGCAAGTGCTTTAGGTCTTAAAGCATACTTTAAGACCTAAAGCTTTCTAATTCTGAGATGAGATCTATACCCTGTAGTGGGCAGGTGATGGGTAGTATAATAGCAATATATAGTTGCGGCAACCCAAATTCAGGACCTGAATTACAAGCTAATAGTTCTTTCATAACACGGCCAAAGCCACCTACAGTTTTCTTTACTGATATGGCACTACCTTTTGTTAAAATATTGTAGGAATAACTTTTAACCTCGAGTCCCACAGCCTCTTACAATAGCAAGAGGAAACTTTTCTTCAATAACAATGTAGAGAAGTTTACCTAAGAACTACTCAGTGTATTTTTTATCTACCTAACAATTTCAACGGTTATTTTTAATTTTGATTTTATTAGAAAATTGTAGAGTATATTTTTAAGGGTATAGATATTTACTTATACAATAAACTTACTAATTTACACATTGCTCAGAGATAAGACCGTTTTTGGAGGCTGATATACATCCTACATTTCAGAATTTCCACAAGATTTTCGATTAAAAGAAAAAACAAAATTGCCGCGTTTGAAGTCAAAAAACCATATATTATTAACTCTTTATCCTCTTATGCTGAAATCTAGAAAGCGTGCTCTAACTTCAAGATAAGAGTTAAAATGAGACACAAATATCCTCTGACATAAATCTGTCTCGTTCTCTCTCTCTCTCTTAAATCTGAGCGGAGTGAGAGTGTGGTCTATAGATTTCAGCCTTAAAGCCTTAAAAATCTAACAAAAGCTTAAGCATAATTCTGCTGTAATGTAACTTATTGAAATATAAGTAATAAGCCATATCAACGTCAACTAATTGCCGAAAAAACCTTTCGCGCCCGAAATTCCACTGAAGTTTTCCGAGACGACCCTGCGTCTAACATAGTCTACAAGTTAATGACTACACTGCTAAATAAATATTATTACGTGTACAAAAAATACTTAGGAACTTATTTAACTAATTTGTACTATCAAACTCCTAACAACAAAATCCGTAATAATTTTTAAACCATTGCATCTCTAGTTTTTTCAGTTCACAGGGAAAAGCCTACAAGGCTTTTCCCTGTGAACTGTGAACAACACGAGAAAAAAAGAAATATTGAAGTAATGAATGTAAAACATAACATAATATTTGTTCCACTGAATCCACAATTATCCACATTCTACGCGGAACTATTAAGCGGGCAACATAAAGGCTTTTACGGCCAGTAAAATTGTGGCGCTTTTAGTTCAAACAGAATACTAGCTCTAACAATAGCACAAGTTAACTAAAGACCAGATTTAAGGCTAGAACTGAATGGGGCCAAATTGAAAACTCGTATCCAGCGGACCGCGAAGTTAATAAGATGAGGAGCGTCAAAGGCTTCTGTTAGTTCCAAAAGTTACAGTTGAGCGCATCTATGCCTTTAAACGTTATTAGTACTAAAATAAGTATTTTTAGAAAAATTTATATAGATTTATATCACTGAAAATTCAGTTGCTTGTAATATCTACGTATAATAGGAGCTTTTAATCTTATCTATGCCTTTAAATGTCAATATTTGTATCAAAGACACTAAAATACATAGTAAATACTGAAATTGGAACAGCAATTACACACACGTCTTTGAAATTGAATGTGTACAAATATTAAAAATAGTAATTAGAATAGATATCGAAAAGTTATTTATTAAAATATACTTTTATTTACTAACTGTTTTTAATCAAAAAAGCAATAAAATTGAATTTTGAATTTTGATTTAAGAATTGATAGAATATTCTAATAGCGTTCTCATTATATTCCTTAAAATCAAAAGCAGTCTAGTATTCCATCAAGTGCACAATTTGAAACTTACTCATTATTAACAGTTCAAGTTTTGAAAACTTAAATATTTTCTGCAGAACAAAAGATATCTTGTCAATGTGAATCACATTTAAGCATCCCCCAAGGCAGGTTATTAAGACCGCCCCTGTTCCTTCGAGCACTATAAATCGCTTAGTCACGAACGAAAACCGCAATGCGCAAAATAAAAATTCCGGACACAGTGAGGAAAAATTCGAAACTCCAAGGAGTAAGTTTATACCTAGTTCTAGAAATATCCGTGAGA
This sequence comes from Hipparchia semele, assembly GCA_933228805.2. Taxonomy (NCBI): domain Eukaryota; kingdom Metazoa; phylum Arthropoda; class Insecta; order Lepidoptera; family Nymphalidae; genus Hipparchia; species Hipparchia semele. The sequence goes on along the minus strand of OW121727.1, from coordinate 12,622,969 downwards.
TTTTCTAGTCCAGAAGTACAATAAAATGGATGTTAAACGTAAATTTCCGCTGCACAAATGCTACTTAAACAAATGCGCCTGTTTATTACTGAATATTCTAAAGCCAATATCACAAGAAAATAACAGCTCAGAATAGAAAAAATAATTATGTTTAAGCAACTTCTTGTTAAACACAGAAGTCATCAGTCACAGAGAGATAAGTACAATATAATTACTAGAATTTGCCCAGGACTTCATCTACGTGGAGTTAAGTTTTTATAAATCCCTCGAATACCCTTCGTTTTTCCGGAACAAAAAGCAAGCTCATGTCACTCTCCAGCTCCTCCACTATATCCATGCGGAAAGTCACGTCAATGCGTAGTTTTCTTACAGCGTGGTTAACGGATAAACCACACTTTAGCATTTATGATATACTAGCTTTAACCCGCGGCTTCGCTCACATTAGGTTCGATTTTTAACCCCCTATTTAACCCTCTTGGGGTTGAAATTTTCCAAAATTCTTTCTTAGCGGATGTCTACGTCCTAACAGCTACCTGTATACCAAATTTCAGCTCGATCGGTCCAGTGGTTAGAGCTGTGCGTTGATAGATCAGTCAGTCAGTCAGTCGGTCAGTCAGTCACCTTTGCCTTTTATATATTTATAGAAGTAAGGTGTCACAATAATCTCAGAAACCGCAACATCGCGTGATTTAGAACTAACACACTTTGACGGCAGATTGCCGTGTTCAATCCAATCCAGGCCCAATTCTACGTTTCAATTTGGAGCATTTCACGATACAGTTTTAAATTGGCAGGCCCACTCGCAATCATCAAAATAGGACGAAACAAGGCCTAATGTGGTTACAGCAGTAAACGACCGTGTCACGACATCGCTCGGGGCTCCACGCGTTTCAAGTTTTTCAAAATTTGTAAAACTTTAATTTTTCGTTTAATCCGTAACGCGTTCTAGTTCCTCATCAGGCATTATATGTTGGTGTTTCTTACCTTATTAATCTATTTAAGATTATTAAAAATCTCTTAAGAAATCTTTGATTTTCATGGACAAAAAGTATTACCTTCGTCATATCTTTAGGATGCAAGCTATGTCTGTGCCAAAGTCATCAAGTTTGACTAATTAATAGACAGAAAAATCTAATAGATAGAAAGACAGACACACTTTCTTTTTTAAAATATTAGTATTGATTGAATTAATTAAATATATTAAACGCTAATAAATGTTATTAAAGTTGTTTTGTATTTATGTTAGTACTGTAGATAATGTTGTCAGTACTTTTCCATTTTCAACCTATTTTTTCATCGCCGAAAATTCTTCTAAAACGATTACTTCCTTGTTATACGAGTAGTAGGATAGTTACCTACATGAAATAAACTATTTAATAAAGCTAATCGAGCAACGTAACTATTGACTTGGGGATAATGTCAACGTCCTTGTAACAAATTGGATTTTCTCGTATACTATCCACATACTAAAAAGGTTGGATAGATAAGATGTTACCGATTCAATTGAAACTACACAATGTAGATTCATTTACAGAAAACCTTTAAGATAGAGTGAAAATAAAATCAAAATAATCTTCGGCTTACGAAATGAAAAAGAAAAAAGAATTAAAAGTTTAATACCAAAATAATTTTTAGGCATCGAAAAAATAGCGAAAGTGTTTATAAAAGTTTTAATAATGAAACCCAAATTGTGAACATACTATTACTGCTACGAAAGAATTGGTACATTTACCATCACACAAAAAACAGTGTGTAAAGACAGATTTAATGACAAAGTTGCTTGGAAGTAATCGGTTTTACTCTACTGACCACAAGATAAATAATCTACATTTTGTAACATATTTGTTTTGAAAAGAGCAACTGCTGAATTTCTTGCCGGCTCTTACAGCAGTTCAGCAGAATCAGCTTTCCGAACCGATGGTAGATCCTCAATTTATCATAAGAACCAGAAATTAGCCTACATGAAATAAATAAAAAATTTGAAATCTATTAAAGGCCACAATAGAGAGACCGCGAGTCGGTCATTACAAAATAAAATTGCTACGTTTCTTTTTCTATTAACCAACTAGTGCATGGAGATTTGATAACAAAGCCACCGTACCGGAATAAACTAATTCATTTGATACGAAGCCACCAGAAGCCGTAATACTCAAGACGTCACCCACATTCACACAAGGCAAGACGTCAGAAGAGACCGTGACGACTCATAAACCAAACAATGACGACAAGATCGCAAATATCATTACAATCCTCGTATCCTCGTGTCACCGTCAGTTGTAGTGTCAGATACTAAACCGAAGGCCTGCTTGACATCCATTTTGCCGACACGACACCTAAACATCAAGCCATATTATGTTCATTTACAATTCAGTTGTAGGTCATGTTGAAAATCAACAGTTTTCACTTTTGCATACAGCTCTAGCACTGGACTTTAATGAGCTTTTATATCTTTAAAGATAAAGATGTTGTTATTTTATTATGACTTTTATTTATAAGTCGCTTCTGTGTTACCCATTTGATAATTAAGTGTAAAATTGTAAATTATTGATGATTACTTTCATGGACCATGATTTTTTCAAAATCTGAGTATAAATACAGCGGTTAGAATTTCTAACATTGTTTAGCTATGATACTCTATATGAGATCTCTTCTTTTCTCTTTTTTTTGTAATTTTACGTAGACCTAAAATAAAATAAAGAATAAAACAACCAATTATAATAAAAGTAAATAAAAGATCCCTGGAAAGAAATCAATACTCTTCTTTTGTTTGTTAATGGCTACTGTAGTTCCAAACCAACCCGATACACTGATATCTCTGCACAAGGAATGACATTTGCACTAACGTGAAACTCTGTGAAGCAAGTCTGTCCTCGTGTCCTAAATTAAAAGAAAGAATAAAAGAACCAATTATGATAAAAGTAAATAAAAGATCCCTGGAAAGAAATCAATATTCTTCTTTTGTTCGTCAATGGCTACTTTAGTTTCAAACCAACCCGATACACTGATCAAATCTCTGCACAAGGAATGACATTTGCATTAACGTGAAACTCTGTGAAGCAAGTCTGTCCTCGCGTCCTCAATTAAAAGAAAGAATAAAAGAACCAATTATGATAAAAGTAAATAAAAGATCCCTGGAAAGAAATCAATATTCTTCTTTTGTTCGTTAATTGCTACTTTAGTTCCAAACCAGCCTGATACACTTATCAAATCTCTGCACAAGGAATGACATTTGCATTAACGTGAAACTCTGTGAAGCAATTCTGTCCTCGTGTCAGCAACAGCCTGGTGGCCGCGTCGCGAACAGAAATGGAGCAATTTGCATCTCTCGGTGCAAAATTAGATTTGCGACAGCCCAACACCGTCTATGTACATGCGTCACACGAGTTTGTCTGGTGAGTAGGCCGGGGGAGCTAAAATGAGAAGTTATGCTCTCAGATATAGCTGACGATAATTTACAGCTTAACTTTGTGTGTTGTGAAAAGTTTTGACGCGTTCGAATTTAATGTACCGGCAAAATGGGATTTTTGAATTACGGAGTTTTGAAGTACTTTGAGGTTTTTTGCTCTTTTTCCCTTCGTTATAATTGTTAGGTTTATTCTTATTACCTTCATAAAACCGGTGGTTAAATGCAAAAAATATCACAAATTATGTACAACAAGTGATACATTAACAAAACTAGAATTTCACAATAATTCTCATTGCTTAAAGTCGTGAGTTTTCACTATTCACGTAATGATAAAGATTTTCCATTATAATATTGCTAATGAAAGTATCTTAAATACTTTGGTATATGATTTAGCTGAGTCAAGAACAATTTCGACTTATAAGTTAGCTTTGATCTGTTTTCTAAAACGGCTTGACATGCTTTACGAGGCAAGGAACAAATTAAAAGCAAAAATTGGGAAGTTAATAAGCCCTCCAATAACCAGTTTGGTTTAGAATTGCTTAACTTGTACAATCAAATTATATGAGGTCCCGCAACAAATCCACTAGATTATAGAAACAAGTCAACGCTCTATGTTAAAACTTGTAGCTTATAACATTAGAATAAAACTAGAGTCTTGAAATCTTTTGCATCCGTTGAAGGCACGCAAAATATTCTTCTAAAGAATACATTATCTTGAAAAAAAAAAAGTCTGTAAAAGCTGGCTTGAAAGTTGCATAAATTAATGACACCTTAAATAAACAAAGACTGAACATAAAAAATCCAGACGCAATCGCTGTACTAAAAATAAAAAAGAAACTCAATAAAACTGGCCCGCAAGTTATAGATTAAAGAATGAAAGGACAAAAACAAAAGACAATTAATTTCTTTTACCGAGAAATTTCGTGGGGGACTACAATAGGATTCATGAATTTTAATGTCGCTAACGTTACGAATACTTTGGAAATTGAATTGCGGACTCTGTCTTGGACTTCATCCGTTGTGTGTTCATCCGTGAACTTTCTTGGAAAAAAGAGTGTGCAATACCAATTTGTAGCTTATTGAAATCATTCAATCGTATAATTGCATAAGTACATGTACGGAATAAATTATTTTCATGTACTTACTGTTTTTATTTTATTACCTTCAAAAAATTATTTAGGACCAAAAAGGATTGCCAATGGCCTGCATCGGAAATAGGAACATTACAAACGGTCCCCGTAAAATGAAACTAACATCCGAGAGGTTCGCCGGATATTACATCATCTATAACGATGAACAATGTTGTGTTAAAACCGCATACATTTATTACAAGCAATAAAGCTCAAAAAGGATTGAGCACGTGTCATGGCGGGCGGATTGAAGCCCATAATTGTGGGGTCAATGAGATAATGCAGTGCAAAATAACATCACTCGACCGGTTTGGAGACATTGAAAATGAAGATTACGTAAGTGACATCGAGTATCCTGTTTAAGTGGGACAATTGTTGTTTAAGATTACTTTCATCGGATGAGCCGCCCACGATGACACAAAGATTTTATACTTTACATTATTTGCAAATATTGTAGCCGGTTCCATATTCCAATTATCCGTGTAAAATCACATGAAGAGGTATTTCCTTTTATATCAAGTAAGCCCTTAACTTCAGCACCTTGTGAACATCAGCTCTTCAAACAATTTTCCCCTTCCATTTCTACTTCTTTTTGGCGATTCTGATTCTCCTACTGATTTCCTCAAAAAAAAAATAGTTCAAAATTATTTTCATGTAGCCTGTAGACCAAGCCGTTGTTCTTATGATACATCAAGACTCTACTATCGGTTCTACCACTTTCCTGATCTTATCTCGCAGGGATACTAAAATCATAACTCTCTCCATCGCTCGCTGAGTAACCCTGATTCTTTTCATGAGGACTTTCATCAGTGGTCGGTTGACAAAGAAGAAGAAGAAGCTCTTAGCTGCGACCTCACCTGGAGACTAGTGACGATGCAATCTAAAATGGAAGCGGGCTAACTTGGAAGGAATATGATAAGCTATCGAGGCTTCTTCTGTTTACAAGTCTGTTTCTTTCTTATTTTTGAAAGCTTATGTTTCGTATAAATTGTTGAAGGAAAAAGGTCTGGTGACGTGAAACGCATATTGATCCAGTTCAATCACCACTTATACCTACGAGTAATTGTACAATGGAATAAAATGTAATTTTTGTCCTTGATAACAAAGTAGCACACAAATGACATCATCATATCACACCTTTAGAATTAAAGTGTCCTAATTAAAAAATTACAATCTGCGGGCAATGAGCAAAAAAGAATCCAAAAAGGTATATTGTTGAGTAAATTTAAATATATCTCTGCCGTGTTTTAATAGGAAAAGTTTTTTTTTTTGCAAATTTTTATTATATATTGATCTTTATACATGGATTGTTAATATTATATTAAATTTAAATGTATTTAAACCGAAGTTACATAAACTTTTAGTTAGGTCTATATAATTCTAAAGGTGCGATGTTTTGAATCTTATCTAAAACACTGCGCCTTCAATAAAAAATAAAGCAAATTCTTTGTTATCATTGAAAAATATGTACTATATAACGTACAACGTTTAAAGGTTTATGTAGATTCTTAGTCAAAGTATGTTTCACAACCTTCTAATACGCTAACGAAGTCACACATAACTGTTACTATATTAACACGCTCACTGCGTAACGGGCCGATTTCGGCCCGTCGCGGTATTTCAGCTGGTGCGGACGAACAAAACTATGTCCCTCTCGCTAGTGCGGAACGATTATCTCAGGTGTTTGTAAAAATTTGACAGAGACAAATATATATTATATCTTGCGGTCAAAATTGTAGGTGTTCCCCATCAAAACATAACGGTGGGCCTTTATCGACCTATCGACGCACTGACGGTGAAAAACATCCGCTCAGTGCGGCAGTGGGCCTATTTCGGCCCACCGTGCTAACAGGCTGCCGGCGACCCGGTACCGCACAGAGCGTGCGCCCCGCCAGTTAGTGTTGTGCGTTCTAAGTGACCTAACGTTCGATACGTTATTATCCACGATGGAAAATAAAAAAAGAAAGATTCAAATTCTGCAAAACAATATAATTCGCCCTGCCAATAACGGTAATGACAACAATGATAGTGACAGCAGCGATGACATATTTTCCCCTATAAAAAAAAGCACAAGTGGTAAGTTTTGTTTATTATCTACACATTTATGAAAATGATTATTCTTAAAAACTAGCCTTCTACAGTGAATAGTTTTTGCAATATGATTTTTGACGTGATATTGTCTTATACAAAAAAACTCTTATACGAAAAAACACATTTTCACGTTTCGTCTGAGCTGAGTGTGCAAGCGAGAGCGTGAAACAAGCGATAAAGAGGCACGATCTGACGTAATTGTCAATCTTATCTTTTAAATTTTATTTGAGAACCTATATATTAGTTCCCAACAGTGAGTTCTGTGGTAAAACTCATAAGTATGGTTAATAAATCACACGGAATTAAGCTAAAAATTTTCATTTCAGAAAATGAAGTAAAACCTAACGGCAATGACCATGCCCTCGAGACGAGCACCAGACGCCGAAATTGTGCAGGGTGCTATGAGCAACTAAGAAAATCATTAAGTAGTGCAGCAACAAAAAACAAAGTCAAAAAAATAAAAACAATTTGCAGAAAATGTAACCAAAACCTATGTAGAAACTGTTTTGAAGGAAAACATAAATAAAAATATTTTTCAGTTGTTTTATTATAATTTTGTTTTATTTTCGATATCTCCTTATTTTTCTCTGTCCCATCACTACTAAAAATACTTTCTAGTGCGGTACAGGTCGATATCGGCCTGGCGCTTTTCCTGCTTTATTTCTCATTTCCTGTTTGGCAGATCCCGGGGCGAATCAAACCTAAGGAAGTTGGGTTCAAGGTCATTCCAACAGTATGAAAAAAAATTGTATACATTATGTTTTCACAAAGTTATAGCAATTTAATCTATCCTAGTGCTGGTGGGTTTAGAAAGACCTGTTACGCACTGGCGGAAATATCATTGGGGGCGCATTTCGACCCGTTGCCGCACCAGATGAAAGATTATGATTTTACTTGCCGCAGTGAACGTGTTAAGTGATACATGCATAAGAAAATAACATTTATAAAGCCCTATTAATAATCCTATTATATCAATAAAAGGTGACAGAAATAGACCACGATATTGACGTAAATGTTATAAAGTGCCGAGAACCATGGGAGGTCATGGCGTACCAGACATGCGTGAGACGCGACCAGTTACAGAAGAACTCTGACAACCAATTCATTGCCACCATCAAAAGGTTGATAACTACATGTAGAGAGGGGCAGGGAAGGCCAAGCGAAACTGGTTGTACACACCATGAGTCATTGGTTGACTCAGCGGCGCCTGTGGACTTTCCTGCATAAAATTTCAATTGATTAATTCTTCTATTTTTTTCAAATGATTAGCTTCGTGTTGCACCACAACGTTATTGTCATGATTTTCATCTCTAATTTTATACCACCCACACAAACGAAGCTTCATTCTTATTTTAATAAACTCAATTAGATTATTAAATTATACAAATTTTGTACATGTTCTTGAAAGTAAAGTAAAGAATTCTAAATGTAAAATTTGGGACCATGTAACTTTGAAATTGTATTAGTATAATAACATAATTACTTGTATTCTTGTAGCATGTACCTAAAGCAACAACTGCGAAAAAGATTGTACTGTGCTTAAAAACTATAGTATTTGAGAGAGGAACCAACTTTAATAAAATAAGTAAACAAAGTAAAATATCACGTGACTACAAAATGAAACCCAGTTTTAAAGTAAAGCTATTTTGATTTGATCAGCAGATTTTTTTTTAGATAAAACCAGTTGTTATAATCAAAACAGGCTATAAAACTAGTGCTTCCCACAGCAATTAAAATAAATGATGCTATTACACAGTAATAGTATACCAGGTCTAAATGCTAACATTTTTGATAGGTCAAACAGGTTTTTTCTATTTTCAAAACAAAATAAACCAAATTCATATTAAAAAGAGTCCATTTATCAATTCCTAACTATAGATTCCTAAGTATCGTAGTGGATAAATTATGTAGTAGCCGAATATAATATCAACATTATTTTAACGAAGACGTAATCTATTACTAACAAACGTTGACTGAAACACAAGATTAACCATGTGTTAACACTGTTACGTTAGCGTTAACCAGTATTAAGTCATTAGTTTTCGTTAAACTCAAGTTGCTACTTTACTTTCTTATAAGAGACGTTTTGAAGAAGACAGATGACATTAGAAGAACATAGTTTAATAAAAGTGAATTAATCAATAAACAAATCGTTTTTACAATAAAGCAACGCTAAAATATTAAAAACAGATGTTATGTTAAGTTTTAACGAACTTAAGCTACAATAAAATTGATACTCGTAGTCAGAAATAACGAGCTATAAGTTCGCTAAACGTTATAAATGTCAGACCATGTAGTACAATAAAAATATCCTGTAAACCAGTTCTGCCAGTTGCAACCTTGGCCTAAAGTTAAACTGCTTCAAAAGCTTTTAAACTTTGCTGATTCAAATCCAAGCGAGTTTGTTTTAAATTGTCTTTGGTTTTATTTAAACTTCGGAATACGTTTGTGCAGTTTGAATAGACGAATGCAAAATAATATCGTGTTTTGTTCGTATTTTTATACATTACTAGCTTTAACCCGCGGCTTCGCTCATGTTAGGTTCGATTTTTTAAACTCCTATTTTACCTCCTTCGGTGTTGAATTTTGAAAAATCCTTTCTTAGCGGATGACTACGTCATCATAGCTACATGTATGCCAAATTTCAGCTCGATCGGTCCAGTGGTTAGAGCTGTGCGTTGATAGATCAGTCAGTCAGTCAGTCAGTCAGTCAGTCACCTTTGCCTTTTATATATTTAGATTTTTGTACATTACTAGATAATGCCCGTGACTTCGTACGCGTGGATTAAAATTGATAAATTTGGTTTTTGATAAAATTAGGCTATGTGTTAATCCTGGGTATGAGCTATCTCCATTCCCAGCCAAATCGGTTCATTGGTTATGGCGTGAAGGAGTAACAAACATACACACCCACACATACAAACTTTCGCATTTATGATATTAGTGTGACAAAGAGAATCTGCAAAACAGCAAATTCAATATTTAGCGATCATACAAATGACGACGTAGCTAATAGTACGAATAACAGTTACCAACGTGGATGGCAGGCAAATAACAACGTAAACTACATTTCTTGATATCGACCCAAATAAAGACCATAAAATAAAAATACTAAGCCTTCTTTCGCACTCAAATATAGCAAAAAAAAACAATCGACACCTTGTACACCAATGACCTTGCGACGAAACGTGACCTAATGAACCTTAATACAAGTGTGAGTAAATTGGTGATTGAAAAAAATGTTGCAAAAGTAAATATTAAAAAGCAAGCCATAATCAACAATATAGCGGATGAAATAAAGACTGTTCTACTTCGGCATCAAGTGATAGGTAAATGATAATTTCTGAGTCAAGCGCCGGCAATTTTTTGAGAGGCGTTGATTTCAATTTTGTGTAATGTAAACATTTAACCATTATAAGCTGGGTATTGTTCTGTTTGAAGGAATGCGTCAGTCAGATACGGGAGTCGATGAACTTGCAATTACACGTGCTAAAGATCAGACTAATAGAGAAAGATTAATTCGAATTGGGCTTTGATTTGCAGTTTTTGAATTTAAAAATTCAAAAATAAATTATTTCATATAGTTAAGTAACCTTCGGCTCTTAAGACAAGTACAAGTTATTACCTGTTACGATGTCTTGTGGGTAGGATACCAAGCCGATTGTTCCTAGGCAACTTTGACAAAAATCCTCTACGATACGCTCCAAATTAAAATCGGTTGTACTGAATTTGTGACTAATAAAAATAATACAATAATAAAATAATGTCATTTAATACGAGTACGATCAATCGAATCTATACTTTTTTTTTTTATACATTATAGGCACACGCTTGACCACTACCACACCTGACACTTTGGTGGAATGTGTCCGGTCTCAATCTATTAGAGTCCGGTTGATGGAAGATTTAAGACTGAACAGACTGCACGCCGGTGTCTTTCACAATTTATTGGCAAACCCAAATTCTGACGAAGCGTGCAGTTTGTTCAGTCTATTCATGTGTAAATAGTATTTTAGTTTTATATTTTGTAAATAGTTTTTAGGGTACGATAAGGCTGACGTACGTCCTAACGTAAAAGCCTTCCAATAAAAGATTTTAAAAAAAACCCCGCAGATATTATCTTAAAGGCAAAATTACGCAAGAGCCTTCAGCTACTCAGACGGATAATTGCTTAATTGAAGATGCTGTTAGTCTTTTTATAGCCAATGACTCAAGCCTCGTTAGTTGTTCAATCAGAAAAAATCTACAATTTACTTGGTTAGCGCAATTTATTTTAATTTGCGTTTAACACTCCGCCATTGCTTTATTTCTACGGTTCACTCTAACTTTTATACCTAACTAACTGACGCTCGTGACTTCATTCACTTGGTTTAAATTTTTTTAAATTCCATGATTTGATTTTTCGGGATAAAAATCAAATCAAATCAATTTATTGCTACAGCTGTCTGCTAAATTGACATTCATCAAACGCGCGAACTGTCAAACTTGCGAATTCAAAAATTATCCAATTTTAAATCCCCGTTTCCCTTGGTCACGCCATAACTTGAGAAGGACATCACTGATTTCATTCACCTGTTTTTTTAAGTATCTAATACTTTATAGAAGGTTCTTGAGAAAAGTTAAAAGACAAACCGGGCAGAGTTCCCCGGAATTAAAAACCCTTGAACCACGCGGACGAAGTTGCGGGCATGAGGTAGTCATCAATAAAAAAAATCCTCCCTTAGTCGGGTTTAAAACATGAACAAAAACGTTGCGAAGAAAAAGATATAAGTACTTATTTTTACACAAGCAGTGTCGTAACAGTTTACGAGCGCGCTCGTACATAAGCGGCCCGCGGCGCCGCGCCGCTCGTCTGAGCACAGATCGATCGACAAAACCTCTTGGCGACGTCTAGGGTTTATCTAGATCCGAGAAATTGCTTACTCGGCTCGAATCTCGGCGAAACTGCTTGAGATCTTTCTTTTTTTATATAAATAGAGACAATACAAGAGATGTTATGTCTAAGTGGCGAACGGTGATAAAGTGTTGAGTATTTTTCCTAACGATTTTATTCCGTGGACCCAGAAACTTCCACGTTTTCTATAGAAAATATATGCCACTAGCGCCTTCCCGCGGCTTCGCTCTTTTTAAGTTCAATTTTTCAAACCCCCATTTTACCCCCGAAGGAGTTGAATTTTCAAAAATCCTTTCTTCGCGGATGCCTATGTCATAATAGCTATCAGATACAGATGCCTTTCAGCTCGGTCTGACCAATAATTTGAGCTGTACTTTGATAGATCAGTCAGTCAATCAGTCAGTCGGTCACGTTTTCCTTTTATATATTTGGATGACTAACGTTGGCAGCTTCGTTCGGATTATGAAAAATTTATATTAGAAATTGCAGCAATTCCATTTATCATATCCCGAGGAAATTTATTATATACAGACATGATATAGAGATATATTCCCAGATATTACCACTAACATGCTTTTGAGTCTAACAATTTATTATAGTTACGGAAATATTTTTTTAAGAGTATAGCCAAGTTGAAAATCAAAAAAATCAAAATCAAAATTTATTTATTTCATGTAGGCCAACTTGTAGCTCTTATGAAACGTCAAAAATCTACCACCGGTTCGGAATGCAGATTCTGCTGAGAAGAGCCGGCAAGAAACTCAGCAGTTGCTCTTTTTAAAAAAATTTTTTTTTACAATTGTTAAAAAGAACTAGGCTATGCACACAATGTTTCCACACAGAAGTTTCAAAAATGTACGCCTACCGCAACCAAAGACATGTTAACATGGGCAGACACAAAGCAGACCCATTCCCGTTGGCGGCACCCGTTCACGAGCATGACGCATGATCCAGCCATTGCCTCGCTCAACCATATTTGAGGGAACGTAACAACCCGCACCACACGACACCACCACAGAAATGTTTAAGTGAGCATGACATACTTAGGCTACCCATGTTAAGGCATCGAATTAAATATTAATATTAAGATACTCATTTTAAGACATAACTGAGACACAAATAAAGTGGAAACACTGTAGAACAGAATACAATAGAATCATGTTACACAGGATAGTTATTACTGTCTCATGAATGGAGCGAATTATATTCACGCTTTTTTTTATCATTATATAGTCTTCAATTATTGTATAATATGTTTTTTCCATGAGAGCAGATTTAATAGATTTCTTAAACTTGTGTAGATGCAAGTCTAAGATCGACTGTGGAATTCCATTGTAGACTGTCACGCCCATTCTCACAAATATAAATTACAATGTAATAACTTATTACACTATCTATTGGGTAGCTGGATGCCAAGCCGATTGATTCCATGCAACTTTATCATTGAGAAAATCACTAACTTTGTAATAACCACGACTTAACAAATGTTTCTTTACGCATTGTTTAAATCTGTGCAATGGAAAATCCAGTAATTCCTTCGGGACCATATTATATAAGCGTACACTCAACCCCACAAAGGATTTCTGAACTTTGCGCAGGCGACACCACGGCGTTTCTAGTTTATGACGGTTTCTAAGAAGTCGACTGTGTGTATCTCCTCTTTGTTTATGAAGATGAATGTTTTGTCTCACAAGGACAATATTATTATAAATATACTGTGAAGCTACCGTAAGTATACCAATCTCTTTAAATTTTTCACGTAGAGATTGGCGCGATCCGAGATTGTAAATTGAACGGATGGCTCTTTTTTGCAATATAAAAATAGTTTCAATATTAGCTGCTCCGCCCCACAACAAGATTCCATAAGACATCACACTATGGAAGTAGGCGAAGTACACAAGTCTAGCAGTTTCCTCATCGGTAAACTGCCTAATTTTCCTAACAGCATAGGCAGCTGAACTTAGTTTGCCTGCTAGTGTCTCTATGTGAGCGTCCCACTGAAGCTTGTCATCCAAGGTCACCCCCAGAAAAACTGTGGAGTTCTCAATCTTAAGTCCTTCTCCGTTTATTTTTATTGTTTTATCAATTTTTCTTACATTTGGTAAAGCAAATTCTAAACATTTAGTTTTTTTTGCGTTTAAAAGCAAGTTATTAGCAGTAAACCAGAGCGATATTTGTGATAACGTACTGTTTATATCGTCAAAATTTACTTTCTTCCTGTCAGTTTTAAATATAAGAGAAGTATCATCTGCAAACAGCACAATATCACAAGAATCGCGAACATGATATGGTAAATCATTAATATAGACCAAAAACAAAAAAGGACCCAAGATCGAGCCTTGTGGAACACCCAACAGAGCAGATGAACCCCGCGATTTCACGTCACCTACGCATACACTTTGAGTACGATCACTAAGGTAAGAGGCAATGAGATCAAGTGCAACGTTTTTGATGCCATAGTGGCTAAGTTTCAGTAAAAGAGTTTGGTGCTCAACGCAATCGAATGCCTTGGATAGGTCGCAAAAGATCCCAATAGCATTTTGCGAATGATTCCAAGCGTCGTAAATATGATTTAGAAGTTTAGCACCTGCATCAGTTGTGCTACGACCTTTTGTGAAGCCGTATTGTTCGGGATGTAGTAAATTATTTTCATTAAAATGTTTCATCAATTGATTGAGTATAATTTTTTCAAATATCTTACTAAGAGTCGGCAAGATTGAAATAGGTCTGTAATTATTAAGGTCGGTTTTATTGCCTGACTTAAATAGAGGTATTAGCTTACCATGTTTCATCAAATTAGGAAAGATACCCGAGGCAACACATTCATTAAAAATTACGGCTAAGTAAGGAGCAATGTCGTTGATTATGTTAGATATAATCTTCACAGACATACCCCACAGATCACCAGTTTTTTTCATTTTTAACATCTTAAAATTTTTAACTACCTCAGATGCAGTGATTGGTTCGAATTCAAACAAAACATTGCACTCTTTAACGTTGCCCCTCAATAAATCCTGAGCTACAGTAGGTGAAGAGTTTAAGGAATTAGTTAGCAGAATAGGAATGTTCTGGAAATAGTTTTCGAAAGTACTTGCAACTTCCTCATCAGACGTTATTTTATCATTATTGACAATAATTTCAAAGTTAGTATCACGTGATTTAGTTTTGCCAGTTTCTTCGTTTACTATATTCCACGTGGTTTTTATTTTATTATCAGATTTCATGATTCTTTCTTTAATGTTACGCCTTTGCATGAATGCATACCTTTTTAAATATTTTAGAGTATGTTTTCACGCTTTCAGCAAAACTTGGGGACCGATTATATTTTTTCTCTTCATACAACTCATACATCCTATCTCTGCTTTTGTAAATACCTACAGTAGCCCACTCACTGAATTTTAATTTCGCATTTACATGTATTTGCTTCACATTAAAAAATTTATTAAATTCAGTGTCTATTGTTTTGAAAAGACCAGTATAAAGATTGTCTGGGTTACCAACTTCATATTTAAGAGTAGGAAGTCTGGAAGATATTTGACATTTAAATCGGGTCAATTTATTTTCCGTTACTGGCCTACATTTTATAATTCTTTTGTCTTTGTTTATATTGCTTGAGATTGTTATTCGTTGCCCGCAGTGGTCCGACCTTAATTTATTAATTATAGATTTATCAATGACAATAATATCCCTGCTGCAAAAAATATTATCCAAGCAAGTGGCTGAAATTTCTGTGATTCTAGTTGGTTCACAGAACGCGTTATTTAAGTTAAAACATTTAAATAAGTTTAGCAGCCTAACAGTGATGGAGTTCTCCAGGAGAATATTTACATTGAAATCACCACAGACTATAATCTTTTTTGTGGGTACACACAATCGCTTCAACACATCCTCCATTATATCCTCAAATTGATTATAATCACCTGAGGGGGGCCGGTATACACAGACTATAATAAAACGCTCCAGCTCCACACAAGAAATTTCAACAGTGCGTTCAACAGAGAGGCCAACTATGTCTTTTCGTTCTTTGCTATTCATGCTTTCACGGACCATGATTAGAGATCCACCGTGGATCGCAGACCTTCTGGTGAACGCACTTGACAGTGTAAAGTTTTTGATAAATACAGGCAACTGATGGCTAAGAAGCCAGTGCTCTGTGAAACACAACACATGTGTATTATATTTTTCTAAAAATAACTCTATTTCTAGTTCTTTGCCGGTAAGGCTCTGTATATTTTGATGTACAATATTTAATTTACAGAGCTTCTCCGTTGTCTTAGAATCTAGTTTAAACAAGTAATAGGCTTACTACCACTTGAGTCAATGATAGAAATATCAGTACTTGAAGTACAGTTTGTAAAGTAGTCAATAGACTTAGTTACAACATTTGTAACTGTATCATTAATATTATGTGCTAAAAGGGAAGCTATAAGTAGCTTACATCTCTTCGGGAGATACATACTCTCGCCGGTCAGTTTAAAATTACAAATAAACTTATTTGTATCAAAGTAAAATATTGCGTCGCTATGACGGTATGTCACATTATACATTAGTAAATTTAAGTCATGTATACGCTGGTTTTGCTTTACATTCAGTGACCGAGAGTAAGGCAAGGCACACATATAAAATTTACATTTTGTTTTCTTATGTAGGTCTAGTAATTTATCAATACATTTCAATATTTGGTGTTTTTTTACCCTTAAACTGTCCCCAAACAAAATAATAACATTTGAAGCAGAGTTCAAATTCTCTTCATTTAAACTATTGATTAAATAGTCAAGATTAGCCCCCGGGGAACATTTGTTTATCACTGAATGTTGCAAGTAACGGCTAATACATGAGCCAAAATCTCTGCCCAACTTATCAGAAACAATAATAGTTTGTTCTTTAGGGTTAGTTGAGAGATTATCGCTCAAGCATGAGGAATCTACAACCGCATTTGCAGTACACTGCTCCGGACAAGTGCCCAAATTATCAGGGAGCAGTATACTGTTGCTATCGTTAATAGCCATAGGTACCTTGTGGTTGCATTGACACTTACTAGTTAATGACTCAAAGCGAAACGTTGAACTTGACTAATATTCTCCTTTCCCCTCCAAATAAGCGGAAAGATTGTGCAAGGAGTGGGTACGACAATGGTGCAACGAGCGGGGTTCGACCCTGTGACCTTTAGTTTTCAATCCGCACCTTTAATCGTAAGACTATCAGGACGTTAAAACTAAAAATAATGCAACTTTAATCCTCTGTTTACACTATCCCGTAGAAACAACTTCTATCCAATAAAGCAAATTTTCCTCCAAGTATTTGTCCACGAAATCTTTATCAATAAAGAAAAGCTATTTAGCCTGAGGCTCAGAACGAAATAAGTACAAAAATAGCTTTTCGCTTCGGGTATAGTCATATTATCTCTACCAATCGAATAAATCGACTAGCCAGTTTCAATATTATGTGACTTTTCTCCTATTTTCGAAACGTCTTTCTGTTACATCTACCTACTAGTGTTAGATGTTATACCCGTAATGTTAAGTTTTTTAAAGCTATTGCATAGCTTCTATCGCGGGCCTTGAGCGTGGAGACCGAATCCAGAAATTCCGTAACGAAAATAACCTGACACGGGAATCCTCTCACCGCTAGATGGCGTTGATAAAAAATGCTATGCAATAGCTTTACCGCGGCAGTCCCGAGTGCCACATGTCTTTTTTTATTCGATGACAAGATAGTCCTTGACTGCGAACTCACTTGATGTTAAGTGACGATGCAGTAAAGCACGATGGCGTGTAGAAACCGATTAGGGGTACAGGTTGAAACTACACTGCCATACCCCTTCCAAGTGAGACCGCTACCATCTTAGACTGCATCGTGAAAAGAATTGCTATTTTTTTAACAATGAAACTGTTGTGTGAGATGGATATTAAAGTTATTCCATAATTTTTTTTGTTCTCAAAATCCAAAGGTAATATGTATTTTTAGGTGTATAAATTACACCGATATTAATGATTCTTATTTCACTGATTAGACTAAGTTTTGAGGATGGTCTCATTTAACTTTTAAAAATTTGTCTCTCGGGAATAAATTCTGATTTTAAATGCGTGAAATTCAATTAGTTTCTTTTGAATACGAAACACTAAAAATAATATTATAATACCAAGTCTTTGTTCTGACTTTTAAATATCATCAAACCATAAAATAAGGAATACTATGTTTAATGCATCAAACGGATCCGTCTTTGATTTTCCTAGAATAAAAATATCGAAAGTTCTGAGTTATTGTGATGCAATTCTTCAGACTTTTCTTGAAGTAAATAGGAAAACGATTCGTGGGGAAATCATGAAAAGAGATTTGCATCACATAAACGGATATAGAAGGTTTTTGTATTTCCTTGTGCTTTGAATGTTTAGTTTACTTAAAAGTATTTTAATGTAGTAATCCTACTAATATTATAAACGCGAAAGTTTGTAAGTATGGATGGATGGATGTTTGTTACTCTTTTACGTAAAAACTACTGAACCGATTTGGCTGAAACTTGGAACAGAGATAGATTATAGTGTGGAATACATAGGCTACTTTTTTTCCCGGAAAATTAGAGAGATCCTGCGGGAATTACAAAACTTTAATCCACACGAACGAAGTTGCGGGCATCAACTAGTTGAAAATAAATAAAGCCATTTATTTAAGTACAGTAATTTCAAGGTATGTACATTGTACTCGTATGTCGTGTGTTTTAATTATGCGAATTCTTGAAAAAGCACTTTTCCATCCCAGTCGGATATTCCGCAAAGAAATTCCGCACGTCTGTTACGTAACACTGCAGTTTTATTTCAAGAACTTCAAACTTTCAAGTTAAATATGTGCAAATAGGTATTTGGCATATTTGGCGAGGCGAGCTCGTCGCCGCCTGCAAATCGATTGGCGAGACGGCGTCGGTACGTCCTGCCAATTTGGAAATGTCTGGAGAATTCCATCCTTTGTTGGCTTTTGTTTCGTAGATTATCCCTACAAAATATATTTTCTTGAAAATTATTGTGTAGTGGCTGGCAGATGGACAGACATTTTGAAATAAAAATAGCTTTTCCTAGTTACTTTAAATATTTTTTACACATGCATGACAAGACAGACCTTGTCATCGATCTCACCTGATGAAAAGTGACGATGCGCTCTAAGATGGTAGCGGGCTAACTTGGAAGGGGTATGACAGTGTAGATTCAACCCATACCCCTAATCGGTACACGCCGTCGTGCCGGAACGCTAAATCGCTTAACGGCACGTCTTTGACGGTAGGGTGGTAACTAGCCACGGCGAAAGCCTCCCACCAGACCAGACCAGAGACAATTTAGGAGTTGTTGATTTCCAAATTGCCCCCGCCGGGAATCGAACCCGAGACCTCCCAAATATAAGACCAGAGTGCTCACCAATGCGTCGGAGAGATCGTCCTCTAAGAAGGTGTAACTAGGTCTACTAGGTAGGATAAACAAAAGAACCATTGAGATTGAAGAGTCCACAAGACCACGTTCTGTGGCGAAGCTTTGTAGGAGCCCGTATTATACAGTAATCTCTATCGATATCGGTCCAACAAAAGTCCGACGTTGTGAGTAGATCTTACTTTTTAATTTGTAAATGATGCTCAAAGAAGTAAATTGTTTGCAAAGCAAATAGGTACCTACTCATAATGAAAGATTTATTTCGTCAGTATAACATCCCAAAATTAAACCCCTATTTACACTCGTACGTATTTACTTACTTGGAACAGCGTAAATACCAATTAATCCTATAAAATACGTAATTCAGCATTTCTGAAATTACCACGAAGCGCGAGTCCTAAGTAATCATCGTTAAATTCCAAAGATTAAGCACAAAATTATAATAATACTGAATAAAATCAGGAGAAATTGCAAATACAATTTTCGCAGCCTCAAAATATTGCCAAGATTGGGTCTTATCTAAAATTGAAACGCAAATCTCCTCGTAATATCTGTTTGCTGCCTTGACCGACGCGGTTATTCTGTAGAACGGTATGGACGGTAACACAAAACTGATTCTGCTGGACAAATTGATCAAGTGATCAAGTGATTTGAGACAAATTACATATTCGCCTCTCATGAATCTGGATTTTTTTTTTTCAGCTTAATCATGTATGAAATTAGATACGTGATAACACTTAAATTATTATATTTTAATAGTCTATGAGAAATAATTTGGCAACCCTGTAATACAGTACTTAAGCCAATTGTAATTTCTTAAAATAATCGAAGTCATAAAACATTTCTATATTTATTGCGATTTTTATTCGTAGTCATCGAATATTGTATTCTACGAAACTATGCTCGTAATAGGTATATTTGCATGGAAATGTTTCAATTTACATTTTTATGAATTTATAAAATGGAATAACGAAACGTAGTCACGAGAGTGCCAGATGTTATTATTTAAATAAATTCTGATTCTGATTCTGTGTTATGTTTTGAATGCTGCAAAAGAAATGTAACATTTTTTTCTGAATTTCTTCAAATTTATAGCAGGTACGTTTATTGAAATGACGTACAACTTTTGGTACTTTTTTAGTATATCACACAAAGTAAATTATAATATACACTTGTACAAAATAAGCGCCATCCTTTGGGGAGCTGTCGAACTAAAATCCAAGCCAGTTTCTTTACAATAGAAAAATGTTCTAATTGCAAAGGCCCTGGTACATCACAAGCGAGCAATGCCGCCTCTTGACGGGTTGAACCACACCATTGACATTTAAAGTTTACGGCGACCCAAATCCAGAATGATAAGCCAACATGGGATATAAACGCGTCCCTTAGGTCACGGATCCACGGGGCCATAAACAACATCCCGAGGGCCATTCGGAACGTTCTGAGACATAAAACGGGCCATTATCGGGGTCATAACGAATCACAGGGAAACGTGTCTCGTGAGGACCCTAATTAATAACGGCCGTCATACACAGCTCATCTACTTGGAGTTTTGAAGCCATTTGGGTAATTCAGGCTCGGATTTATGATACCCATTAAATCAGGGCTTAGCGGACCTAAAGTATAGATAAGACCCTATAAATATGTCATAGTTTGTCGATTTTGGGTTTAATGCTAGAAATTACTCCTATCACAGCAAAGTTTTTTAAGCTATTGCCTAGCTTCTATCGCGGGCCTTGAGCGTGGAGACCGAATCCAGAAATAACGAAAATAACCTGACACGGGACTCCTCTCACCGCTAGATGGCGTTGATAAAAAATGCTATGCAATAGCTTTACCGCGGCAGTCCCCGAGTGCCACACGTCTTTTTTTTTATTTTAAAAATAAATATAAGCCAAGCTGAACTTGACTTATATTCTCCTCTCCCCTCCGAATAAGCGGAAAGCGTGTGCTAGGAGTAGGTACGACAATAGTGTAACGGGTGGGGTTCGAACCTGCAACCTTTCAGTTTTCAGTCCGCACTTTTAACCGTTGGGCTATTGAGGCTTCAAGTTATGCACAACAAGATATCTTACATCGATCGAATACATATACATAATATATGATCTTGTGCCGATAGTTAGTTCAGTTGCAGTATTTAAGTTGTAAAATAGACAACCTATCACTATGCAGTGTTTACCTGTAATTAGTTTAACGTTTTATCTAAGTACTATCTAAGTATTGTTTTATTTAATTTAGTTTCTTATGCTTTATATAAACGTACGAGCTGTTGGTAAACCAAATAAATTGTTTAAAAAAAATTCTCGCAACAAACAAGTATCTTTATTGAACACTTTAATCGATTGTCACCACAGTTGAACGTAAACCTACCGCAAAATGAATATTAAATGTTTATATAACTGAAGCACTTAACCTCGTATTCATTTAGTGTCGATTTCCATCGCGGTTCTGGTAAGCCGTCAATTTGTCTGCACTTGTGAAGAGCACAAAAATCTGCACTTACATCACTTTACGTCGGAATTTTATGGCTGTGGTGTAAACAAACCACGATCAATATAGTCCCTGTGATTTTATACAAAAGTATGAGACGGATAGATTTATTCACTGTTATATTACTAAACGAATCCTGAATTATGCGCATAAAATATCGTGAAGTGATGTAATGAAATACAGCTACCAGCTGTAAGCATATAGAACTAACTTCTTATTGCACTAAAATTTCACTTGCAGCACTTTACGTTCAGTTACGGGTTCAATTTGAATGTAAAGTAAGGCAACGTATGTTTATTTGCAAATATAATAAACAAATATAATCATAAATGTTTATATGCAAATATAATAAATAAATTTAATAATAAATTTTTATATGCAAATATAATAAACAAAATGTCAAATGTACTGTGTCAAAAATTTAAAACGACTTTAACTTGTAATTATTTCAAGATTTATCCTTCTACTAATATTATAATTGCGAAAGTGTGTTTGTTTTTTTATTTGTCCCTCAATCACGCAGGAAGGAAGCCATAGATCGACTTGATTTGCATGAGTATGAGGAATTGGAGAGATACATAGGCTACTTTTATTACTAAAAGACTCCATTAGTATTTTTATAAACTTTCAAGCGTACGACGCGCGACGCGTCGGATTGCAGACTTCTCAAAAGGTGAAAATTGTCCACTTACGTCACTTTTCATCGGAATTTTTTATGCATGCCACGGATAAAACGCTTTCCGCTTATTTCTTACATCATGTGCAAATTATGAGTCACAATTTTTACGAGCCAAATGCATTCAAGGTTTCCGCCATAGCATATTATGCAAAACAGGCAAACAGAGGTAAGACGTTTTTGTCTCTGAGAATAATAAGTAATTATATAAGTACCAAAGGAAATAAAGAATTCTGTCCTTATGAGGATACTTATGAGGTAAATCATCTATGGCAAACTTACAAGTCTACAAAAGATGCATTTTTAAAGTGGAGAGTTATAAAAGCATAGAACTTTTTTTTAAATGGAGATATCGGTATTTCTTTTGAAAAAAAAAAAAAGAAAACAACATTTGTCTATGCTTTCAAAGCGATCTCCTGTAAAATGTATATTTTTCCAAATTCTTAAGTTTTTCGTAGATATGACGATATTACTCTTAGGACTATCAGAAATATCTGACATACCTACTGACTAGAAGATTATGTTACAGGCGTGCGGTAAATGAAGCGCGTAATGGCAGATATTTGTCGTAATTTGTCATAATCTAATATATAAAAATGAATCGCTTAATGTGTTGGTAAGCGCATCACGCGTGAACGCCTGGACCGATTTCGCTAATTCTTTTTTTATTGTGTTTGTTATTGTTAGGAGAAGGTTCTTATGAAAGAAAAAATTAAGAAAATTGCGCGGAAAATTAGAAAATTTAAGAAATATAAACCACCATATTAAATTATTTCTAATGTAACCGCTTTTACAATTCAAACTTTTTTGATGTAACCTTATGGCGTTTGACATAACATTGACAGAATGCGTGCTGCCAATTTCGTCAAAGAGGATGTAAAAAAACTTAAGACAGGACAACGTCTGTCGGGTCCGCTAGTATCATTTAACAATGAAGTACTCTATTATACTCTTCGTCGTTCGGAACAAGTTTTTCGCTTGTTTTGTGAGTATACAACTCATCTCTAGTAGAATATCATAGCATACAAACGGACGGGTCAACTGTAATTATATTTTAATTTATTCGGCGATTATACGCAGATTTACATAATAGTTTCATTGTTTGCCGAGATAACAGATTCCGAGGAGGTTCATTTTTGTATTTTATTATTTTCGTTTTAATGACTAACATACAATAGCCTCGCAGATTGAGAGGTAATTTTAAAACATCGTATGGTATGGTTCGGTACCTAAAAATGAAAACCGCGCGCTTGCCTAGAAAATTCCTACACACTATTGCCTTGAAGATACTTACACTATACGTTGGCAGGGAATATGGACGCTGGAAGAGCGTTCCACACCTTAGGGAGAGCGCAGACTGGCTTCTTTTAGCGTTATCGAAAAACATCGTAAGGAGAGCTGCACATCTGAGAGTTCACCATAATGTTCTTGAAAATGTGTGAACTCCGCCAATTCGCATTAAGCCAGTGTAATGGACTATAGCCTATAACCCTTCTCTGAAAGGAGACCCAGTAGTGACACGTTGATGGGGTGCTGGTGATGACGATACAAGTTTAATCTTTTGCCTAAAAGGTTTTTCTATGGGCATAAGGAACCCTAATATGATGCAGCTGATATTTACGCCTGCCGTCGCATCGTGATCTCATGTGTTTGGACAGACGACAGCTCGAAGGTCGCCGCGAGCTAATCTTACATATTTTTACGTCTCTTTACGTCTACATAAAGTTGCGAAAATAAACCCGTGTTACCCATTTTTACACGTGCTGAAGCGAATAAACAAACATGTTATTGACATTTCATGATTTATTAGGCGCATAAAAACTGTTTTTGCTCGTACTTCCATAGGCACTGCCTTTTACTTAGCTTACATCGATCTTTATTGCGCAATTGTTCTTTACATTGTATAAGTTTTATATGCACCCTAGAGTCTAGACGCAAGAAAGATGCAAGGTATTAAATCAACCAGCAAATCCGTACTGCAAATAATATGTATTTTAAATGGGAAAGTGTGTTTGTTTGTTGGTTTGTCTTTCAATCACGCCGCAACGGATCGACATGATAATTTGCATGGATATAGTTGAGAACTTGGACTGACATAGGCTACGTTTTATTCCGGAAAATCAAAGAGTTCCCGCGGAATTTTAGAAACTAAATCCACGTGGACGAAGTCGCGGGCATCAGCTAGTGTAATATAAAATTACTGAACTAAAAAAATGAAAGGCAATAATTGAAGGAACACTAAACCCATTTTTTTCCAAATGATACTGATTTTTTCAGACGATATATATAAACTAAAGTTCATACTCGTACTTAAAATTAAGAGACACATTAAAGTATGTAACATCTATCTCGTAACCGTATGCAGTTTATTTATGGAACACTTAAAACCCCACTAAGCATGGATAATTCGCCCTCATTTTTCGTTCCTAAGCCGTGATTAAGAGAAAAATCTAGATAAAGTCTGGTTTTAGGTCAAACGGCTCAGAAACGAGCTGCTTAATTAAGTGGGCGCGAGTGCGACACATTGCCCCAACTTACATAAAATCACACCACAAGTGGGTACTTCCTGATTCCGTGAACCACACTTTGACGAATATACGAATGACGAAAGTGGATTACATGTCGCATCAAAGACTAAATTGAGCGAAAACGGCGAAAATAGCTAATATACGTTTGGCATCTTTAAAATAGTCCAGATTGCGTTATATTTTTCGCGCAAGCGAAGTGAGCTTATAACTGTGGAACTAATGAACATAATTGCTTCAATTTAAGAAATAATACTTATGTAGTCACTTAAATAAGGGAATATTTTAAAAAGCTAATTTTTAAAAAGCTTCTAATAATGACCCCAGCCTTTGTGCTGAGGCTGTTGCTGACGCCATACTCCAGGGTATGGAATGTTATATTCCCAACTCTCTTAAACCCTCCGGGGAGCGCGCTCAGAAGTGGTTCAACGGGATCTGTAATAGGGCCGCTATTCTCAAGCGTACCTGCTACCGTTCCTGGTCCACAGCACAAAGCAATAAAGACCCAAATGCTGCTAATTTAAAGAAAAACTTTAATGCTGCCTCCAGAGCCTACAAAAATGCCATCGCCAGGGCAAAATTTGAGCACATCAACAGAATCGGGCAGAGACTAGTCGCATTGCCTTCTGGCTCCCGTGCATTCTGGTCCCTATCGAAGGCCATACAAGGCAATTTCTGCCGTTCTCCATTTCCGCCTTTACGCAAACCAGACAATACTTTGGCTCACACTGCCAAAGAGAAGGCTGAAATTCTCAGCACCCTCTTTGCTGCCAACTCAACGCTTGATGACGGCGGGAGAACACCGCCTACCATCCAACGGTGTCCATATTCTCTTGGCGAAATACGCTTCACTCAGAGCGCTGTGCGTAAAACTCTTCTCTCTCTCGACGTCAACAAGGCGAGTGGGCCCGACGGTATTCCTGCGGTTGTGCTGAAGACGTGTGCCCCGGAGTTAACACCCGTCTTAACGCGTCTGTTTCGGCAATCTTACTCCTCTAGTATTGTTCCGTCTTCATGGAAGACTGCCCTGGTTCATCCAATCCCGAAAAAAGGCAATCATTCGGATCCCTCGAATTACAGGCCTATCGCGATTACCTCTTTACTGTCTAAAGTCATGGAGCAAATAATTAACACCCAGCTGCTGAGTTACCTTGAGGAGCACCAGCTCATCAGCGATCGCCAATATGGCTTCCGTCACGGCCGATCTGCTGGTGATCTTCTTGTATACCTCACGCATCGTTGGGCGGATGCTATCGACAGTAAGGGAGAAGCCCTTGCGGTTAGCCTTGATATCGCAAAAGCCTTTGATCGGGTTTGGCATAGGGCCCTTCTATCGAAACTACCATCCTACGGACTCCCCGTGCTGCTTTGTAATTGGGTTGCTAGCTTTCTTGATGGGCGCAGCATCAAAGTCGCTGTCGATGGCTTTTACTCTGTCCCTAAGCCCATCAATGCAGGCGTTCCACAGGGCTCAGTGTTATCGCCTACACTGTTCATTCTGCATATCAATGACATGTTGCATAACAGCAACATCCATTGTTATGCAGATGACAGTACTGGTGATGCCCTTTACAAAGGAAATGCACAATTATCCCGCGCAATGCTAGAGGAGAGTAGAGCCAAACTTGTGTCTGACATTGAGGCTTCCCTTGAAAAAGTGTCAGTATGGGGTTCACAAAATCTTGTCCATTTCAATCCCTCAAAAACACAAGTTTGTGCGTTCACCGCCAAAAAGACCCCCTTCACCACACCTCTTCTCTTCCAGAACACCCCCCTAGCCCCTTCCAACAGCATTGGGATTCTTGGTGTCTACATTTCGAACGACGTCCAGTTCCGGGATCACTTGGAAGGAAAAGCTAAACTAGCTTCGAAAAAGCTTGGGGTGCTCAACAGAGCAAAACGGTACTTTGCGCCCGAGCATAGGCTCCTACTCTATAAAGCGCAAGTCCATCCGCATATGGAGTACTGCTCTCACCTTTGGGCTGGAGCACCCCAATACCAACTCCTTCCATTTGACCGGATTCAAAAACGGGCAGTTCGGCTTGTGGGCAATCCCAAATTAACCAACCCGCTGGAAAGCCTGGAGCACCGCAGAGATGTCAGCTCTCTTTGCGTCTTCTATCGGCTATATAATGGGGAGTGTTCTGAAGAGCTTTTTGACCTTATTCCACCGTCTCTCTTTTACAACCGCACCGCTCGCCACCGAACACAATTTCACCCTCACCACCTGGGTGCCTGGAGCACTTCGACCATCCGATGTTCCAGATCTTTTTTTCCACGCACTTTGAAACTGTGGAACCAACTTCCTGCGACGGTGTTTCCACTGAATTACAACATGGGGTTATTCAAGGGGCGGACCAACAAATTCCTGAAAGGCCGGCAACGCACTGGTGGTGCCTCTGGTGCTACAAGTGTTCATGGGCGGCGGTAATCACTTAACATCAGGTGACCCGCCTGCTCGTTTGCTCGCTAAAAATATAAAAAAAAAAAAAAAAAAAAAAAAAAAAAAAAGCTTTCTTCGCGGGGATGCCCAAAAAACAAACGTGAAATGAAAGCAAAAAATACATTTGAAAATATTGAAGACTGTAGAGTGTATATTCTTCCAAATGAAGTTCCGTGAAGAATTCCGCGTGGGTTTTTAAAAATTCCACGGCACCCTTTAATTTAAGGGGTTAAAACTTTTTACTCCTTAACTTAAAAGATCCTATGTCACTCTCTATAGTGGGCGGGCGATGAGTCGCGAGATGAATGACTGAAAGTTTTGACAGAACGTGGCTTTATGGAATTTTCGAGAACACTCTCAAAACATAAACTTAATGTGTTTTTAATGTGGTACATACTTATGATATTTTAAATATATTTAAACTTGGAACGCTGCTTGAATATACTTTACTTTATAAAAAACAGTTCAAATGACTTCTCTACTTCTACTTGTGCGTCTAAAAGTGCTTACTTTATTTTCTAGGTCACATGTACTAGATTTTTGTTGACCTATATTTTATTATTTTTTAGTATTTTCTTCGATTATTCGTTATTCACATACGCTTAAAGACGTAATATATAATATTATGTAGTATCTACCGCTTTACGTGGTTTTTGCTGGCGACTTCACCCACATAGAGGTAGATTTTTGAAAATTCCGCGGGAAACCTTTTTTCGTGGTAAAAAATACCCCATATCATTTTTCAGAATTTTTCCGTGGTAAAAAATACCCCATATCATTTTTCAGTTTTTTAACTATACTCATGGTAAATATCACATCGTTCAGTTGCCCCGTTGCTCCGTGATTAAAGGACCAACTTTCTCATACCCGCAATTTTAACAAGGATTAGTTTAAATTCAAATACTGCGTATCTTGCACGCTATTGACGGAAGGAAAGGGCTTACGGGTTTCTCCGAAATTCAGAAACCCTCGTTTTCAATGACGGGAAGTTTCGGGGAATCCAAAATTCTGCGAAGCCTTGCAACACCTAATTGGATCCGCCCGCCCTAAGTCGGCTTACTAGTGAACACATTAATTGGAAATTATCCGGTAATTTTGCTACAAACAACTAGAAAATCGGTCAAGCAAAAATCCTAATCGCGCACAAGCTGTTCCGTGCCACCACAAAATATAAATTCTTCGTAATAAATAGCAATATTATTCAAATTGAACGAAACTTGTATGTATTATCGTTTTTAAGATAGAGCTGAAACAAATTACGCTGAAAAAAGCTACTTTTTCTAGTATCCACTTAGATTTAATTTTTTTTTAGTTTTGATAAACAATTCAATTTACTTCTTATAACGGCTATAAAACAACAGTCAACGAAGACTTTGTAATAGAGTTTCTTTGGCAAACTTTGGGTAAGTGTAGTATCTTACGTATTACAATGTTTTACATAACACATACAATGTACCTATGTAAAAAACAATAGACTCGCTTATATAATCCATAATTATTTTTTTCAGAAACACATTTATTTATATCTATATTTTTTTGAGAAAACATAGAGGTACGAGTATAAAAGGTTAAAAGAGAATGAGTGTTACCTACTATTCTATAGTCTGTCTGTATACAATATTCAACTAATCAGAAGGAAAATGTTGTGAAATTAGAAGGAGCTGTACTTACGGCAGTATATAGCAAGTTTTATCTTGAGTTTTTGCTATTAATTTATAACTAGGCACTTTTTTTATACATTACAAATATTATTACCTATGTAGTAACTAGAACTCGTATAACCGGTAGAATCAGAATACATACATAATATTATATTTTGTACATTTCACAACGAGCAAATGTTAACAAAACGTTGCAGTTTTACTACGTAATAGTTAATAGGTACATGTTATTGCATTGAATGACTAGTAAATGGTTTGTCTCGTACAGTTTTAGATAGTTACTTTTGGAATGGAGTCTCGACACGCAACGTAACGGTTGCAGACCAAAAATGTATGTTCTGTGATAGGGCTGACTTTTTTTGAGTTAGAAAAATTTTATATAGGTTTTATAAGGGTTTTATAGATGAAAGGGAGTTTTTTTTAAATCGTATTAATATTATAAATGCGAAAGTTTGGATGCATGAATGTATCAATGGATGGATATTTGTTACTCAATCACACCGCAACGATTGAACCGATTTAGCTGGGCACGGAGATAGATTATAGTCTGGAATAACACATGGGCTACTATTTATGCCGGAAAATAAGAGAGTTCCCGTGATAATTAATAAACCTTAATCCACCCCAAGCTGAACTTAACTAATATTCTCCTCGTGGGAAGCTTAATTATGTTAGGAGTGGGTACGACAATAGTGATAATTTTAGGGTTCCTTAACAAAAATCAAACCCTCGTCGAGTTGGGAGCCCTAGGTAAGTGCAAGTAGTGACCTATTGCCCCTCTGCGCGAGCAAGGAAACTCGCATCGCCCGCTTCCGGTGTTTGGATGGGTGACTCACACGCGGCGCGAACGGAGTAAGTGACCAAGATTTTGAGCTCTTTCCGTCTGGACATTAAAGTTTGTTTGTCGTACAATTATTATCTTGTTAATAATCATCCTCATAAAGTCATGGCCGACCCACTGTGGAACAGTGATTTCTTCTCAAATTGAAAGGGCTTAGGCAATAATCTACCAAAAAATATTAGTCAAGACACTCTACTAAATGAGGTGTCGCAATTAAGAGGAAATGAGGTCGAAGATACTTTTGAAAATTAGGTATTTGAAAAAGTTATCGCTGTCGCTCTGCAGTTGTTCATAAAGCACATTTGTGCATTAAGAACAACTGGAGACCAGACTGAATAGCCAAAGTAAAAAGTCATAATTCGAGGTTTGGCTCTCTACTATTTCTTCCTCCAATATTGAACCAATTTAGAAGATCCTTACTTCCTCACTTATATTATAAATGCGAAAGTGAGTTTGTTTATTGGTTTGTTGATTTGTCCTTCAATCACACAGGAACGGAGCAACAGATTGACGTGATTTTTTGCATGATTGCGGTGGCGGGTGCGGCTATTTTTTTTTGTAAATTGTCCCCGCCGGGAATAGAATCCGAACCTCTCAGTTATAATACAGCGTTCACCACTGTGCCAGGGAGGTCGTCTTAATATTATATAAATATTTTATGATATTAGTAAGAATACTTACCCATACTTCCTTAACTACCGTGTCATTTCTTATGCTACATACATACATTTTAATGTAAATTGTTCCAGATAACAGCAATTTGCTTTGTAGGTACAAAAAAAACTAAGTAATTAACAATAATGAAACAAATTGTTCATCATGCGAGTAAACAAGTTATTTACCGCCGCTCGTCGCATATTCGGCCCGTCTCCATTATACAGTTTCGTCCGTCTGGCGGACGGGTGTGACCTTGGCCCTTCGACCTTTCTTTATCTCTGCACGATCGCGTGAAAATTATGTAACTTTGTATGATTAAGGTCACAGGGACATTTTAGTTTAGAATTGTTGACCTTCTTTATAGGTTTAGCTTGCGGAAAATCTAAGTGTCTTGTAAATGTATTGTGTATTATTCTGCTAACATCACCAGCATCCATTTATTTTGTTTGATGACAAGATAGCCCTTGCGGTCACCTTGATTGTAAGTGATGATATAGTCCAAGGCTGAAATCTGTAGACTGTACCATACTATACTCTCATGACTCTACTCTGACTCAGACGAGTTAAAACGAGACAGACTTATGTTGGGCATATTTGTGTCTCCTTTTAACTGTAACTTAAGTTTGAACTGAATCAGAGCACGCTTTGTAGATCTCAGCATAAGATGGTAGCGGGCTAACTAGGTAGGGACCTCCCAATTATCCACCACTACATCTGTGTGGTCGTCACTTGACTATAGCTCCTTTAAATACAGCAATATAGGGAATATTCTTTCTCTCTTTTTGAAACTTCTTTGTGGAAACACTGTGTGCATAGCATAGTTTTGTTAACCATTGTAAAAAAATTTTTTTTTGAAAAGAGCAACGGCTGAGTTTCTTGCCGGCTCTTCTCAGCAGAATCTGCATTCCGAACCGGTGGTAGATTTATGACGTGTCATAAGAGCTACAAGTTGGCCTACATGAAATAAATAAATTTTGATTTTGATTCTCTCTCTCTCTCTCTCTCTGCGTACCGTATTCTTAGTTGGTGAGAGTAGTGACCCCTTTCCGTCATTCATGATGGGTTTTCAGATTTTTCCACATAATAAGTCTTAACCACGTAAAATTGCGCGGTAAAACATTAAAGAATTCTGTGAATATTTTGGTGCTGATAAATGTGAAATCAGTGACTAATAGATCAGATACGCGGTGCATTGGAAACGGGTGCAGATGGCAGATTGCAGCGGTATGTGACGGTCTTAATTGCCCCGACATCGTAGACTTTCTTTTGTGTTTAGTGTATACGCTACAGCGATGCAAAGTTAGGTCGGATATTGAATTTTATCAATTATGGATAGATAGGTAAAAAATTCTTTATTGCTACACGAAGTTTACTACTATATAGACTGCCCAATTGTGAAACATTGGGTGGCAGTAACCACGGGGAATGTTCGCTAGAGGCCTAGTCACAACTACCAATACTAGATTAATAGAAATAGGAAATTTTGTTTACTAACACACTAACATAGATGCTAATAAATTTAATTAAATTTTGTAATACTATGGATTTTATCTGAAATAAATGATTATTTATTTATTTACAAAAATATCTTAAGATTTAATTAATGAGCACAGGTGCTAACAATTTTACTGATTTTTCATGAAGTGTACTGTGATGCACGGTCGTGACCTAATACCAAACTTTTGCTTTGTTTATAGGACTTTAAAATAGTTTAGATTAACAACAGCTTATATGTTAAGTTTACTTTAGTAGGCAAGTCGTGGAGTTATTTTTTTAATTCACTTACGCGCCTTCGTAATTCGATCCGATAGTTCAAATTTTGAGCTAATCACTCGGAAACTCTATTTCTTCTACGGATCTCCCCATTTCTGATTTTTTGACCGATGCAGAGCTAATAAGTTAGGCGAAGGTTTTTGTCTTCCAAGTAAATTGCATCTACATAGAACAATTATTAATTTGTAAGTCATATATAATAGCATTTCATTCAAATTGTCCGTCACAAAGACAATTTACCGGCAAATCCAATACCTAACCGGTACAGCTGCTAAGCCTTATAATACTATGCAACTTATACGGCCTCTGTTTTCGCCTCGATGCTTCCATTATTCTATACTTCTCTATACTTCAATAGCTTACAGTATATGGAGCTGGCTAGAAGTTAAAAGGCGATAGGTTCAAATTGCACGATGCAGCCTAAAATGGAGTTTGCTTACCTAGAAATGCCTATTCATTCTTCATTTAAAGGTACCCTAAGTTATAGTTAGTTGGAAAAACGGAAGCCGGAACGGCATTCCAAATAGCAGTAGATATTAGGAACGAGGAAGCAAAGCGCTTAGTGCGACATCGTGGAATTTCGACCACGTAGCGGTGCAGATCCATGCGATGCCTTGCAGATGCCTTAAATTCTTGTTAGATAACACCTATCAGGGCCCCAAGTCTGCTATTTTACATGTCATTGTCATTGAACCGCAATACAATTACAATTCAATTATCATTGGTCCAAAATTTCGTAGTCTACTAAATTCACAATGGTCGTTCGATTTCTTATAATTGGATTGTAATTCAATGATACCTCGGTATTGCCATTAGCTTAAAAAGCGTTTGCCGAAATGAGTTTCAAAAAAAACTACATATTAAAAACTTTTATTTAAGCTAGATTCAAAGCTAGATGTGTCAGTGGCAAACCATCGGAAAACAATTGTGACGCCATTGAATTAGTAGATTACCAAAATTGCTAAAAGTAGCAATTGGGATGTCATTGATAGACAATTGAACTACAATTGCAATAGCAGACTTGGGCCCCTGTTCGAACGTTGTAGCTGTAATAGCCTAATAGTAAATATGTCGGCCTCCTTTTCGGAGGGCTCGAGGTTCGATCTCAGGCACGCATCTTTGATTTTCTTGGAGTTATGTACGATCTAAGCAATTCAATACTTTGTTTAACGATGAACGAAAAAATTACCAAATAAAAATTAAAAAATTACCCAAAAACATTATATATCAGGCCTGCATTGAGAGCGTGGGGCGGCAGCAAAAAGACTATGTTACCATACTATTTTAGCTATCAAGTCTCATTCGCAAACAATAAAAATGACAAAACGTATTTTTTAGTCGCAAATAAACTGTTTTTTTTTTTTTTACATTCATTTCAAACTATATACTATATAGAGTTAGGTATTATAATGCACACTACCTACTTAGACGCTTAGAGCAATCTCTACTAGGAAAACTTTAGCAAAGTCTCCATTAGCAATAAAAGTCTCAGTGTAAACAACTCGTAACAAGTCTGCTCCTATACAAGTTATGGCTAGTCTGATATTGACTTCTGCAACAAATAGCGGAAGCTTCTTGGCAGTGGACATTTCACATTAATTAGTATACACCTACCTGTTAGTACAAGTATTGATTACTGTTGCTATTAGGAAGCTGGGTACTAGCTTATCTCCTCACCAGTAGCTTAAGCACGAACATTTTAACTTTCGAATAGTAAAGGTACTTAAAGTTAAATTCTGTATTTTTTATTCAATGACAAGATAGTCCTGGACTGCGATCTCACCTGAAGGTAAGTGACGATGCAGTCTATGATGGTAGCGGAATAACTTGGAATAAAATACAGGCTGCCTGGCTTAGGCTACTGATCAAAATCAAGACCTCTAAGAAAATAGCATTAGACGCTTAAACTTAATAAACTAATATACATAAGCTGTTTAAAAATGGCGAATTTTCAATTCAATGCACACACACACAACTAAGTGTTAAGCATGTAATGTATTTTTTGCGCAAAAAAAACTGCTCGCGCGCACGCCGCGCGTGATTGTTGAAATTTTAACAAAAACTACGAAAAATCGTAACAACAGTTTTATTTTTTTATATCATTAACATTCCATTTGCAATAAATCAATTTTTATCAGATAATAGAGTAAAATATGAGTGGAATTTTCCTAAGGTTTTTGTGTCATAGGCTTCGAGCACTAAATACTCTAAGGTCTTCAAAATTATTACAATCATATTAAGATTTATGAGCGTTTTTTGGAAAACTTTTTGTCGTGAAAAATATTTTCGATATTTTTATAGGTTAAATTACACCTAAGTGCCTATATATGGTTTTGTAAAAACTCAACTTTAACAACCTATCCTTATACAAAAACAAAAAAAAAATTGCATAATTTTTATGTACCCTTTTACCTTGATAATAATATAACACAATTTTTTTATTATTTTATTTTTTTATGATATACAAAATTACAAGTCAAGAAAATATATTAAAGTAGACATAGGTGAATCTGTAAAAAAAGAAATTTCTTCCATCAGTTTCCCTTGAAAGTGTACCAATACCTATCCAATCGAAGCAAATAATGTACTGCAGGCGCTAAGTTACTTTCGCCATTTAAAAATATAGTTAGGTTAGTTAGTGCATTGACCCGTTGCATCTAGTACTTTCTCTTACCTACGTCTAGGCAGATACTTATCTGGGCTTCCTGTCTATTGCCTAGCGAGTTCAAAATGATCTAATACCAACCATTCACCCGTTTTTACAATCAACAATGTCTAAGTGATTTATAGACTTTATTACTATATTATACTAGCTGTTGCGCGCGACTTCGTCCGCGTCAATTTCTGTTATTATGATCACGATTAAGAAGTTTTTAAAAGAATATATTTTAAATATAGATAATTTTCCCCGTTTTTAAAACATTTTTCACTGATGCTTCGCTCCTATTGGTCGCAGCGTGATGTTATATAGCCTAAAGCCTTCCTCGATAAACGGACTATCCAACACAAAAAGAATTTTACATTTCGAACCACTAGATCCTGATATTAGCGCGTTCAAACAAACAAACTCTTCAGCTTTATATATTAGTATAGATAACCAACTTAGGTATAAGACAGGTATGAAAAGAAGTATACAGCCTTGATAGCTCAACGTTTACAAATGTGGACTGAAAACTGAAAGGTCGGCGGTTCAATCCTCACCCGTTGCGTTTATCGTACCTACTCCTAATACAAGCTGTCCGTTTATTTGGAGGGCAGAGGATAATTTTCAAGTTCAGAGTGGCTAATATTCTTTAAAAGGAATGTTCTTCAATTTAAAACGCTCTTTCCTGAATTATCAGCAGGAATAACTAGAGACAGTGGCAAAGGAACTGACGAACTGACGCCGATTCCGTATAATAATACCGTAATAATAATATCAGCATGTAAATTATGTATTACATTATAAGCCTTTTTAAAAATCACAAGTAAACCAAATAAATAAAATACTATAAAATTCCTTGGTAAGTCTTACAACATAATATTTCATTGTGTAAAGATAATAATAGATAATATTAAACAAACTTCTCGAGTGAAGTTCGACCGATATTAAATGAGTCACTTTGACCAATCAAAGATAATCTAGCTTTTAGTTTAAGCTAAGGTTTAGTTATCTAAAAGTCTTTATAGCCTATCGAAGAAAGAGAGACTATAACAAGCCACCAAACCCACTGTCTTTGAAAATACAGTTTTATCCAGCGAATATCGCAATCAATTCTCATTGGCAGATAGGTATATTTACAGTAACTAATACTGTTAAATATTTAACTTCAATAATGTCAAAATAAATCAAAATCGGTTGAATTAGTTGAAGAACATGCTACTTCAAGGAAAGTTGGATTTCTAAAGCTTTTCAGATCATTGTTGATATGAAAACTTTTCAATTCAGTACAAAAGTAAACTCAAAGTGGAATCCAATAAAATTGGAATAATCGCCGTAATCAACCGTCAAAATAATACCAATTCCATTCCAATTTATTTTGTGTAAACTGCGGAACATTTATTAATTGAGTAAACATTGGATAAGTCGATGAAACTTGTACAACTCAATTTACTGTGGATTAATGTTTAATCAGGGGCTCTAAATTTTAATTTTGTAATTTATTATGGCGGTATAAAATTATGACTTTTGCTGACAGCCGTGTGGAGTGGACGGGAATTTGATCGTATTCTGACTCAAAACAGAGGTAAAACGAGACAGGTTTATGTCAGAAATCATCGTTATTTCCTTTTCTCTAGTGTGCAACCGAAATAGGTTTTTCTGCCGAAACCGAAACCGAACTTTCGGCCTTGCTTTTAGTTTCCGCCGAAACTGAAACCGAAACTTCTTTCGTATACAGAAATCTGGGGCGTTTTTTACACAAACATTTAGTTGAATAGTGTTGAATAAAATAAAAAGGCCATCATTAAAGTGCGTAACAAATATATATGTTTTATTTTTTTATGTCATGAATATATAACGCAAACACAGGCGCGGTCGAAAGTTTCGGCCATTTCCTGGCCGAAACCGAAACTAAGGCCGAAACTAGATTCCTCGGCCGAAACTGGCAGAAACGGAAACCGAACTTTTGTTCGGTCATTACTTTTCTCTAAGTTAGACCAGAGGTGAGAGTGCGAACTTTAGATCTAATGCTGAGATTTACAGAGCGCGCTATGGCTTAGCTCGGGCTTAAGATAAAGTTAAGACACAAGTATGCGCTGACATAAATCTGTCTCGTTGTAACTTTGTCTTGAGTCTGAGCAGAGTGAGAGTGTGCTCTATAGATTTCAGCATTAAAGCCTTTTTTTTAATTTGATGACGAAGATAGTCCTTGATTGCGATCTCACCTGATGGTAAGTGACGATGTAGATGAAAACACGATGAAGCACGTGGCGTGCGCCAGAGCAGTAAATGAAAACACCATCACGGCTCATTGCCTCTTGTCCATTTGAATGGCGGCTAGCGGAACTGCATCGAACATCTTTATGCATTTGCCTAGTGATGTGATAAATAATGTTCTAGTGTTACTTTGGTTCATTTGTAACGTTTCCTAAATGAACTTAGGCTACGATGAATATAATTGAAAAGGGGTTAAAATCAAGGGGTTAAATGGTTTTCCATTAGAAATAAAGATCTGGTAAAGGAATTGCAAATGCAGATTGCAGGTACCTAGTGAACAGTGATACCAACGGCAAAAAAAAAAGAATCTCAATTGACAGTGTGGATTGGCGACACCGTGTGTCTACTACATGTAATCTAATGCTAATCTCTTCGGACAAAGCCCTCGTATAATTAAGATAGAACTTCACGTACAGGCAAGTTCGTTTAATCATTCATTATCATCATTGCGCGTATCACGCAAAAACTACTGAACGGATTTGAATAAAATTTGGTATAGTGGTAGCTGATACTCCGGGTCAACATATAGAAAACTTTTTATCCTGATAAACAATAAGGTTTATCCGGGATAGGAGATTAAAGTTTTTGATGATTTTGCTCCATAACTACGTCAAATCTAAACTGAATTTGATAATTCTTTTTTTATTATAAACTGTGTACTATTAGAAATATTTTGTTAAATTTTGGTGAAGATCTACTAAATACTATCGGAGATAGAGGACATAACTTCTCGCGGATAGTATCAAGTCATTCTAAACTTTTTTCACGCGGATGAAGTCGCGGGAATCAGCCAGTAAATAAAGTACTGTTTGCTGAAATAATTTCTCCTCATTTGAATGTAACTTAAATCCGCTATTTTGAATCCAAGCTCACTGAAGCGAACTCTATTCAGCCCATTGTATTGAGAATAAAAGTATCAAAGTAAACTGTGAACATTAAGATTTAAAACAAGACTCAAAGATAAAACCGTTTCGGAACGACGAGCTTTTGTATACTCAATACTTGAATTATTTATTGAAGCTTTTCTTTTTTAATGGGATTAAAGACGCTTTGGGTATTGAATTCATTTTTTTTACGAAAAGAGAAAAAAAATGTACTTTTTAAGCATTTAGTATTAATATATAATTTTTTAGAAATAACTTTTGTTATAAAAATTAAAATCATATTTTGTCAGCTTTATGAATACGATTGGCAGAAGCCAATAGTGTGAACTTTGTGAAAATATTTTGATAATGTTGTGAATTTTTATTAAAGTATTTTTTTTATTTTCTATAAATATTCTTTTTCGTCGGAAGCTATTCGGTTATGGAACTCACTTCCTGAACATATTAGAGACAGTCGGTCAATACACACATTCAAAAGAGTGAAGCAGCACTATCTCTCGTTGTGTTTCTTAATTAGGTATATTTATGTAGGTATGTATTATATTATTTATGTATTATATATATTTATGTATTCATATGTATTTATGTATCTTCGTGTTTATGTAGTTTATGATTTATTTATATTATATAGTAGGTATTATAGTATATGTAGTATGTACTACATTTTTGACCTATACCACTCTATAATTTCACCTTACTCACTTTCAAGGAAAGCTGGAAGAAATTTCTTTTTTTTTTTAGAGATAAGCTTCACTTATGTCTACTTCTTCTAATATATGTTGTCTTGTAAATTCTTATATGAACATAAAAAATAAAAATAAAATAAATAAATAAATATACTATTTGGCAGGATTTCTCGTTTTTTCTTTTCGGTACAAGCACCTATTTGAATGAATTATTTATAAATCCATCACAAACAGAATCCCAAATAATAATTGATTAAAGGAAAACTTATAAAGTGACAAACACATAAAATACAAAATGCCAAAATACGCAAAAAGTTATTATACTGATAATTTTATCATTTTTTAACTCTAATATTAAGGTATGATTTTCCTATAGTTCGTTAGGTGTCAACTGTGTTTTTAAAAGACTATTTAATATCTTGCCTTCATTATCAGCTGACGAGGCGATAACTGAGTGCATAAGAAATGCTCTATTTTTGGCGAGCGCGTCATCGCTCGGTTTAACAACACTGTTAGTAAACATGCATCCTTTTTCTTGTAAACTTGTTACGTTTCAGCATCGATATTTTTACATTTTTTTCTCTTTAATATTTATTTTAAAGTGATAAGACAGCTTGTGCATATGTAGCGCCTATTCTTTTTGTTTTTTCTGCGTATTAACTTGTGGTTTAAGTCTAGACTCTGTTATATTTGCTTTTTGAAGCGTTTATTTTGTGACTTTGCCTTTTATTTTAACATCATGCTTTTATAGTATCACGCTATTTGTAATTATTCGTCGTAAATTACTTTATTCGTTTTAAGTTATTTTACTACTCTTATAATCTCTTCTTAGCAGAATCTGCATTCCCAACCAGTAGTAGAGCCACAAGTTGGCCTACATGAAATAAATGATTTTGAATTTTTGTTTTTGTTTTATATTTTGGTGAAAATAAGATGTCGATGGGTTTGTTAATTCATAAAAAGATCGTGTACCTATTTCAACTCATATTGCTGGTGTAACTTGTATCTAGAGGGTCTCTAGAGGGTTGTTCCTTTTATCATCAAAAAATCCTTTAGACCAACAAGGTCTTTCTGTCTGGCTCTACTCCGGCTTAGAATTATTATGTTCTTGTTCCTTTATGAAATTTGTGAAGCCAAAATATGAAAGTTTGAAAACTGTACTAAACTCTTTAACAATAATTAGGTACTTATCACGTTTTAAAACGTTTTATGAAAGGTTTTGAAACGATAGTTAAAGTGTTGAACCCTTGAGAATACGTTGTTTTATTAACTGTAATGGTTTGATAAATATTCAAGCGAGAGTTGATTTCAATCTTCGCTACTCCTGTAGCATTATTTTTACATTTTAGTGAATCACACAGCAGGAAAGATTATTTCGAATAAGCGTTTGCTCTTAAATCCGTCCACGGAATTATGTTTTTAAA
This sequence comes from Hipparchia semele, assembly GCA_933228805.2. Taxonomy (NCBI): domain Eukaryota; kingdom Metazoa; phylum Arthropoda; class Insecta; order Lepidoptera; family Nymphalidae; genus Hipparchia; species Hipparchia semele. The sequence continues at coordinate 12,583,055 of OW121727.1, read as the reverse complement.
AACCCCGCCAGTACCCTTTGTTTTTCCCGAATAAAATGTAGCCTCTGTCATTCTCCAGATCCTCGACTATACTCATGAACTTCGTCGCTGCGTTATTGAAGGACCAACCAAAAAACAAACACACAATCCCATTTATAATAGCAGTATTGGGTCGGGCCTCAGTGGCTTAAAAATCAATTTGTGCGATCAATATAAATGTTTGTACAATTTGAGCCGTGGGGACCCACCCTTAGTTTACATATTTTTTAAGTTATAAGTAAGTGTGTTTCGTCTGTTTTATTTATGTGGCTATTTTATTCTTTAATAAAAGACTATTTATTTATTTATAATACTATTTTATTAAAGTAGAGATTGTGTAATTTTTTAAATTGTTATATTGGTAGGTCTCTATCATTTCTTTTCGTTTCTATCATTTGCACTGGCAAATACTCTGCAGGTTACTTCATTAACAATGAATGAGTCAGTTGTAAAAATTGTGTTGTGTTACATACCTATTATTTGAGTTGACTTATCTTTACACTCACTATCTTCGAGATACTGGGTGTGTCAACTTTGATAAATTGCAAAAATCGCTACCTATCGTATAAGCATTTGTTTACATTTATGTTTATAGATATAGCAAGTATTAAATAATCACTTAAGATGTTTATTTGTGTGTATAAATTGGTGTGTATAGATTGAATTGTTTGCTTTGATGTTTTAATTTTTAACCGACTTCCAAAAAGGAGGAGGTTATCAATTCGGCCGGTATATTGTTTTTTTTTTTTTTTTTTTCTATGTATGTCCACCGATTACTCCGGGGTTTCTGGACCGATTCACGCGATTTTTTTTTTAATCGACAGAGAAAGCTCGCGAAATGGTCCCATAAAAATTTTTACCTTCAACTCTTCAAGCCTGATGCTGCAGAGGTACTTTCCCCCTAAATTATGGGGTTTTAGGAACTGTCATTTACGAATTGGTATGCTTGGCCTAAGCATATACTAGATCTTAGAGCTTCAGGTCCTACTCCTCAATCCTGATGCTGCAGGGTACTGCCCACTTAAACTATGAGACTTTAGGAACTTTCGCTTGCGAATTGATATTATTGGTATTAAGCATAGTCTACATCGTGGAGCTCAGGGTCCTAGCTCTTCAATCCTGATGCTGCAGGGTACTGCCCACCTAAACTGTGAAGATTTAGGAACTTTCGCTTGCGAATTGATATTGTTAGTATTAAGCATAGGCTACATCGTGGAGCTTAAGGTCCTAGCTCTTCAATACTGATGCTGCAGGGGTACTGCCTACCTAATCTGTGAGGATTTAGGAACTGTCGCTTACGAATTGATATTGTTGGTACCAAGCATATACTACATCATAAAGCTCAAGGTTTTAGCTCTTCAATCCTGACGCTGCAGGGTTGGAGGAATTACGAACCGTCGCTTTCGAATTGATTCGATTGTTAGTATGTACCAAGCATTAACTACATCATGGAGCTTCTGGTCTTTAGAAATTGTGTATTGTTAATAAGTACTGTAGGTACCAAGTATAGACTACATTAGTACCGTAGCGTTGGAGGGAGGGGAGAAATAGTGCAGGAACAAGCTACACTATAAAGCTTAAAATGCTGCAGGGTACTGCCCACTTAAACTATGAGACTTTAGGAACTTTCGCTTGCGAATTGATATTATTGGTATTAAGCATAGTCTACATCGTGGAGCTCAGGGTCCTAGCTCTTCAATCCTGATGCTGCAGGGTACTGCCCACCTAAACTGTGAAGATTTAGGAACTTTCGCTTGCGAATTGATATTGTTAGTATTAAGCATAGGCTACATCGTGGAGCTTAAGGTCCTAGCTCTTCAATACTGATGCTGCAGGGGTACTGCCTACCTAATCTGTGAGGATTTAGGAACTGTCGCTTACGAATTGATATTGTTGGTACCAAGCATATACTACATCATAAAGCTCAAGGTTTTAGCTCTTCAATCCTGACGCTGCAGGGTTGGAGGAATTACGAACCGTCGCTTTCGAATTAATTCGATTGTTAGTATGTACCAAGCATTAACTACATCATGGAGCTTCTGGTCTTTAGAAATTGTGTATTGTTAATAAGTACTGTAGGTACCAAGTATAGACTACATTAGTACCGTAGCGTTGGAGGGAGGGGAGAAATAGTGCAGGAACAAGCTACACTATAAAGCTTAAAATAAAAATTCTTTTCAAAAAACCGACTTCAAACGCCACTACAAAGTATAAAAATAATTTTATTTTGTACACGTTTGTTGAAGTCGGGCGGGCTTAACTAGAAACGATGAAATCGATGCGCGACGCTTATCTTATGGTGACATTAAAAGACACGCTTATTGAAATCGGGCGAGCATCGCGTATCGGATTCATCGTTTCTATTTAAGCCCGCCCGACTTCAACAAACGTGTACAAAATAAAATTATTTTTATACTTTGTAGTGGCGTTTGAAGTCGGTTTTTTGAAAAGAATTTTTATATTTCTTGTAAATGGATACTATCGGGACGATTTAAATAAGCGTTCTTTCAGGTAAAGACATTTTGATCTCTATCAAAAATTACGATTTACCTACGAATAACAATTATAATATTTAAAGAATAATTCAACTTTTATTTAAACCTGAACAGAGGATAAATGCGCCTAAACGTAATAATTATATTTACCTACTTTACCTATACTTTACCTATAGACGGCATTTTAATGCTTCTTGAAAAACATTGCGTCGGCAGCAGCGCTTTACGTTTCAGAACGTATTTAATTTTCCCCAAAATTGTGATGAAACGGAAGTGCCGGTCACGAAAGGTGCTGATTACATAATTTCTAATTTCAGATTTTACTTACCAATTGACCTTCCGTAATTATGACGTTTCGATTTTGACATAGTGTTGTCGTTTCTCTACGGGACAGGCAAAGATCTATCACCATACAGTCTATTCAGTCGTGAAAAAGTTTTTTGATACATGATTTCCAACTTCTATTGCTTGAAGATTGCTTGAATGCTTAGACCATTCATTTGAGCGCCTTGCTTTTTTTCTATTATTACAAGAAGGATTTTTTATTGCTGGAGCGTTAATAACTGCAATACTGTAGAAGAGCGATGTGCGCAAATGCATTTTTAATTATATCTGACGTTATAAGACCCTCGGCGATATAATTATTTGGATTACAAGATTCTAGGTAGATACTATTAATGTATTTAGCAATACATATATGGCTTAAAGATATCAAATAAATATGTAACCTATTATTCTAACAAAAGGGTAGTTACTGTTTCTCAAACGAAACAGTACCAATCCTTAAATATTTAGGAAGGACAATTCAACAAACAAACACACTTTCAAAATAAGAGTTATAAAATAATGTGAATGTGTTGATTTGTCCTTCAATCACGCAGGAACAGAGGAACGGATCGACGCGATTTTTGGAATGGGTATTTATAGTTTACGGCTTAAGAGTGACATAGAACTCTTATATGAAAAACAGAGGGTTCCCGCGGGATTTTTAAAAACCTTACTCCACGCGAAGTCGCGGGCCAGAGATAGTTTTAATTAAGTAAAATATTTATGTAGATACCTAATGCGTTTTGTTCAATCTTGATCGTACAGACGCAACAAAAAATAAATGATATCCGTTTATATTACATTTGTAAGTATAAAATAGAGGTCCCCGTTGAATTCAATTGGTTCAATTAGGCAGGCCGGCTCACAAATACTACGGCTCGTCATGGATGACGTAACAAAAACAGCACGCTACTGGCATGCAAAAAATTTTCCGACTACGGAAAATTGGGCATGCTCGTAACATTCGCCATATTACTTTGTTCGCATAAAAACTAGCCTATGTCATCCGGACTGTCATAACCAATCGATTGATACATCATTCATCAAAATCGATTCAGTAATTTAGGCGTACATAGGCTGCTTTATAACTCTTCCTTTTGACTATGCCGTAGTCCGATAAAAACATGATCACAAACAATTTTCCATTAAACTAATTTAACTAGTTATTGCACGGCACAAATATCGAAATCACAACACAATTGCCGGGGAGGAAAAAACTGATAGCAAGCTACTTTCACGAAACCAACATCTAAGCATATAACCGGGTGAAAGTAATCGAGCGCAAAAACTCCCGTATGCTTCGCGTGACAGCTGTCAATTTGACAGCTTTTGCACTTAAAATTCCGGGACTCCTTGCACCAAACTTTGACAGTACGAGTAATTAATGTAAACGCAATGTTTCCGGTGATCAATCGGTCACTCTCGGCTGAAATTCAATAAGAGAACCATAAATGCAACCACGAATTAAATGCCCATAAAAATGACTTTTCCAGAATTGAGCGAAGATTTCCGTCAGATTTTTTACTTCTCCGGATCGGTCTCGAGGGTCATAGTTCGGGTACCAGGGGTGCAGGAGCCGGCAGACGGTCGTACGTACCTTTGACGAGCCGCTGCAGTATGATCTCCTTGTGCTCTTGCGTGTGGGGCTCGCCGATGACGGCGAGCAGGTAGCAGCCCGTGAGGGGGCTCGGCGGGGGCACGGAGGCCGAGACCTCCGTCCCCAGGGACAGAGACCTGTCCTCTTCGTGGTCCATCGCCGACGGCGGCGCCGGCGCGTTCGCCGACGGTTCGCCCAGTGCAAGCGTGCTGAACCGACCGCTTCGGACGACAACTCCGCACGGAATGCCTCTAACCGCCCGGTGTAGAACCGTTTGCGCGCGCAATCACCTCAAAATCGACCGCGCGCGATGCGCGGCACGCAGACGCGCCGACGTCTAGTCCCAACCCCGACTTTCTCTCTCGCTTATCTCCGTACTTTCTCCTCGGGTCGGACAGGGACGGAGCGCTCGTAGGGCGTACACAGAAGAGGCTCTAGGCTCCAGGCCGAGCAGCGCACACGTCTGCATTGCGTCTAAACAAGCCGGCTGGGTAACCTCGTGCCTCAGCTGTTGTCCAAAGGTTGTTACAATCGATAATGATATAATCGCGGCAGCGCGGCGTTGTTTGCGGATGTCTGAACGCTGGCCACTTGCATTATTGCCTTCCGTATTTTGCCGTCTCGTAGGCTGCACAATAAGCCCCGTTGTAGGCATTTCGCGGAGGGCGAGTTGCTCTTTCTCAGTTAAGGGCCGGAAAACTCAAATGACCGGGCGGCTGAAAATTTTTTCAAGCGTGAATTAGTAAACTTTGTCGGCACTTTTTATGCTTTCGAAATAATATAATATTTTTTAAATTTTCATCGGTTTATAAACTTTGCAGTTTTACCGGTTTGATCGTTGACAGATTTTACCAATTTCGTCCATGTCCAATATTTCAACCATCAGATTATATGGGTCATATCAACCCAGAGACGCCCAATATCAAAGGTCTCTTGCAAAGATCGCCACAGATTATTTGTGCCGATTGTATCCAGTAGGTAACTGTTAACGATTCGATTGTGATCATAAATTCTACTCAACTTGAACAAATTCGGTACTGGACAGATTCTGGACTTGTCAGATTCGGGATCACTCCTCATAATGCCACTCTCTAATAATAATAAATTAATTTTGTCCCTTGTATTTACAACATCATTCATAACATGACTACCAAACACCATGGAATACCATTTAAATTCTGAAAACCATTAGTTTTTCAATTTTTGCAAAAAAACTAAGAACAAGTTATTTAAACATTCTTTATTCTCCCATAAAGTCTATTGGACATTTAAAACATAGTCTATTGTTAAATCTGAAGACAGGATATAGGAATCTTCAACGTGCAATTGTTAAAAGAATATAATAGACGGAAATCCGACAAACCACAGGATCCAACCTGAGCTCTTGAACTGCAGTTGTTTATTGTAGCCAAGCGTGTCTTACAAGTGTCTCACTCAATAGACTGGAAGTAGTATCTACTATTAGATTACTATTTACCTTTCTTATTGACTAGCGGCTCGTCCCGGCTTCGCACGGGTGGACATAAGATTTTTTTAAAATAAATATAGCCTATGTTACTCAGGGTGAATGTAGTTTTCTAATGGTGAAAGAAATTTTGAAATCGGCACAGTAATTTTTGAGTTTATTTATTACAAACATACACACAAAAATACAAATCTTTCCTCTTTATAATAGTAGTGTAGACTAGCTGACCCGTGACTTTGTTCGCGTGTTTAAAGTGGCTTGCCTGTGAGAAGTTATGTCCTCTATCTTTTTCTTCGACTGAGCGTTATCCCTCTAGGTGGGGTCCACTTTCCGGCATGCTTTTGCCCACTTTGCCCGGTCTTGTGCATCCGATTTTCTTAGTTTATTAGCCCTCATATCGGCGCCTACAAGGTCCAGCCAGCGCTTTCTTGGACATTCGCGGGATTTAGCTCCAGGAACTGCGATATTAAGACATCTATTACCGACGTAGCTTTGTGGTTTCCGTGCTACATGACCATACTATCGTAGTCCTCCGTTACTTGACTGTACCAAGTTATATCCTCTATCTTCGATAATATTCAGTAAATCTTCATCAAAATTGGACAGAATATTTTTAATAGAGCACATTTTATAATAAAAAAAGAATTATCAAATTCGGTATAGATATGACGAAGTTATAGAGAAAAATCAACAAAAACTTTGATCCTCTATCCCGGATAAACCTTATTGTTTATCAGGATAAAAAGTATCCTTTATATTGACCCTATATCAGAGTATCAGCTCCATTTTACCAAATTTCATTAAAATCCGTTCAGTAGTTTTCGCGTGATGCACGCACAGACATAGACAAAAAATTCAAAAAAAAATTTTTGGGCTCAGTATCAATAATAAAGCATCCTCCAATGAAAATTTTCAAAATATATTTAATGTACAGAATTCGTCCCGTTACAAGTTTAATATGAGTATATATGAAGAAGATATTAATTTATTAATTGTCCATCGTAGCTTATACTTACCTACAACTAATACTGACTTTACAAACAAGCAGTTTATTATCCGATGGCGCATTAATCCAACAGATAGCAACCGTCAACTGAAAATGTAATCCATTTATACGAGTACCTAACGGAAGGCTCCGGGAAATCGTTACACGAAAATTTCGCAACTAATGACCCGTGTTTAGCTACTCGGAAACCAGTTGAAGATTTTCGGGCCTTTTTTTACATTAGAATAGAATAGAATAGAAGTATTTTTTATTCAAATAAACTTTTACAAGTGCTTTTGAATCGTCGATGAATCTACTACTGGTTCGGAATGCCCTTCCTGCCGAGAAGAGCCAGCAATAAACTCGGCGGTTGCTCTGTTCAAAAATTTTTCTACAATAGGTAATAAAACTATGCTATGTATACAGTGAAGTTCTTCTTTCTACAATGAAGTTTCAAAAATGCATACCTACATACAATCCAATACAATATGTTAAGACGGGCAGACAGAAAGTAGACCCGTTCCCGTTGGTGGCACCCGTTCACGAGCATGATGACGCATAATCCAGCCGTTGCTTCACTCAACCATATTTGAGAGAACGTAACAACCCGCACCATTGGGACTAGGTACCTGAGGGTACCGAATCGTTTTTACGTAAGTCTTGACAATGGGGAAAATTATTTTTGTTTGAATGACTTTAAGGATAAGTCCTCGCCGAAAAAATATACGTATATTACTAGTGGTTCGCCCCGAACTGAGACCTCGCGATATCCCATAATTCCCAAAAGTTTTAATTATTTATTGTAATAATTAACTTTTAACATTAGACGCAATAAAAAAAATAATAGTTGACATAAAACTGTTTTACTGACACAGCGCCATCTATTAGCATTATTGTGAAGCTATTAGCATTTAAAATTAAATAAATTCGTTTCTTTATAACATTTATCTAATTTTAGTATTTGTTGTTCAAGTACAGGATATAACTGAATTTTCAACCAAGTTTCACGTTCTAATATTCAGTAATTCAGAAGTTATAGGGCTCTGACAGACATTTAGACGGACACACTTCTCTGTCTAGTAGGCAAGCGCCCTAGTGGACTCAGAGAACTCGCTTCGCTCGTTCAATAATATTCGCTTTTTATCTTCTCACAAACCTAATATTATTCTTTTCATAATTTTTAAGAATGAAAGCAAATTTTTTCTGTAGCGCTACTACAACCGACTTTCCGAATCGGTGGTAGTCTTAAATTGCCGTAGCACTTATGCTACGGCAAGTTCATGTAGGCCAACTTGTGGCTCTTAAACCACAAGTTGGCCTACATGAAATAAACAAATAATTTTGAATCCATACTAATATTATAAAATGATGCGAATAAGTCTATCTGTCTGTTACCTCTTCACGTCTAGAACACTGAATTGATTTTTACAAAATTCGTAAAGGAGATAGCTTACATATTGAGGAAGGACATAATTAAGATACTTTTGCGGATGAAGCCGCGAGCATAAACTAGTTTTGAATAACAATGGAACCTACTACCCACTTTTTTAGATGCACACAGTTTTATCCTACACTATAGACATATCAGACATTGATAATTCTGAAAAAGGGAATATCAATAGCCCCGGCGGGACGGATATGACGTCACTCACTCAGGTCTCACCCCTTGCTCGTTACATTTTACGAGGGTAGACTGCAAAATGACTCACACAATGTAATGTACCTAACTTCATTAATTTGAAACTTTGGGTGGATGATTAGATCAGAGATAACTAATTTATTAAGGGATCTTTGCCTTAAATCTAAGACAAAGATGCTCTATCGCTTTGTTGGCCGCTATGTTGTTTCGAGACCGCAGCATCCACAAAACATTACTTTCTAACGAGAGAATTCTCTCATCGTCGATTTTGAATTATGTCACTCTTGTCGCAAATGAGCGATTTGATTTGTAATTTGGTTGGCCAAGAATTTGTTGTGCGAGCGTTTCTTTTTTTACGTGAATTGAAGCGTTCAGTACTCCAAATGGCAACGTTAATCCAAACACTGTATAATAAGATTAAGGAGATTAATAAGAAAATAATATTTTTTGGTAAGTATAAGAGGCACATTCGCTGATCGATTGTTTATTACCTATCTATTTCACTCGAATAGCCACACAGCAATATTGTGCTCTTGATATTTAGGAATGAACACACTTCGCACTACGGACGCCGACGAACAAAATCGCAAAGAGAATTCCCCCCGTGAACACCGTCCTTAATAGACGCAGTAGCATTTTGTAACCGGGAAAATTACGGCCGGTGCATTAGCAAACGAGATAAACATAATCTGAGATGCTGCTGAGATGACGTAATGTCTTGATAAAACATAGCACATCTGCTAGCTATCTTATCTGTGTAGAGACTAGCATAGGGTATCCTTTTCTTTTTTGTTTTCTCACGGTACCTAAAAACTTCCTGTGAATAGCTCTCTGCAGTTTTGTCTCACTACTGAGGGTTGTAACTCCTTAAATATCTTGCGACCTCACGATAAGAGAAAGATATCATATATATAATAATGTATGGAACCCTAACTAACTATATAGTTTCGACGACCTCTCTGGCGCAGTGGTGAGTATAACTGGGAGGTCTCGGGTTCGATTCCGAGCGGGGCAATTTGGGGACTTATAATTTCTAAATTGTGTCTGGTCTGGTCTGGTGGGAGGCTTTGGCCGTGGCTATAGTTACCACCCTACCGTCAAAGACGTGCCGCCAAGCGATTTAACGTTCCGGCATGATGACGTGTAGAAACCGATTCGGGGTATGGGTTGAATGTACACTGCCATGCAGCATACTCCTTCTAAATTAGTCTGCTACCATCTTAGACTCCATCGTCATTTACCGTCAGGTGAGATTGCTTTCAAGGACTATCTTGTCATCGAATAAAAAAAAAGTTTATTTATCACACGTCCGTACGTAAATCTGACCTATTTCAGATTATTTATTACTTCATAAATACGTGTCTAGTCAATAGCTCATAACGAGAGAAACATCGCGGGCAGTCCATTAGACGTATCAACAATCAACGGCCCTTCAATGTTGGCCTCAGTCCAGACAACTATTGACCGACTAGACCCACGTCACTCCAGAAGCCACGACGAAATATTATATCGGCGAAGACTTGACATAAATTAGTAACTTAGTACCTACTTATATCCTTAGTGCCGATTTCACCAATGCAACGTCGAGTGACTTTTAACCAAAGAATAAATAGGGCGTTCTGACAGTTTTTGTATTGAAAATCTGCCAAAATATCTTTATTCCACTGTTAAAAGGTAGACAACGTTGGTGTGAAAAAATATGAGAAAGGAATGTTTCTTTGTTGGGCTGTTGGTCTGTCCTTCAATCACGCAGTAACTGAGCAACAGATCGATGTGATTTATTGTGTAGGTATAGTTGAGGACTTGGTGAGTGACAAAGGCTACTTTTCTCCCGGAAAAACAGAGTTTTTAAAACTCCAACCAACTCCAAACGGAAAAGGAATTCCGTCCTCTATCTCCGAAGATATTCATCAGATCTTCACCAAATGGGACCAACCTGACGACACGTTCTTTCAAATGAAAAAAAAAATTTGCGGGCGTGCGTTACTAGAAAAGCTCTTGATTATGCCCCTTGTAACACCATTTTCTATAAATATTCTTTTTCGTCCGAAGCTACTCGGCTATGGAACTTACTTCCTGAACATATTAGAGACAGTCGGTCAATACACACATTCAAATTTAAAGTGAAGCAGCACTATCTCTCGTTATGTGTTACTTAGTTATGTATATTTATGTAAGTATGTATTATATTATTTATGTATTATGTGTATATTTATGTATTCATATGTATTTATGTATCTTCGTGTTTATGTAGTTTATTATTTATTTATATTATATAGAAAGGTATTATAGTATATGTAGTGATGTACATTTTTGACCTTTACCACTCTATAATTTCACCTTACTCACTTTCAAGGGAAGCTGGAAGAAATTTCTTTCTTAGAGATAAGCTTCACCTATGTATACTTCTTCTAATATATCTTCTTTTGTAAATATTTATATGTACATAAAAAATAAAAATAAAAAAAATAAAATAAAAATATCGAAATCGGTCCGGATTTGACAGAGTTATGGAGTAATATCGCCAAAAATAAATAAAAAAAGACCCGTCGAATTAAGAACCTCCTCCTTTTTTTGTCTTAAAAATAGGTACACAAGTTATAGTAAGTTGGAAAAAAGGAAGGCGGAAGGAACAGTGGGGTTAATCTATATATATAACATTCAAAGTCCTGACTGACTGATTGACTGACTGAGATATCAACGCACAGCCTAAACTACTGAAGTGAGAAACTTGAAATTTTTACAGTTGGTTCCTTTTATGACGTAGGCGCACACTAAGAAAGGATTATTGGCAATTCCACCCCTAAGGGGTTTAAATAGGGGATGGAAGTTTATATGAAACTCCGTCATTTTTCAAGCTGTTTCCATCAAAGTTGGTATTTGAGCTTTCAGTTAAAAATAAAGAAGTACGTGTGTCACAGTATTTGAAAATTCCACCTCGAAACCTAATTCCACGCGGACGAAGTCGCGGGGGCAAAAGCTAGTATTCTTATACTTGTCAAAACTTTTTTCATAAACACTAGCAATGAAATCCGTCTTTATGTCAATTAATCCCGGGATTTCCTCTACCTAATTAACAGTTTTCCATTGACATAGATTAAAGAAAATATACTGCATCTCTATGCAGAATAACATGCAAAGATTATCGAATGTAGTGTGCGAAAATAGTATTTATGTTGTAGTTAATAGGATCTACAGTCTTTTGGCCAATGTCTGTCTAAGTTTCAAAGGTAGATGTTAAATTAAAAACTTATTTGCAATCTTGAAATACGACAGTTTATTGAAGTTTTTTATTCATACTTTAAGCTTAGCGAGAATTGTTTGAGAATTTATATTCGTTATTTCTTAAACTTTTTCTGATCAAAATTAGCAAGTGCAAAACTGTTCAGTTAATTTTTTTTTATTATACTTTGATACATTACTACATTCGAACAGGCCTAGTCTTATCATAAAGCAAGTGTAAAATCGGTGAAGGTAAAACTTTTTTTTATTTAATTTTAGATGTAGTGGTACCTACCTACTCTTTTTGGACTCTTTTTAAAAGACTTTTTAACTTTCTTTGTCTAATGTAAACTGTGTAAAAATCAGAATGCACGCGACTCTCTACATTATTTAAGTGCATTGAGTTTTTGAAAAATTTCGTACCTACCTAGATCGGGTTTTGCGGGAGCAAATAATTCATAGGTATGTCTCTATCTAATTTTGTGCCTGAAAAGATTTTTTGACTGCTCAACTTGAACAATAGTAACAAACCGACAACATACATATGGATGTAGCACTAATTAGGATTAATAAATAATTCATGCATTACTTACCAACCGATTGTAATTGTGTTATAAAAAGAGCAACTGCTGAGTTTCGTGCCGACTCTTCTCAGCAGAATCTGCATCACGAACCGTTGGTAGAGTCATGACGTGTCATAAGAGCTATAAATTAGCCTACATCAAATAAATAATTTGAATTTGATTTATAAATTTGCGATTGAGTTGTTACGCTGCATTGCACTTAAATACATTAAGGCGCAATGTAAAATGGATTTATTCATTCATTCATCTGAACCCATCTCCGGTTCACTACTAGAATATCTTCTTTCAGAACGAGGAAGTCTTAGGCCATAGTCCATCACGCTGCAAATTCACCGGGTTGGAGGTTTTGGCCGTTGCTAGTTACCACCCTACCGTCAAAGACGTGCCGCCTAGCGACTAAAAGCGTTCCGGCACGATGGCATGTAGAAACAGATTAGGGGTATGGGTTGAATGTACACTGTCATACTCCTTCCAAGTTAGCCCGCTACCATCTTAGACTGCATCATCACTTACCATTAGGTGAGATCGTAGTCAAGGACTATCTTGTGAAACATAAAATAAAAATAAGTTGGCAAACTTCACACGCCTTTGAGAACATGGAAAACTCTCAGGTAAGTCCTCGCGATGTTTTTCTTCCCCGTTAATGCAAATAATATTTAAAATTTCAGCTTTCACTGCTTTTAAAGCTCGATAAGTGCTTTCAGTAGGATAATTAATTTAATACACACCGGAGCCGGCGGCGCGGGCTCGATGACTTGAAAGGAGATCCTCCGCGGTTCATACATTTTTGGGCTAAATCTGAAAGTGCCGGCCAAAAAAAAATTTTGCTGTATTTCGTTAGAACTTGTCCACCTAAACATTTTTTATTATGACACCGAAGCTGTAGAACCATTAACCTTGGTTTTATTTAAGTTTAAAAATCTGTATTTTCTCGAGTATATGAAGTGTTTCTAAGCCAATTTTTTTGCTTTTTTTGGAGTTTTGTTAAGTGCTACCTATTCTATCCTAACCACACACCCAAAAAATACCACACAAGCAATATCTATTGCATAATAATTGTGAAATAGACTGCATCTTGGCTGGTACCCCAGCCGTCTCAGATGGTGATCGAGGCTGAAACCATCCCGGTCGTGCAAATTCCAGTCAGAATTTGCACGATCGGGTTGGTTTCAGAGGAACATGCCACATGCCAGAAACCTCGTGAGCCAGATCTAGATACTTCCGTTTTTCTCTGTCTCCACTCTCACGAGGTTTTCGTCATGTTCGATGGTGATATCCACTAAAACACCCTCGATTGTGCTCGATCCATCAGCACGATATCAGGCTTATTTGCTAGAATCGTACTACGGCACTCTCTCATTCAGGAGACCGTACTTCAGAGCAGGCTCTCGGTGAAGGATTTTGGCCGCTTGGTTGTACCTGTGGAGATACTCAGTGTTAGCAAAAAGCGTCCGTGCAACTTCCTCTCCTTCCGCATGGAGAGCGCATGCTCTCCCAGTCAGAGGTGCTTAGTACCACTGATATCTGTCATTCGGTTTCAGCCAAAGATAAGGGAGTAAGTCCTTTACCACATTCTATGACGTCTCTATGCATTGGGCTCTCTCTCTTCGTCTCAAAGTAGGTACTGAGGTTGTACATCTCCCAATTATGCATGGTTTTGACGCTTAATACGCCTTGACCTTTTCAGGGTCGAACAGACGATTTCTTTGCAGCCTGGATTGACAGCCCGTCTCATAACAGATGATTTCGGATGGTGCATGCGTATATAGAGAGTCATGGTCATGTGGATTTCTCTGTCCAGGACACCTAATTCAGTCTGAGTCCATCCGAGTATGCCAAAGGTGTACATGAGAACAGGCATGACCCAACAGTTAACAAGCCCGGACCTAATTGACACCTGACAAATAACTTTTACAGACTTTTACCAGGCGTCCAACAAAGACGTTGCAAACTGATTGTTTCATGTCCGTCTTCTTTACCCCTGCGGACTATGACATACCCAGATACCGGTATGACTCAGCTTCAGAGAGGGTTCGGATGCTTGTCAGCTTGAGATTGATCTCGGCCCAATGAGTAACCTGTCCCCTCTCCACATGTAGGACCGCACACTTATCTAGTCCAAGTTCCATCTTGATGGAATTACTGAAGTCGGTGGTGATGTTCAGCAACTCCCTCAGGCGGGTGTAATTAGGTGCTAGCAGCTTGAGGTCATCCATGTGAGGCACTTTTGCCCCTACTCTCCGAAACTGTAAGCCCGTCCCTAATCTCTTCAGCAATGAGCTGAGCGGGTTCAGAGACACAAAACCATAGTGGACTCAGACAATCGCCCTGGAAGATACCCCGCCTTATCCTTATCCGATCATCGGAAGCTGCCAACCGCTCATCATGAAGACCAAGGATCGTGTTCCATTGCCCCATACATTCTCCGAGAAAGCCTCGAACTGTCCTATCGACTTTGTACAGCTAAAGGACCCTCAAGAGCCATGAATGGGGCACCGAGTCGAATGCCTTCTTATTGTCAATCCAGACTGTGGAAAAATTCCGGCGACTTAGTTTAACCAGTTCGCCCAGGCTCATCGGATGTCAATGTCTTATAGATGGTAGTAAGATATGTGATGGGGCGGTACTTAGTCGGGTCAGCGGCATCGGTGGACTTTGGAGCTAAATGAGTGAAAGACAAAAGACTCGGAGTGCCCTTTACTCGAGAGCTTCTTGGACTTATTGGGCCAGATAGCATAGCAGAACGAAAAACCCTTCAGCCAGTAATGATGCAATCCATCGGATACCGGAATTTTCCAGTTCGCGGCCCGGCGCACCGCACCAGGTGCATCCTCCGGAGAGATGGCGACTGGGTTCATTAGCTCTATTGAGGCACATGCTTTCTCTACCGCCGCAATTCAAGAGCCCTCCTCAACCATCCAGCCATCCATCTCTCTTGACCACACACTTCGCCAAAAGGCGATGAGGTCAGCCGGGCTCGGCTGCTGAGATGTAGAACAGACTGCTGGGCACTCCAGTTTTTTATTATTATTATTAGAAACACTTCATATACTCGAGAAAATACAGATTTTTAAACTTAAATAAAACCAAGATTAATGGTTCTACAGCTTCGGTGTCATAATAAAAAATGTTTAGGTGGACAAGTTCTAACGAAATACAGCAAAATTTTTTTTTGGCCGGCACTTTCAGATTTAGCCCAAAATGGATGATGTCCTTTGTTTTTCTGTGATCTCTTTATCGTCTTAACAGATTGCCAATACAAAACCTGTTAAAACTTCCAATTTATTTATTGGTTAAATTAGCTTATTGTTATCTTAGCCTCCTGTGTCATTTAAAAAAAACGTAGGTAGCTACTAATGTCTTCTTAGCCTTCCTCTTTTACCTCTGTTCAGTTATTTATATGTACCTACTCATAAAGCGAAGAGTAGAATAGAATTATTTTTTATTCAAATGAACTTTTACGAAGTGATTTTGAATCGTCAAGTGAATCTACCACTGATCGGGAATGCCGCACAAAGTTAGTAAAGACCTTTTTTTTTATTCTATGACAAGATAGCCATTGACTGCGATCTCACCTGATGGTAAGTGACGATGCAGTCTTAGATGGTAGCGGGCTAACTTGGAAGGGGTATAGCAGTGTAAATTCAGCCCTATCAGGTGTCTCGCAAATAAAGCCGAATTCAGCCGAAAAACGGTACAAAAATTTCGCGTTTTCTTTCCTGAACGATTACATAAAACCTTTGCCCCTAATAAAACAATACGTGACACGGTATATAAATAACTGTACGACATTGCATAATGAACTGAAGGAAGGCAAGTCGAAATCAGCTGGGATCGCGTGCCACCGCATTGCGACGGGTCGATAGCTATAACGCACCACGGGGAACGTTCAGCGAGCCCGCCTCTTAAACACCTTCCATTGACTTGGAGACCACGGGCGCACCACTAAACTTCTTCTAACACTTCTGGCAGAATGCCCAGCGTGGACTGAACAGCGCGAGACCCTCGTAACGACGGTGGGACAAGACCTCTTCCTGCCAGCCGTGGTCAAAGCCACGGTGGTCAGTGACCGGTCTTAGGTGGCGGTAGAATCCTTCTGAAGAGGTGATATCGCAGAAGGCCGCAGGGCGCAGGAGGGAGAACGATGCGGACTGACATCCGCTCCGTCGCAGGTGCCTGCCGCCTTGAGTAGGGCCTCCAGGCGTTGTCGTGAGAAGTCTGTCACCTGAGGGAGTAAGGTCTGGAAGCACACTTTGTGTGGTGTGACTGTGAGTTCTTGGTGAGCCTCAAATAAGATATTAGTGTGATATTAAGTAGGAAGTGGGATAAGAAGGAAAGTAGGATAAACGATATGTAAACCAACTTATAATAAACATGAACATTTCAGACTGAAAATTTTCAGAAACAGCGCAATCCTAAAAACTCCTTTCTTCTCTGAGAATTACGCCACGTTTAATTTGCAAGAACAATAATTCTGTATTATTCTATCTCGTATTTATTTGACATTCTGAAACGTGCGTAACGTAAGTCGAAAAGGAGAGACAGCTTATAACATTACAAAAGCTGCTTAAACATCGTAAACGAGGGCAAAAATCATTTAGCATAAAATACATTTTACCTCACTCGTAATTTAAACAACATCTCACGCTAATTATCTCGCGGGATGGTGTTTGAATTCCGCCTCGAATCATATTTACCGACGCAGCGGCAAATGTCTGCTCCGAGACATTCTCCCTTCACTGAAACACCTAAGTGTTGGAAAGGGCATTCGTGATTGGCTCAGGTTATAAGCGAAAGCGTCTCAGGTATCAATTTGAGCCGAAATTCCTTGGTCATACTTTTTGTTTACGAAGGTTGGTTACTTACTCATCACGTCACCAAAATTCCAGTTCAAGCAAAATACCAGTTTATTAACCGTCATAAATTCCAATTCAGGCAAACTTGTTTTCCGACAAAATTGCCAAACTTATAAAAGATCAACAACTGAGCGCGGGTTTTCACTCAGAGAAGGGTCCCAATGCAAATTAGCTGACTTCGTACCTTTAAGAACATTATGAAAAACTCACACATACAGATTTTTTCTCGATGTTTTCTTAACCCTGAAATCATGTGATATTTAATTACTTAAACGCACGTTACTCCGAAAAGACAGAGGTGCGTGCCCGGGATCAAACCCACGACCTACCGAATAGCAAACCCGCAGTCCTAACTACAAGGCTATCACTGCTGGTATAGTTCTTGTAATTCATGAGGGCACGTGAGCTTTACTTGTGGTTACGTCATGTACTTGCACATTGCGTAAGTGTGTGTGCCTGTCAGGAGCCTAGGTGGGAGCGGTCAGGCGCGAGCAAGCTCTCTCTCCCACTTATATGGATACGACACACACAGCCATGAGCCACGTGCCCTCGTAAATTGCAATAACTATACACTTTGATACAAACAATGAATTCAAGAGAAAAATAAAACATATCCGCTAACTCCAATTCTTATAACTTGTACCATACAATAGGCCTCAGGAAATTTTCGCACTTAGCCGATTCAAATTTAGGTACTTGCCGCGGGCAACCTGCTAACATTAACATATTAAGGCTATGTTCACATGTAACGCGCGTTAACGCGCGTCAACGCGCGATCAAATTTGAAGAGAGTTCAGATGATGAGCGCTAATGCGCGTTGCGAGAGTACTCGTCAGTCTAGTTCGGTAGAACGTAGAAAATGGACGTGGAAAAGGCATTTTGTGGTTATATTATAAAGAAAAATATAAAAAAAGAAAACGTACACATTGGGTTCATCCAATTTTGAAAAATAGACCCAGTTTGTTTGCGACACTATATCCGAATCTAAGAGACCATGAATCTAAATTCTTTAATTACTTTAGAATGTCTACAAAGTCATTCGACAATTTGCTTCAACTCAAAATATAATTACGAAAATTAACAAAATTACATGCGATCGCGATGAAAGCGCGCGCTCAGCTGAACAGCAAACGGACATTACATTAATATCAAAGCGCGAGTCAACGCGCGATTGTCTGCGTCTAGAAACTTTTTCTCTGAGCGCCGTGTTGACGCTCGCTGACGCGCGTTAACGCGCGCGCATGTGAACGGTTGCTAGGTATATATTAGGATGTCTAAGCGCGCGATTTGAAAACGCGCGTCGCAATTCAGCCATCTGAACATAGCCTTAATGTTAAATAATACATTTTTCGTGCCATTTCCTTTTCTCTCTAAAAGAAAAGTGCTTTTCAGTTAATTGTTTATATTCTGACTGAACTTTTTAAATAAATGTAAGTATTTAGTACTTATTTTGTATACAACGACAAAATATTTTGTACAACAAAATATGAGTTGAACACTACCATACCCCTTCCAAGTTAGTCCGCTACCATCTTAGACTACATCGTCACTTACCATCAGGTGAGATCGCAGTAAGGACTATCTTGTCATTGAATAATAAACCTATGGGTGCAGAAGCAAGAAGTTGTATTGCTAAAATGCAAGAATCTGCAGAAATAACATACGAAACCTCGTAACGTAGTTACACAATATTAATTTTTGACTTATTATTAAATATAAAAGTGTGTTTGTATGGTGATTCCTTTTATCCCGAAAAAAAAGAAAATACCAGAGAGATTTTTAAAAAACTCCATTCCACTCCATACTGACGAAGTGGTGGGAAAGGCTAGTAAAGATATATTTTGAACAAAAATTGAATTAATAAATAATAGATTGGTCTTTTCTACCAAAAAGCAAAAAATATTTGATAAGTAACTAAGCTTTTGGCCGCGACTTCGTCCGCATGAAGTTAGAACGAAGAGACCCTCTGTTTTTCCGGGAAAAAAGTTAAGTCATGTTAATCTCCAAATCTACAAACGAACACACTTTCGAATTTATAATATTAGTAAGGATATTATGTTGATAAATTTAACCTTATAAATTGTGTCAGACAGCCGAGTGGAGGCCAGACAGTGTTACCTAAAAATTAGAAGCCTGTAAAATTTAGGCCACCCAACATAATTGCTAAAACGTAATTGCTTGACCTAGGTTTATTTTATTTTATTTATTTTATTTATTTATACATGTACCTACTTAAAATTACTAGGTATTTGATAGTACTATAAGATAGATATATGTATATAGTAGTTATAAGAGTTGATACTCTGGATATTTTAATCTGTATTTTAATTATAGTTCTTTCAACTTACGAGGGCGCGTGGCTCATGGTTGTATGCGTGTCGTATATGTATGAGTGTGAGCGAGAGCTTGTTCGCGCCTGACCGCTCCCACCTAGGCTCCTGACAGGCACGCACACTTACGCAATGTGCATGTATACGACGTAACCACAAGTAAAGCTCACGCGCCCTCGTGAATTGCAAGAACTAGGTATACTTAGCGTAAATATTAACAGCACAATACGTCAAACAGTATAACTTATTTCGGTTTGTGGCACAGTGGAGGATGTAGTGCATATTTTATTAGAGTGTAAGAAAAATAAGGTCGTACGGCAGTCACTGATGGTAAGTTTTAATTTGAATAGGTTTGATGTGGGACTTTGTCAGAGTTATCTGGCAAACCCCACATCAAAATTAGCCAGAAGAGTGTACGGTATGGTCGCTGCTTGCCGTCAGTGATTGTCGGATGTCTTCGTAGTTAAGTTAGTTTTAAGTAGGATAAGTTAATTGTATCTTTTATACGTTTGGATGGGGTTGGCGTGAATGTGGGTAAAAAACCCCAAAAAAAAAAGATTAAAAAAAAAACTTATTTCGATAAAAAAGAAGTATTTATCATATTTACTGAGTATTTAGGTAAATACCTTCTGTTATTGTTACGTTACAAGATTTATTCTGGGAAAAAGTCTCCTTTGTAGGAATAAATTGCGTTCCGAACAATTTTCTATCTCATACGGCGTACGAAGGCCTTTATTTAGCTAAGCGAAAGATCTTGTTTGTGCTAGATGTCTTTTATTACGGTTCAACAGGCCGAAAAATTGACGTGATATTAAATAAAAAAGCGTTTGTTCAAACGGCTGCTTATCGGATAAATCAAAATTACCTCACCAATTTCACGTCACCAAGTTGGTGAAGTAATTAGGGTTTAATACCCGAAGAGACCCTATCACTAAGCCTCCTCTCTTTGATTATAAACTCTCTCTCCGCTGTCCGTCCGTCTGTCTGTCTGTCTGTCAGCGGGCTGTATCTTATTATCCGTAATAGGTAGAGAATTGAAATTTTCGGAGAATGTGTATATCTGTTGGCGCTATACCAATAAATAATAAAAATTATAATATGTTTATATGATATAGGTAAAACCTAGGTAAAACTCCAAGCCTCGAAACACAGTAAAAAACTATATCATTGAGTACGTGTTATTTTATTTATTTTTTTGTTTGCTGCCATATTCACAACACATCAATAATATTGCTATATAAATTATATAAATGATAACACATCATTTATAAATGACGTGTACCGAAAATCATAAGATTAAAGGTTCTAATCCATTTAATCTCACATCTTATAAGCACCAGAATACAAAAGGTCGTTAGGTCGTAACACTATTCTCTCTACTTTTGTAGGTAATCGCAGAATCGCATCAAAGGCTTTTGCCAGCCGATTGCCCCTAAATGCTTATTGCTTATGCATACACAAAATATTGAATTTGCCGAAACAATTGCTTTTTTTGTGTAACGACAAAGTGACTTTGAAACGATGCTGTTAAGAAACTTTTCATGTTCAGGACGCTGCTATACATACTTAAATTGTTGATGTATTTGCCTTTGTAATGAGCAACTGCTGAGACTCTTGATGAAATCTACAGGCTATCACGTGTGACCCACGCACTAGGTACGCACGACACACGTGCAACACACGCACTTCACCCGTACGACACACGTGCAACTCACGCACTACACCCGTACGGCACACGTGCAACTCACGCACTACACCCGGACGACACACGTGCGACTCGCATACACGTACGTGTGTCGTGCGGGTGTAGTGCGTGAGTCGCTCGTATGTCGTGCGGATGTAATGCGTGAGTTCATCTTCAGGACGCTGCTATACATACTTAAATTGTTAATGTACTTAATTTTTTTTGTGATTGAAAAGTTTCTATTTATATTGGATGAAATATCAAAAACTCTGAATGGGAATGTTAATAAATGCTCCCATGCCTCCGTGGTGGTTAATGTAATTGCCTTTGTAATGAGCAAGTGCTGAGTTTCTTGATAAAATCTACAGACTATCACATGTGACCCACGCACTAGGTCCGCACGACACACGTGCACCTCACGCACTACACCTGCACAACACACGCGCGACTCACGCCAGATTATTTTATTAAATTTTACGGCAGACGAAGTACCGGGTATCATCTTATACTACATATACGTATAAATGTAGGTGTCCGGCATATGTCCGTATAATCAATCTGAACTGAGTTACAGTGGCCTGACAAGATTAATGTGTCCCATCGCTCACGAGCTGCTGCTAATTGTTTGTGCCTTGTGAGGGATCCTACATACATACACACTTGTGTACCTCGTCACTCGATATGTACTTATTACTACTATCTCTGACAAATACATTCTAGTCCTTGATGACGCAACGTGTGGTACCTTTTAATTTATATTTTTTTTTGAAAGAATATTAGCCAAGCCGAACTTGACTTATATTCTACTCTCCCCTCCAAATAAGCGGAAAGCTTGTACTAGGGTTGGGTACGACAATAGTGCAACGGGTGGGGTTCGAACCTGCGACCTTTCAGTTTTCAGTCCGCTCCTTTAACCGTTGGGCTATTGAGGCTATTAAACGGAGGTGGAGGTATAAAGTATTGTAGTGCAGTAGTGATCACAAACTTAATTTTTAACCCCCGATGGATAAAGAGAGGTGTTATAAGTTTCACATATGTATCTGTGTGTCTGTCTGTTCTCTCGTAGCTCCGTAACGAATGGACTGTTCTTACTTAGGGGGTGATTTAAGTATGGTTGGTGAAAATGAAAAAATGTATGGGGTGACTATGGTCCCGCACAAAAGACGAAAATTCCAAAAAAAAATCGAAAATAAGATTAAGTATAAAATAATGATGAATAGATTCCAAAAATATATTATAACACTATAGTTCAATATCCAGTGATTCACAAAAAAATATCATTTAAAAATGTGAATAAGATTCCAAAGTTTTCGTTTTTTGGCTGGGCTGTTATGTTTTTTAATTTTTTTAATTATAGCTTGTTGAATAGCATTTTCAATAAACTAATATTAATTTACATAACAAGTTCGTAAATATTGGAAAGTCGGTTGGACTGCAGCACGGTGTCGGCGCCGCGCCGTCGTGTCTGCAATATTCGTGCAGTATGTTTTTATTAGGTTCCGGCTTATGGGTTAAACGAAAATTTTATTCGAAAATATTTTTAGTTTTTTTTTTCCAGAGCAGTCTCAAAATGAAGTGGACTAAGGTGCAATCAAACAGAAGAGTAGAGATCCGTAGGAAAACCTGATTTACCTACCGACATAGTCTCCAAACTGAAGTTGCAAAATACAGGACATGTAGCCTATGATATAGTATATGTATAAAAAGATATGTTACAAGCGTGCGGTATATGAAGCGCGTAGATATTTGTCGTAATTTGTCATGTCATTTAACAATGAAGTACTCTATTATACTCTTCGTCGTTCGGAACAATTTTTTCGCTTGTTTTGTGAGTATATAACTCATCCCTAGTAGAATACCATAGTGTGTAAACAGCAATGTCGTCCGAGCTTGTGACATATACACTTCGTCCAAAGGAGTGTCTTGAGTGTCAACGGAACAGACATTAGTGTCAATTGATGTCGTAGAGTACTTGGAGCTGAACTGTTTGTTGATGTATGCAGCGATCACATCACATCGTATCACATGCTTCAATGGCGAAGGAAAACATCGGAACGAAACCTATACACCTGAGAGATCACCATAATATTCTGTGGTGGTAATCAAAGTACTGAGAAAACTGCCAATTGGGCACTTAATTTACTTAACTTAATTTAATTCACTTAATTTTTTTTATACTTAAAATAACGTTTTTTAATATTAAAACATAATATCATTTTTGTTTTTTTAATATCTTAACTAGCCTCGAAAATATAGAGCTTTAACGTTAATACGTTACTTTAATAAGTAATTAAACCTGTTAGACGGAGAGAGCGCTACTGACATTTGGCGTCACAAATTCAGTAGCTCCATATACTGTCCATAATACGAAATATCGTTTTAGAAAGAGACGGATACAGTTGCAGTAAAACAGCTTATAACTTATTTGTTTTTTGACTGATTTATTTTCTGTTTTTACAAATGTTATTCTTACACGTTACATTTTCGATTGTAATTAATGAATATCCACATTTTGGCAACAGTAAAATACCCAATTTGAAAGGAAACTTTGTTGTGAAAGGAGACCTGCACTCAGTAGTGAGTTCGTTTATGGGTTGATGATGATATATGTAGGACTGTAGGTATACGTAGAAGGTAGATAGCTCAGTAAACATGACGTAGTCAGTTTCCCCTTGTCCTAATTAGTCCCATTAGCAGCAACACGAGCCAGTTGGCCGAGCGCCGCGCCGGCCTGTCTAGCTGCTCGCTAATCTGCGTACCTACGTGCCGCTACACTTCAGCAACTACTGTATTTATGTTAGGCTGGCTTGCAACAACGTTTACTTGTTTTAGGCCGACTACTAAACTGTCTGTACTAATGCTGCCACTTATTGGCAAGCTTATTTCTAAGTTGTCAGAAAAGGAACAGAAAATTTCAATACTTAGATATATAAGGAAAAGGTGTCTGACTGATTGACTGACTGCCTGACGGACTGACTGACTGATTGACTGATCGATCTATCAACGCACAGCACAATTCACTGGACGGAACGGGCTGGGAATATATATAAAGCTATTATGACGTAGGACTTTAAACGCTAATACAACAAAGTATAATTGTGCCTATAAAATTTGAAGAATTCCTTTTATCCAGGATCTCATCATCAGATCCTGACCTGATGACTATGGAACAACCTGGGAAGCTTTCAAACAAAAAAGGAATTTTCCAAATCAGACCAGTAGGGCTAACATGCGCGCCACGAGAAAGTTTTGTCTACATTTTACTCGTAAATCTCTGTAGAGATTCTCATATAGATTACGAGTAAACGCGTAGACAAAATTTTCTCGTGGCGCGCATGTTAGCCCTACAGGCGTCTTCGAGTAATCGGGCAATATACAAAAAAACAGAAAAAGTTTCCGACGAATTGAGAACCTCTTCCTTTTTTTCGATTAAAAATTAGCTTCAACAGAAGACATGTGATTTATGTACGCTGTCGCATCTAGGCCACCCGACCCGCTTCTCATAATAATATCATCTTATCTGTAGAACATTTTGAGTTTGAGTTTTGTAGAAAAGGTTTCCGTAATACAATATTAGAGAGCACCTCATGCATGCGAAGCGGCGCTGCACGGAGCTGGGGCCGGGGGGCGCGTGACGCGACTGCAAACTGATATTAACTTATTATAATACATTTTGTCCCGCTATCTGTTCGGAAAATTAAGGCTTACTATGTTCGACTGACTGCTTGATCACAGAAGAAGTTACTAATAGTGAACTGTGAAGTAGAGAGGAGGTAGTGAAGCGTGAAGGGTTCAGTTTTTAAAATCCCGCGGGAACTCTCCGATTTTCCGGGATAAAAAGTATCCTATGTCACTCTCCAGGTCCTCAATTATTGCTGTGCAACAATCCCGTAGCTCTGTTGCAGCGTTATTGAAGGACAAACCAACAAACAAACACACTTTCGCATTTATATATTAGTAAGGATAGTTAGATAGGGGGTAAGGGAGCGCACTTCCATCTAGCGCTCCAACTGTCAACCTCACCTGCCCGTGGTGCCTCCTGCTGGTCTACTAACGAGGCTCTGACGACCGACAAATGGCGGTATAACCATTTCGCACTGGCTAGACTGAACAAATGACACAGGCCGGTGTCGGGCAGCAGCGACACCGGTGCGATCAGTCTAGCCCTGCGATGACCAACACGCCTGCCCAGCGCGGTCATTACGGGCAAAACCTTGTATGGTGCACAACACAAGGCCAAGGCCCCTAGTTCCCGGCGGCCCCGTTATTCCCGACCCTGGCAGCGGTCGTGGTAATGGCGGGGCAGGGGGTGCTAAGAATCTCCGGATGGGATTCCGCTGCCAACCCCGACGACTGGACCTGGCGACATACAACGCACGCACTTTGAGGACCGACGAGAAGATCATCGAGCTGGAAGAAGCAGTGAACAAGTTGCGCTGGAATGTTATAGGTTTGTCTGAAGTCCGAAGAGAGGGGGAGGACTCGATAATCCTCAATTCCGGCAACTTGTTTTACTACCGGGAGGGCGACCAGCAGTCCCAGGGTGGTGTTGGGTTTATCGTCCACAAGTCCCTCGTTAACAACATTGTCGAAGTCACAAGTGTGTCGAGCAGGGTAGCGTACCTTATACTCAGAATAACCAAACGGTATTCGCTGAAGGTTATACAGGTTTACGCACCGACAACTGCACATACTGACGAGGAGGTGGAGGTTTTGTATGAGGATATATCAAAAGCCATACACGCCTCCACTACTCACTACAATGTTGTGATGGGGGATTTCAACGCAAGGTTAGGTGAACGAAGCGGTGCAGAGACGAGGTTGGGGCAATTTGGGCATGGGCGAAGGAACCATAGGGGCCAAATGTTGGCCGACTTCATGGAGAAGGAGGGCCTCTTTATGATGAACTCCTTCTTCAAGAAGCGGCCACACAGAAAATGGACATGGATGAGTCCCGATGGTTCCACGAGAAATGAGATAGACTTCATCATGTCGACCAAGCGGCATATATTCAATGATGTCTCTGTGATCAATAGGGTAAAAACCGGCAGCGATCACCGTATGGTAAGAGGCACATTGAATATCAACGTGAAGCTGGAACGGGCCAGACTGGTGAAGTCAACTCTCCGACCTACTCGTGCTCATATCCAAAACCCCGAAAACTTCCAACTCGAACTGCAGAACCGATTCGATTGCCTAGCAGATTGCGTTTCTGTGGACGATCTTAACAACAGGTTTGTGGAAACTGTCCATACTGTGGGGTCTAAATTCTTTAAGACCCATTGCAGGAAAAGAACCAAAAAGTTCTCTGACCACACACTCAAACTAATGGAAGAGAGACAAGAGATGAGACTTCAGTCGTCGGCAGACGCGGATGCCTATCGGCAAATTAATAGGCAGATCTCTAAGGCTCAAACCCGCGACCTTCGTATCTTTAATACCGAGTGTATTAAAGATACCATCGAGCGGAACCGAGGCTCCAAAGTGTTCGCGAGAGATCTGTCTATCGGACAGAGCCAGCTGACGCGGCTGAAAACTGACGACGGTCGTCTCGTTTCTTCTCGTCCTGAGGTTTTGGGAGTGGTCGAGAAGTTCTATGGACAGTTATATACCACGACACAGAAACCTGTTGAAGATTTGGCCAAAGACCCTAGAGCCAAACTGACCCGACACTATACCGAAGATATCCCGGACGTCAGCCTATACGAGATTAGTATGGCTCTCAAACAACACAAGAACAACAAGGCGCCAGGTGATGACGGAATCACGGCGGAACTCCTGAAAGCGGGTGGAAAACCGGTTTTAAAGATCTTTCAGCGATTGTTCAATTCCGTCATTCACGAGGGTACAACGCCGGAAGCATGGCACAGGAGCGTGGTGGTTCTGTTCTTCAAAAAAGGTGATAACACCTTGTTGAAGAATTATAGACCCATCTCGCTGCTGAGTCATGTTTATAAGTTGTTCTCGAGAGTCATTACGAATCGTCTCGCCCGTAGGTTCGACGACTTCCAGCCTCCCGAACAAGCCGGTTTCCGAAAAGGCTTTAGCACCATAGACCACATTCATACGCTGCGGCAGGTTATACAGAAGACGGAAGAGTATAACAGGCCACTTTGCTTAGCGTTTGTGGACTATGAGAAAGCCTTCGATTCGGTGGAAACCTGGGCTGTATTGAGGTCGCTGCAGAGATGCCGTATTGACTACCGGTACATTCAAGTGTTGAAGTGTTTGTACGAAAACGCCACTATGTCAGTACGTATACAGGACCAGACTACAAGGCCAATCCAATTGCAGCGTGGAGTGCGGCAGGGAGACGTAATCTCCCCGAAGCTCTTTACCGCTGCGTTGGAGGACGTCTTTAAGCTTCTGGATTGGAACGGACTTGGCATCAACATAAACGGCGAGTACATCACTCACCTTCGATTTGCCGATGACATAGTCATTATGGCAGAGACTCTGGGAGACCTCAATACAATGCTCAATGACCTCAGCAGGGTTTCTCAACAGGTGGGCCTTAAAATGAACATGAGCAAGACGAAAATCATGTCTAATGCTCATGCTCCGCTCCACCCAGTAATCGTGGAGAACTCTGCACTCGAAATTGTAGACGAGTATATATACCTGGGACACACAGTCCAGCTAGGTAGGTCCAATTTCGAGAAAGAGATCAACCGCCGAATCCAACTCGGCTGGGCAGCGTTCGGGAAGCTTAGAGATGTCTTTTCGTCCAAAATTCCTCAGTGCCTGAAGACTAAAGTCTTCGAACAGTGCGTGTTGCCAGTGATTACTTACGGATCCGAAACATGGTCGCTAACTATGGGCCTCATAAGAAGGCTCAGGATCACTCAGCGGGCGATGGAGAGAGCTATGCTCGGAGTATCCCTGCAAGATCAAATCAGAAATGAGGAGATCCGTAGGAGAACCAAAGTCACCGACATAGCTCTGCGGGTTGCGAAACTGAAGTGGAAATGGGCGGGGCACATAGTTCGAAGAGCTGATGGTCGATGGGGTCCCAAGGTGCTGGAGTGGCGACCTCGCACCGGGAAGCGCAGTGTTGGCAGACCCCCCACTAGGTGGACAGACGACATCAAGCGAGTCGCAGGGAGCCGCTGGATTCAGGCGGCGCAAGACCGAGGCTTGTGGAGGTCCATGCAGGAGACTTATGTCCAGCAGTGGACGTCCATTAGTTGAATTCATCAAGGATAGTTTGCAAGAAAGGCGTCTCTCTGTCAAGTAGAGACGCATCTCTCAAGTAGAAAGGCATCTCTCTGTCAAGTAGAAAGGCATCTCTCTGTCAAGTAGAAAGGAATCTCTCTGTCAAGTAGAAAGGCGTCTCTCTGTCAAGTAGAGACGCATCTCTTTGTCAATTAGAAAGGAATCTCTCTGTCAAGTAGAAAGGCGTCTCTCTGTCAAGTAGAGACGTATCTCTCTGTCTAGTAGAAAGGCATCTCTCTTTCAAGTAGAGACGCATCTCTCAAGTAGAAAGGCATCTCTGTCAAGTAGAAAGGCATCTCTCTGTCAAGTAGAGACGCATCTCTCAAGTAGAAAGGCATCTCTCTGTCAAGTAGAAAGACGTCTCTCTGTCAAGTAGAGACGCATCTCTCAAGTAGAAAGGCATCTCTCTGTCAAGTAGAGACGCATCTCTCAAGTAGAAAGGCATCTCTCTGTCAAGTAGAAAGGCATCTCTCTGTCAAGTAGAAAGGCGTCTCTCTGTCAAGTAGAAGTCAAATAGAAAGTTTCGCGGCGCGGCGGTGCGGCAGGAAATAACGTCGGATTGCCGATTCGCAATAAGGGCAAAGTTCACGGCTTACCCCGCTCGTAAGATGGATTCGCAGCCACGAAAAAAGCTTATGCTGTACCTTGCACAACAATATGTAATTGGGTTCCGTATCCAAAGGGTCAAATTCAAATTCAAATTCAAAATTTATTTATTTCATGTAGGCTACCTTGTAGCACTTATGACACGTCATAAATCTACCACCGGTTCGGAATGCAGATTCTGCTGAGAAGAACCGGCAAGAAACTCAGCAGTTGCTTTTTTCAAAAAATAAAATAAACTAATTTTACAATAAGTAACAAAACTAAGCTATACTTACAGTATACAGTGCTTCCACAGTGAAGCTTCAAAAATACAATACATGTCAACATGGGAAGTCAAAGCAGGACCCATTCCCGTTAGCGGCACCCGTTCACGAGCACGACGCATGATCCAGCCATTGCTTGGGTGCCAAACTGACAGTCGGTCCGTCTGTCTATCAGCGGGCTGTATCTCATGAACCGTAATAGATGGACATCTGAAATTTTAGTCTTTTAGTTATCTGAGTGTGTATTTCTATTGCCGCTATTACAAAAAATAATAAAAGTTAAATAAGAGTTAAAACGAGACACAAATATGCTCCGACATAAATCTGTCTTGTTTTATCTTTGTCTCTGTCTGAGCAGAGTTAGAGAGCGGTCTATAGATTTTAGCCTCAGACGTGGTTTATTCTTTAAAAAAAAGTACCGATATGTAATACTAGCTGATACCCGCATCTTCATCCGCGTGTATTTTAGCTTTAAAAATCCCGTGGGAACGTGATTTTCCGGCATAAAAAGAGGCCTTTGCCACTCTCCTGATTAGCGTTGCCAGACGTCCCGTATTTCCCGGGACATCCCGTATTTTAGGCATAATTTAAAATGGCCCGGCGGGACAGGCTATGCCCGGTATTTGTACTGTACTTCGTTTTTTTCATTATGAAATCGATCCAAGTATTCACACAAGCAACAATCATAAAAAAGCGAGTTGATGACCGTTTATAATTACGATTGTAATTGTATTGATTTTTGCAGATATGTTAAAACGAATAAAAATATGTTTAAACTGACTCGATCCTCGGAAAAATATCAAAAAAAAGACACTAAATAATTTTGTTTTTGTTTTGTCCCGCGTAAAAAACTGAAATCCCGTATTTTTTACCCATTTAACCATTTGTCCCTTATAGGCTGAAAAAAAATCTGGCAACCCTACTCCTGATCCTCAACTATATCTATGCAAAAAATTACATTAATCGGTAGCTTTGTTTCTGCGTATCTAAAGGATAAACCAAGAAACAAACCCACTTTGTCATTTAGTGTAATTTAAAGTTCTTATAATCGCGACTTTCGTGCCCCAAATGGGGCGTTTGATTTGATATGGCGCGGGATCACGCGAGCGGCCAATAACGACGACGACATTATATTATTTAGTGTATTTAGGTTATTAGGTGCCATGCCGCGGTGCCGTATTATAACATCATCGGTGCCACCGTTTAGTGATGCGAAATGTGGTGACAGCTGCCCGTAGCGACACTAAATGGTGCGAATA
Organism: Hipparchia semele; assembly: GCA_933228805.2. Classification (NCBI taxonomy): domain Eukaryota; kingdom Metazoa; phylum Arthropoda; class Insecta; order Lepidoptera; family Nymphalidae; genus Hipparchia; species Hipparchia semele. Next base: position 12,552,510 of record OW121727.1, on the reverse strand, counting down.
ATTTAGGCTAACGTGGCACCCCTCGCGAAGCCGCTTTAGTTGTTACTAGCTTTTGTCCGCGGCTTTGCTCGCGTTATGTAATGCTACATTTACACGCTTGGCAAGTCTCGACAAGTGTCCACAAACACAAGCGTGTAAACTCCACGTTTGGCTTGGCTTGCGTGAGCTTGTCGCCGATCCGGGCTAATGTCGGGCGTTTGTTGGAGCTTGTGGACGCTTGCCAAGCCTCGGCAAGCATGTAAACGTAGCATTAGATTTTGTAAACCCCTATTTAATCCCCTTAGGGGCTGGGATTTCAAAAATCCTTTCTTAACGGAAGCCTACGTTACAATAGCTATCTGTATGCCAAACAGCCCGATCCATCTACTAGTGGTTTGAACTGTGCGTTGATAGATCAGTCAGTCAGTCACTTTTTTCCTTTTATATATTTAGATTTTGTCTAGTGGAGGCTTTGGCCGTGGCTATAGTTACCATCCTACCGTCAAAGCCGTGCTGCTGCCAAGAGATTTAGCGTTCCGGCACGATGGCATGTAGAAACAGATTGGGGGTATGGGTTGAATGTACACTGCCAATATATAATGCCATACCCCTTCCAAGTTAGCCCGTCCATCTTACCATCAAGTCAAACCATCTTAGAACTCATTGTCACTTACCAACAGGTTAGATCACAGTCAAGGACAATCTTGTCGTTGAATAAAAATAAAACTTGAGAGGTGTCAAGGGACACCCGGATGGAACGAAGTTCAATGCGAAATAGAAATGAAAATATCTGGCTTGCTTTCTATAAGAGAGAGAGAGACAGACAGAGAAACATGAGAGAGAACTATAGCAAAAAGTGTCGTGACAACTTTTCGTAAGAATTTTTTCCGTCTAGCCCCCTTTCACAGCGCGCGATAAGGAACTTCGTTCCAAAAGATTAGAAATAAGGTTTTCATTCCGTTGCTGATAAAACCTGCTTCTCCAATAAAAAGCTCAGCATTAAAAAGTGCAATAGTTTCACAATCAAAGTTGGCACATGGCGCGTGGCGGGATGCTGGCTACATCTCGCCGGTGTTTGATCTGCGCTTGTTTGCCTTCCATTACTCAGCCTTGGACAGGATTAGGGATGATACAAGGATTTAGTCTCTTGCTGCTGTCTACTGGTCACAGAGATACTTACAACTTAAGAAGAGGAAATTGGAGTATTTTGGGCACGTGATGCGTAACACGGGCAAATATGAACTTCTTCAATTTATCACGCAGGGAAAAGTGGCAGGTAGAAGAAGGCCTGGCCACAGAAGAATATCGTGGCAGAAAAACTTGCGCCAAAGTATCTAGAACAGCGGTCTCAAAAATTGAAATCGCCCTAATGATTGCCAATCTTCGCAAGGAGATGGCACATTAAGAAGAAGAAGCTGTCTACTGAGCTTCTTGCCGGCTCTTCTCAGTAGAATCTGCATTCCGTAAGTGCGGTAGAGTCTTAAGAGACTACACTATGTCTGAAATCTATCGACCGCACTCTCCCTCTGCTCAGACTTAAGGGCACGATCTTCGGGCGCAGTAACTTGCAAGCAATTGAAGTGAGGCGCACAAGCCACTTTGTTATAAAAAAAGTAAAACATTCATGATTAAAAAAAAGAAAACTTTTTAGAGAAAAATTAACGGTAAAATATTCTTCTAAAAGCTTTTGCCTATTTTTTGACATTTTTTTTTAATTTAACTTTGATATACTATAAATACAACCTGAAAAACAATTAAAAACTACACTGTTTTCGGAATATTATTTGATCGAGTGAAGTTCAAAATATGGACTTTTGAACGGTAAAATAATTTAGAACGTGTTTTAAACTACAACATATATTTTTAACCTATCAAAACAAAGAATATTTGATTGTTTACTATTGAATCAAAAACAGGCTGTTTTCGGAGATCCTGCCGTTAAGACAGAGTTAAAATAGAGAGACACATAGATATCAGAGCATATTTTTTGTGTCTTGTTTTAACTCTATCTTAAGTCCGAGCTAAGTCAGAGCACGCTTTGTAGATCTCAGCATTATATTAAAGGGCTCTTGATGGCCTCTTGATTGCGACAACCCTAGATAAAACAACGTTATCAGTGGGTGTGAGGTTAAGGATGGTAGTGGGGGGAGAGGGGTACAGGTGGTACTAAGGAGGGATAGGGTTGCGTGTCCGGTGCGCCAGGACGGGCATTACTGGATATCTGTTACCTCGTTATAAATTAGAGCATCGCGTATACAACGTAGATAGCGTTGATTGATTAGGATTATCGTTGGATTAGGATATCCATCTACGTGGTGAGGAATCCATCGCCTAACAAGAAATAGCCCTCAAATTTCAAATTCAAATTATTTTATGTAGACCAAGTTGTGGCTCTTATGACAAGTCAAGAATCTACCACCGGTTCAGAATGCTGATTCTGCTGAGAAGAGCCGGCAAGAAACTCAGCAGTTGCTCTTTTCAAAATAAAAAATGTTACAAGAAATAGCTTATCTATCTTGTGGACAGCTGAAGTAGAGCAGTTTAGTTCCAAGCAACGTTGTCATTAAGGAATTCAATAAATTCATTAACTGTGTAATAACTTCTACTTATTAAATGTGTCTTTACACACTGTTTAAAATGTAATGGTAATTCTACCAATTCTTCGGAATCAAGATATAAAAGCGGATACTCGACCCCACAAAGGATTTTCGACCTCGAGTTGGGAGGTGCACCCGCTGTTCCTGGTGCACCTCTGATGTTGTGTTGGGCCATTTTATCGGTCCCGGAGGAGGGAAAGACGCCGCTGGCTTGGCTGCGGAACAAGTCTGATCCCGTAGCTCAGTCAGCAGGCGATGAGAGAAACACCGTGGGGTTTTAGTCGGTAAAAGTAAGAAATAACCTCCGTGTCATCCCCGGGCACGGTGGTATTCAAAAGGATTTCCCCACGGAAAAAAGTAATATGTAAACTCTAATACTTTTTCTTTTCTCCAATCATGGACTGGATGGATGCGCACCATCGTAACAGCGATTATTTTTTATTTTAAGTATATAAAAAAATTGGCACCCAATTACAATAATTTGATAAAATACTACCTTGGAATAAAATAAACGGAACCTCTAAGTAGGTACCTAATTAGTATTAAATTCCGCTCAGGATCTCTTCAAGGGCTTTCCTTGCCTTCAAATTGTGCTTCTATTTCATATTTAGGGCTGCCAGGCCTTACGATTTATTAGCATAAAGCTTGAAACAAACGCAACACCCGGCGGCGTCGTGACGCGACTAAAACTTATCGAACACGTAATACATGACGTGTGGCCATTGCAGTCATGTCTGATTATGAACACAGCTTTAGAACATGTAATACAAGTGTAGCGATCGCAGTCATGTTTGATTAGCCGATAATCTTTCGCTATTGGCTAAAAATGCATTGTCACAGTGAGAAAACCAAAAATTCAGCCTATCACAATAATTGTTTTCATATTCGAGGGTTATTTGAAGAAATCTTTTATTAAGAGATATGCTATCCTTGTGCACGTCCTAAAATAAATAAATAAACAATTGAGATTGATTCAAGACGCAGTCTTTTGGCATATAAGCAGCTGCATACGTAAAAACCGCATTTCTGCTGTTATTTGTCTTGAAATCACCGTGTTCTGCAGCAAGTTGTATGAAGCCAATGATTTGTACATATAAATATCACTGTATGAACCACCCTAAAAACAACAATAACATCAACAATTCTGCGGCATTTGGTATTTTAAATTTCGCAATTAATTGAATGAGTATTTAAGAATTAACTGGAGTTGACATAGCTTCTCTCTTTACCTCTCGTATAGACTTGCGGGTAACCAAGATGTTGTCAGCGTATTCTTCTGTACGCATTTTGTACATGCTATACTATGCGTATTGTAGGTTTTTTTGCGTCTGAAGTACTCCACTTCGCGACGCGTACACTTTTACATTCAGTCCGTACGCTATATACCTATAGCTAATTCTACAAGGTTTTCAACTCAGGCACTCTTTGAGGGCTTACGTTACCATAAATAATGCTTCTGTTTTATATTTAAGGCTGCCAGGCCTTAGATATAATTTATTGGTTTAAAGATTGAAACAAATAAAGCGCGATGGCGTGGAATATGCAAACGTGTCCACTGTTGCAGCAGCTTCTAGAACTTGTAATATATAAGGAAATGTGACATAAGGGTTCGTTCTTACTCCTATAAACCGCGACGCAATCACCTGTAAAAAATATTATTTATTTGATAAGATAAATCCTACTAATGTAATAAATTCAAATGTGAATTTGTTTATTGGTTTGTTGATTTGTTGGTCTGCCCTTCAATCTTGCAACAACAATGATTTGAAGCTAGTTTTTGTGGTTAGGACTACGGTCTCCTATCCGCGACATGCGCCTCTGACTTTTCGGAATTATGTGCGTATTTGTGCAATTAGATATCACATGCTACAACGATTACGGAAAACCTGCACGACTAATTCCCGTTTTCAACAACCATACCTAAATCATCTCCTAAAGATAGCCTCTACCTACAATTCCTTACTTACTCAATGTTAAGTATAACCATCAAATGCTAAGTAACCATCATTAAGTGTTCCGTAAAGATACGTGAAAACGAAATTGACAGAATTCATCACCTAACTTAGTTTAGGTAGCCCGTAAAAGTTAGAAAGGTTGGTGAAAATGAGAGATCTCCATATTGTTCTTAATGGTGTAGAGTCTGCTTATTTGAATTGAGCCAGCGTGGTGAACTGTGGCCTATATAACCCTTCTCTGAGAGATCTGCGCTCAATAGTAAACCGTTGATAGGTTGCTGATGATGACTTATAGCAGAATAATATTGCACTTATTATCACCTTACAAAACGTCATCTAAGAAACAAATTGAATCGATGTTCTGCCGAACAGGGGCCCAAGTCTGCTATTGCAATTGTAGTTCAATAGTCTATCAATAACATCCCAATTGCTACTTTTAGCAATTTTGGTGGTCTACTAATTCAATGGCGTCACAATTGTTTTCCGATGGTTTGCCACTGACACATCTAGCTTTGAATTTAGCTTAATTAAACGTTTTTAATATGTAGTTTTTTTTTGAAACTCATTTCGGCAAACGCTTTTTAAGCTAATGGCAATACCGAGGTAGCATTGAATTACAATCCAATTATAAGAAATCGAACGACCATTGTGAATTTAGTAGACTACGAAATTTTGGACCAATGATAATGGAATTTAAATTGTATTACGGTTCAATGACAATGACATGTAAAATAGCAGACTTGGGGCCCAGTTGTAGTTACTGACCACGCTTCTGTGACGCGTCGTGTTTGGCTAACACCCAAGGCGAAGGCGAAGGTCTATAATTTATTAGCATAAAGGTATAGCCACGCTCCAGATATTTAGTTATTGTAGTAACAACAGCTGTTTATTATTCTACGGCCGATATTTAGAGGCTAATAATTTTTAGATAATATCAGGTGCCTCTTGCCTTTAGAATCTGCATTTCGAACCGCTGGTAGAGTCTCGACGTGTCATAAAAGCCTACATGAAATAAAAAAAATCAAATTATTCCAGTCAACAGGTCTCCTTTCGAATGAGAAAAGTGTAAGCCGTAAAAGTTGATTTTTAACCGACTTCCAAAAAGGAGGAGGTTATCAATTCGGCCGGTATCTTTTTTTTTTTTTTTTTTTCTATGTATGCCCACCGATTACTCCGAGGTTTCTGGACCGATTCACGAGATTTTTTTTTTAATCGACAGAAGAAGCTCGCGAAATGGTCCCATAAAAATTTTTACCTTCAACTCCTCAAGCCTGATGCTGCAGGGGTATTTCCTCCCTAAATTATGGGACTTAAGGAACCGTCGTTTACCAATTGGTATGCTTGGCCTAAGCATATACTAGATCATACAGCTCCAGGTCCTACTCTTCAATCCTGATGCTGCAGGGTACTGCCCACTTAAATTATAGGGATGTAGGAACTGCTAATCATGAATTGTTATTGTATGTAATAAGCATATACTACACCATCGAGATCTAGGTTCTAGCTCCTCAATCCTGATGCTGCAGGGTACTGCCCACCTAAATTGTAGAGATCTAGGAACTTCTAATCATGAATTGTTATTGTATGTAATAAGCATATACTACTCCAACGAGGTCTAGGCTCTAGCTCCTCAATCCTGATGCTGCAGGGTACTGCCCATTTAAACTGTAAGGATTTAGGAACTTTCGCTTGCGAATTGTTATTGTTAGTATCAAGCATATTCTACATCGTGGAAGTCAAGGTCCTCGCTCTTCAATACTGATGCTGCAGGGGTACTGCCTGCCTAAACTGTGAGGATTTAGGAACTGTCGTTTACGAATTGATATTGTTGGTATCAAGTATGTACTACATCATAATGCTCAAGGTTCTAGCTCCTCAATCCTGATGCTGCAGAGTTGGAGGAATTACGAATTGACGCTTTCGAATTGATATTGTTGGAACCAACCATGGACTACATCATGGAGCTCCTAGACCTAGCTCTTGTGTATTGTTAATAAGTACTGTAGGTACCAAGTGTAGAACTACATTAGTACCATAGCATTGGAGGGAGGGGAGAAAGAGAGCAGGAACAAGCTACACTAAAAAGCTTAAAATAAAAATTCTTTTCAAAAAACCGACTTCAAACGCCACTACAAAGTATAAAAATAATTTTATTTTGTACACGTTTGTTGAAGTCGGGCGGGCTTAACTAGAAACGATGAAATCGATGCGCGACGCTTATCTTATGGTGACATATAAGAGACACGTTTATTGAAATGGGGCGAGCATCGCGTATCGGTTTCATCGTTTCTATTTAAGCCGCCCGACTTCAACAAACGTGTACAAAATAAAATTATTTTTATACTTTGTAGTGGCGTTTGAAGTCGGTTTTTTGAAAAGAATTTTTATTCAAACCGCTATTTTATTTATTTAGAGGTTGAACATTAAGTTTTTTGATTATCAGTCAGTCAGTCATTCAGACACAAAAAATTTTTTGATTCCTCCTTGTTCAGACACCTTATATTTTTATGCATTTAGAATTAGATTAAACTTGATTGTATCGAATGTTATTAACCTTTATATATTGACAACCCTATTAGTGCACCTGGCTGCCATTAAAAGTTCGTTCGCGGTTCTGCATAATCATAAAACTTCTTTATTTGGTTATCAGATATCGTTGATCATCTTTAGGAAGGAAGTTCCTGTTTTTAACCGACGTCAAAAAAGGAGGAGGTTCTCAATTCAATGCGTTTTTTTTTTGCGATGTTAGTCCATAACACCGTCAAATCTGGACCGATTTCAATAACTTTTTATTTTTTACTAGCTGTGCCCGCGACTTCGTTCGCGTGGAATAGTGACTTTTCGGGGCGCGGCTCTCAGCGCGCTTTATATAGCCACGGATGCTCAGGCGCGAGGCGTGTAGTACGTACTCTGTACGTTAAAAATGTTCGCCGTGATTCTTTAAATTGACATAACTTTTTTATTTATGAACCGATTGACATGAAATAAACACTAAATGTTAAGTGAAGCTTACTACAATATATTAGTGAAAATCGTATCTAAATCGAATAAGCCGTTTCTGATATTAGCGTGCACAAACACACAGACAAACAGACAAACAGACAAAAAAAAAATTAATTACAATTTCGGGTTCGGCATCGAAATAATAACAACCCCTGCTGCTTTTTTTTTTATATATTTCCATTGTACAGACACCACTTTTCTACAATTTTATTATATGTATAGATATAGATAGATTTGGAAGGACGTATCGTCAGGTTGGTGCCATCGTACCATAATATTTGAGTTCAGGGTTTTGTAGTACATACTTTTATAACTATATAGCATATGTATATATGTAGTATAGCTTCTATAACTAAGTCTGTTCATCCGTCCATGTATAAGCTAGTTTTTAACCTCCTACGGAAAAAGAGGGTATTATAAGTTTCACGCGTGTCTGTGCCTGTCTGGTCCCTCGTAGCTCTCTAACGAATGGACTGATTTTGATACGGTTTTCTCTGTTTAAAGCTGACGTGATCTGATGCTGCTGAATGTGGCCAATAACGCTTCTCTGAGAGGAGACTTGCGCTCACAAGTGATCCGCTGACGTTGACTATGTGTATCTAATTTTTTTTATCAATTTATTTATTAAATTCATGAAAAGATACAAGCAAACAGTGGCCGGAGTCTTCTTTTAAGTACGAAGTACCTGTGTTAAAAGACTTCGCTCTTTCATAAGTCTATTAATAATAAACTACAGCAGCAGGCTAATTCAGCTGCATCGGTTCCAATTAGACTTGATTGCATGACGCGCTGTACTATGATGTAATAAAAAAAGCTTCTTCGCATGATTTATGATATTCAAGCTTTGAGCGTTAAATCAAAACTCAAGTGCTAAAGTCTATTCGCTTAGAAATGTCCAGACAGTTATGGCAGGATCTTATGCCTCATTTTTTTCATTCACATTACATTCCTTACAATTCACGAGGGCGCGTGGCTCATGGTAGTGTGCGTGTCGTAGTGAGAGCTTGATCGCGCCTGACCGCTCCCACCTAGGCTCCTGACAGGCACGCACACTTACGCAATGTGCACGTACACGACGTAAACATAAGTAAAGCTCACGCATCCTCGTTAATTGCAAGAACTATACAATTGAATCTTATAGTTAATTAATGTATAGTGCGCAACCTTTACCAAACCGCCTTTGCGCACTTGCGGATGAATGGCATCCTAATGAGATATGGCTCTAAATCGAGACTTCTCAGTTAGATACCTATGATGTAGTATATGTATTATTATTCATCTGTGGATACCTACTGATTTTTTTTTAATTCCAAAAATCGAAATATAAAGTTCGACATACTTGGACATTTTCATGCGGATGCAGTGTACCCCAATTCAGTAGACGTGTGTGGAAAACGAATCTCGAAGATATTTCAGCGTCGCTGTGCCATCGGTGCCTCGCGAAATCATATTTTCTCCGCTGTCAGCACAAGGACAAATTTTTTAAACCTAATTTACTTACAGCCCTTAAGGATGATTTATTCTGTCAGTTGCCTTCGCGAAAAGTCTTTAATCTATTTTCTTTCGCTGGAAAAACTGCTTAGTGCGCAAAAAGTTGACTAACTTTCCTCTTACAAGTTTTTCCGTTATTTAAAAAAGGAGAATGTAAATTATTGCTTAAAAGGCGAGATAGCTAGTTAAGACTAGCAGTGATAAAGCCTAGTTAAAGTCAAATGAAATGCTCTGTTAAAGTAATAATATGACAATTAATTTTTAACAATGAAATATTATAACAAAAACATAAGCTACCCAATTCCATCAACTTAATAGTCGTCGCTGTTAATCAAAGAATAATGTCTAATAAACGTTTCACCATAGCCTATCAGTTGTCTTAAGATATATTTAAAATTAGACAAACAATATTAATTTAATATTAGCTATCGAACCTTTAATAAAATTCTGTTGTTATTTACGTTTTCCGCTGAGTTTTACAATCGCAGTAACGGTAAGCGACCGCTCTCGAAATATTAAGGTAAGTACCTACCTGAAACATATTGTACCTTGTCCCCTGAATATATACATAGTAAATAGGTTGGGACAGTATAGCCTTATGGTTATACGGTCTTTAAAGGTCAAATTAGAATAGATTATTTACGTTTTCAGATTTAGTCCACACCTTTAACCTTTGGGCTATTGAGGCATTGGGCCAGCATGGACTATGGCTTATAACCCTTCTTTGAGAGGAAACCTGCGCTCAGTGATGAACCGGTGATGAGTCCTGATGCTGATGATGAAATAGGTTGGAATCATTAAACATTTGTATTGTTTCACGTTTCAGTTAGGAACAGTGTAATTGTGGGCATTTCTTGTAAATAACGTTAATCTCCGCGCGGCCGAGAGGCGCAATTATAAGCCCTTTGTTAGAGTGGCACTGTTTCAGAAAATAGGCCTCATCTTTTAATTGGTTCAAATTCTTTTTTATTTTTTTATAGAACTCTTGGGATACGTATATTATAATGTTTTTTTTTAATTCTATGACTGCGATCTCACTCAAATCGCCACTTGGCGATGCAGTTTAATATGGTAGTGGGTTAATTTGGAAGAGGGTACATGGGCTTCTGATCTTAAAGTGGAAGATTTGAAGTTCGATTCCCAGCGGGGAAAATTTCAAAATTTATAATGTCTGAAATTTCTCTAGTCTGGTCTGGTGAAAAGCTTTGACCATAGCTATAGTTACCTTTCTACAATCAAATACGTGCTATCGAGTGATTTAGCGTTCCTGCACGACGAAAAACCTGTAAAAACTGATTATTATAGCTTACCTACCACCTTCCAAGCTAGCTCGGGCCGCTACCATCTTAGACGGCATCGTCACTTACCGTCAAGTGAGATAGCAGTCAAGGGGCTTTCATAATTAAATAAAAATAATATTATCATCAAAGTATAACGCTTAGAACAGAAGTTTCTAACAACGATCAAATCTAAAGGTAGGCTAGAAACATAGGTCATTTTTTTTTTTATTTCTGCGAACTCGTCGTACTAAAGCGACGATACTGCTTAGGTATTAAAAAAGGCTTATCACCGAGTCGGCCTTTTAAGACTTACTAAAAAAGGTTATCACTACATCTACTATTGCGTTTCTTGCGCATCGATGTATATCGATGTTCTTGTGTTATAATTCGATGAATGATAGTGTGTTTATTTGTTGGTTTGTCCTTCAATCACGCCGCAGCAAAGCAACGGATCGACGTGATTTTTTATCCCCGAAAACCAAAGAGTTCCCGCGGGATTTTTAAAAACTAAATCCACGCGAACGAAGTCGCGGGCATCAACTAGTAATACTAGTTGATATAATTGAACGTTCATTAGCAGAGCCCTAGCAACGAGCGCGGTATCGATCACATTCAGAGGAAAGAAGCCATAAGGCGGCGGAATTCCGTAAATTAATATATTACGAGCTACGTCCCCCCGCGCCGCTTATTATCGATTGATCGCTTTTGTACACGCATTACGATACGGCTCCATTGTGTGGACAAGAAAAACGTTTCAGAAAATATAACCAGACTACGAAAAATCCGTTCGTAAAATGGCTCAAATTGAATCTCCAATTTGAAATCCCTCCATTTTGTCAATTTTCAAGTACAGGATATAACTGAATTTTCAACCAAGTTTCACGTTCTAATATTCAGTAATTCTTGACATATGGCTTAAATTAAAATCTCCACTTTGAAAGCCCCCCATTTCGTCAATTTTAAGGGAAAAATTAAAAAATATATATATTTTTGTACTCTGTTCAAAGTCGTCTTTAAAAAGATATATCGCAAATCTATGTAACACAACAAAAAAAATTTTACGTCACCCACGCTTCTATAAGAACCCCCTGAAATAATTTTTATATTTTTTATGCAATATTCGGCTGAAAGCCATCAGTTTACACATTATATTTAAATTTGAAGTAATTACGTTCAGTAACTCAGAAGTTATAAGGCTCTGACAGAAGGACGGACAGACTAGACTAGATTCCTCCTTTTTTTGGAAACATATAATAGACATCGCTTCGCTCGGTCTATTATATGTTTCCAAAAAAAGGAGTTAGTTGATTTTATAGCATGCTATTTGAAACTTAAAAATTTTCCTTACATAGAAAGTTACAACATTTCTTAGGATTTTTCTGGTAACCATAGAAAAAAAATAGAAAATTATAACTTGGGTTTTAAACTGGATTAACTTCTGGGAGTTCTACTCTATTAGGTATTATAAAAAAGGAGCGTTCGATTTTAGAGTCATTTATCATATCTGCATTCGAAAAGCAGATTATGTTATAAATATAATGCTTGCTTTGATTTCTGGATGGTTCCTTTAAAACGAGGCCAAAGTGAATCTAGCACATCGTAAAACAAATACGAAATCCGCTGCTTCGTAGTATTCAGTTAGGCTAGTCACATTGCGGTTTGGCCAGCCCCAACTTCAGGGCTTTACAACTAGCCAGAATTCAGTTCTGTTTGCTTAAGCTACCCTCAGAAACTGTGTGCCTAGATTTTAAGCGACTTAGGTTAAGCATCTCACTTCAAATAAGTAAATCCTTACTAATATTATAAATGCAAAAGTTTCGTTGTGGATTTTTCCTTCAGTCATGCAGTAAAGGATCGACGTGATTTTATACGTCTGCATAGTTGAAGACCTGAGAGAGTGCCATAGCTATATTTTAACTAGAAAAAACAGAATCCTAACTACTATGTCACTCTCCAAGACTTCAACTACTCCCGTGCAAAAAATCACGGCGATCCGTGGCACCGTTGCTACATGATTGAAGGAAAAACCAACAAACAAACACACAATTTTGTTTCATAATATTGGACGTATAAGACATTACTGCAAATGAAATATGTCACGTGCCTAATAAAATATAAACAATACAGATAATTAATTAAATTTTGGTAGTTGGTACCCATTCAATTAGAACAAATGAAATTAATAAATATTTAAGTAGTTTAAGTTATGTTGTTGTGTGTAATTATGTGTGTAGTATGTTATACGCCAGACATTAGTAGGTTAACCCTATAGAGTATAACTTCATTGTATTACTAGATGAATGAGGCAGAAATAAATAAATAAAGAGTAAGGAAGTAAGGATTAGTCAGTATATAGCGTTAATATTACGTATTCAGTTTTAGTAATATTAGGTAGTGTGTATTATGTAGGTGTATTTATACTTATTTGTTTCGTTATTTATAACTTTTATGTCTAGCTTATCTATCGCATTAGGTTAAGAAACCTGTAAAGGTAGATTTAAAAGTGCATAAATAAATAATATCCTCACACATAGAGTCAAAAGTACGGAGAAAGAAAGCGAGTTTTCCCCTTATCGATCCGCCCGTAGCGGCGTAGCGGCGTAGACAGAGCCCCGACACTCAGCTGTTAACCGAAATGTCATCCCACATCGCCCTAAGGGCACGCCATCGATCCTCGCCGACCTTGAGGTCAATGACCGAGGGAAGTGGGTCGGAAAGGGTCGAAGGGCCGCCCCCCTCAGCGAAAGGGATGATTACATAGCGAATGAGATATTTCGCGTTACCTTGAGAAGGTTAAGCGGACATCCTAATGGATGGGGGATTAGGAATAAAGGTTTTGCCTTTTCACCCGTGATATAGGTATAATTGAAATGGATAAGAGTTCATTCACCTCAACACATCACCCCACTACTGGGCAAACTGTAGTGGTGGCGGTAGACTGTGGCCTAATGCTTCTCAACTGGCGAAGGGCGGATTGGCAGACTTCACACACTTTCGTGAACATTATTGAGAACTCTAAGATATTTAACTACTTATAATATTTTAAATTCGTAAATAGTGGCGTTTGAAATCGGTTTTTTAATAAGCTTTTTAGCGTAGCTGAGAATCAGTAAACAATGTACACATTCTCTGACCGCGAGCGATTTGCTCTTATTCATTGAGGAGTTATGTCCTCCATCTCCGAAGATATTCACCAGATCTTCACCAGATTAAAATGGGACCAACCTGACCATACTTCCTTTCAAATAAAAAAATCTTCTAAAAATCGGTCCTTTGACGGAGTTATGGAGTAACATCGCCAGAAAAATTTAAGAAATTACGCGTCGACTTGAGAACCTCCACCTTTTTTTAAAGTCGGTTAAAAAGTAGGCACACTTCCGCTTTTATAATAGTAGTAGGGTCAAGCGAAAAAATATTAAAAGTGAACTGAGTGTATTGGTGATGCGATCTATAAACAATTTTGATTTGATTTGAACAACTAGGATATCCCCTCGTTATGTTCACAATCTTGTAGAATCGTTTTCCAGTACTGAGATGGATTGGAAACTGTGCTATATATTTATTCCTCGAAGTGGAAGGTTCGAGGGTGCAGCGAGGCGCGACTCCGTTCGGATGTACTCAATCAGAAAATTGGGGGAACCGGAGCGCAAGTATCTGTCTGGGGCGGGTTGACGAGATATTAGCGATCTTGCTGCTCATGTATACAAATAAATGACATTAAAGTGTCTGTCTTCAATTTCAAGATAACTATCTCTTTTTAACCGATTTCAAAATAATTTAAACCGCTATTTTATTTTAAGTTCCCGCGGGAAACAAAAACCTTAATCTAGTCTTTTATTTAGTCTTTCTTCTAGTATCTAGTTTCATCTAGTCTTTTTTCTTTAAAGAATATTAGCCAAGCTGAACTTGACTTATATTCCCATCTCCCTTCCAAATAAGCGGAAAGATTATGCTAGGAGTGGGTACAACCTTTCAGTTTTCAGTCCGCACCTTAACCGTTGGGCTATTGAGGCTTTTAAACTGATTCGAACCTAGGAGTGTTAGAACGTCCGCAGCACTCGGTAAGACGTAGCATATCGATCAGTGTCACACTGCACGCTGTGGCGGCGTCAGCTCCTGCTGGCATCCAGCCAGCTCCGCAGTGTCCTGGATTCCGGTTCCAGCGGACACCAGCTCCGAATGAAGCAATTACCGGACCAACAAATATTTGAGCAGATTTTTAAACGAAATCCATCGATACGGAAAATTCAAAGATACGGTGTACCACAGAACGATCATTTGATGGAATTGAGACAAATTGGACCTCCAACGTTGGTTCTTTGTTGATTCATGCATTGACAATGTTCAGCCACCCTGTGGTCGACTTGGATCAACTTTAAGTCACGTCCTAAGATATAGAATATAGATTATCAAATAAAAAAATAAAGTGAGTTTGATCGCGGTAAACAACATAAATATAACATAAAGCATAATATAAATAGTCTTTTTCAGTACTTGGAATTAAGTCTTTCAGTTTAGGTATGGTACCTAGTCAATATAGAATAGTTTTTTTTTAATAGTTGTGGTATGTATGAACTATGAAATTTAGAAGAAAGAAACGGCACTTGTACTTATATGTAGTTCTATCTTTGAACTGAACAATTAGTTATTTACTTCTTTACTTATTCGGGATCACAAACAACGTCACAGGTTAGTTATAGCAGGCTTATACACAAAATATCTATTAACTGTGGCGTAAACTACGTAAACCACAAATTACCTTAGATATAAGTGTACAGTATGTTTTAAATTAGGTACGAGTTTCAAATTAATTTACAAAAAAAACGATCGCGAAAAATTAGGAGGAAAAAAGTAAATCTACAATTACAAAATATTCAGTAAGGTATTCCGAAATTACAAATCGTTCCTATATTTTTTTAATTAATTAAACAGTCTCCAAAAATAATGATACATCACAGTACCTAAATGTGTCCAATTTTATAATGTAAGTTATATTTTTTTCTTAATATTTACATGAAAGCACAGGGTGCTTTCGTACATCACATTTCTAAACAAGTGTGTATCTTGGTTTTTATATCAATGAGCACCAAAATCATGAATATTCAGCACCTACGGTATTTGGCGATGATCGTGGAATTTTTATTGAAGTTTTTAGAATGGTTTTACAGTAGGGTTGCCAAAAATAAACAAATTAAATAATGAAAATAAATTAACACTTATCAAAAAAAATTATTGAGTTTTTCATAATAACTACTTTTGTCTTTTGGCTTCTAGAGTAACTACGTATATAAGGATCGCAGTCACCTCTGAGCAGCCAATGCTCTCTCACTATGGGCTAAAATGCATTGTTCCAGCAGAAATACCATCAATTCAAACAACCACCACAATTAATTGAGATTCGTAATGATTAATGAAGCTTTTCCACAATCGACCCACTAGCTATAAATTAGTAGTTATGTTTCCGCATCCGTTTTATCCTAAACTAGCTGCTCATGCCCGCGATTTCGTCAACGAAGATTTAGTTTTTAAAACCCCGCGGGAACTCTTTGATTTTCCGGGATAAAAAGTAGCCTACGTCACTCTCCAGGTCCGCAACTATACCCATGCAAAAAATTACGTCGACCCATGTAAAATAACCGGTCAAGTGCGAGTCATACTCGCGCACTGAGGGTTCCGAAACTCTTGACCAATGTATTAATTAGGTACCTACTAGATGACAGCTTAAGTGCGCAGTATTATTGCAGTTCCTATAGACGCCTTCCGGTCTCAGCATCAGACCCTGCATATCATCTAGGACTAGAGTACTTATCGAGATGAATCAAACAAGCCCAAACTCAATGGGGTTGTGTAGTTTTCTCACATTCCCATTCTCCATATTTCATCCCATTATTTGTCTCTTTGAGTTACTTCCATAAGACAATGTATAACTTGTAAAACTAAGTCTAAGCTGTCTTTAAAGCATTCGAGGTAGTCAATCAAAAGGTTCTCTATGTTTGACAGAATTTTCTTTGTGACCCTTTTCATGTCTAAACAAGCAGTAATAGTATTGTATGTTCTAATAAATGTGGGAATAGCTCAAAGTAAAAACACTAAATATATATTAACTTCTTTTATTTAAACTACTTTTAGCACTCCTTAGCACGTCTTAACTCCATACGCCCTCTTGCCAATCTTTTTTATCTCCAATACTTCCCACTCTCTATTGCATATATCCCTGTCATACACTTACATACATTCCGTTTCCCACATTCGGTCATCCTGCAACTATGTCTGTCCCCAGACATACCTTCCCCTTTCGTACATCTTTACCATATTCATATTTCCTCGCATACTTCATACCTTCTCAACACTAACACACCTTAAGTTAAACAATACAGCTTTCATACATACTTAACAATAATACATCTTAAGTTAACCAATACAGAATGACATCTTATAAGGAATCTAAACACTAGTAAGTATTAAGTATACATGGTCACAAATTATTATATTTCTTTTACAAAATAAAATAAAATTTGACTGATCTTGAATTGAATTTAAAAAACCATAGGTATACTTTTTTTTCCTACCATAAAGCACCATGTAACAGTGGCTTTATTTTATACTACCATCTAGCCTGTGGGCTAATAAGTAATATTACTTTAACTTAAACTTCTACTTATTATTAATTTCTATATCTAATTTAAATGTCCTTAGTTTATTCTAACAAGTTCACTATGAGTTCACTATTTGTTCTTAAGTTGGTAATAACAAAATCATGTACAAACATATTATCAGTGTAACACATAACAATATACTTGGCGGTGCTGTTGACAAAACTAACTACATACATCTACTTAACTATATTAATACACACACATTCATTCAACACAGTCACCTTCATTCTTTCCTCACAGTACTATTTACCTACTATTAATCTCTATCGACTATTGGACTTCGGCCATTTTTTCATATGGTCAGCTGAGCCACGCCTCTTATATTTCCAATTCTTCTTTCTCTTTGAAAAATGTCCATTGCTATGGTTTATTTCTTTTTCCAATTGCTTGGGTATGACCAACGATTGTCCTGGATCCTTGCAGAGTACGTCTCCATCCACTGAGTAATTATTCTTGTACGACTGTTCTTTTATCTCCTTACTTGCTCTAATGATATTTTTCTTTTTAACGAATGTATTGCCTTGCTTCAATAATCTCAGCCGCTGTGCTATGGACACTTCATCTTTTAACTCTTGAGCTGCTGAGGTGCCGCTTTAACTTGGACTGGATGGTAGTTATCTATGCACTGGTCAACCTCCTGCTTAATTAATGTCTTTTCGGCATGTTCCACCAAAGATTCAACTTCACCCTTGATGAAAGTTCCCTTAGCTAACCACCCCTTCGCACCTTTAAATATCCTCACGCATCCTCTCATTAACACTGTTACAATATCTTTCAAAAACTCATTTCCTATCGTTATATGCTTTGTTATATGTATATCTCTGATTTTTTTTAGAACTGAGAACATTCGAAATATTTTATAACGTTACCTATTTAATAATAATGACATGACAGCTTTTGACAACTGGGTTATAAGACTGCGTTGACCTCTATTTTTAATCTATGATTAACAATGGATTGTACATGCCATAGCAGATTCTATTACATATCTACCTATTCTACAAAAAAATGGAGGGATTATACTAGACGATGCTCGCGATTTCGGCCGCGTGGATCAAGGTTTTTCAATTCCCATGGGAACTCTGTAATTTTCCGGGATAAAATGTAGCGTATGTTTTAATCCTGGGTATGAGCTATCTCCATTCCAAATTTCAGCTAAATCGGTTAATTCGTTGTGGCGTGAAGGAGTAATAAACATACACACACAAACATACACATACAAACTTTCGGCTTTTTAATTAGTGTGATATGTGATAGTGTGATGAGAATACAAAATATGAGGGCATAAATTAATTAAAGAGATAGGTAATAGATAAAAAATATTTTTCTTATTGTATATGCCATTGCAGATTCTATTACATACCTGGGGCCCAAGTCTGCTATTGCAATTGTAGTTACATTGTCTATCAATGACATGACAATTGTTATTTTTAGCAATTGTCATGTCATTGATAGACAATTGAACCCCTGGGCCCCAAGTCAAATTGCTAAAAGTAGCAATTGGGATGTCATTGATAGGCAATGTAACTGTAATGTAACTACAATTGCAATAGCAGACTTGGGCCCCTGGTCTATTCTACAAATCATAGAGTAATTATAGAGGTCAGTCTACAAAAGTTGTGACAGTTCTGTGTTGTGACGCGTTAAAAAGTTAGGCTTAGAACAAACTATCCGACGCGTCAACCGCGGCTGGATAGTGAATTTACATTGAATTGTGCACACTACCGGACGTAGTCGCGGACGTAACCTTGGGCCATTCTTGAGTCTTCGGACGGCCGATAGAAATCTGGGCCTGCTGATCTCAAACGACTGTGAAACCTTATCTGTCGCGGCTCTCAGTCGCAGCTTACGGATAGTGTGTTTTAGCCTCAGGTACTTTACTCTCGTTACAGTACTTTAAAAGTCATAGTAAGTGGTAGGTTTTTATTTGGTTTTTAGCTGTTTAAGTTACTCTTACTATGTTTAGAGATATCAATATGTTCGTCATTTGTAAGACTTTAAAGCTGGTGTTTGTAAAATATAACGGCACTTACTATGAAACTAAGAATTAGGTATGGAAAAAAACGATTTTTGGAAGATGTCCCTTAATTTGTTTTAATAATGAGAAAGCCGTGGTTTTAAAGCTGTAACTTTTCACTGAGTTAAGCTATAAGCTTGATATTCTTAAAACACTACGAGACCATCGAACTTTATATTCAGTATAAATTTCGACTTAGTATCATAAGCCGTTTTCGAGAAAAACGGTGGTGACACACTGACAGACAGACGGACAACGAAGTGATCCTATAAGGGTTCCGAAGTTTTTTTCGGAACCCTAAAAACACGTCGATCTATAGCTCTGTTGCAGCGTTATTGAAGGACAAATCAACAAACAAACACCCTTTTGAATTTATAATATTTGTAACGAAGTAAGGAAGGAAGTAAGGATTTTTACGACAAGATAAAGAATAATTTGTCCTATGTAAAATATGTTTGACAACCCTAGTTTTGGCTAAATGAATATTTAATTCTTGATCTTTTTAAGGGGTAACGGAATTTTAATCACTGTGTGATGATTGATGGCCAATGTATTAATTTTGGATAGCTTACATAATGTCACATGACTTTTTATATAGGTTCTTTGACGTAGCATTTTCAGCTTCGGATTATGATCGAATCCCGCAGAAAAACTCGATGTAGACGATTTTTCGACCGAAAGTTCGAGCTTTTCTGTAAAGAAATTCAGCAGTTGGTCTTTTAACCGACTTCCAAAAAAGGAGGAGGTTCTCAATTCGTCGGAACCTCCTTTTCTTTTTTTTTTATGGAAATATGGTCCCCGATTACTTGAAGACGCCTGGACCGATTTGGAAAATTCTTCTTTTGTTTGAAAGAACCTAATAGTACCTAAAGGTACAAAAGATTCACATCGCAAAATGATTTAAATACATAGCGACTCTTGTTACCACATAAAGTGCAATTCCGGTTGACACAACACTACTTACCTACCGTCTTATTCACCTGGACTTTTCTCTCTTTCTATCACGTAACTCTTATCCCTTCGCACTCTCTGAATTAAGGCCCTTCGAAGAGGCACGCCACGTACTTGTAACTCCGCAGTTTACTGCGGAGTGCGCCAGGCCTGCTTAAAGGAAAGCTTTAGTCTATACAAATTGAACAGAACAGATTTGCGCGAATCTTTTTTTAATCGACACACAACCTTTGCGAGATGCTCTCATAAAAACATCGGTTTCCAACTCCTCAATCCTGATGCTGCAGGGGTACTGCCCCACTAGACTGTGGAAATTTAGAAACTGTCGATTATTATGAATAGTTATACTTATAGTTATTGTAGGTACCAAGTAAAGACTACATCGTTGAATTCCAGGCCCCAACTCCTCAATCCTGATGCTGCAGGGGTTCTGCCCAACTAAACTGTGGGGATTTAGGAACGGACGAAGTCGCGGACGTCCGCTAGTACATAAATAAAGATGGTGAGTTACATCGACGAGTGTAATTTGATATGGAGTCTTGGAAGCAACTTGCCGGTATAAAAGGTCTTAGGAGATTAATTGTCTCCGCCGAGTCGCCATTAGCCATTGTTTGCGATGACAGAGGGAACGATCCCAGGTAAAGGGTGAGATCACCTTGAAACTAAGCGTTTCCAATTTACAGAATTGAAGGTAAAACAAAATTCTTTTGCGTTGTTGCATGTTGCAAGCGATAGATGGCATCTAATACCGTGAGATTTTTAAAAAAGACGTGTGGCACTCGGGGACTGCCGCGGTAAAGCTATGGCATAGCATTTTTTATCAACGCCATCTAGCGGCGAGAGGAGTCCCGTGTCAGGTTATTTTCGTTACGGAATTTCTGGATTCGGTCTCCACGCTCAAGGCCCGCGATAGAAGCTATGCAATAGCTTAAAATCGAAGTCTAGGGTTAGTATAAGATTTAATTCGATTGATCGTATTCGTATTCGATGATATTACTATGAACTTTAAAAGTATCAAATTTAAAGCTCAATTTCGTGCATTCGTTTTTATACGTTTACGTATACCGATACGCATCAAATTAAAATCGGTTGTACAGAATTTGTGACTTTAAATCTATACTGTTAAGGTGAATTTTACTTTGACGCTAATGTATGAATACGAATACAAACAATTAGTCCTTTTAATTCACGAGGGCGCGTGAGCTTTACTTGTGGTTACGTCGTGTAAATGCACATTGCGTAAGTGTGCGTGCCTGTCTCCTGACAGGCTTAGGTGGGAGTGGGCAGGCGCGAGCAAGCTCTCGCTCCCACTTATATTTATAGATACGACACACACACAACCATGAGCAACGTGCCCTCATGAATTGCAAGAACTATACTAAGCCTACTGGGCCTTATAAATGTTCTTTTCATATTTTTGTGCCTAACGTGCAGTGTTTTGTACAGGAAACTTACATAAAACGAATCCAAGTCTAATACTCGTTATTAGATTAGTTACAAGCTACCGGCCACTACAAATAATATCATGGTGCACTATTGCAGAGTTCCTATCTGAAATGCAGCAAAATTACGTATATTCCGTTATACTGTACTGGCTTACTTCCAGGCGACCTGAAAAGCCAATACCTATGTACCTATTACAGCTCATGACTGAGTTTCATAAATAAAAATACATTTTACATTTCTCTTTTACATATAAATATAGCTGACATAACAACAATTTTATTATTCAGCGAATTTATCAAGAATGCCATTGCATGATGCATTTTTCCAGCCATAAGGCTAGTAATGTAAGAAATGTTGTTTAATTTCTATTTGACATACTAATACATACATAATTAAATATACTACAAATTGAAAATTTAAAATACCTTCGACATGTGAAATTAAAAAAAAAAAATTAATTCACCATTTGTGGTGGTGGCCATCTTGGATTTGAAATTTATCATAGTGTATAGTATTCTACAATTGCAATTCACGAGGGCGTGTGGCTCATGGTTGTGTTTGTGTACTATCTATGTGTGCGAGTGCTTGCTTGCGTCTGACCACTCCCATCTAGGCTCCTGACAGGTACGCACACTTACGCAATGTGCGTGTACATGTACCTAACCACAAGTAAAGCTCTCGCGCCCTCGTGAATTGCAAGTACTAATAGCCAATAAGCTTCTTTTGTTTTTCTTTATGCTTAACTATCATATCAGGATCAGTTCACATAAAATCACGCATGCGATATACCTACATTATATTCCCAAGGATGTTAGAGTCTACCGCATCAAAGCGTCTATGAAACACCTATTCATCAAATACTATTCAGACTTCAGAGCCGATTGAGCGCTGTATAAGGCTCCACGCAGATTTTACATCTGAAAGGCTCACTTTGAGCTCAGTGCCTAGATTGAACACCTTTGCATTGCTTCCGTGAAAAGAGCTATTGTATGAGCTTGCAATGGAGAATGAAATCAGGAATAACTGGTCAAAATGGTTATCACATATTATTTTACTTTTAAAAGAGCAACCGCCGAGTTTCTTGCTGGTTCTTCTCGGCTGGAACGGCATTCTGAACAAGTGGTAGATTCATTTGACGATTCGAAAGCACTTTGTAAAAGTTAATTTGAATAAAAAATTATTCTATTTTATTCTATTCTATTCTAAAATGCCTGCCAAATATGTGGTAGTTTTTACTCGTTATGTCAGTAAAGAAACTATTCTTTTTTGAGCTAAAAGCAAGAATTGTAAACGTTAAAATTCAAAAACTTCAAGTACCTATCAATTGTGCCTATAAAATTTGAAGATTTCCGTCGATTTCTCCAGGATCCCGTCATCAGATCTTGACGATGAGACCACCTGGGAAGTGGTCATGACTCTCAGCAATTGAAAAAAAACTTTAACAGAGATTGCAACGTTCAGAAATTTTAAGTTTGCCATTTGAATTATTAAAGGTGTTTTCCGCGAAAAGTTTTGATAGGAAAATCCGCATTACGGGCGCGTCAACGACCTTTAGAAAGAGGCCAGTAGGCGGCGACTCCAATGAAAAAACGTTAATAGAGCAACAGCCAACAGCTCCCATTGGCTGCACTGTTATGTGAGTGTTGTGCTCCGGAATGGTTATGATTTCACCAGATTTGTACTTTAATAACAAGTTAAATCTAAAACATGATAATGATTTTTGGATAGAATCAGGCGCTACTTTGCGGAAGTTCATGATTAACAAGAAAAGGTCACATGCACCACCACAGATGAGTGGATGTGAGTGAATACCACCAGGTATTGCTTGCTTGGGAACTTTGCTTTCTTGCTTGGTAGAGGAGGTAAGCGGTGCTTAGGCTTGTAACTGCATGTTTGACTATATAAATTTTTTCTGTTCGCGAATTATAGCAAAATAATTCTAACCTTTTTTTGCTAATGACAATGATTATAACATTATGGTCTAATAGCTGAGAGGTCTAGGGTTCGATTCCCGGCGGGGGCAATTTGGGAATTTATAATTTCTGAATTGTATCTGGTCTGGTCCGGTGGGAGGTTTTGGCCGTGGCTATTTACCACCCTACCGTCAAACGAATGGGACCACCTGGGAAGTATACCCTTTCAAACAAAAGAAAATTTTCCAAATCGGTCTAGGCGTCTTCGAATAATCAGGGAACATACATAAAAAATAAAAAAAGACGTGTGGCACTCGGGGACTGCCGCGGTATATTGCATAGCATTTTTTATCAACGCGGCTCACCGCTAGATGGCGTTGATAAAAAATGCGCCATCTAGCGGCTCACCGTAGAGGAGTCCCGTGTCAGGTTATTTTCGTTACGGAATTTCTGGATTCGGTCTCCACGCTGGCCCACGATAGAAGCTATGCAATAGCTTAAAAAAGATTCCAACGAATTGAGAACGTCCTCCTTTTTCGGAAATCGGCTAAAAATCCCGCAGGTTTCTACAGTAACGGATACTTACGAGCACGACATACGTTTAAGTCAAGACTACATTTTTCCTTCAGATGACATTCATTAGTACCATAGTATTACAAAGTAGTATTCACATAAAGTTAACATCCAACGGGAGCAAAGAGAGCTGGAATCGTTGTAGACGTGTTCCCGGAGCACCCACCTACCCACTTTACTTCACTTCCCGGTGTTTGAATAAATAATAATTTCGTTTCAGCGAAATACATCTCTACTGGGAATTTAAGGCTTGTAGCATACTGGAGTTGCAATTCTCTCGAATTCTCGATGAATCATCTGACATCTCTTTAATAAGTTTGGCAATCACTTTGACACAGTGGCTGATTTATCAAAAGGCTGAGTAGGTTGGATCTTAGGGCGGCAAATTTTAGGGGGCGGCAAATTTGGGACCAAAATTTTTATTAATGTCTTGTAGAAATTAAAAGAAAATGCTTTTTATATAAATAGTTACAAAATTGTAGAGATCGGTAGGGTAGATCGTAAGCCATAGCCTTTTGTAAAGCAAAAGCTCGCTGGGTCTCGAACTCAACGCACGGTCACCTGACGAACCGCGCAAGTTACTCGTTTATTTCAGGGGATCTCAACTACATCAAAACTAGAACTCTTTAAACATGTTTACGTGCGGGCGGTGCAACGAGGAATTCAATGATGGCGCACTTTGCAGTGTTTGTCAGTGTCATTATGACTTCCCCTGCGCCGCGATCACAGAGACTGGATACCGTAAACTGGGGAAAAACAAGGCGACGTGGAAATGTCCACAGTGCAAAAGTAGTGGCGCGTCAACCAGTAGTCTCGAAACGGGAAGTATCTCACCGACTGGCGTCACCCTCGAGCAACTTCATGGTCAGTTACTCAGCATCACCAAGCAATTAGCGCCCCTTCGCAGCTTAAAAGAGGACTTGAAGACAATAAAGACTGACATAACGGAATTGAAAGAATCCCTCCAATTCGCGCACGACGCTATCAGAGGTTTCTCCGAAAGAGTTGACGTTGTCGAGTCTGGTCTGAGTCAACTCCAAAAACTAGCTGATGAAGTACCGAAGCTGCAGGCTGAGATTAATAAACTAAATTTAGAGAAGAACGAGAGGGACCAATGGCTGCGCACAAATAATGTTGAAATTAAAGGCATCCCGACCAAGAAAGATGAAAATCTCTTTGACATAACGTTACAAATTGGAACGCTTCTTGGTTGCACAATAAAAAAAGAAGACATTAACATGGTTACCAGAGTTCCCACATACCAAAAAGATACTCCAAAACCAATCATCGTCTCATTTATTAACCGCTACATTAAAGAAGATCTTGTGGCCGCTATGAGGAAACGCAGACAGCTCTCGCCCAATACACTCGGTTTCACTGACACCAGTGGCAGTATATATGTAAATGATCATTTAACACCGTTCTACAAGCAGCTGCTGACTAAAGCGAAATCAATTCAAAAGAGTGCTAATTTCCAGTTTATTTGGGTAAAAAACTCAAAAATATGGGCAAGAAAATCGGAAACTTCCAAAATATTCAATATCAATTCAGAACTGGACCTCCAAAAAATCTGTTAGTGTGTTTAATTTATTTAATTGTGATAATTGTTCATATTTGTTTTAGTTTTATCATAATCGCGGTGGTGCATACTACTTACGGGCCGAGCGACCGATCGTTTGAAAACCCCTGCATTGTTCTTCATAACGATGACCCAAGTACTTCATTCACGGGGAACACGCTTTTGCGTGTATTTCAGCGTCACGGGAATCACTGCAATATTACTATATACGCAAGGCACATTTTTTCTTATCACGGCATTAAGCGGTACGATCTATTTCCCTGTGAACTCGCATGTCTCTGCGCTAAAATTTTTCTAATGCACCCACAAATATGGAACGATACCAAACCGGGACGATTTAATCTAAGTTATTTATCAAATTACTATTGGAAAATTAGTTCATTTCTGACTTCTGAATACGGAATTTGTGGTACCCATTTATTGTTATGCTATTTACATAATATGCTCAATGAGTGCTCTGATGATTACAAAAAATGGCTTTTGTACTATTTTTCAAGTCGCTTGTCAGATACACTGCTATTTACTTATTATTTTTTAATTAGTCATATTTATATTGCATTACCTTACGTTGTTTACACTTGCAAATTCTTATATGTGTTCAAAAAGACTTCTGTTCATTACATTGTTATTACATCTTACCCTATAAAGTTAATATTGGTTATACTTGTAAAGTGGTACACTGATGCAAAAGGTTTGACTTTTACTTATTTTTGTCTTAATCAGTTTCACCTAACTGAGTATTCTGAAATGTCAAATTCATGGACTTACACGGCACACAAAATTATAATAATTATACTTTATTATGATTTTACAATTTACATGCACGTCATTAAATTAAATAATATTATTTTTATGCCTAGTTTCAAATACCTCTTTATTTTTTATATACTCGCTATAGATTCGTTTCTACAGTGAATAAGTTAACGATATATTACCAAAATGTCAGAGGGCTTCGTACCAAAACCAATGAATTTAAAAAATTTATCGGTCTATTGAATTATGACATATTGTGTTTGTCAGAAACATGGTTAAATGATCAAATAGCCAGTGAGGAATTATTTGACGGGCGCTACTGCGTGTGGCGTCGCGACCGCGACTACAGTCGCACAGGTCAAGCGCGCGGCGGTGGCGTGCTTATCGCAGTCCACAAGGATGTCCTCGCGGTGCATCAGCCCGACTGGCATTCTTCCGCGGAAGACATCTGGGTCACGGTGCGTTTGAAACGCGCTCCAAAAGTCAATCTTCACCTGTGCACGTTATATCTTTGTGAGGACGCCTCGGGTGCATCGTTCATAACGCAGCTCGCTAATTTTTCCGACAACTTAGAACTAATTATGGCCAACAACCCCGACGATAAATTTCTACTACTGGGTGACTTCAACATGAGTTCCATCGATTGGTCCTATTGTACGAATCATTACCTACAAGCCAACAACTTATCTAGTAACCATTTAATTAATTTCATTGACACACTAACTGTATGTGGCTTACACCAATTTAACTCGGTCTCAAACCATCATGGTCGCTTACTTGACTTGGTTTTACACAATGGTAACAATATTACCGTATCTGCTTGCTTAGATTCTCTCACTCCTGAGGACCCGTATCACCCATCTCTCGATATAGTACTAGATTTCCCCGTCGAGAAACATCTCATTCCTAGCAATAGATTAGTTTATAATTACAGACGTGGCAATTTCGATAAAATTAATGAGGAGCTAGCTACTTTGAACTGGCAAGATTTGTTAGCTAACTCTGACGTTAACCATGCTGTTGAATACTTTTATAACGTCATTTACGATCTACGTGACCGTTATATTCCCAAGCGATCGATAAAAAATAAGAAGATATATCCTGTCTGGTACACTGCGGAATTGATTAAAATTATAAAAGAAAAGTTTAAATATCACACGAAATTTAAAGTATATGGTAATCTTGCGGATAAATTTGAGTTTGAGCGTCTACGTGACAAGGCTCAAGAAGTCGAGAACCTATGCTACAGAAACTATCTAAATAAAACTGAAGATTCAATAATTTCAAATCCTAAATCCTTCTGGTCTCACATGCATAATAAAAGAAAACATAATCATGTACCGGCGTCTATGACTTACTCAGATCAAACCAGTGACTCAGGTGAAGGTATATGTGAATTATTTTCTGAATATTTCTTTTCTACCTTTTTGAGTAATCAGCAAAGTTCATCAAACCCCTTACCTAACCATTCTTCCTCCCCACTCCATGATTTATTCAGTACCGCAATTGATATTCATAGTATCCAGGTGAGCGAAGAGCTAGTATACAAATTGCTAAAGTCCCTAGATCTTAACAAATCAGCGGGGCCGGATTCTTTGCCACCAATCTTTCTCGTCAACTGCGCAAAAACTCTGTCTTGTCCTGTAACTCTATTATATAAGCGATCACTAAGGGATGGCATCGTACCTAAGATCTGGAAATCAGCATATGTTACACCTATCCATAAGAAAGGTCCTAAGCACCTTATAAACAATTACCGGCCGATCTCCAAACTCTGCATATTGGCAAAAGTATTAGAACGCGTAGTATATGACCAACTATACCCGGTTTTAAGGCTTCACTTTAGTTCCTCTCAACATGGCTTCGTCAAAGGAAGATCCACCGTATCAAATCTAGCACTCTTCACAGATTTTGTATCCGATCAAATGGACAATCGAAACCAAGTTGACGCAGTGTACACTGACTACAGCAAAGCCTTTGATCGAATCGATCACAGCATACTACTACTCAAATTGGCCAAGGCAGGCATAAGAGGTGATCTGTTTCGTTGGTTCTCCTCCTATGTAAAAAATAGATCACAGGCTGTAGTGCTCAATGGCTATACCTCATCATGGCGTAGTATTCCCTCGGGCGTGCCGCAGGGTTCTTTATTAGGGCCTCTACTTTTTATTATTTTCATTCAGGATATTGACACTTGTTTTCATAATTCTAACATTTTGCTCTTTGCTGATGATATGAAAATCTTTAGAGTAGTTAACAACTACAGGGACCAGAGTCTTCTTCAGGATGATCTCTTTAGACTCGATCAATATTGTAAAGTTAATCGGTTAGATCTTAATGTTTCTAAATGTTTTGCTATATCCTTCACGCGTAAGCATAACGTATATAACTCCACATACAAGTTTTTTTTTTTTTTTTATTCTCTTTTAAAGAGCTGAGTCACTGGAGTGACTATGTTGCTCTCATAGGTACATACAATGGCATATTAACTAAATTTAGATTAATTATAACTAGTTATTAGGTCTATTTTTTAAATTATTTCTAACTATCCTATACAGTTTCTTCGCTCCTTCTGACATTGGGTTTGCCAGGATTATATTAACATCGCCCAATGTTCTGTTACGGACCTCACTTCGGACACATTCCATCAAAATATGATACACATCCTCTTTCAAGCCTGGGCAGTCGGGACAATTTGGAGAGGGAACTTTTTTCATGAGGTATGCGAACTTGTTCAACGGAATGTGGCCGGAGCGAAGTCGGAACGCAGTAATTAGGTCTTGTCGACACATTCTGCCAATGAGATCTATCCAGGTATTATCACAGGGCTGCGGTTGGATTGTTTTATACCAGATCCCTTTAAATTTTGATCTTTCGTCAAAGTATTCTTTCCATAATTTAGTACTTCTTTTTTTAATATGAAAAATACCCTCCGTGTAGTACGGTGAAATGTTGATTTCGATTCCATCACTACAAGCTTGCTTTGCACATGCATCGACCCGTTCATTGCCTGCGATACCCATGTGTGACGGTACCCACTGTAATATAACATTTTTCCCATTTTGTTGTAACCTTTGTATACTATCTAATATAACATAGGCTATCGGCAATCCTCGTAAACACGAGGTACACCGAGCCACATGTTGCAATGCACTTTTTGCGTCCGAGAGTATTATAAATTTAACGGAATTTATTACTTGTGTGTACGACACAGCTTCAGCTATAGCCATAAGTTCTGCATGCATTATGGATATTTTCGCATTTGTTTTTAATTTAACATGAGTGTCAGTCTGTGGGTCATAAAATGCAAAACCAGTACTCTGGTTATCGATTGAAGCATCAGTAAATATTTTATAATAATCGAGATATTTGGAATTAAGAAATCTAATGCACTTTAACTTTAGATCCAGAGGGTTATATGAGCGTTTACCCTTGTTGACTTCTGGAATCGTCGTAATAATACATTGTGATACATCAATTTGGGACATCCATGTATCCAAAGAAAACATTTCCAACTGTGGACTGGAGTGTATGGGGATATTTTTATATTCATCGTGCATTAAATATAACAAAGGTTTTTTTTTCCTGTTCCAATAAGGCGCTTCATATTTAGTTGCATATTTATCTAGCAAATCAATTACTTTATTTTCTTTAATCGATTTAGCCTTAAACCAATATTTGCCTCCTAAATACTGTCTTCGAATCATTAATGGAGGTAAACATAATTCACTTTCCATGACGTGAATAGGGGAGGTTTTAACAAAACCTCCAATGACTCTCATTGCTTGATTTTGAAGTACATCTAACTTTGATAAATGTGAGCGAGCACTATTATAAAATAGAAAACTAGCATAGTCAAGTCTACTCCTTATAATAGAAATATACAGTTTTCTTAGAAATTTTGGATGAATACCCCAACCAGGTCCCACTAAAACTTTAAATACATTTAAAAATTTTGAAGCTTTTTGTCTGATTTCATTAATATGTTTACCCCATTTTAGTTTTCGATCCAACCACAGCCCCAGATATTTTAACTGCTCAACAACTTCCATAGGATAGTTTCCAATTCTTAGATCAATCGATTTCCCAATATGACTTCTATTAAAAATACATACCTTACTCTTGTGCGGTGAAATGTCTAAGCCTAAATTTTGTAGCATCGTACTAACCGAGTCTAACGTACTTTGTAATTTAATTCTCGCAGCTGTCAAGTCTTTATCCGCTACATACAAAACAAAGTCATCAGCATATTGGGAAATTGAGACATCTTGAATTGTTCTACATATATGTGCAGTTACAACATTAAACAATAAGGGAGATATTGGGTCTCCTTGAGCTAAACCAAGACTACTACATCTACTTATGTTGTTTTTGTCTACACAAATCCTCAAAATCCTGTAATTTAAATAATTCCATAAGTAGTTACATAAGTTTGAACCTATACCATAAGAATCCAGTATATGTAGAAGGCTGTAAACGTCAACATTATTATATGCACTTACTATGTCCATAAAACAACAAACCGTGGGGATCCGTTGACCTAAGTTAGTTTCAATATCTATCACTAAGGAACTTAAATTATCTAAACATGAGCGCGACTTCCTGAACCCAGTAGTATTCCTAGAAAATACATTGGCTTTTTCGAAATACCATTCAAGTCTTTTATTTAAGATAGAGTGAAATAATTTACACACACAAGATATTAATGAAATAGGTCGCAATGAAAGTTGAGACTGTTGGCCGGCTTTCGGAATTGGTAGAACACTAATTTGTTGCCATTGTTGCGGAACAAATCCGTGCTTAAGACACATATTATACAAATACAGCAACCACTCCTTGCCACAATCTGGTAAGTTTTTGATCATCGAATATGATATCAGATCGGACCCCGGAGCAGTATCTTTAGTCTTTATGACTGCCTCTAACTCGCTTCTACAGATTGGTGTATCTAATTTCAAGTTTTCGGAATAAAAATTTGGGCGATTATTTACAACAAAATCAGGAGTCAGACTTTGAAGAAGGATATTAGCACTATCTTCATCAATAGCTTGCTTTTTAGAGTACCGCCCTTTTAACCATTTCATGCGACGCCACATTTCATTTACTGAAGATACTTCACTAATGGAATTGCAAAATTTTTGCCAGGATTTAGATTTCGAATTACGTATAATTCTTTGAGCATCTGAGGTCTTACTCTGTAATTTATCTAAATTATTTGGTGTGGGGTTCGCTCTGAACTCAACAAGCGCTCGTCGACGTTCTGCAATAGCTTTTGAAACAATCATATTCCAATATGGTTTAGGTTCAAACTTACTGCTTGGGTACATATTAATTTTAATATATGGGATATGTTTATCTGCAGCCTTATTTATACAGTCTAAAAAGGTATTATAAGAACATTGCAGGTCTGACAGTATGACTATGTTACCTAATAAGGATTCTATTTCTGCGCTATATAATTCCCAATTTGCATATTTAAAGTTCCTTTTTTTCCTCATATTATTTGCTGGTAAATAGTAGTTAACATATAATTTAATAACTATGTGATCGCTTCCTAGTAACTCGTTTGTAGCTTGCCATTCAACATTTAAGGCAATATCTGATGTCGACAAAGATAAATCAGGGGAGGACTGTTGTAGATTCCCGTTTACTAGCTTTATTCTAGTTGCTTTTTTGCTATTATTATGTGTAACAAAACTACTTTCAATGAGGGAGTCAAAAATTTGAGCCCCCCTGTGATCTATCTTGTTCGACCAGTTCGAATGGTGTCCGTTGAAATCGCCTAACATTAAAGTTTTATGACTGTTTAACGAAAATATTTCATCCCAGTCCGCTTGCGATGTTCGCGTTGCTGGAGCACAGTATAATGCATAAATATTTTCAATACTTTCACAATTATGAATTTTGACATGAAGAAGTTCAATTTCTGTATTATTTAAGCGTGTCTGGCATACCTGAGAACTAATAGACTTATGCGTAATTATGGCCACACCTCCATAACCGTCACTTCTGTCTCGCCTATAAATATTGTAGTTTGCAATTCTAACATCAACATCAGTTGATAACCATGTTTCACTAAGAACGGCAATGTGTATCCTTTCTTGCGATAGTAATAGTTCAAATTCTATCAATTTTGGTTTTAAACTTCGACAGTTCCACTGCATAATATTGAGTTTTCGAGTTCTTATCTTAGAGGAGCTATCCATAACCGAATATATTCTTGAGTATCGGTAACACTGACATGATGTCATTGACCCATGTAATCGCCCAATCCCATATTAATTCACAAGCTTTCATAATTCTGTCCTTCACTGGCATTCTGCGTGAAAATATGATATCTCTCAATTTCTCTAATAACAGCTTAAAAGATCGCGTTGAGTCGTGTCCTTTGTTACTAGATTGCCTATCTTCTTGTGGAATATTTGTTGAGTATGGCATCTCCCGAGCTTTTATTTCTGAGTCTGAAGACATAATATCCCAATCCATGTCATTGTGAGTACGAGATCTTTTCTTTTGTTGTGAATCGGTATTTTTCCTAGTTTTGCCGCTGTTATGCATATTGGGTTTCTCAGTTTTATGTGCTTTGGACGAGGATCTAGTAGCATCTGCATATGTTTTAGAACTCTGCCTTGGTTGCTCTGGTTCCGGATGCCTATTTGGTTCTTCTTGAGTTCCGAAAGCCGGGAAATTGTCCTCGTCTATAGTTACCTTGGAAGGCGCTGGAGAAGGTGGCACATACATGGTGGTTGCTCGTTTATAAGTGCAATTAAACTCAGCCATCAGCTCTCTAAGGCGCCTTTCTTTGCGGTATACCGGACAACTGCGTAAAAATGCCGTATGTCGCCCCGAACAGTTTATACATTTAAAGTTGGAAGTTTCACAATTGTCATGATTTCCGGTACATTTAGGACAAGTATTTTTCTTCGAAGGGCAAAATTTTTTACTATGGCCGTAACGCCAGCACTTACTGCACTGGGTAACTGGAAAAATGTAGCGCTCAACCTTGACTTTCATTCCATATATAAAAATATATGGTGGCAAAGAAGAACCTTTAAAACCAAGGCGTATGGTTTCACTATCGATCCAGTCGGATTTTGCATCCTCTCTTCGGAGCAACCTTTTAATCGAGACAACCTCTATGTCGGATGTAATACTGGCTAGTACATCTTTAACATCAATATCCAATTCTATGTCTCTGATCGTGCCATATGACACAGAAACTTCTAAAGATTTATAGCATTTCCACCCTTTCTCTTCAAATATTTTCGACGTGACTAATTTATTTGCACTCTCTTCGTCATCGAATAGCACGAAAATTTTATATGGAGAAGCATATCTTACTTTGTATATATTAAGAATATTTTCTTGTTTGAGACATCTCGCCAATTCTATCTTCTTTGGTATTTTATTTTTACTGGTTATACAAACTTCTATTTTATCGCTATCCTCTTCTTGGTAACTTTTCGACACTCTACTATTTCTTCTCTTATTCTTTGAATATACAGTCCACGAATCCTCTTCATCATCCATCTCTCGCTGCCTTTTTTTCCGGCGGTTATCTCGATCATACTCTCTGTAATCTTCCCAGGCGTCTCCGTCAGGTGGCAAGTCTCTCATTATCTGTTCAGAACCCATCGGAGTCCCATCTTCGTCAACCGAATGCGCCGCGCTAGTCATCTATAAATTCAGCCGCTAGCACTCCCGCGCGTGCGAGCCGCACGCAACACCTAGCCGCCAAACCGGTTTCGTAGCTCGACGCTAAACAATTCACTCAACGCAACAAGACGCGACCGTACCGCACGGTCTGCACCTCGACACTCACATACAAGTTACAGAATCATGAACTGGATCGTGTATCCTCTATGCGAGATTTAGGTGTAATAGTCGACAGTAAACTACTATATGATAAACATGTGGACCAAATTGTAAACAAGGCATCAAAAATGTTGGGATTCTTAATCCGATCATCTAAAGACTTCACCAAACTTAAAACAATTAAAGTTCTTTATTGTGCCCTGGTTAGAAGCAACCTTGAATATGCATCTCAAATTTGGAACCCCAAATATGAGGTGTATATTCAACGTATTGAAAGAATCCAGAAAAAATTTACTCGATTTCTTAAATTTAAATTTAAACTGAAATCTGACAAGAAATATGAAGGTCTATGTGCCCAGTTGCATCTACTGCCACTTAACATTCGAAGAAATATAAGTGACATATCCTACCTCATCAATATTGTAAACAACACAGTTGATTGTTCGCAGCTTCTTGAGAAGTTATTCTTTAAAGTCCCCATCAATGCACATCCTCGTAACTTTTCTATTCTACACACACCACCTTCACATACCAATTTTCGAAAAAACTCATATATGCTCAGATCTGCCCTATCTTTTAACAAAATTTGTAAAAATAATAAAAATCTAGACCTTTTTTGCATCAATGCCACCACCATTCGCAAAACGTTGGCGAACGAATTCTTTAACGCTTATAAATAATTCGTAAACCTCGTTAAGAAATTCTTTGGCCACTTCTAAAATTTCGCTTTTTTTACCCCACATTGTATAGTTTTTATTGATTGATTGATTATTCTTTACAATTTTTTTTTTTTTTTTTTTTTTCGGTTTTTGTTCCCCCTGTATTTCTTTTTATTTTTCCTTCTCCCAGTTGAGTGTTTTTTCTTTCTCATATGTGATTTCTATCTGTGAAAACTTGTAATTAGCTTTAATTGTTCTTTTGTATTTATTAACTAGTTCTTAATTTTCTAATAAGCTGTAAGTTTTCCTGTAAAATAAAATAAAATAAAATAAAATAAAATAAAAGTGTATGTGTTTGTCGGTTTGTTCTTAACTGACATCTACGCCCTTGAAGAAACCCAGATACATTCCAAATCTCAAGTTTCTAGACTATGCATTTTATTGTTCCTGAGATTTCGATGTACACAAGTGGAAAAACACAACTCGTCCTTTTTTTGAAAGTCGCTTAAAAAAGTAGCGTATGTTGCTCCTTGTATAATGATCTACTTGTCTATGAAAGTCCTGTCAAAATCGGTTCTGCTGTTCCGAACATTAGCCCGTACAAACAGACAGACAGGCAAAAATTTAAAAATGTATGTTTGGGTTATGGTAATGTTCCATTAACTCGATGAGCTTAATGAGAGCCAGTTATTTCGAAATTACAGACACACACTTCATTTTTATTTATATAGGTAACTAGCTTTTGCCCGCTTAGTTCGATTATTCAAATACCTATTTTACCCCCTTAGGGGTTAGATTTTGCCTTGTCGGATGATGCCTACGTCATGTTCGTTCCAGTGGTTTGAGCTATGCGTTGATAGATCAGTCAGTCAGTAAGTCAGTCACCTTGTCCTTTTATATATTTAGATTTATTATCGATAGTAAGTATAGATTTGCGTTAACGGCTAAATCTACTTTTGTTTTATTAGCTCAGCGTGGAGCATAGGCATTAAGTTAGATACTGCATTCGCAATTAGATGCCCCTAAACGTCTCTATTGCACACACAATAAGACCTAGAATACTATGATTAGCTATTAGTGGAGTATGTCTGTATGTCGGTCACATTTCGATTCTAACATTTTTATGGCCACTTAACTTAGTTGCGGGAATTCCGCGGTCAGGGTCGTAATAATTGCAATGTTATGTGTCTGCAATTCCGGTTTATTTCACACTAATATAGGTCTTTAATGTGGGTGCATCAGGCTAATTGGATAACAGCTTCATAAATGACCTTTTTTTAATAGTTCCGAAGAAAAAACGGAACCCTTACAGCTCGCTCCGTTGTCCGTCTGTCTGTCCGTGTGTCAAAGCCCTTTTTCTCTGAAACGGCTTGAGGTATTAAGTTGAAATTTATACTGAATATAAATATCAATGTTCTCTTAATTCTGTGAAAATGTCAAGTTTCTAGTTTGACTCTGTGATGAAATATTACGTAAAGTTGCGATATTTGTATTGTAGCGCCATCTAGCGTCATTCCTGAGAACAAGTTCGCATCCGTTTTTTTTTAATATTACCCAAGGCAAACTTGACTGATATTCTCCTCTCTTCTACAAATTAGTGGAAAGCTTGGTTTAGGAGTGGGTACGACAATAGTGCAACGGGTGGGGGTTCGAACCAGCGACCTTTCAGTTTTCCGTACCTTAAACCTATTGCCACTGTCTGCTGTAACACAGTTTTTACTTCCACAGGAGACAGGACTTTACGTTATGTTATATTATATACGTTTATTGATAAATAAATAAAGATTTATTTAATATTATTATTATTTATTATTGAGGCTTCAAAATAAAACGGTTTCAAATTAAGTCAAAGCTCAAAGTAAGTCAAAGTATTAACACCTAAGTATGGATATTAACAAGATAAAAATTAATTTCAAACAAAACCACGAACTTTATAGAACGAATCTTAGCAAAATTGTCCACGAAAAGCCTGGAATATTAATTTCATGCGACCATAATACATTAAACAGAACAGCCTAAAAGCTTGTACTAAATTGTACGTTATTTCATAAAACTTCACAAATTATACACCATTTCAAAAGTAGGTTAACACAAAAGCAAATAGCGTTAGCTGCTTAATCTGGATCCATAGAGTAAGACCATAGAGCACCAGACCTCATAAAATCAGTTCAAAATAGCATCTCCAGAGATAATTGAAGATTTAGTTCAAATGCATTATTGCAGCAAGAATGCCGTGAATTCCCAGCTGGTCTCAATCAATGATTACAAAAACTAAGTTATTTTGGAGCTAATAGACAGTTTTAATAGTACATTGTTACCTTAGGGATGAAAGTAACTTATTTAGTCCCGAGACGGGGTTTGGCGCCCGAGCGTAGCGAGGGGGCCTATAGTTCGAGGGACTAAATAAGTCTTTATCCCGAGGTAAACACTGTGCTTTTCATTACGAATATAAGGAGAGTCAAAATAAAAATAGAAATTAGCTAAAGAAAATTGAATGAACTTTATTTTACATAAATCAACAACTTTGGTGAGATATTTATTTATCTTTCTTCTTGTCTATGGATGCACTCGGGTATGTCGTGTTTCATTTGAATTCCAATAAAAATGTGACAACTAGTTTTTTTTAATTATTTGACAGCTGTCAGTTGAAAACGATTCTCCCTAGGGCTGAAAAGTATTACTTTCAACCCGCTTCTCAGGCAACTTCAGACCTACTTTCCGTGTATGAGTAATGAAAAAGTAATTTTTCACCTCTCTAGCTCAAAAAGGGCGCCTTTGCTGCCCAAAACCAGTGAGCAAAAGTCGTTTTTGCTCACTCAGTGAGAAAAAGTGTTTTGAATATAGAACGCATTGGATTGGCGTTTCTTCAACTCACCGTCTCAAGAAACGTTCAGAAATTTTGTATATAATATTGCATACCCCATACATTTTATTTCGACAAAATTTTTTAACTCTCTATTTTATTATTTAAACTATTTACTTTTCGTAAATGTGTTTTAGACTTTATAATTCTGTAACACACATGAAACATAAAAGAAAATTAAAATTAATTAATTAATATATTTTATTTTATGAATGACACAATTCCGAACGCAGACAAAAGAGTAATATAAAATGGCGGCAAAAAAAAAATAATTAACTCTATTCTATATCTTAATTAGGTACTAATTTCTTAGAAGTTATTTGTTGTAAGAATTTTAAAATAACAAAATGAGTGAATCTACTTATAATTCAGAATTAAAAGAATTAGTGTCTAACGCGAATTAAACTTTCTTCCGGAATAGTCTCGTGAAAAATACTTGAAAGCCTATGAATTATTTAATGATTGGAGACTTTCTAAGGATGCGAAGTCCTATTCAGAGACTGTGATTTTATCATATTTCATGGAATTGTCTAAAACAAGGTAACCATCTACATTATGGAGTATTTACTCCATGTTAAAAGCTACAATCAAATCGAAATGCGACGTTCACATTGAAACTTATCCTAAACTTATTGTATTTTTGAAAAGACAGTCGGAGGGGCACAAATCCAAAAAATCTAAAGTTTTCACCGCTCATGATATTGAAAAGTTTTTAAATAAATAAACCTAATTTTTAAAATTTTAAAATATCCTTTATGTTTTAATAAATATTTCTCTTACATCTTGTACTTTTTCGCTATTGAGGTGAAAAATTGTATGTATCACACGATAGCAAAGTTTTTGCTTCTTGTGCCTTTGAATCCCTCACTACTCTCAGGATTCTAACTTAGAATCCTTCGTTCGCTCGGGATTCAAACTAGGCACTCGCAACAAAAATGAACTTTGCTATCTTGTTGAACAAATAACTATTTTTACATTATTCAGTCAAGCCTTCGACTTATTATTTCTCTATTTTAATGAACAGTAACCTTTTTTGTAAAAATAAACAACTTGCAACATTTCCCTAAATTCGGAGAAACACTCAATCAATTTCAATTTTCAATTTCTATGTATGGATGTATTATTTATTTATCTTTATAGCTTTATGTAGCAGTACCTTTACCTACATGTAATAAGACTAGTTGATACCCGCGGCTTCGCTCGCTTGAATTTAGTTTTTAAAATCCCGCGGGAACTCTTTAATTTTCCGGGATAGAAGTTACTCTCTCGGTTCTGAACTATACTCATGCAAAAAATCACGTCAATCCGTTGTTTTCTTGCGGCGTGATTGAAGGACAAACCAAGAAACCAATAAACATACACACTTTCGTATTTATAATATTAGGAAGGATTTTACAATCTTACCTGTACATTTACCAACACGTACATAATAAGATTTTATAGTCGCTGCTCTAGAGCCGTGACAACTCCCTGTCTGGAGCATTAGCAGTAAGAATCGTAAAAACAAGCTTTTCCTCTTGCAGCTCGAATACTTTATGAGTTGGTGCAGTTTGTTTATGCTTTTATGATGACTGTTGAATATTTATGACTCGACATTCGCTGTAGCGCAGCGCTCAGCGCTGTGGTAATATAAGTGGGAGGTCCCAGGGTCATAAATTTCCAACAGAAGTTTTTTCTGGTGGGAGGCTTTGGCCGTGGCTAGTTACCACCCTACCGTCAAAGACATACCGCCAAGCGATTTAGCGTTTCGGCACAATGGCGTGTAGAAACCGATCGGGGGTATGAGTACACGGCCATACCCTTCCAAGTTAGCCCGCTACCATCTTAGACTCACCTGATGGTAAGTGACCATGCACACTTACCATCAGGTGAGATTGCAGTCAAGGACTATCTTGTCACCGAATAAAAAAATAAAAATAGAAGAAGTTTTTTTTTATTCGAAGACAAGATAATCATTGACTGCGTACTCCATATTAGTTCCATACACTCTCCATACAAAATTTCGTTTTAAAAAGAAACTGATATAATCGCATTAAAACAAGTTATAACTTACTTGATGATTCCCGCGACTTCGTTCGTGTGGATTAAGGTTTTTATTCCCGCGGGAACTCTCTTACTTTCCGGGATAAAAAGTAGCCTATGTGCTATTCCAGACTTTAATCTATCTCTGTGCCAAATCGGTTCAGTCGTTGTGACGTGATTGAATAACAAATATACAAACTTTCGCATTTCGCATAATATTAGTAGGATATAATAGGGTTTGTTTTTGGCCGATTTATTTTCTGTTGTTACAAATGTTATTCATGCATTTTAAATTTTCGATTTTAATTGATGAATATCCGCATTTTAACAACAGTCAATTAATTCAAATTCAAAATTTATTTATTTCATGGAGGCTACCTTGTAGCACTTATGACACGTCATAAATCTACCACCGGTTCGGAATGCAGATTCTGCTGAGAAGAACCGGCAAGAAATTCAGCAGTTGCTCTTTTCAAAAAATAAAATAATTTTACAATAAGTAACCAAACTAAGCTATGTATACAGTGCTTCCACAGTGAAGCTTCAAAAATGCAATACATATAATCCAACACATGTCAACATGGGAAGACAAAGCAGACCCATTCCCGTTGGTGGCACCCGTTCACAAGCACTTACTTATAATACCCAATTAGGCGAAAATCTTATTTTTCTGTGATCGAAGGCGAAAACCAATTCCGTAGCTTTACACTGTAGCAACATGCTACGACTGCTACGCCTGCTAAAATTACAATCCGTGATCTGTAGGTTTAGTACAAGGTACAAGCACAGATTATCTGTGAGTACAAGTTTACATCGACAACTCGACAATATTAACTTTCGAGCATCGAAACACTAAAATGGAACTTAGCTGACTTATTTTACAACAGAAACTAAATATTCGTTTCACATATTTTGCCATAATATGTATATGCATGGCGTGCAAATTGTTAGGTATACCTACCAAAGGATATCAGCTGTGGGATTGTCTAAAAATGATTGCTATAGTGTGACGACGCAATGACCTTTGATTGGCTGAATTTATGGCGCTGTAGCTGCAATGCATTTTAGCCACTAGCGAGATCTTACCGACCAATCAGAGGCGAATACGATCGTCGCACTGATGCAATCATTTATTGACAATTCCACACAGCAGCTTGTTAAAAATCAACATTTCAGGAATAAATGTTGTAATTTTCAACACTTCTCATTAAATGAGAATTTGCGCACAGTTAAAGTTAACTTGAAAACTTACACTAGATCATAAAGTAATACTGCACTAAGGTAAGTATGAAACAAAGTAACAACAAAGTAACAACAAAGTAACGACGTGACGTCGACGCTTGCAAGAGGAAAACCCGAGAGCCCGCGGTAACGAGCGGTCGTTAGTCGCAACTAGGATTTACATCCACTATTCTTTACTCCATACCTGATGGTGCGGTATATTTTATATAAAGATCCTTATAAACATGTATAGGACCTATAAGACTATTTATAGAATGTTCGCATCACCTCACTACATAGAATAAAACAAAATCGCTTTTTCTGTCCCTGTGTATGCTTAAATATTTAAAACTACGCAACGGATTTTGATGCGGTTTTTTTAATAGATAGAGTGATTGAAGAGGAAGGTTTATTTGTATGATAACATCCGTTAACAGAGAATGACATAGGCTATATATTTTATACCCGTGCGAAGCCGGAGCGGGCCGCTAGTATTTAATAAATATTCATTAATTCATTCATTTATCTCAAGTCTCAACCTATAGGTGACCCATTATTGAGCACATTTCTTTTCTCAAATGAAAAGGGTTTAACGCAGGGCATAGCATACTCTACCACGTTAGCCAATTGCGAATTAGCAGACTTCACACACCATAGTTTGGAGAACATAAATAATTATGGAGAACTTTCAGGCTTCCACACGATGTTTGATACACTTCGATCATGAAAAATTACGTCTACGATTCCGCAAAAGCACATATTTTGCGACCATTAGCGACATCTAGGTAAAGAGATTACAAACTTAGAAAAGATTTTTGTTTTTATCATTTTGATTATAGTAGCTTAGCCATATTACATTAATTATTTTAGTTCACAGAACCAAGATGCCATGGAGAAATCATGCCAAACTCGTAAAAAGCAGGTCAACTACTTTTGTAAACCGGATTGTTAACGGCACAAATTAGGTAGGTACTACCTAAGTACTTATAGGTAATTTAATACGTATGTTAACGGTTAGCCTGGAAATACACGTCAGGTTTTTTCATCCGATAGTCTGATCCGGTAGCCTGATCAGGCTACCGGAAGGCATTGAAGCCATTACTTTGTATGAACAGTCAATACACGTCCGATCCGGTGGCCGGATCGGACGTCCGAGTCGGAAACGGGCGCGAGGCGTTTCCGATTTTACTGCCGGTCCGATTGTCTGAAGGCGCGGTCTACATACTTTTAGTATGAGACAAAATAGACATCCGGTTACTCCTTCCGATTTTGCCAGTCAGGGTTCCCAACTTAGGGCTTTTAGCCCCAAATTTAGGGCGG
The DNA here is from genome assembly GCA_933228805.2 of Hipparchia semele. Lineage (NCBI taxonomy): Eukaryota > Metazoa > Arthropoda > Insecta > Lepidoptera > Nymphalidae > Hipparchia > Hipparchia semele. Next base: position 12,510,417 of record OW121727.1, on the reverse strand, counting down.
AATTTTGCTTATTGGGATTTTTTAGGGTCCAAAAAATCTAGCGCTGACACTGTGTGGACGCATCGTTATGGTTCGAATATTGGGCGAAAATTATGAAAAAAAATAAAAATAAAATAATAAAATAAAATAATTCATAATAGTAAAATTATTTTTATTATGAATTATTTTGGATGTTTTAAATAGAAATGACTCTCAGTAAGTCTTGTCAAATTGATTGGATGAATCCAATAGCGACGTTTTTTCTTCTTTCTCTTTCCTGTCTTTAAAATTTCTGTGGTGGTGTCGTGTGGTGCGGGTTGTTACGTTCCCTCAAATATGGTTGAGCGAAGCAATGGCTGGATCCTGCGTCATGCTCGTGAACGGGTGCCACCAACGGGAATGGGTCTGCTTTTGCCTTCCTGTCTTAACATGCATTGGATTGTTTTGCATTTTTGAAACTTTATTGTGGAAACACTGTATACATAGCATAGTTTTGTTACCTATTGTAAAAAAAAATTTTTTTTAAAAGAGCGACTGCCGAGTTTATTGCTGGCTCTTCTCGGCAGGAACGGCATTCCGAACCAGTGGTAGATTCATTGACGATTCAAAAGTACTTGTAAAAGTTTATTTGAATAAAAAATATTTCTATTTCTATTAACTCGTCATCCATCTTCTTTTCTTCTGCTTTGCTCCAAACGCAAGCACTCGGGATGATCGCTCGGGAACGACTGAGTTCAGAAAAAGCCTGACGGAAAAATCGGATGTGTATCGAGTAAATACGATCCGGTTGCCTGATCAGACAATCGGAAAGAAAATCGGACGTCTATTGCCAGGCTTAGTGTGCAAAATGATCAGCATATTATTATCGAGACCAAATCGAGACTTATTAACAAAGCTATTATGTTAAATCGCAGTCGTGTTTTTAAAACAAGTAGAATATTATTTTTATCATCTGTGTATTAAAAGTGCAAAGCATAGTCTACAAACATCTGTGGTTAAACGCACTAAATGAGCAATCATGGAAAGTTTAGAGCAGCATGTAGAAAGACAGAAATTTTCTGTTCTCACAGTGCATTTTATTTTTTAAGTGCATTTCATAAATATTTTGAAGACTTGATTAAAGACGAACCGTCTCAAATAGACACGTATCTTTTTTTTAATTGTGTATCTGTGGCTGACGTTTGAGTTTTGACAACTTGCTTGTCACAAATTTTGGCTTTTTGTCTGTGGCTATTATTTTTATTGTAATTTTATTCGATAAAACGGGAATCTTTTTCATCAAATTTTGATTTTAAATGTTTTAGATTTAATATTTTACATTACGTGTTACGTTTGATAAAGTGCCCAATTGTGGGCGAGTGCGCCAACTGTGTCCATGGTGGAAGCCAGCTCGCAATAATGAAACATGTCGCACTATGGATCAGTGTACAACAGGACAAAACGAAAGTGACTAGTTGATCGTTTTGTATTTAGTTTAATAGGTAATTAAGGCTTAGGTTTTGTTAATATATTCAATGGCGCAAACCGTGAGACGTGCCATTGAGGGGAGGTATCCCTCATGTTACCTCCCCAATAGAATAAAGGAACGAAGGGCAAAGATGAGAGCGTTAAGGTAAGAGCAATTTATTTTCATTGCGAACGTAGTGGTACGAGTATCGATCTGGTCAAAGAAATTACCATATTTTCTCGTTTTTTGGTTTTGCATATGGAACTGCAAAAGGTTATTTGCCTTTTAATACATCTTTTTAATAAGTATTTAAAAGCATTTTTTATAATATTTGGGAGTAAGTAGTTTCCTTAAATAATATTGTACAAACTGTCTTTCGTACCTACCCATGATATTGGTTGTACAGTTTTTATTATATATTTTTTATCATCATCAAATAAGATAAGTGTATTCAAATTAATACTTACTCAAACCTTGACTGAAAGTATTTTATCACTACCTCACCAAATTATCTTGCTCACTAAAATGAACAAACATATAGTATACTTTTGTATAAAGCTACATATTATCAGGATATTCTTTGACCAGACTTTTTTCTGCCTTTTCTTTCACTTTTCTTAATCGCTTGAAGTACATCTTATTTGTAATTACACATTTTGTCCCAGCCATTCAAGATTGTTCCTCTGCACACTTTTGAGTACCAGATAATGAAAAATGATTTACTAATGATGTATTTCATCTCTCTATGATATGTGTAGCATCCTCCTGTATACCCACTTCTCAAGTACTTCTAGCTTACACATCTCTTGTGTTAATGTCCAGGCTTCCATTCCATCAATAACACTGAGAAAACAAAACATCCTACAATGCTCATCCGATCCAAAGGCCAGTGATAACCTAGTGGTTAGAGCTGTGGTTTCTTATTCGGGAGGTCACAGGCTCAATCCCGGGCACGTCTGACCTTTCAGAGTTATGTGCATTTAAACAATGGCAGTTTTATCTACCAAACCTTATTTTTTTGCTGGAATAAGACATTTTTTCTAAATAGTAGAGATTTCCAAACAACTTATCCAGACAAAAAACTTATCCAACAATTTTTCAAAATCAGTCTTCATGCCTATTATCTATGTAGAAAGATTTACATAGTTATTACTCGAATTTTTGTAATAATTTCCAGGCTAGAACAGCAGCGCAAGCCAGACAAGCCAGAAGACTTTGTCTGTTACTCTGACAGTGACAGTGAAGAGGAGACCCCTACGCAGCAGCACAAGATACTGTCCACTTCCTACAACTTTGTGGACTATGTTCGCTCCAGGGAAATATTGGCACCAGAGGTAGCAGACTTTACTTCTTTATTACCCTTCCATCTCCCATTACAAAATGACATCATACCGTACCGTTGACAAGAAAATAATAGTTGTATTTTACTGTAACCACAACTAAGATGGAAGTTTTCTTCTCTAGCAATGAAGACTTGAAAGTCTAAAGGTGTAATTATTAATTTCTCATTTTTTTCTGCTTAAAAAAGTCATTAATCAAAGTAATTAATAGTCATATGTTGTATGCAAAACTTTTCCTAAAAAAGGAAAAAAGTCATCGTAGAAGACGTTACGCTAACAATAGTAACTACTTATTTAAAATCACTTTATAATAATAATAATAATAAGCCTTTATTTACTGAGTTTTACATTACAATTATTTCTAATTATTTATTATTTACAAACATAAACAAACATAAGTCGGTGACCGTTTTACTCAGTGTGTCGCCTCGACATAGGCCTCCTCCAGCCCCTTCCAAAGATTTCTATCTCTGGCCTTTCTCAGCCATGTAGTCCCTGCAATAGACTTAATGTCATCTGCCCATCTGAGATGTTGCCATCCTCTACTACGTTTTCCATCCTTTGGGTACCAATCCATCACATCGTTAGTCCACTTCACTATCTTGTTTCTTACAGTGTGGCCGGCCCATCGCCATTTCTGTTCTTTTATTTTCTTCTTAACATCGTAGATTTTTGTTTTTGCTCTTATATTGACTAGTCTATGTCTGTCCCTCTTCTTAATATGTAAAATACTTCTTTCAATTCCGTGAAAGATAACTTTACTTGACAACAAAGTTCACAATTACAACTGTAAAAAAAAATACCTGTCAATTACATGGTTAATCCCATAATATATGTATAATGCTTATAAAACCATAGCACTGATGGACAGAGATCATGTAGACTGTATAGTGGGTGTTTTCAGCCGCGGTCTGTGGATCCATCGTACGCCACTCGTCACATGCTCACCAACGACATGTTCCGTGAGACGCCGGTCAATCTCGGCAACATGAACAAAGTATTCTGCTCACAATGGCTCTCCGACAGACAGGTTGTCTTTGGCACCAAGTGCAATAAGGTCAGTTTATATATTATACAGATTAATTTTAATTCGCCAACAAAGCGACAGAGCATTAAGTCACAATCTCTCTCGCTCTTATTTTTTTGTGCTTAGCGTAATGTTGTTTTTATAGCAAAAAGTTTAAATATTCGACACTAAAATTGGTGAATTTTGAGTTATGTCACCCTTGTCGCAAATGAGCGATATCTTTAATTTAATGATGTGGATTGGTCGTAGTTGATGGTGTACGACGTGCGCTCGCGCTCGCTGGACGCCATCCCCACGCTGCGGCCGCGCGCGCCGTGGCCGGGCGCCGAGCACCAGACCGGCATACACGCGCTGCAGATCAACCCCTCCAGGTAAAACTGAGTTCCACTCTGCCGGGAAGCGTTGAGATATCTTCTCGTCAAAGATCCCTCAATGCCTGAAGACTAGGGCTATAAAACATATTGAAAGAAGTAGATACATATCACTAATTTCGTGGCTGACGTGCGGTTCGGCCGTGGTGTAACGGTTAACACTTTCGGGCGCGATTCCCAGAGAGATGTGGGTTCGAATCACGCCGGCCTCGGAATTTTCGATATGTGTTTATAATCTATTAGGTTATTTTTTCCTTTAGAACTGAAGACTAGTCTTCGAACAGTGTGTGTGAACAGTGAGGACTTATGAAGTTATGGATCTAAAACATGGTCGCTAACTATGGTCTCAGAAGGCTCAAAGTCACTCAGATGGCGATGGAGAGAGCTATACTCGCAGTATCCCAGGGAGATCAAATCAGATATGAGGAGATCCGTAGAAGAACCAAATTCACTGCCGTAGCTCAGCAAATTGCGAAACTGAAATGGAAATCACGTCACAAACACATGTGCACATAGTTCGAAGAGCTGTTGGTCGTTGGGGTTCCAAGCTGCTGGAGTGGTGACCCAGCACCGGGAAGCGCATTATTAGTGGAAATCCATGTTAGAGACCTTTGTTCAGCAGGGAAGAATGAAGAAAGAATGGTGTGAGTGTTGCAAAATTTGAATATACCAATTTTAAGCCTTGTTGGTTTTGGTATGAATTCGTGTATATAAAGATTACATAAAATATTGGAGTCCAATTTTCAGCACACACATAATATTCCCTATTTCAGAACATTGCTAGCGACGGGCGCTCGGAACTCGTGCGAGCTGGCGATATACAGCCTGCCCACGCTCGACCCCGTGTGCGTGGGCGAAGCGCACAGAGACTGGGTAATTATGATGTGTTCTTCCATTCCTTGCTACATGCTCTGATGGGCAAACACGTGCCATCTTAGCCACATGGCCACTTTTCAGGGTATCGTTAGAATCCTTACAGTATCCCTAGTGAAACTGGCTATTTTTCAGTTGATATCCTTTAAACAGTTGGATTTTAAGGCCAACAACACGGAGCTGCCCGCAAAATTCAAATTTAATTTGGTTTTTCGCAATTTGTAAACGAATACGACAAAGTAGGCTTATGGTATTCAAATTGCGCCAATGGCAGTATCATCTGCACAGGTTTATATACTAATCTTTACGTGAAAGTATCCAGTTTAAGAAATTAGTCAAAATAATGACTAATTTGTGAGTAGCTCACGTCAAACTCATTCAATTCTTAAAGTGGATACTTTCACGTAAAGATTAGTATATAAACCTGTGAAGATGATACTGCCATTGGCGCAATTTGAATACCATAAGCCTACTTTGTCGTATTAGTTTACAAATTGCGAAAAATCAAATCAAATTTGAATTTCGCGGGCAGACCCTTGTCTTGGGCCTTAACCGTTGGAAGACCTGCAGCTCATTTTCTACTTGATTAAAGGGTTTCACTGCTGCTATTGATTTGAGACCTGATACGTGACCCCTCAGCAACTTTCAGCAGATATAGTGTATTTGGGCATAAGAATAGTCTCAACAAGTAGGTGTTACACGTCAGGTATATCATACATAGTCCGGTCATAGATTGTTGTAGAGAAACCCTACAGGGGGTGTTTTAAATTCTTAATTTACCGTTGTTTATTCTGTTTTAATAAATCGCTCATTTGCGACAAGAGTGACATAATCCAAAATTCACCAATTTTAGTGTCGAAAATTTATATTTTTTGCTATAAAAACAATATTACGCTGACCATAAAAAAATAAGAGCGAGAGAGGTTGTGAGCTTATGCTCTGTCGCACTCTGGCCACTGCGTTGTTTCGAGACCGTTAGCATCCACAGAATATTTCTCGCTAGAGAATAATGGTTGAATTGGAATTATGTCACCCTTGTTGCAAATGAGCGAAATGGCTCGTTTCACAGATTCTGGACATGTGCTGGCTGGACGACGAGTTCCTGGTGACGGGGTCGCGGGACTCGAAGCTGGCGCTGTGGCGCGCGCCGCCGCCCGCCGCGCAGCCCGCGCCGCAGCACGGCTACGTCGCGCCCGTCGCGCTGCGGGACTGCAAAGCGGGTGAGCGGGACAGCTGCACAGCTCTGCATTCCTCTTACAATCCGCGCAATGTTGTAGAACGAGATGAGATGAATGAAAAAGATTCCGGAGAACTTCCTCTTTTTTTGGAAGTCGGTTAAAAATCATTCAAAATTCAAAAAAATTCAAAATCCATTTATTTCATGTAGACCAACTTGTAGCTCCTATGACACGTCATAAATCTACCACCGGTTCACAATAAAGCTTTAAAAATGCAAAAATGCATATGTAGGTACACCAATCCAACGCATGTCAAGACGGGCAGTCAAAGCAGACCCATTCCCGTTGGCACTACAAAGTATATCAAATGTGCCTAAAAAATTTGAAGAGCTCCCTCGATTTCTCCAAGATCCCATCATCTGATCCTGACCTGATGACTATAGGACCACCTGGGATGTATACCCTTTAAAACAAAAAAGAATTTTCCAAATCTGTCCAAGCGTCTCCGAGTAATCCGGGAACATACATAAAAGAAGAAGATTTCGTCGAATTGAGAACTTTTTTTTTATTCAATAACAAGATAGTCCTCGACCGCAATCTCACCAGGGGCCCAAGTCTGCTATTGCAATTGTAGTTACATTGCCTATCAACGACATCCCAATTGCTACTTTTAGCAATTTTGGTAGTCTACTAATTCAATGGCGTCACAATTGTTTTCCGATGGTTTGCCACTGACACATCTAGCTTTGAATCTAGCTTAAATAAACGTTTTTAATATGTAGTTTTTTTTTTAACTCATTTCGGCAAACGCTTTTTAAGCTAATGCCAATACCGAGGTATGATTGAATTACAATCCAATTATAAGAAATCAAACGACCATTGTGAATTTAGTAGACTACGAAATTTTGGACCAATGATAATTGTATTGTAATTGTATTCCAGTTCAATGACAATGACATGTAAAATAGCAGACTTGGGGCCCTGATGGTAGCGATGCAGTCTAAGATGGTAGCGGACTAACTTGGAAGGGGTATGGCAGTGTTCAACCCATACTCCTAATCTGTTTCTACACGCCATCGTGCCGGAAGGCTTAATCGCTTGGCGGCACGACTAACGGTAGGGAGGTAACTAGCCACGGCCAAAGCCTCCCACCAGACATAACTCCTTTTTTGGTTGGAAGTCGGTTAAAAAACGTATAACTTCGCAGGTCAAAAGGTACGCGCGATCACCTTCAATGAAAAGTGGCGTGAGATCGCGGCGCTGACGCTGAACGGGTACATCCACGTGTGGAGCGCGGCTACCTTCCGCCAGACACTATCCCGCAAGCTGCCCTCCTGCCAGGACCTCGTCTGCCTCGCGACACAGGTCTGTTACCTCAGTTACATAGAATAGAATAGAATAGAAATATTTTTTATTCAAATAAACTTTTACAAGCACTTTTGAATCGTCAATGAATCTACCACTGGTTCGGAATGCCTTTCCTGCCGAGAAGAGCCAGCAAGAAACTCGGCGGTTGCTCTTTTCAAAAAAATAAAAATTTTACAATTGTTATTGAAACTATGCTATGTATTCAGTGCTTCCACGATGAATTTTCCTGAGTACAATACAAGTAAAAATAAATACAATACAAATACAAATAAATACAATCCAATACATGTTAACACAGGCAGGCAAAAGCAGACCCATTCCCGTTGGTGGCACCCGTTCACGAGCATGACGCATGATCCAGCCATTGCTTCGCTCAACCATATTTGAGGGAACGTAACAACAACATAGTCTACTACCTACCTATGTGATGGTCTATGAAGACCTTCACATACGTTAACATACGGAAATTAGTCTATGCTTTAGCTCCACCTGCGCCGTTACGCGTAAATTAACACGATAATAAACGCATTACGCAGATGGGGCCAATATTTTAATGAAATGTGTTGTAGTATTACTAGTGACGTAGACACTAAACGATAACTGAATGACGGTTTTTTTGACACATCAAAGGATTTTAACTTTGTTGGCTACATTAGCGCTGTCTCATTCTGTGCAGCGCATGCGCTTTGAATGTGGTTTTGAACACGGCCGACAGCAGAACACTATTACTCCAGTTAACGCAGTAATTCACCAAAAATTACTGTTGGCATCATCTTTTCTGTTAATGTACCCACCTATTTAACGTGTTACATTTTAATGCCCTAATTAAGGCGATTCTAGCGCAGCCGTTAACGCTAACATTAATGCAGGCGGAGCACTAGCATCACTGTGATAGGTAAGTACTGCTCCGTCTACATTAATGTTAGTTTAAGTAAACTACCTACTCAGTGTGTTTACTATCGAGATGACGTCATCTAGCGTTTTCGTCAATTTACGCGCGAAAATTTAAAATGAAAAATTTAAATGCATCGTTTTGGTACTAATCGATTGAATAAAATTTTAATAAATTTTCTAGTAGTAAATTATGGCCTTAGGATTAAACTAGCTGATGCCCGCGACTTCGTCCGCGTGAATTTAGTTTTTAAAATCCCGCCGGAACTCTTTGATTTTCCGGGATAAAAAGTAGCCTATGTTTTAATCCAAGGTATAATCTATCTCCATTTTAAATTTCAGCCAAATCGGTCCAGTAGCTTTTGCGTGAAAGAGTAACAAACATACACACACACACACACATACAAACTTTCGGCTTTATAATATTAGTGTGATTGAGACACTTATCAAAAAGGAGTAAAGTACTCTATTGAAGTGTTCGTTGTGGCCGGCAGGAGAGCGGCATCTACGCCATCGGCTGCAAGTCGTACACGCTGCTGCTGGACTGCCGCACGCTGCAGTCGGTGAAGAAGATCACGTCGCGCTACAACGGCTGCGGCATCCGCTCCGCCAGCTTCCGCGGCAACATGCTCACCATCGGCACCGGCCTGGGTAAGGGTCTCTCTCCGAAACCCTTTAGGGGGTTCAATTGTTCATTCATTGTTGTTGTTGTAGAATATTAATAACCTTTAGCACAATCCGGTTTTTTTATACATATATGAATAACGAGCAAACGAGCAGCCGGGTCACCTGGGGGGCGATTCAGACCTGTTCGATAACATACCGTGTCGATACGGTTAGATATCGATCTCGTATAAAAAAATTTTGTCGTGTGATTCAGAGCGTTTGGTTTGAGGATACGATTCGGTATCGACTACGTTATCGACATCGACAAGATACATTCGATTACAAGAGCATTTACGAATTGAAAATATATGTTATCGTACGGTAACAAACCGAATCGATCGATAAATAAGTTATCGAAAGGGTCTGAATCGGGGGGCAGATGTTAACTGATTACCGCTGCCCGTAAACCCTAGTAGCACCAAAGGCACCGCCGACGCGTTGCCGTTTTCAGGAATTTGTTAATCCTAATGTTATAAATAGGTAATGTTGAAATGAATTGTCACTTTTTTACAGGTTTGCTGATGTTTTACGATTTGAGGGCGGGAAAATATTTGGAAAGTAACATTCACTCTTCCAAAACCGTCACGCTGAAAGCTTCCCGGGGATATGTGGTGAGGCATCGTCTTTTACTGGCGTGTGGGGTGCATGCTCGTGCTTTGGACATACTAGTGAATTTGCCTTGACGTCATAATATATTGTTTGACACAAAAACAAAGTCACCGCACAAGCATAAACTCATTGGGCATGCGTGTATATAAATATGCACGTACGCCCGCTCGCACGCACACATGAGCTCACACCACAGAAACCCTGTTTTTCCGGGATAAATACAAACACAGTTTATGACACACGCAGTCTATGACACACGCAGTCTATGACACGCGCCGTCTATGACACGCGCAGTCTATGACACGCGCAGTCTATGACACGCGCAGTCTATGACACGCGCAGTCTATGACACGCGCAGTCTATGACACGCGCAGTCTATGACACACGAAGTCTATGACACACGCAGTCTATGACACACGCAGACTTATGACACACGTAGTCTATGGACACACGCAGTCTATGACACACGCAGTCTGACACACGAAGTCTATGGCACACGCAGTCTATGACACACATAAAAAAACTTAATATTCATCATCATCGTCTCAATTGTAGACATCCACAACTGGAAGATTGGTTCTATGAGGATCTGTTCAAAAGAACAGATCACAGAACAATTTTCATTATTAGAAGGGATGAGATGAACACGCACACCCACACACAAAAACTTTCGCCTTTATAATATTAGTGTAAATTAGTGTAAATATTTGTATGCTCTCTTGCAGTTTCCAGACGAGGAGGCGGACGGCTTCAACCAGGTGAAGTACGTGCCGGCGATCTACACGCACTGCTACGACGACAGCGGCACGCGGATATTCACCGCCGGCGGCCCGCTGCCCGCGCCGCTCATCGGCAACTACGCGGGCATATGGCAGTAGCGACGCCCCCTCTGACTCACACGATCTACACGCACTGCTACGACGACAGCGGCACGCGGATATTCACCGCCGGCGGCCCGCTGCCCGCGCCGCTCATCGGCAACTACGCGGGCATATGGCAGTAGCGACGCCCCCTCTGACTCACACGATCTACACGCACTGCTACGACGACAGCGGCACGCGGATATTCACCGCCGGCGGCCCGCTGCCCGCGCCGCTCATCGGCAACTACGCGGGCATATGGCAGTAGCGACGCCCCCTCTGACTCACACGATCTACACGCACTGCTACGACGACAGCGGCACGCGGATATTCACCGCCGGCGGCCCGCTGCCCGCGCCGCTCATCGGCAACTACGCGGGCATATGGCAGTAGCGACGCCCCCTCTGACTCACACGATCTACACGCACTGCTACGACGACAGCGGCACGCGGATATTCACCGCCGGCGGCCCGCTGCCCGCGCCGCTCATCGGCAACTACGCGGGCATATGGCAGTAGCGACGCCCCCTCTGACTCACACGATCTACACGCACTGCTACGACGACAGCGGCACGCGGATATTCACCGCCGGCGGCCCGCTGCCCGCGCCGCTCATCGGCAACTACGCGGGCATATGGCAGTAGCGACGCCCCCTCTGACTCACACGATCTACACGCACTGCTACGACGACAGCGGCACGCGGATATTCACCAAATTAGATAATTGCACCAAAACTAGTGAATGAGTAACTCAAAATCATTTATTGCTCGAATTGCCAACCTGCGGCTGAAATGAAACCTCGTTCTCTCTCTCTCTCTCTGCATCGTATTCTTCATTGCTGAGGATCGTGACCCTTTCCTATTATGATTGTAGTTTTCTTGGGATAAATACGATGGGATTCCAGATCCTCCAGCATAATATATAAAATCTGGTTTACCTACAATATATTTTTTCTTAGCTGTTTTAAACGGTAAACAAGTGTTTTCTCGCAGAAATGTTGTTTACATTTAACTTTACTTAAAGTGATTATTGTCTTAAAATTCAATTCCATGGCATTGTCTAAAAATCACCACAGTTGCGACTGTCATCTAAGTTTGATCAACCATCTGTTACACATCTGCTAGGCGACAAGTTCAAGTTCTTACCACTTCTATCTCTTTTTGAATTCTGTGGCGCCCTGCTTTATAAATTATTTTAATTTAATGTCAATATTTTAAACGTATACTATATTTAAAATGAACTGCCCATTTATACATAAATGTTTTAGGCTTGTGTACATATATTGTGTAATATAAAAAATTTCTAAGCAATAATGGAAATATATTGTACAAAAATAACCCTTTTACCTAGTAGGTTAGATGTCGCTAGTTTAAAATTGTATTTTTTTTTATGAAAAGTAAGTTACGCTCATTTTACTGCGTAAAACTATTGATTTAATACTTGGCGAAAAATCAAAAAAAAAAAATTGTAGGTGATTGAAAAAATTTAAAAAATTAGCAACCGCTATATATATATGTATATAAAAAGTCAAATATGATTGCATTTTGTCATCTAGACTATATTATATATTTAAACTAAAGTGTGATGCCAATTTTGTCATCATCAAGTAATGTTTAACCGAGGAATAAATTGGAGTTTCTAATAGTTTATGTATTGAAAATCTGCTAAAACAATAATAAATATCGACTCTTGATACTACACAATAAGGTCGCACTGCGCTAAATAATCTACAGTTATCTTCATCTAGAAGTTGCCTCTCTTTCTATCGCGTAACTCTTGTCCCTTCTGACGAGTTTTAAACCTTAAATGCGGAGTGTGCCTGGCCTATCAATATTCCTCGGATAAACCTTACTCGGCCATGGTAAAATTAGCACTTAATTAAAGCAACTAAGCTATACGTTAGAAAAACAATGACACGAAAATATTGTGTACCTATAGCATAGAAATGAATTTTTGTATGGACTGTGGAGTTGTGATCATAAAGCCGTGTATTCACTAAGCAACAATTGGGTATTCCACTGTTTTCAAAACGAGGATATTCATTAATTGTTACAGTCGAAATTGTAACATATAAGAATAACATTTGTAAAAACAGAAAATAAATCGGTCAAAAAACAAATAAGCATAAGCTGTTTTAATCCGACCATATCCATCTCTTTCTAAAACGAAATGTATGCTACTGAATCGTGACGTCATGGTTTTTTTTTTTTAAACAAAAGCTCTGCGTCAACGCTAAGCATCAAGTTGCATGGCATTTGTTGCTTAGTGAATACATGACTTAAAGCAGTGTACAGACTATTGGAGCAGTAAATACTGTTGTGTGTTTTACAAAAAATTGCAGTGAGGCCACTTACCGATAACAAAACTCGCAAACGAGACCAAGTTCGCCATGGTCGGCTTTGTGTAGTCTGTACACGGCCTTAGACTTAGTCTTTTGCGACGCAAGCACTGACTAGAGATTCTCTTGTTATCTCACTATTTTAGTTTTTTAATCTTCATAATATGAAATTAATCAATAAGTTCGCTTATAAAAACATGCCAAACAAAATACAAAATATTTTTCTGTATATAAAATGTTTTATTCAAACGATCCATACAATGTGTAAATAGTATTTTAATAATTTTCTTTTCGAAAATATCTCTGCGAATCTCTCGTCAGTGTGTACCGCCCTTAATATTACTGTAAAAAAATATGCCCGTTTTTTAAAATATAATATTTTATTTTGAATTTGTAATATAAATACTTTGTGTAAAAATTTATTTGATTTCCCCCAAACGTTCAATTTTTACAACGAACCTTCGATAGTATGACATCTGTTTTAGTATGTTTTTTTTAGGATGTATTGCGATACAAAATCTTTTTTAATGCTCTGAACTACTGCCATGAAGTGATTTGACCGAATAACGAATATTCGTCGAGGCTCTTGGCCGAATCGCCGAATACTCGGCAACACCTAGTCAGGCTTAATGCACGACGTGCCGTGGGCGTTTTTATATCATTCGTGATTGAGTCGTATCACAATACTATTTGTTGAACGTTGGTATTGTTACATCACTGTATTACTTTTAATGTGACAATTTAAAGAAATTTATTGCATTGCAACGTTTGATCGCGAAAAGCTTTACGTAATGACACCGTTTAATAAAAAAAAATAGGTACCTATTTGTGAGGGCATTATGCATCTTTTTTTCGTGATTTACTGTTCGGTGTTCGGCCGAATAGTTCGCAATATTCGGCCGAATACCGAATAGTGAGATAAATTGCCGAATATTCGTAGCATCTCTACTCTGAACCACGGGCGAGATCCACCGAACGATAAACAAGCATCCATTACGTATGGTAAAGTGACGATACCTGGCAACCTGTGCATTGAAATGCGGCTATATTCAGAGCAAAGTGGATCACCGAGTAGAGTATCTTAGGCCAAGGGTATTTAGGCTGAAATCTCATTCTGCTCAGACCAAGCTCAGACTCAAGACAGATTTTTGTCGGAGTATATTTGTAACTCGTTTTAACTCTAACTTAAGTTTGAGCACGCTCTATAAATCTCTGCATTAGACATTGAATTAAAAAAAGATTGTTACAAAACATTTTATTCCGAAGCATAAATGCGTAGAAAACATAATTCTACAAAAGACAGTATGCAAAAATATAGTAAGCTCTAAGTGACCTCATGCGACGAGTGGGGTACTACCCACCCCACGGGAAGGGGGGTCGACTCCCCACTCTCATCTATGTAGCGGTCCCATTGAGATCTGAAACAAGACAAAATAAACCTTTAATCGAAAACCTGCTGCCGTGTTCTCTATTTTTAACCGTCTTCCAAGAAGGAGGAGGTTATCTTTTTTTCTATGTATGCCCACCGATTACTCTGGGATTTCTGGACCGATTCGGCTGATTTTGAGGTGGTCCCATAAATTTTTTTTTGACATTTCCAGTGAACTTTCCATACCAGATTACTTCATAAAAGTTTTCTTGGGAACTCTTTTAACTCCAAGATAAAAAGTGGCCAATGTCAAGCCTCAGCCTCAACTACACCCATTCGAAGAACCTACGGTTCTGGGTTCCCAACATGCTGGAGTGGCAACCTTAATAGAAAGTGCATTGTTGACAGACCCCCATGAGCCGCTGGATATATGTGGCACTAGACCAAAGCATGTGGAATTCACTTCAAGAAACCTACATCACACACCATTGGTTGCCTGGAAGAGATCGCTATGTAGCGATAACGCCGCCAAATTGAATGCTATTTATAAAGCTCATTGTGTCTATTCTTATATTATGTCTGGTGTACAATAAAAGTATATTCATTCATTCATTCATCAATGAGTTGTTAACAAAAATATGAAAAGTGAAAATGTCAGACAAGGGGTTGCATTTAAGGCCCAAGAGGACGGGTCTGCCCGCGAAATTCAAATTTAATTTGGTTTTTCGCAATTTGTAAACTAATACGACAAAGTAGGCTTATGGTATTCAAATTGCGATAACGGCAGTATCATCTTCACAGGTTTATATACTAATCTTAACGTGAAAGTATCCAGTTTAAGAAATTAGTCAAAATAATGAGTTTGACGCGAGCTACTCACAAAGTAGTCATAAGTTTGAATACCATAAGCCTACTTTGTCGTATTAGTTTACAAATTGCGAAAAACCAAATTAAATTTGAATTTCGCGGGCAGTTCCGTGTCTTGGGCCTTAAGAGCTACCTGTGTTACAAACGTACCTGGCATCGATAAATCTTCCCAAATCCCCTTTGAAATCAACCTGAGGGTTCACATTCCTGCCAAACAGCACCTGTCGCCATTTCACCAAGTTGTCTTTGACCTCCAACTCCTTGAATGTAGAGGATTCCTTCTGCTTGTTGCTCTGTTCCAACTGAGCTCTTGACTCTGATTCTTCTTTCTCATAAGACAATAGTTTGTGTTCCCATAACTTCTTGATTCTTTCTGTGAAGAAACAAAAAGAATGAATTTGAAATGAAGAAGTGACGCAAAAC
This sequence comes from Hipparchia semele, assembly GCA_933228805.2. Taxonomy (NCBI): domain Eukaryota; kingdom Metazoa; phylum Arthropoda; class Insecta; order Lepidoptera; family Nymphalidae; genus Hipparchia; species Hipparchia semele. The sequence goes on along the minus strand of OW121727.1, from coordinate 12,494,812 downwards.
GGGCGAATCGACGCCTACTTGCGAAGAAGATTCCCAGTAAATGAATTTGAAGTGAATCTTATCACATTTGTGATGGCCGCTAACAACAAAATCTGGCCAAGTCAAATCTATTTGGTTAAATCAGGTTAAATTTTATTCATTCACTAACTAGCTGATGCCTGCAAGTTTGTCCGCGTGGATTTAATTTTTAAAATCCTGCAGGAACTCTTTGATTTTCCGGGATAAAAAGTTGCCTATGTCACTATCCAGGTCCTCAACTATAGCCATGCAAAAATTCATGCCCTGCCCATTTACACTTCAGCCTCGCAACTCGCTGAACTATTTCGGTAACTTTCTTGGTATGTCAGTAACTTTGAACCCATACACCTAAATAATTTCTACATGGATATAAAACCACCTGCATGCTTACCAATGCTATTTTGAAAGGCAGTAGCCTCCGCCTCGGAAACCTCTTGGCCTCTCCCTTTAGCTGTATTCTGGCGCGCTCTTCGTAGCTTCAAAAGCGCATCCAACTTGGCTATGCTCTTTCTAGCGTCATGTTTCTTCCTAATTACTTCTTTAAGAAGGACATCTGCTTGGATTTTAGTTTCCTCCTCCTATAAACAATTAATTACTTATCATATTTGTTAATTTAAAATTGCAATTCTTTTGCTAAAGTATAATAATATATGTAATAATTTCAACGGAAAATATTGATTTTGAGTCTCAAAAAACCTTTCCAAGTTCTTTACATGTATATATTTTTACTGTTATGGTGTTGGTACTAAATAAATAAATAAGAAATTATTAAATACTTTTATAGTCAAGTGTTTAAGAATTACCTGTTTAACTCTCTGAATATCATCCTGTATCTTTTGTAAATTCTCATCAATCTTGCGCGATCTCTCTTCTAATTCTTTTATTCTTTCTTTCTTCTCATTTTTTCTTTCCTCTCTGAGCCTTTTCAATCGTAACCTCTTTGCTGTTCTTTTGGCGATAAGTTTTCTGCTCATATCTAGGTATGAGCTGCTCAATTTTGACATCATACTTTGTATTACTTTTTTGTTTACATTTATACTCTTCAAGGCTTCTGTCCATTCTTCTTCTGACAACGTATCCACATTTGAAGATAACCTTTCTTCTTGATTCTTTATATCTTGCAACGATAGAACTAATTTACACAATGTTTCGTTGAGTTCAGAAACATGAGCAAAATTAACTTTTGGCTTCACTATGTTGGGTATACGGTTTTCAAATTTTTGAACATAATCTTGATCAGTTAATTCTGGAGTAAATGAAAATGGGGTAACTGGAGGTGGAGGGGGCGGGGGTATAGGAAAATGTGAGGGAATATTTTGAAAATTTTGCATGTGCATGTTATTTTGGAATGTAAAATTGCTTCCATCATAAAAGCGAGGGGTATAAGACATGATTACTATATTATTATTAGGTAAGTAATAATTATGAATAATGTAAAAGTGTTAGTAAAAGTTAATGTAGAGATTATGATAATTCGGGTAGCTGGGGTTCAGCGTCCTTCAACACTTGTTCGGCTGCAATGTAGTCTGCGTGCTCTTTGAGGTCTTGTTCTGTGTTTAATGTGTTCTTGAGATCTGCAAATGCTTTCGCTAATCTGAAACAAAAATAAAACGAACTTTTGTTGTATGGATTCATTACAATTATAACACAGTTTACAATATGCTGTTGTAACTTGTTGCATTAAATCACCAATAGCACATTATTTCATTCAAATATTAGTAATATGCTTACTATCAAGATAAGCAAACATTAAAATAAAGTACGTTAATTTAATATACAAATTTTATAACCTCCAAACCATCTGCAGTAACGCACACCAATATTTCTGTAAATACGATTTCTAGATGAACAAAATCAGCTCAGAAGACCTCCCCAAAGCTTAAATTTAAATATAGAACACGACTCACCGCCGCTGGCAATCTGGTACCATCATAAGCGACTCCTGAAGGACTTCCTCCTGCTTCCTTATATTATGCTCGTCCTGGCCTTCGTCTGTTATCTTCTGTATCCTTGCCTTTTGCTGTTCAGCCTCCTTCTCGTAGACCACCTTTTCCTTAGCTATGCGTTTAACAACGCCAGTTTTGATCTTTATTTGCCGGATGCGAGGATCTGCCATTGTCGCTCGATTTTCTTTTCTAATTTTTTTGTTTTTCGAAAATGAATCACAATGACGTTACTGACATTGACATTGGCCTAACAAATCGACATTGACACTTGGCAGACGTCAGTGCAACAGACTGCCACAGACCAGAAAAGATACAGACTGCTGAAGCCTTAGACAGATAATACCTTTGAAGGTCTATATTTTTGTCTATGGCATTAACATTATTAATTTTATTTATTAGGGTGACAGACCCAATTATTAGCACTTTAAGAGTTTATCCAATTTCAAATATGTTTTTTAAATTAAAATCTAACCAAATTCTTTAAATAATTGTGTTCATAAGGTTACTTGTTTAATAATATTTATTATTAAAGAACTTTTTAAGGATTTTTTTCTTAAATCAACAAGAATTTGAAATAAAATTGAAAAATGACCCAGTCCCCAATTATTCGCACATACGGGATTAACTACTGGTAAGTACTGACTGGTAAGTCGATCAGTCAAAATGGCCGAAAACTTCAGGAACTCCAGAACAATATCTTTCAACGTCATTTTAAAACTTTCCAGATTAGAAATGTTTCGATTGTGAAAAATATGAATTCCCCTAAATATCTTTAATCTGAAAATTTAAAAACTACAATCAGAAACTTATATTTTAATCTTTTTTGCTAAAATGCGAATAAACTGGTGCAGTGGGTGGGTGGGTTGGGTTGGTCACCCTAATTGATGCCCACTCCACTGCCACTCCAATATGCGGATTTAATTTTCTTAAAGTCGTGGGAAATCTTTGGATATCGCGGCATTAAAAGTTCTCAATAGGTCCATCCAACCTACCCATCTCCGGGATGAAGCTATCTTTCTGAATCCATTAAAATCTCGGTTAGACAGTTAGGCCGTATCGTCTTTTGTTGCTTTAAAAGTTTCAAATTTTTACACTTCTCATTCGAGAGGAAACCTGTGCCCATTAGTGGACCAAAGATGGGTTGAGATGAATGATGATATAAAAATTATATATGATAATTACCGTGGTACGTACTCGTGATATTTAATAACAATTATGATGATATAAAAAGTTAAGTAATTGCAGGTAGCCATAGTTAGTAATATCCTTAATTTTAAAGTAAGTCACACATAAATACTTACTTACGGTCTTACCTATTAATAGAAACAAACAAAATACTTGATAATATACGTATCAATGATTGAATCATATCAAATGGCAATCGATTGATAAAATGATAACTATTGCCTGCCGAAACCGTTGGGATGCTTAGTAAGTAGGTATCTACCTCTTTATCATCAGATTAAATAACTTGGCGTAACACCAAGAAATTATTGTAACTTTATCCCGTAAAAATAGGGATCCTTACGTTTTTACCTAATACATAAATTATGTTTTTAAGCTATTGCATAGCTTTTATCGCGGGCCTTGAGCATGGAGCCCGAATCCAGAAATTCCGTAACGAAAATAACCTGACACGGGACTCCTCTCACCGCTAGATGGCGTTGATAAAAAATGCTATGCAATAGCTTTACCGCGGCAGTCCCCGAGTGCCACACGTCTTTTTTTTATTCCTCTACTTAGCCCTTAAATAAATAATTAATCTTGCCTAATGGTATACTTACGTACCTACTCGTGACGATGAAGTCAATGGAAGGGGACTGATTCTGGATGGTGGAAGAACCGGAAGGGGAATAGCATTGTTGCCTTATTGGTTCCTGAAATTACATGGCATCGTTGTCTCCATCGTCCGACACACTTCCACTGCAGGAGCAGATTCCCTGTATGGATTTCGGGGCAGTTGCTTCCTGCAATTCGTTTGATGTCTTTCGACTACAGTCGCTATCACAACACTTACGTCAATTTCTGAGGAATTTCCGATGCCAATTGATTGATGGCATATTTCCGACTTCACCATTCATCGCCCCTTAAATAAGGACCTTTTCGCTTCTCTGGCCATGCATTCCGATACTGCAGTCATACTGCAGTGAACAATGCATCACTTCAAGTTCCAACGTCGAGGACAGTAGGTATATCCTTGCGCAGAACCAACTATTAAAAATACTTCTATCGATTATGGGATTTTGAGATATTTATTCTTATCTGACATGTGTTATCGAAACGAGAGCAGCTGATAAGTCTTGAAAGTTGATAGCGAAACAATAAAAGTTGCGCTCATCTCGCTGCACCTCCCCACACTGCGCAAGTGGCCAAAATGAAGTTGTTGCTACTTCTAGCAGGTAAGTCCAAATCATCGTCATCAGCAGCGCTACAGCCACCTAAGTTTTTCTCCATTCGACTCGCTCGCTCGCTTTTTTAAAACGAAGTTTTGGCCGACTGATTCTTCTACGAAATTCAAAATAATATCAAAGTAGGTAGGTACATAATATAGGCTACGTCTAATCGACGGAGAATATTCCACTTTAACGCCAACAAAAGCGAATCTATAGCTTGTGGAATGGTTATAGCAAACAAATTAGCTTAGCGTAGCTCACAGAGCGTGGAACCAACTATGCAAGTTATGCAAAAAGTGACATCGCCAGTCAACCAGTCAACGTACAATGCTCGGGGAAAAAGCAAAAGGGCGATAAAGTTTTCTTAACTGAAATGGGATAATTGGATAGAGCGGCTCTTAATCTATGAAATAGCATTTCCCTTGCGTTCATTTTCCAGGTGTGACGGTAGCATTGGCGATCCCCAGATTGCCCACCGCTCGCGACTTCTTTGTAGAAGATGGTGAAGACGGCTGGACTTTTGTCGTCCTAACAGGTCAGTTTTGGAGATAAATAATACCCATAGATACAACTGGTAACACACACCTTAGCGGTTCCAATACTAACCATTTTAGGTTGAACATTTACGTCTTGTCCATAGAGGGTGAACGCATCGTGCTCGGAAAGATCGGCAGAAAGGTGGCCAAGAACGATAATGAAGTGTTCTTCGAGATGACGGAGGAACGCGATGCAGCCAGCGGTGGCTATCACGTCACTATCACGTGGGACGGTCCTAGTGATAGAGTCTTTGAGGACTGCTTCGATTTTGGTAAGAGCTTTTGATAAGAATATTAAGATCATCATATCGAAGATTGGGTGATCGGTAGAATTATTACAGAAAGCTCCTTGCAATCAAAAAGATTTTGAATTAATTGAATTCAAAGGTTACCGTTGTGCTGTGTCCTCTTAGCTATTAACGAATCTGGCTGAAGCATAAGGCATATACTTACTACACTACACTACTTACTACACACGCCGCAAACACAGACCGCAATCAACCTGTACGTTGTTAAAAATGATACTTTTTTTTTTATTCGATGACAAGATAGCCCTTGACTGCGATCTTATCGGATGGTAAGTGACGATGCAGTCTAAGATGGTAGCGGACTAACTTGGAAGGGGTATAGCAGTGTAAATTCAACCAATACCCCTAATCGGTTTCTACACGCCATCGTGTCGGAACGCTAAATCGCTTGGCGGCACGTCTTTGACGGTAGGGTGGTAACTAGCCACGGCCAAAGCCTCCCACCAGACCAGACCAGAGAAAATTTAGAAATTATAAATTCCTAAATTGAACCTCCCAGTTATAAGACCACAGCGCTCACCACTGCGCCAGGGAGGTCGTCAAACTTGCGATCAAAAACAAATCGTGCCGACATTGTGAACGTGGAATGGCTGAAAGAACTTTGTATCACCAAGTTATTCCTGCTGTTGCGTTGCTTTCCCAATCTATGGATGATTATTATTTTCCACGTCGATTAGATAAAATTATACTTAACAGAAAATTTTTTTAGGTGATAGACAATGGTACGGTGGCCCAGAGCAAAAAGAACAATACTGGCCGATCCAGAATTCAAAGATCGAAAAGTACTCGATCATTTCGAAAGAAGCCGATAACGCCGCTGTTTCTGAAAGATACTGGCTCAATTCAAAGGGTTGGTATGTCTACGTCTCACCAGAGGCACCCCTATTCGTAGACCACCATAATATCTTGGATAACCACATATGCTTCGTAGCTGAAGTGGCCGCGCCTTATTCTTCTAAACGTACCCACAACGTTCTGAAGTACGATCTTTGGTTCTTCGATGATGCCAAACAAGCGCATCAGCACGCTGTAGACACATACTTGGGCAAACCTTCAGGGATTCCCGACTATAGAATGATCCAATACCCAGTATGGTCTACCTGGGCAAGATATTCCAGGGAAATTGACCAAAACAGCCTTTGGACATTTGCCAATGAAATAAGAGATTCAGGGTTCCCGAATGCCCAATTTGAGATCGATGATCTCTGGGAAATTTGCTACGGATCTCTAACTGTTGATGAGAGGAAACTGCCAGATTTAAAGCAACTTGTCAAAGATATCAAGGGTCTGGGATTCAGAGTCACGATTTGGGTGCATCCGTTCATTAATAAGGACTGCGAGCCGTGGTACTCAGATGCCTTAATGAAAGGGTAAGTTTTGATAACGACATTGTTCTATTAAGACGTAACTTTAAGGAACTAGGAAAGGTCTAAAAACTACATGTAGGTATCGATCTGACAACTAGGCGAGTACAAAAATTGGTGACGAGTGGAACTTTAGACAAAATTCATTATAATTTCATGCTAAACTTAAGTTCGTTTAAGATAATGGATTTTTTGTACACCCAAATTTTGTCTACTACCTGGTGCTACCAACTTTTCCACAAGTATACACAAGTCCGTTTGAGTTTCAAGTGTTTGGGATGCAAACTTTTCAACATTTTCGTATTTCTTGCAGTTACCTGGTTCTAAATGAAGCGGGCAGCCCAGATAGCTCCTGGTGGAATAATAACGGCTCAGTACCCGCTTACATCGACTTCACCAACCCTGAAGCAGCTGACTGGTACAGCAAGAGAATTCAAAACCTTCTGGACACCTACGATATTGACAGCATTAAGTTCGATGCCGGAGAATCCAGTTGGTCACCTCAGGTTTGAAAAAGTTAACATATAATTTGTGATACTTTCGGGCTGTTGTGTCCTGATTAACCAGTTACCTGCGATAATTTTTGATTTTAAATACGTATAGCAACCATTTTGAATGGCAAAGACAAGATAATTTGAACGAGAAATGGCAGTTTTGCATGATGCGTCGTAGTACTGTAATACCGCTTGGTGCTAAGTTTTGACAAGTTTTGCTAAGTTTTAAGTACCTTGTTGGAAGATTTGACAGGAAATAACAAGCTGTAGCCTCCTTGTTCCTAGTACCTAACCGACCAATTATTATAGAACCGACGTCCCCTTGAAATCGTAATCATCCATTTACTTACTGTTCTAGATTCCAGTCCAAAATGGTGACATTGATCTACACCCCGGCCACATCGTGCAATCCTACGTGAGGACTGTAGCCCAGTTCGGGCCAATGATCGAAATCAGATCGGGAATGAGGTACCTTCTCAGACTAAAGCACGTTGGGAATCCTTGTACAATAAGTTTTGAAAATCGATAACATTAGACATTGACTGCTACCTTACCTGATAGTAAGTGAAGATGCAGCCTCATGCTGTGATCTATAGAGCGTGTTCTAACTTAGCTCAGACTTAAGATAGAGTTAAAACGGGACCCAAATATGCTTTGACGTAAATCTGTCTCGTTTTATCTCTTGCTTGAGTCTGGGCAGAGAGAGAGTACTCGATATATCCTATAGATAGCCTGAGACAGCAGCGGGATAACTTGAAAGGGGTATGACAGTTTTAATTAATGCCAATCGTGCCAGAACGTTACATCGTTTTGAAATACGTCTTTGATGGTAAGACCAGTCTCCCATCAGACAAAAACAAAGTCCCATTAAAATTGTAATGGTTTTGTAGGACCCAAGACCTGCCAGTATTCATCCGTATGGTGGACAAGGATACCTACTGGGGCTACAACAATGGGCTCATCACGCTCGTGACAACGCTGCTGACGATGAACCTGAACGGCTACACGCTGGTGCTGCCGGATATGATCGGCGGGAACGGCTACAACGACAAGCCGTCCAAGGAGCTATTCGTGAGGTGGCTGCAAGCTAACGTGTTCATGCCAACGCTGCAATACTCCTTTGTGCCTTGGGACCATGATGATGAGGTTTGTAATATGGTCACTTAATATGAAACGAACTATCTAGGCTTAACTCGTAGTCAATGTGGGAATCTTTTAACAATAGGCCATTATTAAAGAACTGACAAAAATAGGCTAGGTGAAATATTTACCTACTAGAAGACGAATCAAAAGTTAACAGGCTTCTTGTGGTTTTCGAAACTGACCAGCGCCGTAACAATAATAATGAAAGTTTAATTTTTCCAGACCATGGAGATTTGCCTTCGTTACACGCAGCTGCACGCGGAGTATGCGGACGAGATCGTGGCCGCCATGCAGGCGTCGGTAGACAGGGGCACACCCGTCAACCCGCCCATCTGGTGGATTGACCCCACCGACCAGGAGGCGCTGGCTATTGGAGATGGTAAGGAACCTAGTTTTCCTACCTTATCTACATGCAGCCGGGTACCGTAGCCAGCGTTCTGGGTACATTTCCTCGTTCCAATGGTTTGGATCATCCAATCTTTTATAATTAGCTTTTAATTTTTATTCTACCCGCGACTTCGTCCATCCATCCATCCATTCTGACCAACTTTCGCATTGATAATATTAGTAGGAGGTAGGTACCTACCAGAAAAAACAAACGCTAAATGGCTTGGCGGCACGACTCTGACGGTAGGCATAGTGTGGTAAATAGCCAAAGTTTCTCGCCAGATAACTTTTAACTTTCGGAGATATTACGCAGGTACCTGCTTTAATGGTGAAAGAAAATAAGGAGGGAACCATGAATGCCTGAATGTTCTCCATAAACCCAAAGTTTGTGAAGTCTGCAATTTTTTTTAATTGCTTTCAATTTATTGCAGAATTCCTCCTTGGCGAGCGTATATTGGCGGCTCCGGTGCTAGAAGAGGGCGCGGTGTCCCGGGACATCTATCTGCCTAAGGGCCAGTGGCGGGACGGCACGACGGAGGAGCTGGTGGTGGGACCCACGTGGCTGCGGGACTACCCCGCGCCGCTCGACACGCTGCCCTACTTCACACTCGAGGATTAGTTCGCATAAACGATAACGAAGAACGACGCCTCACTTCATACATTTATAAACGACTTGTGATCTTAGGTTTACTTATTTGTTGATAGAATAAATTGTTAACAAAAAAAATGTTTTATTAATAAAAAGGACACCCCTCCCCAATCCTAGAAATAAAAGCTTGGAAATTAAATTTTATTCTGGACAAGATAGCCCTATCTATTTTACCTAGTTAATGGTAAAGTGACCGTGCAATGTTAAAGATACCGTTAAACCCGCATCCCTCTGATCGGTTTCTAGTTTCTACATGCCATCGTGCCACAACGCTAAATCAACTTTTTGCCATAGGTCGTAATGAATAATAATGATCAATGTCATATGGCGCAAGTCTCCCAGACGAGACCAGAGAAAAAGAAATTAAAAATTCTCAACTTCTTTGCTAGGAATCAAACCCAGTTACCAGGCACTAACCACTGCATCAGGAACATCGACTCTACAAAACGCACTCTATCTAGGTATAATCGTATGTAGATACATTTTATAAGCAGGTGCCAAGGTAATTTGCTTTCATTCTATGAAGAGACTTGAGATTTTTCTTAGCAAAAGTATTTTTTATCTACTCGTATGTATCTACCTATTTATTATCTTTAAAAAGAATTTATGATTCCATACCAAATATAAAAATTAAGATTAATACATATCTATTATGTATTTCCTTCCTACCCAAACCTACGTAAGTAGATAGGATTTTTTACATTCAAGACAAAATAGGCTCGACTGCGACCTCAGCTGATTAAATGATGATGTACTTTCTCTAAGATAGTAGCAGACTAATTTGGAATGGAAGGAGACAGTTTTAATTAAACTCATATCCCTAATCGGCTTCCAGGTACCTACATGCCATCGTGCCGGAACGCTAAATCGCTTGGCGACACGTCTTTGATATTTGGTTGCTATTGCTAACTAACTACGGGCAAAGCCTAGATTAGTAAAATTTCACACAAGTATCTTAATTGTTATAATTTTTAATTTTTTATCTTAATTGTCCCCAACGGGAATCGAACCCTTCACAGCGCTCCACAGTGTGCCAGAAAGGTTTAGTCTATACCTCACTTTATTGAATTATTCTAAACTTTGGAATGCTCTATCTAAACTACCGAAATCTCGAGAGCGCAGTTTCCGATAACGGATAGAACAACTCGATTGGATGTAATGTCCCTGATCAAGATAACAGCGTCACGCGCCCAGTCTCTGGACCGAAGTCAACAGTGATGGCGTCTCTGAGGGCACTAATAGGTAAATATTCTACAATATTGTATCATTTTTAACCGACTTCAAAAAAAAGAGGAGGTTCTCAATTCGACGCGTATGTTTTTTTTTTATTTTTTTTTTTATTTTTTTATTATTTTTTTATTTTTTGGCGATGTTACTCCATAACTCCGTCAAATCTGAACCGATTTTAATAATTTTTTGTTTATTTGAAAGGGCATATCGTCAGGTTGGTCTCATTTAAGTTTGGTGAAGATCTGATGAATATCTTCGGAGATATAGGATGGAACTCCTCATTGAATAAGAGCAAATCGCTCGTGATCAGAGTGTGTGTAGGATTTTAACCATGCAAACTTCATAGCATACATACATATACTAAATTTCTATTTGGAATAATATATTTCAATACTTTTTTTAAGGAGCAAAACAAATGGTCTAGTGAATTGGTCCCATGAAGCTACACTAAAAAGCTTAAAATAATAATATAAAAAAATATTTTAAAAAACCGACTTCAAACGCCACTTAAAAGTATAAAATAATTTTAGTTTGTACACGTATGTTGAAGTCGGGCCAGCGTTGCGCAATGGTATCATCGTTTCTATATTTTAAGCCCGTCCGACTTCAATATACGTGTACAAACTAAAATTATTAAATCGTAAATACTATTAGGCCGGTATACCTACTTGTTGAATTAGCCCGTGAGACGGACGGGCCTAAATAGAAACGATGAAACCGATGCGCGACGCTGGCCCGACTTCAACATACGTGTACAAACTAAAATTATTTTATACTTTTAAGTGGCGTTTGAAGTCGGTTTTTTAAAATATTTTTTTATATTATTATTGTCTGTGACGCCTTGGTCATGGCTATAGTTACCACCCTACTGTTTAAAACATGCCGAAAAGTGCTTTTAGCCTTCCGTTACGATGTAGAAACCGATTAGGGATCATTTGTCATAACTCATACCGCTTCCAAGTTAGCCCGCTGCCATCTTAGAAGTCATCGTCACTTACCAGGTGAGATCGTAGGTTGAAAAAACAGAGAAGGTTGTGGTTAATCAAGTAACATTATACGCCCCTCCTAATTTATAGGCGGCTGATGGACTCTCTAATTTTGCAGCTTTTTAGAAAATGCATACATGTAGGATTTGTTATCTGTCTACAGGTTTCCTGGCGCTGATAGGGCAGACTATCTCAGCTGAACTGCCGCTCAGAGCTGGAGATATAGAGCTCACTTTAGAGCCTCAAATCACTGGCGGCTTTAACCTCGTCCTCACCAAAAGTAAGCCCTCGTTTTGAATTTTTGATTATAAAATGGAATTAATGCTGGAGTAGGGCTCCGCACCGGGATGTGCAGAGTTGAAGGGAGCCGCTGGATACAGGCGCAAGACCGAGGCATGTGGAAGTCCATGCTAGAGGGAAGGGATTTTTTTTTTCAGTAGTGGACATCTATCTGTTGATACAGAAGAAGAAGAAGTGTAATGAATGGTGCAAAATCTTGAGAAAGAGCTTGTGGAGATCTCTAGAAGAGGTCCAATAGTATCGAGATTGATATTTACTAGAGAAACGCTGATATGGCATTGAATTAAAGAACTATGTTCGTAATTTCTTACAATTACAAGCAAGCAAACAAACCTGATAAATTAGTGGCAAAACTAATAAAAAGTTAATGTTTTCCCCAGATGACGAAAGAACGGTTTACGGTCACATAGGCCGCCCCCTCTACTCAGTCTACACCTCAGAAGACATAGAGGGAGGGGTCCTGATCCACATGGGCTCAGCCAACCTCACTGTGCGTACAGTGCGAGACGATGCTGCGGATGCCAGAGGAATCAAAGTCAAATGGGACTCCTACGAACCTCTGAGATTTGAAGACTGCTTCGATTTTGGTAGGTACACTTCTGTTCTTTAAAAAAAATATAATTCTCCTCTCTTCTCTAAATAAGTGGAAATCTTGTGTTACGAGTAGGCACGACAATAGTGCAACGAGTGTGGAAAATTGAGCTATCTCTAAAACTAAACCTTTAGGGCACGGTGGAAGCAATAGCCTGCTTCATAAAGGTAGAAGGAAAAATTTAAAATTTTAATAACAACTTAATCCTGCATAACTATACCTAATTCTGTAGCCGCTTCTGACATTGAAGTGTCTACTGGAGGTCGGTCCTTTCAAGAAAATAATGGTAAAGATCGTATTCTAATATTGTAACTATATTGTTCTTTTAATTTTGATATAGCGTGGAATTAGGTATTGGGATGAAATTTTCAAAAAGTGTGACACACGTACTTCTTATTTTTAACTGAAAGCTCTAATACCAACTTTGATGGAAACAGCTTGAAAAATGACGGAGTTTCATATAAACTTCCATCCCCTATTTAAACCCCTTAGGGGTGGAATTTCCAATAATCCTGTCTTAGTGTGCGCCTACGTCATAAAAAGAACCAACTGTAAAAATTACAAGTTTCTAACTTCAGTAGTTTAGGCTGTGCGTTGATATCTCAGTCAGTCAGTCAGTCAGTCAGGCAGTCAGTCAGTCAGTCAGGACTTTGAATTTTATATATATAGATGATGTGTGATTGTGAATATTAATGGTGTCAATATTTTAAGGTTCAAACCACTGGTACGGTGGACCAATGCAAATAGAACAAATATATCCAATAGAAGGTGCCCAGCAAAATTACAGTGCTTACGTATCCAAAGAATCTGACAACGGAGCGATAGTCGAGAGATACTGGCTCAACTCGGCTGGAGAATACATTTATGTAAACCCAGAAGTACCCTTATTCGTGGACTACAATTTGATCCAGCCAAACCATATTTGCTTCGGCGCTCAAATAGCGGCACCATACTCAACTAGGAGAAATCATACAGAGCTTTCTTACGACATCTGGTTTTTACCAGATGTGAAAAGAGCTCACCAACATGCCGTAGCTAACTATTTAGGAAAGCCATCAGGATTACCAGATTTCCGAATGGTCCAGCATCCTATATGGTCTACATGGGCTCAATACTCCAAAAATATAACTGGAGAAAAGGTCATGGAATATGCGAACCAAATTGTGGCATATGGATTCAATAATTCGCAGTTAGAGATCGATGATCTATGGGAAACTTGCTACGGAACTTTGGAAATTGATACCAATAAGTTTCCGAATATGACACATTTGGTTGAGGAACTCAAGGCTCTTGGATTCCGGGTGACCATTTGGGTCCACCCATTCATTAACAGCAACTGTGGTCAGGTTTATACGGAAGCTCTTAATAATGGGTGGGATATTTTATACCTGTATTAACTGATTAACTCTAGCTATGCCTGTCTAACTTTCTCTTTCTCTATCTTTCCTTCTCAATATTTCTCTCTCTCTCTCTCTCTCTCTGAAGATCAAAATTAGGACTTTACTGGGAAATTAATAAATAAGCACTAGGTTGCATCATATTGTTTGCTAGCTGAAATTTGAGGTTGGGTGAAGGGCCTTATGTTGCATAATAGTTTTCTTTATCTAAAGCATTATGGCCAAAATACGAGTACCTTCATGTTTAATTGCCGATTCTGTCTATTATTCCGCTTTTCATTTTCCGCTATTTTCATTACGAGTAGTTGACCCTATATTATTTAATTCAAGGTATCTAGTCATGGATGAGGCCGGTACAGCGGCTGCTAACTGGTGGAATCCAAACGGTTCTATACCTGGCCTGGTGGATTTCACCAAGCCAGCAGCTGCTGAGTGGTGGTACAAACGTGTGAAAATTCTCATCGACACCTATGGCATTGATAGTATTAAGTTTGATGCTGGAGAGAGCAGTTTTTCGCCACAGGTATTATTATATGTGTATTTATTATCCAGTTAAGCAGGAACTACATAGTTCGAAGAAAGGCCATCGAAATATTGGAAGAGCATCTTTGGCTTGGCAATATCTCTTACCAATTTTGAACTTTGTTGAGGTCTTTACTGTTGCAGGGATATTTGGAGGAAGATATTCGATCTTACTTTGACTACATACCTTGTTACCATTTAATTTTAAGTTTAGCCGTTATTGTAGATTCCTGTGCAAGAAGGCGACATTGACTTACACCCGCACAACATCGTCGAGGATTACGTGAGAACCTGTGCTAGATTTGGAGACATGATAGAAGTCCGCGCTGGATTCAGGTAAAATGAAACTTGGGAAGAAATTGGGAAATGTATTTCCTTTAAAAGTAGAATAACCATTTTTAGATCGAATAAAGGGAGCCTAGTTTCCAGAAAGAAGCTGATGTTGCAGATTTTTGTGTTTTCTAAATAAAATAAGACTGTCGAGTGTCGGACTCGCTAACTAAACTTATTAACAAATTAAATTAACTTTCTTCATGCACATCAAACAATAAATTTCAGGACCCAAGACCTCCCAATCTTCGTCCGGATGGTAGACAGAGATTCCATCTGGGGATTGAACAACGGCCTTCCCACCATCGTTACCACGACCATCCAGATGAATCTCAACGGCTACACCTTCGTCCTGCCCGACATGATAGGGGGCAACGGGTTCAACCTCAACCACCCACAGGCAGACCTGCCCAGCAAGGAGCTCTTCATACGCTGGGTGCAAGCTAACACATTTTTACCAGCCATGCAATATTCTTTTGCTCCGTGGAATTTCGATAATGAGGTACCTAAGCTTTTATTATATATTTTTTTTAGTACCTATTATATTAAATTTATTTTATTTTAATTATTATCATTCCACTTCATTATTTATGCGAATGGCTTTATACGGGCACGAGGCGAAATATTTCGAATTGCAGTTTCACAATAGGTCTATTAAAGTGGCGCCACCAGTACAACTTTAATACCGATTTATATCTCCGAAACCTGACGCTTTAGAAGATTTTGTGTAATAATAATACTTGTTTATATTGATTCCAGCTATCGATTAATACAGGTCATGAGTGGTAAAATGGCGGACAGCAAGTAAGTTGGCTAGGCTTAATTCAAACCCCTTTGTTTTCTCTACAGACAGTGGAAATAAGCAAGAAGTTCACGGAGCTCCACGCGGAATACGCAGAAGTGATATACGCCGCGATGCAGGAGTCCGTGGATAACGGCTCGCCGGTCAACCCTCCGCTGTGGTGGCTTGATCCCAGCGACCAGGAAGCGCTCGCCGTATGGGACGGTATGTTATTCTGTTAATAATGGTACGCCAAAGCTTGTCACTGAAAACGTAGTATTTTTAGGGTTACAGCTACTCCTAACCTTAAACCAATCTCAAGGATCGATTGAGAAGCAAAGCAAGTTAGCACGGGTCGTTAAGGTCTTGGAGAGTGGCATAGGCTACCTTTTACCCAGAATAATAGAGGGCAAAAGCAGGGTAGGCGTACTCCGCATTCTAGGTAGAAAGCTACATAAAATTAGTACTTACCCGATGTCGTCCCGATGGGTCAACTCAACGGACTAACGTAGTGGGAAGTATTAAGATTAACGGCAGTCGGCATAGAAAGAAAGGCAACGTGGGCAACTACTAAGTAAACGCAGTACAACCTGAACTGCACTTTACTGTGTGGTTATGGTAATAATAGTACTATTTTGCGAAGTGAATCTTCTATACCTGTACCATTATATATTGTAAAGTCTAAATAAGCCACAATAGCCATACGGTTAAAGGTGCGGACTGAAAACTGACAGGTTGCACTACCCGTCCCATTGCACTATTGTCGTACCCACACCTGGCACAAGCTTTTCGCTTACTTGGAGGGGAGAGGGGAATATAAGTCAAGTTCAGCTTGACTAATATTGGATAGAGTCAGGCGTTACTTTGCGGAAGTTCATGATTAACAAAAAATGTTAGAGTTATTTTGCTGTAATCCGCCAACAGAAAAAAATCTGTATGGTCAAACATGCAGTTATAAGCTAAGCACCGCTTACCTCCCCAACCAAGCAATAAAGCAAAGTTCCCAAGCAAGCAATGCCACCACCACTCACATGCACCACCACACAAGACTTTAATACTACTCTCGACGCACGTTTCGCCCCGACACCGGAGCATCCTCAGGAGATATCGACTTTACAATGCTGTATTGTCTAGTGACGTGTGTGCGAAATGTGTGGGGCGAAACGTGCGTCGAGAGTAGTATTAAAGTCTTGTGTGGTGGTGCATGTGAGTGGTGGTGGCATTGCTTGCTTGGGAACTTTGCTTTATTGCTTGGTTGGGGAGGTAAGCGGTGCTTAGCTTATAACTGCATGTTTGACCATACAGATTTTTTTTTTCTGTTGGCGGATTACAGCAAAATAACTCTAACATTTTTTGTTTTTTGTTGACTAATATTATTTTAAAAAAAAGCTTGCGTTGCTGGGATACCGAAGTTGGAGAGGTCGTCAGAATTTGAGTGGTTGATCTCTAATAATTTCCTCAACCCTTTCAGAATATCTCCTGGGTGACAGCATCTTGGTGGCACCAGTCTTCAGGGAAGGCATCACGGTGCGTGACGTGTACCTGCCCGCGGGTACGTGGCTCGACCAGGGTGATCCAGACAAGGTCCACGAGGGCCCCACGTGGATCAAGAACTACCCGGCACCACTCGGTGTGCTGCCTTACTTTGTGAGGGAGCAGGAGCAAGTACTGGACGCCGCTAGCGTTGAGTGCGCAACCGTCTCGTTGTTAATCTTAGGATTGGCTTTAGTTTTTAGTGATTTCTGATACTGTCTTTGGTCACTTGTTATTACATATGTAAATAAAATAATTTTGTATTATACGTGTATAAGTAGTTCCCTATTTCCTGAGTTGACAACGCCTTAACTGAGGAATTTTGATATTTTGGCTTTTCAATACAAAATGTTACTTTTAAATTTTTTTTTACCACCGACTGTAACTAGCACGTTATGTTTCGGGGCTTCAGCAGATTAGAATCAGTGGTTATCGAATACTAGTTGATGCCGCGCGGATTAAGGTTTTTGTAATTCCCGCGGGAACTGTTTAATTTTCCGGTAGATATAAAATGCGTTCATGCTGGGTATAAGCTATCTCCATTTCAACCAAATCATTATTAGAAGAAGTGGACATAAAGGTGAAGCTTATCTCTAAATAAAAAAGAAATTTGATTTGAAAATGACTAGCTCACGGTTGCACAATATTAATTAAGCCTATTGCAATTTGCTTATCACAAAGTTTTTACCCCTGAAACGTCTTCTTGAGAAGGTTCGAACGACGCCGATTACTTCAAGTCAAGTAGATTGTAATTTATGATTAAGTAACAAAAACGTCATTTCCTTAGGGTGTATGCACATTGTTTTTGAGCTATTGCATAGCTTCTATCGCGGGCCTTGAGCGTGGAGACCGAATCCAGAAATTCCGTAACGAAAATAACCTGACACGGGACTCCTCTCACCGTTCCGCTAGATGGCGTTGATAAAAAATGCTATGCAATAGCTTTTCCGCGGCAGTCCCCGAGTGCCACACGTTTTTTTTTTCACTAGAATAAATGGCGGCTGTGAATAAATGTTTGTTTACCGATGCATTTGAATGTGACGGGAATCTTTTCTTATGTCTAGCTTACGCCAATCTCAAACTTAGAACTTATCGGATGTACCTACCTACTAGTTAGATTGACCCCTTTTACATTTTAGTACGCTACTTTTAAAGGGTGTTTTTTTTTCTCTAATAATATTTTTATTATTCGAGAAAATTTGTTATAGTAGGTATTAAAGTAGGTACCTATTACATAATCTAAATAACATCAGTAAGATTTTTATGATATTTTCATCGCAAACAAATCAGCTTTAAATAAAATAAGATTAGCCATGCTGAAATTGATTAATATTTCCATCTCCCCTCCAACTTACAAAGAAAATGATCAGGGAAAACCCCCTCAATGAAAAACGTGCCTTGATTTTATCTATAATATCTATAATTATTTTAATATATGAATAACACTTAGATAATGGGTTAAGTATTTGCATTCATAATAACATAGATACTTACTCGCCTTACCTCAGTGGACCAAAGTCTACCCACAGATCGACATGTTCAGGACTGTTGGTGAGTATGACACACTTTGTTACTCCGTTTGTTGAAAAGCGCATATCTCAAAAAGTGGTAGGTAGGTACACGGATTTACACGGCACATAGTTCGAGGAGCTGATGGTCGGTGGGGTCCTAAGATGCTGAAGTGGCGACCCCGCACCGGGAAGCGCAGTGTTGGCAGTCCCCCCACTAGGTGGACCGATGATATCAAAAACGAGTCGCAGGGATCCGCTGGACTCAGGCGGCGCAAGACCGAGGCCTGTGGAAATCCATGCAAGAGACCTATGTCGTGAGACCTATGGACGTCTATCGGTTGATAAAGAAGAAGAAGAAATTGCAGAAATCAGCGTTCAAAAATCGTGAAAACGGCATGCAGTCGCAAAAAGCCGTAAAAACGCTGATCGCTGCTGCTAAAAGTAACCAGTCTGCCCTATATATAATAAATATACCTATTTAGTAGCGTTGCACAGCACTCAGCTTGTGTTCCAACTCCTAGTCTCACAGACTTTAAACCAGAGACAACTCAGAAATTATAAATTCATTGCCTGCAAAATTTCCTCGCACCCGAGACCTTCCAGTTATAAGACCACAGCGCTTACCACCACGACAGGGAGGTCGTCAAATGTTTATTGTTGAATGTTGTTATATTGCTAACCAGTGGTCGCAGCGCTGGTCGTCTGCGCGTCAGCTGCCGTCGACGTGAACGTGGTGAGTCGGTCCGACCTCACCGTGCGCGTGCAGGACAACAGCAATGGAGGTCTCGACATCAAAGTGCAGAGAAGTGAGCATTTAATACAGAATACCATCGGCATTGAAGTGATTATTAGCTACTAGATGATGCCCGCGACTTCGGTCGCGTGGTTGAGGTTTTTTGGTTTCCCGCGGGAACCCTCTTATTTTCCGGGATAAAAAGTAGCCTGTGTCCTATTCCAGACTATAATATATCTCTGTGCCAAACAGCCAAATCGGTTCAGTCGTTGCGACGTGATTAATTAACAAACATACAAACTTTCACATTTATGATATTAACACACACTGCACTTTGTAAAAATTCATTTGAATAAAAAAATATTCTATTCTATTGTAAGGGAGGCCACATACGATCAAGTTTGCCGTCAAGTTTGCATGATGCTTACGGATTCGAAAAAAGGATCGATACCTGAGCAGTAACCTATCGATACTTTTGGTTCACTAGGTACCTAGGAAAGCCCCCCAAACTTGAACCACTCCATTGAATGCGAAATTCCAATTTATTGCTCGGTTAAACGTCACTCGACCGTGGCGAAATCGGCACTAATGGTACTGTTACACATGCTCTAAAATAGCATACTATAGTGAGCATGCTTAAGAGTATGCTCAATACGAGCATGCTCATAAACAGTTTACATTTGCTAGCAATAGCCATGCTAGTTTTAAGTATGCTCTTCAATAAGCATGCTCAAAGCAAACATCTCAAATACACATGCTATTTTCAAGCGTGCTTTCTCGCTCTCTGTCAGTTCAAACAAAGTCATGTCAAAGTCATTGCAAACGATTGATCGATACTAGCATGCTCAATAAGCAAACCTGTTTAGACGCGCTTAAAGCACGCCCCCTTCCACCCGCGCCGCAGGTAGCATGCTCATAAATCGCACGACTGTTGATTTTTGAGCATGCTCGAAATAAGCATGCTCATTACTAGCAATGTTTCGACACACATGCTACTAAGTAGCAAATGCTCAATAGAAGCATGCTTTCATGCTTGAAATGAGCATGTGTAATAGTAGCTTAATGCTGAGATCTATAGAGCGTGCTCTGACTTAGCTCGGACTTAAGGTAGAGTTAAAACGAGACACAAAATATGCTCCGACATTAATCTGTCTCGTTTTATCTCTGCCTTAAGTCTAGGTATAAGCGACGTGTCTTTTCGTATAGGCAATGGGTTAAATACGCTGATGTGGATTGGCCGCAACGCCAGCGCGGCCACGCGCAGCGTTGCTGGTGACGAGCTGGTCGTGCGCTTCTCCAACGACGAGACCGTCCGCATCAGCAGCCAACAGATACTGCAGCCCCAAACAGGATACGTGATCAGGATTAAGTGGAAAGCGCCCCCCACGGTTCGACTTGTTGACTGTCTGAACTTAGGTAAGTCTAGGTATATGTATTTTTTTTATTTAAAAGAATATTAGCCAAGTTGAGCTTGACTTATATTCTCCTCTCCCCTCCAAATAAGCGAAAAGCTTACGCTAGGAGTGGGTACGACAATAGTGCAACGGGTGGAATTCGAACCTGTAACCTTTCAGTTCTCAGTCAGCACCTTTAACTGTTGGGCTATTGAGGCTATGTATGTTTTGACCCGACTAAGGCAAAGGCTAAAAGATAGGCCATCTTTCTTTAGACCATCTATGTAGTTAAAAAGTCTAAAACGGAATTTATCAAAATCGGTTCAGTAAAACCAGATCTACTTGATGCATCCGAAAAAGAAATTCTATTGGCCATAAACAAAGTTGTTCAAATAGGAAATACTTTAACAGGTTCAGATACCTTACCTACTTGAAACCTAATCTAATCTTACATAGCGCTGAGGAAAACAAGCCGAGGTGGAATATCTAGTCAACAATAACTATGCTCTATCTAGTAGACTAGATATTCCACCTCGGCTTCGCTCGAGTGGAGTTTTCAAAATCAGTTAGTGGGTGGAATTGCCAAAAATACTGAAACTTGCTGTATTGCTGCTTGAAATATACTTTTTTTATGAAATAAGCTCATGCTCATAAGCATACCTCTACTTATAATAGACTTTTGGCAGGTACCAACCATTGGTACGGGGGCCCGCAGCAGAAACGTCAGTTCTGGCCGATCGAGGCGCTGGTCCTGCCGGAGTACTCCTACGTCACCAAGGAAGCTGACAACTGCGGCATCGCCGAACCCTACTGGCTGGGCTCCGATGGCACGTACTTGTTCTTCGACAGGAACGTTCCATTGTTCGTCGACCAGAACGTGATGCAACAGAACACCACATGCTTCATCGCCGAGGTCAAAGCGCCTTATTCCACAAAGAGGGACCTCCTCGAAATGTCCTACGTCATCGGGATTTTCGATGACGTCAGACAGGCCCACGAACATGCCGTCGCAACGGTTTTGGGCAAACCGACAGGGTATCCCGACGAAAAAATGATCAAATCTCCCATTTGGTCGACCTGGGCGCGTTACAAAACGGATGTAAACCACGACGTAGTTCAAAGATTCGCCGACGAAATCATCAGTCACAATTTCACGAACAGTCAGTTTGAGATCGACGACCTCTGGGAGATCTGCTACGGTTCCTTGACGGTAGACGTGGCTCGCTTCCCGAATATGTCGGATACGGTTAACACTTTGAAATCGAAAGGGTTCAGAGTGACTATATGGATGCATCCTTTCATGAATAAGGACTGCGAGCCATGGTACACAGATGCATTAATTAACGGGTAAGTTCTGAGACGTCATTATGTATTTTAGTATGATTTTATTTGATAAAATATTATATTTGCTCCTAGGACCTAGCGATTGTGTTCGCATAATCGTCTGCATATACATGCGAGTTAAAAAAGGTTTTTATCAAATCCCATGGGCACACGATAAAAAGTTTATGAGGGTGGATGTTTGGATTCATGTTTGTTACTCCTTCATGCAACAACGAGTGAACCGATTTGGCTGAAAGAAATGGAGATAGCTCATAACCAAGTTTAACACATTTTATCCCGGAAAATCAAAGAGTTCTCGAGGGAATCAATAAAACCTAGGTGTGATACAAAACACAAAAATCAGATAAAGTCAGCAGTGCATTGTAGGTTACATTAATGTAATTGAGGCCTCTTCTATGTACCTGTCACATTAATCGAGACCTCTTAGTGCCTAAATCCAGAACAAAAACATAATATGGTGCAAAAACTGTACAATTTGAGGGAGCACTTCTATATAATAGTCTGCCTCAAGAGATTGTTACTGAAAAGGCATTTGTAGCTTTAAAAAAAACTTAGAATGCATTTTCAAAATACTTATATCTAGGAATTAGTCTTTTTATTATCAGAAGTCACCATTTTTGTTTTTCATATTATGATTGTACTTTTTATATTAATTTTATAGTCTTAAGTTCTCTGTAAGGGGGCCCATACACGGTCAAACATGTTTGTCAAACACGTAAAAGTACGTGTTTTTGTTACGGTTTTGTTTGATCAAAGTCATCAAACTCCAGCGCACCCAATCAAACACCTCCGTTTCCGTTTGTTTGACAAACATGTTTGACCGTGTACGGGCCCTCAGTGAGCAAACTGTTCTTTGAGAATAAATTCTCTAAACCTCTTCTAGGTACCTGGTGTTGTCGGAAGAGGGTTCGGAGGAGACTAGCTGGTGGAACAACAACGGCACGACGGCGGCGTACGTCGACTACACGAAGCCGGATGCGCGCAAGTGGTACAACGACAGAGTGCAGCTTCTTCACGACAACTATGGCATCGACAGCTTCAAGTTCGACGGCGGGGAAACCAGCTGGTCTCCTCAGGTAAACTAATATTTTTTCTCTTTACTCTGCGCTCCTCTGATTGTAAGAGTTGATTTAACTATGTAATGGCTAGCTGATGCCCGCGACTAAAAAATCCCGAGGGTAGTCTTTGATTTTCCGGGATAAAAGTAGCCTACGTCACTCTCCCGGTCCTTCGTTGATATGTTGATATCCCAACTTAATTCAGCGATGTTATACTTATAGGTCTGCAAGGGTTCTTTACTTTTTAACCGACTTCCAAAAAGAATCAAATCAAATGAATTTATTTGCTCAAACATGTCACGAAGGAGGTTCTCAATTCGTCGGAATCTTTTTTTATTTTTATTTTTTATGTATGTTCCCCGATTACTCGAAGATGCCTGTTCAGGATCTGATGATGGGATCCTGGAGAAATCGAGGGAACTTTTCAAATTTTATAGGCACAATTGATGCTTATACTTTGTTGTTGCGTTTGAAGTCGGTTTAGTAATAAGAATTATGTTTATATTATGTTTGTAAAAAGATTTTTTACGTTTATATTATTATTTTTGTCTAGATCCCTGTTCTACAAAGCGATCTTGACGGACAACCCTCGGCAATAACAACTGAATATGTCAAAAGCGTAGCGAAGTTTGGACCCTTGGTCGAAGTGCGATCTGGATACGGGTAGGTACAAACTTCATTGATATTTGCAGTGAGCATCGTCATAATATTTGAAATATTTATTATGCACTTGGCAATTCGCCATTGAGATACCCACTCCTAAGTCCTAACACAAGCTTTCCACTTATTTGTTGGAGAGAGGAGAATGTTAGTCAATTGGAGCTTGGTTATAATATTATTTCAAAAAAAAAATGCTGTCAAGTTTCAAGATTCCTTCGAACTCCGTAGAGTTCACAGAGCTATCGTGATAGCTCTGTTAACGGGCGTGTATTCAGGAAGTCACGTGTTGGGTGCCTCCTTGACGAGCGAAGCGAGCGCGCGATGTTGCGCGTCGCGGTCTTTTAGCGTACCCAGCGCTGAATCCTAGGGATATTATGCCTTTAACAACCTTGCATGTTATTAATTTAAGTAGGTACCTATTTAAGTTGCAAAAGAGATCACCTATTATTATGCATACGGTGTTTACATGTAATGAATTTAACATTTGATCTAAGTATTGTTTTATCTAATTTAGTTTTAAATGCTTTACCTACATAAATGCTTAGGCCGTAGGTGAACCAAATAAAATAAAAAGTAATAAAAAAGAACAAACAAACAATGCAATAGTAATAAAGAACATCCTTTTACAGGACGCAGAACCTCCCAATCTTCGTGCGCATGATCGACAAGGATTCGTACTTCACGTTTGAGAACGGGCTCCCGACCCTCATCACGACCCTGCTGCAGATGAACCTGAACGGCTACACGCTGGTGCTGCCGGATATGATCGGCGGGAACGGCTACAACGACACCACGCCCTCGCGCGAGCTGTTCCTGCGCTGGCTGCAAGCTAACGTGTTCATGCCGAGCTTGCAGTTCTCTTATGTACCTTGGGATTATGACGATGAAGTAAATCATTTTTTTTAACCTTTGACTTATGAATTACTAGACGATGCCCGCGACTTCGTCCACGTGGATCAAGGTTTTTCAATTCCCATGGGAACTCTGTAATTTTCTGGGATAAAATGTAGCCTATATTTTAATCCTGGGCAGGACCTATCTCCATTCCAAATTTCAGCCAAATCGTATCATTCGTTGTGGCGTGAAGGAGTAACATACATACATACACACACACACACACACACACACATACACACATACAAACTTTCGGCTTTATAATATTAGTGTGATGACGATGAAGTAAATCATTTTTTAACCGACTTCCATAAAGGAGGAGGTTCTCAATTCGTAGGTTTTTTTTTAATGTTTCTTGATTACTCGAAAATCCCTGGATCGATTTGAAAAATTCTTTTTTGTTTGAAAAGGTAGTCCCATTGTCATCAGGTCAGGATCTGGTGATGGGATCCTGGAGAAATCGAGGGTACTCTTCAAATTTTATAAGCACAATTGAAGCCCTCAAAAATCATGATATTTCAAAAAATGTGTCTAACGGTTTCAAATGGGTTGTGTTATTGTTTTAGAAAGTTTTATATTAGGTATGTACACCGATTTCTCCGGATTTCAAGAACGATTCGCGTGAATTCCTTTTTAAGGATCAAGACACGCTCTTCTCATGGACAAATTCCCGCTAGATGGCGCTGTTAGGGCGTTTGAAAGTTTTTTAATATTTTCGCAAAGTTGCTATGCATAGATTTTAAAAATATTAAAATTGCGAACCTATAGTAATGCCTACTATTTTACCACATCATTAGTTTACTTTAAATGGAGCCTTTTAGACAAATAGTCAAATAATCTAAAGCTCTCATTTCGTTTACTGTAGGAAGCAAGGTTGTTATCCAAGTTTAGTGATTCGAACATAAATAAAGTATGTACAAATTGTTTACTATAAAATTTAACTAGATGGCATTGAAACGTGCTTTGATTTGTCTCGTATTTTTTTATGAAGAACCTCGCGTAAGAGGGCCCATACACGGTCAAACATGTTTGTCAAACACGTAAAATTTTTACGTGTTTTTGTTACGGTTTTGTTTGAACAAGGTCATAAAACACCAGCGCACTCAATCAAACACCTCCGTTTCCGTTTGTCAAACACGTAGTTTGTTTGTGAAACATGTAGTTTGTTTGAATGTAGTAGTACGTACAAACATGTAGTTTGTTTGAATGTAGTAGTACGTACAAACATGTAGTTTGTTTGAATGTAGTATGTAAACCACAGACTATCAAATACACGTAAAAATGTTACGTGTTTGACAAACACGTTTGACCGGTTATGGGCCCTGTAATGGTCCCATGATTGTTTATACAGGTGGTGCAGATCAGTCGAGAGCTCGTGGCTCTCCACGAACGCTACGCGCCAGACATTATTAGGGCGTGCCAACGCTCCGTGGCGTACGGCTCGCCCGTCAACGCGCCCGTGTGGTGGATAGCGCCCAACGACACCACCGCGCACGCTATTTGGGATGGTAAGATTCTTCTTTGCTTTTCTTTTTTAATAGCCAAGCTCATGCGAACTTAATTTATTTTCTCCTCTCCCCTTCTAATATGCAGATTTGCTCGGTTTCCTTTAGATATTTAATCTCCCTTCACCCCTCCACTAAGTGAATCGACGATCTTGCCGCTGGATACAAGTGGAGATCACATCACAAGAACGTGTTCTGTGGCGATCCTTGCAAGAGATCTATTATTAACTATGATTGGGCTTGCTGCTGTGATTTTTTTCTTTTTTTTAATTCGATGACAAGATACTTACTTGATTGACGCCATTTTGAATTGGATTGACGCCATTTTGGAGCTGTAAGCACTAAGCAGATACGAGTGCCTTTCGATCTAGTAGGTAAGTAGGTATTATTGCACATGGCGCACCAAACTTTATAAGTTCATTGTTGTTGTTGTATGATTTCAATGATTACCTAATTATAGAGCTCGGTGCGCCATTTGCAATATTATTAGTTCCAAAAACACTCGTAAGTCAAATGTGGCGCTTCAAATTGATCCATAATTAACCTGTCATTTGTCTATGGTCAGCAAATCCAGTGTTAATCATAGATAAACTATAAAGATCAGAGACGATGACAGATCGAACCTCGTGGACTTTATTTCGCCGTTGCAAATTTAAAACCTCCTAAGTGTCTTTTGGTCGAAAGGTGTTTTGTAAATGGACGAAAATCATTTTCAAAGATTTACTGGCTGAAAACTCTCATTTGAATATCTTTACATTTCAATTATTTGTACGGTACTTATGATTTTTAATTTTTTTTTTAAAGATTCAAGTACATATGTTTTTCAGAAAATTTGTTTTTCTATGATAGCGACAGATGATTTTATCACATAGGAGATATTAAATTTTCAACGACGAATTTTGCAGAATTCCTTCTCGGCGAGGATATTTTGTCAGCTCCCGTGGTCACCCAAGGCGCAACAGCTCGCGACATCTATCTTCCCGCCGGCAGATGGTTGGAGCTGGGGGACCCCTCGCTCGTCCACGAAGGGCCCGTGTGGATCAGAAACTACCCCGCGCCGCTCAGTGTGCTGCCTTACTTCGTTCGAGACAGGAGTGTTATAAGTTCTGCGAGTACTCCTTGCTCTTTTATGATCCTGGTACTTTTGGGACTGATAGCGAGTATTTTAATTCATTAGAAGTAAATAAAATAAAAAATAAAAATAAAAAATAAAAATAAAAAAGCCTTTTATTTATCCTTAATCGTTTACGTTATACATACCTAATTAAGTACATTTTAAATATGGATTATCAAATACATAATTAATTTATTAAATTTTTAAATTGGCTATTTCATATTATGATTAAAATTATTATACCGCGTCCGCATGCTTGTGGCAAACGGCAAACGCCAAACCTCTACAAACGTTTGCCTTGAATTTGGGAATCATCCGCACGCTTGCGAGTGCGTTTGTATGTTCTGAACAGGCAAGCATGACGGACGTCGAACTTGTGTCGGCTTTATTATTTGGTTTAAGTTATTTTTACAAATGTTTTAAGCTCAGTATCGATCAATAATCCTACTAAAATGGAATATGGATGGATGGATGGATGTTTGTTACTCTTTCAGCCACAACTAATGAACCGATTTGAATGAAATGTGGAATAGTGATAGCTCATACCTACATTTTAGCCCGGAAAATTAAGGACTTTCCGCGGGAATAAAAAAACCTTAATCCGCGAGGACGAAGTCGCGGACGTCATCTAGTTGATAGTAAAGCGTCCTCTAATTAAAATTTTCAAAACATATTTCATGTGTACAATTTGTCCAGTTAAAGTTTTAGTATAATATTATAGATTAGTAGTAGTAGCTAGTAGTATGTTCGAAAACACTTGGTACCTACCTAGTTTATTATTATTAATATATAAAACTAATTAATTAATTAAATTATATAAACAAATCGTCTTCAAAAGTCTTCAGTCGACCAGTCATTCATTTTACGTTTTTACCCACTCACAAAATAAAGATTTCTAAAGGTGCGATACGTAAATCGTAATACAATGACACGTCTAATCGCCGCCAGTGCACAAACGAGACTGAGTACGCGCAAACGTGTGGACGGAGACGCAAGCGCTTGCGGCAAATTCCCTTTGGTTTGCGATCAAAAGACCGACACTCGATGGATCGGCCACAAACGCTTGCAAGCCTAGGCAAACCATGGCAAACGCTCTATCCGCACGTTTGCGTTTGTGAAGGTTTGCCGAGGTTTGCCAAGCGTGCGGATGCAGCTTTAGAAGTATGCGAAAGTAATTTTTTTTTTTTTAAATTTTGTGAAGTAAAAGTTCTGCGAGCACTCCTTGCTCTTTTATGATCCTGGTACTTTTAGGACTAATAGCGAATATTTTAATTCATTAAAAGTATGCGAAACTCATTTCGTTATTTTTTTTTTTTTGAAGAATTGATTTAAGTACCTACATCACTGATCTCTATAGTTAGTCTATGATAAATACTGGAATTGCTGATCCTTTACAAATAAAACCATCAGGTATAAACAGTAGTCTCTCCAGTTATATAATTAAAGATACCTGTACTATTATATACACTTTATGGCTAAGGTGAATTTTTTTTTATTCGTTGACAAGATAGTCCTTGACTGCAATATCACCTGTTGGTAAGTGACGATGCAATCTAAGATGGTAGTGGGCTAACTTGGAACGGGTATGGCAGTGTAGATTCAACCCATACCCCGTAATCGGTTTCTGCACGCCATCGTTCCGGAACGCTAAATCGCTTGGCGGCACGTCTTTGACGGTAGGGTGGTAACTAGCCACGGCCAAAGCCTCCCACCAGACAAAAGTTAATTTTAAAGTGAGAGGTTAAATTCCTCAAAGAGAATAGTACCGACATTTTCGTACCATTAAATTATCAAATAAAAGTTCAAATTTCAGTAAACAGTTCTTTTAATTAGAATTCATTTATTCACAATTAAAAATACATTTATCGATATCGATAACGTCATTGACTGTTAACAACGACCTCCCTCACTAGCCCCGTCCCTAAGACCTGGAAGTCTTCGACGATCGCTTCAATATTCACTTTGTACTTCGTCTCACCATTTATCGACACTGGTTTTAGTGCGTTAGCGCTTAAAATCTGAAAAAAAAAAAATTAAATTCGGTTTACTTGTGGTTACGTCCTGTACATGCACTTTTCGCAAGTGTATGGCCTGTCAGGAGCCTAGGTGGGAGCGGTCAGGCGCGAACAAGCTCTCGCTCACTTATACAGATACGACACACACACTACCATGAGCCACGCGCCCTCGTGAATTGCAAGAACTATACCAATTTAAGCTTTTGAAAAACATTGATGTAAGAAAGTCAAGTTCAGCTTGGCTAATATTCTTTTAAAAAAAATGAGTTTTTTATGCTTATATACACTTCTCATCAAAAAAATCGAAACACCTCGCAATTTTATGTTTCGTAAGGATTATCAGAAAAATCTTTATTTTTATAAATAAATATTAAATGTCGTTTAATAGCGGGTAGTATAAGGTTTTCAATTCCTAATGTTAATGTTCGAAATTCAAATTAAAATTTTGATAAGCTTCGTGTTTTGTTTAAAGAGTCATTTTTACCCTGTATGGAATATGAGGGAAATGGGAAAAACAACACACGTCAATGAGAAAAAAATTTTGAAACAGTTTATTTAATAACTTGTATTCCCTCCCCGGACCTTCATTACTGCTTCCATACGGTTTTCTATCGATCGAATGGGAGTTAGGATCACATACTGTGGAATGTTTTGCTATTCTTCTTGAATTGCATTTTGCAACTGGCTAAGAGTTTCTGGGGCGGGATTTCTTGCTCGAATTCGCCTTTTTAATTCATCTCATAGGTGCTCTATAAGATTTATATCAGGGCTCCTCGCTGGTCATTCCATAACAGAGATACCAACTTCAGTAAGATAATCTTGTACGACGGCAGCGATGTGAGCTCTAGCATTATCATGCATGAATATGAAAGCTTCGCCAGTAAAATGAGCATAGGGCATCATATGAGCCTCAAGACATGGTTCGATGTATCGATGATTAGTTAGTGCAGGCAGAAGTGGTCCAGATACGAAGACAAGCTCTGTCTTACCGTCAGTACTAACGCCTCCCGAAACTGTCCACGAACCGCCACCACAGCTTACTTTTTCTTCAATGCAGCATTGCGCATAGTGTTCTCCTTCTCTTCTGTATACCTTATTCCTTCCATCCTTACCATACAGCATAATTTCACACTCATCAGAAAAGAGAATCTTGCTCCACAGTTTGAATGACGATTTAGGTGATCACGTGCAAAGTTAAGACGCGCTCTACGGTGGTCTGCAGTTAGTTTCGGTCTATTTGCTGGCTTGTGCGGTACCAGTCCACGTTCCTGCAACCTTCTTCTAATTGTAGAGTCACTTACAGCCATCCTTCGAACAACACGAAGCTGCTGCTGCAGTTGAAAAGCATTAAGGCATCGATTTCGCAAAAAAACTGTTGTACTAAACCGGTCGTCTCGCTCAAAAGTGAACCGATTCCTACTAGACCCTAGACGGCGCATGAAGAAACCAGTCTCTTGATATCGTTTGTACACTCTATGAACAGATGACAGGCTCAGATGCAATCTTGCAGCCACAACACTCTGACTAAGCTCAAATTCCAGCAACGCCACAACTTGGGCTGCTTCTGCGGGCGAAGTGTCAATGTTTTCTTAGAAAAAAAACTTTTTATTAGACGTGACAAAGCACAGTTAACAAATAAAAAACAAAAAAATTGCCAATTAAGGTTAGTTTTTCAGTTTTTGCGCGAAAAAAGTACGCAAACTCTAAACACCCCTTTGTATCAAAACAATGTTTAGTTCATTTTCAGTTCATTCATCGAATAAACAATTGAAAATCTAAGTATTTCCGTACACCATTGTAAAGGCCAAACTACCAGCTATAAAATTGTGTCATTATTTTCATGGAAATAATTCTCTTTTTTTGTTTAATTATGAGAAGAAGAAAAAAAACGGAGGTGTTTCGATTTTTTTGATGAGGAGTGTATTAAATTCAAATTCAAAATTAATTTATTTCATGTAGGCTAACTTGTAGCTCTTATGACACGTCATAAATCTACCACCGGTTCACGGTATATTTCGGTAAAATTTTTTTTTTTACAAAGCTATGCTATGCATACAGTGCTTCCACAATAAAGCTTCAAAAATGCAAAAATGCATACGTAGGTACGTCAATCCAACGTATGTCTACAACTATTTACAGTATTTTGATAATTTAACAAAGATATCATAGAAAAATTTAAACCAAAAGAACTATATCAGCGCCATTGCAATTTATAAAATTGATAGTACTATACAACACTTCATTTACAGATTTATCAATGTAGCATAGTGCAGGTGGCAGTTCAATAGAATATAACAAACTTATTTTGAAAAAAAAAAAAAAAATTTCTAAAACAGGATAGTCGCAATAGATTTTAATTGTGAATTTGAACCTTATACTTGCATGATTACATTACAAAATAGTTAACGTTCTATAGACCTGTCACCCGTACCATGGCACGAAAGAACGACTTGGTACCTGCAAATCTCTTAGTTCGTGCACATCCGGCTTCCACAGTACGGCGATGACGTCACCCCCGTACCTGTCGTGGAAGAACACGGCGAAGTCGCCGTACGCGCTCTGTTTACAAACAAGTAGTAGGCATTAATATTCAGTCTTCAATATCCATCCCCTATTTATCCCCTTTGGGGGTGGAATTTTCAAAAAATGTGACATAGTATTTCTTCATTTTTAACTACTTTTGATACTCGCGACTTCGTACGCGTGGATTGAGGTTTTTTGGAATTCCGCAGGAACTACAATTTTTTTCGGGATAAAAACTAGCCTTTGTTTTAATCCAAGGTATATTCTATCTCTATTTTAAATTTCAGCCAAATCGGTCCAGTAGTTTTTGCGTGAAAGAGTAACAAACATACACACAAAAATACAAATCTTTCCTCTTTATAATAGTATAGTGTAGAAGTGTAGATGTAGAAGTGTAGATGTAGATTGAAAGCCCAAATACCAAATTTTCACCCATAATTGAACCCCTTTGGGGATGGAATTTCAAAAATTCCTACTTTAGTGGGTACCTACGTTATAAAAGGAACCTACTGTCAAAATTTCAAGCTTCTAGCTGTAGCGGTTTAGTCTGTGCGTTGATATATAAATAAGTCAGTCAGTCAGTCAATCAGTCAGGACTTTAAATTTTATATATTTAGATTTGGAATTTAGATAATAATGAAATGGTAACGCCGTACGTTTAGTTCTGCCAAGTATTTCTCAACCGGGTGGAACTCGACCACGGGGATGACGTCTTCGGCGGTGCCTGCGGGCATTGGCCTGGGCGCCGCGTCCAGCCTCTCACTGGAGTAGGGCACCAGCTTCCTCTCGAGGTAGATCAGCACGTCGTATCCTGACAGCGACGGGATGAAGGCTGGCTGGAAATGAAAGACAATTTGACTGACTGGTCTTAGGCCATATATGGGATCCTATGTCGTACCATAGATTATCATCCTAGGAAATATATATGATGATCTATATAGAATATAATCTATGGTACGAACGATCCTATTAATATAATTAGTGTAATATGGGCCTTAGGCTGAAATCTATAGACTGCACTGTCACTCAGCTCAAACTCAAGACAGATTCAAAACGAGACAAATTTATGTTAGAGCATATTTGTGTCTCGTTTTAACCTCTATCTTGAGTCTGAGCTGAGTGAAAGCAAGCTCTATAGATCTCAGTCAAAGTGGAGTCTCAGTCTCAGTTATGGTGGAGTGGTGTGCAGTTCGATTCCCGGAGGGGGCAATTTGGAACTTTATAATTTCTGAAATATGTATGTTAATGTAATTTCTAGTCAGTAGGGCATTTTTCTTTATCCCAATGACTCAATTAAGGATAGTTTTATCGGATAAGATTAATCCAGGTTATAAATCCATCTCCATTCCAAATTTTAGCCACATACACACACACGCACGCACGCACGCACGCACGCACGTACGCACGCACCCACCCTCGTTTGCAAACATACACATACAAACTGTCTCCTTTATAATATTAGTAGAATAGAAGAGAAGATATCTCACCAAGATATTATCCTCCATGTCTTGCAGCAAGGCCTTCTCCAGGTAGGCGAGCGTGGCCCGCGCGATGAGCTGCGTGCGTAGTACCGCCTGCTTGCTGGGGGCTGACCGACTCCACACAGCGGGCAGGTCGCCGTCGTACGCCGTCACCACGCACAGGTAGGGGGTCTGCACCTCGCGCGTGGCGAACTTGCGCTCCAGCTCTGCTATTTCTTCACCTAGTGACAGTTTTTAAGCTAACTCGAATGCATCTTTTCTCATATTCGTGAACGCGAATGCGTTCAGAAATATGAGAAATGATGCAAGTGACATTGAGAAGTGACATTGACAAATGACATTGACAAGTAAATCACTTGTCTTCTTTCTTCTTTTTCTTTTCTTTGGTGAATGGCTTTTTCCAAAGTCACTTGTCAATTGAAGAACTCTCTCTCGCAAAATTACCACCGCTCACACTTTGACAACCACGTGCCCCTGGCGAGTTTGCGGCAGTCATACTATCGGAACCAGGTGACTCCTATCAATTCTGACGGTTGTGACGTCAAGAAGTTAATTTGTGAGGACTTGAAAATATTTTGATGTATGGATGATCGGTTATGACGTCATGAAATCGTGAGATTGTGAGGACTTTGAAACGATTTGATGGAGGGATGATTGTGTGACGTCATGAGGTCGCTACACACGCGACATGTCGTCGATGTGTGAATAATGTGTTGTGACGTCACGAGGTCGCTACTCACGCGACATGTCGTCGTTGAAGTCCAGCACGAGGGCGCGGCTGCCCCAGTCGGTGTCGGCCAGCAGGCGCAGCGCGCGGCGGAGGGCGGCGGCGGGGTGCGCGGGCGGCGCGAGCGGCGCGGGCTGCGCGAACACGGCGCCCGCCAGCAGCGCGGGCAGCGGCGCCGGCCAGTGCGCGCCCAGCAGGTGGCAGCTCAGCCAGCGCGCCAACAGGCACGCCGCCGGCCCGAACGCGGGGTGCTTCTGGTGCAGCCTGACCACCGACGGGGTATATACTTTATTTAGCACTGTATACATAGCATAGCTTTGTAAAAAAAAAATTTTTTTTTTGAAAAGAGCAGCGCAATGGCGCTGATATAGTTTTTTTGGTTTAAATTTTTCTATGATATCTTACTGTTAAATTATCAAAATACTGTAATAGTTGTAACCACCAACGGGAATGGGTCTGCTTTGGTTGCCCATCTTGACATGCGTTGGATTGGTGTATCTACGTATGCATTTTTGCATTTTTGAAGCTTTATTGTGGAAGCACTGTATACATAGCATAGCTTTGTAAAAAAAAATTTTTTTTGAAAAGAGCAACTGCTGAGTTTCTTGCCGGCTCTTCTCAGCAGAATCTGCATTCCGAACCGGTGGTAGATTTGTGACTTGTCATAAGAGCTACAAGTTAGCCTATATGAAATAAATAAATTTTGAATTTTGAATTTTAATTCATTTTTTTATTTCGTTTCCTAAAGAATTGGTTAATTCACCATTACATACATTTAAACAGTGTAATAGTACATTATGGTACAAGTGTGGAACATTGGTGATTAACTAAGGCGCTATTGAGACCCAAGACGTTAGGTGAGGGTCTTAAGATAGCAGAGGACGGTAATCATCAATGCACACGTGTATCGTACGACGTTTTTCAACACACTTGTGAAGAAAATAGTACTAAAATAGTGCATTATGGTACAAAACAGTGAAAACGAGTTGTGAAAATTTTTTCGCAATGGCGGGAAAAATATGCCTTTAATGGCGATCGGCCATAGACTAAAAGAATGAGGTTTCTTTTTTTGGCTTTCCGTGGATAGCGTTTTAGCCACGTACAAAATGGGGAATTTCAAATTTTATTTATTACAGAAAAAACAGAAGGCTTTAGAATAAAAAACAAAATTAAAGACTTCCTCTTCCCTCCGCGAACTTCACTACCCTTCTCTTTGCTAATATCGTTTATAACTGCCCCTTCAAGAAGATATCAGCAACACTCACCCATGCAGCGCACCCCTCAGCCGCGGCAGTAACACAGTCTCGCACTGCAACTCCACACTCTCCTCGCTCTCCGCGAACTTCACCACCCCTCTCTCCACCTCTCTCCGCAGGAGAGTGACCTCCTTGGCGTGCGCGATCTCGAGCCGGAACACGAAGCCGTTCTTGAGCACGTCCACGTGCTTGTCGTAGGGATGGGCAGGGAGGGAGTACTGCTTGTGGAGGCGGTCGGCTATCTGCAGGTGGAAGGCCGCTTTGAGGCAGCGGAACGCTTCGATGTCGCCCGGCCACTTGCCGCTGTAGCCTGCGAAATTAAGCGATTATTTAATTAGAAATTTATACTCGTAGCAGCGTATATCTAGTAGAGTAGTTTGGTTTTTTTTTTTTAAATGTCAGCCACGCTGAACTTGTCTGATAATCTCCTGTCCCCTCCAAATAAGGGAAAACTTGTGTTAGGAGTGGGTACGACAATAGTGCAACCGGTAGGATCGACTCTGCAATCTTTTAAGTTTTCAGTCCGTACCTGTAAACGTTGGGCTATTGAGGCTTAAAGTAGTTATAGTGGTTGGATTAGTAGTGATAGTGGTTAGGACTTCGGTCCCTTATCCAAGGGGTCGCGGGTTCGATCACGAGCAATGCAGCTCTGACTTTTCGGAGTTATGTGCGTTTATAAGTAATATAAAATGCTTCAACGGTAAAAAAAACCATCACGGGGAAACCTGCATGCCTGAGAGTTTATTTATTTAAAGTCATAAAAAAGTTACACCATAATTTTTAGACCAAAGTATTAGACTAAAACTTGAGGCTGGTGAGTTCTCTGTGATGTTCTCAAAGGTGTGAGAAGTCTGCCAATTCACACTTGGCCAACCTGGTGGACTATGGTCTAAAAGGCTTCTAATTAAATAAGAGGAAATGGACTTACTCAACTCCACGATAGCTCTGTTAGCGGGCGTGTATTCAGGCGGGCGCGCGTTGGGCGCCTCCTTCACGAGCGAAGCGAGCGCGCGGCGGCGCGGGTTGCGGTCCGGCGGCGCGCCCAGCGCTGGGAACGGCTCGCAATAGCTGAACACCGGGGATACACCTGCAACAAGTGATAAGATACCACATTAAATAGAAACAAAAGATAATTACATTTTAAAACTTATTTTTCACCTCACTAGCAAATGTCGTTTTTGCTCACTCAGTGAGAGAAAGTGTTGTCTCAAGAAAAGTGCAACACTTTTTCTCACCAAGTGAGCAAAAACAACTTTTGCTCACTAGTTTTAGACAGCCCTTTTTTGAACTATTTATTTATTCTGTATATTATAATCTTAAAAACTAACTATTACTACTACTAATACTAGTGAGGTGAAAAGTTGTATGTATCACACGATAGCAAAGTTTTTGTTTCTTGCGCCTTTGAATCCCTCACTACACTCAGGATTCTAACTTAGAATCCTTCGTCCGCTCGAGGTTCAAACTAGGCACACGCACCAAAAATTAACTTTGCTACCTTGTTGAACAAATAACTATTGTCCACTTCATCCGAATGGAACCCATTTTTCAGGAATAAAAGTTAAATTTATAAGGGCTATAAAGAAACTTGAGTAACTCTCCAGGTCAACTATAACCAAATCACGTGAAGAGTGATACAGGTTAATTTTTTAGCGTATCCATGAAATTCCAGTGGCAATCACTTATCATCAGATGGCCGGGCTGCTGCTTGCTGGCATTTCATATCCATAAAAAAATGTAGCTAGGTGTAAAGGCAAAACGAAACGTAGAAAAATTCCCGCGATTTGAACTATCAACTGTCAAATGTCAAGTGTCACTAATTCATTATTCATATAAAACGGCAATTTGTTTGCTAAAGTTAACGAAGTTATTATATTCTCATTTCTCTTGGTGAATTATAAAATACGAAAAATAAACGGCAAGCGCCCACACTAGGCAAAATGTTACCGTAAACAGCGCTAATGTCCAAGGGCAGCTGAGTGAGGGAACGCAGGTCTCTCCTCAGCTCGTCGAACGCCTGCAGCACGGCCAGAGCCGCCTCCTCCATTTGCTGGCAGCCGGCCGCCTTGCGAGCCGTCAGCGAGTCCAGCTGGCTGCAGATGTGGTACAGATCCGATGGTGGTATGTCTGTAAGTTTCATAGGGCTGATATTATAATAGGTATAGGAGTTACGCATAGCTATGATAATGTAATTTAGATCAAAACTATAATACATCAATACAAACATTTTTGGAATTCGTCAAGAAATAGATTTTTTTTTTCAAATAAACTTTTACAAAGTGCTTTTGTAAAGTGAATTTACTACTAGTCCGCAATGGAAGAACCAGCAAAAATTCGGTGGATGCTCATTTAAAAAATAAGAATAGTTATTTGTTCAGCAAGAAACAAAAACTGTGCTATCGTGTGATACCTACAACTTTTCACCTCACTAGCTCAAAAAGGGCGCCTTTGATAAAAAAGCATGGATTTTAGTCGTTTCAGCAATTTATAAGTTGGCAATAACTGTTATTTCAAAAATTGTTTCACCTCATTAGCTCAAAAAGGGCGCCTTTGCTGTCTAAAACCAGTAAGCAAAAGTCGTTTTTGCTCACTCAGTGAGAAAAAGTGTTGAACTTTTCTTGAGACAACACTTTTTATCACTGAGTGAGCAAAAACGACTTTTTCTCACTGGTTTTAAACAGCAAAGGCGCCCTTTTTGAGCTAGTGAGGTAAAAAGGATGTTTAAGGAAACCTGCAAGACAGCTGATGTAGTGTTATTCTCACCATACTTAAGGTGCAGCAGGTAGTCCACGACCTGCCGGCTGACGGCGCGGCGCTCGGCGAGCGAGGCGGCGTCCCACACGCACGCCTCCGTGATGGAGCCGTCCTGGAACCGACGCAGCTCCGACTTGTCGCCCCAGAACGCGCTAGAAGGGAAAACTTTTTTTTATTCGCTGACAAGATAGTCCTTGACTGCGATCTCACCTGATGGTAAATAAATAAATAAATAAATGTGGGATAAAAGCAAAGAAAATATATATCTTGAACTCTTTAATTGTATTTTATTTTTTAAACACACAACGCACCATCACTCGTACACGCCATTCCTTTCAAGGGATTCTTTCAAAGGCCTCTTTCACCGACTTCAGTCATACGTCACCTTCCATTACGTTCCGTTCCCACATAAATAAACATTTATTCAGCTCACACAAAAATTAAAAGTTGGTACAAAGTTTGAGTAACACTAAGTGAAATCTACAGAATGAACCCCCACTCCACCCAGACCCAAGATAGAGCCAAAACGAGACAGATTTATGTCAGAGCATGTTTCTGTGGCTCGTTTCAACTCTAACCCAAGTCCGAGCCGAGCCAAAGTACACTCTATTAATAGATCCCAGCATTAATCTATGTCCTTAAGGTATATTTTACATAAAAAAATAAAAAACAAAACACGTCTACTTTGTGATGGGATACAAAACGTAAGCTCACCGGAACTGCTCGGCCTCGGGTAGGTTGGCGGGCGGGCCCTTGTCCACCAGGGCTGTCGCATTCTCGGGGTTCAGGATGAAGCCGAACGACAAGCTCTCTACGTAACTGTAAGAAAAATTACATATCAATTAAGTTTTAAGGCCGCCATATTGACATTTATATAACACTTTTCTGAATTGTCTCTGGTGTAGTCTGGTGGGAGGCTTTGGCCGTTGCTCGTTACCAACCTACCGTCAAAGCCGTGCCGCCAAATGATTTAGCTTTCAAAAAGTTCATTTTTTGTTTGAACTACTAGTTTGAACCCCGAGCGGGCGAAGGATTCTAAGTTAGAATCCTGAGTGTAGGGATTCAAAGGCACAAGAAACAAAAACATTGCTATCATCACATACAACAACATACATGATACATACAACTTTTCACCTCACTAATAGTAGTAGTAGTTAGTTTTTAAGATTATAATGTACAGAATAAATACACAAAAAAAATCGTTTTTGCTCGCTGAGTGAGAAAAAGTGTTGAACTTTTCTTAAGACAACACATTTTCTCACTAAGTGAGCAAAAACAACTTTTACTCACTGGTTTTAGACAACAAAGACGCCCTTTTTTAGCTAGTGAGGTGAAAAAAAATCTTACCCATCTTTCCTAGCTTTCTCCACTGTTTTGGTGACTGACCACGAGAACTCCGCCTCCACGACCTCCAGTATCAAGTCTACTCTTTCCCCAAGACCCTTGTGCAATAAGTTGTACAAGGTGTCAGTAACCAGCGCTAGTTGATCCAGCCCATAGTTCACTCTGCTTGACTTGAGGGCTCTTTGTAGGACGGCTTGTTTTAGCTTGAGAAGGTCCTTGAATCTAAAAATCAATGTGAATGTGTAAATCACTTAGAACAATATTTAAAAAAACACTTTTTAATTGTCAATTGTACTTAAGAACCAGTTTACGTTTATTGTTCCCTCTCTCTCGCACATTCTAAGATTTTCAAATATTATAAAACTGAGGAGTACACTTTTGACCTAACTGGTTCATTACTGTACTTGACAATAAAATTACAGATATTTTAAAGTAATGTTTTTTATCATTATTCATAGCTATATTCAAATTCAAATTCCATTTATTTCATGTAGGCCAACTTGTAGCCCTTATGACACGTTATAAATCTACCACCGGTTCGGAATGCAGATTCTGCTGAGAAAAGTCGGTATAATTATCTATTTACCTCAATATATGGTCAAACTGCATCAAAACCGTCACAGGCGTCATCAGCAGTGGTATGAAGCTGTTGATCTTGCCGTTGTCCAGCATCTCCACAGCCAGCCCACTCTCTCTACGCAACGCGTAATAAGTGCCTCTACACATTTGCCAGCACATGTTGTAATACCCGGTCGTGTCTAGGAATACTAGAGGGAAATGTGTGTGGAAGTCCTCTAAGGTAGGTGTGTCTCGACCTTTATAGAGGGATATGCCTTTTTTGTCCCATTCTGATGATTCTGTAAAATAAACACTGAAAGTGAAGGACTAAGGACCATTCTAAAGTTGACGGCCCTTACGTAAATCATCAAAACTCAAAAATGAGGTTTTTTTCTCTATTAATTGGCTCTTCATTGGCTTCTATTATGCTATACATAGCATAGTTTTATTACCTATTGTAAAATTTTTTTTTTTTAAAGAGCAACCGCCGAGTCTATTCCTGGCTCTTCTCGGCAGGAAAGGCATTCTGAACCAGTGGTAGATTCGTCAACGATTCAAAAGCACTTGTAAAAGTTTACTTGAATAAAAAATATTTCTATTCTATTCTAATTTTACACCAGTTGATGCCCACGGCACCGCTAGCGTGGATTTAGTTTTTTATAAATCCCGGGGGATCTCATTGGTTTTCCGGGATAAAAAGTAGCCTATGTCACTCTCCAGGTCTTCAACTATACCCATGCAAAAACTCACGTCAATCTGTAGCTCTGTTGCAGCGTTATTGAAGGACAAACCAACAAATCAACACACTTTCGCATTTATAATATTAGTAAGGATAAAGGTAGCAGACATTATATAGACATCCTGCAGGAACTCTGATTTTCCAGGATTTTATCCCAGAAAATAGGAGTTCCTGCAGGATTTTAAAAACCAAATCCACCCAGATTAAGTCAGGCATCAGTTAGTATTTAAATATTATCCTGCTCAATGGCACAGAGCTATCCTGGATAATTTTTATTTCAGTAAATTGAAGAGTTCTCTTAATTTTACTTTAGATGTTGTAAGTTTAATAACTTAAAATTGTAAAGTTAAAAGTTAAACTCACTTAAATAAATCCAAACATTCCTTATAATCTGATAGCTGCTCATAATATTGTTAATCCTCTTGATTTGCACGAGATACGCGATCAGCATGCTTATAACGTGACCTGAAACGCGTAAGCTGCGCTGTCTCAGCCAAATCTTCAGTAAAACAATGGCTTGCTTCAAGTTCTCCTTATTCATTAAGGTTTCATTTAGAAAGGCCTGGTTTTGTTCAGCAGTGACGTCGGTTAATATGCTGCTATTGTAATAAGGTGTGGGTGGTCCAACCTCTGTACCTTGAAATGAAAGAAAGAAAAAGCATTTCAACTGTTCCGTAGAACAAAGTCTCATCTGCTAAATTCATAACTAGAGATTTGAGCCTTGTAGATGTGACTTTTAAGGCTCAAATTTCAAGTTGTGATTTTAGCAGATGAGACTTTGTTCTATGGAACGGTCGATTTATTCAAAGGTCACACATCACTGTATGCTAAGGACATTTAGAATGGGGTGTAGATGATAGGAGCCACGCTCAGGAGAGCAAGCTGAGCTACAGGGTTCCGTCATAAGTCGAACCACACACGTCCCCGATGCTGGGCCCCCTGCTCTCACTCTGGCTTGGAGCTATCTGAGTTTGAGTGGGTGCAGGGCGCCCAGTCGTACACCCCGGGCAATGTTGCAGTCACTACGAGCTTGCTTCACTTTAGAACTTCCTCGGACTGCGATAGCAAGTGTGGTCAAGGCGGTACAGGCTGCGATAATCCCCCCGCAGCAAGTACGTCCCCTATCCCCCTCCTAACCTTAACATTCCATGAGTCCTATCCTTCCAAAAAAAAAAAAAAATCCTTCTACCCCCCCAAAAAACACAAATGGAAGCGAATCAAAAAATACAGAATGAACTACTCCAGAAGGGTACCGGAAACGGAGAACCCCTTGCTGAGGCGACTGATCGGTCGGCCCGAACAGTCGCCTCAGGCCGCCCCTCGTATTCTGGAGAGGGCAATGTTTCGCCTGCAGATGTGTCATACGCCGCCGGAGGTTCGGTGCATAACCTTCAACAAAGATTTGATAAGAGCCTCCATGTGAGGGATGAAGAGGACCTTCTGAAGTCGCCACCACCAGGGCCGTCAAGCCAAGGTGATGGCGGCTTCACCACGGTGCGATCTAAAAGAAGCTTGAAAAGAGAAAGAAAACTGAATAGACAACAGGCGACGTCAGCACGGCCACCGAGCTTCCAGCAGCGGCCGGGGTTCGCCTCGGCTGCTGCTGGGCGGTCGGGGACGGAACGACCGCCCAAAGCAAAAAGACAAAGTACTGACCCAGAGGAGCAGAGGCCGGCGAAACGCCGCAATCAGGGGGCCCAGGACGGACCGCGTTGCTCAGCAAAAGAGCAAGGCGATCTGGCCGTGGCCATCTATCGTGCGGACGGTGCCCTGGTCGATGCGAACCTGGCGGAAGAAATTAGGACAAGACTAAGTGGCCTTATCCTGAAGGCGATTAGAGAACAAGAAGACAGCGATAAGCTAAACTTCGCTACTTCGGGGTTGGTGGCAGAAGGTTTCTTCCTTGTGACACCTATGAACGTTCTGGCGAGGGACTGGCTACTGTCCTGCGACTTGGGTCTCTACAATGGCGTTCAGATAAAGCTAACTAGACGGGATAGAGGTAGAGTGGCAGTCTGGATTCCTGGCACCAAAAGATTGGAAAATCCGCTAGAATACCTGCAAGGACAGAACAAGAAAAGACCAGAGCTGCGAATCGACGAATGGAACCTCATTGTTAGGGAGCCTCTCCCGCTGGGTGAGCGACTAATACTGGGGGTCCCTCAGGAGGTCTGCCAATGCTTTGAAAAGGGAGGACTTTGGCTGTGTTATGAATTAACTAAAGTATACGCTAAAGTCCTTAAACCAAAGGCAAAGGTAGGCGCACCGGACGTGGACATGGAAGACACTACACAATGCCCACCAACGAGTGCAGCTGGTGACGGCTCGGGACAGGCATCGTCACATAAGGCGGACCAAAGCTGTGGAGGTGCCAGTGGGGACAATAGGACCCCCCCACAGTGCCCTCCCGGTACGGAAGAGCCCGAAAAGGCGGGCCTGTCGCGGGACGAAACCGGACAACAAAAGAGCCGCAATATGCGTGGTGCCGAGAAACTCGCGGATCCCTTAACTGGGAACTGACGACGGACTTGGCATTGACATGTTGCGGAATAGACACAACACGAAGCACACATCACTACACTCATTCACTCAAAACGAAGAAACACACAAACATACAAAAACACACTACACACGCACTTAGGATCCTTCAGTTGAATCTGCACCACTGCAGAGAGGCCATGACGGAACTTTGCCAATTCGTGGTCAGTAAGAAAATAGATTTGGCCCTGTTACAAGAGCCGTACGCTGTTAAAGGGCGTGTGGCGGGTCTGGGCTGTCTTGGTGGAGATGTGATTTACCACAACAATGGTGAGTCCAACCCCAGAACATGCATCTATGCCAGTAACAGGATCAAATCTTTAGGACTAATAGTATCAGAGAATTACAGAGACCTGGTCGTGGTGGAAGCAACCATACCGCTAGCAGATGGTAACAAGGAAAGAGTGGCTTTCATTTCGGCCTACATTCCTAGTGAGACTAACTATGAACCACCGTCCAGAGAACTTGAAGAGACTGTTATAAAGTACAAAGGTAAGAAAACTCCTATTATTATTGGTTGTGATGCGAACTCGCATCATGAGGTGTGGGGTAGCACTAACACTAATAGGAAAGGAGAGTTACTAATAGAATTTATTATAAGTAACAGTCTTGAGATTATGAACATTGGAGATACCAGTACCTTTGTCACAAAATCAAGACAAGTATTAGATATAACTTTAGCGACAGAAGATATTTCCAAATACGTCAAAGATTGGAGAGTAGACCTGGATGACTCTTTTTCAGACCATCGCAGGATAACCTTCAATATTAACAGCAAAGTGGAAAAAGTACAGATTAGGAACATAAGGAAAACGGATTGGGAAAAATTTGCCTTAGCTCTAAGCAAATGGACACCAACTCGTGGTTCATACAACAGTTTAGAAGAAATAGAAGTAGGAGCAAAAGAACTAGAAACAGCTCTGGTGGAAGCCTATAATGATGCTTGTCCACTAAGAGAGATAAAAACAGGAAAAGGGCAACCCTGGTGGAACAATGAGCTGAAAAGAATTAGGAAAAGCGCTCGTAGAGCCCTTAGAGTTGCCCTGAAAAAGAACGATGAAGAAAGTTGGAGAATTTACAGGAAAATAAGAACTGAATTCCGTAATAAGTGTAGGAAAGAAGATAGAAATGGCTGGCACTCATATTGTGAGGGTATAACTGACTATCCTGAATCTGCCCGTCTGATGAGAGTGCTTGCCAAAGATAGAACATGTAAACTTGGTAGCATCAAGATAGACAATGAATTAGTATCTGATCCTAAACTGGTACTGTGCAAAATGATGGAAACACATTTTCCGGAATGCCAGGAAATAGGCGCTGAAGAAACTACTCAGGAAGTGCCTAACGTCAACTACGACTGGCTGGCAGCAAAGAACATCATAACCAAAGAACAACTAGAATGGAGTATATATTCCTTTGCTCCATATAAGGCAGCTGGACCAGATGGCATCTTTCCAAAAATGCTGCAAGTAGCATATAAACATATTGCAGACACATTACTAGCATTATTTAGATCAAGTCTGGCTAGTGGATACCTACCTCTAAATTGGCGTAAAGTCAAAGCGGTATTCATACCCAAGCCAGCTAAGAAAACTTATCAGGAAGCAAAGTCTTTTCGATGCATAAGCCTATCGTCTTTCATACTGAAAGCCTTAGAAAAAATAATAGATGGACATATGAGGACCAAATTAGACTCGAGTATTCTACCACTACATAATAATCAACATGCATATATGACGGGCAAATCTACTGAAACTGCTCTCCACAATTTAGTGGTTAGAATTGAGAGATCAATAGGTAATAAGGAGTTTGCTCTCGGGTGTTTCTTCGATGTTGAAGGGGCGTTCGACAAAGCAAATCGTGAAG
The DNA here is from genome assembly GCA_933228805.2 of Hipparchia semele. NCBI lineage: Eukaryota > Metazoa > Arthropoda > Insecta > Lepidoptera > Nymphalidae > Hipparchia > Hipparchia semele. The sequence continues at coordinate 12,449,889 of OW121727.1, read as the reverse complement.
CAATAAAGGCTGCACTTCAGAGGGATGGCATCGAGCATGCTGTAGAAATGTGGATCATGAACATGTTACAGAATCGCTCGATAACTGCTGAACTAGGTGGACAAGAGTATACCATTAAATCCACCAGAGGTTTTCCTCAAGGAGGATGTTTATCACCTCTGTTATGGTGTCTTTTGTTAGATTCTTTGATAGTCAAAATCAATGATATGAAGATCTATATGCAGGCTTACTCTGATGACGGAGTACTCTTAGTTACGGGCAAAGACCTGACTACAGTCAGGAATATAATGAGCGTTGGTATTAAGACTACATTGAAATGGTGTCGAGATAAAGGTCTTGGTCTCAACCCTGCAAAAACAAGACTAGTACTTTTTACCAAAAGAAGAAAAATAGCACACCTTGCACCGATTGTTATTGGTGGTGCGGAGATAGAACTGACTAAGGAAATCAAATATCTAGGGGTGCTGTTAGATAACACTCTTAGATTTAGCAGGCATATAGAGGAACAATGTAAGAAGGCAAAAATAGCCCTCATACAATGCAGGAGAGCAGTGGGAAGAACCTGGGGTTTGAAGCCGTGTGTAATAAAATGGATATATACGGCCATCATACTGCCAAGAATCCTATACGGAGCGATCGTATGGTGGCATAAAGCAGCAACATCAACAAATAGCAAAGAACTGACTAAAGTACAAAGGATGGCCACATTGATGGTCTCGGGTGCCATACGGACAACACCATCTGCGGCACTAGAGGTTCTTCTAGGTCTATATCCTCTGGATCTGACAGCTAAAAGGAGAGCGTTAGAACAGTGGTATAGAATGAAACTGTCAAGACAATGGAAAGGCAATTTCATGGACAAAGGTCATACTGAATTAGAAAAGATCTACGGAGATAAACTGTCTATGATAATCATTAATAATGATCTCATTAGGAGACAGCGTATCTTCGACAAGAAATATAGAGTGCACATAGGTTCAAAAGAAGAATGGAAGATAGAATCCGCCAGTGAAGATACCATAGTCTGCTACACGGACGGATCTAGGCGAGAATCCACTAAGCTAAGTGGTGCTGGAGTATTTTACAGTACCATTCCGGATAAGAACCAAGCAATCAGCCTGGGTAAATTTACAAGCGTATTTCAGGCCGAAACGTATGCGATCATGGAGTGTGCTATCGGCTTGATGGATATTGTAGATAATGTCAAAAAAGAAGTTATTATATATAGTGACAGCCAGGCTGCAATAAAAGCTCTGGAAAGAAAAGACACAACTTCGGCTCTAGTGAAGGAATGCAAATATGCACTAAACTCACTAGCTGAAAAAACAAAAGTAACGATAGCTTGGGTTCCTGGACACAAAGGGAACATCGGTAATGAGAAAGCAGACGAACTAGCTAGAATGGGAGCAGGTATCCAATTTCACGGACCTGAGCCTTGCCTACCCATTCCGTACACGATTACCAAAAGAGTGTTAGAGGGAATCGTAGAAAGAGAATCGAATTCAAGATGGAACAACTCGATTCAATACAGGCAATCGAAACTATTCCTGAAATCATTCGATAAGAAGAGGACAAGACAGCTCATGTCACAAAGTAGAAATAACATAGCATTGGTAGTAGGTATTGCAACTGGACACTGTTTGCTAAATAGACATCTCACAATTATGAGAATCAAAGAAGACCCATCCTGTCCTGAGTGTGGTGAGGAGGAGACCAGCTTCCACTTCATAGCTGAGTGCCCTATGTACTCATTGGTAAGATGGGAACTGCAAGGTAAGGATAGAATAAGTGTAGAAGACCTAAAAAATCTTTCTATAAAGGATATCGTTAGGTTTGCGAAAGGTACAGGTAGGTTTGAGGGGGGTAGGCTGCCTGGGCACCAGTAACCTGTGTCCAAACATGGGGAATTGGGTGGAATAGTCCTGACACAGGACTGATCACCCGCCTGGCGTCGGCAGGCGTCCCCTCTTTAAATACAATACAAATACAAGGACATTTAGAAAAGTCCCAAGCAATAGGAGAGCTGAAACAATCTGTGGCATGACCCGAAAAAAGGTCCTAGCTCAGTTTAATGTTGCATACATTGTGAACAGCTTTTTACTACAGAACTGTGAGAAGTCATGAGCATTGGCATCCTTATGTGGTTGATGGTTGGTACTCAAATGAAATGCTTTAATTCAATGTTTCTGATAAGATAGCTAAGGTGTGGAACACCCTTCCAACATCTGTTTCCTGCCACCTATAATTTGAATACTTTAAGGCAATAGTGAATAGGCATCTTCTAGGCAAGTGCGCTCCAACCTAGACCTCATTAGTACTATCCAGTGTCGATTGTCGTCAAGTGCAAGCCTATTTCGAATTTTAAAAAAGTACACAAGGGTATACAGGACTGATTTACTGCTTGGACCCTGATTTTATGACACTATGAAATTAAAAACTAAGTGATCATATATTGAGTACATTTTTGAAATGTTTACAAATAAAATATCTAAATGTCTGTCAGCAATTTCGAAATAGCATCTTCGTTATAAGCTCTATTGATTACGAACAGAGACAGTGAATTAATAGATACATACCTTCCTGTTTATCTGATGAAAGTAGCCAAGTTTCTCGTAAATTGTTTCTATTAGGGCTAAACCTATGCAATTTATATGTTTCTGCATCACATACAAGGTTTACATGTACTGATAAATGATTACCAATCTTTCCACCTGGTTTAATATGAATCAGTGGTTTGGTAGCACAATTATTTACATATGTGTACTTAATTTCTTCAATGGAATCTAATTTAGACAAATAGGAAGTTAAATATGCGAGGTATGCAGCTCTTTTGAGATGATACTTGTAGTTTATTGAGTCGTTCTTTGTATATGTATCGGCAGGAACTGAGATTTGTAAGTCAACAATTAATTTTGAATTGATCGAGCATCCTAATGTGTAAGAACCGACAATGCCAACATCTGCAAATTTGTGAAATCGAAACATTACTTTTGATCTTCTAACATCTTTGGTGACTGGCAGTTTAACTTTAAGGTGTTTTTCTAAAGTTTTTTCTGCTAAATCGTATTCAGTGTCGTCCTCTTGCATAGATAAGAGGTAAGTTTTGAAATTATTATACCATTCCTGAAATCTTTTCACTGTTTTCTCTTTAACTTTGACCTCTTGTAGTACCTCTTCGACCTGAAGTCGGAAGAGGTTGGAATTAAATAAGTTTTCTGTTTCCTGCAGTCGGTTGAGTTCGTTCGCTGTAGGCTGGCGATATAAGCTTTTAGTCTTGATTCGTTTGGGAACATCTTGACTTCCGGACTCGGCAGTCCTCTTGCCATTAACATTAACTATATTTGATCCATCTTCATCCTCCGAAATTGAGTTTTTTAGCTCCTACAAACACAGACATGATCATTTATTTTGTTTAACACGTAAAATATAAACTTGATCTATAAATGTATCTTTAAGAAACACAGTTATTAGTTTATCTATAGTATGGTTAATAATTTCAATATTTACTTACATGCTTAACCATTTTTATTTATTTATCTGCAAGTAAATTCATAACTTATAGGTTATATTTTTGTAAACAACAACACATTTTCGAATTTCGCATGGGGTTACATAGATTACTAATGTTTCTAGTTGTTCGTGGTCTATGGTTATGTTATACACAGACTAATTCCTTTTATCTGTGACACAGACAAACTCTAAAGTAAACAATGTAGGTCAACAATGTCTGTGGGAAAGACGAGCCGCCCATAGAATATGTAAGTATAATATGTAGGAGAGTAGGAGTGTCCCTCATACGAATAGTACGAATACTGCCGCGGGATTATTGAAAATGTAATTTTTTCTTTTGCAATCACCTCTGATTTGTGGATATGTTCTTACTAAAAATGTACTGCAAATGTGTACTATCTACTTATACATGACGTAATATATTTTATTTTATCAAAAAGCAAAGCAGTGACAGCTTAAAGACTTCAGACTTCTTTTCGGAGAGTACAGGGTTCGATCCCAGGCACCTAAGATTTTTCGGAGTTACTTGGATTTTATACAATTAAATATCACATCTTCCTTTCACGATGAAGGAAAATATTGTGAAGAAACCTAACTACATACCTGAAAGTTCTCCATAGGTAATGTTTTTGAAAGTCGACCCAACCTTGGCCAGCGTGGGGAACTGTGGCCTCAACCCTTTTCATTCTATAGGCAATTTGGGAAATAAAACTACAAAACTAATTGTCCTTGTTTATTTACAAATTAATTTTCTTTTAATTTATTACACATTGTTTGACAATGATGCGTATATATTTTATCAATCGAATAAATAACTTATAATTTATATAATATCTTTTGATATTCTTTAATATTGGTATACGTAAAGTATTTTGAAGGCATTGCACTTATGGAAAAATATTCGAATGATTTAGGTACAATTTAAATATATATTTACCTACAAGGAAGTATATATTTCAGAGTTAAATAGCCTTTGGTAATATAAATTGGAGTTATTAGACACTGAACAAATCGAGACACAGTGTTGACTTAGAAATTCTAAAAATAAAATTAATACTAAAATAAAAGATCACTCTAATTTCACTGACCTCTTATATTACAAGTTCGCTGTAACGGCTTTACAAGACATAAATTTAACTTTCACCATTTTGGCGCTGATTCCTGAGAGAGGTGAAAATGAATGGGTAATGGGAACTGGGATCAAATTCCCGGAAACTGTTTTTTGTTTGGCATAACCTGTCCAGCGTAGGTGCTCGTATTAATAAAAGTCAATGCTCCAAGTCGCAGACATACTTGTCTATGGTAACAGTTTTTTTTTCCAAATCAAAAGGGCGGGAATCTTTTTCTATGGCGGAAAAAAAATTAAATTAGTTTAGCTTCGAGATGATTGCGTTGGTGTATTCGCTGCATTTGCCGGTGCCGCCTAAATCCCCGGTAAGTGACTTCCCTTCCCGCAGCACTTGATAGCAAGCGCTTTGAATCTTGTCCGCGTGGTCGTTGAGCTGTAAATGCCGCAACATCATGATGGCGGACAGGAGCAGCGCAGTGGGGTTCGCCATGTCCTTGCCAGCGATATCTGGGGCGGTACCGTGTACCTGGGGAGTGAAGAAAGTGTCAGTTATCGATAGGTAGCCATTAGAATAGATTAAAATTACTTCCATGGTAAGGAATTAAGGACTAAAACACACTGACGCAGAGCAATAATCAAAATATCGTGTCACCACCAGCAACTCTACAACGAAACAATTCGCTTCGATTGTATCAATGGGAATCCACCCGTATGAATTAGCTTACACTTTTGTTTCTGAGTATATAGAGTTAGCCAAGTTATTTATTCAGGTAAACTACAATTTGCTATCGTGAGTGATAATAACATAGAGGTTGTATTTGCATTGGGGGATTTTAATGCGCATCCTTGTGCCCGTTTTGGGCGGGAACTTTTTGAGTTTTGCTCGGCTGAGTCGTGGGTTTGCGCTGATGTAAACTTCCTAGGCTTACACTCTGATACTTTTACATTTGTATGTGAATCAAGTGGATCGAGAAGATGGCTCGACCACTGTCTAGGTACGGTGGCGGCTTGTAAAATTATTAAGGATGTAAGAGTTGACTATGGCGTAAAATGGTCAGACCACTATCCTTTATTGATAGATATTAATATAGACGTCATTGTTAAAAAAGTAGAATGTAAGGATAGTACTTCCAGTAATTATAATAAAATTATTTGGAATAACAGAAATATTGACCAGATAAACCAATATGGAGAATATTGCTCGAAGAAATTAAAACTTGTCAACTATTCTAGTCATTACGATAGCTGTGATAAAGCTGGAGAGAACTGTGATATTTTAAATTGTAAGTTAGTTATTGATAGTATGTACAATGAAATGGTAAGTATTTTACAGGACGGAGCCGTTTTAAGTTGTTCTCGTATCGGTGCTGACAAAAGGAGTAGACGGGTCGCCGGCTGGAATTATCATGTGAAATCAAGTCATGAGCAAGCTAGATTATACTTTACTTGGTGGCTTGATTCTGGTAAGCCCAACAGTGGATATATCTATGAAAATATGTTAAAATTCAGAAAAATCTTTAAAACCAAATTAAAGTGGTGCCAGAAAAATGAAGAGATGATTAAAATGAACTTACTTGCCGAGAATAGAGACAAAAAGAATTTTCCCAAATTCTGGAAAGCGACGAAAAGTCTTCAGCACAAAGATGTACTGCCAGTAACAGTTAATAATGAACAGGACCCGATACGCATCGCTGACACGTTTGCTAAGCACTTTAAAATCCAACCTATGGATGCATATGGTGAGCAAAATGCTGAGGCCACCATTGATAATAAGCCCTTGCATCAAGAGCAATCTGTCGATCTAAGTCATATTTTCACTCCTGATCACATCGCTCAAGTTGTAAGAGGCATAAAACGTGGCAAATCTCCAGGCCATGATGGACTCAGCATTGAGCATATACTCTATGCCAGCGATGAAGTATATCGGATCCTGTCCATTATGTTTAGATTATGTTTAAAACATAGTTACTTGCCCAGGGGACTCTTAAAAACAGTAGTTGCCCCTATTGTTAAAAACAGAACCGGCGACCTGTCTAACCTTTCCAACTATAGACCTATATCGTTAGGTACTATTGTTGGCAAAATTCTGGAGAGACTTTTGCAACCCGAACTGACCAGGAATTTTAAAATTGATGACGCACAATTTGGTTTTCGTGCCGGACTCTCCACGGACTCGGCCATCTTGAGTCTGAAATATACTGTAAACTATTATGTTAATAGAGAAACATCAGTATATGCATGTTTTCTTGATTTAAGCCGGGCGTTTGACCTCGTAAACTACAAAATCCTATGGCGAATACTTGCGAGGCATGCACCCAGAGAATTGGTGAATCTGTGGAGATTTTGGTACGAAAATCAAACCAACTATGTAAAGTGGGGCGACGCACATTCTAGTGAATACAGGCTAGAATGTGGTGTACGTCAAGGAGGGCTGACGTCTCCGGACCTGTTTAACCTTTACGTCAACGGTCTAATTGAGGAACTGAGAAGATCCGGGGTCGGTTGCCATATTGGTAACGTTTGCGTTAACAATTTGAGCTACGCGGATGATATGGTTCTTCTCAGTCCCTCAATTAACGGTCTTAGAAAACTGCTCAATATTTGTGACCAGTTCTCTAAAGAACATGGTCTTAAATATAACGTAGCAAAAACTGAATTACTCGTCTTTAGAGCTGGTAAGGGTCCGGAGACGATTCCGCCAGTATTTTTAAATGGATCGTCAGTTCGGGTTGTAAAAAGTTTTTAAGTACCTTGGGCACATCCTAACAGAAGATTTGAAGGACGACAGAGATATGGAGAGGGAGCGCAGGGCTCTCTCGGTGCGAGCTAACATGATTGCGCGTAGATTCGTGCGCTGCTCTGATGAGGTAAAGGTGACCTTGTTTAGAGCATTTTGCCAATGCTTTTACACTTCTCAGCTGTGGACAAGGTTTACCAAGCGAAGTTACAATACGCTTAGGATTCAATATAATAACGCCTTTCGCATCCTAATGAAGCAGCCTCGTTTCTGCAGTGCCAAATCTATGTTTGCCGCCGCGAGAGTTCCTGACTTCTTCGCCATTCTCCGTGCGAGAACAGCTTCCTTCTGGGACAGGCTAAGACATAGTCCCAATTCAATCTTGTGTGCTGTAAACGATGACCTAACTAACCCGTTTGCAAGGTATTGGTCCAACCTGCACCGATACGAGAACAATACTTTTACTTGAAAGTATAGGCTCAAAAGATTTCTTAGTTTATTTTTAATTTGTGTTAGTAATTATTCTTATTTGTACTTTTATTATTTTTAACTTGTTTTATTATATAATGAAACATAATATGTACTTATGTAAAACTATGGGTCCTGTTACCTGAAAATAAAACATTATTATTATTATATTATTATTATTATTTAGAGATACCTATATAAAATCGGACTAGTGTGACGTTAGTGTAAAGACATACCCATACGATGTGACGCAACGCAACCGTCATTTGGCGGTACCGTTCACATATGATCTTTTCGAAGCAAAACATCTGCCGCATCTGCATGTGCGAATACGCCGTAAGGATAAAAATACACCTATTTTTAACCGACTTCCAAAAAGGAGGAGGTTATCAATTCGGCTGGTATCTTCGTTTTTTTTTTGTGGTTTAGTATTGAGCGTAAATAACAAGTTAAAATAAAACCAACAATGTTTTCAAAACAATTTATTTCCACGTCCTTATAATATGAACTGATGATATTACAATAACTTAAATATAAATGCAAAATACATAATTCAGATTTTAGTACTTCTAGAGACACGATTATTATTGTCAGATTACATCTGAGATAAGCACAAAAAATAGATAAATAAATATGACACTAAAATTATTAATCATAAACTGTTTGGTATAGGTACCTAATAATAAATAGTATAATACTTCAGTATTTAAAATTAAAATTAACTAGTACAAGAAATTTTAAATTATTAAACACTACAAGCAAAAAAAAATTAAATCACAAATTGAGGAACCAATTAAAAGTAACACAGACTAAAGGAAAGCGTTAGACGATCGTGAAATCTCCATGAAACCATCTTGATCGCTTCAATCGCTATTGCGAGAAGTTTATTGTTTATTGTTATTATTATTTATCACAAAAAAGTTTTGTAAGTTTATTAATTAGATGTCCTTGTGCACGTCCTTTCTACGTATATATTTAAGTTTAGTTTTTTTAGTTTATTATGGACCAAAAAAATTAAAAAATACAGTTGAATTGAGAAACTTCTCCGTTTTTAAAGTCCGTGGAAAATGACAGTTTAAGAATTCTATTACATTCAATTCAATAACTTTTACTGAATTTAGATTTTATAATTTATTGGAAAAGAAGTGAAATGGACATAATTCCATTTTAGACTTAGGTGCATTAATTTTTTTTGTTAGTAGCGTTTTCCTGGAGAATGTATGGAGGCACTACATTGAAATTTAATTCAGAAAACTTTATAATTTCGTAATTACCTTTGTTGACGAGGTACTCATCCAACTTTTCCCCTTAGTCTGTGACATAACTTAAACTAAAATTGTAGGAAACTATTCGTTAATCAATACTGTTACTTTATATGGCTGATATTGGTAAAAAGTAAGGAATGTAAAACTTTTTTACTCGAGTTTACTCGATCTTACAGACGCAGAGTTTGTACCATACTTCAATATTAAGATTCCTTCTACATAATTATTTCCTTACATGAGAAAAATTAACTAGCGATCACACAGAAAACAGCCACATATCACTGCAAACATGTGCTTAACGGTAACACAATAAAAATAAATAACTTAAAACTATTAAATATCAAGTTTTTGGTGAACTTGATATTGCGATAAGAGCCCTAGCTACCACCAACGCTTAAAGTAATGTATGCTAGAGCACTAAAACAAAGAAACAAAAATTATGACGATTCTTATTGGACTCAGGTCTAATAAGAAATCTTATTAGACTCAGGACTTACCACTAACACTTACAGTAGTATTAATTCAATATTGTATGACATCGCACACCTAGATCAAGAGGGAAACAACTCAAAACAGGTCTCTGTTCCCTAAATGAAAAAAAAAAATCTTTCTGAATCTTTTGTTAGCAAAGTTATGAAACTCAATTTTATTTTATGTCGCATTTCACGATATCATTTGGACGCACTTACGCAATAACGTTTCAACCAACCAATCTTTGTCAAATTAAATACATAGATAAAGGAATAAAGTTAATTTATCAATTGATGAATGGTGTGGGTTGACTCTTTATTGCATATGTGCATCCATTTATGACCTAAAATAAAATTGAGTTTCATAACTTTGCTAAGAAAAGATTTAAAAAGAGGTTTTTTTTTCGTCTAGGGAACAGAGACCTCTTTTGAGTTGTTTCCCTCTTGATCTAGGTGTGCGATGTCATACAATATTGAAATAATACTGCTGTAAGTGTTGGTGGTAAGTCCTGAGTCTAATAAGATTTCTTATTAGACCTGAGTCTAATTAGAATCGTCATAATTTTTGTTTTTGTTTTATTGCTCTAGCATAAATTAAAATTACATATGGGCGAACTTAAAGCCCTGCGTAAATTTGCCGTGGTTTAATCAAACTCTAAAAACGCTTAAATGCAAACTACCTACATTATTGATTTGAAAATAATTGATATAATAGCAGCCATTTCATTATACATAATTGATGCAAAAAAAATTTTACTCATGGTATAAGTAAATTGTCTTTGTTTTACAAAGTACAAAATTGGTAATTTTAATTGAAACAGTTAACATTTTTTCAAGCCCCTACTAATTACAATTTGCTACGAGCCAAAGCGTTAATGCGATTTCATTTGGCAGTTTCAGTTACATCTCATTATTTTTGTAAATTCGTACATTTGTTACTGTAAAAGCTCGAATTCCTGAAATCTTCCTGTAAAACTTAAGATTTACCAACTCGTTATGGTAACAGCCAGAAATGTTTCGCAGTCAGCGTTAATTTCTAACATTTACCACCGTTCACTCGGCATAACTTAGGTTTAACCTGAGAGACTTGGCAAATGTTGAATGTAGGCTATTATAATGTTACTTTTGAGAAAATAATTTAACTTTTGTTATGTTAAAAAGTTTTTTAAACTGTTTCACAAGTTTTAAATTTGCGGGGGACCCAAGACTGTTAAGTTTTTGAATTGGGCTACGCCAGAAGGCATGTTCCGTCTCCCCTTCATTCAGCATCACCTACTAGACCTTCGTTTAACTACGGAGGTTGGCGGCTCGCTTCGCTTCATTGAGGACCTGCTCTACGAGCTTCTGGCTTCGCGCTTTACAAACACTCTAGGGGTAAGACAGACCAGACAACCTGAAGTCGGGGTACTCAGATGTCATTCTAAACATCTTACTACGTATTATTTATGAACTTGACGATGATTTATTATCTTACCCTACTTTCTGGTGACTATTTTGCCAAATAAATTATTTATTTATAGCACCAATAATTTTAAAAGATGAAAAATATGATTCATTATTTTTCCAAATGTTATTTGTTTACTATAAAATGATAGGACACCATAAATAGGACTTAGTAAGTTGACTGATTATAATAATAACAATAAATATTTTATTTTGAAACTAACATTTACTTACTGTCTTTAGTAAAACCTAGTTTGTACCATTGTGATGGTAAAAAGTCCGAAAAATTAACTCACTTTATAAAAATCCTTACATTTACCAACTCACGTTGGTAAATCCTAAGACCTATGAGTAAAACCTAGGATTTAAAAACATACGGGCTTTTACAGTAACGTATTCACGATGGTAACAATAAACAGATCTCTACGCGTCCTTACAAATAGTCTAACAGATTTTATTTTGTAATTATTACAAAAACTATTCTACTTTGTTAATTTTCAACGGAAATAATTTAATTAAAATTCATTGTTAAATTCATCTAAATTAGCTAATATTTCTGTCGCCACTTGTTAAACATAAATGATTACATTTTTTATTTTCATACTCCAATAGGGCATATTTCACAATCGCCGAATAATTATTCGACGAATAAAATTTACATTTTGACGTTTTTTGTAGTGGCAATCTGTCAAAACGTCAAATTTATTTGTCGGTTAAAGTTTACTTGACGCTTGCAAAATATACCGTTAACATTTGCGGACAAACTATTTATCACGTCAATTTGTCAAAGTTATGTCCTGTAATTGACCTTAGTTAGGTCTGCAGAGTGAGCATGGGCAGGAGACAAAAATTTTGTCCCCGATTTTATCCACTGTCAAGAGATAAATTTATCTTCTCCCTATGCTAAAGCATGGTGACAGGGGAAAGCAGAAGTATATTCCTATAAGTTTATCCACTGTGGATATTATATCCATCGTTTTGCCCATGCTCGACGGGTGGATAAAAATTTAATCCTTTCCCCATGGATAATATGTCCCCAGCCCATGCTCACCCAGCTGGGGAAAGTATGACTGTGACGTTTGATTCACAATTTAATACTCCCTCCAGACCGAACGGCCACACGAATAAATAAAAATAAATAAATAAAAATAAAAAATAAAATAGGGGATAACATAGTGCACATTACTATGCACTATGTTATCCCCTAAAATTCCTTCCGAATTTGAACGAACCGATTCCGAATTTGGAATGTTCTTCCGGCTTCCGATTTTCCAACTAACTACAATGTCTTTAAATCAAGAGTGAATAGGCATCTTCTAGGTAAGCGCTTACCATCTTAGGCTGCATCACTTACCATCAGGTGAGATCGCAGTCAAGCGCTAGTTAAAAAAAAAAAAGATAACACCAAGCAGCGACGTATTCGAACTCTAATAATTCATATGCTTAATAATTTCATTGGTGTACTCCGTACAAGAACTCTTCCCCCCCAGATCCTCGGTAAGCACCCTCCCCTCTTTGAGGACGGCGAAGCATGCCCCCTCGATCCTGTCCGCGAAGTCCTTCAGCCGCAAGTACCGGAGCATCATCACCCCCGAGAGCAGCAAAGCCGTGGGGTTGGCCTTGTCTTGACCGGCGATGGCTGGCGCGGTCCCGTGTACCTGCAAGTGTTAGTAAGTGAGGCGATGCACAGGCAAGGTAAGTATGCCGTCAGGTAAAAGGAACTCTGCGTGTTGATTCTCTAAAAATGATTCCAACGGGAATGGGTCTGCTTTGTCCGCCCATTTTGACATGCGTGGGATTGTGTGTACCTACGTATGCAATCTTGAAGCTTCATTGTGGAAGCACTGTATGTGTACCTATACATAGCATAGTTTTGTTACCTATTGTAATTTTTTTTTTTTTTAAAAAGAGCAACTGCCGAGTTTCTTACCGGCTCTTCTCAGCAGAATCTGCATTCCGAACCGGTGGTAGATTTATGATGTGTCACTTATGACTTGTAGCTCTTAAGCTACAAGTTGGCCTACATGAAATAAACGGATTTTGAATTTGAATGATTGCATCAGTGTAACGATCGTAATGGCCTCTGATTTACTTCTTTAAAAAAAAAGAAAAGAACATCAGCCAAGCTGAACTTGACTTATATTCTCTCCCCTCTAAATAAGCGAAAATCTTGTGCTAGGAGTGGGTACGACAACAGTGCAACGGGTGGGGTTCGAACCTGCGACCTTTCAGTTTTCAGTCTGTACCTTTAACCATTGGGCTATTGAGGCTTTTATTTAAATGCAGCCAATCAGAGGTTTTTGCGATCGTTACTATGGCAAAATCATTTTTAGAAAACCCCACAGCTGGCGTGGGATGGTTTTTTTTTTCTTTTTTTATTCAATGACAAGATAGTCCTTGACCGCGCTCTCACCTGATGGTAAGTGACGATGCAGTCTAAGATGGTAGCGGGCTAACTTGGAAGGGGTATGGCAGTGTAAACCACAACCACTACGCGGGTTAAAAGATGGAGTTCTTTTTATCTTAAGGCACAGATGGGTAACAACACAGAATTCCAAATGGGACCAGAGAAAATTAGTCAACATCAGGTTGGCTGGCTAATATTCTTTTTAAAAAAAATGTTTTATTCTAGGCACAAAGGTGCTATAGTGACAACTAATAGTGACAATATTTGTAACATACGCGTTAGAACAAAAAAAATAACATTAAACTCTTTTTAATAAATTAAAGTATCTTTTTATTAGTAATTTTAAGGTATTTGTATTTGTTAGAATCATTCACTTTGTATGGAATAACCACAAGATCATACAACAAACATAATATCCATGCAAAAAAGAAATGTTTTAGTAATTTTGCACACACACTAGGTTAGTCCAACACCCCATCACAAAAAAGGTCTGGATGAGACTTACATTTTCAAAAATCTCGTATTGTTCATTGGCACAGTTTCTTGATTTTATGTTTTTTGTAATCAACACCAATTTTGGTACCTATTGTGTTTCGTTTAAGAAATATTTCCAACCAGTCGGCTGGGCAGTGAGAATTGTCGTCAACGAGCGAGATAGAGCAAGAAAGAGACCTTTTGCATTCCTCTCTCTCTCGCACATTCTAATATTTTCAATGATTGTAAAAATCTCATTATATTTTTGACCAAAGTGATTCATTACTATACTTGACAGTACAATTATGGATATTTAATACATATTTCTAATGCCTAGTTTAAATTTTAAAAAATTGCGAAAGTTGTCGCCATTTTTCTCTATCAAAACATAGGTATATGACAAAAAAATTACTTTAAAATATCTGTAATTTTATTGTCAGTAATAAATAACTTAGGTCAAAAGTATACTGAGATTTTTATAATAACTGAAAAAATTTGAATGTGCGAGAGAGAGGGAATGAACGTTAACTGGCTCTTAACAAGCTATCAATGCAAGGCACTCCAGTAAATGTATTGTAAAATCTACTGAAGTACCACTCGACAGGCTCTTTTATCATTTAAATCAGTGTTAAACTGATATTTATTAGCGACTATTTGCTTGATTTTTATATCAAAACAGCAATTTAGTCATAATTTGTTAATGTGTTTCATTTTTTTGTAAGAACTCATAACAAAATTAGGAGTATTTTGAAAGATATTTGAAATGATTGTTCTATAGTTTTCATCACAGACACGTTTGAAGGATCCGAACCGGTGGTCGAATCTTGACTTGTCATAAGATGTCATAAGAGAAGCAAGTTGGCCTACACGAAATGAATAATTTGTATTTGAAATTGGTCGTAATTTGCAAAACAAATATATTTTTTTTGCTGTAAGGCTTAAATCATTAAGTGATTTACCGATAACGGTCTAAATTTTAGATCTAGAAATTAAGAATGTAGAAAAATCGCGCGAATTATGAATATATCCCAAAAAAATTGTTCTCTAAAATATGTAGGTTGGTCTACCTTAAAAAAAATAGATGAACATTTTTTTCACCTATATCATCTTTTTCCTCTATTTCATCCTTAGGGGCCGTTCAAATAGCTCGTAAGCAGATTTATTACAATTATTTACCCCCCCATCCCCCTTGTCAGCAAAAGTAAGCAAAGCTCTTACCTCCTCCCCCCATGCTTACGTAAACATTTTTCAATTATAAGTGTATTTTTTTTATATTATAATTGTAATGTTATAATTTATTTATATTATTATTTGCGGGAATCCCCGAAAATGTTTTCGTTTTCAACTACCGATGACGTAATCATTATCTAGACTCCCCTACCCCCCATGTCATCCA
Source organism: Hipparchia semele (assembly GCA_933228805.2). Classification (NCBI taxonomy): domain Eukaryota; kingdom Metazoa; phylum Arthropoda; class Insecta; order Lepidoptera; family Nymphalidae; genus Hipparchia; species Hipparchia semele. The sequence continues at coordinate 12,434,650 of OW121727.1, read as the reverse complement.
AAATAAGCAAAACAAAGACCCCCCCCCCCCCCAGCCCCTCATAGTTCTTACGTAATACTTGAACGGCCCCATATGTCGCAGTAGTACCAGTACACCTACTAAGTCCGTACCGTCCGTAAGGCAGTAAGAAACAGTACTTACGGACTCGAAGAGAGCGCCGTTCTTGCCAATGTTGCCCGACGGCGTGAGGCCCAGGCCGCCGATGAGGCCGGAGCACATGTCCGACATGATGTCGCCGTACAAGTTGGGCATCACCTGGAACACCAACACAACACGATTTAAAGAAGGGTTTAGGTTACCACCCCGCTGTGGCCAAGTGCACAACATGATTGAAAGAAGGGTTTAGGTTACCACCACGCTGTGGCCAAGTGCACAACACGATTGAAAGAAGGGTTTAGGTTACCACCCCGCTGTGGCCAAGTGCACAACACGATTGAAAGAAGGGTTTAGGTTATCACCATGCTGTGGCCAAGTGCACAACACGATTGAAAGAAGGGTTTAGGTTACCACCACGCTGTGGCCAAGTGCGCGACACGATTGAAAGAAGGGTTTAGGTTATCACCATGCTGTGGCCAAGTGCACAACACGATTGAAAGAAGGGTTTAGGTTACCACCACGCTGTGGCCAAGTGCGCGACACGATTGAAAGAAGGGTTTAGGTTACCACCACGCTGTGGCCAAGTGCACAACACAATTGAAAGAAGGGTTTAGGTTACCACCACGCTGTGGCCAAGTGCGCGACACGATTGAAAGAAGGGTTTAGGTTATCACCATGCTGTGGCCAAGTGCACAACACGATTGAAAGAAGGGTTTAGGTTACCACCACGCTGTGGCCAAGTGCGCGACACGATTGAAAGAAGGGTTTAGGTTACCACCACGCTGTGGCCAAGTGCACAACACGATTTAAAGAAGGGTTTAGGTTACCACCACGCTGTGGCCAAGTGCGCGACACGATTGAAAGAAGGGTTTAGGTTACCATCACGCTGTGGCTAAGTGCACAACACAATTGAAAGAAGGGTCTAGGTTACCACCACGCTGTGCCCAAGTGCGTATACTTCACACTTTTGAGAACATTATGGAGAACTGAGAGGTCTCCATATTATAAATTTTTTGTTTCGATCAATGAGCGATCTTTGGAGTCTAACATAGATATAAGGAATCCTTACCAATACGTCGAACTTGCTAGGGTCTTGCACCATGTTAAGGCAGACGGTGTCAAGGTAACGCTCCTCGAAGGTGACGCCTGGGTACTTGGTGGCCAGGTCTCGGCAACACCGCAGGAACAGGCCGTCAGACATACGCCTGGAACGTTATATTCATCATCACCATCAGGGCAAAACATCACCAGCCCATTGTTGGGCACAGGACTCCTGGAACGAGAAGGGTCTAGGCCATTGTCCACGACGCTGGCCAACCGCGGATTGGCAGACTCACACTCTTTTGAGGGCATTACGGAGAACTGAGAGTTCTCATGTTTCTCAGCCATGCGAAACGAAAGACCTCCTAAGCCCCAAATATACCGCCTACCACTGCACCAGGGAGGTAGATTGGATTCTATTTCAGACAGGAACTAATAAGTCTATTTGGCTGTCCTGAAAAATTCATCTGAAACCCTAACCTTTCAACTTATTAACAATATTGTGTACGTAGATAAAAGATAAGATATCGGCATTGAACAGTGGTATTTGACACCGTTTCATTAGCGCCAATGAAGACACATGTAATACGACCACATTATCGTATGCATCGAGAGCGAGACACTCGATACGAGGCGAGGCCATCATCCGTGTCGCCTTCAAACACTAATTACCTCGACAAATGGGATATTTACATAACTCTTTTATCGTGGTAGTTTTACAGCAAGTGGAATTTGTTACGAAATATTTCAATTATAATAGGCTAGTTATGTTGAGCTATGGTTGACAATAGGCTCAATTTATTTGTGTTTATTCTTGAAGAAATGAGGTGGGAGTACCAGAACTACCGACTTAGCTTATCGAGTTGCAAAACTATGATAGGGGAAAAACCGATGGGCGAAGTATTACTCTCGGTATTCTCCCGGATCGTCACCATGTCTATTTCTATGTTGTCGAATGTGGGTAGTGGTAAACTAAACAAATGTGGGTAGTTGCAATTACTCACATGATTTGTGAGTTAGCCTTGTGCACGGCGGTGACCTTCTTCCTATTAATGTCCTGCGCGAACTGGAACGCGAACTTGGCGACGCGTTTGCTGGCCTCCTCCGCAATAAGCTTGATGGACTACACCACACTGTCTACGATCTCGTGCTCGATATCGAAGTATTACTCTCGGTATTCTCCCGGATCGTCACCATGTCTATTTCTATGTTGTCGAATGTGGGTAGTTGTAAACTAAACAAATGTGGGTAGTTGCAAATACTCACATGATGTTGGCCTTGTGCACGGCGGTGACCTTCTTCCTCTTGTTGTCCTGCGCGAACTGGAACGCGAACTCGGCGACGCGCTTGCTGGCCTCCTCCGTGATCAGCTTGATGGACTGCACCACGCCGTCCACGATCTCGTGCTCGATGCCGGAGTACTCTCCCTCGGTGTTCTCGCGGATCGTCACCACGTCCACGTTGTCGTATAGGGTCTTGATCCTGACACAAAAGACGACGTTCATAATCCTTACTCCCTTAATCCTATTAATATTATAAATGCGAATGTTTGGATAAGGTATGGATAGATGTTTGGTACTCCATAACGCCACAACGACTGAACCACAAGTTTTTCGCTTATTTAGAGGGGATAGGAGGATATTACTTAACTTCAGCTTGGATTCTTTTTTTTTAAAAAAGGAAAAAATGCTGGTTTAGCGAGGGCGATTATTAATAATTTACAGAGGTACATTATATATTGATACAATCGTCTTTTTAGGAATATATCATCAATTCAACGTAAGCGTTACATCAACGATTTATTTCAGATAAGATTATTTTTATATCATTGTTATAAAACGCAATAAATGAATGGGCATCCACCTTCGTTACATTGTATGACCCAATTGGCAGAGAAGATAACCAGGAATTGAATAACTTAGTAGACGGTTTAGCTTTCGATTTTTTGGCATCGACATATGTGCTCCGTATTTGTATATCTACGCTTTTTCAAGACATATTAAAAAGGAATCTTATGTTTCCAGGCTTCATGTGTGTATGTGAGCTCCTTTATTCCACCATAACTTTCAAATGACAGATTTGAATGTATGGGGTATGGATACCTCATAGAGTGACACTGGGTTTAAAACAGTTGATAGTCTTTCAAGAAGTCTGGTTTCTAGTCTATTTTAATAAGTTGTGAGCATACTTTTAATAGATTTCTTTTTATGTCAAGGCAAGTCTATTTACTGGAATTTCAGTAGGTAAACAAACTCACGCCCATTCCCACAAACGACTTTCGGAATTTCTTGAGGAATCGCGAGCTGAATTCGCCTAGTATCTAACTAGATAAATAGGAATCCAATTAAATTATGAACGGTAACGCGTCGCGTCGCGTACAAGATAAGGTTTATCGTGTTATGGCCACAACTGAATCATACCTTATCATAATTCAATTCAGTCTGATTTGCTTTAAGTACCTATACCTTTCACGGTCATTATAGTAACTGCATAGTTTCTTATGTCAAGGCCCTATTGGAACCTTAACTGACGCTGTTCATAGAAAATAGAATAAGGTACCTACTAAAATCTAGATAGTTTGTTGTTCAAAGAAAGGTCTACACTTACACCAGACCAGACCAGAGACAATTTAGAAATTATAAATTCCTAAATTACCCCCGCCGCCGGGAATCGAACCCGATACCTCCTATTTATAAGACCACAGCACTCACCACTGTGCCAGGGAGATCGTCGCTTGATGATGATTTTGTGGTAAGATCAGGGGAAGGTAAAGGTCACGTGAAAAACTTATCGAACTCACGACACGTCACGTAAAATTCCAACACTATCGGCACATCCATCATTGATACAACAACACGATAACTATCCAGACTTAATCGCGACAACATTACCGAATTACATAGCGTAAGTACAAAAAATGACATTGGCATTGTATCTCAACATTGCAATAAATGACCTTGCACTTTTTAGGGGTTCATCTGAGTTCATCAAGCCCTTGTGTCACGACCGATTTATTCAAAAATTATCAGAAATTATTAAAGCTGCAAAGTTGTTTGGCACAGATCTAGAAAATAAACTCTTCCTTTTGTGAAGTCGGTTAAAAAGGTGACTGACTGACTGATTGATTAACTGATCTATCAATGTCCAGCTCAAATCACTGGACAGGTCACACTGAAACTTTGGCATACAGATAGCTATAATGACGTAGGCATCAGCTAAGAAAGGATTTTTCAACTCCTAAGGGGGTTAAATACGGGTTTGAAAAAATCGAACTTAATGAAACCGCTAACCTTTAATAATATCCTTGCAAAAAAAGTTAATCCATTGTTCGGTGGTTGCATGATTCCTACATATTAGTATGTAAGCAAAAGGTATAATGATATTTGTAACTCAATATTATCTTGCATATTGCAATATGCCTAGTCAACTATTAATACTATAAATATGCTTATGAATCAATTTATATTATAATCAGTTACATATATTAGCAGAATGCAGATCTTGCGGTTTTATTACAAAGCTGAGTACCGAATATGCTTAGTGAGTCAGAACTAACTTAATGTTTCACCAATTCAAAACCTACAGGTTGTTATTTTGATTTTTGAAAGTCAGGGAGGTGAAAAATTAAACTGTAAGGAATGGATGAATAGTCTCAGGAACCTTGGTGTTGGTTTTTAAGAGAAAATCTGCATTCATAGATGACAATATATTTAACTCTCCACCTACAAGCGATTCTCATCAAAATTGGTTCAGCCATTCTGAACATTAAACACCATAAACATACAAAGGTGATGCTAGGTACGGAAGGTGTGTTGTTCTTTAAAAAAAATTAATAACAACGTTATGGTGTGTAAAATTTATATTCATTGCCATCTAGTTAATTGTTGAAGAGTAAAATCTACTCTTTTTTTACATTAATTTATTTTATAAGTTATTCTTTCACCTTTCCCTTCTCACTTTTCTGGAATTCGCAGTTAAATGGTATGCCTTTAGTATTAAGTGAAGTGTTCGATTTGAATCCACATCATGACAGATTTAATGTAATTGACGAAGTAAGTAATAGTTATTTTATATGCAACGTAAATTTCACTTACCCCTCTAAACTCTTGCAAGGCCTGACATTGGCATATAAGTCAAACTCTTTCCTCAGAGCCAAGTTGAGAGAGCGGTAACCTTTCCCCACTGGGGTCATAAGGGGCCCTTTAAGGCCAATTTTGTTTGCATTCACTGAATCAATAGCTTTTTGTGGTATACCAAACTTGCCATCTGGTCCCTAGAACAAAAGATTTATTTGTTTATTGTTTGCTATTCATGACAAAATATATTACCCAATTTAAATGAAAATTGTATCTTGACTTAGATATTGGAATTTACCTTTAAAATATCTAAAATAAGATCTCAGAAAATTTAACTTGATACTACATATAGAAAGACCTACAAATACTAAAAGGAGGAAAACTGGTCAATTTTCCTGTTAAGTTAAGTATTTCTTTTGAAATTCACTTTAAATTTAAATTGTATACAAAAAAAAGTTTACATAAAAATAAACAATCGTGCTTGCATTCGTATTAGATTTTCTGTATGTAAGTACTCACTCTAACAGCTGTGACGTCCACCTCATCCCATTCTATGGGTACTTTGGCAGCTTCGAATATTTTTTGCACGGCCACAGTGATCTCCGGACCGATTCCGTGGCCAGGAATGAGTGTCACCTTTCGCACCCCCGTACTGTACTGAGCTGCGCCGGCCCGCCCCGCTGGGACCTAGCACCAACCAGAAAAATCCATCGCATAACCTCTACATTGTTACCGGAATAAAGAAAGCACGAAATGTATGTTAACCTCATTTTTCACGCCTCCAACCCCTCCGGTAGACTTATTCGCCCCCGACTCGAACAATTTCAGTAAGCTCTCGACAACTTTACTCTCACGAAAAGGCTTCAAAAGCGCATTTATGTAATTCTTCGACATAACTATAAGTCTATTTTTGGATGGCAAAAGAAATTAAACGAGCCGTCGCTCGAGGCCTGTTAAATAAGGGGCACATGCAGAAAGATATTAGTAAACGGATATCGACATCGCTATCTACGAACTTACGATTTTTCTGATAATTCTTGCTGCCATTTCACAAAATTAAATTCTACGACGACAAAAAGGACACTCCGCGGCGCAAAGACAGGGCGGGGCGGGGAGGCACCGCGAACTCTACGACGCATGACCGGAAATTAATTCAAGGACGAATTTTCGCGGGGCTTTTCATGAAATTAAATATTAATTATAAACTAGTGTAACGCACTTGTGTATATTCATATAATTTCTTTCATTACAACAAAAGCAATTAAATGATTAAATCATAAAATTCTGAGTAAAAAATTGATGGAAAAGTGAAAAATATTTTATTTCTGCAAAAAGTATGGCAACTTTTGCAGGATGTGTTTCGTATTTTCGATTGGCAATTTAATGTATTATTGTCAGATTTGACGTTGAAAGTTATCAGCTGTGTAAAATATTGCCATTTTAATTAGATTTCCACTAATATTAGGTCATTTTATTAAGATGATAAGAATATAAAAAAGTAGATCATTTCTACCATGTGTTTAGTTTTGATTCAACATTTTAACGGCTTAGTGATTCAAAACTTATGTACTCATTCATTTAATAATTATTATCTAGTTGCCTTCCACGACTACCTTTCAATCAATAAATTTTAAAGAACTAACCGCCAATTGCTATAGAAACCCATCAGTAGCCGGATAATTTCATATTTCTGCAAATGGTTATGCTTTTTCAGAAAGTATTCGGGGAAAATAGTTTCAGACGCATAGCAACTCTTACAATGAAGTGAAAATCCACTTGTCACTGTCATCATTGACAACGAAGAAATAACCACAGACAAAAAACCTTGGCTTTTTATCGTCGGCCGTCGTATTGCATTCTAATTTTGTAAATATTTTGGTGTCGAAAATGCGAAAATTAAGCAAAGTGTGAAGAAAGAGAAATCTTAAGCAATGGATCAGCCGCTTAGCTTGAAGCTAGGGTCACTATGCCTGATATCTCAACACAAATTACAGAATATCTTGTCCCAATGCGGCGACAAGTTGGATTTAATCATTGATCCCTCACTTATTAAGCCGCTGGAGAGAATTTGTGGAGTTACCTGGCTCAGGTACAGTGTTAAAAGTATTCTGAATAATTCCAATATGGTTTGTAAAACTAACTAAGCACTACATAGTCCTAGCTAAAGTGACGGCAGGTTGGGCCAAATAGTTCGAGAAACCTTTATTTATAAAGGTCGCGTATTCGTTAGTGGTGATCTCGCACTAGAAAGCACAATGTTGGCTGACCTCTTTGCTAGGTGGATTGACGATTTACGAGGAGTTCCAGGAAGCCTTTGGAGGAAGTGGGAAATGGATCTATTGGTTGAAGGTGATTATAACAAGATCACAAATTCGGTATAGCATACACAGTGCTACTTACCCAGGTTTTGCTGGTTCTCTGTGGGAAGGGCATTCCAAACCAAAAGTTTACTAAAAAGCAAAAGACTAGTATTTAAAACAATTAGCTTTTCTTGAGTCCTTACAAATGATACTATTCCACTTTAAGCAAATATTCTGCACAAAATCCTTGAAAATAACATTGTTTTATTTTTTTCAGACAACATGGCGTTGATAAAATATATAAAATGGATCCCCAACTTGGTGCAACAGCCAACACTATCAGGGTTTACTTCATACCAGCGTGTATACAGAAATACAAATGTGTACTCGATCAGATCTCATCAGTTCTCAGTCACAGTCCTTCACTGGCAGACTCCAAATGCTTCAACATCATTATTGTACCAAAAATAGTAAGCTCTTACGACTCTATATTAGAAAACAGAGGTCTATATGACATTGTAAAACTGTATGCTTTTGCTTGGGAACTAATGTCCCTAGATGACCAACTTCTTAGCTTGGAACTGCCATTTTTATACAAACAGTTATTTGTCGAGCAAAACCATTCTTTATTGTCAAGTATATCTATGTCATTGTGGAGTTTATTCCATGTCACTGGTCGACCAAAATGTATTTTATCACTGGGAAAATTATCCTCCAGAGTTTTGGATATTCTAGAAGTGTATAATGAGAGTTACTCGAGAGATTTCCTCAATATTAACTCGACTCAAGATATTGAATCCTTGATTATAATCGATAGAGATCAAGATTATCCTTCAAGTTTGCTTACACCCGCAACATACAGTGGGTTATTGAGCGAAATATTTAATATAACCTGTGGTCAACTCGAACTTAATGTCAAAGAAACAAAACTAAAGAAAGGTAAGCTCAACTTAGTGACGACTGAAGAAACACCATCAAAAAATACATCTATGATGTTAGATAGCTCTTTGGATAATCTGTATGGAGAAATAAAACATAGGCATTTCTCTGAAGTTTTAAGTGTACTGAGTTCTAAAGCAAAACTACTGAAAAATGAGGACATTAAAGCATTAGGAATCCAAGAAATGAAGCATTATGTTGCTACAAAGTTGCAACAAGTGACATTATTTAAACAAAATCTAGTCAACCATGTTATGGCAAGTGAAACTATTCTATCAGAAATGAATAATAAGTTTGAGAATTTAACATCAACAGAGAGTGAGATGTTAAATAATAGAAATAAAAAGTCGAACTTTACATATATAGATGAAAACTTTGGAACAGACATTCACATGTATAATAGCTTACGTCTTATGTGTTTATTGAGTTTAACTCAAGGGTTATCTTATGAAGAATACAATTCGCTAGTCAACAAGTATTTGATTGCATTTGGTTACAAATTTTTGTATGTTTTCAACAATTTAGTGACTGCTGGATTGCTCGTGCAACCTTCTAGCCCTAAACTGTCTTTGTCAAATTTGGGTAATCTCAGTGAAAGATTGCCCAGATGGCAGAATGAATTTCAGATTAATGCCGGCAAATTAAAACAACTACCCTCAAAATCAGACGATGGAAAATCTCCAAGTTATGTCTTCAACGGCGGTTATGTGCCATTAGTAGCTGTTCTATGTAATGCTTTGCTTACATCCGAATCTCTTTTAGACGTTTTGACAAAACTATCTGCGCTTAACGAACTTAAAGTTGGTGGCGCATTTATCGAACAATTGAAAGATGGTTTAGATACTTTGGACGAAAAATTATCTAACCTAACTATTAATAGTACTTTAGACTTTGGTTGTAAAAATGCAAAGACATTGTTGAAATCAATGAAGAGTGATAATAAAGTGAGCTGGGTTTCTGTAAAACCGAGTACTATATTGGTTTTTATGATAGGTGGGGTGACTTATGCTGAGGTTGCAGCGTGTGACGTCATTCAAACTGCAACAGGCAGTAGGATTATTATAGCTAGTGACTGTGTCGCGAGTGGTAGTGATTTGATGATTGCTAATACTTAAAAAAACTTTATGAAAATGAATTGTATTGGATCTTTTAAGCTTTCTCATTATTATTTATGATTTTTATACTAAGTATAAAGTTACTTTTTGTAATGACACGAATTTCTTTTTCCCCCTTTCTGCAGGTTAAAATCAGCCATGCTTTAAAATAGAATATGATTCTCTCGTGACTTAAGAGTTTAGAAGACTTAAGTAAAGAAACACAGAAAAACAAAATAACAATAAGAAAATATTTTATTTTTAAATATCACAGTAAAAAATTAGAAATGTACTTATATCTATGTCATTTCATTTCTGCATTACATTTTCTAGAAGGAATATGTTACACATATAAAGATTAAGTTTCCTACTAATTTTCTGTAAGGAAATCCTAATACTAAAAAAATACGCAAAAATAGTACGCCATATTAATTTCATGATGACGTCACAAGTTTTTTGGATTTCAAATTACTAGTGCAAAATGAGTTCAGCAATCGACAGTGAAATATATTAAGTAGAGAATTAAAAATCGAGTTCAAGTTTCTTAACAAGCATGTAAGGCTCCTTATCTTCTCATCAAAATATCAGAGTCCGATTATTCATAGAAAATACTGATTGCAATTCATGAACTTACGAGAATTAGCCTGAATTTTTATCCAATTCAAAGTTTATTACCGTGTTTATATTTCAGAAAGCTTAAGCCTGTGGAGACGAAATTTCGAAACGTTTGAAAAAATGTTTAGCAAAATCGTGGATTTTAACAGTCAGAAACGATTTATATTTGTATTTTTATTAATTTCATGCATTGTACAGATAGTACTCCCATGCTCCATACATTTTTGGACCATCTCCTTTAGAGAAGTTTACAGCATCTGATTAAAAGTCCTTGTACAGTGGGGGACGTTACGTTGAGCCATAGTTACACCCTTCAACCATTTAGCCGGGACGAGCCTTTACGCAGATTTAGTACTGAATATATTCTGCCACTTTCTGCGGTGTGGTGGGGTAATCACGTACAGCACACATTTACTCACTTCCGCACACTCTTGTAAACAACTTAATGTCTCTATGAACGCACACTAACTCAAAAGCTGTCACAATTACAAGCTGACACGTACGTTTGTACATGTACTTCGGCAGAGGGGAATGCGTGCGCTTGCCAAGTCCTGGCTAAATGGTCGAATGTTACACCCTATTGACGTGGTACTGCGTGAACTATTTCCGCCAGTACTGCGCGAACTTGTGGAATTGCTCGACCAGCACGGCCATGACGGCGGTGACCGACATGTCGAGCAGGTTCTGCAGGTAGTGCACCGCCTCTTCGTCGCCCAGGTCCAGCCTGTGGACAACGACCTTGCTAGTATAATATAATCTATATGGAACGCTCTTCCAAGATCTGTGTTTCTATCGTATGATTCGGGTATATTTAATACAAGAGTGAATAGACATCTAGGAAAACCCGTTACACCTTAGACCACATCATCACTTTCCATCAGGTGTGATGGTGGTCAGCGTGTGCCTATAATGTATATAATCCTACTATAATATTATAAATGTGAAAGTGTGGATGTTTGTTACTCAATCACGCCATAACGACTGAACCGATTTGGCTAAAATTTGGCACGAGATAGTTTAGTCTGGAATAACACATAGGCTACTTTTTATCCCGAAAATGAAGTGGGTTCCCGTGGGAATTAAAAAACCTCAATCCATGCGAACGAAGTCGCGGGAATCAACTAGTACGCTATATGGCTTCCAAGATGTGTGTTTCCTAACATGTACAATTTGGGTATCTTTAAAACAGTGAATAGGCATTTAGGCAAACGCGTTATACCTTAGACCACATCATCACTTTCCATCAGGTGGAATAGTGGTCAAGCGTGTGCCTATAATGTATATAAAAAAAATAAACATAAAAATTCTTTTTACACAACCGACTTCAAAAGCCACTACAAAGTATATCAATTGTGCCTACACATTTTGAAGAGTTCCCTCGATTTCTCCAGGTCCCATCATCAGATCCTGACCTGATTACAACGGGGCCCTTATATACCCTTTCAAACAAAAAAAGAATTTTCCAAATCGGTCCTGGCATTTTTGAGTAATCGGGCAACATACATAAAAAAAAAAAGATTCCAATGAAGTGGGTTAAAAACAAAAGATTCCAACGATTAGGAACTTCTTCCTTTTTTGGAAACGGGTTAAAAACACGGTTAATGCCTTAACACCTTATTAACCATGTTGAATGTTAACACCTTATTAACCATGTTGAGGTCTATACCTCACCTCAGTTTGTCCTGCACTTTCTTGACAGCCTTGTCGGGTTCCAGCGCTATGTCCGGCACCGACGCGTCCGTCATCAGCGAGAAGAGGTTCAGCACCAGGTTTGCGTGTCTGGAAAATTGTATCATCGTCATCGTCTATTGCGATATAAACAAAAAGGTATAAAAAAAAAAGATTTTTGATCTATGACTGCTCCAACTGACCTCCGGAGGTGCAGGAAGGCGGTGTAGCACAGCTTGCGGAACTCGTGGAAGTGGTCGGAGGTGACGCCGCCCATGGCCTCCACCATCTCCTTGCTGAGCTTCATGGGCGGCGGCAGCGGCTTGGGGTCGCGGCCCAGGATGTAGCCGAAGTCGATGTGGAACAGCGCGCCGGCGCGCGTCAGCAGCAGGTTGTCCAGGTGCCGGTCGCCGACCCCTGGGGGAGGTGCCCGTCTCTTTCTACAATCGCTCACGCTAAAGCAGGAGTTCCCAGTTTTTTATCACGGTTCCCTTCTGAAAAGAGGGGACGTGCGATAGCAATAGTTTGGGAGCCCCTGCTTTAGGGTGGGCGATCGTAGAAAGAGACGACACGTTTGCAATATGGCTAGGGCGGCAAGTGTGATAGGTTACAGCTTCTAGGTCTAGGAGGCCTACCGCCATAGTGTTATAGAACACAAAAATTTTTGTTTGAATAAACTCTTCAAGTGTTTTTGCATTTTCAGAAATTCAGCGGATTCGGTCTTTTGGAGAATCCTATCACAATTATTATTAGTACATGATAAACAAGGCTATATCCACGCTTTATATGGCTCACGCTCAAATATGGTTGAGCGAAGCAATGGCTGGATCATGCGTCATGCTCGTGAACGGGTGCCACCAACGGGAATGGGTCTGCTTTGGCTGCCCACCTTGACATGCGTTGGATTGGTGTGCCTACGTATGCATTTTTCCACTTTTGAAGCTTTATTGTGGAAGCACTGTATACATAGCATAGCTTTGTAAAAAAAAATTTTTTTGAAAAGAGCAACTGCTGAGTTTCTTACCGGCTCTTCTCTCAGCAAAATCTGCATTCCGAACTGGTGGTAGATTTATGACGTGTCATAAGAGCTACAAGTTAGCCTACATGAAATAAATTAATTTTGAATTTGAATTTGAATTATCTTTGATTTTATTTTCAAGCTACAGTGACAGTCGTAATCATCTCAAATGCGAGATCCATAGAGCTTAAAATGTTGCTGGATGTTGGGGTGCACGTACCTAATAGATAGGTGATGACGCAGTAGCCGGCGCAGCTGCGGATGTAGGTGTCCATGGTGTCGGGCTTGATGCCGTAGGGCGCGCCCTCGCACGGGTTGTGCTTGCGGAAGAAGTTCTGGATGCTGCCCTCCGCCGCCAGCGCCTCGGCCACCGTCACCGACTCGATGAACTGCAGGAAGCCGTGCTTCGAGCTGGTCGCCAGGACTTTGTACGGTGTCAGCTTCAGGTCTAGATTTTCCCTGGAAAACACATTATGAGGGTTAAGAATTCCGCTTCCTTTCTCTGATTACGGTTTTCCGGAGTTTTTTAAGGGGGGGGGGGGGGGGGGGGGGGGGGGTAAGGTTAATTCGGTAAAAAAAAGGCATGTTTTCAAGATTTTTTTTTGGCAATACAGATGGTGTTAGTTTATTTAGTCAATCCATACATGATAATGTAACATTAGAACAATATTCTCCTAAATTTTCATTGCAAAATATCAAAAATTGAGTGAGTGACAGTGAATTTCCGGAGGCGCCTCGAGAAAAAGTTGTTTTGCGGTGTCCATCATAACTCGCAACCAAATCATCTGAAATAAAAAAATCAAAATGCATTCGTTAAAGGAGATGTTTGTCGAGGTAATCACGAGAGGATTTTTTTTTCTTTCGATTTTTCGATTTTTCGTAGCTCTTGGAAGCCAAAAACCAGATTTTCGCTAAAAAAAACGGCTAATTTGCTGTTGTAAAAAAATTGATAATTATTGAAAAAAAAAAGCTCTCGACAATACCTGGGGAATTATGTGAAGAAACACTGTGCAAAATTTCAAAACCATTGGTCCAGTAGATTTTTAGTTATCGTGGGCACGGACTTCAAAAATGACAAGTCTCAGAAAAACGCTTTAAAGTTTTGCGTACTGAAGTATTCAAGATAAAATTCGACAATTTTTTTATACTCACACAGAGTCGTCGATGCCAGGTCCGTCACTTGTTACTGCTCAGCACAGCATACAGCGTTTAACTGATGCATAGATCATGCCTCGAATATACTCGACTTTACCTGAACAGGCCAGTTTGGGCCGAGTGGGGCTGTAAAACCTCAGGCTGGCAACGGACGCTGAAATACTCATATCTTCGTCAATTTTGCCCCGATCGACTTGAAATTTTAACACAATCTTCTTGAGATATTATGCATTCAATTAGAAAAATAAAAAAAAAAAATCGAAAAAAAATAAATTTTAATACCTTACCCCCCCCTTAAGCGACACTTTTTAATAATAAATAAATCGTTTTTCATTTTCAACCATGTAAATATCATTTGTTTTAACGGCAAAGGAAAATATCGTGAGAACCTTGCAAAAAAGTAAAATATTGCTTAAGATTTTTTTTCCAAGTATCAGAAATCTGCCAATCTGCACTGGCCTGCGTGGTGGACTATAGCCTTCACGCTTCTCTTTGTGAGAACCCGTGCCTAATAAGGGTCCAACGACGGGTTGAGATCATGATGACCGTACCTCCTCAGCAGTTTGTCCATGAGCGTGATCATCTGCAGTATGAGCTGGTCCTGCCGCAGATCGTCTCCGTGCTTGAAGATGGCCTCGTACTCCATTCCCTCACTCGTCAGGAACGTCAACTTGCACGGCATCAGCGCTGATTTGAACAGGCTCGCTTTCTTTGCCACTATGCCCTGGAATTAGTTTTATAGATCGAAAGTCCTTGAGATTGGGTCTGACAAATATTCCGCCAGTAGCCGCAATCGCGACAGACAGGACAAATTCAAAATTAAAAAATGTAAATTTAGAATCGAACACCTAGTCGTGATCGGTAAATCAAAACAAAATACTTGCGAAGCATTTTTGTAAACCAAAGTTGAGACATTTGATTCTGTGTGGAAAGCATCGGGTACTAATTCAAGTGTAAATTGAAAATCTGAAATCGACGGGTGAAATTTAAAAAAAAGAAATTCGCCATTTTGTGGTCGCGACCATCTAGGATTTGAAATTTATCATAGTGTACACTGTACAGTATTTTACTAGTCAAGCCTTTTCATTGGATACCCATATTGAGAGAGTTGTGAAAAAATATGTAATCCGCCATTTTGTGGCGGCGGCCATCTTGGACCGATTTTCATCAAACATAGCTTCGTAGCTAGTAGTGTTCGTACACTCCCGAATAATCACCTATCAAACAAAAAAAACAAAATCAATATCGATTCATCCGTTTGGTGCACGCACGCACGCTAAAACGGAGGAACTATTCCTGGTGTCAGTGGTGGTGGTGTATGACGCACCTTGATGTTGACGGTGGGGTCGAGCGGGAAGGGCACGGGCTCGAAGTTGGCGAAGTTGAACTTGAAGGCGTCGGGGTCGGCCAGCAGCTGCTGCAGCCGCTCGGCCTTCTTGTTGCGGTTGCCGCTCTCGCGCGCCACGCGCTTCACCAGCGCCACCAGCTTGTCGATGAACACCTGCTGCCGCGCCAGGAAGCTGCGCGTGCGCACCAGCTCCGCCTTGCCTGCTCAGCGATGACAGACAGTGTTTAAACCGATTTTCTAGTGAAATCAATAAAATTATTAATGAAATTAGGGGATTTTTTGTACCAAAATGCCGGAAAAGGTTGTAAACTGAATTGTGGTCGCAAAGTGCATTGAAAAAATTGAGAAAGTCAGAAGTGGAAAACAGAGAACATGGAACAGGAAGAAGAGGGGTGGGATTTAGCCGGTAAGAATCCAGCACTTCCCCTAAAAAAGCCCGAGAGTTTTGGGTTGACAAAATTCATTTCCGAAGGCCGCATATCCCCATCTTAAAAGGAATTTTTTGAACTTAATGGACGGAATTAACGCAGTCGTGTGTATCCCTCACTGTTAGGAAGCTGGCCAGGTCAGCAGTTCCCGAAGTGTGCTCCTCACCTTTAGCGAGCTGGTGCGAGAAGGTCCTCATGACGGCGAGGTACATGGCCCTGGCGGCGAGGTCCCGGGCGCCGGTGTCGCTGTCCTCGCACTCGATGAGCAAGTACCAGTACAGGTAGTTGGCCACCACGCAGTTGCGGCAGGCGCGCGCGATCAGGAAGCTGGCCAGGCTCAGCCGCTCCTCGGAAGGGTCTGCCGACTCGCTGGGGACAGACACAACTATCACTACGGAGCCCAAGCCATTGGTGGTGACCAAGCCATCGACTGGTCCGACGACATCATCAAGCTTGTGGACAAACTTGGATGAGACTGGCACAACACCGAAAGGAATGGCGTGAACATGACGAAGCCACCCAAGGATGGGTGAAATGAAAAGGCTCGCAAAGAAGAATATAGTTGCTGTAATACAGGAAGCGCTGGTATATGGGGTTTGACCATATTGACTCGACTTGGCAATAGGTATAACCATGGGAAGATCTTCTTCGGGCTAGTGTCGCGCCCGTAGACTGCCTGGTTCGCTCTTTGCACATGTTAGAACTTGTATTTATATAGTCAGCCAAGATTATTATTTCAATATCGCGATGTAGGATCACCTGTTGTAGCGCAGTTGTGCTTTGGATATTGTTGTGGATCGTAAAGCGCCATCCAGTACCATTGTTGTGAGTTTTCGCTTGCTTAAATGTGGAGTAGCCACAAGAGCTTGTTATACTGAATTACTTGTTATATTGAAAAAAAAAAATGTTTTTTTTTAAAAGATTTTTTTTAATAAAGGGCCAAAACGCTCCCCTGTAATATGCATCTTTTGGAGATTCGCAGATGTGACAACATACTGCCGTTAGAGAATGCTATGTGTATCTGACCGTATTATCCGGATCAGACTGGATTTGATCGGATTATCCGGATCAGACTGGATTTGATCGGATTATCCGGATCAGACTGGATTTGACCGGATTATCTGGATTTGACCGGGTTATCCGGATCAGACTGGATTTGACCGCATTTTCTGGATTTGACCGGATTATCCGGATTAGACTAGATCTGTGCGAATAGGCACTAACTCACCTATATTCGTCATTGGCATCCAGAGCAGCGCTGCTGACAGCGCTTTCGGTGACTGCGGTGGATTCTTCCACGGCGGCGTCCGAGTGTCTGCTGGTCGTGGATGACGTCATCTCACTCGCTGTCAGCACTGTAACACACTTCGATGGTTAATTGATTGTTTTAAGTCAGTTTTTAACGTTTGCAATCGATCATGACACGTTTTCTTTTTACTATAATATTATAAATGTGAAAGTTTGCAACTCCTTCGCGCTACGACGAAGAACCGGCTGAAATTTGGAATGGAGACAGCTCATACTTGAGACTTATCAAGTTAAATTCATCAAGTCAGTTGCCACAGTAGAATACGAGCAGCGATCCTGTGGCTTCCCTAAAACGTGAGGACGGGCCCGTTCGGTTTTAGTGGGTATTTTGGCAGTGCCAACGTGTGGGACTCCACATACCCGCCCGTTGTCACAGATGGGCGGGATGCGTAAAGGCATTTCCGATCGCTAAAAAAAAAGGTGTTTTGAGTTTGGATAAATCTGAATTTCCCGCACGTGGAAGCGTACCTGATGTGGACAGTAAACTGGCCTGGCTTCCCCGGTGGCCGCTCTGCAGCAGTTTACCCTCCGAGTCGGAGTACACAGCCACCTCTTTGCCACATATCCTCGCGTACTCTGGATGTACAATCATTAATCATCAACAACATTTTGATTTGTTTTTGAGGAGGGGTGACGACTGATGTTTGACGAACTTTTAAATAAAACCACAGAATAATGATTATTTCGACTGTTCCGTAGAACAAAGTCTCATCTGCTAAATTCATAAATTGAGATTTGAGCCTTACAAGTTTTAGTTTTAAGGCTCAAAGGAGGTGGGTTGATAAGGCCGAAAATCCGCCCCTCTTCAGCGCTTCATTCTAAAATATTAAATCAAAGCTTAAAAAACGACTAAAATGTATGAAAATGTAAGAAAAGTAAAAGAATCTCTCTTTTTGGGTAATATTTTCTGTAACTTACTATTTTTTTTATCACCTAAACTTTATATTAAAATAAAGTTTATATCTTCAAGTATATAAATACATTTACAATTTGTCGAAATCTGGAACTTTTTTTTTCGAGTGTATGAGGGGCGGATTTTGGGTCTTATCAACCCACCTCCTTTCAAGTTGTGAATTTAGCAGATATGACTTTGTTCTACGGAACAGTCGATTTGCTGTCAGTCGTCTCACACCGGTCTAGAATTGACTGTGAATTTTATTAAAGAACGTCACGCCCATTTCCACAAACGACTTGGACTTTTCGATCTAAAAATAAAGACTTGCTATGTAAAAAAACTCTAAAATTCTTTTTTTTTTATGTTTTTGGCGAGCAAACGTGCAGGCGGGTCACCTGATTTTAAGTGATTACCGCCGCCTATGAACATTTGTAGTGCCTGAGGCACCACCGATGCGTTGCCGGCTTTTTTAGGAATTTGTCGATCCGCTTCTTGAATAAACCCGTTGTAATTCTTATAGTGTTCTTCGGCCTCATTTCCAGAAATGAAAATTGAAACATTAAGTGTTTGCTGAGGCGGGGTCAGTTGGAGGGGAAATACAGTTAGGGGGCGTTCCCCTACTCACATTATAGATTTGGTTAAAGTTTGGTTAAACTGACGTCACATCATTTAAACAACCACGACCCTTCAATAGTGACAGACTGAGAAGAAGCTAAAGCGTGTGTGTTTTTCCTTCCGCTTTTTTCTTTTTTTCCCAATTTTTTTTGCGATTTTTTTTTTTGTAAATTGAAACTAGTACATAATTTAAAACATACTGTCCACTTATATCTATACAGTTAATAATAATATCATTTTGTGTATAAGCCTGTCACAACCAAGTCTGTGACGTTGTTCGTGAACCCGAATAAATAAATAAATAAGGAAAAGGGTAACTAGAACTCACCATCATGTATTTCCACGTAGTCTTCGTACTTCAGAGCTTGCACCAGCTGCAGCAGATATAGAAGCAAGTCCTCGTCAGGAGCTTGCTTCAGCCGAGATATTGCGTACCTGGATCATTTTTTTTTATTCAATGAAAAGACAGTCCTTGACTGCGATCTCACCTGATGGTAGTGACGATGCGTGTAAGGTGGTAGCGGACTAACTTGGAAGGGGTATGGCAGTGTACATTCAATCCATACCTCTAATCTGTTTCTACACACCATCGTGCCTGAACGGTAAATCGCTTGGCGGCACGTCTTTGGCGGTAGGGTGGTAACTAGCCACGGCCAAAGCCTCCCACCAGACCAGACCAGAAACAATTCAGAAATTATAAATTCCCAAATTATTATTATTTTATTAACAGCATACAAACATGTAAGATAAAATAAATTCTTGATTTATTGAACTGCTTTATTTTTTTTTTGCAGTCATATTAAATTATACTAATCGGTAATAATTATTAATTATCTATACATACACATAAAGTTGAAGTGTCTGTTTGTAATATCAAAATAACAGCTTTTTACTAAATGCAAACGTAAGTAAAGGCGGTACTTTAACAAAAAAAAAAACAATTTTATTAAAAAAAGACTGTACTTTAACAAAAAAACAATTTTATTTTATTCTGTCTATCTGTTTGTTTGTTGCCACTAAACTCGGGAATGGCTGGACCTATTTTTTTTACGGGACTTTCACTGTTAGATAGCTGATTTTACCGGGCGTACATTTTTACGGGCATAACATTTTTTAACCGACTGTCGAAAAAGGAAGACAAGGAGTTGTGTTTTTCTACCTATGTATATCGTTTCCTTGATTTCTAAACCGATTTGCGTGAATCTTTTTTTAATCGATACAAAAACTTTACGAGATGCTCCCATAAAAACTTTAGGTTCCAACTCCTCAATTTTGATGCTGCAGAGGTTCCGCCCACCTAAACAGTGGTAATTTAGGAACTGTCGATTGTGAATTGAAGAAGCTGAAAAAGTCGCGGGCGTCCGCTAGTTATGATATAATCCAGAAAATGAAGTCATTTTAGCATTCACTTAATGTCAGCTTGTTCATTAGAATACTAACAAGGCTGATAAGTATTATAATTAAAGTTATAATTAATAATTTTCGTCTGATTTGAAACGAAATATATTTAATGTTTATTGACTAGCGGACGCCCGCGACTTTGTCCGCGTGTTCAATTCACAATCACCAGTTCCTAAATTCCCACAGTTTAGGAGGGCAGTACCTTTGCAGCATCAGGATTGAAGAGTTGGAACCCGAAGTTTTTATGGGAGCAATCTCGTAAATTTTTTGTATCGATTAAAAAAAGATTCACGCAAATCGGTTTAGAAATCAAGGAAATTTCGATATACATAGGTAGAAAAACACAACTTCTTGTCTTTCTTTTTCAGCAGTCGGTTAAAAAGGAGCCTTTTACTGCTGATAACATCAGCGGTACGGTAGATAACCAGTGAAAGTCCCGTCAAAATCGGTCCAGCCGTTCCTGAGATTAGCGGCAACAAACAAACAGACAGAAGAGATAAATTTTTAATTTGTTTTTTGTTAATTTGATTTGATTAGATGCTTTTGTCAAATAGGAGATATTAAATTTTCAACGATATGTACTTAAAAAATAAAAATTAAATAAATAAATAAATAAATAAATTGCGGGTAGTTTCACTAACTTCCTGACGGCGGGGTGCGTGAACTTCGGCGTCAGCAGCTCCAACGCGTCTTCCACATCCATCGGCGCCCACTGCTTCATCATGGCCAGCGCCTGCCGCACCTCGCCTGCCACATCCCACCCGTGGGGTTAGTATGAGGTAAAACACGATTGATGGTATTCGATTGATGACATTAGCATCAAAGTAAAATGAACTTTAAAGGTATTGGTTTAAAGTCACAAATTCAGTACAACCGATTGTAGTTTGGAACATATCCGTATACGTAAAAGTATAAGAATGCATGCACGAAATTGAGCTCTAATTCAATGTGGTTAAGTTTCATTTTACTTTGATGCTAATGTCATTGTATACGAATACCATCAATCGTGTTTTATCATGAGATAGTATGAACTAACCCCACAGGTTAGTCAGGTTCAGAAGCCTCAATAGCCCAACGGTTAAAACCGCGGACTGACAACTGAAAGGTCGCAGGTTCGAGCCCTACCCGTTGCACTATTGTTGAACCCACTTTTAAGCACAAGATTTCCGCTTATTTGGAGAGGATAGGAGGATATTATTCGTTCTATCTAGGTCGTGAGGACCTAGATAGTTTTTTAAAAGATTTAAAAAAACCGGGCTAGTTCGAGGTGAACCCGCACACAAAGTGTTCCGTACTATTGTAGAAGATTTAATACCAGCTATTTATTAAGCCAATATACATTTATTTACTTACCCGGTCTATTCCAATTAACACAAGCGAGGAATTTGGTCAGCGCCCGGCGATGTGTCGACAAGTAGAATCTACAATAACAATGAAAATTAGTAGCAATCTAGTATCTATGCAAATAAATAAAATTTTCAACACACTTGCTCATAAAATGGCTCCCGGTTCACCGCAACTAGGCACACAATGACACCTTTAACTCAAACTGTGACTTTTTATTACCATTATTCACAATGTGAGTTATAGATTTTTTTTTTTTAATTTTATTGGTTGAGTTGCTTTGTTCTTAATAAAGTTTCTATTACAAAAAAAATCCTACCTATTGCCAAGATACCTATTGCTTGCTCATTTCATACAACTTCGTATTTAAATAGATAATTTCAACTTGTACGTGTTTAATAAATAAAACTGTCACTCAAATATAACTTTTGTTTTTTCTGTAATAAAGAAAACTGGAAATTCCCCATTTTGTACGTGGCTATAAGAGAAAAGCCAAAAAAAAAAAGAAACCTCATTCTTCTAGTCTATGGCCATTAAAGGTCATTCCGCATTCCGGTAAACTGATTAAATCAAATAAACACCTGAATAGGTCGTCGATCTTTGCCTGCCCTCAAGAGCATCTCAAGAGGGCAAACAAAAAACAACATTAATTTTTCCCGCCATTGCGAAAAAATTTTCACAACTCGTTTTCACTGTTTTTTACCATAATGTACTATTTTAGTATTATTTTCTTCACAAGTGTGTTGAAAAACGTCGTATGATACATGTGTGTATTGATGATTACCGTTCCTCGGCTACCTTAAGACCCTCACCTAAAGGCTCGGGTCTCAATAGCGCCTCAGCGGTAATCACCAACTTTTACACTTGTACCATAATGTACTATTTCACCTCACTAGCTCCATGAGGGCGCCTTTGCTGTCTAAAACCAGTGATCAAAAGTCATTTTTGCTCACTCAGTAAAAAAACAACACAAACAAAAACGACGTTTGCTCGCTGGTTTTAAACAGCAAAGGCGCTCTTTTTTAACTATTTATTTATTTATTCTGTACATTATAATCTTAAAAACTAACTATTACTACTACTAGTGAGGTGAAAAGTTGTAAGTATCACACGATAGCAAAGTTTTTGTTTCTTGTGCCTTCCCTCACTACACTCAGAATTCGCCCGCTCGGGGTTTAAACTAGGCACTCGCAACAAAAATGAACTTTGCTATCTTGTTGAACAAATAACTATTCTGGTTCCTAACGATGAAAACTGCCCGCCTAAGCCTTGGGGATTTAGGAACTGTCAATTCTATATTAAAGGTATCAAGTCGGTACGCAGTGCGCTCGCGGCCACGTACCGGTACTTCCAAATGAGGTCCTGGTCGTCGGCGCAGATGGCGTGCAGCGCGGCGGGCGCGGCCAGCAGCGCCGCCAGCTGGTCGCGCTCGGCCGCCGATGGCTTGGCGTCGCGCCCCGGCACGGCGCAGCGCAGCGAGCGCGCCAGCCGGTGCTGCTTGCTCTCCACCAGGTTCTCCTGGCGACCGATAAAATTACCAGATTTTAGAATCTGCTCGTATTATTATCCCAATAAAATACATATTATTATGTTATGTATAACACATACATATTATATTATGTATTATGTATTTTATAAAAGGTATCTGCCTAAAAGATCTATCAACGCACTCACTGAACGGATCGGGCCGAATATTTTTTCTTAGTGTAATTGAATAGGAATTTTGGACTACTGAAAAATTATAGCTATAATTTCGAAACTATGAGTTTAAAAATTAATTCTTTCAGTAGTTTACATTGCGAATTCATTTGACGAATCATTCAATTCATCAATTTCATATGTCAGCTTCCTACATTTAACAGAAATATCACCTGTAATATTTCGTAGTCCGGCACGGTGACGATCTCTGCCTGGGCCCTGAACTGGTACATCTCGTCGCCGTCGTGCTCGTAGTACACTACAGCGTGCTGCAACAATATTAATATTAAATACATATATGAAAAAAAAAAATGTTGTATGTATTCAACGTATACTTGTATACCCTGTGTGTATTGTGTGTGACTCAACCTTGTCAATTGATTGTACACTTTCCTTACAATCAAAATGATCCTATTAATCCTATTTAATTTTTTTGATATTATAAATGCGAAAGTTTGTATGTTTGTAACTCAATGACGCCGCAACGACTGAACCGATTTGGTTGTTTGGCACATATATAGATTATAGTCTGGAATAGCACATAGGCTTCTTTTATCCCGGGAAATAAGAGAGTTCCCGCTAGAATCAAGAAATCTTAATCCACGCGAACGAAGTCGCGGGCATCATCTAGTCTATAATAAAAAAAAAACACATCACAACAGGGTGATGTTGTGTGACGAATGATGTGATGTTTCCAACGAGAAATTAAAGCAAAACACCCACGACCCTAAGTTGTCCTTAACTATGTAGGAAGTTACTGCTCCAATAATAAATGATAACAGATAAATTGATTGATTGCTCAATGCTCAATTAATGCAAGAAAACCGTATATAATTGGCCTAGTAGTTTTTCAGAAAAATTGCAAAAAATACAAAAACACAACTAGCGTCAGAAGCATTTACGTTTGTGTCTTTTTTCCTTCACGAGTAAAAATATTTAAAGATATTTTTCACCTCACTAGCTCAAAAAGGGCGCCTTTGCTGTCTAAACCCAGTGAGTAAAAGTCGTTTTTGCTCACTCAGTGAGAAAAAGTGTTGTCTCAAGAAAAGTTTTACACTTTTTCCCACTGAGTGAGGAAAAACGACTTTTGCTCACTGGTTTTAGACAACAAAGGCACCCTTTTTAAACTATTTATTTATTATGTACATTATAATCTTAAAAACTAACTACTACTACTACTATATACAAGTGAGGTGAAAAGTTGTATGTATCACATGATAGCAAAGTTTTTGTTTCTTGTGCCTTAGAATCCTTCGCCCGCTCGGGGTTCAAACTAGGCACTCGCAACAAAAATGAACTTTGCTATCTTGTTGAACAAATAACCATTACGACTCACATCAATGCCGTCAATCTGAACAGTGGGAAACTCAATCATCAGATACATGTAATTCGAACTCCTCTTCTCTTTCTCATTGATCATTTCTATCTCTCGGAAAGTCAGCCTGTCTAGCCAGTCTACCTGAAAATATACAACTCTTATATACTCAGTAGGTAATGAGACTATTGGCTGTTGTTAGACTTTGGCTAGTAACCCAACGACGATAGGCATTTTTTATCCATTGAAGGTTTGAAGAGAAATGTCATTTACTATTTCATAGTAAACCTTCAATGGATAAAAAATATATGTCAGTGGCTTTCATTTTTTGATAGGCTCTGAGTTACAGAATCAGGGGGTATGTGAGATCGCAGTGAAGAACTATCCTGTCATCGAATAAAATCAATAACAACATAGTGAACTCGTTCGAATAACCTAAGGACAGTTATTGGACTGTAAATTAGATATAGAAATTAATAATAAGTAGAATTTTAAGTTAAAATAATATTACCTACTTATTAGCCCACAGGCTAGATGGTAGTATAAAATAAAGCCGCCGTTACATAATGGTGCTTTATGGTAAGAAAAAAAATCTATACATCTATACAAATAAATAAAATTGAAGTGTCTGTTTGTAATATCAAAAGAACAGCTTATTACTAACTGCATACGAAAGTAAATACGGTACTTATTCCAAGAAAACAATTTTTAAAATTTTTGTGTCTGTCCGTCTGTTTGTTGCCGCTAATTTCGGGAACGGCTGGACTGATTTTGACGGGACTTTCACTGGTAAATAGCTGATATTATCGGGAATAGTGTAGGTTACTTTTTTAACCGACTTTCGAAAAAGGAGGAGAAGGAATGGTGTTTTTCTACCTCTGTATATCGATATCTCCGTGATTTCTTAACCGATCTGCGTGAATCTTTTTAAATTGAAACAAAAACTTTGTAAGATGCTCCCATAAAAATTTCAGGTTCCAACACTTCAATCCTGATGCTGCAGAAGTACTGCCCTCCTAAACTGTGGGAATTTAGGAACTGTCGATTATGAATAGTTATTGTAGGTACCAAGTAAAGACTAAATCGTTGAATTCCAGGACCCAACTCCTCAATCCTGATGCTGCAGGGTTTCTGCCCACCTAAACTGGGGATTACGTATGCATCTTTGCATTTTTGAAGCTTTATTGTGGAAGCACTGTATACATAGCATAGCTTTGTAAAAAAAAAATTTTTTTGAAAAGAGCAACTGCTGAGTTTCTTGCCGGCTCTTTTCAGCAGAATCTGCATTCCGAACCGGTGGTAGATTTATGACGTGTCATAAGAGCTACAAGGTAGCCTACATGAAATAAATAAATTTTGAGTTTGAATTTGAATTTAGGAATGCGGAAGAAGTCACGGGCGTCCGCTAGTCTAATATAAAAAAAGGCTCGGGGTTCACTCACTTTGGGAATGTGTCCGTTCCTGTGCTTCTTGGCGAGCTTGGCCAGCCGCTGCATCTGCTCCTTGCCCGTGTCGGGCGCCTTGCCCGGCGTGCCCGCGCCGCCCTCCGCGCCCGGCCACACGCGCAGGTCGAACATGCCCTTGGTCACAACACACTGCCACTTACGAAACATGCCCGCGACGCAGACCAGCCATTTCACGTAAAATGGCGTCTTGGAGGATGAGTTTCCCATGTCTGGCCATTTATGTATTAATTTATAGATCTCGAATTATCGGCTTATCTTTGGTGAGCAATAGATTCAATACAACAATAGTGTGTCGGCGCTGTAAGGCACGCCATTCGTATACTGTGAAGAGTTAGTGCGCTTTCACATTTTTAACGGACGAATAAAATAATGTTCCGACAGATTTTTGTATTGGCAATTATACCGTCTTTATTCGTCAGTTAAAGTTTACTTAACACAGTAAAATGGGCCCGAAACATAATTATTTAAAACAAGTACTTGAACTATGCGTGGGCATTGTTAACTGCGCACTGGCAAACTTGTTTTTTAACACGCACACACAAAATACAACATAAAAGGAAAAACAGTACATCTTTTAATAGGCCAACTGTTCCGTAACACACACGAGAGATCACTGACTCACTGACTCGATATCTCAAACAGCCATAATATAACTACCCCACTTTTTTATATGATATGTACATATGTATATGCTAATGACATCTCGTAAACAGAACTATATCTCAAGAAGTAATGTACTGAATAGACGCATTCATTGATGATTAATTATTTTTTCTCTGAACTGCTGGTATGTTAATAAGAATAAGCTAGCAAATGCCCGCGATTTCGTCTGCGTGATCTATTTATTTAGTTCAAAAAACTTATCTAAAAACTTAACATATGAAGGACGTGTACGACGACAGCTTAACTCAAAATAACAGAATCAAGAGTGAATAGGCATTTTCTAAGCAAACGCGCTCCAACTGAGCAGACTTCATTAAATATTTCAAAATTTGATAAATCAGTTTAATTTTACAATAAATATTTAAAAATTATGTGAATACAAATAAAATTCTTGCACAGACAAATATAATCTATAAAAAATATAAATGGAACGGGACTATTTATTAAACCCTATTAGCAGAAAGAGAGTACCGCCAAAATCGGTTCAGTCGTTCAGAAGATTAGCACAGACAGACGTACACGAGTAGGTACGTCTGTCTGTGCTAATCTTCTGAACGAACATTAGTTTTCAAAATATGTGTTTGGATTCTATGCTTTCGTTCAAAATTTATTGTATAAGATAAAGGCAGTTTTTTGTAAATCTTCTTGACAGACACTTAAATTTTATTTACTTTTTAAATTTCTAGGGTTCCGCAACGAAAGAGCACCAACCTGGCTGTCTGTCTATTCGTGACCTGTCATAAGAGCTACAAGTTGGCCTACATGAAATAAATAAATTTTGAATTTGAATTTTGAATTTTGAATTCGTCAGCGGGCTGTATCTCATGAACCCGAACAGGCAGATACTTGAAATTTTCACGAAAGTGTATTTCTATTGCCGCTATAACAACAAATAATAATAAAAAAAAATTAAGGGGGTCCCTATACATACAAAAAACGTAATTTTTTCGCCTTTTTTTTCTCGACCTTAACAATCGCTTTTACGATGGTACGGAACATTTCGTGTGCGAGTCCAATTCGCACTTGGCCGATTTTTTTCTACTCTAACTATCTCATAATCGGTGTATTATGTTTTAGCTATACCCACATTCGATTCCAAACTAAACATCTTATGCAAATAATATGTTAATAAGGTAATTTTGAATGTGAATTTAGGATCGAAGTTTACGATCAGATTTCTAAACCGGCTTAAGATTAGTTTATTTACTTATTTAACACCGATTTTGTATGTGGCATGCAGACTGATAAAAAAATTTTAAGTGGTATTTGGGTTTTGAAGATCATACATTGATAATGATATTATATGTGTGTATTAGGTTCTGGGTGGAATTCTCAATCGCTGCGAATCATGTACTTCATTATTTAAGTAAAATACCAAGTTCCATGGATATAACTTGAAAAATGACATGCACAGAATACTTAATAGAACCTAAAGGTAAAGAAGATTCACTCCTCAAAATGATTTAAATATATTTATTTATAGCGATTCTTGTTACCACAAAATAAAGTGCAATTCAGGTTGACACAGGGCTACTTAGCTACCGTCTTATTCATCTAGACTTTTCTCTTTTTCGATCACGTAACTCTTATCCCTTCGCACTCTCTGAATTTAGGCCCTTCGAAGAGGTACGCCATGTACTTGTAGCTCCGCAGTTCACTGCGGAGTGCGCCAGGCCTGTTTATGCTCTTGTAAATACCTAAAGATCTTCGGGTTCGATTCCCGCAGGTGTAAAAAATCTTAATTTTAAATTGGTCTAGTCTAAAGGGAGGTTTCGGCCATGGATAACATCGGCGGGAACACTTTGATTTTCCTGGATAAAAAGTAGCCTACATGTCACTTTCCTGGTCCTCAATTTTTTTTTTATTAGATGACAAGATAGTCCTTGACTGCGATCTCACCTGATGGTAAGTGACGCTGCTGTCTAAGATGGTAGCAGTATGGCAGTGTACATTCAACCTATACCTCTAATTAGTTTCTACTCGCAATTGTTCCTGAATGCTAAATCGCTTAGCAGCACATCTTTGCAATTGGGGTAGTAACTAGCCATGGCCAAAGCCTCCAACCAGACCAGACTAGCAACCTTGCAGAAATTATAAATTTCGAAATTGTCCCCACTCGCATTCGAAGACAGAACTTTAAGATGACAGCATTCCCCACTTCGGAGGTTATCAAAACTAGTGTTCCTTACCTGCCTCAACATGCCGTGTTTACCAAACAGGGATATAGTGGTGCCTCCCACCACCATCAGCTTGCCCGGGCCTGCACAATCATAGATTGTCATCGCCAGGATCGCATTCCGGGGCAGGTCACTATAGTATACAGGTAGGGTCACCCATTCATTCCAACTGAAAATAAAATTGTTTTTAACTTTGGACCCGAACCATATGTAGCTTTTTCTTTAATTTGTAAAACCCCCAAAACACATTTGCTCATAGTCTGCAGACTCATCACATGATTAACACAGAAAAAAAATTTGTAAGCCCTCATTTGTTTCTCAAACAGTCTCTATCATTTAACCCTTGGAAAAAGAAGAATTGAAACTGGGTGCTTGGATAAGAATGTTGCAAAATACTGATTTCAAACAGATTATTTATAGACAGAATTCGGTCCTTATTTTGTTAAATAAAGGCTAGTAATTATCTAAAAAAACTTCCTAGTAATGTCACCAATAGTTATCACCAATTCATCATTTCCTATGTAGTAAGGAATAGGTATTATGTTTATGGGCTAACCACTCGAGTAACCACTTAATGTAACTCACTTCCATCGATTAGTAAAGGACTTGTAAGATGTGGTGACAGGCAATGCCAGAGGTACTCCATCGCAGAGGACCTGGCATGTAACATACAAGTCAGAGCAGCCTTCCTGGTAGAGCCCTGAAAACTTGAGCATCGGGTCCGATAGTAACTTGTCATATTCTGGCTTTGATCTCTTTCCTTCTAGGGTGCCACTGAAATATTGAATGGTCTATTAAGATATGTGGGACCTCAGAAGTATTTATCGAGTGAATTACTCCCACAGCCCAGTAAAGTTAATAAATTCCATGCATTAATAAACTACTTAAATGGCAAGCGTCATAGAATTACTTCTGCATATAATATACACCCCATTTTATTATCCTTATTAAGAAGAAAGCAGTTTGCTTTGCTTCAGTGTGAAAGATACCTTTCACACTGAAGCAAAGCAAACTGCACAAAACAACAACCGCAACAACGAATTGCTTTTGGTGAAGGTGCATTATGTGAAAAACTGCATTGTCAATCAAAGAAAATGTACTTACTTACATTTTTATTTCTAATTTATGATCTAAAGATGAACTGTACACATAGTAAAATTTATCATCAATTTCGTTCATTTTATTAAATATTACTGTTTTGTTACACTATGTGCACACTACAGACACACGTACTTAATTTATTCCCAGTATATTCTATAAAAAAAATTAAAAGCAGATTTTTTATTCAGAAACAATAAAATTATTTTTGACTCAAATACTTTATTTTGAAATCACATTTCACAATCAATGAAGTGTCAACTGTCAACTGTCAACAGTTCAACACAAAAAGTGAAGTTTTATGGTCTATGTCAAACTGATGGACGCAAGCAATGTTACCTCTTTTCTATTTTTCTAACCTGTGTTTCTAATTAAAATACCATGATTAACTCTAACATTAACCAAGCTTTGAATCTTTAAAAATTCCTGTTTCTTATTTAAGCCTCTATATTCTAAAATACTTTTGCGTTTAGGCTATTAAAGCTTATAAATTATAATAGATGACAAAAAATTAAATGTTCATGTTTAATATTCCTAAATAATTTCTAAAATAGTAGGAATTTCTTAGTTCTTGTAACCCTAAAACCACAACAAAAATTATATTGGACCGTAGAGAGAGAAGACATAGAGTCAGTGACGATTTCTTTCTCACTCACACTAAAAAGAGAGCAGAAATAAAGTTATTAATGTGATAAACAGAGACGCAGCTACCCAATTTTTTGTCCCTCATCGTGTAACCAGTTTTTTTCAAGGTCGACACACTTTTGTGCGAAACAAACTGACAGTTAATAAGAAAATTTAGTATCTATGTGTGTTGCCAGCTTTAGGTACCTATACAATGTCCCGATTTTCCCTATCCTACTTATATTATAAATGTGAAAGTTTGAATGTATGTATGGCCATCCATACATACATCCAAATTTCCGCCATATCGGTTTAGTGTGGCGTGATTGAGTAACAAACATATGGATGTTTGTTACTCAATACGCCACACTAAACCGATATGGCTGAAATTTGGCACGGAGATAGGTTTTTTATAGTAATGCCCTCTGACATACCGTAACGGCGGGTTACTTTGGCTACTTTTTCAATTTTAGGGTTCCGAAAAAAACTTCGGAACCCTTATAGGATCACTTCGTTGTCTGTCTGTCTGTCAGTGTGTCACCACCGTTTTTTTTTTTAATTTTTGTTGAAACAAAATAAAGTCGTGATGGAAGAAATGAATATTATGAGAAAAGAAAAGAAAGATGATGGATACTAGAATATAATATATGTCGGCGATGATTAAAGTGTATTCAGTTAGATAGTGTCGGTTACTGTTCTGAATCATCCTGAAGTTTCGTTCGAATGTCCAACGACCAGTCGAGAACTGTTGGCGATCTTAAGAATTATTTTATTTACAAAGTTCTTAATTTTTAAAGCCATTTTTAAATAGCTCGAGGCAGATTTTTAATGTTTTTTTTAAATAATTATTAACTTAAACTATGAAGAGTTGCAGTTTTATACGACTGCCTGAAAAAAGGAATATACTGTTAATTTCATTAATGATGATTTTGATGACTAAATATACAATTTTTGTTGCTTTTAATTCAATAGCATTACTCGATCGAAGGAAAATTTTAACTGTTCATTAAAAATTATTTTGTGTAACATTCTTACTAGTAACGAAAAAAAATTTTCCTTTGTGTTACATACATCTTTTTTCAAAGTGACTCACATATGCTAAATTTCTATTCGGCATTTCAATATTTTTTTTAAGGAGCAAATAATTATCTAGTGAATTGGTCCTATGAAACTACATTAAAAAACTTTAGTAAAAAAAAAATATTTTTAAAAAACCGACTTACGTGTACAAACTAAAATTATTTTATACTTTTAAATGGTGGTTGAAGTTAATATTGTGTGCAATAAAGAATAATAAATTCTTTATTGCACACAATATTAAGATATATGTAAAAAATAGAAGCTTACCCTAATAGGTATGTCTCTCCCAGACAACCTTATATGTGTAGGTATGTTATTTAAAAAATAAAACAGTTCAGCATCTGTTTTGTCGTTTTATTTAAAAATCCTGGGAAGAATTTTCCATCTAATTTGGGGTACTAGGGGAGTGCAGTTATTGTGGCAACATTAAACTCGAACTTGTCATGTGACGTCATCGTTACGTCATGTTATCTCTATTTCAGTCGCGGTTACACAGTACCTTGGTCTATTGCCTTCTCTGTCTACGTATTGGACCTTATTGGCTACAGGCCAAATGTCAAACAATCTGTGATGTCAAATGTCAATTTGTCAAAACAAAATACCTACGAATATACAAATCAAAATACGAGACTCTGAAAGTGAAAACTTATTATACTTAATCATTAATTAACACAGGGTTATAAATATTAACACCTATAAATTACACAAAGTAAGTATAGTTCCTTATTAATTTCTTTCAATGTATCAAACATAACTTTTAGGTTATAATTATTGAGATTATTTACGTGTTTCTTTTAATCTAAAAGATATATATATTAAAACTATTTACCTGGAATGGTGCAGACATTGAAGAAAACTACAGACAAGGCCATTTCAGGTCTTCATTGTCAACCAAATAGCCCAGTCATTAAAGCCAAAACCCGAAAGTAATTAGTAACTTGATAAAAATTTTAGGGGGTTTTTAAAGAAGGTAAAATAACTTACCGTGTGATTTTGCAGTGTTGTGGGGTGTACGGAAAGGGTTGAAAAGGGGTGAAAAGGGTTTTTTGTTAATAACATTGCCAAAAAAATTAGTAACACGCTGCAAATTTATAATAAGGTTGTTCTTACCGTTTTGTAACTTTTATTAAATTTGCAGCGTTTTGCAACATACGGAACATTGTTTATTATTAAAAAACAATGAAATTTGTTATTAACAAGGGTAAAAAATAGTAACACGCTGCAAATTTATAATTAGGTTGTTCTTACCGTTTTGTAACGTGTATTAAATTTGCAGCGTTTTGCAACATACGGAACATTGTTTATTATTAAAAAAACAATGAAATTTATTAATAACAGGGGTAAAAAAAATTAGTAACTCGGTGTAAATTTATAATGACGTTGTTCTTACCGTTTTCAAACGTTTATTAAATTTGCAGCGTTTTGCAACATACGGAACATTGTTAATTACTAAAACGCTGCAAATTTAATATACGTTACAAAAGAGTAAAAACAGCTTAATTATAAATTTGCAGCGTGTTACTTCTTTTTTTACCCCTGTTATTAACAAATTTCATTGTTTTTTAATAATAAACAATGTTCCGTATGTTGCAAAACGCTGCAAATTTAATACACGTTACAAAACGGTAAGAACAACCTAATTATAAATTTGCAGCGTGTTACTATTTTTTTACCCTTGTTAATAACAAATTTCATTGTTTTTTAATAATAAACAATGTTCCGTATGTTGCAAAACGCTGCAAATTTAATAAAAGTTACAAAACGGTAAGAACAACCTTATTATAAATTTGCAGCGTGTTACTAATTTTTTTGGCAATGTTATTAACAAAAAACCCTTTTCACCCCTTTTCAACCCTTTCCGTACACCCCACAACACTGCAAAATCACACGGTAAGTTATTTTACCTTCTTTAAAAACCCCCTAAAATTTTTATCAAGTTACTAATTACTTTCGGGTTTTGGCTTTAATGACTGGGCTAAAAGACCAAGCCATTCTGTCAAGCGATTTAGCGTTCGTGTACGATGCCTGTCAAATCAAATTAGCGGAATGGGTTTTGTAAAA
Source organism: Hipparchia semele (assembly GCA_933228805.2). NCBI lineage: Eukaryota > Metazoa > Arthropoda > Insecta > Lepidoptera > Nymphalidae > Hipparchia > Hipparchia semele. Next base: position 12,401,127 of record OW121727.1, on the reverse strand, counting down.
ACTGCCATACCTGTTTCAGGCTAGCTTGTTTCCATGTTAAACTGCCATGTCACTTACCGTCAGGTGGTAGTCAAAGGTTGGTAAAGTTAAAAATGAAAAATAAATTTGTTTGTTCCAGTATGACAAAACTTCTAGAATGGATCTCAGTCACATCAGCCGTCTTCGCAGTGTGGTATTCCCTTGTAGGAGGCTATGTAAAACACAAATTAATTGAAGAGAATATGACCCTTGTTGTAGTGTCACCTATAATATTTGTCATACTCTTTGGCCTTTATGCTGTTACTGTGGTTCTGTACAGAGTATTTACATTCAATAATTGTGAGGATGCTGCAAAGGAGCTACAAGCAGAGATTATAGAGGCAAAGAAAGACTTGCATGAGAAGGGTTTGCAGTGGTAGGCATTCCCATTAACTTATAATAGTTTAAGAGGCTGTGGAAAATTTTGAAGAGGTGCTTGACCAAACCATGGGAACCACGGAAGTCATCATCATGTTGAAATCGCCGATGATGCTTGAAAATTTCCCTCCGCCTCTCAAATCAATTATTTAAATGTAAGAGCTATTCCATATAAGTATTTATTTTTTTGTTTAATAAAGATTTTTATTTTGTATATTTTTATATTTATTTTAGATTCATATACAAACACTGAAGTTTTCACAGCTTTGAAAGTGCTATTTTGTATTTATTTATTTTACTCTTTATTTGCACCAAAACAACAACAAAAAAACTATATATATTAAAAGAGACTAAATATATATATTAAAAGCAGCCTTATCGCTTAGTAGCGATCTCTACCAGGCTACCTTAGGAGTAGGAATCTTAAGAAAGAAAAATGAAAATGATACAGGTAAAATGTATTAATTTAGTTTGAAAGTCAGCCATACAGCCTATAAAATATTATTTACCAGTCACACTATCTAAGATCAATATTTAACCAACTCCAAGATATCTAGACATACCAGTGTCTTGGCCAAGTTCAAGTAAAAAAGCAATACATTGCATAATATTACATGAACCATTTTGAGCCACTTTCAAGCCACCCAAAATTTAAAGTGTATTTGACACTTGCAATTTTATGTGTAATGATTATCCTGCCTCTGTGGATTTATTCTGCTTTTTCTAAGCTATTTTTTGTAAGCTTTTCTCATGGGGTTATAAATATGTTAATCTATCATACATATATACAATATACATAATACATATATATAATTTTATCTTTACCTAGAATGATATATATCATATATAAATATCCAATCTAATAAGTATAAAAATTAGTTAGCCCACATTTAATTGCAATGCTTTTGTTGTTTCTTTAAATAAATAGTAAAATAAAACGACAATCTTTTTGAGACTAAGATTTATTTGAGCTAAATATTTATTTTGCACTTTCGTACCTATTTATAGATACAATAATTTAAAAAATACCATGTATAATATCTTCACACTGTTCATTCAAGATCAAAATTAACGCATTTTTATTAATCTCTTATTTTAAGTAAGGTACATTATGGTTTCATATTAAAACTGGCCGCACATTGGCTGACGCGAGCGCATACAGCCACACGAGCAACTGCCTCATACTCTAGTCTAGTACATATAATATTTCGTTAAACATGAGAAAGCAAAGAGCATTCTTTCAAAAAGGGGATAAGATAAATGCAGAACAACCCACCATTCCACCCAGCATTTAATATTCATATGCATCAAGCGTTCATCGGGTGACGTTGCTGCGTTGAGCGACCAAGTGCACAAGCTAGCTTATTGAATTCCCTCGAAAAACAAAAGACAAGATTTGATTGAGGCTTTGTCAACGCAAATCAGCATATAGGGCGTAGTGTGTCAATTCTGTAAGAGCTGTATCAATCATTGCTATTCTCAATCGTCATGATTGACTGAATTTATCGCGTCATTTCTGCAAAAATGCATTTTAGTCAATAGCGATTGAGTATCGCCCAATCAAAGGCGATTGCAATCTTTACATTGTAGCAATGATTTTTACAGAATCTTACCACAGCAAGGAGGAATCAAAAAAATTTTGTTACAGAGATAAAATAACCAATGTGCGAACAGCCTTACACATTTAGGGTGCACGGCGGTGAACCGCACCAAGTTCTCTGAATAAAAATTAAAAGCAAATATTGTACTATGTATATGTCTAAAACATGAAAAATAAAACTGAAAAATGTTTTTCTATAAGCTTTTTATGTTTGCGTAAATATATTTTTTATTATTTATTATTAATACTTAAATAATTTATTTCTTATCTATCTGATGCCCGGAACTTCTCACGAATGGATTAAGTTTTTTAAGATTTTTTTTAATAAAGAATATTAGCCAATGCCAATGATAATGCTATGCACTATAAATTGTCGTACCCACTCCTAGTGGATGCGACAATAGTGCAACGGCTGAGAATCGAACCTACGACCTTTCAGTTTTCAGTCCGCACCTTTAACCATTGGGCTATTGAGGCTTTAAATTCCTTAGAAACTTATTAATTTCCTGTTGCAAAAACAAGCTATGCTATGCGTATGTATGTATATGCCCGACAAGATTCAGTGGTTAGGCCGTGAAAATGTATTATCCAATATCCTCTATATTTTTTGTTTTTATGTGGGAACTATTATTATTTCTGGTATAAGAAGTATTCTCTTCTTGTATAATCCTTTACCTTCCTGTAAGAGTTACATCAATTTCGGTTCAGCCGTTCCGAAGATAAGATTGAATGAAACAGATAAAAATTTAAAAAACGTGATGTTTGGTGTGAGCTACTTGTCGTCGACATCGCAGACAGACACTTCTTTTTCAATTATTTATATAGATAGAAAATAGCTTCTTACTATCACATAATGTACTGATGAAAATCGATTATTTGATATGTACCTAACGTAGCCACATATTTTATGAAGTATGAAAGGGACACGACATATTCTTATTGTCAAAGCTACATTGACTATGATATGACAATGACGTCATACTGAACTATTTCAGTGTTCTTTATTTATTTTATAAGTAATACAGTTTTATTCCTCATATAACATTTCAATGTATTACATAATAAACATATGAAAATAATGTGGGAATGAACTGAAGCGTAAAATTAAGTTTTATATTTTATTTATTCAAATTATGTATCTCTACGTCGCTCTATATTAAATCTCTAATAGCCATACTTATTATATTACATGCTAATAGCTGATGATATGAAGATGAGCACCAGGGACGGTCCCATTATACCTTATATCGCACCTTAAGAATTAAAGTGCAAATTCAAAAATTGCACTTCAAAAAAAGAATTCAAAAAGATATATTGTGGAGTTAAATTTAAATGTATCTCTACAGGCGGTGAATTTGTTTTCAGTTGTTTGTGTTACATTCCACTAGAATAATTTATATCTCCGCCGTGTTTTATTAGAAAAAGTAGCTTTTTAGCAGATTTTTATACGTATCGATCTTTTATATATGGACTGGTAATATTATATATCTATTATATAAAAATAAGTCGGGTTTTCCTTCCTGACGCTATAACTCCAGAACGCACGAACCGATTTCCACGGTTTTGCATTCGTTGGAAAGGTCTCGGGCTCCGTGAGGTTTATAGCAAAGAAAATTCAGGAAAAATTTCAACAATTTAAGAACGCGGACGAAGACTAGTTATATTTAAATATACTCAAACCGAAGTTACATGAATTTTTAATTATAGGTCTGGTTAAGTCAGTAACATTCTAAAGTTGCGATATATTTACTTATTTTAATAAAATATTCAGGATAGAAATGTTGATTTTTTTATCGATAGGTACAGATAATATTCATAAATTGAATTATATAGTGATTCGTCTTTACTAAGACCTCCCACATATTTTGGCATAATATAATGGGAATACCGCCCTGAGTGCTTAGTCGTGAAGCTCTAGAAGTCACTAGAAGATATGACAAAGAATGCAATTTAAAGCTACAATTTCAAAGTGCCTATCTACATGATTCATAAAGACTTGAAATTATTACCAGAACGCACTATTGTAATCTACCGAGGGCGGTTTTAGCTATTGAATTCTAAATTCCCAGTGCCAGTTTTTGTTTTCACTCATCAGACAACACACTTGGCTATAAAATTCATCCGCGGTTTACAGTAGTGCGTGCTGACCCTTATATTATAATTTTATTTGGTATACATTATGTTGATATCTACTTTCTACTTATTAATATCACTGACATATACCTATTTTAATATTATGAACGACAAACGCAAAACAGAATAATTACTTGAAAAGTGTGATTACATTTTGAAGGGCTGTGTAAGGCACACAGATTTTATACTAATTAATAATGTTTTTAATTAAAAATTGAGTATGAAATGACGGCACAAATCTGCAGGGAATAAGTGGAGATAACAGATCGAGATCGAACTGTTTGGTACTATTATATTATATGTAATAATTAATTGTAATGCAGATTCCTGCAGAGTGCGCGGGTGTGCATTCGTGCACGTTCTGTACCTCATTTTCATTATCAATTTTACGTAAAATATTTTATATATTTTTATGGTCCACGTTTAACTCGCATTACTCAAATTTTCTGCCTTCGCTATAATTTATATTTATAGGTAGTTTTACGTCATCGGCCATTATGCGTTATCGGTTTAAGTTTTAAACTTATTGAAACTAGGCGACATAATATATTCTGCGAAATAGTTACAAAGAAATATTACGAAAAAGGGGAACTCTTTGTAATATTTCTTCGTCACCTTTATCCCTTTAACCTACAGCATAGATACGAGTGTTATGGACCACATTATATAAATATATCACTGAAATGGTAAATTGTATATTATAAGAATCAATATTTGGAATAGTACGTTTATCTCACGAAGTTACGGGCGCTTTACTTGTGGTTAAGTCGTGTACATGCACATTGCGTAAGTGTGTGTGCCTGTCAGGAGTGTAGGTGGGAGCGGTCAGGCGGGAGCAAGCTCTCGCTCCCACTTATACAGATACGAAACACACACAACCATGAGCCGCGTACCCTCGTGAATTGAAAGAACTATACTAATGTTTTAATCGCTCAATTTAAATTCAGTATCTTATTGGTAACAGTTAGCTTCGTTATAGCTAACTGTAGTCACGCGTCAGGAAAGTTGAAATGTAGGGGGGTATTAGGTACACCCGAACAAGATATTCATTTACGCCCCGCACTGTTTCAGGGTCTATGTTAAAATTGACTATTGCACTGTTTCAACTTTTGTGACGCTAATGCAGGCCTATTCCGAATGGGTACGTTATTAACTCATCCATCATGGCGATGCCATGCTCATTTAGACGCACATCTATACTAATATATAAAGCTGAAGAGTTTGTTTGTTTGAACGCGCTAATCTCAGGAACTACTGGTTCGAATTGAAAAATTCTTTTTGTGTTGGATAGCCCATTTATCGAGGAAGGCTTTAGGCTATATAACATCACGCTGCGACCAATACGAGCGAAACATCAGTGAAGTATGCAAAAACGGGGAAAACTATCCATATTTAAAATATATTCTTTTAAAAACTTCTTAATCGCGATCATAATAACAAAAATTGATGCGGACGAAGTCGCGCGCAACAGCTATTATGCAATAAAGAGTCGACCCACACAACTTATCAATTGAAAAGTTAACTTTATTCCTTTACATTATGTATGTATTTAATTTGACAAAGGTTTGTGGGTTGAAACGTTATTGCCTTAGTTATTGCGTATGTGCGTCCATTTAGGTTGATCATCAGAGATTACTATCCTATAACAAATTAGGCGTTTTACATATATTTTTTGAACACTTTCCGTAGCAGTAAATTGGAATAGGCCTACTGTACTAGGTATATGTTAAGTTTCTACCGGACACGACACATAAACTTGTAAACCAATCAGAAAAATAAAACAACAGACACCATACTAATCGTTTACATAAAATTGGTCCGAAGGATTTTTTTTTTGTCACTAATTATATTTATTATCGGTGCAAAAAATACCATATTATTAAATCTAAATATTAATTATTAAAAATATTAAATTAAATACAGCCATGTGACAGTCCTTTTTATTCTATCTAGTGCATTTTAATATCATTTTTATTATACGATACTTTTTTACTATTACTTTTTATACTAAATTTTTCTTAATGTAAACTGTTAGTATTTCACTAATTAATTATTTTTAGAAATTAAACAAACCATTACTTAATATTTAGATAAAATATACTTAATTATTTTGGGTAAAATTTTAAAGTAATCTTGAATGTTTAATTAAAAGTAAAGTGTACTTAGTAGAAAATAAAATCTTTGTCAATTTTTCTACACATACACGCTCGACTCTTAGAAATAAAAATTACCTTACCTACTTATGTTTAGAGTACTCAGGTAGGCAGCTACATTAAAGGTCTGCTATATTTGGATCTCAAGAATTGGAATAAAAATGTTGCGTAACAATCTTTACCAGTATAGTCTAGACTATTCTAAACTCTAGGGTCTGTTCAAAAAGAGAATTGTCGTGGGTTTGTCGAGGATGCTGCTGTGCTTAAGGCTGTAATCTCCTAAATACCCAAATTTTTGCAAAATTACTAGCAAAAAAAGTTTTTTTCTTTTCTATTAAAAGAGAAATAAATGAAACTAGCTGATGCCCGCGACTTCGTCCGCGTGGATTTAGTTTTTTAATTCCCGCGGGAACACTTTGATTTTCCGGGATAAAAAGTAGCCAATGTTTTAATCCAAGGTATAATCTATCTCCATTTTAAATTTCAGCCAAATCGGTCCAGTAGTTTTTGCGTGAAAGAGTAACAAACATACACACACACACACACACACACACACACACACATACAAACTTTCGGCTTTATAATATTAGTGTGATAGCTGATGCCCGCGACTTCGTCCGCGTGGATTTAGTTTTTTAATTCCCGCGGGAACACTTTGATTTTCCGGGATAAAAAGTAGCCAATGTTTTAATCCAAGGTATAATCTATCTCCATTTTAAATTTCAGCCAAATCGGTCCAGTAGTTTTTGCGTGAAAGAGTAACAAACATACACACACACACACACACACACACACACACATACAAACTTTCGGCTTTATAATATTAGTGTGAAGTGTGATGTGATAGTGTGATGTGATGTGATACATTTTACGTTAATTTGTAGTAAGATTTTAATTTATTCTCAAATTCTCTACAATAATCAAATCTTTTTGGCAAAAAACTTTATTTTTAACTTCATTTTTTTGGCAAAAAAATTTATTTCGAGAGCCTAAACTTTCAAAAATTTTTAAAATTCGACCACTTTTAAACTTTGCCTTTTTTGTTTAGCGCGCATTAAAAAAATAGCCAAAATAGTGAAATAAAGAGCTGTAGTTCATTGTTTGGCCACGATGGTTATCTTTTTGGACAGACTCTACTCAGCTTTGCTATAGAGTTCAATTATAATACCGGGAGGTACAGTGTGACGAACGCAATCATTTATTTCTAGTAAAATTGTCAGCAAGAATACAGTACTGCCGTGCAGCGCTGCTGACGGTTCCATAGGTCAATTGGTGGATGATTGCGATAGTCACACTATAGTGGCTATCAAATATTGTTGCTAGACCTCCTGGTTGCATATTCTTTAGAAACTCTACCAAGTCCAACCTTCATAAAATACGACTAGATTTTAAAGCTTTAAAACTAAACTCTAAAGAGGGTAATTTATAAAAAAAATCTATTCGATGACAAGTATCAGTTAAAAACAGTGAGACAGAGAGGTAAACTGGTGTTTATTTTGGCATTTGATTAATTAGAGAAAATCGATAGCGAACAATTGAATAATCACGATAATAATATTTACCTACCCGCATTTAATCCTTAATCGTTTCACACTTAACAAAACTCATTAACATTAATAATTAATGTCTCAATTTTAACCCAAACGTACGGTAAATTTTTCACTTTACATATGACGTACCTAACTTATAGATAAAACTTATATTTTTGCATCCATCTATGTCAGCAGAAGTACCATAACTCTCGGATTTCTTAAAACAATACTTGGTTTCAAAGGCTATGAGAAAATGCCAGCATTCTCAGATAATATTACTCCTATTTAATATCCATTACCCTAGAATTGGCTCATACTGCAATATATGATATCGTACAAGTCGCGCTAAGATGAAAGATTTGTCAGTAGCCACAGACTGTATTCTTAACCAATCTTCATCGTACCAATTCTTTACCCATTTAAGGAGTAGGGCAGTGTGTTAGCCAACTTCGTGAAACCATTTACTAAAGCTATGTAGACAGTAGGACATAGTTTGTTAGATGACACCAATCTCTTCCACCCACTACACATTCGATAGATATCAAGAATTTGCTTTATTTTCATTTGAATCTATAAGTTCTTATCTAACCCCGCGTGAAGATTTCGATAATTTTGCTAGCAAGGTAGATGAAGCCAATTACACATAAAATCCCTATTTTTACCCATTGTCTGTTAGGCGCACGGGACTGTCAAGTTCCTCTAGAAACGCGTGTAATTCGGGAGCCGGATTTGACAGATGATATCCCTATCCATTTAGGCGCATGGCAGAGTGCACGCCATGTTCTCACACCATTCTCGCGACGGCCACAGCTATTAAGGAGATGCCCACTTTTAGTCGTAGGGACGGCTCCACCTGCGTGGCTGAGGAGTTTCCGGCCAGGATCAGCGCCCTGAGCCGTTGTCTCTCGCGGTACCGCGTGTCCTCGCCCGGCGGGTCGAGGCATTCGAACTCGCAGCAACGCTCGCCCACTCGGAAGTTTTTGCAAAACTGAAAACAAATTGTGAAATTTTAGCGATAATAACAAAACATAACAAAAGTGTCTAATCATCATCTGCTGGGTGAATTAGCCGCGGTGAATTAAGTCTACGACTTTCATAACAATATTAAAAGAAAAGGTAATATTTTGCTGTAATCCACCAAACCAGAAAATGTCTGTATGGCAACACGTGCCGGACGCGCCACACGTAGCGCTACACAAACTTCCTCAGAACATTCGACATAGGTACCTTATGTACGTTTCGCTCAGACACCACATTGTAACAAGACACAGCATCATTGTGGAGTCAACATCTCCTGATAGCCGAGAGTTAGTTTCTATTATCACAATTATCTACCTATTATAGATGTCTTTAGAAACCTATTATTGGCTGTCACGAAATCTCTAATCAAGACTTTCAAGTTTAGGAGTACTACATATGCGAAAATTAAATGAAATGATCCGAGTTCGGTAGAATTAAATTCATACAAATATGTCACTAGAAATCATATCGTTATCTAGATCTGATGGGCCATATCGTACGTGAAACTCATGTTAACATGTGATATTCGCGTTATGTAATACAATAGTTTCGCTCATGTATGCAGTATGTCAAGTCGCATGACCTAGAAGCTGAATTTTGCATATATTTCTTTAGTAACATGAAGCAAAACAAAGTTTTTTGCTTCGGGGGACTGGATTATCATGCGGTCTTAAGAGCCTAGTGAAGAGCGGCAACTTCCAAGTAATAAACTAGATGTCGCTACGCGAAGCTAAGCTCACGCTTCAGAAGATTCGGGTTTTGCCCGAGCGACATAAATGAGAATCTGTCACAAATCATTAGGTATGTCCGCTCGAATACATCGATGCAAGGATGTTTGTTGAATGCAACCAGTGCCGGCTTTACCTATGGTGCAGGGTGTGCAACGCACACGGGCGCAGGGTTTTAGGGGGCGCCGCGCCGAGCCGCGCTTGCTTGCTTCCCGACGTCATTTAAAATTGCACCATTTTTTGCACCTGAATATCCTTTCACTGGTGAAAATATAACTGTAAGTCAAACGGTATTCTTGTAGTGTAAGTATTCCATTTTGGCCGCGCGTCTACCTACTAGAGGGCGCCAAGATATTGATTGCACACGGGCACTACATGGGCTAGAGTCGCCTCTGGATGCAACACTCACATAAGGCGGGTCGCAGTAGATGGCCTTGCACCACATGGGCTCGGCGTGGTAGCACACGCAGATGGAGCACACGCCGGGGCCCGGCACGTACAGCAGCCCGTGCGGCACGGACTTGCCCTCCCAGTCGATGCAGTCTTCTTCCACGCCCGCTGGAATACAATAGATTACTTCTTTAAAGCTCCGTAAATACAGGGTGCCAACGGGAACTTACTAAGTTGTCCGTCCGTCTATCAGCGAACTGTATCTCATTAACCATAATGGGTAGATAACTACTTGAAATTTTCACAGAATGTGTATTTTTTTGCTTCTATGGGAAAGGGCTCCATAGAAAACGCGATTTTTTCGGCGTTTTGTGCTCGACCTTAACAATCACTGTTACGATGGTCGGAACCCTTCGTGAGCGATGCGAGTTCAACTTTTTTTAAGTAATTTTCAGCTAACCAAACTGTTCGGGACGACGAAAGGGGTTAGGTGCAAGAGGACACCACTCGCTATAGCACACCTCACAGTTCACACGCTTCACAAATAAAAGTAAGTAGGTACTCTGTGCAGGCCTCACTATATGTCGCAAGCCAGATTAGGTTTGATCTCATTTTGGATGCAACTTTATCCACCGAACTTTGCCTTAGGAACAACGACAGTTAAAAGTTTTAACCTAACTACAGGCTACTGAAGGCTTTAAATTAAGTCAGCACAGTAAGTCCTGATTCGTAGAACAAAACATATTTCGTTACAGCAACATTTTAAGAAAGGAACTTGGCTTAGTAACTTATTACCCTAATAATAGACAGCAGGCTACAGGTTTTTAGTCAGAATGAAAGTACTGAAGCATACCTAAGTAAAATCCTACTAACTAGTGGTTCGCCCCGAACTGAGACCTCGCGATATCCCATAATTCCCAAAAGTTTTAATTATATATTGTAATAATTAACTTTTAACATTAGACGCAATAAAAAAAATAATAGTTGACATAAAACTGTTTTACTGACACAGCGCCATCTATTAGCATTATAGTGAAGCTATTAGCTTCACAATAATGCTAATAGATGGCGCATTAAAATTAAATAATTTCGTTTCTTTATAACATTTATCTAATTTTAGTATTTGTTGTTCAAGTACAGGGTATAACTGAATTTTCAACCAAGTTTCACGTTCTAATATCCAGTAATTCAGAAGTTATAGGGCTCTGACAGACATTTAGACGGACACACTTCTCTGTCTAGTAGGCAAGCGCCCTAGTTGACTCAGAGAACTCGCTTCGCTCGTTCAATAAGTATTATAAACGCGAAAGTTTGTGAGTATGGATGGATGGATGTTTGTTACACGTAAAAACTACTGAACCGATTTGGCATAGAAATAGATTACAGTGTGAAATAACACATAGGCTACTTTTTATCCCGGAAAATAAGGGAGTTCCCGCGAGAATTACAAAACCTTAATCCATGCGAACGAAGTTGCGGGCATCAACTAGTAAAAAAATATTCTCTTAGTTACAACATTTACGTCTGGAAAATCTTAATAAAATCGGGGTAGTCGTAAATTTGACGCAGGCTACACGTCAAGCGGGATCTTGCAGTAGGTAGGTACTTTAAGGGTCTCGACTCTCGCGGGACGGACGCTAAATCCCTACTTATCTTGAAACTCGAATGTATGGCCTTGCATAAGTCTTGTTACGAACATATTTCAACTTCCTATATCACGTCACGCGGTTTATCTCTTTCACTTCGTCGTGGCATATTCTCATATCCCCAACTCTGGAAAGCCAATAGGAAGGGTTATGATTTTAACAGCTGTCTATGTATACAAATATGTTTGTATGTGATTACATACGAATCTACTGTACTGAATAAACTACTGAGCCGATTTTGATGAATGAGGTGTCGATCGATTCATTATTATGGTCCTGGTGGCATAAGCTACATTTTATATACAAACAAAACCAGTATTATGGATGTAGCTGGGAACTAGCCACTGTTGAAACCACCCACTGGAAGAAACCTGATTAAAGCCAGTAAAACGCATACGTATGTAAGCGCAAATCATACAAAACTTAAAACACGAAACGTTCAGAAACTGCTTTTTCAGAACAGAAACTTTTCAGAATAAAATATGTAACTAGTTTTTTTTTTCATACAACTTTAGTTACGTCTAAAAACAAGTGCATTTAAAAAGCGTCGCGTATTCAGCCTAAAAGCCTCGAATTCATTAGCGCGCTCGGCACACGAAAAAAAAATTCGGCAAGCACAAAAGCCGTACACACACATGCGAGACGCGTCTCGAGTATCCTGTCTCGAGGACATGAACCGCGTCACCTGTGCATACTAGCCTATGCTGTAGTTTAGCACACCATTGCGACGGTACTGAGGGAAAACTTATTAACTGGCTAAATCTCGAATACGCTGAAGCTCCTAAAAATAGCAAATTAATACAGAAGAAAATGTTTTTTTTTTTTTTCATTCGTTGACAAGGTGATAGTCCTTGACTGCGATCTCATCTGATGGTAAGTGACGATGCCTGATGGTAAGTGGTAGTGGGCTAACTGGAAGGGTTATGGCAGCGTAATGAACCCATATATATAATCCTAATCGGTATCCATAAACCCTAATCGGTTTCTGCACGTCATCGTGCAGGAAATTGGTTAGCGATGACCACAGCGCTCACCACTGCACCAGGAAGGTCGACAAAATATTAACAAAAGATCACGTTTTTGTTTTTAAATTAAAATTTCACAATACTACATACATATGTACGAGTATATATACCTACATAAATTAGAGTGACCATTCACTGCTGCTTAAAGCTGCCACTTTAAGTTTTGAGGTTTTTATTACTTGTTTTATTTTCAGTGCTTACTATCAAATCTGTGCGGAACTTTCAATTTCGAGTAATAACGAGAACACAATTTGAATTATTAGGATGAAGATTACCTACTTTATTGAAACGTGTTTAAAAAGTTCTGTTTTGCTACAACTGGGATACGCTCTAACTTCCAGATAAATATATGCGAAATTTTTCCTTTAGATATGTTTGTGTTTCAAATCATCTATCTGAATCTATTATGAAAAGCAATAGTTAGTGAGTTCTAGTTTGAAGAGCACTTGCATAGAATGTATGAAACGACATAATATTTAAGTCTTGCATTTGTATTTTGTACCTACTACTGTAAAAAAAATATTGAGCTATTGAAACTTATTTTCATGATTTATCAAAATAAAAAAAAAGGTTTAAGGTATGTAGAGAAAATGGTAAAGTATATTAATTTTACACAAAAACAGTTAGTTATTCAGTTCTACCTCCACGTCGTCGATTATCCTTTATCTCTACACCTGTCCCTTTCTGTCTCGTATTAATTATAATTTCGTCCTTTTCCGTCGTTTTCATGAAAGCCTGCACTCAACGATTATACCGGGGAGGCTTTTTGAGTTTTTCGTCAACTACTAAAATGGAGACGAAAGGATTTTTGATGCATTGAAACCGTATGCTTACATGTACTTATACTATACCTACCTTATACCTATATTTTTGTTAAGGTGAATGCTTTAATACACTAGGTAGTCTAGGTATAATACCTAGGTATCTATAATTTTAATGTATTCGAAGTCTGTTCACTTTTACGAATTCGATTCGAAAGCAATTGTAAAAATTTATTTGAATAAAAAAATATTATATTTCTATTTCTTTTTTTAATGACGGAAGGGCGTTCCATGTTATTTATTTTTTTCACATCACCAACTAAACTTATTTTTATACTTTGTAGTAGCGTTGAAGTCGGTTTTTTGAAAAGAATTTTTATTTAATAATTTTTCTGCGAGTTCGCGACGATACTGCGTAGTAGGCATTCAAAGGTTTACTAAAAATGTGGCTCATAATCGTGTCGTCTTTTGCGCTTCTAAGCGTTATAGTTCGATGACGTGACGCAATAACGGCGGAAGACCTCCCACGCTTGTCTAGAGCGGGTATTATCGGATTACATTAGGTACGAGTACTTAGCCGAATTCTTCCCGAAATATTATGCCGGTCTCTCGAGTTTTTTTATCTGCTAAGGCCATTGTCAAGGGCGGACGAAATCCGAAATCCGAAAGGTCACAAGTTCAAACCGTTTGACCCCTTTGGAATTTTAACTCCCGACGGAAAAAAGGAGGTCTTATTAGTTTGACATGTGTATCTGTGTATCTGATCGCTAGCACCTGCCTAACTAATGAACCGATTTTGATTCGGTTTTTTCTGTCTGAAAGTAATCGAGGTGGATCTTCGCTATAATCTATGAGTTAGGAACCAGCCATCGGTCCTGCGCCTGAGCTTTCGGTGTCAGATTTCCATCCCGCCAGGCTATGAGAGTGAGGGAATAGAGAGTGCACCTGTGTTTGCGCACACACTTGTGCACTAGGTATTAAATCTCGGGAGAGAGAGCACACTTTACCTATCTAATATCTGGCACCATTATTAAATTTCAATTTTTTTTTTATTCAATAACAAGATAGTCCTTGACTGCGATCTCACCTGATGGTAAGTGATGATGCAGTCTAAGATGGTAGCGGACTAACTTGGAAGGGATATGGCAGGGTACATTCAACCCATACACCCCTAATCGGTTTCTACACGCCATCCTGCCGGAACGCTAAATCGCTTGGCGGCACGTTTTTGACGGTAGGGTGGTAACTAGCCACGACTAAAGCCTCCCACCAGACCAGACCAGAGACATTTTATTTATCTGTGTAGATTATATTTCTATCGATCGCCAATTCGCGATGCATTGGGAAACCCTACATTACGAGCATTTCCTTGGGTAATTTTTTAAGGGTGAGTGCACACCGGGAATCCCTATAAGGGCTTAAGGCGTAATGCTCACCGTCTGGTCTGTCGTTTGCAGAAATTCGGTTGAAATTTTACACTCTGTTAGTTCGCTTTCTATTATTCGCGAAGCCATTTAAAGGCGAACGATATTAATTTCAGTTGGAATAAAAAAAATACTTTGGTATTACGAGTATACTACTGTTAATTCAACTAAAATGACAGCCTGACTGTGATTTTTTTTTTAAATATTTTTAGCGAGCAAACGAGCAGGCGGGTCACCTGATGTTAAGTGATTACCGCTGCCCATGAACATTTGTAGCACCTGAGGCACCACCAATGCGTTGCCGGCTTTTTAGGAATTTGTTGGCCCGCCCCTTGAATAACCCCATGTTGTAATTCAGTGGGAAGTGGGAACACCGTCGCAGGAAGTTGCTTCCACAGTTTCAAAGTACGTAAGTAAGATTTTAAAATAACTGTCGCTCTTGTGATTATTTGAACGATAACATACCTAACCCAAAAACATGTTTTGGAAATTTTATTCTGTCTACTAAACCGAAGTGTCGAAATTTCATTCTCTTGAACGAGTCGTTGCGGAAGTATCTGGAAACCCACCGCCACCCACCATTATTATTTCAAAAAAACTTACCTTTATTGTATTCTCTCATGCATGTAGATTTCCTCACGATATTGCATCACCGTTAAGGCAAGTGATACCTATTTTAATTGCTTATAACGCCGCGAAACTCCGAAAACTCAGAGACAATATTTTCACGACTCCTATTTCCATTAAATCCTTGAAGGTTCCATTTTAGCGTTATTCAGAGTGGATAATATCAAAATGTAAATACATTATTATACTAAAGGAGCTGCTCATCTGAATGGCGCGGGCTGCAGGGCATGCTATTAACTTTTTATGAAGTTCAAACGTTGCACTGAATAAATCACGAGCTCTTCGCTTTTTTCTCTTATTTCATTGGACTTCAAGAGGAATTTTTCTATTAAAACTAGCGGAAAACTTCATTTCTATAAAAAAATGTTACCTTTGTGAACTTTATTCTGCATTTTTATTGAGTGCTTGGATTTATTTATACAGCAGTATTTGCATTATAATAAAGTGTGTACTGTATAGTGTATGGCTTGGTATCTGAGTGCTTAGGAACGTTAGGTATATTTTTAACCTCCAACGGCAAAAAAGGGTGTTAAAGTTCGGCTTTGTCCATCAGTGTGAGACAAGACAGCGCTAAAGCGATGGATTCACTAAGCAACAATTGAGACAAATTGTTTGGCAACGAAACGTTGCTGGAAGTTACGAGTTTCATGCCCGTTTTAACCAATCATACCTAAATCATCCCCTTAGTAGAAATCTCTTTACGTAGGAAGCCCCTAAATACAATCGCTTACCCAATGAAATTTCCACCTTTACGTGTACCCTCAACGTGCGTGAAAATAAAATTGACAGAAAGTGTCACCTAAGTGGCCCGTCAAGTAAAAATGATGTCATTTACTTCAAAATATGGCTCTACATATTCGCCTACATAATACATATTATCGAGCAATAAGTTGCATGACATTTGTTGCTCGGTGTATACATGGCTTTATATGAACACGGCATATAAAGTGGCGACCGTGATTGGTTTTTTTATTCACGACAAGATAGCCCTTGACTCTGATCTCAGCTGATGTTAAGTGTCGATGCAATCTAAGATGGTATCAGACTAACTTGGAAACTTTTTTTAACTTTAAAAAAGTAACTTGGAAAGGGGCAGTTTTTTTAAAAACATATCCCTTCTGCCACCAGACTAACTAATTGCTAACTTACAAAATTGGAAGTGTTACTTATGGCCCCAAATTGACCTTAACGCGGCCTCGTACCGGAACGTTTAATCACTTGGATTTTCCAAAAGGGTGGCACCTAGCCACGGCTGAAGGCTTCCCCTAGAAAAAATTGTAAATACATATAGTACCTACATGAAATAAATGATTTTGAATCTTTTGAATTTTTGTTTCTAGATAGTTGCTGGTTTATGTGCCCAGCCAATTAAATCGGCCAAATGAAGCCAAAATGCGTCAGCTGGATCTACATATTGGCACTCGTTTCAAACATTTTCAGTTCAGTTTCCTGGTGCTAAATTAGCACTGAATTTGCGAGCCAAACTTCGGTAATTAACTGTGTTCATGACATCAATTTATACTTTGGCCGGTGGCTAACATTTAGGTCTGTGACTCTGTACTGTGCTTGAACAGTGATTTTATACAACTTTGACGTACAACTTTGTCTAAAATCGGCAAAAAACGTTCAAAGCAATAGGAATAAGTTGGCTATCAAAGTCGCCTATAAACAGCTGTGGTGGGAGGAACTAAAAATGATTACTAGTAGGTATGACTATCGCAATCAATTCTGATTGGCTGACACTCTCTCGTTATTGCTTGAAATGCATTGTTGCAGCACAAATGACATAAATTCAGCCAATCACCACAACTGCAGACTTTGTAGCAATGCAGCTTTTCCGCAGTCGACCCTAAACCTCTTTATTCCAGGGTAGGTATATTTACTCGTATATCAAAAACGGCTTAAGGGCACGATCTTCGGCCGCAGTAGGTATTTTAGAGCCACTTCGTTCCTCGCACGGTGAGGTCTCGCTCGCGCTCATCAAATGAACTCGCTAACCCCGCCGCAGCGCAAATTTTACGTCATAGATTAAATAACCTTATGATACCTAACAGTAGGGCAGTTAGGTATCATAAGGTTATTTAAAGGCAGGCAAAAGGTTTATGAAATATTTATATTGAAGAAAGAACAAAACATGCAGTTTTAAACTGCTAAAGCTCAAACAAGGTATTAAGTAAGTTCGATTAATATTTTACTTATAGGTACACTTGCCTACATATTTTGTTCAGTTTTTTTTTGTTATTAGACCGATTTCTTTCAAAATCGATATCTAGTGATCGATAAGAGAGAACCACTGCCAAAATCAAAAAAAGTGGCGGCCATTTTTTTTTTTCTCGTTATGGGACCGATTTCTTTCAAAATCGATATCTGGGTGATCCCTGTGCTCATAAAAGAGATAACCACTGCCAAAATCAAAAAAGTGGCGGCCATTTTCTTTTTTCTCGTTATGGGACCGATTTCTTTCAAAATCGATATCTGGTGATCCCTGTGCTCATAAAAGAGAACCACTGCCAAAATCAAAAAAAGTGGCGGCCATTTTATTTTTTCTCGTTATGGGACCGATTTCTTTCAAAATCGATATCTGGGGATCCCTGTGCTCATAAAAGAGATAACCACTGCCAAAATTAGAAAAAGTGGCGGCCATTTTCTTTTTTTTCGTTATGGGACCGATTTCTTTCAAAATCGATATCTGGGGATCCCTGTGCTCATAAAAGAGATAACCACTGCCAAAATTAGAAAAAGTGGCGGCCATTTTCTTTTTTCTCGTTATGGGACCGATTTCTTTCAAAATCGATATCTGGGGATCCCTGTGCTCATAAAAGAGATAACCACTGCCAAAATTAGAAAAAGTGGCGGCCATTTTCTTTTTTCTCGTTATGGGACCGATTTCTTTCAAAATCGATATCTGGGGATCCCTGTGCTCATAAAAGAGATAACCACTGCCAAAATTAGAAAAAGTGGCGGCCATTTTCTTTTTTTTTCATTATGTGACCGATTTCTTTCAAAATCGATATCTGGGGATCCCTGTGCTCATAAAAGAGATAACCACTGCCAAAATTAGAAAAAGTGGCGGCCATTTTCTTTTTTTTCGTTATGGGACCGATTTCTTTCAAAATCGATATCTGGGGATCCCTGCGCTCATAAAAGAGATAACAACTGCCAAAATTAGAAAAAGTGGCGGCCATTTTATTTTTTCTCGTTATGGGACCGATTTCTTTCAAAATCGATATCTGGGGATCCCTGTGCTCATAAAAGAGATAACCACTGCCAAAATTAGAAAAAGTGGCGGCCATTTTCTTTTTTTTCGTTATGGGACCGATTTCTTTCAAAATCGATATCTGGGGATCCCTGTGCTCATAAAAGAGATAACCACTGCCAAAATTAGAAAAAGTGGCGGCCATTTTCTTTTTTCTCGTTATGGGACCGATTTCTTTCAAAATCGATATCTGGGGATCCCTGTGCTCATAAAAGAGATAACCACTGCCAAAATTAGAAAAAGTGGCGGCCATTTTCTTTTTTCTCGTTATGGGACCGATTTCTTTCAAAATCGATATCTGGGGATCCCTGTGCTCATAAAAGAGATAACCACTGCCAAAATTAGAAAAAGTGGCGGCCATTTTCTTTTTTTTTCATTATGTGACCGATTTCTTTCAAAATCGATATCTGGGGATCCCTGTGCTCATAAAAGAGATAACCACTGCCAAAATTAGAAAAAGTGGCGGCCATTTTCTTTTTTTTCGTTATGGGACCGATTTCTTTCAAAATCGATATCTGGGGATCCCTGCGCTCATAAAAGAGATAACAACTGCCAAAATTAGAAAAAGTGGCGGCCATTTTATTTTTTCTCGTTATGGGACCGATTTCTTTCAAAATCGATATCTGGGGATCCCTGTGCTCATAAAAGAGATAACCACTGCCAAAATCAAAAAAAGTGGCGTCCATTTTCTTTTTTCTCGTTATGGGACCGACTTCTTTCAAAATCGATATCTGGGGATCCCTGTGCTCATAAAAGAGGTAACCACTGCCAAAATTAAAAAAAGTTGCAGTCATTTTCGTTTTTCTCGTTATGGGGCCAATTTATTTCAAAATCGATATCTGGGGATACCTGTGCTCGTAAAAAAGGTAACCACTGCCAAAATTAGAAAAAATGGCGGCCATTTTCTTTTTTCTCGTTAATTGACCAATTTCTTTCAAAATCGATATCTGGGGTTCCTTAGGTTCATAAATGAGGTAACCATGGCCAAAATTAGAAAAAGTGGTGGCCATTTTCTTTTTTCTCGTTATGGGACCGATTTCTTTCAAAATCGATATCTGGGAATCTCTGTGCTCATAAAAGAGATAAACACTGCCAAAATTAGAAAAAGTGGCAGTAATATTTTTTTTTGCTATAGTTAAACATTAGTCAAATATTAAAAAGGCGTTCTTATCATTATTTACTATTGGATAAAATTCTTTCAAATTCGATATCTCCGCTCCACATTACTGTACTAACCAGAAAGTAGACAAACATTCCCGTTGGTGACCCGTGACACCCGTTCACGAGCATGACGATCCAGCCGTTGCTTCGCTCAACCAATAAGGGAACGTAACAAATAAATTCCATAACAAGAATAAAGAAAATGGCCACCACTTTTTCTAGTTTTGACAATGGTTACCTCTATAATGAGCACAGGGATCAATTTTGAAAGAAATTGGTCCCTTAACGAGAAAAAAGAAAATGGCCGCCACTTTTTCTAATTTTGGCAGTGGTTATCTCTTTTATGAGCACAGGGATCCCCAGATATCGATTTTGAAAGAAATCGGTCCCATAACGAAAAAAAAGAAAATGGCCGCCACTTTTTCTAATTTCGGCAGTGGTTATCTCTTTTATGAGCACAGGGATCCCCAGATATCGATTTTGAAAGAAATCGGTCACATAACGAAAAAAAAGAAAATGGCCGCCACTTTTTCTAATTTTGGCAGTGGTTATCTCTTTTATGAGCACAGGGATCCCCAGATATCGATTTTGAAAGAAATCGGTCCCATAACGAGAAAAAAGAAAATGGCTGCCCCTTTTTCTAATTTTGGCAGTGGTTATCTCTTTTATGAGCACAGGGATCCCCAGATATCGATTTTGAAAGAAATCGGTCACATAACGAAAAAAAAGAAAATGGCCGCCACTTTTTCTAATTTTGGCAGTGGTTATCTCTTTTATGAGCACAGGGATCCCCAGATATCGATTTTGAAAGAAATCGGTCCCATAACGAGAAAAAAGAAAATGGCTGCCCCTTTTTCTAATTTTGGCAGTGGTTATCTCTTTTATGAGCACAGGGATCCCCAGATATCGATTTTGAAAGAAATCGGTCCCATAACGAGAAAAAAGAAAATGGCCGCCACTTTTTTTGATTTTGGCAGTGGTAATCTCTTTTATGAGCACAGGGATCCCCAGATATCGATTTTGAAAGAAATCGGTCCCATAACGAAAAAAAGAAAATGGCCGCCACTTTTTCTAATTTTGGCAGTGGTTATCTCTTTTATGAGCACAGGGATCCCCAGATATCGATTTTGAAAGAAATCGGTCCCATAACGAGAAAAAAGAAAATGGCCGCCACTTTTTCTAATTTTGGCAGTGGTTATCTCTTTTATGAGCACAGGGATCCCCAGATATCGATTTTGAAAGAAATCGGTCCCATAACGAGAAAAAAGAAAATGGCCGCCACTTTTTCTAATTTTGGCAGTGGTTATCTCTTTTATGAGCACAGGGATCCCCAGATATCGATTTTGAAAGAAATCGGTCCCATAACGAAAAAAAAGAAAATGGCCGCCACTTTTTCTAATTTTGGCAGTGGTTATCTCTTTTATGAGCACAGGGATCCCCAGATATCGATTTTGAAAGAAATCGGTCCCATAACGAAAAAAAAGAAAATGGCCGCCACTTTTTCTAATTTTGGCAGTGGTTATCTCTTTTATGAGCACAGGGATCCCCAGATATCGATTTTGAAAGAAATCGGTCCCATAACGAGAAAAAAGAAAATGGCCGCCACTTTTTTTGATTTTGGCAGTGGTAATCTCTTTTATGAGCACAGGGATCCCCCGATATCGATTTTGAAAGAAATCGGTCCCATAACGAGAAAAAAGAAAATGGCCGCCACTTTTTTTGATTTTGGCAGTGGTAATCTCTTTTATGAGCACAGGGATCCCCAGATATCGATTTTGAAAGAAATCGGTCCCATAACGAAAAAAAAGAAAATGGCCGCCACTTTTTCTAATTTTGGCAGTGGTTATCTCTTTTATGAGCACAGGGATCCCCAGATATCGATTTTGAAAGAAATTGGTCACATAACGAAAAAAAAGAAAATGGCCGCCACTTTTTCTAATTTTGGCAGTGGTTATCTCTTTTATGAGCACAGGGATCCCCAGATATCGATTTTGAAAGAAATCGGTCCCATAACGAGAAAAAAGAAAATGGCCGCCACTTTTTTTGATTTTGGCAGTGGTAATCTCTTTTATGAGCACAGGGATCCCCAGATATCGATTTTGAAAGAAATCGGTCCCATAACGAGAAAAAAGAAAATGGCCGCCACTTTTTTTTATTTTGGCAGTGGTAATCTCTTTTATGAGCACAGGGATCCCCAGATATCGATTATGAAAGAAATCGGTCCCATAACGAGAAAAAAGAAAATGGCTGCCCCTTTTTCTAATTTTGGCAGTGGTTATCTCTTTTATGAGCACAGGGATCCCCCGATATCGATTTTGAAAGAAATCGGTCCCATAACGAGAAAAAAGAAAATGGCCGCCACTTTTTTTGATTTTGGCAGTGGTAATCTCTTTTATGAGCACAGGGATCCCCAGATATCGATTTTGAAAGAAATCGGTCCCATAACGAGAAAAAAGAAAATGGCCGCCACTTTTTTTTATTTTGGCAGTGGTAATCTCTTTTATGAGCACAGGGATCCCCAGATATCGATTATGAAAGAAATCGGTCCCATAACGAGAAAAAAGAAAATGGCCGCCACTTTTTCTAATTTTGGTAGTGGTTATCTCTTTTATGAGCACAGGGACCCCTAGATATTGATTTTGAAAGAAATCGGTCCCATAACGAGAAAAAAGAAAATGGCCGCCACTTTTTTTGATTTTGGCAGTGGTTCTCCTTTATGAGCACAGGGATCTCCAGATATCGATTTTGAAAGGAATTGGTCCCATAACGAGAAAAAAGAAAATGGCTGCCACTTTTTTCTGATTTTGGCAATGGTTCTCAAGTGCAGGGAATTCGAGAGTCCAGATCGATTTCGAAAGTCTGTCCAAAGATTCACAAGAATTAAAAAAAATAAAGTAGGTAAGGTACAGAATAGGTACAACATTTGTATTAGAAGGATTAAACTTACCTTATATTTTGTCTAAGCTTTCGTAATTTAAATCTGGATATTTTGTTCTTTTGTTTATTTTTAGTCCCCATATTTTCACTTTATTATATTCTTAATTAATTAATTTACTATAAGAGTACCTAACTTACATTAATATTTACAGATTTAATAATACATAACAAGATTTACACACTAGAAGATAATAGGTAATAATATTTACACACTAATTTTATTTTGATTATCTATGATAAGTGAACACAAATAAATAATACTCCAATAGTTCGTCTGATCAGCGGGGATCGCAGTGAGCCAGCTAGAGCGATACGTCCTCCCTCGATGATACCTTGCGAGCTACTGAAATGAGGCGCCCGAGCCACTTTGTTATAAAGAAAGTAAACCAGTCATGATTAAAAAAAAAGAAAGCTTTTTAGAGAAAAATTAACGGCAAAATATTATTCTAGAAGCTTTTGCCTATTTTTTGTAATTTTTTTTTTAGTTTAACTTTGATATACTACACATACAACCGAAACCCAATTGAAAACTACACTGTTTTCGGAATATTATTTCATCGAGTGAAGTTCAAAATATGGACTTTTGAACGGCAAAATAAATTAGAACGTGTATTAATCTACAACATATATTTTTAACCTATCAAAACAATGAATATTTGATTGTTTACTATTGAATCCAAAACAGGCTGTTTTCGGAGATCCTGCCGTTAATTTTTGAAGGTGTAACTTGTGAGTCTATTGTTTAGGACTTCAGCCTAATTTACAGGGGATCCAGAATTCGAACCAAGCAAGATTAAGGCAAGCAATATTTTAATTTTTTAATTTTTTTTTTTTTGATTTTATACTTTTCATCATCATGTGCGATTAATTAAATATTACTTGCTTCAACAGTGAAGGAAAACATCGTGAGGAGACCTGAAGGATTCGTACTTAGCCTGCGTGCGCAGACAAAGGCTCTATTCCCTCACTCTCATAGTCCGATGGGATGGAAATCCGACACAACCGGAGAGAGAGCAGACGCAGGACCGTCGGCTTTTCGTGGACTCCGAAGCACGGGGGTGACTCATGCCAACTTCCTAATTCCGGGCTAGTACTGAGAATTTCTTTGACAGAAAAACCCAATACATTTTTTTTGTGGCCCGATCCGGGAATCAAACCCGGGACCTCGGCATCTGTAGTCGAACACGCTAACAACTAGACCAATTACGCAGTTACCAATATAAGATAGGATAGGGCACGTATTCAGTCTATTTATTACCATGCGGTCGATCTCAGGCATTTCTTAGGTCTCACCTACTTTCAGACCTCACGAAAATATCTCAAGGTTGTCTGTGAACTAACTCGGCACTTTTATATGTGTAGCGAACCCCGTTGTGCCGTTTTGTAGGGAAAATGTTAGCGCGGGATACGCTACGAACGTTTTAATGTAAATATTATTTTAGGGAAAATGAAAGTCTTTTGTGAAAAATAAAATATGCAATATTAAGGTTTTCAGAGTATTTTTCATAGGCAGAAATTGTAACAAAGAAAAAAATAACTATTTGTGATTTGAAGGAGTCTCATATAGCCCGTTATTATAAAAACTGAGAGTTGGGGAATGAATAAAAAGTTTGTTTAAAATAAATAAAAAATTATTTAGGTAGGTATTCTAATTCTAAGTGCTATAATACTAATAGTTCGGGAGCCGGTAGCACTAAAAGCCGGTCATGAGGAATCGAAAATTCTTTATGGGAATAAGTAGTTAGTAGTTAACAATTATACGATTAAATAAAACCCCACTTGTATAAATTCTAAACCACAATATCATCAAAATATTACACAATCTTTATACTACTTAACTAAATAAGTATAAATAGATTTTAAATTTTATAAAATAAACTCAAAAATTGGGTCCACATCGATGACAGACGGTCATGTTCCCAAAAGGCTGGCTGCGTTGGCTCTTTGGATAGAAACACTTTTTTTTTAAACCTTAATAGCCCAACGGATAAAGGTGCGACTTCACTGAAAACTGAAAAAAAGTGCGACGAGCCAGCTGGGCTGCATTAAACAAGCGTAAATTCAATAGTTAAACTTGGTAAGTATAGTTCTTTCAATTCACAAGGGTACGCGGCTCATGGTAGTGTGTGTGTCGTATCTGTATAAGTGTGAGCGAGAGCTTGCTCGCGCCTGACCGCTCCCACTTAGGCTCCTGACAAGCACGCACACTTACGCAATGTAAAAAACACTTAATGACGTAAAATCACTAGTAAAGCGTCCGTAACTTCGTGAGATAAGATTTCGAAAGAATTAGTAGATTTACCATTACATAAATTTAACCAGTGTGTAAAGAAACATTTAATAAGTAGAAGTTATTACACAGTTAATGAATTCCTTAATGACAAAGTTGCTTGGAACCAAACTAATTTGCTTATGGCTTCAGCTGTCCACAAGATAGATAAGCTACATAAATTGTATCATTTTCTGATTTGAAAAGAGCAACTGCTGAGTTTCTTGCCGGCTCTTCTCAGCAGAATCAGCATTGCGAACCGGTGGTAGATTTTCGACTTGTCATAAGAGCCACAAGTTGGCCTACATGAAATAAATAATTTTGAATTTGATAAACGTACTATATTCAATGCGTTAATTCAAATTCGAGGCCGTGATTCGCGCGCAAGTGTACAGCGAACCTAACACGAATGACACATTCAGCCTCATTAGTTTCATCTTTACGAAGCCCTACCAGTATTTATATTGGAAAAGGTTGGTGCAGGCACATTGCCAAGGTTTAGTGATGCTACGTTTATGGGTTTAAGGGATTTGTGACTTAAGCCACTTTTTATTGAATACTTTTGTTGCTCTTGACCTTTACTGGAAACAATCTTTACACATGTAAGCCTTTTTAGCACACCAACCTAACGCATTTAATACGCAGTTCAAATTCAAATTCAAAATTCAAATTCAAAATTTATTTATTTCATGTAGGCTAACTTGTAGCTCTTATGACACGTCATTAATCTACCACCGGTTCGGAATGCAGATTCTGCTGAGAAGAGCCGGCAAGAAACTCAGCAGTTGCTCTTTTCAAAAAAAATTTTTTTTTTACAAAGCTATGCTATGTATACAGTGCTTCCACAATAAAGCTTCAAAAATGCAAAAATGCATACGTAGGTACACCAATCCAACGCATGTCAAGACGGGCAGTCAAAGCAGACCCATTCCCGTTGGTGGCACCCGTTCACGAGCATGACGCATGATCCAGCCGTTGCTTCGCTCAACCATATTTGAGGGAACGTAACAACCCGCACCACACGACACCACCCCAGAAATGTTTAAAGAGAGCATGACTACTCAGGCTACCCATGTTGAGGCAGTCGCTAAACATATTATTACGAGTATTTATTATGTCGAAGGCGATGATGCATGGTTCAAACGCCTAAAGGTGTAAAGCGCAGTTAACCATACTGCGCAATACACTTGTAAGGTCAATACTACATAGTGTGAGTATTATCCTTACTTAAAGTGTGTTTGGTTGTTGGTTTGTCCTTCAATCTCCCGGCAACGAAGCAACGGATCGACGTGACTTTTTGCACGGGTACTGTTGAGAACCTGAAGTATGACACAGGCTACTTTTTATGCCGTAATATCAAAGAGTTCCCGCGATATTTTTATTTTTAAAACTAAATCCACGCGGGCGAAGTTGCGAGCATCAGCTAGTATTACGTCGGTCAAATTCATTAGTGGAACATTTCCGAAATCAGGCGTTTTGCGTTAAGTATGCAACATGGTTGGTAATTGAATAATCTTTCCGAAGCACTAACGGTACAAGTCTGGTTCAAATTGACAGGAAATCACATAATCTGCTAGAGAAATATTGATTTTCAACTGTCAACTCAAAACTTTAACTCTCAATTACTCGAAACTCTATATTTTGAATTGTAGGTACCTTTAATGAATTTGACCGACGATTAATTAAAGCAGCGCAGCCGTCTGTCTTGTCTATTGTCTAAAAATGATTGCTAGAGTGTCAAAATTGCGATCACCTCTGATTGGCGATCCTCTTTCGCTATTGTTTAAAATGTATTGTTCAAGCAACAATACCATAAATTCACCGTCAACACGATCGAGACTGACAGGCAATGATTCATGCAGCTTTTCCGCCTTCGATCAGCGGACTATCTACTCGATGACCGATACATTTTCGCGGAGCCCATTGGCCGAATGCTTTAGGCCAATATGTACAAGGCTCTTGGTGGAATAAAACGCTGCCATTGTGATTTATTATCTACATATATCGGACGGAAAAAAAACGCAAAAATGTCCCGTAACGATTTTATATTCGAAATAGTGACACAGCATTTTTTAGGCTAAATTATTATAAAAGGAAAAATGGTTGTTTCCTAAAATTAAATGGAAAAGTGAAAACTCGTATAAAATGATTTAAAAGCCGCATCAAGGGTGGAAAATCTGACGTTGTTTTTAAGCACTTGAAAAGAAAATTTGGAAACTTTTCATGTGGTGCGTAATCTTTTGTTAAGGGTAGAGAAAAGCGTGGGCACAAACGATTTTAAGACGTCACCCTCAATAACTTCCAAGCGCGCCGCGTACAAACGAACAATACAGCGTACAGTTTGTATTTATTTGAATATAAATCAATCAAACACAGAATATTTTGTAGATGCGCTATAGAAATTAATATCAGGATTACAAAAATCATATTTTAGTATCTAGTACTATGTACGTTTGTTCCACTGTAACACCTAAACTAATGAGCTGATTTTGATGCACCGATTCGTTATTATGACCCAGCGCTACATTTATGAAGCAAAATCAGTATGCCAGTATGTATGTACATGAGTTACATCCAATTCTTAGACAACCCCATAGCAGCATTTTTTTAAAAGTTTTTTTTTAAAAAGCCACGCTGAAGTTGACTAATATCCTCCTATTCCCTCCAAATAAGCAGAAAGCTTGTGCTAAGATTGGTTACGACAATAGTGCAACGGGTGGGGTTCGAACCTGCGACATTTCAGTTTTCAGCCCGCACCTTTAACTGTTGGGTTATTGAGGCTTAAAATTGAAATAAAAATCAAACCTCGTTTGTATGGGGCGCGCTAGGGACCACCCTAGGAGGAATTTTCAGGCCGGTTTCCCCTCGAGTCGCGTGTAGCGGAAATAATTCTTTCACGTCAACTCGAGACTCGTCACGGGCGGGGGTTTAGTCGAGATTTAATTAAAATGCCGTAATATCTACCGTAAGCTGAGACAACCTAACGTTTAGGACTGTAGTCTCTTATTCGGAGGTCGCAGGTTCTATGCCGGGCTCTAAATTTTCTGAGTTATCTGCGTTTTTTTTTTTTTTTTTTTATATTTTTAGCGAGCAAACGAGCAGGCGGGTCACCTGATATTAAGTGATTACCGCCGCCCATGAACACTTGTAGCACCAGAGGCACCACCAATGCGTTGCCGGCCTTTCAGGAATTTGTTGGTCCGCCCCTTGAATAACCCCATGTTGTAATTCAGTTAAGTATAATTAAATATCACATCAAGGAGGAATCAAAAAATTTTTGTTTATCACATGCTACAAGAGCCGTTCGATTATAAAATAATACCCATTGTAACGTGTAGCATTGTAAAACAAATCACTACATTAATTTCCATTTTCCGAGTGAAACAAAGCTTTATTGATTCCGTATTCCGCGATCCATTACACGAACGAACTCGCAATACCACGAACTTTGTATGAAAATGATCAAATATTTATTGTATGCTCGTGCCCGTTACATGGGAAATTCAGAAACTTTCGGAAACCCAAATATCATCGCTTGGCATCTCATAATTAAAAGTCTATTTTTCCGACGAACATTATTCAATATTTTTTCACATGTCCAGATAAAATTGTTCAACGGTTGAACTAACTAGTTTTGTAGGAAAAATGGCGCTGCCACAGAATTAATTATAGGTCTAGAAGTGGTAGCATAAGATTGGGTAGTGAAACATCAGTGCGCGTCCTTTCTCTCACATTAGAAAACTTTTACGGACATCGATCATTGATCATGAATTTATTGAAGTTTGCGTGAATTGTTCAGACATTTAGTGGTAATGTCATGAAATCAAATTATTTTTACTAATCCTTAGATAATAATTGAACGAGCGAAGCGAGTTCTCTGAGTCAACTAGGGCGCTTGTCTGTACTGGACAGAGAAGTGTGTACGTCCAAATGTCTGTCAGAGCCCTATAACTTCTGAATTACTAAATATAATATGTAAACTGATGGCCTTCAGCCGAACATTGTATAAAAAAATAAAAAAAGCTTTATTTCAGGGGGGCTCTCATAGAAACGTGTTTGAAGTAAAATTTTGTTTGTTGCGTTACATAGACTTGCGATATATTTTTTTAAAGACGACTGATCAGAGTACAAAAATATATTTTTTTTAATTTTTCCCTTGAAATTGACGAAATGGGGGGCTTTCAAAGTGGAGATTTTAATTTGAGCCATATGTCAAGAATTACTGAATATAAGAACGTGAAACTTGGTTGAAAATTCAGTTATATGCTGTACTTGAACAACAAATACTAAAATTAGATAAATGTTATAAAGAAACGAAATTATTTAATTTTAAATGCTAATAGCTTCACAATAATGCTAATAGATGGCGCTGTGTCGTAAAACAGTTTTGTGTCAACTATTTTTTTTTTATTGCGTCTAATGTTAAAAGTTAATTATTACAATATATAATTAAAACTTTTGGGAATTATGGGATATCGCGAGGTCTCAGTTCGGGGCGAACCACTAGTAATATAATAAATGCATGCAGCAAAGACCAAAGGATCGACGTAATTTTTCGCGTGGGTATAGTTGACGACTTGGTGAAAGCCTAACTTACCTTTACTTACGCGTAATTTTTACAAACCTACGAGTAACTCCACTCGGACGAAGTCGCGGGTTAAAGCTAGTTATGATATAAATCCTATATACCCAGGATACGAAGACTTATTGATTCCGTGTACCATAATGTATTACACGAACTCGCAAGCCGTAATGCAAAGAACTGTGCATGAAAATAATCAAATTGGTATATTTATTGTTTGCCCAAGCCTGTTGCATACATCGGAAACTACCTAAATATCATCATTTGGCATCGCATGATTGGAAACCCTTTGTTTCGACTGCAAACATCGTTCAATATTTAATTTCCATATATGTACGTTCTTACTATACGTTAAAGCTAGTTTACACGTTGATTAGTGCAGGTGTTTAGCAATTGCGAGTGCGTGTGCGAGTCCTTATTGTGCGGGCTATAGCGTCGCGCATCGGTTTCATTGTTTCTATTAGGCCTGCCTGACAACATACTTGTACAAACTAAAATTATTTTAAACTTTGAAATGGCGCTTTTTTTAAAAAGATTTTTAAGCTATTGCATAGCTTCTATCGCGGGCCTTGAGCGTGGAGACCGAATCCAGAAATTCCGTACCGAAAATAACCTGACACAGGACTCCTCTCACCGCTAGATGGCGTTGATATAGCTTTACCGCAGCAGTCCCCGAGTGCCACACGTCTTTTTTTTTTTTGGATGAGAGCCTGGAAACTGATAAACAAAGGTTTCGGATTTTAAAAACGTGGTCGATATCCAGGGCAGGGCAGGGGTTAACAATAAATAGTACCAAAGGCGTAACTACAGGGTGGCATGACGGCAAAATGCCACGGGCCCCCAGCCGGCAGGGGCCCCTGGTTAGAGAGGGCCGGAAGCTCAAGATGATCATAACATTTATAGCCATTCCTGTGACTACGGCTAGTGCCGAGCGATCATTTTCAAAATAAAAATTGATATAAACTAAACTCTTTGGGACAAGAAAGGTTACGCACATTGGTAAATTTACCAAATGGCTGATTTGACTGGAGCCTAGGGCAGTAGATTTTAGGGGCGGCGAATTTGGGGCCAAAATTTGTATTTATGTCTTACAGAAATTAAAAAGATACATATTTGTAATACCTAAATGTCATTAGGTCCACAAACACATTTTAAAATAACCCCAATAACAATAACTAAATAGTTGGTAGGGCCGACTTTACCTACGATGCCGAGTGTGCGGCGCATACAAGCGTAGTGTCTCAAGCACCAAAAGTACAGGACTAGATATGGTGTAGTGCAGAATAAAAAATTTCGCGCTCGCTTCGCTCGCGAAAATGTCACTTTTATGTTGCTATTGTAGGTGCCAAGAATAGACTACTAAGTGCCGTAATGTAATCACAAAAAATTTCGTCGCTTTTACGTTGCTATTGTAGGTGCCAAGAATGGACTACTAAGTACTGTAATGCAATCATAAAAAATTTCACGCTCGCTTCACTCGCGAAATTGTCATTTTTATGTTACTATTGTAAATGCCAAGAATGGACTACTAAGTGCCGTAATGCAATCATAAAAAATTTCGCGCTCGCTTCGCTCGCGAAAATGTCGTTTTTACGTTGCTATTTTAGGTACCAAGAATGAACTACTAAGTACCGTAATGTATTCATAAAAAATTTCGCGCTCGTTTCGCTCGCGAAAATGTCACTTTTATGTTGCTATTGTAGGTGCCAAGAATAGACTACTAAGTGCCGTAATGTAATCACAAAACATTTCGTCGCTTTTACGTTGCTATTGTAGGTGCCAAGAATGGACTACTAAGTGCCGTAATGTAATCACAAAAAATTTCGTCGCTTTTACGTTGCTATTGTAGGTGCCAAGAATGAACTACTAAGTACCGTAATGCAATCATAAAAAATTTCACGCTCGCTTCGCTCGTGAAAATGTCATTTTTATGTTGCTATTGTAAATGCCAAGAATGGACTACTAAGTGCCGTAATGCAATCATAAAAAATTTCGCGCTCGCTTCGCTCGCGAAAATGTCGCTTTTACGTTGCTATTGTAGGTGCTAAGAACGGACTACTAAGTGCCGTAATATTACTTTACGGCACTTAGTATAAATACAATACGCTCCGACTTAAAGGTTATTAGAAAATCAAGTAATTGTAATTGCGTTTGTATGTACCTACTTCACGTAGTGATTTATGAAAAAATAAAAAATACTATCTCATTGGGTGAGTTTCTTTATATTGGGGGAGGGAGGGCCCCATCCGATGAATTTGCCACGGGCCTCAAACGGTATAGTTACGCCTCTGAATAGTACCTACCTATAAAATGGGAGAATCGTACAATGTAGGGTGTTCTCAATTCTGGATAGTTTCCAATCGTGATACGGTCAATTCTTTTAAATGTGTCAGTTGTAACTTGCAAGGTCAAGGAGCGTTCTGATTCTATAACAGAAATGGATAAGTTTTTCCTGCAATAAAGCTTCTTGTTTTACATCCACAGTTTTTTTATTTAATTCTCATCATTTAATATGGAACTTTTATAGGTGACCTTTATGTCGGCGCCATTGGTACACACAAAATATTACAATTAACTATATACAAAATCAACTACCTATATATCCACAGTTTGAAAACTAGTTGTAAGGGTGTTTTCAGGGTAAAAATAATGTCATATTTAAGCCATGTTGAGAAAGCCCTTGAATAGTGATGTAAGCTGTGTCAATGGAGATACTGGTATGTCTAGAGGGAGGCTTTGGCCGTGGCTAGTTACCACCCTACCGATAAAGACGTGCCACTAAGTGATTTCGCATTCCGGCACGGTGGCGTGTTTTTTTTTTTTCGTTTAGTTCCTGCTACTATTTATTTTGTAGCAACTTTTAGTGCTATGTTTTTTTTTTGACACGGTGGCGTGTAGAAACCGATAAGGGGTATCGGTTGAAGTACACTGCCATACCCGTTCCAAGTTAGCCCGCTACCATCTTAGACTGCCTCGTCACTTACCATCATAATATCGCAGTCAAGGACTATTTTGTCGTCGAATTAGCAACGGCTGGGTCATGCGTCATGCTCGTGAACGGGTCCCACCAACGGGAATGGGTCTGCTTTCTGTCTGCCCGTCTTAACATGTAAATTAGATTGTATGTATATAGGGATGCAATTTTGAAACTTCATTGTAGAAACACTGTATACATAGCATAGTTTTGTAACGTATTTTAAAATATTTTTTTTGAAAAGAGCAACCGCCGAGTTTATTGCTCTTCTCGGCAGGAAGGGCATTCCGAGGTAGATTCATCGACGATTCAAAAGCACTTGTAAAAGTTTATTTGAATAAAAAATATTTCTATTCTATTCTATTAAAAAAAACGTTAAAAACGCCTGCAGTTCCCGGTGACGCGTCGCAGTCGCCCCACTTGGCTAGCCGCTCCGGCGTCTATTATGCATGGAGGTCGCTCTGGAGTCGCGGCCTCCGAGACACTACACGGCACTGGAGCAAGTTTATCCATACTAATGAAACTTCTGAATCTGCAAAAGGGGTATTTGACCGGGGAGGGTTTTGAAAGTTTTTTTTAATATATATATTTTTAGCGAGCAAATGAGCAGGCGGGTCACCTGATGTTAAGTGATTAGCATCAAGTATGAATGAAGTATGGATTTTCTTTGTAATAGGGATTTCAGTATTTCCTTGATATTTTGAAAATTTTAATCTTGCTTGGAGGATGCTTTGAGCCTAGGGTTGCCAGATTTTTTTTCAGCCTATAAGGGACAAATTGTTAAATGGGCAAAAAATACGGGATTTAAGTTTTTTACCCGGGACAAGTAAAAAAACAAAATTATTTAGTGTCATTTTTTATTATTTTTTATATTTTTCCGAGGATCGAGTCAGTTTTAAAATTGTCATTCTGACACTAACACTATCATTGGTCGATGCGGGTTGCGAGTGCAAGTTAATAAAAGAATCACAAACATATAAGAGTAAGCAGACCTAACATAAGAAAAAATTGGCGTTCCAATTACGCCTACATACAAATCTCACGCACACATTGACAGTAAGCAGAGCCGGACTTCGAAAAGCGAGGTTCAGCGAGGTTGAAGGGACTGGAGAGTATTTAATATCTGTAATTTGAAATAATATGGAAACTACGGAAAGTTGCCATCAAATTGTAGGTTAAACCCTTATTTTACATTCTGTAAACTTAATTCTATAAATTAATTCTTAATTATGAAAATGGATTCTAATGTGCTAAGTTTCGCGGTTTTGTAATCAAACAAGTAATAATGTTACAAAATAATATTTAATAAAATCAAAACAAAACATGATTTACAAAATCTACCCAAAAGATATATCTATTAGATAAATAAAACAAAATCAAAAAGCAACTTTTTCTCTAATATCTTTTAGAAATACAAACATTGACAATACGATAACATCAACAGTAGTTTAATTAACTCTTACATTCTATTCAGCCTGTATCACTCATTTCAATAACCTTATTAGAATAGTATTACACATTTTAAACTTATAAAAATAACAAAATAAACCATATGTCTCAGTCTTTTCAATAACGTAATAAGGAATAGTATTACTCTATACTCTTTATTAATAGTATTACTAGGCTGTAAA
Organism: Hipparchia semele; assembly: GCA_933228805.2. NCBI lineage: Eukaryota > Metazoa > Arthropoda > Insecta > Lepidoptera > Nymphalidae > Hipparchia > Hipparchia semele. The sequence continues at coordinate 12,366,882 of OW121727.1, read as the reverse complement.
TTTTGCAAGTCCATCAAAACTTGATCTCCAGCAGCTTTTCTTTCTACTGGACCTTTTACTGATGATGTAGACATATGCTGAAAACAAGAGTAATAAATTATCAGTTGTCTAGTATTAACAATTTAATAGGTAATACAAATAGGTACACAGCTATATATGTATGGGTATAGCTGTCAATATTTACGTTTAAATGGCAAGATGTTTTGGGTTGGTACCTAAATATAAGAACAACTAGAAACTTACTTGTAATGATGAATCAAAAATCATTGGGATTGCATTAGAAGTAAGGACGGTACGAAAACCACTGCAATCCACTAAATGTGCTTCAAAATGTTCAGAACATAGCACACTCGATGTCACTGCACAACAGTGTTTTTGTTTCGGGCCCAAAAATAGCTGATTCTTATGTATTTCCACCTGCTGAATTCAAAAATCACCATAAAAACTAGCGATTAGCTCTTATTTTTGAGATAAAGTGACATTTTATATTCTCCATAGTCTATATTTCCAGTATGGGAAAAATTTGTTTTTGGATGTTGGCTCATATGTTAACTGCTCAAATACAACAGTAATCTAAATGTGGGTATGTTATAAACGTAATCACCATTTCAGCGACGGTAATTTTATAGTGTCTATGTTGTAATTAGTGGAGAATATCTTATTTTCGAGTGTTATTTGGAGAATAATTTTTAATATCAACATGCCACGGAAATGTACAAATTTAGTGGACAATTTTTGTTATATTTGTGGCGAAATAACGTTTTCGTCACAGAAACGCAATTTAACGCCTCTTGTGAAGACTGCCTACCAGCATTATTTTGGTGTTAAAGTAGGGGATCAGGATAAATCATGGGCTCCACATATATGTTGCAACTCATGTTCGGTTAACCTACGTGAGTGGCTGAAAAATAAAAAACGATCGATGGCTTTTGCTGTGCCTATGGTTTGGCGAGAACCTACAAACCATACAAATGACTGCTATTTTTGCTTGACTCCACCTATAAAGGCAGGAATGTCAATGAAAAAACGAGGAAAAGTTCAATACCCGAATCTTCCATCTGCTATTCGACCGATTCCGCATTCAGACAGTTTACCAGTTCCTACTCCACCCCAAAATTATAATTTGCAAGTAGAAAATGAAGACTGTGTAGAAGAAAGTGAACCCAAGCCTTCGACATCCCATGATCCTGATTTTCAAGAAGAGGATGATCAACCGCATAGATTGAGCCAATCGGAGTTGAGTGATCTCATTCGAGACCTTGACTTATCACAGGAGAAAGCACAACTTCTAGGGTCAAGGCTACAGCAGTGGAATCTTCTTCAACATGATGTCAAGGTCTCTAAGTACAGACAACGTCACCGGGATCTGCTTCCTTTTTTTGAGAAAAAAAACAATCTTGTTTTTTGCTGTGATATTGATGGTTTGATGAAAAGTTTAAATTTAAAGCATGATCCGACTGAATGGAGGCTATTCATAGACTCCTCGAAGCTTAGTTTGAAAGCTGTATTGCTTCACAACGGCAACCGTCTTCCTTCTATTCCTGTTGGTCATGCAGTTCACATGAAGGAGACTTATGTAAACATGAAAGCCCTTCTCGCCTTAATCAAATATGCTGAACATAAGTGGAAAATCTGTGGCGATCTAAAAGTCATTGCTGTACTCTTGGGAATGCAATTAGGGTATACTAAATACTGTTGCTTTTTATGTATGTGGGACAGTAGGGATAGGAAATCACATTACATTCAAACACATTGGCCTGCAAGAAATCTTACCCCTAATGAAAAAAATGTTGTTGCCGTGCCTCTCGTGGATCCAAAAGAAGTGCTTCTTCCACCCCTACATATCAAGCTGGGGTTAATGAAAAATTTCGTCAAAGCTATGGATCGAGAAGGCCAGGCTTTTAAATACTTGAGAGAAAAATTTCCTACATTAAGTGATGCAAAAGTCAAGGAAGGCATCTTTATCGGGCCACAAATACGTCAACTCGTAAAGGATCCTGCGTTCGACCTAGTTTTGGAAGGTAAAGAAAAGGAAGCTTGGGAAGCTCTTAAGGGAGTTATGCATGGATTTTTGGGAAACAAAAGAGATGATAACTATACTCAGTTGGTGAATATACTTCTACAAAAATATCATCAACTCGGATGCAACATGTCCCTAAAAATACATTTTCTCCACTCCCATCTCGACTTTTTCCCACCTAGTTGTGGGGCTGTCAGTGACGAGCATGGAGAAAGGTTCCATCAGGACATTTCTGTGATGGAACGCAGATATCAGGGCCGCTGGAATGAAGCAATGCTTGCGGATTACTGCTGGTTTGTGTGTAGGGATGCTCCAGAACTTACATATAAGAAAAAAGCCAAAAGACAGCGATCTCAGGAAGACACCAATTGATCCTAATTAGATCCAGCTACTTGGTAGGTGTTCTTTCACCAATTTAAAATAAAAATAATATAAAAATCACACTTTTGATGTTGTTAATATGTTTAATTAATCATATCATTTTCTATTAATCCTTTCAAATGAACAATTTTCACCTACTGTATATCTTAGAAACTAGAGCTAATAAAAATTTTTCATTGTCATATTCGTTTTTCTCAACCCAAAATTAGTAAGAATTGACTCATAAAGTGAAGGAAACAAATTATTTATTTTTTTTTGTTGCGCAGTGTGTTTTGTGCTGCCAATTTTTTTTATTCGTCTGCATCAACCAGGCATTTTTTATATTTTCATCCTTTGGAAAGCTGAAAAATGATTTAATTTTATAATTTATCCTTACTTTTATAGAAATAGAAATAGAAATATTTTATTTCAAATAAACTTTCACAAGCACTTTTGAATCGTCAATGAATCTACCACTGGTTCGGAATGCCTTTCCCGCCGAGAAGAGCCAGCAAGAAACTCGGCGGTCGCTCTTTTCAAAAAAAAGTAAAAATTTTACAATATTTAATGAAACTTTGCTATGTATTGCTTCCACGATTAATTTTCCTAAGTCCAATACAATACAAATAAAAATTAATACAATCCAATACATCTTAAAACAGGCAGGCAAAAACAGACTAATTATTTAATCAAAATATACCCACTAAACAAAACTTGCGCCTGAATACGGCCCTGTCAAATTGTACAAGTATATGAAACGACAAACAAGATCCTGATATTAATTAATTGATAAATATTGCAACAGGAATATACTAGAACCAAAATTACTATAACTGTCTACGAGTTTTGCGTATATAATAATTAGGGACTGCTTCTAAAATGCCGAACGATTATTAATAATCACACAGTAAGCATATAACCAAATTACGAGTCTATAGCACATCAAAACTTACCGATGAAAAGTAATTGCAGGTGTTTTCCTATACGGAGAATTGCCACACAGAGGTGCACAACACTTCACCATTTTATTTCAGAATTTTTGATTCTTTAGACTCGATTTTAAAGCAAATTTAAAAGAATAAACAACTCGCAGGTTATGTTGTTGTTTTTGACAAATTGACATATTGCACCATACTGCTCTTATTTGTAGCTTACGAATTGCCTCAAGCTCAATTATGTCTATGAGTGCGTAAGTGTTGCAACAACAGAAGTAAAAGAGATAGAATCATATATTTTTTGTTGGAGAGAAGCAAGCGAAGATATTATTTATTCGTTTAGATGTAGTTGTGAAAATTATGTTAGGTCTGCTTACTCTTATATGTTTGTGAAAAGAATAGTGTGTGAATACTTAGATCGATTTCATAATGAAAAACGACCTACGGTTCAAATACGGGACAGAGTCAGTCCCGCCGGGACATTTTAAACTATGCCTAAAATACGGGATGTCCCGGGAAATACGAGACGTCTGGCAACGCTATTTGAGCCCAATACCAATTTTTTTAATTATAAAAATTGTGTACTATTAGAAATATTTTTTCCAATTTTGGTGAAGATCTACTAAATATTATCGGAGATAGAGGACATAACTTCTCCCGGATAGTAGCAAGTCACTCTAAACTTTTTCCACGTGGACGAAGTCGCGGGAATCAGCTAGTGTTAAATATGTTGCTGTATTGATATATATGGGGGGTAGTTAGGTACCCAGTCGGCTAGTCTGTCTCCGGAGGGATGCGTGAGCCGGCACGGGTGGCGGCCCGCATTCGCAACACTTCAACCCTTCTCTGGAGGACCGGCATCCGCTTGTCACGGTTATTAATAGCTTGTCTCCACTTACCCCATGCATATACAATATACGGCAAGTAATATTATGTATAATATATCTATTCTAAGGCAAAGTAGAGGGCAAGAAAGGTCGCCTATATGATGGACCGACCAAATAAAGTACCCTGTGGGCTGTGAACAGTCACACGTAAAAAAATAATGTCCTCCCGACCGAATCCGGCCACGGCGGACAATCTCCACAGAGTTTAATCATCTGCGCGGGAGATATTATAGTGCACAAGTGTGTACGCAAGCACTGGAGCATCCTCAGGAGATCCTACTCTCGACGTCGGGGCGAAACGTGCGTCGAGAGTAGTACAAAAGTCTTGTGTGGTGGTGCATGTGAGTGATGGTGGCATTGCTTGCTTGGGAACTTGGCTCTCTTGCTTAGAGAGGTACCTAAGCGGTGCTTAGCTTGTAACTGCATGTTTGACCATACAGATTTACATAAAAATATGACTGTGACAGTGTGACTACAAACAGCAAAGTCTGCTTTTTTTTCTAATCTGAATAGTTTGCGCGAAGAAACACTTCCAAAGAGGTAAAATGTGAGTTCTCCCCTGTAATTTCTAAAATAATAGAATGATAAAACTAAAAAATATATATGATGTAGGTACATTACCATGCAAACTTCCACCGAAAATTGGTTTGAACGAGATCTAGTGAGTAGTTTAATTTTTTTTAATACGTCATAAACCGTAAACCGTAATTTACCTTTTATTCAATCAACTCAAATATAAAAAAAAATATATTATGTTACTTGCTGCTACGGAACCCTTCAAGGGCGAGTCTGACTCGCACTTGGCCGCTTTTTTGTCATATTTACATGAAAAAATAGTTCCCATTCATAGTTCATGCAGCACTCGCCATACCGCACAGAAAACAGAGACAAAAACTTTCACTTCAAAAACTTGGCAACAACACTAGAAATGTAAAAAAAACTTGACACGGAAAAGCCAAATTAAAATGTTGCGCATTGAATTTCAAAGTATTTAAACTGTCACTTGTTTTTAAAAAAAACCTACCTACTTGAACATGATTAGGAAGGATTATAAACGAAATTGAAATATAAGTAGGTACCTAACCATTCTCAACTCAATGTCGTATCTAACCTTTCTCAGTAATTACAGTATAATGAAAAAAATATACCGTAATCATTTAAAAAGGTTTTAATTTATTATTTTTAGAAACGGAATACTTGCATGCATGAAGTTCTCTCTAAACCAACCATTTCATTATAATGTGCGATAGGTAAGTAGCTGTTCCTTTTTCAAATGAAATATAAACAAAGGTAGAGCTTTTAAAATTTTCGGTAACAAGGTATACATAGTACGTTTATCTCACGAAGTTACGGGCGCTTTACTTGTGGTTACGTCGTGTACATTGCACATTGCGTAAGTGTGCGTGCCTGTCAGGAGCCTAGGTGGGAGCGGTCAGGCGGGAGCAAGCTCTCGCTCACATTTATGCAGATACAACACACACACAACCATGAGCCACGCGCCCTCGTGAGTTACAAGAACAAATATTTAAAAACTGTAACCAGATTAGGAAAATTTGATGTAAATGAAAAATATAAAAAAAGCAATAGTTAGCAATATGAATTCTTAGGAATCTCTCTGTTTTCAAAGAATCTGTATTTGAATAATTAGTTATTTTGAAATCGCATTGCGAATTCTTAAAAATATAATATAATCTCTTTGTTAGGAAGGAATAGGTACACAAAGTTTTGACGAAACATTACTTTTTTGAAACAATAAAAAAGTTAAAAAAGGAATGCTACGAGTAAAATGCACAAAATTCGCTCTGTCCGCCACTTTTCATACTTAAAAAAGCTTTGAAGCTGTAATTAAAATCATTTCTATAAATTAACTAGTATGCATAAGTGAAAATAGGAAAATCTCTGTTTCAAAAATCACGGTAAGTAATTGTAAAAATTGGAATGTTAGATTGCACAAAATTCAAATGTAAAACGCCACTTTTCATGTTTATTAAAACTTTAAAGTTTTAATCACAACGATTTAAAGTGAAAAGCATTATGCACCAAGTTCGGTCAGTTACATGCGGTATTAATTAAAAAAAATAAAGAAGCCAGTTTTTTTTATATCTTAGTCCGACGCGGACACGCGATCGTAGCCTAATTTAAATACAGAGGGAACTTTTTTTAAAATTCACAATGAGGGAGATTCACAACGATTTAAAGTGAAAAACATTATGCACCAAGTTCACTCAGTTACATGCGGTATTAATTAAAAAAAAAAATAAAGAAGCCAGTTTTTTATATCTTAGTTTTGTCCGACACGGACACGCGATCGTAACCTAATTTAAACGGAGGGAACTTTTTTTTTAATTTACAAAGAGGGTTTAAAAAAGGAACGCTCGTACTCACCGGCTCGTGCGGCGAGTAGCGCGAGGAGCGCGAGGCACGCGAGGCGGCACGAGGCTCGAGGCATGCTCGCGCGGCCGCGGCTGTGAGCGGACTGAGGACCGAGCCGCGCCTCCCCTCGCCCCCGACTGCGGCATTGCGCTTCTGTGCCTCGCACGTGAGGGCTGGAGGGATTTCCACAGCCGACGACAACAAACAAACAAACTCTACTACAAAAAAAAAAGTGATAGCCTAGTCCCAAGTGGTTAGGACAACGGTCTCCAATTCGGAGAGTTATCTAAATATATAAAAGGAAAAGGGGACTAACTGACTTACTGACTGATTCGAAAGCACTTTGTTAAAGTTTATTTGAATAAAAAATTATTTTATTCTAACATCGTACAGCTCAAACAACTAGACGGATCGGGCTGAAAACATACAGATACCTCATTATAACATCCGCTAAGAAGGACTTGTTGAAAATTCAACCCCTAAGATGTGAAATAGAGCTTTTGAATTTGTATAAAAATCAAACCTAACGTGAGCGAAGCCGCGGGCAAAAGCTAGTAGCAAATAAATGTCACATGATTCAAAGGACAAAGGAAATGTTTTGAGGAAACCTGCACACCTGAGAGTTTTCCGCAACTTTCTCAAAGGTGTGTGAAGTTTGACAATTTGCATTTCAGTTTTCAGTCCACCGCTCCTGATCATTGCGCTATTTGAGGTTTTAGTGGTTACTCACTATTTCTCTACCGCACGTGTCGAGTGATATGAAAAAAAGCAGAATTAAGGTAATTTAACTTAAATGTGCGAATACACTCACAGATGATACTTTTCGTTTCTTTTCAAACGGTCGCGGTTAATGTTTCAGTTACGTTGACCATTTTGAAGTAGGTACCATGTAAGTGTAAGCGTGTCACATACGCACTGAGACGCGATTTTCTCTTTTCGTCCTTTTGTGTCACCTGAGGGTAACCACTTTGCAATAAACGGAAAGCTAAGAACCCAATGGACAACAACGAAGTTAATAATCTTTATTGCTCATACCGACAGGGCAAGTGGCAAACCGCGCTGTTATCGCTTCAATTTGTACTCGATTGGTTACTCAATTGTACGCCGTTCACACCTCGAAGCTCAAATCAAAGATACTTTCCGATTTGCCATCTGATTTTTTAACACGTTTCATACCACATTTCGTACCACATTAACACGTTTCATACCACATTAACACGTTTCGTACCACATTTGTCTGGTAGGACGCTTTGGCCGTGGCTAGTTACCACCCTACCGTCAAAGACGTGCCGCCAAGCGATTCAGCGTTCCGGCACGATGACGTGTAGAAACCGATTAGGGGTATGAGTTAAATCTGCACTGCCATACCCCTTCCAAGTTAGCCCGCTACCATCTTAGACTGCATCGTCACTTACCCTCAGGTGAGATCGCAGTCAAGGACTACCTTGTCATCGAATAAAAAAAAACATAAAATACAGTCATAAAATGTAAATTCTTGTATAATTATTATTGCTATAGTAGATGCCTGCAACTTTATCCGCGTGGATAAAAGTTTCTTAATTTCCACGGGAACTTACCGGGCTAAAATGTAGCTTTTGTATTAATCCTGGGTATGAGCTATCTCCATTCCATATTTCAGCCAAATTGTGGCGTGAAGGAGTAACAAACACACACACACATACACACAAACTTTCGCCTTTATAATATTAGTGTGATACAAACACCGCAATCAATAAATATTATTATAAAATAAACGCGAAAATAACTCTAACTGAGTTCTTTCCACGGCTCAAACTCTGAACGTGGCACAGAAATTTTCGTAGCTTGCATCGTAGAGAAAGGAAACACATTGAATGAATGAATGAATGAATACACTTTATTGTACACCACATAAATACAGAAACATATATAAGTACAGTAACATAACTTGAGTTAAAATAAATGATAACACATTGACATTAATTTTATCCAAGAAAATTATACTCGTAGTTTTCATGGGAATAAAAAGTCCAAATCTACGCGAACGAAGTGATTTGCTAAAGTATAAAAGCCCCTAAAAAAATTTAAAAAAAAGAAGTGGTTTGAGATAATATTGAAGCTAGTTTATATTATTTCCGTAGTGTAGGAGTTTTCGTAGAGTCACTGCGTAGTGCGTAGCCATTGCGTAGCGCACTTCGCATTGTGACGTAGAACCACGAAGTAAAACACGTAGCGGTGTAATTTCGTAGGTGATAGCGTCTACGTTGATCAATAACCCTACGAAATAAAGCCGCTAAGTTTATTAGTATGGAAGGGAAGTGGAAAACCGCATCGAGTTAACTCGCGTGCGCCACAATTAGCCAGCTATTCCACGCTTGTTTACATTTCACGTGAACAAACACATACTAAAGCACGTACGCGGACCAATCAGAAGAGAGAAATGAAAACTCCCATGGGTCTAAAAATTAAATTTTGCTCCCGCTATCCTCTGAGCGAATATTCGTTTTTCGAATAGGTATTTGTTCAACAAGATAGCAAAGTTCATTTTTGTTGCGAGTGCCTAGTTTGAACCCCGAGCGGGCGAAGGAATCTATAATAGAATCTCGAGCGTAGCGAGTGATTGTAAGTTAGAATCCTGAGTGTAGTGAGGGATTCAAAGGCACAAGAAATAAAAACTTTGCTATCGTGAATGAATGAATGAATATACTTTTATTGTACACCACACATATTATAAGAACAGACACAAAGAGTGTTAGATAAACTGAAATATAGTTTAATTTTAAATAATACTACATTTTTTCTGCACCAAGAAAAATAATATATATTTTCTTCTATTACATTTTAAATTGACACGTTTGTTTTTCTTATACATTTGACATTAAAATAAAAAAGTATTTGTTAATAAACTCTTTAGAGGCACAAACTAAACAAAGAGCTTAATTATCGTATGATACATACAAGTTTTCACCTCACTAGTAGCAGTAGTAGTTAGTTTTTAAGATTATAATGTGCAGAATAAATAAATAATTCAAAAAGGGCGCCTTTGCTGTCTAAAACCAGTGAGCAAAAACGACTTTTGCTCACTGATTTTTGACAGCTAAGGCGCCCATTTCGAGGTGAGTTGAAAAATGGATTGTAGATATTACGAAAGTTGTTAGGATTGAAGAATCAAAGTTAAATACATAATATGTATGGAGAGTGTTAGCCAACCGAACTGTGTGATTGAGAAGTGGATGCGATTGAGAGGTGGATAGTTACTCGACCTTTCGCGCGCGGGTTATCGTTTCAATTTGTACGCTTGTTTACATTCCGCCCACACGCTAGCACTAGTTAGCTACTAGTTTCTGAACTCTGGGCCCATATTTACGTAACTAACTGATACTTGATACGACTTCCTTCGTGAATTCATCCTATTATGCTAATATTATATGCGAAAGTTTTGGATGGATGGATGGATGGATGGATGGATGTTTATTTCTCAATCACGTCGCAACGGCTGAACCGATTTGGCTGAAAGGCATAGAGATAGATTGTAGACTGGAATAACACATAAGAGAAAAAAAAAAACTTGAGAGGTGTCAAGGGACACCCGGATGGAACGAAGTTCAATGCGAAATAGAAATGAAAATATCTGGCTTGCTTTCTATAAGAGAGAGAGAGACAGACAGAGAAACATGCGACGCCGATAGCAAAAAGTGTCGTGACAACTTTTCGTAAGAATTTTTTCCGTCTAGCCCCTTTTCACAACGCGCGATAAGGAACTTCGTTCCAATAAGAGAGTTCCCGCGCGAATTGAAAAACCTCAATCCACGCGAACAAAGTCACGGGTATCAGCTAGTCATTAACAAAAAGCTCGATAGAGTCACAAAAAATCTGAGCGAAAAGACGTGCTAACACCCCTAATCGGTTTCTACTCGCCATCGTGCCGGAACGCTAAATCGCTTGGCGGCACGTCTTTTTTGGTAGGGTGGTAACTATCCACGGCCAAAGCCTCCTACCAGACCAGACCAGCGACAATTCATAAATTCCCAAATTGCCTCCGTCGGGAATCGAACCCGAGACCTCCCAGTTATAAGACCCACAGCGCTCACCGCTACGCCAGGGAGGTCGTCAAAATAATTATAATTGATTACCTAGAATTAGCTGACCAGGATGCAAGCGATGAAATTACACGATGGCGCATCACAAAACAACATTGTGGGTAAACAACTAAACATACTTAACGTTAATAAAAATATATTAATATATCTATCTATAGGTAAACAAGGTAAACTGTACATGATGCGACGTAATTACCGCCTTAAGTCAAATTCAAATTCAATTTATTTCATGTAGGCCAACTTGTAGCTCTTATGACACGTCATAAACCTACCATCGGTTCGGAATGCAGATTCTGCTGAGAAGAGCCGGCAAGAAACTCAGCAGTCTCTAAAAAAAAAAAATTTACAATAGGTAACAAAACTATGCTATGTATACAGTGCTTCCACAATGAAGCTTCAAAAATGCATACATAAGTACACAATCCAACGCATGTCAACACGGTTCAAACTAAACGTTCACAGTTCAAAGTTCAACTATACATATGTTAGATCTTTACAACGGAAAAATGGAATGCAGCTTCCGTTTTTTCAACTAACTATAATGTGGGTGTCTTTAAATCAAGAATAAAATAAAAAAAAAAATTAAAAAAAAAAAAAAAAAATTAAAAAAAAAAAATAATAAAAAAAAAAAAAATAATAAAAATAAAAAAAAATAAAAAAAAAAAAAATAAAAAAAAAAAGAATGAATAGGCATCTTCTAGGCAAGCGCGCACCATCTTAGGCTGCATCTTCACTTACCATCAGGTGAGATCAATATTATCTAGTAGTAGTTAATTAAACACACAGTAGTTAAAAAAACGTTAATCTAAAAACGTTTTTAGTAACTACTGCTATATAATACTCGTAAATATTAATTTTAAAAGTCATGCCCGGTTTCTTTCATTCGGAAAGTAAACTTAACTAGACTGGTTCAGCTGAACTGCACGAGTGGGTACTTTCGCTGGACTCAAAAGCTAAATTACCTTCACAACTTATTTGCCCACTTCAGTAGAAACGTTTTTAAAACTTAGCATTGATTCTTAAAGAAAAAAAAACAGCTTTTACGGGATTATATAGGTACCTAAAACGTTGTGATTTGACTAACTTAAGCCCGCATCTTCGATTGCACGGAGTTAGGTTTTAAAAATATTCTTTTATTCGATGACAAGATATTCCTTGATTGAGATCTCTCCTGATGGTAAGTGACGATATAGTCTAAGACTAAAATCTATAGCCCGCAAATCTATAGGGGTACGCCAGTGTAAATTCAACCCATACCATGTGTTTCTAGTTTCTACACGCCATCATGCCGGGACGCTAAATCGCTTAGCAGCATGTCTTTGATGGTAGGGTGGTAACAAACCACAGTCAAAGCCTCCCACCAGACCAGACCAGAGACAATTCAGAAATTATGAATTCCCAAATTTCCCGCCGGGAATCGAACTCTAGATCTCCCCATTTTAAAACCGCAGCGCTCACCACTGCACTAAAGAGGTCGTCAATCTTACGGGAACCTTCTGTTTTTTCGAGAATAAATCCTCCAAAAGATCATGTCTATCCGTTTCTCCGCTGCTGGGTGATTCAAGGACAAACCAACAAACAAACACACTTTCAAGTAATACGAAGGATTTGACCGAACAAGACAGTTATACAAACGAATAGCTAGTGCGGGTCAGATGTGAACAAAGGAGAGATGTGTCCGATAATATTAGTGTCCTCTGCGCATTCCCACAAAAGATCTGCAGTGCTAATGTGCCCGCATAAAGCATTCTACTCACGACACTGTGGCAGGGCCGATTTAGGGGGCAGCTAGATTGGAGCAATCTAGGATGGTCCCTACACATGGGTCTGCCGGTCAGTGCGTGCGCGTGCGTGAGTGCGTGTGAAGGAAATCTCGGAGGCGATCTAGGATCCTCTCCACTTTTTCACCCTAAATCGGCCCTGCCGCAGTGTCGTGAGTAGAATGCTTAAAGCAAACCTGCACTATAGGTATCTACCCGTACTGGTAGACGTTATATTAGTGTTTCAGTTGATACACACTGGGAACTGCCTCGTCGGTCTAGCGGTTAGCAAGTTCGACTGTAAACGACGAGGTCCTGGGTTCGATTCACGGATCGGCCCAAAAACGTATTGGGTTTTTCTGTCAAGAAATTCTCAGTACTAACCCCCCCCAGAGTCACCCCCGTTCCTCGGATAGATTTTTGAAAATTCTAACCTTAGGGAGGTTTGAAAAATCTAACTTAACGTGAGTAAAGCCGCGGGCAAAAGCTAGTACCTACACCTGTAAAATTTTGTATACTTGTTTGGAAGCCCTATTCTAATCATATTATGTGAAAATTTTGCACTTCCTACAATATTACATAAATGCACTGATTTTTTGATACCCTCCTTTTTTTAAAGTTAGTTAAAAATGCTCACTACCTGTGCATACAACAACAACAGCGTACCCCATGAGCGTACCGTACCGTACCATTCCGCGACACCTGGCAACGAAAAACAACCCTCGAGTTAGCCTGGAAATACACGTCCGGTTTTTTCATCCGATTGTCTGATCCGGTAGCCTGATCAGGCTACCGGAAGGCGTTGAAGCCATTACTTTGTATGAACAGTCAATACACGTCCGATCCGGTGGCCGGATCGGACGTCCGAGTCGGAAACGGGCTCGAGGCGTTTCCGATTTTACTGTCGGTCCGGTTGCCTGAAGGCGCGGTCTACATACTTCCAGTATGAGACAAAATAGACATCCGGTTACTCCTTCCGATTTTGCCAGTCAGGGTTCTCAACTTAGGGCTTTTAGCCCCAAATTTAGGGCGGAATTATGCTTATTGGTATTTTTTTAGGGTTCAAAAAAATTTAGCGCTATTTTTAGGGGCATAAATAAATTTTCAAGCGTCACATAATTGACTGACCAAAACGAGTAAATAAAGCAAAACGTCTACGGTATTCCGGAATAATATGCTTAAAATCGTTTTATAGCTAAAGCGTTTTGAAAATATTTCAATACATTAGCGTTGAACACGCTTTTTCGATAATATATACCTAATTCCTTTTTCATTTTAAAACGTGATGGTGGAACGTTACTTTTACTCCATCTCCAAAAAATGTTACAGTTATAATGTAAACATATTGTATGACTATAAGAATTCCGAATAATGTAATTAAAATTAAGTTATATTATTTTTATTTACCTCAATAAAACGAGAAACTTATTTAAACATTAGCCTTAAGTGGTAACAAGATACAGGGTTTTTTTTGGGGCTTTTGAATATTGCATTTAGGGTTATTTCATGTTGATGTTAGGGCTAATTTTTTTTAGGAGTTGGTAACCCTGTTGCCAGTTGAATCTAGCGCTGACACTGTGTGGACGCCTAGTTGTGGTTCGAATAATGGGCGAAAATTATGAAAAAAAATAAAAAAATAATAATAAAAAAAAATTCATAATAATAAAATTATTATTAAGTATTATGAATTATTTTAGATGTTTTAAATAGAAATGACTCTCAGTAAGTCTTGTCAAATTGATTAGATGAATCCAATAGCGACGTTTTTTCTTCTTTCTCTTTCCTCTCTTTAAAATTTCTGTGGTGGCGTAGTGTGGTGCGGGTTGTTACGTTCCCTCAAATATGGTTGAGCGAAGCAATGGCTGGATCCTGCGTCATGCTCGTGAACGGGTGCCACCAACGGGAATGGGTCTGCTTTTGCCTGCCTGTCTTAACATGCATTGGATTGTTTTGCATTTTTGAAACTTTATTGTGGAAACACTGTATACATAGCATAGTTTTGTTACCTATTGTAAAAAAAAATTTTTTTGAAAAGAGCGACCGCCGATTTTATTGCTGGCTCTTCTCGATAGGAACGGCATTCCGAACCTGTGGTAGATTCATTGACGATTCAAAAGTACTTGTAAAAGTTTATTTGAATAAAAAATATTTCTATTTCTATTAACTCGTCATCCATCTTCTTTTCTTCTGCTTTGCTCCAAAGGCAAGCACTCGGGATGATAGCTCGGGAACGACTGAGTTCAGAAAAAGCCTGACGGAAAAATCGGATGTGTATCGAGTAAATACGATCCGGTTGCCTGATCAGACAATCGGAAACAAAATCGGACGTCTATTGCCAGGCTTATTGTAACCGTGTTGTAACCACATCGAAACCTGTCACCATCACCATGGCATCCTAGTGTCACGTTGTCATCCCACATTTCTGTCATTGTGTCAAACAATTTTCATTGCACACGTTACAAATAAACACAATTTAATTATTATTAATCTAATATTAAAAAGTATCAAGCCAACCATATTTGGTTACTTAAGTTAATTTAATATAATAAGCTAATGAAAGTTGTTACTATCTATTGAGTGGATAAATTGGATAAAAAGTAACAATTTGGAAATGGCTGGAGTGAGTCGCCCCATGAGCCAAATGAGGAAACTAGAAACTGTAAGTATTATTTTCTATAGATGAATCGCCCCGGCTTCACTCGAGTAGAACTTTTGAAAATCAGTGAGGGGGTGGAATTTTCAAAAATCCTGAAACATCGGAAAGCTGCACGCCTGAGACTTCTCCTTATTTTTTTTATTTGATGATAAGATAGCCTTTGACTGCGATCTCACCTGGTGGTAAGTGACGATGCAGTCTAAAATGGTAGCGGGCTAACTTGGAAGGGGTATAACAGTGTAAATTCAACCCATACCCCTGTTCGGTTTCTGCACGCCATCGTGCCGGAACGCTAAATCGCTTGGCGGCACGTCTTTGACGGTAGGGTGGTAACTAGCCACGGCCAAAGCCTCCCACCAGACATATTTATTCGCCACGTTGGAACATTCATAAATAGTCATATATACATAAATTTCTAAAATCATATTCATAACTCATATTTTTGGCTTTGCTATCGTTGGGTAAAAAAATTCGCTACGACGCGACGGGACTTTCAGTTTAACCGGCCCTTTCATGTACCTACTATTTTTTTTTTAAATATTAGCCAAACTGAAATTGACTGATATCGTCCGAATAAGTGGAAAGCTTGTGCTAGAAGTGGATACGAAAATAGTGCAACGGGTGGGATTCGAACCTGCGACCTTTCAGCTTTGAGTTGACCTTTAACCGTTGGGCTATTGAGACTTTTTTTGTGCGTGGAGAAGTGCTAAACACTTCTCGATAATAATGGTCCACACCTATTGATTGTTCACTTGCGCGCGATCTCACTAAAGAGAGCCGTTTCGACTTTGGTTTCAGAAAGAAGCTCTATTCCGTTCCAGGAAGCGGATCCTCAAGTACCTGGTGCTGGGGTTCCTGCGGCAGGAGGGCTTGCTGCGCAGCGCCGACACCCTGGCGACGGAGGCGGCGCTCACCGATGAGTACACCCTGTGCGATAACATCGACCTGGACATCATACTGCAGGTCTGACGGGAGTAGAGTTTGTATCTTCGACCATTTAGCTGGCACGAGCCTTTACGCAGATTTAGTACTGAATATATTCTGCCACTTTCTGCGGTGAGGTGGGGTAATCACGTACAGCACACATTTACTCACTTCCGTACACTCTTGTAAAAAACTTAATGTTTCTATGAACGCACACTAACTCAAAAGCTGTCACACTTACAAGCTGACACGTACGTTTGTACATGTACTTCGGCAGAGGGGAATGCGTGCGCTTGCCAAGTCCTGGCTAAATGGTCGAATGTTTGTATAAACTTTTAGCGTAGGTACCTTTTTTTATTCGATGACAGGATAACCCTTGACCGCGATCTCACCTGAAGGTAAGTGACGATGCAGTCTAAAATGGTAGCGGGCTAACTTAGAAGGGATATGGCAGTATACATTCAACCCATACCCCTAGTCGATTTCTACACGCCATCATGCTGTGCTAAATCGCTTGGGGACACGTCTTTGATAGTAGGGTGGTAACTAGCCACGGCCAAAGCCTCCCACCAGACAAAACTACCTACCCTAGTAAAACAAAAGACCCTAATAATCCTTACTATTCCTTACTAATATTCCTTACTAATATTATAAATGGGAAAGTGTGTTTGTTTGTTGGTTTTTCCGTCAATCACGCTACAACAGAGCTACAGATCGGCTTGATTTTTTGCATGGATATAGTTGGGGACCTGGAGAGTTACATAGGCTTACTTTTTATCACAGAAAATTAAAAAGTTCCCGCGAGATTTTAAAAACTAAATCCACGACATAACTTTTAGCATCGTCGCGTCGCGTCGCGTCTCGGTGTGAACTGACCCTAAAGCTTACTAGGTACTTTAATACAGCTAGATGTTGAGAAATTCCCCAAATAGCCACACAAATTACTTAAGTAGGGTACTAAAATCCTTTAGTTTGATGGAGGGCTACTACCCAATACTCAAGGGATACCTTGACATCAATGTCGGTACACGCCGAGCCTAGTGACCCAAATAAAGGGAATTAGAAAGCTCCGTAAGCGCGCTCTATGGAACCCTATCCACTAGAAACTAGAAACTTTCACGCTTAGACCTAGACTAGGTACAGGGTGTAACGGAAATACTAACAAAAATTGTGAAGAGGTAAGGGTACTAAGACGTGTAACATATCACATATAAATGTATAAATAATTCATTAATTCATTTCTGATATAATTCCCTAAATTAGTTAGATAAAAGGTAAATTCTCAAAAATCCTTTCTTAGCGGAGGCCTACGTCATAATTTAATTATCTGTATGCCTTTGCCGATCCGTCCAGTGGTTTGAGCTTCTGTCATCTTTTCCTTTTATACATTTAGAAGAAGATAGATTGTTGATTGGTGTTTATTAAATAGGTACTTTAGTTTAAATCTCAAAATAACGCAATAGATTGTTGACATATAAATATTAACGTCCAAGCCAGTTAATAAAATAAACTATTTCTTTTCGCTAGAGATTTGCTCAGGCGCGCTAGCAGAGAGTAGATTAGTCATTTTTAGACAATCTCACAGCATAGTTTTCGCTAGCATTTCCCTAACACCTTTTATTTTGTCTGGTAGGAGGCTTTGGCCGTGGCTAGTTACCACCCTACCGTCAAAGACGTGCCGCCAAGCTATTTAGCGTTCCGGCACCATGGCGTGTAGAAACAGATTAGGGTATAGGTTGAATGTACACCGCCATACCCTTGCAAGTTAGTCCGCTACCATCTTAGACTGCATCGTCACTTACTCAGGTGCGATCGCAGTCAACGACTATATTTTGCCATCAAATAAAAAAAGCATCCTGTATGTACCTGCACACTGCACAACACAGGTACGCTTTGAGTCGCAAGCGGCCGTTTCACTGAATGAGCGGAAGGTTAAAGTGATACGTTTGATGTTTTTAAAGTGCGGCTGTAGGCATTTCGTCCAGTTCCTCTCGGTAAAATTAGAATTAAAGCCAGTTAAATAGGTATGCCCTACTTGGTACCTACTTACCTATATCGTTTATTTATTGGAGTATTTTATTTATAGGATCGAAACATCCTGAAGGTGACATCTACCTACTTATTGTTTTAAGCTATTGCATAGCTTCTATCGCGGGACAGCGTGGAGACCGAATCCAGAAATTCCGTAACGAAAATAACCTGACACGGGACTCCTCTACGGTGAACCGCTAGATGGCGTCGATAAAAAATGCTATGCAATAGCTTTACCGCGGCAGTCCCCGAGTGCCACACGTCTTTTTTTTATTCGTTGACATGATAGCCTTTGACTGCGATCTTACCTGATGATAAGTGACGATGCAGTCTAAGATGGTAGCGGGCTAACTTGGAAAGGGTATGGCAGTGTAGATTCAATCCATACCCCCTAATCGGTTTCTACACGCCATCGTGCCGGAACGCTAAATCGCTTGGTGACACGTCTATGACGGTAGGGTGGCAACTAGCCACAGCTAAAGCCTCCCACCGGACTATACATCGATGCAAAAACAGAGGTTTTGCGCGGGATTTTTAAAAACTAACTTAAAACCGAATTCACACATAGCGAAATTAGTGTCATGAATAGCGTTGCCAGACGTCCCGTATTTCCCGGGACATCCCGTATTTTAGGCATAGTTTAAAATGTCCCGGCGGGACAGACTCTGTCCCGTATTTGAACCGTACTTCGTTTTTCATTATGAAATCGATCCAAGTATTCACACACGCAACGTTCGTAAAAAAAGCGAATTGATCACCGTTTTTAATTACGATTATAATTGTATTGATTTTAACGAATAAAAATAGGTTAAAACTGACTTGATCCTCGGAAAAATATCAAAAAAAAATGATACTAAATAATTTTGTTTTTTTATTTGTCCCGGGTAAAAAACTGAAATCCCGTATTGCTCATTTAACCATTTGTCCCTTATAGGCTGAAAAAAAAATCTGGCAACCCTAGTCATGAAACTAATTTCATACCACTAATTTCGCAGTGTAAAATAGGTACGTGGAAAAATACTAGTTATGAGGTAAATCGAAGTGTTTATTTGGGACATATTATCGTCAGAGTAGAGATACCGTTGCGACGTCATCTTGTGAAATACGTAACCTATACGTTGTGCACTGAGAGTTGGATGGCTGCCACGAGAAAGGTTTTAGACTCGCGGACGCCACGCCGACCTAATGCTTAGGCTGTGTACAACATTGCGATGAATATCATAAGAATTAGAGTAAAATATTATAGTTTTATTATTCTTTTTGAGGAGTTGTGAAAATATATCCGCCATTTTGTGGCGGCGGCCATCTTGGACCGATTTTCATCAAACATAAGAACACTCTCGACTGATTCACCTTTCAAGCAAAAAAAACAAAATCATTTCATCCGTTCGACTGCTACGACGCCACAGATAGACAGACACACTCACATAAACACACACAGACACGTCAAACTTATAACACCCCGTCGTTATTGCGTCGGGGGTTAAATATTTAACACTAAACAGCCATGTAATAACTACGCGCGCGATCAGCTGTTTATCAAAAGTTCAAAGTACAAACCGTCGCTTGCGACGCGCATTACTTACTGCGCGTGTAGGTATTGGCGTTCGTTGTTCGCGTTGGCTATTTTCATATTACCTGTCCAAAGCATTTCTTAAAATCCTGAACCGGCACTCGGAGGATATTATTAACTTGCAGTAATTTGTCTAGGGTATGCTTACGTACTCGATAACATCAAAAAACTGTTATATTTTTTTTTAGAACAATCAATAGACCCAATTATTGATCTTTTCTTCTTTGTTAATTCAGCTATGGTGTCGATGTTTTTGCTAGATATTACGTGCAAAATGTCTCAATAAACCTGCTTGCAATGTGGATGTAGCCTTATGAACTTGTATACGTATGACTTTCCGTTTGAAACTGAAATGGTGATGCACGGAAAATATCCAAATATCTGTCGTGAAATAGAAACTTGTTTCCGCATTTTATTGTAAAAACTAGAGGAATGAAAAACTGAAATATAGTCTATCCTTTTCTAACGGTTTTAGTATATTATTCGACCTCATTGAAAGTTATTCTAAAAACATTATTGCATAGAAACAGGCTTTACTAGGCCATGAAGCAAGCATGGCAAGGAAGGACTTTTTTATTCGATGACAAGATAGCCCTTGACTGCAATCTCATCTGATGGTAAGTGACGATGCAGTCTAAGATGGTAGCGGGCTAACTTGGAAGGGGTATACCGTATAGCAGTGTAACCCATACCCCTAATCGGTTTCTACACGCCATCGTCCGGAACCCTAAATTGCTTGGCGGTACATCTTTGACGGTAGGGTGGTAACTAGCCACGGCCAAAGCCTCACACCAGACCAGACTAGAGACAATTCAGAAATTATAAATTCCCAAATTGCCCCCGCCGAGATTCGAACCCGAGACCTCCCAGTTATAAGACCACAGCGCTCACCACTGCGCCAGGGAGGTCGTCTCTACGGACTAAATTCTTCTGCTGTATCTTATCCGCCAAAATAGTAAACATCTGTAACATAGCAACATGCAATTCCAGCAGTAGACAGTATCTATACTCTTTCTTATAATAAAGAGAGAGCGCGAATTTTGTGAGTTTGTATGTATGTCCGGAGCAAACTTTGGAACCACCGCACCTATTTCAAAAATTCTTTCACCATTTCAAAGGTACATTATTCCAGATGGTTATAGGCTATATATTATTCAAATAAATGTATTATGGCTAGATATTATGTGCAAATTTGTTAAAGAAGTCGGAAAAATTTTTGACTCTTAAACGTTTTCAGGGCGTGCGCTGGGTCATATACTGTTATTGCATAAAAATGATGTATGGGTGAACTGTTCCTCTCAAAGAGTTCTAAAAAAAAGTCCGCGACAGTATATGTCTATTTTCTAAGGATAACTTATAGTAACCATTTGTATCTTTCAAATTTTGATTAAAAATAATGAATTATTTTCGATGCTTTTTTAACGGATGTGATGTCAATCTTTATCTAAATAAATATGTTTATTATCTTAAGTATCTAATTTAGAACATATTTGTCCTCTACACTCTACAATTTAAATTAATATCTTAGGAGTTATAGTTAAATTAATATTTTCGCGCGACAAAATAATAAAATGGTGCCGGCCGGCGCGCGGCGCGGCTGTGCACTGTGGCGGGTTTCGGCGCGGGAGGTTCCAGTGGTTCCTGTGATGATCTTATTAACAATCGTCTCCTATATGAAGCTCTGTGCGATCAGTCCCGTAAAAACAAATATTTAGTTTTTCAACCCGGACGAAGTCGGCGCGGGCTTCTAGTAACAAATACAGCGACATCGAACTATAAAGCTAAGAAACGAAAATGTAATAAAAACACTTTTAATCTGAAAGAAGTCTCTGGTACTCCAGGACTACTGCAGTTACTACATGATACGCTTCAATAAGCAGCCGCAGTTCTGCCGCAAGGCCGAGGACGCACCGGTGAAGCGACCGCAGACGAGGCGAACCAGACCAGAGCCTATGCTGGTGGAGAAGGAGGACCCAGATCCCGATCTGCCTTCCACATTCACCATCACCAAGTTATTAAAGGTACATTTCAGCACTACTGTATGAAACACGGCCAAGGACGCACAAGTTGCTTGGAAGCGATCTGCTTTGCTTCAGCTGTCCACAAGATAGATAAGCTACATATTGTAATTTTTTTTTGTTTTGAAAAGAGCAAATGCTGAGTTTCTTGCCAGCTCTTCTCAGCAGAATGAGCATTCCGAACCGGTGGTAGATTTTCGACTTGTCATAAGAGCTATAAGTTAGCCTACATGAAATAAATAATTTCAAATTTTCAAGTACCTAAATCGGCTTCAAACGAGACAACCAGGCTACAGTCTGTAGTGGTAGAGACAGGCACCCAGAGCTCTTGCCTTTTTTCTTCTCTGTGAACCGAAAGACGTCCACAGCTGGACAAAAGTCTCTTGTATGAACTTCCACAGGCTTCGGTCTTGCGCCACTTTTATCCAGAAGCTTCCAGCAACTCGTCTGATGTCGGCGGCTCACTTAGCGGGGATCTGCAAACACTTGGTGCGGGGTCGCCCCTCTAGCATCTTGGAACCCCACTAACCATAAGTTTCACTCTACGGCGTATCTTATTGTTTAGGGTCGTGATCTCTTCCATTTTCTGATAAGTAACTTTTCGTTACGTTTCTAACTATGACTGTGACGTCACTGTCAAATAAGCCCGCAGTGAAGTGCAAACTTATAGTAACTATAATTTGTCATTCCTTACAGGAAACCGAGCTGGCTAATTCTAAAATTCCGGCCATAGAACGAAAGCCTCTAGCAGGATTCCTGTCGAATTTCTCATCAGAGAAGAGGCAACTAGTAGAACTGCTTTATCAAGATATCATAAGACCTTCAGGAGCGTGTTGGGATGATATCAAGGGCCTTTCCACAGCTAAGAGCATTCTGATGGAGTCTGTGATTTATCCCGTTAGGTAAGATCATTTTCTTTTTCCTTAATCCCGCGAATGTGACTTAACTCAGCCAAAAATGTCATAGGTATGTTAACGATCTCCTATACCGGATATTATACTTTGGAGTCTACACTCTACACAATCTACTTAGTTACTCCCTCCATCTATTCTGTTCTACCGCAAAATTTTGATAAGACGATTGCTTTATACCTTAAAGGCATCTAAGGCCTTTTGGTGCCATAAAAATGTGCCATGTTTTGGTTCCATTTTTCCAACGAGGG
Organism: Hipparchia semele; assembly: GCA_933228805.2. NCBI lineage: Eukaryota > Metazoa > Arthropoda > Insecta > Lepidoptera > Nymphalidae > Hipparchia > Hipparchia semele. The sequence continues at coordinate 12,344,104 of OW121727.1, read as the reverse complement.
AAAAAATTATGCAATTCACCAGAAGTGTTTTCCTGCTAGATACCCAGAAGTGTTCACGGGTCTCCTGGAGCCTTGGAGAGGAGTGCTGCTGCACGGGCCACCAGGCACAGGAAAAACCATGCTAGCGCGGGCCGTTGCCAGTGAAAGCGGTTGCACGTTCTTCAACATCACGTGCAGCACCGTGGTCAACAAGTGGCGTGGGGAATCGGAGAAGATCGTCAAGGTTAGAATAGATTTTTTACAGAATAGGAACAAATACGTTACCTACTTATTGATTGGGCTGGTTTTAGGGAATATTTAGGTGTAGGTACTAAAGTTTTTTTTGCTTTCGATTACCTAAAATAGCAGAGTAGAATGTTTGTATGAGAACTTCTCCTCTCTCCTCCAAATAAACGAGAAGCTTGTTTCAGGAGTAGCTACGACAGTAGTGTAACGGGATGCAGGGACCGAACCGTCAATCTTTCAGTTTTCAGACCGCACTTTTAACCGTTAGGCTATTGAGATTTTAACTAAAGTTCTCACACATCCCAGGTACTTTTCGAAATGGCGTCCTACTACGCCCCCTCAATAATCTTCATAGATGAGGTGGAAACCCTGGCGTCGGAGAGGGCTGCTGGAGAGCACGAGGCGTCCAGGAGACTGAAGTCCCAGCTGCTGACAGAGCTGGATGGAATCACGCAGAGGGACGGTATCGTGTTCCTGCTTGTCAACTCCAATATGCCCTGGTAAGAAGGAGTTTTAAAGATACCAATTAATGGCAGGTTTTCATTGACACAATCGAATCAAAATTATTTATTTCAAGGCTCTACCACCTGTTCGGAAAGCAGATTTTGCTGAGAAAAAAAATTAAATGCCCTATTAACATTTTTTTTGATCTTCCTCAGGGAAATAGACCCAGCCATGTTAAGGAGATTGGAAAAGAGAATTTACATCCCGCTACCAGATTTCAAGACTCGGGAGGAGCTGTTCGAGACGTTCCTGAACAGCAAGAGTATCGAGCTGGTGCCCAAGGTCGACTTCCAGGAGCTGGCCGCGAAGACCGAGGGTTACTCCGGCAGCGACGTGAAGCTGGTCTGCAAGGAGGCACTGATGAGCAGCGTGAGGAAGATGCTGCCCAATATAGGAGGCAAGAGTAAGTGCTTATTCCAAAGTGATCACTTACGGAATGTGTCCAGTTATCCACGTATGTCCACGTTTATCACAGCCGTCTCATTATGAAACTATGAAATATGACGTAGGTTGACCTGTGTAATGAAACGACCAGCTGCTCGACAATGACTACTTTATTTTCAAAACATCTTAAAACTACCTACCAACCTGTGGGTACTTTAGTGATGTATACAACATCTTTCCCCTAAAAGAAACAAACAACTTAAAAAAAAAACCGGTCAAGTGCGAGTCATACTCGCGCACTGAGGGTTCCGAAACTTTTGACCATTGTATTAATTAGGATTAATTAGGTACCTACTAGATGACAACTTAAGTGCGCAGTGTTATTGCAGTTCCTATAGACGCCTTCCGGTCTCATCATCAGACCCTACATATCATCTAGGACTAGAGTACTGTCAAGATGAATCAAACAAGCCCAAACTCAATGGGGTTGTGTAGTTTTCTCACAGTTCCCACTATCCATCTTTCATCCCATTATTTGTTTCTTTGAGTTACTTCCATAAGACAATGTATAACCTGTAAAACTAAGTCTAAGCTGTCTTTAAAGCATTCGAGATAGTCAATCAAAAGGTTCTCTATGTTTGATAGAATTTTCTTTGTGACCCTTTTCATGTCTAAACAAGCAAGTAATAGTATTGTATGTTCTAATAAATGTGGGAATAGCTCAAAGTAAAAACACTAAATATATATTAACTTCTTTTATTTAAACTACTTTTAGCACTCCTTAGCATGTCTTAACTCCATATGCCATCTTGCCAATCTTTTTTATCTCCATATCTTCCCACTCTCTCTATCGCATACATCCATCCCTGTCATACACTTACATTCCGTTTCCCACATTCTGTTATCCTGCACAGACATACCTTCTCCGTTTATACATCTTTACCATATTCATACTTCCTCGCATACCTTCTCAACACTAATACACCTAAGTTAAACAATACAGTTTTCATACATACTTAATACATCTTAAGTTAACCAATACAGAATGACATCTTATAACGAATCTAAACACTAGTAAGTATACATGGTCACAAATTATTATAATATTTCTTTTACAAAATAAAATAAAATTTGACTGATCTTGAATTTAAATAATGATAAAGTAATTGTATTTGAAAAAATGTTATTAAGTAATGAACAATGTTGATCATCAAACTTCTTTTTATTTAAATAAAATTACTTGAGTTATGATTCAATAATAACCGGTAAAACACCAGTTTTTCTCTGGTGTTTCACTGGTATAGTATAGAATGAGACCTTTATTATATAAATCTTTGATTAACATACTTTATGCGAGTAAATAAAACTAGTTGTTTTACTAGCTACCTACCCATGAAAGGTTTTTTTCTTTGATTGTATACTCTCGTTTTTTTGGTTGATTTCATTCGGCAATTTCGTTCCTACCTACCTCTTAAAATATAAAGCCCCTAAATAATCCCATTTCACTTGTTTACTCCCTTAATTTGGGGAGAAACCCCCATAAGTTGTGATCCCTGGCAGCACTACAAAAATCTGATACCAACATTAACATACTATACACATAGCCGTCTCATAGAGATGTCTCAACACTACATCTACATTGCTTATTTTTTAGCAATTTCATTTGGTCTAGAACAAGCTCTGCAGCAAAATTACCATTTTCAAGATTAACTGCTTCATTCAAGTACTCAATAGACCTATCAAGACTATTGTCTTGTCAAATGACTTTGTTGGTTCACAACTATTGTTATAATAACAAGATAGTATATTTTCAAGCTGTGACCATCTGCTAAGCTTAAGTTCACTAGGTAATATCCAGCTCAAATCTTCATGATGCATTAAATGTCCTTTTACATATACCTGAATGCTTAGATTTTCATCCACCAACACACTATTAACACACTATTACATTGCTGTCACCATTATCACTTTCAATATCAAGATTTAACAAATAGAAATATAGCCTCTTATTAGGTATCATTTGATACAACCATTTAGTCTCTTAAATTTTCTTGGAATTTATACACTAAGTCTGCGAATGATGTTATTATGTCACTCTAAAAATTTATCAATTGCTGTTCTGTCCATCACGTCCAATGATTATTTCTTCTTGAAAAATGGTTGCTACGCTTGAGAGATATGAGCATCTTTCGGGAAAGAAAATGTACTTTTAGCTCCTTCAATGCTGATAACACTGTCGTAATTTGATTTGCATTCGGGCACACAGCATTTTCTTGGCATCTAAAACAGTTAAAATAACTTTTATTATCATAAACAAAATGAAATATAAGTATTTGTTTTGTAGGTTATGTTTTCAAACTTATTACTTACTTATTTAAATTATGAGTCTGGCACTTAATTGTAAGTTACTATGTACCTTGTTACTAAACATCTTTAAACGAAAATATCTTCATTTGTTACACCAAAATATATTGACAGTATTAGCCAGTTAGTAATAAACATAGCTTTTTACCTTTGCAATTTTGTTTGCACTTTGCAGTCGATATACATTATACATATAGGTAGGTACGAAACATGGATTTATCTCGTCGTAACTGATGTATTTTTAGGTTTCTATGCACCTTGACTGAAACCGTACATTAAATTTATTGTAACTTTTATTAAATAATTATGATTTATATATTTTTTTTTATAACTGGTTTCAAAACAAAATAACACGGACGCACTACCTTGCGAGGTTGCCAGACTTCTACAGTCTTGAGTCTATATATACATCCTTCTCTATGCTTCTACTTCATGGCTCTCTAGATAGAGACAGCTCTACACGTCAATGGATAGGTACCAAATAGAAACACAATGCGTTGTCCTGCTCCTACATACATATTTTGACATAATGTCTTCTCACTTTAGTCGTTTTAGCTTTATGAGCTAGCCACATTAGAGGGTTAACGTTGCCGCTATTAACACGGCAGCTTCCCCCAATATTTAATGCGAAAAATTGAGCGGAAACACTTGAACGGTCAACGTCAATGCCCGATAATGACGATAAAATGTCTTGATTCAAGATGGACGCTGACGCTGCTGCATTCACATTGCGTTATCGCCAATGAATTAATACAGGATTAATAAATACATCATTAAAAAATTAATACAGAATTATTGCGTTATCGCCAATTAAATTTGCGTTGACGTTGACGAAGTGTAAGCACTCAGTTTGTCGCGTTTAATATTGTCGGAAATAACCACGATAATAGTTGAGATGATCGACATTGACGTTTACCATAGTGTGGCCGCACCATTATAATCTGTCTACGTGACGCGTCACTAAAGAAGCGTAGCAATAGTTGTAATTCACAGTAAGATATCGGTTTTTTTTTGGTTTTTTTGGCTGTTTTAGGTACTATTATAAGGTTTAGAGGTATCAAAATATCCGTAATTTGTAAGATTTTAAGGCTGGTGTTTGTAAAATATAACGGGACTTACTATGAAACTAAGAATTCGGTATGGAAAAAAACGATTTTTGAAGATGTGCCTTAATTTGTTTTAATAATGAGAAAACCGTGGTTTTCAAGCTGTAACTTTTTACTGAGTTAAGCTATAAGCTTGATATTCTTAAAACACTACGAGACCATTGAACTTTATATTCAGTATAAATTTCGACTTCGGATCATAAGCCGTTTTCGAGAAAAACGGTGGTGACACACTGACAGACAGACGGACAACGAAGTGATCCTATAAGGGTTCCGAAGTTTTTTTCGGAACCCTAAAAACGAAATATAAAGTATAAATAATTAACCGGATTACACTTAATTACTTATGAACTAATATCTTAACTTAACATCTTTCTCTTACACTACTACGTACAATATATTCAAAACCTAAATTATAACCCTTCACCCACCTAAACATTAATTCTTTTTAAAAATTAATGCCAGTCGCTCGCGTGCCTTAACCCTAGCCTCCCTGGTCGGACCCTCATCAGGCGAGGCGGAAGCCTGATCACCGTCACTGGACTCGTCAGTTCCGCCGGCATCACCGTATACGCTGACACTATCATCATCATCACCATCCTCCTTCTCATCGAAAGAAGCAGGAGGTGATTGGCTAACTCTTGGACAACTTTCAGCTTTTATAAGGTGACGTCGGTTGCGCCTCAGTTTTCTTCCAGACCTATCCAAAACAAAATAAGATCGAGGCTCTGGCGCACGAGCCTGTACCGTCATGCGTCGTCTCGTGTTACCGTCGGCTACTATCACCTGATCATCTTTTCTCAATTCTGGCAGCTCACGCGATTGCTTATCATAATAATACTTAGCGCGACGTCGGTTACGGTTAATGTTAACGAAATCGTTATCGTTATCTCGATCCGGTTTCAATTTATCGATATGTACCGGAAGCGTAGTGTTGAGCCGTCTGCCCATTAACAACTGAGCCGGAGAACAAATGCCATCACGCGGTGTTGACCTATAGCTAAGCAACCCGAGGTAAAAATCAGATCCAGTCATTAACGATTTTTTTATTATGTTTTTCACTGTTTGAACCGCCCTTTCACTGAGCCCGTTAGCCTGCGCATAATGAGGCGATGTAGTCCTATGCTTGAAACACCAATCTAAACTGAACTGTCGAAACTCTTTCGATGAATAAGCCGTGCCGTTGTCCGTAACGAGCTCAGACACTATGCCGTGCCTGGCAAACTGATCCCAACTTTAAACTGTGCATTATGGGGATACATATACCTACCTACCTACTTACTTAAATTTTGAAAAAAGGAGGCTTTTTTGTGACGTGTGAAGATGTAATGTAAGATGGTAGCGAGCTAACTTGGAAGGGGTATTGCAGTATAAATAACACCCATACCCCTAATCGGTTTTTAAAACATCGTACCGGAACGCTAAATTGCTTGTCGGCACGTCTTTGACGGTAGGGTGATAATTAGCTACGGCCAAAGCCTCCCACTAGACCAGACCAGAGACAATTCTGAAATAATAAATTGCCAAACTGCCCGTGCTGGGAATCGAATCGGAGACCCCCCACGTAAACGTGTTTATTTAGATAATCACTTTTTCAGATTATGCCAACCGCAAAGACAAGATATCGCTTTCTGACGTACTCACGGCCATAGAGAAGACAAAACCTGTGTCCAAAAACCTATCAAAAAGACACGAGGATTGGCAGAATGAAATGGGTTCATCTTAAGGTAAGCGTCCACTGCACCCAATCGCACGGATGGATTGATGGCATCACAGAACAAAAATATTATTGTTCTGTGGATGGCATCAACGAGATTTAGGTGAGAATTCTTTGTATGTAAAGGGATCTAGCGTTCATACTAAGTAACCAAGCAGCCAGATGAAGAATTGTAAGCTCAATGTGAAGCGACATATTAAAAAAAAAATTGTTTAGTAGAAAATGGAATTTCTAAATTGAGGTTTAAAACAATAATTAGGTAAGTATCACTAATTTTCTACTCAAGTTCACTTCGCAATGAGTAGTTTTAAAATGATATTTTTTTTTTATAGTTTATAATACTTACCCACGTAATTATTTATATTTTTACATTTAATTTGCTCAAGTAAAATAAAACAAAATCTATATACACGAATTATTATCTTTTATTTATTTGACATCTAAATTGATTCCTCTATATAAAACTTTGAAAAATACATACTTTTATTATTATTATTACTTAAAAATAGATAATTATTATTATTACGTACACAGCTCAATTCCTATTAAATAGAATATTTAAGTAAAAAAAAAAATTAACAAAGCCAATAAGGGTCGACTCAGATCAAAGTTGGAGTAAAACATTTACCTACTAACCTAAAAAACGCCTGCCACACTGCGAACTAAAGTAACTTTACTTAGCTTAGCTCAGATAGCTTCGACATGTTGTCATACGTCAGTAAGGCCTACCGCCACGATTTGATCGCCAGTGTGATGACAATAGCGTCTAATTGGCTGACGCTCTCTCATGATTAGCTAAATTGCCGTTTCAGTTAAAATACCACAAAATTCAGCCTATTAGAAACGATTAGGTACGATCGTTATTAAATCAGTAAGAATTTACAGCTAAGCTAAGCAATCTAACGAACTGTAGTTAGCTCTATCCAACTATTTCAGGTAATCTAAAAGAACTCTGTAACTTGCCTGCCTCCCTATCTGCACTTGAATTGGCAGCCAATTTTAGTTTTCGATTTCAACCTACCTACATATTTTAGCTCGCTTAGCTTGTTGCATAAGAAGCCACATGAGCTAAGTTAAGTTACTTTAGTTCATATTGAGCTTCTACTCAGTTGATCTACATCAAATATTTGCATAAAAAATTGTAAAGCGTTCCTACATGTGGCATGGGAATTAAAGATAAAATCACACGTAACAGCATCGATTTGCATTTTCATTTTTTTTTATACTGAAAATTGCTGCAGCGGCTGCTTTCTATGAAGATATGTACACTTCGGAAAGTAAAACTAATACGTATGCACCTTCATACAAGCCGTTTTAAATGGGAAATCTATGATAATATAGGTGTGATTCCGCCCTAAGGTTAGACGGTCTGCATTTGAACTAATAAAATTGGATGCATATACGCAGTAATGAGTCAACCCACAAAATTTTGTCAAATAAAATACATACATAATTTAAAAGAATAAAGTTAACTGATAAGTTATGTGGGTTGAATTATTATTGCTATGTCCAATTTGCGGTTTGATTTTGCAATCGAAATGCAGCCCGTCTGTATAGACCCTAATGTCTATCGACCCCTATAAGGAACTTTCTAGTCGCTAAATAAAATATTTACCTACTTATCTACATCTTACATGTTCAATGGGGCCTTAAAATATAATGGGTAATATATGATTTTTTTTTAAATTTTGAATTAATTATTTACATCACGATAGTAAAGAGTAAAGACTCATTAAATAATATACTTATATACAAAAATAAAAGTGCGATTGTATTTGGACGATATGACGGCCGCCATTTTGGCGCGCTTTCTTATCGTGTATAATGACATCATTATTCTCTTGTTTCATTTTTTAGGCTTAGTTCGCACTACGAAAATAAATCGTTACTCTGTTAGACCCACGCATATTGCATATTTTAATAAAAAGACCCCCATCCAATAATAAATAATTTAATTTAAAAAAAAAGGTCCTTTTTTGGGGGAAAATATAGAATTGGTATTGATATAGTTTAATTAAGTTATTTTTATAAAGATTTTTAATTTAAATTGATTTAAACATTAAATAAAACTACTAAAGTAGAATGGATCACGTTAATAATTTACTAATTAATTTATGGATTTTTGATGAAGATTCATTTTTCTTTTTTTGACTAGAAATAACAAATCCTGCCGAGTGCGAAAGTACTTAACATTTCAAAAAATACAACGATTGCAATTTCTTTGAGACATTTTTTTGAGTTTTAAGAAATTGGCTTATGATTAGGATTGCCATGCTTAGATCTACAGACGCATAAAAGTGATACCACCGGAAAGGGTTTTTATTAGACTTGCAACGAATATTCGGTTACTATTCGGTATTCGGCCTATTCGGCTGCTTTTATTATATTCGGCCGAATACCGAATAATATCTACATATTATTCGGCCGAATACCGAATACTTAAATAATATATTTTGTCATAGAAAAATAATTGGTAAAATGAAAAATTAAAATCGATTGATTACGTATATATTCATATTTTCATTTCTGTTATAATCATTTAAGTAGTCATTGGTGCATAACACAGGTACATAATCATCTTGAATTGGAAAAATGGAGGATTGAAAAATTTCACACTATCACACTTACAAACAGATCAAAACTAAGAGAGCACAATAAACTGTACTTAACGTAATACGATATCCACGAAATTAACTTGTCGAAACATGCAGTGCGTTAGCAATATACCGCGCAGAGCAACAGCGGGCGCGCGGGCGATGAGTACATTACAACAAAACAAAGCAGCGCGAAACAATTACGTCTGTAAGTACAAGTTTTTGGCGCTAAAATCCAGCCGAATACTTTTGCCTAATATTCGGCTATTCGGTCAGGGGCCTCGCCGAATAATTGGTATTCGGTATACTGCCGAATATACTATTCGTTGCAAGTCTAGTTTTTATGCATTCTAATTTACAAACATGGATTAACTTAGGTATAATTCTTGCAACTCACGAGGGCGCGTGGCTCATGGTAGTGTGTGTGTCGTATCTGTATAAGTGGGAGCGAGAGCTTGCTCGCGCCTGACCGCTCCCACCTAGGCTCCTGACAGGCACGCACACTTACGCAATGTGCATGTACACGATGTAACCACAAGTAAAGCTCACGCGCCCTCGTGAATTGCAAGAACTATGCAAGGTTAATTTATAAATTGTTATTTGTAATCCTCAATAAGGTCCTGCACAGACGAAGGCCTATATTTTATATTATCAAAGGAATAGTATACCGATGATTGTCCATCGTTTGTGCAAGGCCTAAATAATAATAATAATTGATGAACAGTTTTGTATTCAAAAGGAATATTTTTCTGTCTGGTTTGGATGAACTTATTTGGTACGGTTTTCCCAATAAAATAAACATTCTAAACATTGACATTCAAAACAAAAAAAATCGTTTAACCACTTGCTGTAAAACGTTTATCATTAAGAAGAATTAAGTAGAGTTTACACGAAGCCAGTAATGCTGGCGCCAGTCTGCAGACAAGCCAGCGTTGGCCTGGCCCTTGTTGTTTAGACGCGGCCAATCATTCACGGATTTTTTCTTCTGGTGTGCACACGTTTGGAAAAAATAATGAATACGCGGCAAAGGCTGTTGAAAAAGAAATGTTTAAGGAGTCTCTGCACTATTAAGAGAAGATTTTCTCCTCATAGAAACCGGCTTTACAAACGAATCATTTTCATCAAACCATTTTGCCTTTGGCTTATAAATATCTTGTAGATTTTTCGATTTTGTCGAGTTCCAAGTAGTACGTATTTCGAATACTTTTGATTTTTGATTTAACTTCATCGAGAGTCAGTTCTTCTATATTCATTCCTACACGAAGTTGTTCTAGTGCCGAAGCGCGCATTTCTTTATTTTTGTATGCATCGCAACGCTTATCCCACAAGCATTCGTGCTCTCTATAAAGTTGTACGAATTTCAAAGTATCCTCTTCGTTGAATTTTCTCGGCATTTTGTTGCAGAAATTCCAAATAAAACAACAAAGAACACACACCGTACGGATGTTCGCCAGTGACTGGCGAGACTCGTCTACACGTGTCCGCAACGCTGGCGCGGGGGTCGAAGGGTATGCGGGCGGAGGTCACTGGCTAGAAAAATAGACGGTCGCTCTATTCTCGCCAGCATTGGCAGCCAGCGCTAGCTTGGCTAGAAAAACTGTTTACACAAGGCCAATACCAAGCCAGCACTGGCTGCCAGTCTTATTGGCAGCCAGTGTTGGCTCCGTGTAAACTATGTACTTAATATAAAAAATATTCTTGTAGTAAAGCATAGTTTACACGGAGCCAACACTGGCTGCCAATAAGACTGGCAGCCAGTGCTGGCTTGGTATTGGCCTTGTGTAAACAGTTTTTCAAGCCAAGCCAGCGCTGGCTGCCAACACTGGCGAGAATAGAGCGACCGTCTATTTTTCTAGCCAGTGACCTCCGCCCGCATACCCTTCGACCCCCGCGCCAGCGTTGCGGACACGTGTAGACGAGTCTCGCCAGTCACTGGCGAACGTCGGTACGGTGTGTGTTCTTTGTTGTTTTATTTGGAAAGTTTTCAGCAGTAACCCGCAACGCCAACCTGTACTCAGAAGGATCTTCTAATCTTAGTTGTTTCAGCAACAAGGCAGAAGCTCCAGTTACAGGTCTATCGCTTAACCATTTTCTTATCCAAAGTCGTTTCGCTCCCTTTTTTTGTAATATATCAGTCAACTCTTCTCTTAATAGTGCAGAGATATTCCTTAAACATTTCTTTTTCAACAGCCTTTGCCGCGTATTCATTATTTTTTCCAAACGTGTGCACACCAGAAGAAAAAATCCGTGAATGATTGGCCGCGTCTAAACAACAAGGGCCAGGCCAACGCTGGCTTGTCTGCAGACTGGCGCCAGCATTACTGGCTTCGTGTAAACTCTACTTAAGTAAATAATAATTATTAGTAAAAAAATCATGAAACATGAAAAATTTTGGCACTGTTTATTTTCGTTAGAAAAATATTGGTGTAAGTATTTAACAAGTCACAGTTTGGTGTTCTTCGTCTATTTATACATAGATTCTTTATATATGAAAGTATCTATCTAATACATTACATTATAATATTATATTTATAATACTAAACCAAAGATGTATAAGTACCCACTATGAATAGATTTTGATAATGTGTGTATATTAAAGAAAGAAAATCAAAATTGTAAATTGAAATAATAGGTGCGGAAAATGGTTTTAAAAATCTTTGAATAATTGAGTACAATTTATATGTATGCTTACGAAGTTACTACATACAAATAAATAAAATTAAAGCGTCTTTCCGTGATTTTTAAAAAACTGGGGCCCAAGTCTGCTATTGCAATTGTAGTTCAATTGTCTATCAGTGACATCCCAATTGCTACTTTTAGCAATTTTGGTAGTCTACTAATTCAATGGCGTCACAATTGTTTTCCGATGGTTTGCCACTGACACATCTAGCTTTGAATCTAGCTTAAATAAACGTGTTTAATATGTAGTTTTTTTTGAAACTCATTTCGGCAAACGCTTTTTATTGGATAGAGTCAGGCGTTACTTTGCGGAAGTTCATGATTAACAAAAAATGTTAGAGTTATTTTGCTGTAATTCTGTTGGCGGATTACAGCAAAATAACTCTAACATTTTTTGTTAAACGCTTTTTAAGCTAATGGCAATACCGAGGTATCATTGAATTACAATCCAATTATAAGAAATCGAACGACCATTGTGAATTTAGTAGACTACGAAATTTTGGACCAATGATAATTGAATTGTAATTGTATTGCGGTTCAATGACAATGACATGTAAAATAGCAGACTTGGGGCCCTGTTCGTTTGTAAGTTCATATTATAATATTTGTTCGATCTAATTTTCGGAACGGCTGAACCGATTACACGGGCTATCTAGTCTTCTATTCATATATTATGACAAAATCGTAAACCATCCATCGCTGTTTTGGCTAAAACTAAAAAACGGCTTGACTTACTTATATTTTTTTTGTCTTGATCGCTCCAATACAGGATTGGTTTAAAAATACAAAAATAAAAAATGAGGAAAACTAAAAAGAACATTTGAAATAAGTATCGTAAAAACCAAAATTGGTAATTTTGTATAGAAATCACCACTTCGGATTACATTTAATAGATGGCGGGAGCGAAGCCGCGTGTAAGAGCTAGTCGTGAATAAGAATTAACTTAGAATGAGTTTGCACGTCTTGGAATTATTGATTTCGATCATCGAAACAAGAACGTCTGACGTTCTTATAAAATTGACCTAAATATCCTTGTTTGTCACTTTATTTAGTATTAAGGCGTGCTATTTTTGTATAATGTTCAGACAAACTTGAGCTTAAAGCGATGAGATTAAGGTCCTTGTTACTTTGACATTATAGTTCTTGCAATTCACGAGCGCGCGTGGCGTATGCTTGTGTTTGTTGTTCTGTATAAGTGTGAGCGAGCGCAATGCTCGTGTCTTCTCGTTCACACCTAGGCTCGGTCAGGCACGCACACTTACGCAATGTGCATACACGACGAAACCACAAGTAAAGCTCACGCGCGCTCGTGAATTGTAAGAACTCGACATAAATGTCTATCACCTATGTCGATATATTATAATAAAACATACTGCAGGGTTAGCATAGGGAGGAGATAAAAGTTTTATTCCCCGATTTTATCCACTGACAAATGATAAAATTATCTTCTACCTATGCTAAGCATGGCGACAGTGGAAAGGAAAAGTATATTCCTATAAGAATATCCACTGTGGATATTATTTCTACCGTTTTGCTCATGCGCGACAGGTGGATAAAACTGAGCGAGGGGATAAACATTTAATCCTTTCCCCGGGGATAAAATTTCTCCCGCCCATGCTAGCTATGCTGGCCCTAAAGGACATGATAAATGATATGTTTCGTTCAATTCAAGCGTTATTTTTACGTTGTAAACGTCAAAATTGTGATGATATTTGAGCGGGAAATTATTTATCTAAATATATAAAAGGCAAAGGTGACTGATTGACTGACTGACTGACTGACTGACTGATCTATCAACGCACAGCCCTAACCACTGGACGGATCGGGCTGAATTTTTTCATCCAGGCAGCTATTATGACGTAGGCATCCACTAAGAAAGGATTTTTGGAAATTCAACCCCTAAGGGGGTAAAATAGGGGTTTAAAAAGCTAATTTAACGTGAGCGAAGCCGCGAGCAAAAGCTAGTAACTTATTAAAATTTAACAAATTATGTTATTATTATATTTCGTCCCGTATCTATCATCGATTCCAAAACTTATAATATTTGCCTTTTCTTTATTATTCTATTTAACTTTCCTGTTTCAGAAAACAACAGAAAACGTTACTTAAGGTTAAAGGTATAGACAGTAGTACAATTTATCGTAATAAGTTTGTTTGAAGAAGCGGGTAACTTTAGTAAATGAACTCGCTCTTTTTTTAACAACACTCACATTTCATATAAATAATATGCAATATGACGGCGGGTATTTATGTTTTTAGCGAGTCTCCTAAGACGGGGATATATTTCTTGTGAATGAAATAAATAAATTAAAGAATAATTGCGAGTCTAAATGCCGAATACGATGGCAGGGATCCATATTTCTTGCGGGTTTCAAAGGTTTATTGGGAATGATTGAATAAATAAAAAATGAATTAATTAGTGATAGTGAGTCTAAATGTAGTGGCGAGGAGTCACAAAAAGCGGGGTTCTATTACTTTTGTGAACGATTGATTGATTGAATTAATGAATAAACGAATGAATGAATGAAGTCAGTCTAAATATGGAATATAATGGCGGGTATCTATAGTTCTTGTGAATGATCCTTACTAATGCGAAAGTGTGTTTGTTTGTTGGTTTATTGGTTTGTCCTTCAATCTCGCAGCAACAAAGCAACGGATCAACCTGATTTTTTTTGTATGGCTATAGTGGTAGATCAGTGACATACCCGGGCATTTTATCCCGGGAAATCAATGAAATACCGCGGGCATCAACTGGTTAATAAATAAGTAAACGAATTCAAGTCTCAAAGGGCGGGGGGGTATATTTTTTCTGATTGAATGAATGATTGAACGAATGGTAGCGAGTCTAGATATGGAATATGATGGCGGGGTCTATATTTCTTGTGATTGAATGAATGATTGAACGAATGGCAGCGGGTCTAGATGTGGAATATGATGGCGGGGATCTGTCCGTCCTCGACGGAGGTGCCGTTGTTGTTGCCGGCGGCGTAGGAGAACTGGAAGACGACCTTCTCGCCGTTGTTGCAGTCCACGGTGACGCGCCGCAGCCCGCGCGTGCCGTAGTACGAGTCCGTGCCCTGGAACCACGAGTTACTTTTTTTTTTTTATTCGGTGACAAGATAGCCCTTGACTGCGATCTCACCTGATGGTAAGTGACGATGCAGTCTAAGATGGTAGCGGGCAAACTTGGAAGGAGTATTATTATAGCAGTGTAAATTCCCCCTAATCGGTACCCTTCTTTTTTTTATATATTTTAAGCGAGCAATCGAGCAGGCGGGTCACCTGATGTTAAGTGATTACCGCCGCCCATGAACATTTGTAGCACCAGAAGCACCACCGATGCATTGCCAGCTTTTTAGGAATTTGGTGGCTTTTTTTTATTCGATGACAATAAAGCAGTAAGACTGTCCAACATAACACTAAATATTTATTGACTTACCGCTTTAGAATATAACTACCAGTCAGATTTTAAAAATATTTTTTTAAATCTGACTGGTAGTTCCGAAATTATAGTGTCCAACATATATGTGTTGGATTATATGTATTGCATTTTTGAAGCTTCACTGTGGAAGCACTGTATACTTAGCTTAGTTTGGCTACTTATTGTAAAATTATTTTATTTTTTGAAAAGAGCAACTGCTGAGTTTCTTGCCGGTTCTTCTCAGCAGAATCTGCATTCCGAACCGGTGGTAAATTTATGACGTGTCATAAGTGCTACAAGGTAGCCTACACGAAATAAATAAATTTTGAATTTGAATTTGAATAGTGCATTCAAACAAAAAAACTCTTTACAGTAGTCTTTTGAATTCGATTCAAAGGGCCACCTGTTAAGGAATGTATCAAAACTGTAGGTATATGTGCTATGGTATCTCTTATCTCATCTTATCCTAAGAACAGGAAGAAAGAATAGCGTGTACCTTTAGTTTGGCACTGGCGACATACGAGGTGTTGGGCAGGATCTCTACGGGCTCCTTGAACATGGCGCGGAAGGTGTCGTCCGTCCCGTCGCAACAGAACGTAGTCGTGTTGGAACCGCATACCTTTTTAGTTGCTAGGTGGATTATCTGAAATAAAAAAAAAACGATTTTTGTACAATTTGGAATTAAGTAAGTATTTAAAAATAAAAATAGATTTACACACTTAATATTATAAAGGCAAAATTTTGTATCTGTATATATGTACGTGCGTACGTACGTACGTGCGTGCATGCGTGCGTGCGTGCGTGCGTGCGCGCGCCTGTTTCTGTGTGTGAAAACTACTGGACAGATTTGGCTGAAATTTGGAATGGAGATAGATTAAACCCTGGATTAACACATAGGCTACATTAACTACCTCGGAAAATTAAAGGGTTTCCGCGGGAATCAAAAAACCTTAGTTCACACATTGATTGAAGAAATATTTGTATAATATTCTAAAACAAAAAATAAGTAGATAATTATAGCATAGCACAATTTCAAGTCATGTGATTGTAAGCACCTATTCACATGATATTTGGGGACTATACAGGGGCTAAAGGCAACAATTTATATCTACCATTTGTTTCGGAGACTGGGTAGCATAAAGATTTTCAGCGCCGTTAGGTTTCTAAATGAGGTAAGGGATGTAAATGATAAACAAATTAAAAACATTTACCTGTAAATGAACTTCATACTCCGTAGGACCAAAGTAGGATCCGTACAATCCGAACCCCACAACAAAGATTCTCTGGTCCACAGTGAACCTGATCCTATCAGTGGTGCCACTATATCCCCAACGTGATTCAGTCTGAGCGAACCTGTTCACTGTCAGCTCTTTCCCCGTCATACAGCACCTTGGCGTATCTAGAAAGCCTACGTTCGGTTTTGGATTAACCGTAAAGTATAGAAATAACTGGACAATCTCTCGGTCATCGAGTAAGCCGCTCTGGGCGGGTCCCATCGCAAACTCTTCAACAGACATTAAGGGGAATCGTATCGCGTCGAATGCTCTGCCGAGGACCATTCGTTGGTTGTTGGGCATTACTGGCAACTGACGTCGTATGCATTCGGCTTCCGACCAGCGAAGGACAGCGGCGAAGATTTTCGCTTCTCGTATACGAAGGGTGTCTCTGAAATAGATGAGAGATTAATTAGAATTTGAGCATCCAGCTACCCACAAGATAGTGTAATAAGTTATTATATTGTAATATTATTAGTTATAGTCTGATTTTTAATTCGGTGGAATTCTGACACTTGTCATTTTATAAATAGAGTGAGTTATTTGTATGAAAACCAGGGTTGCCACCTATAGTTCGATTTTACCCCAAACTATCTGTCAGGCATTTGTCACATATCTATGTGCAGCAATTGATTTTTATTTTTATAAGTTTAAATTTATTATCTTTTTTCTGGGTTTTGTTTTATCTCTGGTAACATTAAGATACATCAGAATTCCACGCAATTAAAAATCAGACTATAGTCTGAATTTTTAATACCAATAAGTTGCATGGGAGCATTTTTATTTAAATCAGTCCATCCTTTCAGGGTCATTATGACAAACAGATAGACAAACAGTGCCAACAAACTTGTAGCACTCTTTTTTATCTTGGGGTTTAAAAACTAGTTCTTGCCTGTTTGTTATAAAACTTGTTATTTTATGAGAATTTAAATAAAAATATCATAAACTAGTACCTTTCCAGAACAGCATTCAAAGTATCCTGATCTATATCCGTAAATCCCTCTGCATTCAATGCATCTGTTGTGTTCTTATCAATCATTTCCAAACATAATGCGGCTAACTGTGGCTCATCGAACAACCTCGCTTGAGTCAAGAGCAAGAAGGCATTATCGGTACCCAGGTTCACCTTTAAAAATTCCACACAGTGCTCTTCTAATGCTGCCACAGCATATTTCTTAGCGGTATAAAGTGTCGTCATGACACTTTCTGGTCCAATTCTAACTTCATCAGAATACAAAAACTTTAATAAGTGTAAAAACGCAGCCGGTTCAACATCTGGTAATTCAACCTCATCTGCTTTAGTTGCTAATACTCCGTTGAACATTGCATCGAACACCGCACTGCCTACAGATAAGACAAACTTGTGTGCAGGTATAAGTTGTTGGTTAGCATCTTTTCCTACTATGAAATGGACGTCTGCTAGGATTTCATTGTTAAATAAAAAGGATAATCGTTCCTTCACTGTAGTCTTTGTGGCTTGCCAGTTGTGCAGGCGTCCACCCGAGTTATTCGTGGGTTGTAGGTTCTCTATGGCTGATGAGGAGGGGGTGGGTTCGTTGGAGTGACTCTCTTCGTCGTTATGGCTCCCCTGCCGCGACTGTCTGTTCGAAGGCAGCATATTCTGTGGCGGGTGCTCTTCGCCACCCGCCCCCTCCTCAAGCCGCACATTTAACAGTCTATTCACAATATCATTCTGGAAGCCAGAAGCCATAACTACAGTTTATTATCTTTTCTCACACATTACACGAACGCCGGTCGATCGAGATTTTCCTTACAGATTGGACTACGATTTGATTATGATACATTCAGAGTGAAAGATTTGTGATACGAGGAAACAATTTGGTCTATTTTATTCAGTTTCTTGAATATTTGACTGTTTAATTAAACGGTTTTCGACTTCGATAAAATTTTCTCATTTTTGTATGACAGTGACAACTCGGACATTTGCTGTTGACATTTTATCATAGTTTTACGTCAGTCTGACAATATTGACAGCAGTTTTTTTAAGTTCACGGCTCTGGGTTCTAGCTTTTAGATCTCACTGCAGGCCATTATAGGCTTAGGTGGTTTTTCGTACCTAGATGCAGTGATATAAGATGAAAGCCAAAAAATTGATTCCTCTGAGGCTGAAACATCTGTACAATTTTATTATTACCACTCAGTCTCAGTGGCTGAGAATTAGACCCTAGACCGTGTCCTAGCTAGACCCTTTGACCATTTAAAAACCCCATATTTTAACCTAAAATGCAGGTGCCAAACACGCCAAACTATGATATAGTAACTATATGTATCAAAAGAGGGCGCTAAAAGGCTTTCTTATCACCTTTTGTTTTTTGCCTCTTTCACGTTGGGTTTTTAATTAAACTTATTTCATGGTCAGGGCCAAAGCCTTCCACTAGATCAGATCTCAGACAGTTAAGAAATTATAAATTCTTCAATTGCCTTCGCTGTAGTTGATGCCCGCCACTTCGTTCGGGTGGATTAAGGTTTTTCATTTCCGCGGGAACTCTCTCATGTTTAGGGATAAATAGTAACCTATGTGTTATACCAGACTATAATCTATCTCTCTCTGGGCATTTCAACCAAATCGGTTCAGTCGTTGCTGTGATTGAGTAACAAACATCAATCCATCCACCATCCATACTTCCAAACTTTCGGATTTAGGATTATAGAAATACTTACCAAAGTTTATGAGGATGGATGTTTATTGTTCCTTCACGCCACAATGAATGTACTGATTTGGCCTAAACTTGGAAATGGAGTTAGCTCATACGCCTAAACTACATTTAATCCCGAAAAATTAAAGAGTTCCCACGAGAATAATTAATACACCTTAATCCACATGAGGATCATCTAGTAAATAATATTTATGCTTAGATAAACCCAGCAAACGCTACGCTAAGTTGGTAAATAAATGTAAAACTGCTGGGTCATCTCTTCCCCCATGCGTACAATAGAAAGACACAGCGAGCCGGGCGGCGACTTTATTGCCTCCTTGCCGCCTCCTGAGTAGTTAAGTACGCATACAGCACTAGAAACGTATAGAAGTGACAATAATTATTAAACATAATATTTATTTTTAATAAAAACCGACTTCAAACGCCACTACAAAGTATATCAAGTGCGCCCTATAACATTTGAAGAATTCTATCAATTTCTCCAGGACCCAATCATCAGATCCTGATAAAATCAGACCCTTTTAAACAAAAGAAGAATTTTCCAATCGGTCGGCGTCTTTGAGTTATCGGGAAAATAAAATAAAAGCTCTGAAGAATTAAGAACTTCCTTTTTTGAAGTCGGTTAAAAATAGTTATAGATGTTGTCGTAAGGTGATAGAGTTCTTGAGAGACTGCAGGGGCCCAAGTCTACTATTGCAATTGTAGTTTTATTGTCCATAAATGACAACCCAATTGCTACTTTTAGCAATTTTGGTAGTCTACTAATTCAATGGCGTCACAATTGTTTTCCGATGATTTGCCACTGACACATCTAGCTTTGAATCTAGCTTAAATAAACGTTTTTAATATGTAGTTTTTTTTGAAACTCATTTCGGCAAACGCTTTTTAAGCTAATGCCAATACCGAGGTATCATTGAATTACAATCCAATTATAAGAAATCGAACGACCATTGTGAATTTAGTAGACTACGAAATTTTGGACCAATGATAATTGTATTGTAATTGTATTGCGGTTCAATGACAATGACATGTAAAATAGCAGACTTGGGGCCCAGGTCTTAGTTCAACATTGCGACGTGGTATTATTGCATCCAATAGTTTAATGTTATTCCAGCACCGTGGGGCCATAACATCTGTCGGTTCTTCAAGATCTGTTGAGCTTCGTGGGTGACGTTGATTCTTTTAGGATATCCTGAAAGAAGGGATAAGAATGCTTTGATGTCTTTGAGTACATTTTTGCAGTTCACAGCCATTTACCGCAAAGAACGAGTATAAACTCAGCAAGCAGCAAGAGTTCATCAATTTTCAATCACATGCCGATTTTAGCAAGGTCATGTGACATTTAACCGAGGAATAAATTGGGCATTCTGACAGTTTTTGTATTGGAAATCTGCCAAAATATCAAATTTATTCCACGGTTAAACTTTACTTAACGTTGGTGTAATTGGCACTAAGTAGAACAAGACGTCTCTGACGTGGGTGTTTGGTTAAAGTTTAAGGTAAGCTCTTCAGAAGTGCCGTGCAGTATAAATGCTAAAGGTACTAACAAATTACAATCAACAGTTAGGTAACTACTTAATTTACTATGAAAATTAGATTTAAATGCATGTTGTGACTACAGTTCTAATATGAAACAACTCTATGGTATATTTTCTACGTCATTGGGGAGACGCAAGCGCGCGACGGTCGATCCAGCTACAGGTGCTGGCCCGGCAGTCGGACTGTCGCCTTCGACGGGACAACCCTTTCCAACCCTCACGAAGCGCTAAAAAAACCATGTCCCTGACTTTCATAACAGACTGAAACGTTTTAAACCCATAAAAACTACCACCCATTCGTACTATACATTATTGGTAAGCGACTGTGATCATTTAATAGCAACGTGCTGAAAAAAATAATTGCGCTAAAAAATTCAACAGGCGCTCAGGTTCCACGCTTATGACTAGATTGTATCTCCTTGCCTATTATATTTTTAAAGTTACCCCTTTTTCTATACTATTGTTAACGTTTTCAATTGTTTCTTAGTCAATAAAAACTTGATAAAGTAAAAGTATTAAGTGAAGGAAGTCGATTGGATAATATTTTATCGATCTTAGTAATTAATTATGAACGGTTGAGTGAAATGTGAACATGAAACCTAAAGACGGTGTTCGGAGTTTCGAGAGTGCCGTAGTATAATAAGGTAAGTACTTAGTTAGGCAATTCAATTAAAATATTAATTCTGCAGTATTTTACCTACGATGGATCGGAGGCGGTTGGTATATTAACTATTTAGCGTAAAAGGTTTTTGTGTTACCATTTTTTGAGAAATTAATCCACTGATTTTAATGGCCTTGACTGCGATCTCACCTGATAGAAAGTGACGATGCAGTCTAAGATGGTAACGGGCTAACTTGGAAGGAGTATGGCAGTGTATGATACTCAACCCATAGATTGCCCCGAAGTTTTTGCTTTATTTAAATTTTTTCTAAGTACGTTTTCGATATGTTTTTAACGGCTGATTTTTTAATTAACTATTAAGGTATCTTTCCAATGATTAAGTTTAGCATCTGTCCTGGTTTTTTACTTCTGGTGGGAATTCTTCAGTCCTTGTAATATCCTCTACCTACTTATAAAAGCTCCTTCAAAATCGGTTCAGCCTTCTGTTAATGAGCATGGACAAATAGACAAACAGACATATGAAAATATGAAATGCGTTTTTCGTGTCATGCTTATTTCAGACTTCAGATTAGCTTGTTTATCAGTCTGTCTGTCACCTTTTCGCGACTCCACCGCTGCACTGAACAGATTATGATAAACTTTGGCACAGAGATAGTTTCATTCTAGAGAAGGACTAAGGACTTTTATTCCAGTAGGTAAATCAAATAATACCTAGAAAAGTACATACTTATGTGGAAGGAAGAACTAAGAAGTCATGTACAAGGTATTTATGAGATATTCCTCTTTCATTGATTTTTTAAAAAAACGAATTCCTTTTTTTTACGAGGTGGGTCTTCTTCTACATCATTTTCGACAGAAGAGGTCCACAGCTGGACAAAGGGCTCTTGTAGGAACAACTACACGTCTCGGTCTTGTGCCACATGTATTCAGTGTCTCCCTGCAACTCGTCTGATGTCGTCGGTCATAAGGTTAAAAGCTTATTCATCAGGTGTGATGTGAACCGACGAACTTTCGGCTTAATTCCGCTCATTTAGCACCACTGACCTTTTTATTCATTTAATTATTGGGGCTATTTTCGGGCCAATTAATTAATTGATTCGCTATAACTACGATATAGCTCCTAGGGGATGGATAGCGGAGGCCTGTCAGCTGTTAAATATGCATAGGTAATTAACTCTTAACATCACACGTGGGGAAGTAGGGCCCCCCATTTTGTTATTAACTTTGTGAAAGTGACGTGGCAATGTATTCTCGTCACTTCCAAAGGCATTCTAGGGGTTAGATTTTGATGAGATAAAAATATCGAGTAATTGAGAAAATACCGTAAGTAAGTAGACTATTATTCTATAGTATTCTCTTTCTGATGTATAGCGTTATCTCTCTCGATGGAGTGGTTTCGGGAATAGAATAGAATAGATTAGATTAGAATAGAATAGAATAGAATAGAATAGAATAGAATAGAATATAATAGAATAGAATAGAATAGAATAGAATAGAATAGAATAGAATAGAATAGAATAGAATAGAATAGAATAGATTTTTTTTTATTGAAATAAACTTTTACAAAGTTTCTTTCGAATGATGATGATGATGATGATGATGGATGGTGGTTTCGATTGATGATGGTAATGGCTGTGCTGTAGTTGTTGGCATTGTTACAGAACTGAAGATGCTGAGTCCGAAGATTCAACGCTCGGTGCGCGTCAACGACGGGCAACTCGTGACACTCTCCGACCGAGCGCAGTACGACCATTCGCAGGTGATTCCGGCGGTCTTTACCTACTCATGTGATTCCGGAGTTCCACGGCACGTTGAACTGACGGGTCGGCCGGTTAAGCGACGCCTGTGGTCGCCCGTTGCGCCCTGAGTCGGCCTGGCGCGTGGCGCGGCCATTGTCAACGACACGCGCCACCCCGCGCCTTGTTCTTACCGGCTCCCGATGGATCGCAACGGGCGACGGCAGATTAAGGGCTGCCCCGGATACGAACATTCCCACGTGTCGTATCACGTATGCCTAGGGCGGCCTGCCACTCTAGCCATATTAAACGTGTCGTTTCTATTCTCTTTCCATGATCGCTAACGCCGTGGAGCAGGGGTTTTCTAAAGTTTTTTTATCACGCTTCCCTATGTGTGATAAACAACTTTGGTTATGTCAACTTGGCTACAAATTATATTCGTTTTCTAAGATCGCTAACGCTAAAAGCAGGGCCTCCCGAAGTTTTTACTGCTGTAAAAATCAAATCTGCATCTGAAGATTTACCATTACACGCGCTCTTATAATCAAAGCAGTTGCTTAGCTCAAATATGGTTGAGCGAAGCAACGGCTGGATCATGCTTCATGCTCGTGAACGGGTGCCACCAACGGGAATGGGTCGGTCTACTTTCTGTCTGTCCGTCTTAACATGTATTGGATTGTATGTAGGTATGCATTTTTGAAATTTCACTGTGGAAACACTGTACAGGTGCTGGTTTTGCTAGCTATTTTAGCTTTATAGTTTTGTTAGCTATTGTAAAAAATTTTTTTGAAAAGAGCAACCGCCGAGTTTATTTCTGGCTCTTCTCGGCAGGAAGGGCATTCCGAACCAGCGGTAGCTTCATCGACGATTCAAAAGCAGTTGTAAAAGTTTATTTGAATAAAAAATATTTCTATTCTATTCTATTCTAAATGTTGTTTGTTTGCGGCAGGCCGGCTACTTGCACAAGCGGAGCGCCGACAACAACAAATGGCAGCTCCGATGGTTTGTCCTCTATCAGGTTTGTACATATTTGCTATTGTATTTACCTGCTCACTTTATATTACGCAAAGAGGTTAGGTTAGATGATAGATGGCTATCTATCATAGTAGATGTCATACAAATGTTTTGCCATATAGGTATACCATGACACAGATTTTAGAGTAGGTATATACCATGGTATCAATATAGCAAACCATTTTTTTCTATCCGAAATAGACTTGCGCTTGACGACAATCAGTACTGGATGACACTGATGAGGTCTAGGTTGGAGCACGCTTGCCTAGAAGATGCCTATTCACTCTTGCCTTGAAGGTACTCAAATTATGGGTGGCAGGAAATCCAGATGCAGGAAGAGTGTTCCACACCTTAGCATTTCTTATCAAAAACGTTGAACTAAAGCGTTTCGGTCGAGTAAGTATTGGTAAGTAGGTTGAATTTGAATAACAAGAAAATACTAGCAATTGCCCGCGACTTCGTCCGCGTGGAATTATTTTATTAAGAACCCCGCTGGAGCGTTCTATTTTTCCGGGATAAAAGATAGCCTGTATCATTTCTCCAAGTCCTCAACTATATCCATGCAAAAAATCAGGTCCGAAACAAACACACTTTCGCATTTACCTAATGATCGTTTTCGGAGTAATTTCTGGCCGGCCAACTTAGATCGCGCGTTCTCTCTATTTCTCCAGGATCCCATTATCAGATCCTAACCTGATGACAATGGGCTCACCTGGGAAGTATACTTACCCTTTCAAACAAAAAAAGAATTTTCCAAATCAGTCCAGGCGTCTCCAAGTAATCGGGGAACATACATAAAAAAATTTAAAAAAAAAGATTCCGACGAATTGAGAACCTCCTCTTTTTTTGGAAGTCAGTTAATCATTCATTGTGATGGCTATGACACGCAGTAAATTAGGTCAGTTTTAATAATTTTCTTCGACCTCGTCGTACTTAATAACTAGCAATCCTGCATGGCTGAGGAAAATGGTTTGTCACCGCGTTTACTATTGTGCCTCTAAGCGTTTTTTGGAAGTCGTTTAAAAAAGTGAATGTTGTACGGAACGTGCAGAACCTGCTGTTCTACTATGAGTCGGAGAACAACACGCGGCCCACGGGCGTGCTGCTGCTGGAGGGCTCCTACTGCGAGCGGCTCAGCAAGTCGCCCATGGAGAGGAACGCTTCGGTGAGACTACAAACAATGCTTCTCTTAGCCTCAGTAGCTCAACGGGTACAGGTGCGGACTGTAAACTGACAGGTTGCAGGTTCGAGCCCCACCCGTTGCACTATCGTCGTACCCACTCCCAGCACAAGCTTTCCGCTTAAGATTTTAGACTTGATTCGTGGTTTACTGACATAATTGTTATAAAATACTACGAGTACGTACCACGGTAATTATTTTAGTTGGGATTGTCGATATTTCGATCCAATTGCATGGACCGTGGTCACGACGAGACTGCGGTGTTGCGAGACGTCAAGTTGAAGCTGTCATGGGTAGAATCTATCTACCCGCCTTCTTGATCTTTTCGGAGAAATTACCGTGGTACGTACTCGTAGTATTTTATAACAATTAAAAGCTTTCCGCTTATTTGGAGGGAAAAGGAGAAAGGTATCAGTCAAGTTCAGCTTGACTAGTATTCTTGCTATGAAGTGTGAAAATGTCTAAATTCATGGACATTTAAATCAAACTGTGAACAGAATTGTTGATTTAAGTCGTACAGAAAAAATACAGAATTAAAGACAAAGGTTTGATAAATGTTTTTACTCCAACAAAATTGTATTTTTAACAACCCTCTCTTATAAAAAAAATCTCCAAAGAGTCTATGATATGTTCTCCAAAATGAAAGCCAAAACGGCACAAGCTTTTTAATTAATTCTTGCTCACAAAAAGGTCTTAAAAATACGAATATGAGAGTTTTTTTTATTCCGTATTACATAATACATTCGTGTAAAGTAATTTTTCCTCCAATTAAAACCAAATCTACACGACCGTGTCTGCTTCGATAAGGAGCGTATGCGTATACGTAAACGTATAAGAATTGCGGGAAATTGAGCTCTAACACAATATAATTATGGTTCATTTTACTGTGACGCTAATGTTATCGAATACGATCAATCGAATTAAATCTCATACTAAGCCTACTGTGCAGTTCTGCTTCACCATAACGTACCGGAGAGAGAGCCAGCGCCAGTACGAGCTGCGAGCCGCGTCCGAGGTGGACTGCGTGCACTGGGTCGACGCCATCCGGGAGGCAAGGTAAGTAACATTAACTAATGTCCTCCCGACCGAATCCGGCCACGGCGGCCAATCTCCACAGAGATTAGCCACCTGCGCGGGAGATATTATAGTGCACAAGTGTGTGCGCAAACACAGGTGCACTCTCTATTCCCTCACTCTCATAGCACGATGGGGCGGAAAATCCGACACGACCGAAAAGAGATCAGGCGCAACACCGACGGCTTTACGTGCTCTCCGAGGCACGGGGGTGACTCACCACCGATTTCTTTTAACTCCGGGCTAGTATTGAAAATTTCTTAACAGAAAACCCAATACATTTTTGGCCCGACCCAGGAATCGAACCCGGGACCTCGTCTTGCTAACCACTAGAGTAGACCAACATTAACTAAGGAGATATTGAATGACCGAGCGAAGCGAGCTCCAAATCTTCTTCACGGACGCCATACATTGTAAGCTGTAAGAACCTTGTTTTAGTAACAATAGACCACAATCGGCATTCCGAACCAGTGGTAGATTCATTTGACGATTCGAAAGTAGGTTCTCTGTAAAAGTTTATTTGAATAAAAAATTATTCTATTCTATTCAATCTTATCTGGATTTTTTTTTTCAAAAACTTAACTCTACTTAGTTGTATAATAAACTAGATGATGCCCGCGACTTCGTCCGCGTGGACTAAGGTTTTTTCGGTTCCCGTGGGAACTCTTTAATTTTCCGGGATAAAATGTAGTCTGTATGTTTATCCTAAGTATGAGCTATCTCTATTCCAAATTTCAGCCAAATCGGTTGATTCGTTGTGGCGTGAATGAGTAACAAACATAAACATACACACACACACCCGCACGCACGCGCACACGCACGCACGCGCACACGGACGCACGCGCACACTCACGCACGCGCACACGCACACACACACACACAAACTTTCGCCTTTAAAATATTATTATACTTCGCATCTTTCCCGAAAATGATTACTGTTTACATGCAGCAGAACACATACACACACACACACACACACACACACACACACACACACACACACACACACACACACACACACACACACACACACACACACACACACACACACACACACATACATACATACATACATGATACAGTGTGATTTAATACTATTTAAACAACGTTTGGCAGCCCTAAATTTATCCCGGCCATGGCAAGGATTAGATGGGACCTTGACCTCCTTGCGAGAGGGGAGGT
The DNA here is from genome assembly GCA_933228805.2 of Hipparchia semele. Lineage (NCBI taxonomy): Eukaryota > Metazoa > Arthropoda > Insecta > Lepidoptera > Nymphalidae > Hipparchia > Hipparchia semele. The sequence goes on along the minus strand of OW121727.1, from coordinate 12,316,812 downwards.
GCAGGGCAGTTATAGCTCACAGTTATACATATTTCAATGACTTTTGATGATTTATTTTTATTCCATGACAAGATAGTCTTTGACTGCGATCTCACCTGATGCTAAGTGACGATGCAGTCTAAGTTGGTAGCGCGCTAACTTGGAAGGGGTATGACAGTGTACATTCAACCCGTACCCCTAATCTGTTTCTACACGCCATCGTGCCGGAACGCTAAATCGCTTGGCGGCACGTCTCTCACCAGACGAAACCAGAGACAATTCAGAAGTTATAAATTCCCCAATTGCCCCCGCCGGGAATCGAACTCGAGACCTCCCAGTTATAAGATCACAGCGCTCACCACTGCGCCAGGGAGGTCGTCAAAATTATGATGAAGTTTTATTCGTATGTGACATCGTTTATGTGTAGTTAGGCTACGTTCACACGGCATTGGAGCCACTGCACGTTTTTTGCAGGATTAACTTTATCGAAAACATAATATTATAGTGGCAAAAAAAGCTTGCAGGTTCTATAGCTCGTGTGTACGCCGCTATGTTATCGATAAAGTTTATCGTAAGTACAAATAAATAGATAAGCATCCTAAGGAGATCCTAAAAAGTCTTAAAAGTCTTAAAAGTCTTAAAGTTCCCACTGAATTTTTAAAACGCAGACGATCTTGTAGGCAGCAGCTAACTAGTCATCAATATTATAAAGACGAAAGTTTGTATGTGTTTGTGTATATGTGTGTGTGTGTATGTTTGTTACTCCTTCACGCCACAACGAATGAACCGATTTGGCTGAAAGGACCATGGGCAATTTTGTATGGACCCCGTCCCCACCCCCCAACAGTCACCGGACTTATGTTAATATGTTCATTTGGATCCAAATAGACGTAAATAGTTGGTTTCAGCTTCAAAATCGATGGGGTTCTTAATAAAAAAAAAAAAACTTTTTGTTTGAAATTGATTTATTTTTGTTATTTTTTCTATATTTTATCGTACAAAAATCACATAACAATAAAAATAACTACTTCTACTCTGTTACAGACACCATTTTGTACATTGACATCGTCCGCGTTTCTTTGAATTTCTGGACCCTGGGCGTCATCGGAAACGCAGACTGCGTTTCCGATGCGACCTTGTCGCGTAGCATTGCTAGGCTCTTTGCCAGCATCTATGGCACACTGTCATCGTGTTATTGAACACAACCAGGAAAAAGAAGAAAACTCGAAGAGTATTAGAATCTGCCTTCTGAAGCAAGGGTCGCGGGGTCAAATATCGCAGGGCACAAGTATTTGTGTAACGAATATGACGCATTATGTATTAACTACTGTTAATACACGTCATAAAAAAATGAGAATATTATATAAAAAAGATATTAGTTACCTGTATCAGCGCATTTTGTGAAATATATTTAACTAACAAGCCTCAATAGCCCAACGGTTAAAGGTGCGGACTGAAAACTGAAAAGGTCGCAGGTTCGAACCCCACCCGTTGCACTATTGTCGTACCCACTCCTAGCACAAGCTTTCCGCTTATTTGGAGGGGATAGGAGGATATTAGTCAACTTCAGCTTGGCTAATGTTCTTTTTTTAAAAAAAAAATGGGTCGGTGAGCGGGGGGAGGGGGTTATTTTGTAGCTGGTTATCTTTATGTGCATGCTCCGCCCGCCGGTGTGCAATAAATAGATATAAATGAGCAGGTATTTTGGAATTAGTCATCAATACTACGTCATCGAAATATTTTTTGAAACGTAAGATACAATGAGAACCCCATGCATTTGGGCATCGTCGCCATAATAAAAAAATATCGTCTTGCCAAGATCTATCAATTGCGCTACATTTCATTCTTGTTGATAGGTGGGGACGATTCCGCCCATGGTCCTTTGGAATGGAGATAGCTCTGAATATTCAGCAAAATTAAAACACTCGGAAAATTAAACAGTTCCCGCGGGAATTGAAAAAACCTTAATCATCTACATAGTATGTAATAAATAATATATCTTTAGATTAAAATCTTAAAGCTAATATTAGGATATTACGTTTCTGGAACGTGAATGCGAGAAATCGAGAATTCCCAGGTGAAATGTCAGGGCGTCCTCGACCCGGTCGCCATGGCAACCGAGTCGAGATAACGTATCGGCAGAGAGCGTCTCTGAATACAGCATCCAGCATCCCATAGGTTTAGTACGAGTTTCTATTCTACATCTCGACAAAGTAATAGATTTCGAATCGAGGAAATACAACTAGATCATACAACGTAATATACCTAGTTACCTACTACATAATATTTGTTCTCGTCATCGATATACGACCTCGCTAGCCAATCTCAATGGACACTATCCAACGACGCAGGAGATATTATAGAGCACAGGTGTGTGCGCATACTCTCACATAAGTTCACTCTCTGTTATAACCAACTTTATAGTTCGATGGGAAAATATAATAAATGAATATACTCTCCAGACAAAATACACAAAATATTTTTGAATTCAAGGCCAATTTAATAATATGTTATAATGTTGTTTTAAAATTCTACAGCTTATTGATCCATCTACAGAGAGCGCCCTAAGCGGAAACATTACGAATTAAAAATCGTAAATAATAGACGTAGACATTAAAACAAGCGACTTTAGGTTCATTTTCCTCTGGCGTTATAGTGTTTCGTATTCGAAATACGGTTAACTTTGTATCGATTGGAAACCCATACTAATGCTACATGTGAAGCGATTATAGACTAGAGGGATCGCAGCTCGGATGCTATATTCGATACCCACTTACACAAAACTTTAACGTCCCTTAAACTTTAGGAACTACCTATTTGCTGCTAGGAAGCGCTGATAGCTTAGTGGTTAGGCTTGATGCCTGCGGATTCTTATCAGAGGGGTCACGGCTTCGATGCCGGGTTCCTCTGACTTTTCTGTATCACAAGCTTCAACGGTGAAGAAAAACATCATTATCCTACCCCAGGCCATACCTCTGATGGTAGGGTGGGTATTTAAAAGATAAACGCTACCGAAAAATAGCTAGTAATAATGTTTTGGATACTCACATCGCTACTTAAAACCATTTCCTACAACAAAAGTTTAAATAACAACTAATATAATAAAGTAGATGATACCCGAGACAAATCGGTTCAATCGTTCTGGCTTGAAAGAGTAACAAACATACACACACACATACACACACACACACACACACACACACACACACACACACACACACGCACACACACACACACACACACATATTCCAGACTATAATCTATCTCTGTGCCAAATAACCAAATCGGTTAAGTCGCTGCGGCGCGATTGAGTAACAAGCATACATCCATTCATCCATCCATCCATACATACATCAAAACTTTCGCATTTATAATATTAGTAGGTTCCCAAGCAGCACACGAAGGCTGCTTAGCAGCTGAATAACGAATTCCCGTCACGCTTAAAGCTGTATAAAAAAGCTGCATAAGGGCTGTATACGGCCGTATACAGCTCTTATACCTCTTAAATGGGCACAAATTATACAGCCTTAAGTTGAGTAAAAGATTACAAGTTACTCTTTATTCAGCAAATATGTCACGTGACGTAAAAGTGAAGTAGCAAACCATAGATAATACAAATCTAGCAAATTAATATACTTCGTGGAGTGAATTGAATTTGATTGAATACGTGTGGTTATATATTCAAAGTTAAGTGCATTGTTTTCATATTTATAAAAGAAAAATGATTGGGAATGTAATTTTACTGACATTATACATATATATTACCTAAGAAAATTTTAGTGCGCCACGAAAATATTCGGTTTTTAATTAGTTTCGTGATATAAATAAGCCGTGATGAAAACTTGAATAAACAATTTTTAGTGCTTTGAAAAGAATTATAAGATAAAAAGTTGTTATTTTGATATCGAGAAGTAAAAACTAATGCAATCCATACCTAATTCATACACAAAACATCATAAAAGTTGAAAAATGAATCAGTATATTTATATAGGTTATGAGGTTATACAATAAAATGGTGGATTCATGTTAAGCTGTAATGTGGGTCACATATCATCCATTATATAGCTATTAACTTCATAATAGTTCACACGTGCCCCCTTAATAAGTCAGTGTAATAAGAGTTGACAAATACCTTCTTATACAGCATTTGGCGTAATTTTATCCACTAAACAGCCCTTATTCAGCCTAAGCTGTTTAAATATCACTGACAGCTATTATGCAGCTGTAGGATCACCAGTGTACTCTTAAAAGAGTCTTAATACGCATAGAGTTTCAAATAGGTCTAAAAGTGAGTATTTATACAGCTATCTGTGCTACTTGGGTTATGTTGGATTATAAATGTACATATATACACTTTGCCTTTAGAATATTAGTGTGATGTGATGTGGTAATTGCAATGAATGATGGCGCAGCTTCAACAAGCTGCTGCTGCAGAAGGAGGAGCTGGAGCAGAAGCAGCTGCACCTGCTGCAGGTGGTGGAGAGCGAGCGCACGTCGCGCTGGCAGTACGCGCAGCAGTGCGACGAGCTCGCCAACGAGGTCAAGAAGTTGAGGACGGAAGTTAGTGCCTTTCAATGTATACCTTCTTATTTTTTTTTTATTATGAGATAGGCTTGCACTTAACGACAATCAATGATGTAAAGCATTGATGAGGTCTAGGTTGGAGCACGCTTGCCTAGAAAATGCCTATTCACTCTTGTCTTGAAGGTACTCAGATTATACGTGGCTGGAAACACAGAAGCTGGAAGTGCGTTCCCTATCTTAGCCGTTCGTTTCAGAAACGTTGAAATAAAAAAACTGAAAGGTTGCAGGTTCAAGCCCCACCCGTGCACTATTGTCGGAGGATTTGGAGGGGAGAGGAGTATATAAGTCAAGTTCAGCTAGGCTATTTATATTTCAGCAATTTTTTTAAGGTACCCTAATAAGTCCATTTCCATAGTTGTGCGCCTACAAGAAGGAGCACGAGCCGTCCGCCACGCGCACGGCGTCCAGCACCAGCCTGTCACCCACCGACTCCGAGGACATCGACCCCACTGAGCTGCGCAAGATCAAGAAAGTACAGGTACCCATCTAGTCTACGAACCGCACCGGAAAACTCAGTGTTGGCAGATCCCCCACTGGGTGGACCGACGACATCAGATGAGTCAAAGGGACTCGCTGAATAAAGGCGGTGAAAGACCGAGGCCTGCAGAAATCCATGCAGGGATAGATATCGTGAACATAGACTCTTGTTTTTTCTCGGTTGAAAAAGAAGAAGTAAAAGAAGAGCCCACTTCCACTAATAAATTCCTCATCTTTATGTTTAATCATATAACTTAGATAATAATATTAAAACCTGTTTTGTTTTTCAATGTAGAGTTTTTTCCGAGGATGGCTGTGCAGACGCCGCTGGAAGCAAATCGTGGAGCAGTACATCAAGAGTCCGCACGCTGAAAGCATGAGGAAGAGAAATAGGTAAGTGAAGAAGAGACCTTTAGAAGTGGAGCTTTTAACATGAACAAATGGACACCTCTTAAAATGTGGATTTGTTTTCAGCCTTGTATTCAAGATGGTGGAAGCCGAAGAGGAATATTTGGAACAAATGGAAATCTTGGTAAGTTTGTAGAAAGTAAATAACATTTACTCCTCGCCTCGTTAGGTTTAGCCTCCTTTTTGGGTTTTTGGGTTTCGCAAGCACGAACTACTAACGTCTCAGGAGTTATGCACGTTTTTTAGCAGTTAAATATCACTTGTTTTAATGGTGAAGGAATACCTGCATGCCTTAAAGTCTCTAACAATGTCCTCCATGGTGTGTAAAATCTGCCAATCCACACTTAGTCCACGTGGTGGGCTATAGCCTAGTCTTAACCTTCCTAGAGACTCCTTTCTTCTTAAAGGAACCCGTTGCCCTGTCGGTCGTGAGAAAGCGATAGGGAAGCGATGATGGTGATAATGATGATATGATTTGCATTGAACCTGAAACCTCAATCCACAGGTCACGTGTTTCCTTCGGCCATTCAAAATGGCGGCCAGCTCCAAGAAGCCGCCGTGCACGCACGAAGACGTCAACTCCATCTTCCTGAACAGCGAGACGGTGCTGTTCCTGCATCAGATATTCTTCAAGGGGCTGACTTCTCGGATGGAATCCTGGCCTACCCTTGTATTAGGTTAAGATAATTTGTTTAATTACTCCAGAGTTCTAATCTTATTGGCAGGTTTGAGATGGAAAAATTGTGTATGGGCCTGTATACCTGTCCACTCAGTCAGCCCAAGGCCCTATGTGTTAAAATACATAATCTACCATGACAACTGTGAAGACTTATCAGCAGCTGTGAAATTGTATAGAAAGATTGCTACGGGATAATAATCGCAATCACCTTTGGCTGAATTTAAAGCGTTCTTACTGCATCAATAAAAAACCAATAGCGAGAGAGTACCGGCCAATCAGAGGTGGTTGTGATCGCCACACTGATGTACTCGTAATACATAATTTTTACAGCTCAACCAGCGTAATCATTTGACAAGAAGTGTCACAACTAGGCCACACTAATACTGTAACTCACCCGTGCAGGGGACCTGTTCGACATGCTGCTGCCAATGCTGACTATCTACCAGGAGTACGTGCGCAACCACCACTACTCGCTGCAGGTGCTCACCGAATGCAAGCAGAGCCAGCCCTTCACGCAGCTACTGGCGCGTCTCGAGAGCAAGTCCGCCTGCCAGGGCAGGTCGCTGGAGACGTTCTTGACCTATCCAATGCATCAGGTATTATTGCTTGTACTGTATTGAAGGGCCTGTACCATCGCTACGTGGACCAATTCTGCATGTTTGGATACCGGTGTCTCAGAAACCTTTTATGTCGTAGCTTTCGTAAACACTCAATGTACGGAACATAGAAAGGTTCTAGGTCCCCATCTCTAATTCTCGCTTTACTTTAGGGTTGCAATGAAAGAACAAGTATTGCCAGTTACTACCGCCTCATCACGCTAGAAGGGATGGGTTATTTACGAGAAGAAAAGTTAAATAAACTCCAACAATCTGTGCTGAATATCTCTTACTGTGCTAAAAAAACTTTCTGGAGATTATGGATTAATGTACTGTGTTAAGAATAATAGCTAATTGAATTACCCCTCAATAGCTAACTGCCAGACACCTCAGTAAATCATCCTCTGGTCTCACCTCAATATACGTCCTATGTGTGATCTATCAGATACCCCGGTACATCATCACCCTGCACGAGCTGTTGGCGCACACTCCGCATGACCACGTGGAGCGCCGCAGCCTCCAACACGCGCGAGCTCAGCTTGAAGAACTGTCTCGCCAGATGCATGATGAGGTAAGCCACCAGAGCAACTTTAATAAACTCTGCGACACAATTTAAGGGATTCCAGATTTAAAATGTATTCGCTTGATCGTAAGACGTACGGCTGCTGGACTAACTGCAGTCTCTTTCGCTCCCAAGGACTCGCTTGAGATTGTCCGACTACCTAGTGGGGTCTTCCAGCATTGCGTCTCTTGGTACGGAGTCACCATTCGAGAAGTTTGAGAACGAAATGTCTATCTTGCCATGCTTAGAACTGTTACTTCAGCTTTGCAATGTTTCATTTTTCGGATTTACAAAGTCATTAACATATTCAGAACAACAGGTACTGCATCTTGAAAGTAGAATGTTCTACACAGTAAAATTCTGCCCAAGCAATTTGGGAGAGGACAGATTTTGTAAATAATAAAATTTTTCTTCTAGGTGAGCGAGACAGAAAACCTAAGGAAGAACTTGGCAGTGGAGCGTATGATTATAGAAGGATGCGACATCCTTCTCGACGTCAATCAAGTCTTCATAAGGCAAGGTAAAATAAACCATTACAAATAACATTTACTTATAACGGGATAGACCTCGAATGCGTTGACACATTTACTTTGCTAGGTATAGATATCGATTCTAATATAAATTGGAAATCTCATGTACAAAAAATAAAGACTAAACTTTCTCGTTTTACCTACGCTCTTAGGGAACTAAAAAAATCAACCGACTTAGAAGCGACACTATTAGCGTACTATTCCTATGCAAACGCTTGGCTGAGTTATGGCGTGGTTCTGTGGGGAAACAGTACAAACGCACAAGAACTTTTCATTCTGCAAAAAAAATGTATTAGAATAATAAAAAACCTAAAGAATAGAGAAACTTGTGCTCCTCACTTCAAATCACTCAAAATATTAACCCTGCCCTGCATCTACATATTAGAAGCTTCCAAATTCGTTAGAAAACAACCACAAAATTTCACAAAACTTCAAGATGTACAACGATGTTATGAACTTCGGCCCACACGTAAACATAATCTAGTCATACCAAGCTCCAATCTGAAGATCCACAGTACCGGTCCTAACCCGATGTGCGTTAAAATATATAATAAAATCCCTAGTAAAATAAAAGAAACTAAGAATGATACGGCGTTTATCAATTCCCTAAAAAAATTCCTTATAGATAAAGCCTATTATAAAATTAATGACTTCCTTAATGAGTAACTTGGCGTCCGTTTCTCTACTAAGCCAATATTTTGCTGTGCCCCAACGGGGTTCTGATGTAAAGGGTAGTCTCTAGTTTTTAAGAATCATTGTACCTATGACATTGGAATGCAAAAAATAAATGAATATGAATATGAATATGAAATGCTTAGCTTATTTAATACAACCACCAGGATTATGGGTTCATCAGTCAATGTATTTTCTGATAAGTGTGACGTAGAGCTCGTATCAGACGGTTAAAGTTGGATTACCGTTAAAGATTGACCACCAGAATAAGTCACTTTGGGTTGCTTAAGTCAAGCCTCTTTATCATTAATCACCTTTTGATCCATAATTATAATAAGAGTTACTAGAAAATCTTGTAATTCCAGAAAACTATCAAAGTTTAAAATTCCTAAAAAAAGAACACCGTGCTGCCAGCGATTCAGCGTTCCAGTAAGATGTTACGTACAAAATGACAGGGGTATGGGTTTTACAAACAACGCAATACCTCTTTTAGGTTAGCCCGCTTCCATCTAAAGCTGTATTTTCACCTTCTACCAGTTGAAATCACAGCCTGAGCTGACTGATAGAGCTGGTCTTTAAAAATGTATTTGTTTCAGGCACATTATCTCAAGTGGTCGGCAAGGGTCGTCGCGCATCTCTGCAAGCTCGCCAGGCGTTCATATTCAGCAACCATCTGCTGCTAACTACTAGAGCTACTGGAGGGCGGCTCCACTTGCCGCCTCACGGGAGACTGCCCTTACATGATGCCCTGCTCATTGAAGATCCTTCTAACCATGATGATGATGGTGGGTAATTCTAATTCAAATTGAAAATTATCTATTTCATGTAGTTATGACACATTATGACACATTATACCACGTACCGGTTCAGAATGCAGAATGCAGATTCTGTAAACAATATTATGTAAGGTTTTCTTTTATTTTACTATGAGTGATGAGTTATTTATAGAAACCTAACCTAATTTCTACATACCTAGTCCTGCTTTATTCAGTATTTATCACTAATATAATTATAGCTTTTTAAGAAGTTCTACATTGAACATTTTTCATCAACATAATTATATAGGTCTGAGTTACTCTATGCCAATTGTAAATATAGAAAAGTTCCGGACAAGTGATGCCTCCTTGATGAACCCACTTCGATTCGATGAATCCAATTTAATTTGTGTGTTATTAAATTATAAAGATTTGACGATATCTTTTTCAGATACTACTTCAGTATGTTCCTCGCCTGGAGGTGATATTTATCAAGGAAAGGATTTCAAGATACTCGTTGAAGTCAAAGGGGAACAGGTCTGTGCACATTTAGGTAAGTATTTGTGCAAGTTCTTACAAATTAAGTATCGTAAAGTTTCTACTATACTATAAGAAAATTTAGACGACCAGACGATGAAACTTAATATATGAATTTTTCAAACTATGTATGGTCGAGGACAGAATATGTTTATCAGTTTTCAAAGTAGATTCTATATCACATTGCGTGCAGTAAGGTCTATAACGCCATAGAATATCGAAAGCATATCGACTGTCAGGCATAGACGTGTTCATGTAATTATGAATCTTAAGGTGGTAAACATTTTCTGTCCGCGACTGTACACCCAGTGTACACTACTCATTGCCAGAGTTAGTTAAATACTCAAAGTATGAGACGAATAGTCAGTGATCTTGCTACCACACAATTAACTGCACTTTATGTGTGGTAGCAAGAGCCGCTATTTATTTGAATGATTTTGCAGAGTGAATCTACTGTACTTGTGTTGTTATAAATTCTGTGACAAAACTCACAATGGAGAATGTTCACTGGCCTAAAGGCTAAAGCTAAAGCTCGTCTTATTTTCTGTAAAAAAGAAATAATAATTGGTAAAAAAAATCGAGCGTTTCAAATGACGTCATGCTGTGGTCACTTATATTAGCGGACTCGATATTCAGGAAGAGTTTTGAAGGTCCGTAGAATCATAACTACTTGGTTTTTTGAATGAAACAAAAACCAGTGTATTTGTCTACATATAAGCTTCGCTTTGACTTTTGAAGCTACTTTGCATACGTAGTAACATCCTCCATTTGCCGGGATGTAGTGGCTGCAACACTCGAGGAAAAGGCAGCGTGGACGAGCGAGCTAGCGCAGTGCATGGAGAGTGCGGCGTTGACGGAACTCCTTCGCGCTTGCGGCTCCTGCGGCGCCGCGTCCGCCAGTCTGCCGGCTTGCCGCTCGGACAGAGCCCTCTTCACTGACGATGTGGATATACGCTTCAGCAGAACTTTAAACTCTTGCAAAGTACCGCAAATTCGGTCGGCTACCCCCCAACGGCTTTTACAGAGATTGACAGGTAAATTTTCTCTTCCTCAGCCTGTACCACCAGTTTATAGCACTCCAGAATAGACCAAAACTTTTACCAAGTTTTTATCTTCATCCCCTGTGAGTATATCCTGATGAGTTTTTTTGATTTATCAGCTTTGGAAATAACCTGTTGATTGAGTTGACTGAGGATCTTGGAAAACATTCGCTTCTAGAGACTGATATTTTTTTCTCTTATAATATCCCCGTGAGAGATGTAGTGTATGTTCGAAAGGTATACTTTCACTACATAAATTAATTACTATAATATATCGTACACCTATAATAAAAGTCAGATACTCGTAACTCTTCACTAGATGAAATAAAGAATACATAATTTAATTTTAGTTAAAGGTCATATTTCACAACATATTTATGACATGAAATAAAATTGAGTTTCATAACTTTACTAACAACAGATAACTAAAATTTTAATCTACATAGGTGTGCGAATTATGTTCTTCGTGGCTTATTTAAAAAAGTTTAAATTATGGTGTCGCTTTGTTTTTTTCTTTAATAACTTTTGATCGGTTCCCCAGATCTGCGTTTCCTGTCAGTGGATTTCCTGAACACGTTCCTACTGACGTACCGCGTGTTCACTGACGGCGTCACAGTGTTGGAAGCTCTCAAGCAAGTGTACTACGAGCAGTCGCAACAGGACATGGAGTTGGCCCCACCAGCTGACGCTACCAGGAAGACCAGCGCCGCTAGTACCGTTTCTGGTAGGAGATTTCTTAAAATTAATAGCTTTTATAGTATCGCTAATAGCGCCGCCCAGACACTGGCTCGGCAATGCACACGAGCACCTGTCACACGTCTACTCTCACCGGCGCCTCGCGTAATACTGACGTTGCAACATTGCTCATGAACACACGAGACAGTGTACTTACATACACTACAGCTGTCAATTTAGAAAAGAACTTTCCGCCTTCCTATGCTGCTCGCAAGACACTTGACGAAAATAAATCTATTGCTGTAAAATAAATACCTAAGGGCTGATTTACATGATCTATAACCGAGATATTCTGACATTGAAATTTTAGGTTTTGTTTCAGGTTACGGTTCAGAACTAAGCGAACGTGACTGGCAGTCGCGATTTTGGAAAAATTCAAGAAAGAGTAAGTGTTCATTTTATCAAGGAAAGGTGTGAAAGTTCCTTCTATCTAGCTTCGATCCCTATCATAAGTCATACATCACTCATGCACAACACTTATGACACATACAATACAAGAATTATACAGATTAAACGTTTATTGAATGAAGGATGCATACAAGAATGTTCTCCATACTCTTGTATACATCCCCTACGAGTAATTAAGTAGGCATGTTGTGAGCAATCTAATTAAGTTAAAATAGGTACATTAGTTAAAGTATATTAGTTATATCAGTGGTTTAAATTGCCAGTAAAATTCATAAAATGGGTTTTAGGCGAAGAAGAGGATAAACTGTCTCCCTATTTGATGGCACCTTCGCGTCGCACTTCCGCAGTCAGCAAGGTAATGAACGATATTTTGTGTCTGGTGGGAGGCTTTGGCCGTGGCTAGTTACCACCCTACCGTCAAAGACGTGCCGCCAAGCGATTTAGCGTTCCGGCACGATGGCATGTAGAAACCGATTAGGAAGTAGGTATGGGTTTAATCTACACTGTCATACCCGTTCCAAGTTAGCCCGCTATGATCTTAGACTGCATCAACTTACCATCAGGTGAGATCGCAGTCAAGGGCTATCTTGGTAACGAATAAAAAAAACTTCAATATCCACCGAAATGATGTAAGGCAAACTTAAGCTGAGTAAAAAAAGTCAATGTTTTAGAATTACAATAATTAGTATATGGTGGAGTTGAGGCATTTAAAAGGAATGCATTTCCTAATTTTTAGGCTGAAGAAGACAACAGTAGTCATCTCCAAATACCAAAAATCATGGCGACTTCCTCGAGCAACGAGACATTGAAAGGTAATTTTTTTTTAAATTATTAAAATGTTACAATAAAACTACCCAGCTAAACTAATCTAATTACTACACAAATTATAAAAATTGATAAATTTGCTTAATTAATGGTAAATTATAAAAATATTACAACATAACTCAATAGATACAATTTTTGAATAATTTAATAATTTTTGAATGTTCGAGTGAATGAAACTTTATATTTTTTCTTTAGTTAAAGTAGTGTAGAATAGAGTGGATCAACTAGGTCTCAGTTAGTAAATAAACTTATAATTTTAGCAAGCAGTACGAAATTACCGCTACTTAGCTAATTGCCCAAGGTACATACTACTGGTGGTCTTATTTACCAGGTACACAACCATCTTCACCAAGTGCAGTGAGTTCAGTGACTCTAGTCGGCACTCCAAAGAAAACTAGTCCAGTCGAGAGTATATCACCAAAACAGTATCAGAAAGACGGAGGATCTCCAACTAAAGATAACAACTCAGCAGCTAAGATGATGAAGGACGAGAGCATTGAGATGGTGGACCAAAGCGATGAAGACATCAAATACAAGGAGGAAGAACAAGAAAAGAATAAGTATAAAATAGACGATAAATTTAAAATATCGCAAAGGTTTTCGGAGGTATGTAATGTTAGTAAACATTTTAGATTCACTCGCTCCGAACCAATTTTTTAAGTAAACGAGTACTATGTTTCATTGTTTGTAATTATTTTTAGATACCCGATTTTTTTCTATTTCTGTAGCGCTAATTAACTTAAAGATAAAGTACCTAATTTTGCCTTGTAGCTTTATTTTCCGAATGACTGACATATAGATGAACTCCATAAAACTATGGTTATGCTCTAATAGGTTTAAAAACACTGATACAGATGCAGGCTTCAGTCAGTGAAAAAATTGTAATATTAATTACGCTATCCCTAAATTATACTGTAACTTTTAAAATGAATCTAAATATACAAAAGGTGACTAACTTACTGACTGATCTATCAACGCTCAGCTCTAACCACTGGTTGAATCGGGCAGAAAGGCTAACAATTATGACGTAGGCATTCGCTAAGAAAGGATTTTTGACCACTAAAGGGGTAAAATAGGGGTTTGAAAAATGCAACCTAAAGAGAGCGAAGCCGCGGGTAAAAGCTAGTTTAAACATAATTTATGCGTAAAAGAGCACACGCTATAGAACTCTACCTTATCACCCATCTAATGATAATATGTTCAGATTGTCGCTTCAATACATCAATGTCGATCTAAGCAATAATTTAATTCGTAAAAAATCTGATCAATTTAATCAAATAGGTAGGTAGCTGACTTGTGAATCTATAAAATAATGTCGATTGTTTCTGCGTGCAGCGCGTGCGCACATTGTCGGAGAGCCCGCGCCGCCTACACCCGTCGGCGGGCGCCGCGGCCGAGGCGCGCCGCTGCTCCGAGGGCGCCAAGGAAGCCGCCGCCCTCAAGGAAGGGGCTGAACCCCGCCGCGCCTCCGACACTGCTGCTAGATCTCTGCCTAGACGCTCTGTGAGGTAATCACTATTTACTACTACTACTTACTTACTACTGGTACTTTTTTATCAAATTTCTATTTAGATATGACGACTTTCATGGCGCAGTATTGAGCGCTGTGGTCTTATAACTGGGAGGTCTCGGGTTCAATTTCCGGCGAGGCAATTTAGGAATTTATAATTTCTAAATTGTTTCTGGTCTAGTGGGAGGCTTTGGCCGTGGTTTGTTACCACCCTACCGTTAAAGACGTGCTACCAAGTAATTAAGCGTCTTAGACTGCATTGTCACTTACCGTCAGTGAAGTGAGATCGCAGTGAAGGACTGACTATCTTGTCATCGAATACAAAAAAAATTAATCACGCCGCTACAGAGCTACGGATCGACGAGACTTACGTGGGTAGGGATGAGGAATCTCCAAGTGGCATAGCTACTTTTTATTCTGGAAAACCACTCGATGTTTTTTATTTTTATAATTGAATTATTTTGTCTTTTTCATGTGAAGGCTGAGATAATATCTTAACATATTGACGTAATTTTTAAACCTTTAGTGAAAGGCGTTACACCAATGCATCAATTAACAGCGAGAGGCGTCGCTACTGGGGAGGCTCCGAGCCGCGCACTTCTGTCACATCTCAAGTTTCACAAATGCAGGTAACACATCTTGTTCGGCAACCGATAGACATTTTCTGCAGAGCAAACGTTATGGCCAACCGCATCAAACGAATGGTAGGAAGCTGCTTGAATCCAGCCGCTGCTGTATGAAACTCATTTCGTTCAACCTAACCACTCACTGAGTTTCGTTTGCTTCAATCCAGTCGCTTAATGAGACTCGCTTGCTTGAATCCAGCTGCTCACTGAGACTAGCTTGTTTGAATCCAGCCACTCACTGAGACTTATTTCGTTCAATCTAATCACTCTCTGAGTTTCGTTTGCTTCAAACCAGCCGCTTAATGAGATTCGCTTGCTTGAATCCAGCCGCTCCCTGAGTTTCGTTTGCTTAAATCCAGCCACTCACTGAGACTTGCTTGCTTGAATCTAGCCGCTCACTGTGACTCGTTTGCTTCAATCCAGCCGCTTAATGAGACTAGCTTGCTTGAATCCAGCCGCTGATTGGGACTTTTCCTTGAATCTAAACAATCACAGTGGCTCTTATCCTTAAATCTAAACACTCACTGAGGCTCGTTTGCTTCAATCCAGCCACTCATTGGAACTTTTCTTTGAATCTAAACAATCACAGTGGCTCTTTTCCTTAAATCTAAACACTCAATGAGGTTTGTTTGCTTGAATCCAGTCACTCTCAGAGATTTGTTTGATGCTGTCTGTGTACCTAGTGTGGGCATTCCAGCACTTTGGTTACATGTCATAAAAAGCTTATTTATCAAAATCATTATAGTAGTTTAAAATGCAATTATCGGCTCGTGAGTTTATTAGGCTACAAACCTCTTGTACTTATATGCTAAAATTTTTGTAGAATTACCGTCGTGAGACTAGCCAACCTAAAGCTGGAGTCGTGATCACTTCATTCCGTCAATCTCATCGAAGGTACGATGAACTTTTTATATATTTATATTTAGTACACATATCTGAATGGTAAGGGAGAAGATAGATCATAGTCAAATTAGACTTAATAACATGTTTTGGAAAAATAAAAAAAACCTAAAATTAAAGTTGACTAAGACCCTTATTTCAAAGGTCCGTGCTTTTTTATCTTTTTTTCTAATTTCTGTTTAATTTGTTATATTGAAGTTTACCTAAAAATTGACTGTTATAGTTATCTGAAATTAATAAAATCATTGGCTTCGATCTTTCTTCTCCCTCACCCTTCATCTGTATTTATTCAAATCAGTACAGTATCATACAGTACTAATATGTATTCTGTGTAATAACGTTAACTACTATAGCACAAAACGGGATCATTACATTTTGGTGTTGTAGCATGATCTTGTATAAATTCTCATTTACATTTATAATACTTTCATTCTGTGATCTCTCGTTATCAATTTTAAGATTGTCAGCTTTTGCACGATGATCCATTTCTCTAACATTCATCTTAACTTTAGAATTGTTCAAACTATTATAGCTTATATTTGGATCATTGTTAAATCATTCTGTTTTTACTGTAGGGTGTATTCAGACGCGCCACAACACAACGATATCACGGCGGCAAATATTCCGCCAGACAATGGTCGTATGCCGCAGTTACCATCCTAACATTACTTATTTGTACAAAATCATTGATATTTTAGATATTTGAACACTATTTTAACTGTTATTTATAGTTTCTTGAGCAATTTCAGCTTTTCAAAAAGTCAAATAAAATTAATAGAACTACGTGTTGTATACAAAATGCCCATTGTGTAGGGTTTGGTGTGCTTGTGGTACGTCTGAAAGAACCCTTACTTTCAACTTGATCTTGGTTCAATCTCTCACAGTCTAGATGAGATTCAATCCAGACCCGACCATCTTGTATGGCCTTCTGTAACTTGATGTTATTCATATTTTTTGAAAATTTAACAGCTTTGGAAATGACCTGTTGTGGTGAGTCTACATTCAAGGTAAACAGTAGACGAAATTCTGTAGCGCTGAGTAGAAGATCTTGGAAAAAGTTCGCTTCTAGAGTCCGACATTTTTCTCTTATATCCCCGTGAGAGATGTAGTGTATGTTCGACAGCGAGGCTGACATCTAAGTCAACTTTGCTCAAACCTTTTTAGACCTCAGCCTTAGATTGCCTTTTCACCAGGATTGTACGAGGAACATTACGATACCTGTACAGCGTGTAAAGAAAGTCTAAAAAAATTCAAGAAATTTCTTTACGCACTGTACCTATTTATCGTCCAGAAGACAATCGATCGAGATCGACGATCGCACCGCCATTAAAAGATTAGCTTGAGTTTATTCAGCTTATGCTCTTGGTGATCTTATTGGTAGGTTTCGTTAAGTCTCTTGCACATCCTCGCACTTTATTGGTAGAAAGTCAACCTTACCTGCGATCGTTTTAGATTACCAACCAGTTAGAATTTAGAGAACCAAAACGCAGTTCCATTTTACTCCAAAAAAATCGCATCTTCCCAATAACTAGCCTTAAATTGTACCCTTTTTAGATCAACCTTAAAATCAGATAACAATCTCTGACTAAATGATAAAAATCATCAAATTTTAAAGTAGCAGCTGTAGTAGTTTAACCTACTAAATGTTTATTAAATGAAGCATACCTAATAAATAATTTATTTACTGGTACCTAGCTAAGTAGCTAGTAGGTAAAAATAGCGTAAATTATTTGTCCTGTAACCTGAAAATAAAACATTATTATTATTATTGAATTAACTTGACCCATTAAAATTGCAATTATTACATTTATTTGTTATTTTGAAATTGTCCCTATTGTTATTTGAAAAAAATATGTTTAGGTGGAGTGTATTTTATCTGTTCACTAGTAAAACTCGATAAGTACAAAATAATTGAATTAGAATTATTTAGTTTCAATGTTAGATATTATTTATAGTGAAAGTATAGCAGAAAGAAGTCATCATCAATTATATAAATTAAACACTAATCAATATTCGACATCTTATATGAAAAGTCCATAAATATGGACTTTTAATTCATCACTATCATCGACTCATGTGCGATAAACTTCTTTCTTTATCACTTTCTTCTGAATATCACGTGAAACATTTCTATGCATGCTTTATTTCGTATCATCTTTCCACATTTTATCTTTATTATGCATTAAATAAAGAAACCAATTAAAGAAAACCTACTAACTGTTAACGTTACCTAAAGCCTAACTACACTACTAAAAAATTAACAGCAACTTTTAATAATGCAGACCATGTGCAGACTAAAGAAAAAAATAGACGGCGCAAAAATTCTTGTTCAGTAAAATGAAGCATAGCACGGTCTGGGCGTAAAATATCATAATTTATAGTTGCCGCAGACGGCAGAACAGCATAGCGCAAACTTGCAATTATTGACAATTTATTTTAATTTTTATCATTTTTGCGGGGAAAATACAACGCAGCGCACAGTAACTACTAGTATACTACGTAACTTACGTTACTAATTAAGCTACAATAAAATTTGTCTATTTTCACATAATATTTATTTAAAATAAATGCAAATTGGTTAAAAATTAAACCTAACTTCGCAAGTTCTTTTTTTATTATTTTGTGTCAGTATCGCGCCTTGGAAATTTTTGTCTTTTTTTTGTACAGTTAAAACTTGATCTACTGCTGTAAAAATCAATACCTCATCTGAAGATTTATCATTACGCGCGCTCTTAACCCAAACAGTATGAATGGCATGCAATGCGTCACTCCTCGGTTCCAGATTTTGCATTTTATGAAACCATTAGCTTCATATTCCAGCGCCCCGTCTATTTTTTCCTTTAAATGTACTAAAAGAATCAATCGTCATGCATCGTCAATGTGCTGTTATGTGTGTAGGAGCAGCACATCCACTGCTGCAGCCGCATTCGCCGTGGCCACTTCAGCGTCGTCCAACCCAAGGTCACCACCTCCGACCTCACCCCCGCACGCGAGACGGGACTCTGTTATATCCACTGCTGCCACGATGAGAGTGTTGAATGTTCTAAGGTAACTTTCACAACCATAAAGTTAAGATTCATATATCCTTGCAATATATTTTACAATTTTAGGTAAACAAAGCTCTATTAAAATATTTAGGTGTGCTTGATCAAGCACCTGCGAATCGGGCATTCTTCCTATGCAAAGTTGCTAGCCAACTTTGCATAGGTTAGCTAGTAATCGCATAAAGCTCTTATTATGCTGAATGTAAAAAAAAATTTAAAAAAATATATATTTTACCACTCATGGTGCCGTTAAAATTCTTTCCAAAACAGGCACTGGATCTCGAAGCATTCATCGGATTTCTGGTCGGACGAACGTCTGCGTGGCCTCACTATGGACTTTCTGAAGGAGATCGAGAGCAGCCCGGGCTTGCTTCCTGCCGAGAACAAGTCTGCGTCGCAGTTGCTGCGGCTGCTGGAACGACCACCGGACCGGGCTGTGGATTTGAAAGCCTTGTTTATGCCACCGAGAGTGAGTCCAAAGTTGTTATGACTACCATTGTAGGCATTACTTTCCAAACATAACATTAAAGTCTCTAGTATCTAGGTAGGTACACCTGGATATATCGGTGATGCTCACTTTTGCTGCAGGGTGTGTATGGGCAGGAGGCAAATATTTTAACCCCAATTTTATCCTCTGACAAGAGATAAAATTATCTTCTCCCTATGCTAAAGCATGGCGACAAGGGAAAGAAATATATTCCTTTAAGTATATGAGCATTATATCAATCTTTGATTTTTTTATATGATATAGGTAGTTCCTTTTATAGGGATATACAATTATAGATATTTTCGTTGGATTCACCCTCACCACCTGGGTGCCTGGAGCACTTCGACCATCCGATGTTCCAGATCCTTTTTTCCACGTACTTTGAAACTGTGGAACCAACTTCCTGCGACGGTGTTTCCACTGAATTACAACATGGGGTTATTCAAGGGGCGGACCAACAAATTCCTGAAAGGCCGGCAACGCATTGGTGGTGCCTCTGGTGCTACAAGTGTTCATGGGCGGCGGTAATCACTTAACATCAGGTGACCCGCCTGCTCGTTTGCTCGCTAAAAATATAAAAAAAAAAAAAAAAAAAAAAAAAAAAAAAAATTTTAAAGCTCTACAAATATTATATTTCAGGTGCCTACTAAAGAAAGCATTGAAACACTATCAGCACTCGAGATCGCCGAGCAAATGACTTATTTGGATTATCAGATATTCAGCGCTATCCACAGCGAGTACGTAATAAATTAACCATCTAATTAATTAAGAGTCTAATAATTAAGATAACGTATTTAAGCTACTCGTATTACTTAATTTTGGGGTGATTTTGACCCACTATGAACATTAACACTGAGATCAATATGGTCATATTCAAGCCGGATTTGGATACATAAAATTCTTTTTCAGACTCTCTCTGTTTGTAATTATTGGCAGATTGTTTTGTTTTTGCATGGTATAGAATTAGAATTTAGAATTTATTTATTCAAAAATACACGTAATATGATATACCAATAATATGTTGGGAAATAGTGTATTAGACTACATTATAGTGTCGAAAAATGTTACCAGACCTAATAATTTCCATAAAATTGATTTTTGCAACGTTTTTAAATCTTAGCTTTTTCACAGTTTTCCAATTTTCTGATGAACAGGGAGTTCCTGGGCCAAGCCTGGACAAAGGGCGATAAAGCTGAGCGCGCACCACATATTCTGATGATGACGGCTCACTTCAATCATATATCAAATCTCGTTATATCGGAGATTCTCAAAAAGTACACTCTTTTAGGTATGTAAGGTATACTCTTTTAGGTGCTTAGGTAATATGTATATAATATTTTTAGATTACTATGATTAATTCATGGTTACATGGTTATGGTTATGGTTCATGGTTATGGTATGGTATGGTTATTCATGGTTCATGGGTAATAACCTACAACAATGACATGGTGTTCAAAACTCAATCCACCATCTATGTGTTTCCTTTAATCTATGACTATTTATTTGTATATTATTATTATTAACCGACTTCCAAAAAGGAGGAGGTTATCAATTCGGCCGGTATCTTTTTTTTTTTTTTTGAATTGTAGCATTCGCTTATTGTATCAATGAATGTCGCAGGACGTTAGCCTCAGGGTAATCGACTGACTGACTAACTCACTGATCTATCAACGCACTGCTCTAACCACTGGAATTTGGCATACAGATAGCTAGTAATGACAAAGTTTCTTGGAACCAATCTGCTTTGCTTCAGCTGCCCAAAAGATAGATCAACTACATTTTGTAACATTTTTTGCTTTGAACAGAGCAACTGCTGAGTTTCTTGCCGGCTCTTCTCAGCAGAATTTCTTGCCGGCTCTTCTCAGCAGAATCAGCATTCCGAACCGGTGGTAGATTCTCGACTTGTCATAAGAGCCACAAGTTGGCCTACATGAAATAAGTAATTTTGAGTTTGAGAATGGTCATCAGTGCTATCCAGTATTGATTGATTAAAAAAAAATGGTCGCAGGTCGCGTGGCGGCCATAGAGAAGTGGGCAGCCGTGGCCGACATCGCGCGCTGTTTGCACAACTTCAATGGCGTGCTGCAAGTGTGCGCGGCGCTCGCCAACACCTCCATATTCCGGCTCAAGAAGACCTGGGAGAAAGTCTCCAAAACTGTATGCGATATTGCGAACACTTTAAACTTTTACTAATATCATCTTCAAAACTGTATGCGAACACTTACAGCTTTTACTAATATCATCTTCAAAATTGTATGCGAACACTTACAGCTTTTACTAATGTCATCCTCAAAACTGTATGCGAACACTTACAGCTTTTACTAATGTCATCTTCAAAACTGTATGCGAACACTTACAGCTTTTACTAATATTCTATTCCTTATCAACCGATAGATGTATACTGTTGAATAAAGGTCTCTTTCATGGACCACAGGACTCAGTCTTGCGCCGCCAGTATTCAGCGGCTCCCTGTGACTCTTTGATATCGACTAATATCATCATATCATACTTTACATCACATCACACTAATATTATATACGCGAAAGTTTGTATGTGTATGGGTGTGTGAGTGTGTGGTATTTGTTATATAAGTCAAGTCCAACTTGGCTAATATTCTTTAAAAAAATTGTCTATTGGTTTGGTTGTTCTAAAGAAAAAGAACAAATTAAATGTAACTTTTTTTATGTAACAGAGTAAGCAGACCCTGGACAAACTGCAAGTGCTGATATCCTCCGAGTGCCGGTTCAGGATTTTAAGAGACGCTTTGCACAGGTACATGAAAATAGCAAACGCGAACAACGAACGCCGATACCTACACGCGCAGTAGGTAATGCGCTTCGCAAACAGCTAATCGCGCGCGTATTACAATACGGCTGTCTTGCGTTAAATATTGTCATTTTTTTTTTCAAGTAAATCAATTTGAGATAGGTTACATACATGATTCCATGTTAATTCCAATTAAGAAACGGAAAAAATAAATTGCCTAAACTACGAAATTGAAATTTATTGGGTTTTTCTGAAAAGAAATTCTCAATACAGTAAAAGCTCCTTATTCGCGGGGTATACGTTCCGTAAATATGCCGCGAATACAGAAACCGTGAATACAGAATGGTAATTTGTATGGGATTATAGGGGATACGTTCCTAGGTGACAAAATAAAAAACAAACATATAAAAAATAACAATTTAATTGAAGTTTTTGACCATACTTATTAATTATTATCGTCAGGCTTAGGCAAAGGTTTAAAGAACTTTGTAATTTTTTCTTGCTTGGCAGTTTTTAAAAGCTCCTTCAGTTCAAACTGATATTCAGCAGTGGCATTAGCAATTTTCCTCTTAAAAATAAGACTTCGTTCCATGGACGGATCAATTTTCATAAAGAAATCACACAGCTCATTTGCCATTCTTAAACCTTCACTAAGATTTTTCAGATTAAATGTCACATTTCCAGTGTTTGTTGAAGCCTCTTCTTCAATGGGCTGTGAATTTAACATTTCTTTCAAGTCGGTTTCAGTCAAATCTTCATCTTGCGATTCAAGCAACTCCTGAATGTCACTTGATTCTATCTGTTCGAATCCATCTCGCCCTATTTCATTCGCAATTTCGGCTATGTTTGCAGTCATAGTCCGACTAAATCCGCGAATAAAGAAATCTTTAGCCGCGAATAAAGGAATTGGGCCACAATTTTTTAATCCGCGAATAGTGAAACCGCGAATGAAGGAAGCGCGAATAAGGAGCTTTTACTGTACTAGCCTGGAGTTAGGAAGTTGGCGGTCAGTCATCCCCATGCCTTGTAGAGCACGTAAAGGTCCTGCGCCTCATCTCTCTCCGGTCGTGTCGGATTTCCGTCCCATCGGACCATGATGTTACGGGTATAGAGAGTGCACTTTGCGTATTCACTTGTGCACCATAATATCTCCCGATGGCTAATCTCTGTGGAGATTGGCCGCCGTGGCCAGATTCAGTCGGGAGGTCATTATTATTATTTGTTGCAGATGCGACCCCCCGTGCATCCCGTACCTGGGCATGTACCTGTCGGACCTCTCGTTCATCGAAGAGGGCACGTCTAACTACACTCCTGACGCACTCCTCAATTTCTCCAAGATGAGGATGGTAAGCGGTTTTTTAAACTACCCACAAAGAAATTTTTTTTAAACTACCCACGAAATAATTTTTTTTAAACTACCCACGAAGAAATTTTTTTTAAACTACCCACGAAGATATTTTTTTTCTATTTTATACCACACAACAAAGACTAGTACGAAAGATGATGGGCAAGGAAACACTTATCTGTACCAGTGACTCTAGGCAGACGAGAAAAACTCCCTCTCACTCCCACAAGTATAACGAATCTAACTAATACCACCTCTATCTGAAGATCAATAAAATATGGGTGATGCCGCGAATTTAATTAAAAAAATTATTTATTTTTTTATTTTTAAGCTATTGCATAGCTTCTATCGCGGGCCAGCGTGGAGACCAAATCCAGAAATTCCGTAACGAAAATAACCTGACACGGGACTCCTCTACGGTGATCCGCTAGATGGCGTTGATAAAAAATTCTATGCAATAGCTTTACCGCGGCAGTCCCCGAGTGCCACACGTCTTTTTTATTCTTTATGTACATATAAGAATTTACAAAACAACGTATATTAGAAATAGACATAAGTGAAGCTTATCTCTAAAATAAGAAATTTCTTCCAGCTTCCCTTGAAAGTAAGTAAAGTGAAATTATAGAATGATATAGGTCAAAAATGTATATCACTACATATACTATAATACCTACTATATAATATAAACTACTATATAATTTACGTAATAATTTAAAAGTTTGCGCTTCGGTTTACGATTACAGAATACCATCGATGTACTCCTAGGTATGCAATAATCCTATATCATGTTTTGTGTATTTCAGATAGCTCATGTAATCCGCGAAATTAGAAACTTTCAGCAGACTCCTTATAAAATTGATCACATACCAAAAGTAAGTGCAAAAGACGCTAAAACAATATTTACTTTATTTTACTTCCATTCATACTTTAATTAGTAGTAGTACTTATAAATGAATTACTATTAACATAATTAAATAAATTATTTAAATAAAAAGTATTAGTATCGATACCTTAAAATGAAAACCCACTAAGTGCCAAAATATTATTATTGAATGAATGATAGAATGAATGGTTGAAGTGGTTGAATTAAGGCATTCAAACTTTTCTCCCTTTTTTCACCTCTTTAGGAGGCTCAAGAATTTCAGAAAATAATCCCTTAGTTTCTTAAGAGAAACTAAGGGAGGGTTCTCAAGGAATATGATTTCCCTCCTTTGTTCTCACGGGATAAAAAATTTTCGTGTGATTGAACAAACAACAAAAAAAAACATATTATTAATATTAGTTATTTCCCATTAACGAAATATCTATGCTCGCGCATCTATACGTCTCTACGAATATGCACTCCTTTGAAATGCAGAGGAGCTACGTCTTAAAAGTCTAAATAACTAATTAAATTTCAGGTCTGTGAGTTCCTCCTCGATCGATCACTAGTGATTAATGAAGAGCGTCAATACACACTGTCCCTAGAGTTGGAGCCCCGAGCCGCGCGAGGCTCCGCCGGAGGCCTGCCAGGCACCCCTGCGTCACCAGCCTCCCCGACCGCGCAGCGACGTCGCCGCGCCTCACTGGCAGCCCTAGCACCTCTTGCTCCTTTACGAGTCGATCATTAAATGTTCTTACCCTGATGCTATACGCTGCGGTGTGGCCCCATAACATTACTTCTGCGCCACCGCGAATCCATATTCGTTATGGCCGGTATGGTGTCAATGCTTTGAAAAATCTTTAAATTGTCACTTATCACGGTACATTTTTAGATAAAGAAACATTATATCATTGGCTCGCGTGTCTCAAACTGATATTATACATTTTTTTTCTATCACAATATAGTCCTTGACTGCGAACTCACCTGATGGTAAATGACGATGCAGTCCAAGATGGTAGCGGGCTAATTTGGAAGCCACCACTAGTACCTACTACTGTCGCAGTAGAAGAAGCAAACCTAAATGATTTGGTTTTTTGATTTATTTTAGGATAGCTTTAACTCGTTACAATTTTGAAGCTTATGTTTTTCGAAAATTGCCACCAACTAAACTACGCTACTATTTATCTTACGGGGCCCCACCTCACCGTGTAGCATCGCCATTTTCCCTAATTTTATGAAATCTTTTACTGTAGGGAGTATGCGAATTGGTTATAAATATTATTTTACGTAATTTTTATATGCATAAATAATTATCTACTTATTCCATTTTTACTATTATAATTATACTTACATAATTTGATTAACTTATGACTTTAAGTTCAAATTATGCGCGCAACATTAGAAATTGTAAAACAACTAATTTATTCATAGCATTACATTTTTATGTGTGTGCATCAAGGAACACGATGGAATCTCATATCAGTTAAAAAAAAATGTAAATTAATAAACTTTTTCATTTTTGAGCACAAGATAAAGAACAAAAAATATTAAAAAAAAAACATGCATAATATCCCCTATTATTTTCATTGTCAAGTTTTATTAAACTTTTAGTTCTTGGTTTTATTTTATGGTATTTTTAACGTTTTGACGATGAAAGAAACACATTAAATTAAACTAATGAATTCATATGATATAATTAACATTAATTAGAGAAGGGGATCTCACCCATAATTGAAGATAAATTATATTTTTTTCTCTTCGTGCAATTCGATTTAGACATATCCAGTCAATTACTTTTAATTAAAATTTGCTCAAAGTCAATATCGCACATACCTAATTAACAATCATATCATCAATTATAAAAAAATACTTCAATGCTTACAAAAATAATATATATTATTAAACTATAAATATATACTGAAATAAAATATTTGCAATCTTTAAAATCGTAAATAAATAATTTAATGTCTTAAAAATATATTATGAAAAAATGTATTTACACAATGATATTTAGAATTATTTTACTAACTTAAAAATACTAAATTATATCTATAGTTATAATGAACAATCATCATTATGCAACAAAAAAAATTCTTCTTAGAAACGAAAAAATATAAAATGGTTATATATAAGCATTTTATATATTTTATATACATATATGATAAATATTATTATTTTATACAGATATATTTGTGTTTTGTATTGAATTAAGTAACTTAATTTACGAACTAAATTTTTCTAATTTTAAATTAGGTTCCGGCTACCTACTCAAACTATAGTAATAATATTATTTAAGTTGTAAAGTTTTATCAGCTGTGATTCATGTTTTGTTTCTAAGATATTTTTAGAATTTACAATAGCCTTTTATTACAATACTTATTCATTGATTTTTGAATTGTGAATCATTATTATTAATTGTGAACAATCAGTATTTTAAAAATTACCTACATATTTGAAAAATATAATTATTTAGTATAGTAAAATGTTAGTAAAATAAATGTCTCTCTTAAATGTCTATGGTCTACAGAAAAAAAGAAATAGCTTTGATATCAATTAAGAGTTAATATATAAGAATAATAATTATTGTTGTGTTGTATATCACAATGAAACTATTTTTAATTCTGAGACCCTGATAATTTTATTTGTTATTGAAAAGTGGTTGAAAATAGTTTCATTACCAGTGATTTTGCGCGTCGCTGCGATGATGCATTAGAACCGATTAGTGGTAGGCAGGTAAACCTATGTTTATTAACCTGTCATACCCAGGTTAGGTTGGATTTGTATTCCAAGAGAGGGCTACCTCTCTTATTTTGTAGAGAATTTATTTAATATCATAACCCCGGCAGGGTTAGCGCGATTGCAGTACTCCTCCAAATGCCTAGTTTACTAACAAACTAATTGCCAGGTGATTCGCTCGATTATAAGAATCAGACAAGGGAGAATAAATGTGTGATAGTTTCCCATTAAATACTATTACAAGACTGTTTGGAGGAAGTATTCTTCTAAATGCCATATAAGAAGATATAATTGAAAGCCTGGTGGCTCGGGTAGGTAATAAATACTTGCCAGATGACGTGCAAGAGTAGGTAATTGTGGCATTAAAGTTACTCTGATTAGACGACCATCTCTCGCTACTGACTAAATTGCAATGCAGCAAGAATGCTACAATTGAGATTGTAACTTTTCCGCAATCTACCCGCAGAAATAATTGGTAGCCAGCTCTTGGAGTAGGTAGTATGCTATACTTATCACGTAACATCAGGTGATATTTAAGTTAAACGCTTACTTGTTATCGGATTAATATAATATAATGGATACTATGCTAAAATGTCTGAATTAACCTAAAGTGATTTCTAGTGAGAATTGTCTTAAGCCTTTTTCTACGTCCTTTTCTATGTCATTTAATGTTAGTGTTATTGTTAGAGCCTATACACAATCAATTTATAGTTTGGAACATTGTTAATAAATAGTTAAAATTTTACTATGACACTGTATTCGGTAAGGTACCTATTCTGTGAAATATTTTTAGTACAATAATGGTTTAAATACAAAATAATTTATTCAATTGGGTTCTCTAATGAACCGATAATATAAATCGCTCAAATATATATACGGGTATATACATATTCTAATGACTGTCTCATCTAACTATGACAGTGAGGGTATATAGAATGCCCCTGTGCTTGTGCACACTTGTGCACTATAATATGTCCCGTTTAAAAGAATTATGAACATTCAACCTACTGATAATTAAAATCATTAAAATTTAAGTGTATTTCCCTATGGCTAAACTTACGCTTACCGAATGCAAAGTGGCAAAAAGTGCAGAGATTTACATTACATAATTTTAGTATATGCCTATTATAGTACAACTAATTATAGTATTTAAAGAATCACCAATATTCCTTCTTTAAGGTCGTTAATCGGAATAAATATATTATATCGTACATATTTTTTAAATAACAATTATTTTAACACCTTATAATATAAATTATAAAAATATATAGGTCCTTATGGCTTATATTAAATATTTTAAGCTCAGTTGAGCATCCATGTTCTAAATCTAAACAAATACATGAGCGTTAAAGAATTATTGCAATATATTAAAACTATATATATGTAAGGTCTAAATAAAAAATTTAAAAAAAAATTGTAAGGCTGTGCGTTGCGTCGTAGATCATTTAAACTGGTTAACATCCATATACATACTTAGTAAATATAGCAAATGTTTCTTGTTAAAACTAATATGCGTTTGAATGTGTAGGGATAAATTATATCAATGTCTATTGAATTGTGCAATTTGACATCTCATATTAAAATATTTGACAAAACTACAAAACGCTCCTGCTGTCCGAAACCAAACAGTTTTATTTATATATATGTATGTATATGCATAAATCAATTGGTGGTAGTTAGTCTGGCTAAAACTCAAAAACAATTAAACGGATTTGAATTTTGTATTTTCTTTGACTTAAGGATGACTTTAAAAAAATAAGAAAAAATAGCTGAAAATCAAAAAACGTATTTTTTATGGTAGTACCCACTTCGGATTACTTTTTATAGATGGCAGGAACCTCTTACTTTTTGTAATTTCGTTATGAGCTTTATGCCTAATGTAACTTTTTCACAAAGTATTCATTAACAAGTACTTTCACACACTGTATACCTACTACATGACACATAATGTCATTAAAAAAAATAGCGAAAATAATATAGAGTTATGTACAATAAATTCTAAGCTCACACATTCTCCTTTGTACCCCTGACCTATCTGGTTGTGTACAACGCTTTTAAAAAAATCGATCTTATGCGTATTTACATGTTGATAAAATGCTGTAGATAAACTGTTAAAGTCCTAAGATCAAATGGTTGTTTCATATTTATAATGAATGAAAATTTAAAAAATCCCCTTGTAACTGCACAATTTTAAAAGTATTTGAACACGTTGAAAGGCTGTCTTAAATGTTAATATAATACCTCTATTATTACTGTTTCTTATTGTAAATATAAAATATATTATTAAATAAGTGTTTCATGTATTTGTTAAAAGTTCGTCTTCCCTTTTACCCTCTCTTTTTCAAAATTTTAATGTTCTAAATTTCGCAAACAAAATATATTTATATTTCTACATTTTCCACTATCAATAATTTTGCACGCGTTAGGTACGTGCTATAGACACTAGTGAGTAAAAATTTAAAATGCTTTGAAATTCGTTACACGAACAATTCTTATGAGTACTCTAATCTACTTTTAACACGTAACTAAGTAAACTAATCTACATTAACATCTACCTCTTTGATAAAATTCTAAACTGAATCTTAATCACAAAAGAAATATAATATATTTTTTCGATCGCTCAACTTCATATTCGTAACAAATTGTTAAATAATAATAATTGGTAAAGATAGTACATACGTCTATATTTGTGTATTCAATTATTTACATAGTTCAGTGTTAGGTTAAATATTAAATTATATAATATGATTTAGAACCGTAAGTATTTGAATTGAATAACAAATGTGTACCTATCTGATCTATTTTTTCTTGATTTTCATTAAATTGTGTAAACACTAAATGTTAAAAATTCATTTGATTTGGTAAATAACAATGGAATTATCATAATTTGTATATACATTAATTCTTCTTTAAAATAATTCAAAAATAAATTCTATACTTACCGAATATATTTTCTTATATAAAATTAAAATTCTAGCCCAGAGCTTATAAAGTCCGATTATGATTGACTCTGAATTTTATTTTAATACAATATATTATATTATAACTACCTTAGCAGTTATAAAATATATTGGTACAATATTATTATATAACATAATAACCACTATGGTAGTTACTAGTTACATAACAATATTGTACCAAAATGCATTATACATAGTTAAATAAAAAAACACAGTATTACATTTAAAATTTTACCTCATACATATATGAATTAACATTAAGAATACTTCATATCATAAAATGTTTATATTTTTGTGTCTTGTATTTTTTTAATAGAAAATATTTTATTACTTTAAAAGTCTGTATTGTTTTCAGTTTGTTGACTTTCTATATCACACTTGGCTTCAACTAGTACGTGATCGTTGCTGAAAATTTTGCCAATAACACTTTTAAGCTGTCCTCTCAGACAAAATAAAAAGTAATGATAGATTAAATTATGACCTGCGATTTAGGTGAATTCAAAACCTATGCTTCTTTTAAGCAAATATACATGAACTCACTCATACATTTATGTAAACGTTTCAGTATGAATAAAGTCTAAAACAGCATTTTCAAAAATAAAAACAGCCTTTTCTGTTGACCTCCTTGAAGCCGTGGTGAGTTGTTTAAAATAATTCCTCTACTAGCTTATAAGACCCAGATATAATCCATGCAGTTCCAAAGATTAGATTTGATTAGACAGGATTAGGCTGACGACCACTTTGGCGCAATGGTGAACGCTATGACGTTAGAAGAGGTCTCAGGTTCGACCTTCCTGTGTTTTGGATTCTGTAAAAACATTACCAATAAAATGTCTAAAATCTTCTTTTAAAACTTTCGAACCTAGTAACTAGAAACAAAAATTTACCTATAAAATACATAATATTTCAATGCTTGAAAATTTATTGTTCACTTATGATTAATTTTACCAAAAAAAAATCCTTCCAATTAAAATTTTAAAAATATATTTATGTATAGTTTTCATAAAATTATAGTTTCATTATAAGACATAAATATATACTCGTAATCGTAGCTGGTTGATCTGATTTGTGGCAGCCAAGTGTGATATGGCGCTCTGCTATTGTTGTAAAATGTAACTATTTCATATTGTTATGTTACACAAAATCTTATTAAAGTTGTCACTGTGTAAAGTTTTATAGTGTTTTATTTTTACCCTTGCAATAGATTTCACAGCAAAATTAGCCACGCATAGGTAGTTATCGACTATAATTTATTAATTTACGTACTAGTTTTTGTCTGCGAATTCATCCACGGTTACGTTTTTGAAATGCCACAAGAATCCTCAGTTTTTTTATGGCAAAGGTATATCACTCTTCAACAGCTATACTTGCCCATGCGAAACATCATGGCGATCTGTTGCTGTGTAATAGAAGGACAACTCAACAAACAAACATACTCGAACTTTGAATACTAGTAAAGATTATTAAAGAAATAAGAATTGGAAAAGTGAAATGAGCTGAGTTGGCAGTAATAGAAGCCAGAAAGCAACAAAAATAGTAGTAAAGAAGAAGAAAATATCATTAAGTTTTGATAAAGCACGAAAAAGACCGTTGACCGATTTTGAATGACTGAGTGAGTGAGCAAAAAAATGTCACTTACGTAGTTTTTCCTTTACACTGAGAATGTTGATATTTATCTATAAAGATCGTCGTAATAGTGATAAGATAATAAATCTAGGCCAAATCATTATTTACACACAGAAACCTAACACAACAATATAATTGCGTCTTGTCGCCGATGACACCGCCTGTATTTATTTTGATGTAATTTTATTATGACTTATTTAATTTCGTAGATAGTAATATAATTTATACTGCCTGTGTCACTTTATTAAGTAATAAGGTAGCTATGACTAAATCTGCTATGAATATTTAAGGCTATATTCATAATCTATTTTTATTTTCAGGGCAAGGTATATTATTGTCAGGGCAAGGTTTGTATGAAAAGAAATTTTTTGAAAGTCCACCAAAAAAATCAAAATTCGGATGGTTTCTTATCTTATAAATATTAAAAAAAAAGGCCGAATTGATAACCTCCTCCTTTTTGGAAGTCGGTTAATAAAAGGAAAAGGCGAATTCTACTAGGCCGGAATTAGGAAATTGGCGGTGAGTCTCCCCCGTGCTTCGGAGAGCAAGTAAAGCCTGATCTCTCTCCGGTCGTGTCGGATTTTTCGTCTCATCGGACAGTGAGAGTGAGGGAATAGAGTGCACCTTACGCGTACAATTGCGCGCACACTTGTGCACTATAATATCTCCCACGCAGATAGCTAATCTCTCTGGAGATTGGCCGCCGTGGCCGGATCCGGTCGTGAGGACTAATTCATTTATTTATTTAAAAAAAAGAAAAATACCGTTGTATGTAACATTTATTATCAAATAAAGCCTTTAATCCTAAATCCTTAATCCTACTCTTTGGTGTTCAAACATGCATATGCATGGAGTTCTTGGTGCTGGTCCCGTCGTCCAAATCCTTCAGCAAGGGCGCCGACCCACACATGCGCACATTGTTCGTGTACGGAATGACGCCAATGCACACACCCGCAAGTATCACCCACAGGCCACCCATGTAGAAAGTTAGATCCCAACTTGCAGTTACGTCGTAAAGTAGACCTGATGGAAAAAAGTTGACAATTTAATTATAGACTAGCTTCTTCCCGCGTGAGGGGTTTTTAACCCTTTTTTAACTCCTGCGGGAACCCTCTACGTTTCAGGAATAAGAGGTATGTTTCTTTCCACTTGGAAACTTCCTGAACTATACTCGAGCTGATCCAATGCTTTATTGCGTGATTGAAGCTGCAACCAATAAAGTAACGAACCAACAAACAAACACTTTACAATTTTAGCGGCTATTCAAGGGCTGATGTTTTCGGAAACAGTGTTCTATGAACCCGTTATCGTTTCGTGTTTGATTCCAAGAGAATATAATTACTCTGTGTTTTATGTTCGCTGTCAGATTTCACAGACGAACTGTCAAACTCGCGAAGTTAAAATAGTTGTTAAAAAAATGTAATTTGCCATTTTGTGGTGGCGGCCATCTTGGATTTGAAATTTATCATAGGTATAGTATCCGACTAGTCAACCTTTCATTGGATACCCATATTGAGGGAGTTGTGGAAAAATATGTAGGTAATCCGCCATTTTGTGGCAGCGGCCATCTTGGACTGATTTTCATCAAACATAGCTAAGAATACTCCCGACTAATTCACCGTTCAAACAAAAAACCAAAAATCGAGACACACACACATGCATGCACGCACGCACACACACACCCCGTCGTTTTAGCGTCGGGTGTTAAAAATAATACCAACCCCCGAGAGAAGGTCCGCACAAATGTCCAATGCCTTGACTCAGCAATATCAGTCCGTAGCCCAGAGTGAAGTATTCGATAGGCACCAGCTCGATCAGTATGGCGGGCGTGTACGCGTAGGAGCTGGCGTAGGACCAGCCGAACACCACCGACACCAGCGCCGTGGCCCAGTAGTTGCCGATGCACAGCGGGTACGCGGCGATGGACGCGCCGCACACGAACAGGCACACGGCGAACGCCTTGGTGACGTCTAGCCATGGCTGATCGCCGGCCCAGCCGAGGGCTACCTGCGAAGTAACAAGTTTCTTCTTTCAAAAATATAAACACAAAAAAAACGCCTGTTTTCAGCAACGCTCGAATGACTCCAGACTTCCTAAGACCTTTGCTACTGGGAGTTAAAGGAGGGAAAACGCAAGTCTGGTGGTCAATTCTTACGGTACAAAGACGTATTGAAGCGCCGTCTCATTTCGTGTCATATACCCTGTGAGAGGTGGGTGGAACTTGCGTTGCAGAGGCAAGAGTGGCGAAAATCGGTAGATAAGACTGTAGCGTCCTTTGAGGAGCATCGGCTAAAAGACGTCGACGCTAAACGCCTTATCAAAAAGACCCTTATCACTTTTGTCTGTTGGGAGACTTTAGCCTTGGCTAGTTACCACCCTACCGTCAAAGACGTGCCGCCAAGCGATTTAGCGTTCCGGCACGATGGCGCATAGAAACCGATTAGGGCTATGGGTTGAATTATAGCCCTAATCAAATTACAAACAGATTTTACATTATTAGCGAAATGGTCCCATGACGCAGGTCTTGTACTGAATGCAAACAAAACGAAACTAATGTATATCAGTTCTAGCCAAAACAGAAGCAAGGTTATTCCTAATCTGATTGCTCATCATCATGCATGTCTACATGCAAACATAAATCCATGTACATGTAGTCCTGTCGAATTAGTTAGTTACCATAAATATCTGGGTATTATAATAGATGACCGCATTAAGTGGACAGAACATATTAACAAAGTGTGTGATAAGTTTCGATGCATATTAGAAAAATTTGCTCTTATAAAGAATAAAATCCCATACCATATATGCCTGTATAGAATAGAATAGAATATCGTACGGGCTTAGTAGCTACGGCAGAACATGTAAAACTCATTTAGATCACATATAGCATCTACAAATTCTTTGCTCAAAACCTTAGTACCAACGAAAATTAAAAATAAATACAGAGGTAATTACCATGATCTCTTCTCTTATTGCAAAATAATGCCAATACATGATAAAGTTAAGTACACAATACTATTAGAAAACTATTTTAATATAGGGTAAGGATGCCGAATATGAGATGGTTGCCAAATATGAGATAGTTAGGTTTTGGCGAAACTAATCGCCGCAGCTATTTGGCGATACTGTCACCAGAAGCCACGTGGCAACAGACCGAAACATGTGTTGGTGCTTCCCAGTTCGAGGCGAAGTCAGGTTGTGTACGTGCGGGTTTTTACGAAACCACAAAACCCGATTTTTGACACCAAATATTAACGAGGTATGTTACAACTTTATAGTCACACTAAATGATTTAAAGGAGATGGCCCATCTCCAGTACATTGTTTGCCCCAGAAAAAAAAGTTTATGCGTCACGATGAAAGTTTTACCTTTGGGTTTGTTTTCCTGTGTAAATTACAAATAAATAGTATTTTTGACCCTAGATAGTGGGGTTATTGCGTATTGAGTACCCTAACATCTCACTAAAAATACCTACCGAAAAGGTTGTGTTAGTGAATATACCCACCTACATAGGAGAAATCCATGCCAGCAAAAGATCACGCAGTGGTGAGTCTAATCCAAGCACTCTTCGAGATATTATGCGAGGATTATCGAAAGTTATGGTACAGTTAACACAACGATTATGAAAAGCCATTGCCGCCCAGTCGAGATATCACAACACAACAAGAGTCAAAATCTCTAATTCACGTTTCACTCACGAATGTTCCGATGCAAACTTACAAGCACTGCGGAGCATCAACTTGACGCAGACTTGAAGAATTATTACTCAAAGCCGAGTAAAATCACATAAGCGTAAACATGCAACTCAACGAAGTTCCTTGTATAGGCACAGATTAAGAATGTTGTATAGGGATTTTCGTCCCGATCCGATACTTAATATGTAGATCGATACAATGGTAAACGATTCAGTTGCTAATTGTATCGATACAATATCATTCGGACGGTTTAGTGGAATGATACCTACCCTACACATTGTACAAAAAAATCATGCCAAAAATATAGTTCGATCACCGTCAGTTCACTGACAAACGTTAAAGATTTAAAATAATGACATAACCTAAAAGTAGTATCGTCATTTTATTTGAGATGCAGACCACACCGCATGTGGCCAGTTTTTTTAGTGAACTCGTATCTGCATGTTGATTCGAATTGATACTTTTCTTCCGATACCAAGTAAGACTCGAAAGTAGTGATTCGATACCAAAAGTACTCGGTATCGAAACAAAAGTATCGAGTACTTGCTTGTATTGTATCGAATCATCACTAGCTGAAAATAAAATGGCAGTAAACAATAACAGGAAATGAAAATACTTATTTTTAGAATGATTTTAAAACCCCGCTAGTTCGTAGGTTTCTATTTATGTCTTTCAAAATAATAATTGAAAAGTAATTTTATTAGATTTATATAGTTAGGTCTCTTGGTATTTTTCAATTTACAAACTTGAAACGACTCTGGGGCAATTTTGGGACATCTCCTTTACAGTCATTGTATCAGTTATATGATTAATTTTACAATGCATTTGCAGTTTAGTTGTATTTTCTTCGTCAAGAAATAATAGGCAGCCTAGTTTTTAAATTTGGGTGTTTTCCTAATATGAGACACGTGGGGGCTCCTTAAATGAGATATCTCATATTAGGATGTATAGAAATACGACTATTTAAAAACCTCTTTTTCTAGATCAAAGAAGTCCTAGGACCACGATGCCATAATATGGGCCGTGAGTGCAGTGCAAAGCAAACAAATACGTTACCTAACAGCGTCAAAAATTTCGATGTTCCTAAGAGTATCCTAGAACGTTATGTCAAAAAAGATGCTAATGCAGAAGTATTTGTCAAGGTTCATGGGAAGACCTCCAGCTTTTTCTGACTATTTAGAAGCAAAAATAGAAAAATATTGTAAAGCTGGACTAACGATTTTAAGGGTTACATCTACATCTGAAGAACATCAAGCACTTGGCACAAGCACATGATAATATATTATTAAGTTATTACTAAAACCTTTTTATTTAGTAGTACGATGTTGTAGATTAATAAATATCGCCAATAAAAAGTTTTTTTGAATTGATTTCTTTTCTTTTTCTCTAAATCTATACTATCTCATATTAAAAACCCTTGGTATCTCATAATAGGAGACCATTTCCCTGAGACGTAATTTCTGACTTTTCTAATATTATCTGTTATAACAAAAAATCTATTATACCTAGCACTAAATGGTCTTTCAAGGATAAACTTCATTAAATTCTTATCGAATATAAATAATTTTCATAGTCATTAGGGCAATAACTTATTTTTTATGGCCGAATATGTAAATGGTATCTCATATTCGGCATCTTTACCCTACACTTACAAAAACTAATAAAGTACGGCATACAAACACGCAGTGCATCAAACGCCAAACTTATGATTCCTCGCGCTAACACCCTGTATGGTAGGCAGACCCTAGACTGTCTTGTGCCGAAATTACTGAACAGCTTGCCATATAAGTTGAGGCAGGAAGTTAACTCGAAAAATATTAAGGGCAAACTCAAATCATTTTTCTTAACTTAATTAACCTAATTTTAACTCGTAATAGGAGCACCCTGTCTAAACTTCATTCAAACTTCGTAGACTGCTGTGAGAAACGAGTTCGATGAACATCGTTTAATACCAACCGTAATACTTTATCAGTTACCTACCCTCCTATATTCATTTGTATTTATTTGTTTTATTCCTTTTCTTCTTTATGTAAACATGCCCAATGTATACTTAAATGCGTAATATATCTATACATACACACAATATATTTATACATAAAATACAGAAATTCCGAGCGCTCATTGACGGTGTACGGATAAACTCGATTGGGTTTTTGTGACACCGTAATTTTATAATACTTAATGTAATTTTTAAAATGTATTTTATATTTAAATAAATAAAATTTACACTGCTATACCCCTTCCTGTCTGTACTAAGCGGGTCTGACCAGAGGGAGAAGCGTGGGGCAGGTAGCGGCCAACTTGACGTGGACGGGCAGTACTTACAATCCCAATCCCGCTGGCGATGCCAACAATAGCGAGCATGGTGGCGCCGCCCTCCATCTGCACCTCGGTCATGTAGGACTTGAGGAAGAAGTAGGGGATGATGGCCCACACGGACAGCAGCAGCGACGCTATGTTGAACAGGAAGAAGTGGAACTCCGAGAACATGCGGAAGTCGAACATTGACTTCAAGCCTTCGATGAAGCGGTGGTACCATTTCTGGAAAGAAGGAACTATTTTATTATTATAAACAGGTGTCGGTCGCGATTTCGTCCGCGTGGATTAAGGTTTTTCAATTCCCGCTGGAAGTTGGAACTCTAATTTTCCGAGATGAAATATAGCCTTTGTCTAAATATATAAAAGACAAAGGTGACTGACTGATTGACTGACTGATCTATCAACGCACAGCTCTAACCACTGGACCGATCGAGCTGAAATTTGGCATACAGGTAGCTGTTAGGACGTAGACATCCGCTAAGAAAGAATTTTGGAAAATTTCAACCCCAAGAGGGTTAAATAGGGGGTTAAAAATCGAACCTAACGTGAGCGAAGCCGCGGGTTAAAGCTAGTATAATATATATTTTTGGGTATAAACTATCCCCATTCCTCAGTCAAATCGCTACAATACAAAATATAATTAATTTTACACGAAAAAAATCAATATGAAGATGTTATATTAAATTTTTCGTGGTCAGGTTATGACTATTTTCTTGTTATAGTATAAGTTAACTTCGCGTAAACGAAGTCGCGAGCTAAGTCTAGTATTAAATATACAACTGAGTAGATACAAGGCTTTATTATTGTTTTTAATCGTAGCCTTAATCAGCTAATGAGACCGTAAAAACAAAATTATTTTCCTTGATAAAGAAACTTCTATACAATAAGTAGGTACTTAAGGAAAACATTGAATGCATAGTAATGAATTAATTTGACAAAAATAATGAATTAAGTATCCATTGTCTTAAGGTGGTTTGATCCGGTCAGCTAAGCACATCAGCGCCAATAGATGGCGTAGATTTTGTAATTAGACTTATTTTATTTTTTTTATGAATGAAAATGTGAATATTTTTTTATAATAATATGGTTCCCGGTTGTAGCGATATATTTGTAATATATCCAACTACGTTTCAGATGTATTTTAATTTTCAAAATACTTTCATTTGTACTGATAATCACGCGGTGGTAGCAGCAGAATTTACCCTACCACCGCGTGATTATCAGTACAAATGAAAGTATTTTGAAAATTAAAATACATCTGAAACGTAGTTGGATATATTACAAATATACCGCTACAACCGGGAACCATATTATTATAAAAAAATATTCACATTTTCATTCATAAAAAAAATAAAATAAGTCTAATTACAAAATCTACGCCATCTATTGGCGCTGATGTGCTTAGCTGACCGGATCAAACCACCTTAAGGCGCTTTATTCCAATCCAATCCAATAAAAAAGATTCTAAAAAAGTATCAATAGAGAAGCGGCATCAAGACTTTATTTTATTCTCGACATCTAGAAGCTGAATGAAATGAAACGGAGAATAATAGTTTATATTTACTTTTACCGTATTAAAATAAGAACAACAAATAGCATATTATTATTATGTCAGCAAAACATAGCAAATAAAAGATCTTATCGCTAAGAAGCGATATCTCCCATTTAAACAACATAGAAAGATGCATGTCAGAAATCAGGATATTTTGAAACTTACCTTTTCATTATCAGAACCGGACCATATCGACCACGTAGAGTTTCTGTAGATATCAGGCAGAGAGGATGCCCTGAGTTTGTATCTAGGGATATTCATCATTGCACCACGATACATTATCGCATTTTTATATAAGGGCATATCCCTCAAATAATGGTGATCAGTGGATATTTGTCTTGACCACCAGTTAGGTTGCTGAGTTGCTGGTATTTTACTTTGATCAGCTTTAGGATTAGCAATGACATTTGTGCTTGTTGCTTTAACTTCTGAGTTTGAATTAGAAATAGCGGTATTTTTTGCTGCATCCTTAACAGCTGTATCTTTTTTTGTTTCTTTCGGTTGATCTTTTTTTACTTCTTCGTTTTGCACCTTCGGTTTCTTCGCCATTATTGTTAAGTTCATTTTCGTTGGTTCTTGCACGCTTATTTGAGGTTCTACATTTATATTTTCTTCTGAACGTCTCCTCACTAGTAAATGTGGATAGTTGTGCAGTATTATATTGTATAAGCGTTTATTTGTCATCAATTTTTCTATCACCTCTGCTGGCACCTAAAACAAAAACATTTTATTTAAGAAAGGGATTCAAAGAAGTTGTTAAATAATGTAAGGCTGCGCTGCGAGAAAAATGTTTCGTCAGGTTTAAGCTCTAGAAGTGTTCCACGTATCTTTCTACACTTCAGATGATACCTCAAAAACATCTCAAAAAGGAGTAATAATAATATAATAATTCATATGTTTCAACTTTTATAACAAGTCAGACTTACTTGATCATGATTTTGAATAAAAGTAGGCAAATGTACATCAGAATTTGCTCTTTTATTTGTTATTTCTGCATTCATTTGCGTAGTTGCCTCCAGCCTTTCGGCTTCAGCTACCGATGTCGTGAGCATGGCCAAAATGTATTCTGGACTTCTTCCGCTTTTCAATAAATCATCTAATTCATCTGCGCTCAAGTAGACTGATTCACCACCGATAGATTTTGAAGATATTGATCCGGCACTTGACGACTTCCTAGATCTGGTCTTAGCCTCCATTTTCTCTCTATACTCCTTTATAATAATCCAATCTGGATCTCTCATTAGCGCACCACAAACGCACATATTCAAAACAGTACCACCTAGTAATACCAGAGTATTTCTCCAATCGTATATCTGTAGTAAGTAATTCGTCAACGGCGAATACACCAAAGTACCGAATCCGACACCAGTGTGAGCTATAGACACTGCCAAAGTCCTTTTCTTGTCGAACCAAAACGCAACAGACACTACAGCAGTAACGTAGAAGATGCCCATCGAAAATCCACTAATAACACCTAAAGTCACACATAGCATAACAACACTATCACTGAAAGCAGCCAGTAAGAATCCAATAGTCGATAAAATTCCGGCCGTCATGTTCATCGTTCTACATCCATATCTGTCTACTAAAGCACTCATAATTGGTCCCGAAATTAGAGGTATCGATATAAATAAACCACCTATTAGAGAAGTTTTCGTTTGTGACTCTTGGAAATAGTTGATGAATTCTTCGTGTAATATACCAAAAGAGTAAGTTAGGCCATCGGCGCAAGAAGCAGTTAAAAATGCTGCAAATACAACAACCCAACCCCACCCTCCATCTGGAATAGGTGGTAGCTTGTCAACATCTTCTGAACAAATACTGTCTCTGTCTTCTAACCCTTCAAACTTCACTCGTTCTCCCGGTGGTGACTCGACATCCTTTGTGTAATGTGGTACGATGGCTGTACCGTTACCATCCTCTAACTTAAGGGAGTTAATTTTGTTAAGGTCCTTTAAGTCATCACTTTCAGCACGAGTAACATCGTTAGGCTTTTTAGTTTCGTTGCCGACCATTTTTGTGTTTTGTTTCTTTTAATTCGTGGAATCTCATAAATTATTTGAAATCTGTAACAAAATTAATATTAATTATCTCAGTAAATCGTAACTCAACAATCAGATATAATTAAGACCAAGTTAGCAATATTTTTGTAAAAGAATATTAACCACACTTAACGTTTCCTTTCCAAATCATTGGGAGAGATAAGGTTTTGAAATTATCAGGTCCTATGGCATCCTTTCGTTAAATTGCTTCAATTCAATGCAATTCCCAGAGAACCCTAACAGAAGATTTCAAATTTCATCTCTGATCTCCGCATTAGTGGGAAAGAAGTCTTAGGATGCCCCGTTTACTGCAGTGATCGTCATGTACCTATCTCAAATGATCTGATGGTGGATAGACTGTAGACACCTTATCGCTTGGTCATAGTGGATATGTTATATTATATATTATAGTAGAGTAGAGAAAATAAATATTTTAATATTCTAGGGTCTGGAGTATTAAAATATTTATCTTCCGTTATAGAAAAGAATCCCAAGAACTCAATGCACTGTTAAATCATTACATTAGTAATGCGGTTACGTATGTACGTATGTGTATTTACCTAAGATACAGTTCTAACGTAGTAGGTACATAATATCTATTTTTGGTATGGAAACTTTATAATATGTCATGACTCAAACTAAACACATTCATTTCAGCCTATTGAACGTATTAAATAACATCTTGTTTGTTATATTTTGATTTTGGCAACCTACTATAAATATTCTCGACAAAATTTTAATGATATAAAAATTAATATATATGTAACTACATATATATATAGGTTTCTTCGGAAGAGTGTTTATTTGAATGCGCTAATCTCTGGAATTACAAGTCGGATTTGAAAAATTCTTTTTATATTTGATTTCTTGAGGAAGGTTAGGCTATTCTGCATCACGGTACGACCCTTAGAGGCCAAGGAAAAACGAAGTAACAGCGCGGGCGATCAACGCATGGTGGCGGTGAGTCGGTGGCTGAGGGCGCCCGACGAAAACCGAACAAGAGCCGACTTTTACTTTACTTTTTATTTCGGAAAATCAAAGAGGATACCTCTTGCTATGTTTAAACTCTGTTGAACTGAAATAGGCAAGGGCCCAAGGTTATAGGAAACGACATTCATCGCCTTAGTTATTGATTATTGTTACTGACCTACCAGATGACATCATAGCACGGATTCCCGGCGACAGACATCGATAGGTAGGTATAGTATGGACATTTGTTACGCATATGTTGTGTGATAAGACTGGGTTGGCGGACTGACAGCCGAAAGTTTCAAATCCCACCCACTGACTACTGTCGTACCCACTCCTACCACAAGCTTTACGCTTAGTTGGAGGGGAAAAGGAGAAAAATCAGCATGGCTAATATTCTTATAATTAATAAATTAAAAAAAAAGAAATAAAAAATGATAATAAAAAGTTTATTCAGCCAGCAAAGTAAAAACAATACATTTTACAAATAAAATATGAAACAAAAACAAAACAAAGTAAGCCCCTAAATCCTTGAAGATTTTCAAAGAACCGAGGAAGAGAAAAATAAAAGATTAAAAAATTAAAAAACAGGTTGGAAGCTCCCAAGTCCCACCCTACCGGCGAAAGAGGGTAGTCAAAAGATTTA
Source organism: Hipparchia semele (assembly GCA_933228805.2). NCBI lineage: Eukaryota > Metazoa > Arthropoda > Insecta > Lepidoptera > Nymphalidae > Hipparchia > Hipparchia semele. Next base: position 12,273,940 of record OW121727.1, on the reverse strand, counting down.
GAGGTCTGGTTCATTATATATTCGATAAGGGGTAAGAATTGACTGCAATCGCACCTGATGCAAAGTGAAGATGCAGCCTAAGATGGAGTACACTTGCTTAGAAGATGCCTATTCACTGTTGATTTAAAGGACATTTAAATCCCGCAGGAATTCTTTAATTTCCCGGGATAAAAGCTTACGTCACTCTCTTGGTCCTCAACTATACCCATGCAAAAATCACGTCGATCCATTGCGTTGCTGCGGCGTGATTGATGGATAAACCAACAAACAAACACACTTTCGCATTTATAATATTATAGTAAGGATTTACAATTATTCGCTCTAATTAAAAAGAAAAACAACCAGTATATACTCACTATTACATTAAAAAAAATTATACTACTACAGTTACATCTAAACTTTATCACTTAGTACCTATATTACGTTAATGTATGTAATGTGTGGACACATATCAGAGATCACACGAGCTCTCGCGTCACAGTCGGATGCTGGAGTGAAATCTCACTTATATAGCAGCCTTCATAAAACCGACTGATAGGGTGACCGCGTCGTCACGCGTCACACATAAATATAAGTTACGAATCTGCAAAAGATGTATTTTGTATGGGGGAGCGTTTTGGAAGCATTTAGTTTTTTTAAAGGTTTTTTTTTTAAACCTTCTTCATTCTCTTTGGTAGACTATTGCGTTATACCGCAGTTGTAGGATAACTTGCGTGGTTTGTTGCGTTAAAGAGAAATGATAGGCACCAGAAAGTAAGTAATCACTACATATCACTACATAGTATAAAACAAAGTCGCTTTCTCTGTTCCTATGTATGCTTAAATCTTTAAAACTACGCAACGGATTTTGATGCGGTTTTTTTAATAAATAGAGTGATTGAAGAGGAAGGTTTATATGTATAATAGCATCAATCAACAGTGAATGACATAGGCTATATATTTTATACCCGTGCGAAGCCGGAGCGGGCCGCTAGTAAAGTATAATCCTACTAATCAAGCCACAATGACTGAACCGATTTGACTGAAATTCGGCTCAGAGATACGAGTAGACTATAGTCTCGAATAACACGCATAGGCTACTTTTTATCAGGGAAAATAAGAGTTCCCGCGGGAATTTAAAACTAGTCATCAACTAGTCAACTAGGTATTATATATAGGATTGATGTTTGTTACCTACTCAATCACGGTGCAATGGCTGAACTTGTTTGGCTGTTTGACGCAGATAGATAATCTGTAAGAATAACACCTAGGCTACCTACTTTTTATCCCCGTCCCTGCTGTTGAGCATGGGCAAGACGGTAGAAATAATATCCACAGTGGATATACTTACGGGAATATAATTCTCTTTTCCCCGTTCGCCATGCTTTAGCATAGGGAGACGATAATTTTATCTCATGTCAGTGGATAAAATCGGGGATAAAATTGTTAGTAGAGTCTTGTCATTCGAGTGACAAGTTGGCCTCCATGAAATAAATAATTTGAAGACCACAGCAGTGACGCTGTTACCGTAGTGTGTCTACACAAGGCGAAACTAAAAATAGAAGACAATAGCAAGTATGTAGAAATAAAATAGACGAAAGATAAAAGGATTATTTGAAAGCAAATGAAGGATGCTGCGTGGTATAATAGATAATTATCTATGATTATTTATTATACCCCATAGTCCCTGCCGTACTTCCTAAGGGTGGCAACGGGTTACGGGACCCTAGTACTAATTTACTAAGCTGTCCGTCCGTCCGTTTGTCTGTCAGCGGGCTGTATCTCATGATCTGTAATAGGCAGACAATTTGTATTGTTGTATTTGTAGACAGAGAATGTGTATTGCTGTTGCTGCTATAACAACAATTTTTTTTTAATTATATTATGAGACTAGCTGATGCCCGCGACTTCGTTCGCTTGAATTTAGTTTTTAAAATCCCACGGGAACTCTTTGATTTTCCGGGATAAAAAGTAGCCTATGTTTTAATCCAAGTTATAATCTATCTCAATTTTAAATTTCAGCCAAATCGGTCCAGTAGTTTTTGCGTGAAAGAGTAACAAACATACACACACACACACACACACACACACACACATACAAACTTTCGGCTTTATAATATTAGTGTGAATGTGATTATAATCTATCTCAATTTTAAATTTCAGCCAAATCGGTCCAGTAGTTTTTGCGTGAAAGAGTAACAAACATACACACACACACACACACACACACACACACATACAAACTTTCGGCTTTATAATATTAGTGTGATGTGATGTGATTAGTGTGATAGGCGTGCGCTTGACAACAATCAATGATGGAAAACATTGATGAGGTCTAGGTTGGAGCGCGCTTGCCTAGAAAATGCCTATTCACTCTTGAAGGTAATCAGATTATTCGTGCCCGGAAACACAGAAGCTGGATATTAAAAATTAAAAAAAAAAGTTAAAGGAGAGTCTCCTTTAATTTTTAAATTATAATTACTACCCTTCTAGAAACGTGTCTTTTTCACAGGTTTTTTACGGCGTTTTTTTTGGTACAGAAACCTTTGTTCGACTCGCACTTGACCGATTATTTAAAATTCAATGTGATAATAATTATTTCTAAAGAACCGAATTCAAACATTTAAGAAATTCAGAATTTACAATCCTTTAGATTTGGATCTTCAAATTAAAAATTATGATTTTTTCCTTTCTTTCAATTTTCATACTTACCTACTACGAGTCTTTCTGCGCCGTATTCCTCTATAATCCAAGAGGAAACAATCACTTCGTTTTATCAATGATGAGGGATCAAACAATACAAATCAATGTACAACATTGAACTAGAATGCTAGAACAGCTAAAATTGAACGCTTAGAGGTTCAATTGTCGACGCGGTGATAAGCCATTTTTAGTAAGCCTTTAAAGGCCAACAACGCCGAGTTATTAAGTACGACGAGCTCGTAGAAAATTATTAAAAAATGATCTACTCTGCTGTGAAAGGGTGTCATATTCATCACAATGATAATTAATTACGTTTTTAACCGACTTCCAAAAAAGAGGAGGTTCTCAAATCATCGGAATCTTTTTTTATGTATGTTCCCCGATTACTCGAAGACGCCTGGATCGATTTGGAAAATTCTTTTTTTGTTTGAAAGGGTATATATATACTTCCCATTGTCATCAGGTAAGGATCTGATGATGGGATCCTGGAGAAATCGAGGAAATTTTTCAAATTTTATAGGCACAATTGATATACTTTGTAGTTGGCGTTTGAAGTCGGTTTTGTAAATAGAATTTTTACAAAACCGACAGAAAATAATTACATGATACACACATATGCATTGGTAGTTTTGAACCTACCTTTGGAACGGAACTTTGTCAGAAACTTCTGTTCTGAGCGTTATAGTTAGATGATGCACAATATGTTACGATTAGATTATTATATAATCTGTGCATAAGTTATTGACGTGATAAGCATTACGGATGCACTTTGAGATTAACGACTCAAAAGAGATACCTACCTGTCACAAACACACGAGATAACATCTACTGTCTCTATCACCGGGAATCTACCTGTCTGCATGATATGTAGGACGTATGCTAATAAACAATCTGTTGATTTTGTTTGGCAGATTTTTTACGATAAAAACAACGAGATTCTAGACCAGGGGTCTCCAAACTTTGAAGCCTTAGGGCCATAATGATTTTGTCAGTATGTTCCAAAATAAAAAAGACGTGTGGCACTCGGGGACTGCCGCGGTAAAGCTATTGCATAGCAAAAATGCGCCATCTAGCGGGTCACCGTAGAGGAGTCCCGTGTCAGGTTATTTTCGTTACGGAATTTCTGGATTCGGTCTCCACGCTGGCCCGCGATAGAAGCTATGCAATAGCTTAACAATTTAAATCAATAAATTAATCTCATTAGTGTTTTACTGTGATTAATGGGATTCATTTCTGTTATTTATTAGTTATGCTTAAACTTAGATACTTCGGTAAAGTTTTCTGCGTCATCACTTTTGTGGTTAAGTTTTACCTTGCAAGTAAATAAAACCGAGTAATTATCATTATGTGTTTTCTTCTTCTAAATATATAAAAGGAAAAGGTGACTGACTGACTGATTGACTGACTGATTTATCTACGCACAGCTCAAAGCACTGGACGAATTGGACTGAAAGGAGATCCTCCACGATTCATACATTTTTGGGCTAAATATGAAAGTGCCGGCCAAAAAAAAAATTTGCTGTATTTCGTTAGAACTTGTCCCCCTAAACATTTTTTATTATGACACCAAAGCTGTAGAACTATTGACCTTGGTTTTATTTAAGTTTAAAAATCTGTATTTTTTCGAATATATGAAGAGTTTCTAAGGCATTTTTTTTACTTTTTTGGAGTTTTGTTAATTGCTACCTATCCGATCCTGACCACACATCTAAAAATACCACATTGTGCATCTTGGCTGGAACTAACACGGAACCCCAGATGGTGGAATGGATGAAACACCATCTCAGATGGTGATTAAGGCTGACTGGGATCAACCCATTTGCAGAAATGATAATTGGGGTGGTTTCAATGGACTCCACTTGCCACGTGCCGGAAACCTCGTGAGCCAGATCTAGATACTTTCGTTTTTCTCTGTCTCCACTCTCACGAGGTTTTCGCCATGTTCGATGGTGATGGCCACTAAAAACACCCTCGACTGTGCCCGATCCATCAGCACGATATCAAGCTTATTAACCAGAATCATCCTGTCCGTGATGATGGACCGATCCCAGTAGAGCCGTACCCCATCACGCTTAAGTTTTGACACCGGTGTGTACTTATAGTCTTTCATCCAGGAAACCGTACTTCAGAGCTTCAAGCTCTTGGTGAAGGATTTTGGCTGCTTGGTTGTGCCTGTGGAAATACTCAGTGTTAGCAAGAGCCGAAAATCCCGATTGCACATGCCTGAGTGACTCACTGCGATGGCGACAAACTCAACAAATGTTGATAGTGCCATCCTTTAGGATGTACTTTCGGTAGTTTCGCGTCTTAACTACCTGATCTTGTACCTTCGGTTTTCTTAAAGAGGTAAACGAAACGCAACCATTGCACGGACGCTTCTTTATCCAGGTGAGGCTCATTAAGAGAGACAAAACCATAGTAGACTCAGACAATCGCCCTGGAAGATACCCCGCCGTATCCTTATCCGATCATCGACAGCTGTCAACCGCTCATCTTGAAGACAAAGGATCGTGCTCCATTGCCCCATACACTCCGAGGAAGTTTCGAACTGTACTATCGACTTTGTACAGCTCAAGGACCCTCAAGAACCATGAATGGGGCACCGAGTCGAATGCCTTCATGCATTGTTAATCCAGGCTGTGGGGAAATTCCGGCAAGTTAGTTTGACCAGTTGGCTCGCGACGGAGTCGATGAGAAGGTGCTTCTTAGTACCAGGACTATTGTACCGACATCCGTTCTGAGCCCCAGACATTATACTATTTTCGCCTACATGACGGGAAATCTTAAGGCTCAAAACGGATGTCAATGTCTTATAGATGCTAGTAAGATATCTGATGGGGCGGTACTTGTCAGCGGCATCGGTGGACTTGGAGCTAAATGAGTGATTCCGGTGGTAAAAAGCCTCGGGAATGCCCTTTGCTCGAGAGCTTCTTGGAATTGTTTAGCCAGATAGCATGGCAGAACGAAAAACCAGAAGTGATTCAGTCGATCTGATCCAGGACTTTTCCAGTTCGCGGCCCGGTATACAGCACCAAGTACATCCTCTGGAGAGATGGCGACTGGGTTCATCGGCTATATTGAGGCACATGCTTCCTCTACCGCCGCAATCCAAGAGCCCTCCTCAAGCATCCATCCATCCATCTCTCATCTTCCATCTCTCTTGACCACACTCTTCGCCAAAAGGCGATGAGGTCAGCCGGGCTCGGCTGCTGAGAGGTAGAACAGACTGCTGGGCATTCCAGTTTTTATTATTATTATATTAGAAACATTTCATTTGGTAGGAAAAAATACAGATTTTTAAACTTAAATAAAACCAAGGTCAATGGTTCTACAGCTTGGGTGCCATAATAAAAAATGTTTAGGGGGACAAGTTCTAACGAAATATAGCAAATTTTTTTTTTGGCCGGCACTTTCATATTTAGCCCAAAATGGATGATGTCCTTTGGCATGCAGATAAGTTTCACGACATAGGCACCCGCTAAGAAATTATTTTTGAAAATTCAACCTCTAAGGGGATAAAATGGTGGTTTGAAAAGTTGGACTTAACGTGAGCAAAGCCACGGGCAAAAGCTAGTCAACTTATAACAGCAATAGTAACAACAATAAGAAATTGGCTGATTGATGACACTAGTTTTAAGCTGTCGCGGGCCGGAATGACGGCACTGGCGCGGGCGGGCCGGATTTGGCCCGCGGGCCGGAGTTTGGAGACCCCTGTTCTAGACGATAGATTAGAATTTAGATTCATAACAGGAAATAACAAGATAACGGCAAACTAGGTGTGCCTTGTAATACCTACATGTGTTGGGTACCTAATGGAAAACAAATCTAGGTAGGTAGGTACTTAGTTGTAGTGGTCAAGGTGCGAGGTAAAAATTGAGTTTTACCAAATGATAACAGAGGTTGGTTTTCCACTTATTAAGTAGGTACTAGACGATGCCGGCGACTTCGTCCGCGTGCATTAAGGTTTTTTTAATTCCCGTAGGGACTCTTTAATTTTCCGGGATAAAATGTAGCCTATGTTTTAATCCTGGATGTGAGCTGCCTCCATTCCAAATTTCAGCCAAATCGGTTAATTCGTTGTGGCGTGAAGGAGTAAACACACACACACACACACACACACACACACACACACACACACACACACACATATACACATACAAACTTTCGCCTTTATAATATTAGTGTAATATATTATATAATATATATTATAGTGTGACTAGCTAATACCCGCGACTTCGTCCGCGTGGATTAAGGTTTTTTATTCCCGCGGGAACTCGCTTATTTCCCGGGATAAAAAGTAGCCTATGTGTTATTCCAGACTATAATCTATCTATGTGCCTTTCAGCCATATCAGTTCAGTCGTTGCGACGTGATTGAGTAACAAACATACAAACTTTCGCATTTATAATATTATTATTAATAGTAGCATTTACTAACAATAACTCTACAAGGCTGACAATAAAACTATCATATCTATGAACTAAGGACTAAATGCCTAACACGTTTGATATTAATTAAAACTAATTTTGGACGCCGGAAAGTTTTTTCCCATCGGTTGGAACCGTGCCAAAAACAAGGCCACGGCTATGGGTGTTCAGGGCTGTATCGTTTTAAACCGTAATTAAAAAGGGCATTTCCTTACACTAGAACAAAGCGAAAATGACCGCATTATCTTTAAGAAACTCCATAGGTACTATAAATACCCTCAGTTTAATATATGTTCATATAATAACTGTGCTACTTACCCCTAAAAATTATATTTCTAGTCTGTTAAACACAACACAAATAAATTAATTTATAATAAGCGTGTACTTTGCCTATTCTTTTGAAAACATTTCTAAAAAAATCAAACTAAGTAGCTTTAACTCCTCACATTTCCAAATTTCGAATACGTCCAATTCCTTAGACAGCTTATCGGTACTGACCGGCCCTGCCCCTCTCATACTTCGGCTGTGGGAAAGAGATAATAATAAATTATAAAAATTAAAACTTTTTTCGAACGATTCGAACCCGCTGCATCGCGAATTCGATTCCGCCCCTTCAACCGCTGCGCTTTGTCAATAGCTATGATTAACGGCGTGAAAATATCGAATGATAGGTAAGTACTTAAACTTATCAATACATAATACTCTTGTCAAATAAAATCTAAAAGGGTCACCATATATTATACCTACTTAGTAATAAAATCTTTTGTTGACAAGAATAAGATTATTTCTATCTCAGAAAATTTTTACAGCTCTCATCAGCGCACATCTCTCTTCTATATCTACCTATAGTTACCTAAAATATAAAAGAAAGTCGTGTTAGTTACACTATTTATAACTCAAGAACGGCTGAACCGATTTGGCTGAAACTTGGTGGGAAGGTAGCTTAGAACCAGGAGACGGACATATTCAAATTCAAGTTCAAAATTTATTTATTTCATGTAGGCTAACTTGTAGCTCTTATGACACGTCATAAATCTACCACTGTCCATAGGATACTTTTTATCCCGTTCCCTTGGAACATGACATAAATAATATTTTACCCTTGGTCACGGCATCACGCCTGAACGGCTGGACCAATTTTACTAGTGGAGTCCGGGCCTAATCATTATAGGTAGGTAGGAAGTAAAACGTCTTTTTGAAGTTTTTAAGAAGAGTATTCGTCGCAGACATCGATAGGCTACGGATAAGGTAAGTAAATAAGGTAAATAGGAAGGTGGCTTCGATAAGTTGTAGGTAGGTACTTAAGAATTAAGATAGCAGGAATAGGTATTATTGATTTGCATTATGGTAATGGTAGGTATCTTTTCTTTTCAGAGAGGAAAAAATCTCTTCTTGTTGTTGTTGTTTTTATTAATGGCTTTTTGTCATGCCAACACGGCACAAAATCTTTCACCAATATCACGTAGCTTGAAAAAAACATATCGGAGGATGCTCGGTCGAACTTGTTTATCTAATTCCATCTAATTCTATTCCAGATACAATAGAAGGCTTGAAAAGCTGTTAGCACATCCAACAACAACACAATAACAAAATAATTAGACAAAAATAAAGTACATACAAATTAAGAATATTATATTATAATCTTTATTATAATATTGTAAGATAAAGTAAAGTATTATTATAACTTTATTTTGTTAAGTTTAATAATATATTTACATAAAAATTTAACATATGGACTAAACTAAAATACAAACAAAAGGAAACATTCAACATTTATGGGATGGGGCACCTTACCTGTGTGCTTACCTGTATTTTAATTATTTCCATTCGTCCATGAATAATGTTTTAACTCATTTCTATAGTTACCTAACCATCTGTCGTTTTTTTATTTCTGGCAATGACAACTCTATACGTCAAGTGCTTACACTCTATGGTCAAGTGTCAAATTCGTCAACGTAAGCTGCGTTTAGTTTTGTTGTGAATTAATTTAGAATTACGAAATAAATATAGAAAACCTAAATGGAAATGGCTGATAAACCACCAGAGGATGGCTACATATCCGTAGTTGATGATGAGCCGGTGTTTTTTGAACTACTCAAATGGGATTCGACGCAATCGCAAAAACAACCGGAGCCTCGGAGTTTGGAAAAAGCAAAAAGTCCGGAGAAAAGCGTGCCTAAACCAAGAGATGAATCGGATCCGTTTGATTTGAGCGATACCGCGTTCATCGAGTCGTATAGGATTTCGAAAGATCTGGCGCGAAACCTTTGTGAAGAGTTGAAGCCCGTAATGCCCGAATCTACTAAGTCTATCGAGTTTTCTGTGGAGAGTAAAGTAAGTTTATTTAATTAACCCATTACTTTCATTCGTTTATTACCCATAACATTTTAGAAAACACTAAGTACTTAATTTAGTTTGTTCTAATAGAATAGAAAATACTTTACTCGCACCAAATAAGAAATAAGATGAAAGTTAACAATCCTTACATTAAAAAAATATAGAAGGTAGATTTTATGGTATAAAAAATATGTAAAGCCCAGCAAAGTGGCCAACTCCCATACTAATATGTGCTATAAGTAAGGATTATACGTTGTCCAAGCCTTTATTTTCTTTTTGGCATCTGCCAAATACCCTACGCCTATAAATTACCGCTTTTTGTTTTCGGAATAATGTACTAAAATAATGTCGTACTTTATTGACGTTTAGTGAAGTGCCCTGTGCATAACAAACAACCACAGAGTATAACACAGTTCTTGAAAGACGATAAATCATTCACGATTATGATAAAAATAATTTGACTTTGTGTAAGTATTGTTTCTGTAAATTTAATAAAAAAAGGAAATAAAAATAGTAACTATGACTCCAATATTGAATATTTGCAAGGAATTAAGTTGAAATCTTGGAATTTAAGTTCAAACCAAGAGTAAAGAAATTTTTCTTTTCATTTATTTATTTTTTGACGGCTGCCTTAAAATGTAACTATGCACGCGTTAGTGAAGTGAGTTAACTTCAAAACGCGTGGTTAATAACGTCTAAACCAAGTTTAAATCAAGAGTTATGAGCAAATATACTTGGAAAATCACATACCTACCTACTTATTTATTTAACAAACTAGCTACGTAATTGGATATACAAATGAAACAAGTAAAATTATTAAATACTAGCGGCTCGTCCTGGCTTCGCACGGCTGGACATTTATTTTTTAAACATTTTGGCATAAACGTACAGTAAATGCAGGACAACTGACATCAACGCGTAATTTTTAAAAACATTTCACTGAGCAATTTTATTAAACTCGTAATATGTTTCGAATGGAATGTCCGATTTTAATAAACTAAAAAGTAATTTACAGGTATTTAAACTGCCTTGCTTGAGAAATCATTTATTTAGGTAAGGATTAAGGCAAAGGTATAAATAACTTGATCTGATTTATATACACTATACAATTTAAATTAATATCGGAGTTATCAGAAAATGAATATTTCCGCGTGATAAAATAATAAAATGGTGCCAGCCGGTGCGGCGGGGCACGGTGGCAGGTATCGGCGTGGAAGATTCCTGTGGTTCCTGTGGTGATCTTATTAACAATCGTTTCCTATAAGAAGCTCTGTGTGATTGCAGCCCCGTAAAAACAAATATTTAATATTTCAACCCAGACGAAGTCGGGGCAGGTCGCTAGTTAAACATATTTTGAAAGAAAACCTTAATTATTATTATTATCGATAAAGAACCCAAATCAACTTATTATTTTTTTCTGTTTGTCTGTACCGCAAACATATGTCAAATTAATTTATCTAAGTGATTAAAAATATATAATAAAATATAAGTACGTTAAATCAAAATTAAAAAGTATTTCATTAAATCGATTGAAAGTTCTTCTTAAATAAAATCGATTATTACTTCAAATCGAATCGGTAACGTGTGAAGGCGTCACTAAAGTCAAAATTTCTTGATCTGCCAAAAAGAAAATAAAGAATTGGACAATCTATAGTATGGAAGTAAGGATAAAGTAAGGAATAATAGTGAAATGCATGCATAATGACCCTTCCAATTTGGCCCACTACTAACTTATAATGCCACCAGTGGCGTGCACACAGGGTAGGCATAATGCGGAAAAATGATATAAAATGGAGAAAATCGCCAGTACGAGTTATAAAAACTTAAGGGTAGGCTTTTTTATAATTTGTACAATGCCTACCCTTAAGTTTTTTTAAATTCGCACCGAAGATTTTTTCCATTTTGTATCATCTGCCTACCCTGTAGTACATCCTGTGCACGCCACTGAATGCCACCATCAAGTGGTAGTCAAGGGCTATCTTGTAAATGAAAAAATTAACACCTACTTCTATACAAAATTTAAATTATAGATTAAAAAGAAAGTCTAGTCTATGTGATAGTTTTTGTCCACAGGTCTTAGCTGCTCTCTCCTTCTACGCCACAGGAAAGTACCAGAAGTCTATAGGTGGGAAGACAGATCCAAGCATAACACAATACTTTGTGTCCACAGCAGTGATCCAGGTCACTGAGGCAATGAACCATCCTACTATTGTGAAGAAATACATACATTTCCCACATTTGAGGAATGAGCGCGAGGTTATTAAGAATGGGTAAATATTTTTTTAAACTTGGTCCCTAACTATGGGCTTTGTAGCGGGTCTGCTGATGTCAGCGGTTCCGCCGAGAGGCTTGTATAATAGGAACGTTGGTCTCTGGCATCAGGCAGTTGTCCCTAGCTCGCCGCTTGCACTAGCCCACTGTATGCACTTGTACTTTTCTTTGTAATTTGTAAAATCAATTATATATTTAGAGTCCCTGCGAGAGTTCTCATTTTGATCACCCAGTAACCTTGGTAGGGAACACCGCGCTACAGGAAGAGTCGTGGAGGCAACAGTACCCTGGACCCCACAGGCTTCATAAACTCAGGATTGCCCTCTCTCAGAGTATCCCTGCGAGATCAAATTAGAAATGAAGAGATCTGTAGGAGAACCAGACTCACCTACTTAGCTCATTGAGTTACAAAGCTGAAGTGGCAATGAGTGAAGCATAGAAAAGCTGATGGTCATTGGGAACCCAAAAGCAATGATTTTATTTATTGAGCCCTTATCAGATAACACTAAGAGTAAAAACATGCCAAACATGCCTCACTGTGATACCTCACGGTCGTGGTTTAGCTCGCTACCTCGATGTCACCTCCATGTAAAACAAATGTATGCAAACAGACGAGCATGATGTCGAAGATACCTCGCTGTACCGCAATGTATCACAGTGAGGTATCCTTCAACAGGTTCCTGTTTCTGTTGTTGTGTGTTCAATGTTTGTTGTTTTCAATAAAACAGATTGCTGTGTCACAGACATGATAAAAGAAAAAAAAATTATATTGAGAAGGTTAAGAATGAACATGATGCAGCAATAAAGATTATTTTAAGGCATTTAATAATAATTATTTCCAGGTTCTACATGAAGTACGGCATTCCCAATGTGGTGGGTTGCGTGGACTGTATGCACGTGCCCATCGCGCGCCCCGACGACGACCAGAAGAAACACTTCAACAAGTCCTACCACTCCAAGAAAGTGCAGATTGTAAGTTGAGTTTATTACACATGTACAAGACAAGCACAAATAGTTTACACTAGCTTTTAGCTGTAGCAGATATCAAATAACACAACACAGTAGAAAGAACCTGTAAAATAAAAGTGTAAATAAATAATAAATATTACTCTATGAACCTAGAAGAACCACAAATTCACACATTCTGCGGCATGGGGCACAGACTCATTACAATACTTTATTTCAGTGGCTATAACACAGTCAAATTTGGAAGACTGCTATGGCCGTATAGATTGCTAGATTACCATAGATATTCAAATTAGTCTGATTATAAGTATGAACCACCACAGGAATGTCGATAGTCACATGATTGCGACCTATTGCTACAATCCTGAAAAAGCTTACGTGGTACCGGTTATATGGACTGTAACAATGACGATCCTTATGGATATTTTTGGATATGAGATATGAGACAGATTCTTACGTGATCGCCCTGTAGATTACTTTAAATTTGCAAATATGCAGGCCCATTATGAACGTATTTTCGTCAAGATTGACCTGTTTAATGCGTCCTGTTACAGATATGCGATAGCCTCATGAACATTCTGAGCGTGGACGCCAGCCCGGGCGGCTCGCTGTCCCACGACGCCATCCTCAATCAGCACGCGGTGAAGATCGACCTCGAGAGCCTCAACTATGCCCGGGAACTGTGCTGGCTTATTGGTGAGACAATACTGCTTATCTCTACAAACGTAAATCGGGTCATCCTACATCTATCAGCTGTTGATACATTAGGCGCGCGCGGCGGCCGTTGACTTCTGAACGCGTATTTTAATTTCGTCGAATAGTATGACCATGATTTGCTTATTTTATGGTCAGATATGTTAAAAAACTATTTCAAAAAAGGTACACAACTATTAAGGGAAATATGTTCTACTAGAAGCCCGCGCCGACTTCGTCCGGGTTGAAAATTTAAATACATATTTGTTTTTACGGGACTCATCGCACAGAGCTTCTTATAGGAGACGATTGTAAATAAAATCACCGCAGGAACCAGAGGAATCTCCCGCGCCGAAACCCGCCGCCGTGCACCGCCCCCGCGCCGGCCGACACATATTAATTTAATTTTCCGATAACTCCTATGATATTTATTTAAATTGTATAGTGTAAAGGGCAAATATGTTCTAAACTAAATACTTACGATAATAAACATATTTATTTAGATATAGATTGACATCGCATCGGTTAAAGAACCTTCGAAAGTAATTCATTATTTTTAATCAAAATTTGAAAGATAGAAATGGTCACTGTAAGTTATTCTTAGAAGATAGACATATGCTATCGCGGACTTTTTTTTAGAACTCTTTAAGAGGAACAATTCACTTATACATCATTTTCATCCAATAGCAGTATATGACCCAGCGCACGCCTTGAAAATGTTTAAGATTCAAAAAAATTTCCGACTTCCTTAACAAATTTGCACATAATATCTAGCCATAATACTTTATGTGCATAATATATAGCCTATAACCATCTGGAATAATGTACCTTTGAATTGGTAAAAGAATTTTTGAAATAGGTGCGGTGATTCCAAAGTTTGCTCCGGACATACATACAAACTCACAAAATTCGCGCTCCCTCTTTATTATAATAGTATAGATTAACGATATAGAACCACAAAAAAAAATTGTGCACTACCTAAAAAATCAGCCTGTATATATTTAAAATAAAATAAAGTTTTAGATATTAAAATGCAATGCCATTTTTCTTTTTTTAATATCTTAAATAGTTTCGGAAATATAAAGCTTCAAAGTTTCTTGTTAGACAGATAGAGCAATACTGACTCTGTGCCACATTTCAGCTAAATCGGTTCAGTTGCAGCATGATTGATTAATTATCAAACAACCATCCATCCATTTGTCCATCCATCCATCAAAACTTGCATATATAATATTAATAGAATCTCGGTTACAGGTGGCCCATACTACTTCCAGAAGACCTACCTAATGACGCCAGTACCGAAAATCACCAAGAAATCCCCAATCTCTCCGGAGAAATACTACACAAACATACACTCGCAAGCACACAGTACGGTAACAGAGACGATAAAACAGCTGAAATCAAGATGGAAATGCCTCCAAGCGACATGCAATAAACAGTTCGACCCATCCACGGTGGCCATGATGATTGTGGCATGCTGCGTGTTGCACAACATATGCAACGCCCATGGTTTGCCCCTGGTGCAAATGAACCCAACGGAGGAACGGTTGGAGGCCATGAAACAGAGAGTGGCCAACGCGTCGGTGCCGCGGAAACAGAACGAAGACGCCAGCGGGTTACAGGCAAGGACCACGTTGATTGAACGGTTGTGGAATGAACGCAGGTTGGTTGTCTATTGCCTGTCTATTTTTTTTGTTTATTTATTTACTTATTATAACACTTACATTTTACATACTGTCATTCATAGAAATAACGATTTACTTGGAAAATTTATTAATTATAAGTTATCTAAATATATAAAAGGCAAAGGTGACTGATTGACTGACTGACTGACTGATCTATCAACGTACAGCCCTAACCACTGGACGGTTCGGGCTGAAATTTGGCATCCAGACAGCTATTATGACGTAGGCATCCGCTAAGAAAGGATTTTTGAAAATTCAACCCCTAAGGGGGATAAAATAGGCGTTTAAAAAATTGAATTTAACGTGAGCGAAGCCGCGAGCAAAAGCTAGTAATTAATATATTTTCCAGTAAATTTTAAAACATCCTATTGCCACAACAGTTGAACCGATTTGGTTGAAAAGCACAGAGATAGATTATAGTCTGGAATAACACATAGGCTACTTTTTATCTCGCAAAATAGAGAGTTCCCACGAGAATTCAATGAAGTCGCGGGCATCATCTAGTAATTTATAAATATTTTAAATTCATCGTAAATATTATGGAATCTTAAATATTTTCTCAAAACACTTATTTATAGATATACTTATGGGTGTACACCCATACCAAGTTAGTCTTGAAGATTACTAAGCACAAACAGACAGACTGTCACTCGTACTTAATGTCTATCATATTCTAGGGTAGCACCAGAATCCTGTTCAAACACCAAGAAAAGGATGTCGAAGAAAGACAGAATACCAGAGCCCGTTCCACCTCAGCAGCATTTACACGCCATGCCGCCGCAGCACCAGGCCCTGCACGAGGAGCCGAAGAGACCCCGCATCCTCATGAACAACCCCTACGGCCTAGGGGTCGCGGTGCCGCCGCCCTGGCCGCACTACCCCCAACATTAGTGCTATACCGGTGTCACATTCGCTCGTGTCGTGTAACATGAATCATTCAGGCCCCGTGCGAAAGACGAGGGTTACAAAAAACACGCTGTTACTTCCACTTTATGAACTAGATGGCGCTGTACGGAGTTGGATCGCACTGATATGTTCGCAAAGGGTTTTTCAATGTTGAAATTATGAATGCACCAGAACTAAATCAAAGGCCTTTTGAAAGCCAATCATCTTGTACTACAAAAAAAAACGATCTGCGGTTTTAAAGGATTTTGAATTTCGATTCAAAAAAGTTTGAGATTTAAACAATTTTCAAAATGAATGACAGTATTAAAAAGATCTGTAAATATTATTATTATAAGCATATAAGAATTAAATTATATAAGTCATGCATATTAATTAAGAGTACATAAGTACCTACATGATGTACAAAGGATTGAAAATAGCATTGATAAATTCCTCTAATGGAAACCGAAAGTTTTCTCAAGAATGAAAAAAACTAGTGATTATTATTGGAGAATTTATAATTCTTGTTGATGGTTTCTTTTTCGCCATTGCACAACAAGTGTGTATGAAATTGTGTTCCAATGTGTAGAATGGAATCATGGTAAATATTTTCTCATCAATGTATTATATATACTTAATTTTTATTATATACAAAGTTCCTTTTTGGTAATGAAATCGTTTTATTTACCTACAGTAATCTCCACTGTGGCCGATTTCACCAACTTGAAACGTCATATCCGAGCAGTTTGATATTTTGACAGTTTTTGTATTGAAAATTTGTCAAAATATCACGGCCGGATAAAACTCATTTTACGTGGTGAAATCGGCTCTTAGAAGCGATTTATTAACCTATCAATTTATGAACCTTAAAAACTCCACTTTTTTTAAAGTTTCTTCAAAAGCACTGCAATTTTGAAAATTTAAAACTTGACCAGAACGTTTGTAGGTTTTGAAGTAGATGCTTAACTAAACAGAAGACGGATTGTGAAAAGATATTCATTATCAAAATTAAATACCTTTTTGAGCGACTTCCAAAAAAGGAGAAGGTTCTCAATTCGTCGCAATCTTTTTTTTATGTATGTTCCCCGATTACTCGAAGACGTCTGGACCGATTTGGAAAACTCTTTTTGTTTGAAAGGGTATACTTCCCAGGTAGCCCCATTGTCATCATTTCAGGATCTGATGATGAGATCCTGGTGAAATCGAGAGAACTCTTCTATTGGCACAATTGATGTACTTTGTATAGTGGCGTTTGAAATCTGTTTTGTAATAGTACATTATGGTACAAGTGTGCAACGTTGGTGATTACCGCTGAGGCGCCATTGAGGGTGAGGGTCTTAAGATAGCCGAGGACGGTAATTATCAATGCACACGTGTATCATACGACGTTTTTCAACACACTTGTGAAGAAAATATGACTAATATTACTATTTATTATTATTTATTCTATTATAGCCACTTTATGAGCAAGTGTGTTGAAAAAAGAATTTACGGTTATATTATAATGATATAATATAGTCACTTGTTTCACCATAGCGGGTAAAATAAAAATACAGTGCAGTACTGGACATCATAATATTATATTTTAAATATTTTTCTTACTTACAATATAGTATGGAAATGTTAAAGTAAATACACTGAGATTATCGTCAATTCCGTTGTAAACTATCTAACTAAACGCCTGCGCGACCTGATTGGCCAGCAGCGACGCGACCGCCATGTTGGCGCAGCTCGCCGTCACCGTGCTGCCGTCCTCCTCCACCCTCACCGACAGCAGCACCAGGTCCTGTGACGACATCATCCTGCCTGCGAACCTGACCAACGAGCAACCATATTTACTAACATCCTGAGTCTCCTGAAATTCGAGTATTGTCACAGAACACCTAAAGGTACAGAAGATTTGTGAAAATATGCTATGAAACAAAACAAACACCGGCTTTTAAGCAAAGACAGCACAATGATAGTTCAGTGATAGTTCACTGGCGTTCCAATGGTCATTACAACTTTGGAATGAAATGAAGTAAGGTCATTAATTAAGTACAATGATCCATGTTTTGTTAGGTTGAGACACAGCATTCACACCGCAAAATGATTTAAATAAATAGCGACTCTTATTATCACACAATAAATTGCAATTCTGGTTGACACAGTGCTTTTTTGGTTGTATTGCTTATTTCTTCGATTCCGACTTACAAAAGCGCTTACGAAAAAGAAATCACACAAAAAACAAAATCTACCTCGTACAAAACTTAATAAAAATAAATTAATTTAACGTCAAAAGGAATTTTTGCTTTTATTTAGAAACTATATTTTGGATTTTTTTTTATTATCTTAATTTTTAAGGGGCTTTCGTCCGACATGGACACGCCAGCATATTTTGGATTGATAAATAATCAAAACTTTGAAAATACAATACTACTACTTTAGTAAAACCCGTTACCTGAGGAAGTTCCCAGTGGGAGTGACGCAGGCCAGGTTGGCAGTTTCGAACACGCGCTTGCAGATCGCCGATTCATCTTCAAGTTTTGCCGCTTTTTTATTGCACTGTAAGAGTAAAAGTAAGAATTCGTAGTTTCAAGTTATTTATCACTACATAATATGCCCGAGACTTCGTTCGGTCACCTGTGCTGCCGTCATAAGGAAAAAAAACGCATCTGTAATTTTTTTCGAAATAGAGTTAGACACATATTTGGCATCAAAACAAAAAACGCATCTACCAGTATTTTTAAATTTTGTTTAAACTTATTCCTGTGATATGTTTAAACAAAATTTAAAATTCTGGTAAGTACTGGTAGATGCGTCTTTTTGTTTTGATGCCGAATATGTGCCTAACTCAATTTCGAAAAAACGACAGATGCGTCTTTTTTCCTTATGACAGCAGAGTAGACGTCTATAGGTTGACAAAGATACACACAGCAGGGGATGTTTGACATAGCCAATACTCTTTTTTTTAAGTAACTCGATGGTCACACGCACCTCGGTCATGCCCCTGAGCCGGCGCTGCTCCGCGTCCCACTTGCTCTCAGACATGGTGACAGCGCGCATCAGCTCGCCCACCGGCGGCGTGATCGACACCGACACCTCGCCTGTACACGTGCAAATAACAAATGCTTACAAGTGTAATATGGTAATTGTACATCTTAAAAAGGTCAAAAAAAAAGTCTGCGATGGTATATGTCTATCTCTTAGGGATAACCCACAATGACCATTTTTTATCCTTTACTTTTTACGAGAAGTAATGGCTTATTTACGAAGCGAAACATTAAGTACCTTGTACATTTAATATAAATCAATCTGGCCCTTTACAACATATACTAATTTAAATGAATATTGCAGGGACATAGCGGTTGCGGCGGTACCGGCCGGTATTTAGTATCAGCATTGCACAAGTGCGAAGCCGGGGCGGGTCGCTAGTACAGAAAAAAAAAAACAAGCAGACGCACGAATAATCGTGTCATCGTCGAAGTAGTAAAACCTGCCTTCAAATTATTGAACATATTGAATGTCGGCGAGCAAGGAATCATTCCTACAACTTCAAATTACCGAGGGGATCAAATAACATTTTTCAATTTGTCGATTAGTTTTCAAAGAGGCCGGGAAAAAACAAAATTTTCGGCAGATTCAAATTAACGAGCGTCAAATTATCAAAAGATTCAAATTAACGAGCGTCAAATTATCAAAAGATTCAAATTAACGAGCGTCAAATTACAGAGATCAACTGCATAAGTATCTCTCCTTTGCTGCAATACTGTTTTATCTCAAAAATCCCGATTTTTCAAAAAATTGGTCTACAATAAATTCACATCTATTTTAGAAAATTTTATAGTAAAATTTGTGGGTTTACCTTTGAACACACACGCACACACGCACGCACGCACACACGTCAAACTTACAACACCCTGGGGTTAAAAACTAAAGTCAGTGCCAAAGATACGTGACTTACCTAAGGAGCTGCTGACAGTGAACTCGATGGGTTGTATGGAGTCCGCGAAGTCCACGCCCAGGGTGCCGCTCGCGCTGGCGCCGGGGCCCAGCCGGGGGATAGGGGCGAACTCGTGGATCGACCGAGATCCGGTAAGGGTCTGAACAAATACGCCAATGTTACTTGCCATTCTGACAACTAAAATACAAAAATACGACTGCAAATTGGGGGAAAAAGAGAAAAGTGAAAATGAAAATGTTTTTATTTTCCAACAAGTACAACAAAAGGGATCCTGTGAAAGTGAACCCTTAAAAGTCAAGATTTTCATCTGACATAGTACATATAGATATGTTATTAAAAAACTACAAGTCTCTTCGTTGATGCATAATATTCTCTACCAAGTCTTGAAGTCCTAGTCAAGATTATCTTAGTCTCACCTTGTTGACATGATGTTCTCAAAGTCCTGTGCCGGTTCACCTCTGATTGAGCAAAAAATCCTAAGGATGGACCACTTCTTCCCAACGTTCAGATAACGTGTTCTCCACCAGGTTACACGTCGGATCATTTCCACTGAGCTGAGGGCACCAGGGATGAACCACTCAGCCTCAACTTCCAGTTGACGCATGTTCTCCACCAGATCACATGCATCTCTAAAGGGCGTCAGAGGGCACTATCTTCAGCTGAATTGGATCACCAGCAGCAGTCTCACCTTCTTGTTGACGCAATGTTCTCCACCATGTGGCACGGGGTCTGCTCCAGCTGAGCCGAGGGCACCAGCAGCAGTCTCACCTTCTTGTTGACGCGTATGTTCTCCACCACGTCGGGCGTGTGGTTGGTGAAGCGCGTGTCGATGGCGCACATCTTGTGCGAGTAGAGGTGCGGCGCGCGGCTCCACTGCCGCGTGGCGCCCAGCCCGCGGGACATCACGCGCGGTATCATCTCCAGCTGAGCCGAGGGCACCAGCGAGGGGCCCACGGGGGTGATGCTGTCACCTGGGGCACCAAGAGGACCTCATTATATGATTGCTCGCGGTTTCGCTCACGTAAAGTCGGCTTTTCAAACCCCTTTTGGACATGACACGTCTTTAAAATCACACCAAAACATACGGGTACCAGTAAGAAAATTTTACCTTAACGAAAAGGTTTATGTCGTCTTACCTTAATAACTACAAAACTATAAGTCTTAGAAACATGAATCTGATGTCATTATTTAGAGTATAATAGTCATCTCTCTGCTAAGACTTGGAGTTTGCATCGGGGCCGGGCGAGGCGGCGGGGGAAGGGCACTGCGTAGAATAACCGAAACTCGATATAAACGTTTCACGTTAAAACCAACGGTCATAAGCACCGACACAGCTCCTTTTCTTACCCCCTTAGGGCTTGAATTTTTAAAACTCCTTAGCGGATGCTTACGTCATATAGCTATGTCAAGTGTGCTTATAAAATTTAAAGAGTTCCCTCGATTTCCCCAGGATCCCATCATCAGATCCTAATCTGATGACCTTTGGGCCACTTAGGAAGTATACCCTTTCAAACAGAATTTTCAGGCGTCTTCGAGTAATCGAGAAATATATAAATATTCGGACAAATTGAGGATTCAAGTTTTTAATCTAGGGTTTTCCCATGAAAGTTCTTACCGTCCCCGGGGACTGGCGGTAAGGTCGTGGGCGGGGACAGGAAGCCCCCACACGTGGGCGTCATGGTGGGCAGCGAGCTGGCCACCTCGTCCAGCTCCAGCAGCAGCTCCAGGTTCGACTTCTCGCTCTTCTCTTTTACTTCTGCTTCCGTTTCCTAACAAGTATAGTACGTTTATCTCACGACGATACGGGCGGTTTACTTGTGGTTACGTCGTCTAAATGCACATTGCGTAAGTGTGTGCCTGTCAGGAGCCTAGGTGGGAGCGGTCAGGCGCGAGCAAGCTCTCGCTCACACTTATACAGATACGAAACACACACAACCATGAGCCGCGTACCCTCGTGCAACGACTGAACCAATTTGGCTGAAATTTGGCAGAGAGGTAGATTATAATCTGGAATAACAGATAGGCTACTTTTTATCCCGGAAAATAAGAGAGTTCCCGCGGGAATTAAAAACTTCAAGTTGCGGGCATCAACTAGTATTATAAATGCGAAAGTTTTTATATATGGATTGATGGATGGATGAATGTTACTCAATCACGCCGCAAAAACTGAACCAATTTGGCTGAAATTTAGCACAGAGATAGATTATAGTCTGGAATAACACATAGGTTACAGTTAGTACATGCCTGCTGGATCTCTTTCTTGGTATCCTTATGCTCGTCGCTGCTCTCCGAATTCTCCGTCTCACTCTCCGAGCCGGAGGAAGATTCGCTGTCGGACTCCGTATCCGATGTGCCAGAGTTGGATGACCTGCACATAGACAATTTTATTTATTTATCAGTAATCAACAGCGTATTTATTTATTTGTAATCAACAGCATTTACAACATAATCTTACAAGATTATTTTAGTTCTTAAATAAAGCTAAAAATGATTACATTATTTGAATTAAAAAAATATGTATATAAAGTTTGATAGAGAATTCATAATACAGTAATTTAGGGTAGTTTTTAGAAGTGAAAATCTGAACTAGAAAGTTTGTAAATTCGTAAGCATACTTACTTATAATTGTTAGTTTCTTTTTTGGTTTTCTCCGGTTTCTTTCTCTCCTGGATATTATTGGTATCCTCTTCCCTATACAAAAAAATGAATGACGCTTATTTGCAGTTAAATTTAAGTTTTATTTTACACATCAAATGTTTTTGTGTTGTAGTGAGTAAACAACAAGAGTCTAGTAGTGATTACATTCTCTTTGGTCTAGACCATAGGACATAGTCACATCTATGGTCTAGCTAAAGACTTATGTGACAGTGACAGTGACAATGACAGATAGCAAAAAAAAAAAAACTTATTTCAAATTCAGAATGATTCAGCGTCTTCGATCGCATACAACGGTTTTTTTCCTAACATCAAGTCATCAATTTGGAAAGGTCATCACCAGCGACCTACGGATTACAGCCAAAAGGGTATTAACATAGTGTCTCTAAAGACTATTATAAAGAAAGATGCGTCATTAGACAATCTCTTAGTATATTAGATAGTGTTTTAGAAGTTTAGGTTAAATTAAAATTGCTAATTAGTCAACTAAGTTAGGCTAGATCGTAATAGTATTGAGCACCACTTTGGTGCTCGGAATCAACAGGAAAAAAAAACTTTTTTTTAACCGACTACTCACTCTTCTGAAGATTCCTCTTCTGAGCTGCCAGAAGACGAGCCTGATGAAGTGGAAGCCGAACCATTGCTGTCTGGCTCCGAGTAGAAGCTCTTGTTTTTCTGTTCAGACAAACAACATATAGACACGGTGAAATTTTATTCCCTGTAAACCCTGAAGGAGGTGAATGTGCTCACGAAACTGAACAACTTTTCCCAAGGAACATAGGTCGAAATATGAAGAAAAAAATTGGACCCTCCATACAAAATTGACGATTAGCTGATTGATTTACTATGGGAGGTCCAAAATTTTTTTTCATATTTCGACCTATGTTCCTTGGGGAAAGTTGTTCAGTTTCATGAGCACATTCACCTCCTTCAGGATTTACGGGGAATAAAATTTCACCGTGTATGCGACGTAACAAATGCGTATGTGTAACAAAATGCGAATAGTTATGCCATATATAACAAACTACCCCCCAGGCTTAAGCCAGTTACCGCTACCTCGGCTTAAGAAAAATCTTTTTACGTGGTTGTTGAATAAATGTTTTACTCAATAAATGACATATTGATAGATGTGACATGTGATATATCACATCTATCTCCAAAACTTTGACGAACTGCTATGAAAAAACATAGAATTGACGTCACCAACGACGCCATGACACCGTCGAGCGTTTTTGTGTGAATTTTAAAACTTAAAATTGAAAAGTATTAGACGCGCGAATGAAATTAAAGAGTTTTTGCAACTTAAACTTAACTTAATTAAAAAAAAACAAATATGTAACACAATAAAATTTTACAATCGATTCGACCGAGAAACTAAAAGATGCGTGTGCGCATAGACGCCTTCCCTAAAGCGGACTGCCGACTGCGCGACGGGCGGCGGGCGACAGAGGGGTAGAGGGTGGCCGCGCGGGGAATCGCCTACCGTTGCCATGGTAACGGTCCAAGGCTACGCGCAATTTTGGATATACCCAAAAAAAAAATACCTCTTACAATCGGCAATTTTATATACCATACCCTTTTTTTTGCGGAAATAAGATATTTTTCCTAAATAGTAGATTTCCGGACATTATCAAAATCGTTCATCATTCATATTGTGGCGATTTGTGCAACAATGCATTTTAAGCGATCTGGGGCCCAAGTCTGCTATTGCAATTGTAGTTCAATTGTCTATCAATGACATCCCAATTGCTACTTTTAGCAATTTTGGTAGTCTACTAATTCAATGGCGTCACAATTGTTTTCCGATGGTTTGCCACTGACACATCTAGCTTTGAATCTAGCTTAAATAAACGTTTTTAATATGTAGTTTTTTTTGAAACTCATTTCGGCAAACGCTTTTTAAGCTAATGCCAATACCGAGGTATTATTGAATTACAATCCAATTATAAGAAATCGAACGACCATTGTGAATTTAGTAGACTACGAAATTTTGGACCAATGATAATTGAATTGTAATTGTATTGTGGTTCAATGATAATGACATGTAAAATAGCAGACTTGGGGCCCTGATCTGCAATCGTCATACAGTCGCAATCATTTTTAGGGAAATCAACGAGATGGTCGCAACGTACCTGCGTGTCGTCGGAGGGCTGCGCGGCGGCGGGGGCGGCGGCCGCGTCGCGCAGGGCGGCGCCCACGGCCGCGCGCGGCGCCTGCGGCAGGGGGCGGAACCCCGCCGCGGCCGACCCGATGTACTGCGACAGCGACCCCACCGTGTACTGGTCGCGGTCTAGAATAGAATAGAATAGAATAGAAATATTTTTTATTCAAATAAACTTTTACAAGCACTTTTGAATCGTCAATGAATCTACCACTGGTTCGGAATGCCTTTCCTGCCGAGAAGAGCCAGCAAGAAACTCGGCGGTTGCTCTTTTCAAAAAAAATAAAAATTTTACAATTGTTATTGAAATTATGCTATGTATTCAGTGCTTCCACAATGAATTTTCGTGACTACAATACAAGTAAAAATAAATACAATACAAATACAAATAAATACAATTCAATACATGTTAACACAGGCAGGCAAAAGCAGACCCATTCCCGTTGGTGGCACCCGTTCACGAGCATGACGCATGATCCAGCCATTGCTTCATTCAACCATATTTGAGGGAACGTAACAACCCGCACCACACGACACCACCACAGAAACTTTAAAGAGAGCATGACATACTTAGGCTACCCATGTTAAGGCATCAAATTGAATACTAATATTAAACTATTCTTTTTAAGACATGACGTAACAAACGATCGCGTCAGTCAAGCAACGTCGGTCCAAAGTCGGCGACTGAATGGATCACCCATGTTGGGCCATGTCCAAATTGTTGGACGTGTAAACGAACCTTTATACAGTGGTTAGTCTGTGGCAACTTGATGGTTTTTATATTCTATCAAATGTCTGTCAACGTTTACTTTCTCTTTGCCTACGACTGAACACCGACTGGTACGTCTTTTTCGTGTGTGCTCCCAAATTAATAATTATAATAAATAAATCCAGTTTAATCTTCAACACTCATTTATATTTTACGCCCAAAAACCCTTCACAAATTTGGCCTTTTCTCCCTCCCTCCGTACTCTCCTAGATTTAATTTACTGCCTCGGTAGTCTAGTGGTTACGAAATTATGATGCAAACAATCACGGCGTCGCTCTGTTGCAGCGATATTGAAAGTTAAACCAACAAACAAACACACTTTCGCATTTATAATATTAGTAAGTATAACAAGTCTTCGCAGATATAATTTAAATAAGAAAGAAAAAAACTCACACGAGAAAAAATATAAACAGAAAAAGTAGTAAAAAAAAAAATAATAAGGGAGAAAGCAGAAAAAAGAAAGCTACCTTTGAAATTGCTCTGTATCGTCGGCTTAGGCTTGTCGGGGCAGAATATCTGCGCGGCGTACTGGCTCAGCAGACCGCCCTGCTGCGGGTCAATGAACCGGCGGAGCATGCGTGCCCGGTCGCGCACGTCGTAGCTCGCGTCGTACCGCGCCAGCGAGAGCACGTACTTGCACAGCGGGACCGTGTCCGGCTGCGTTATGGACAGCTTGACCGCCAGTGATAGTAGCTGCAGCTTCACTAACTCGTCCTATAAAGGAAGAGAACTGTTGGATGTGTAAACGAACCTTTATAGAGTACGGTGGTTTGTCTGTGGTTACTTGATATTTTTACTTCTGTCAAACGTCAATCTAAGTTTCTACGTTCTCTTTGCCTATGACTGACTGACTGACGTGTATTTCTTTGTGCTCCCAATAAATATCCAGTTCAATATTTATAAACTGTTTTCCATTTATGGCCTAAACCCTTCAAGAACTAGTGTAAATTAAAAGCTTAAGGCCGTCTTGCACCCATCTACTTAATCACGTTTAGTCAAATTTTGTAATGCTGTTACTTTTTGGCAAGTTTAGTACAGAGTGAACAAGAAAAGGACAGGTATAGAAAATTGAACTTATATTAAATATATTTAGGGGACTGGTGCAACTGGACCTTAGTCATCTCTATCGCAAAAATAAATTAGAAGGAAAGAAAAACCCTAGATGTATATTTACATTCAATAAAATGTTGGTGTATGTCGCACAAGGGAGGAGGCAAGTTGTTCCAGCATATTTTAATTAGGTTTTTTTAAAGTTAAAGAGACGTTACCTGGTCCGCGAAGTTGGCCGCCATGTGCGCCAAGATGGCGGCCGCGCGCGGGTGCTTGGCGCCGTGCTCCGCCACCAGCCACACGGCGGCCGCGCGCGCGTTGCCCGCCAACCTGCAAATCAAAATCAAATCAAATCAAAATTTATTTATTTCATGTACGCCAACTTGTAGCTCTTATGACACGTCATAAATCTACCACCGGTTCGGAATGCTGATTCTGCTGAGAAGAGCCGGCAAGAAACTCAGCAGTTGCTCTTTTCAAAAAAAAATTTTTTTTTTTTACAATTGTTAAAAAAAACCAGGCTATGCACACAATGTTTCCACACAGAAGTTTCAAAAATGCACACCTACCACAACCTAACACATGTTAACATGGACGGACGCACGGACAAACCGTCGGAGCTCTTATATACGGCACTCTGTAGTGTACTAAAGATAGCCAAGATAATTTCTTTAAGGCAAGAATAAATATTTGCAATTACAATTGGCAATTTGGGTATCTTTAAAACAAGAGTGAAGGCATCTTCTAGGCCAACGCGTTACACCTTAGACCACATCATCATTTTCCATCAGGTGCGGTAGTGGAAAAGCGTGTGCCTATACTGTATAAAAAAAAATCTTCTAGGCGCTTTAACCTACACCAATAAGTTTACAAAAAATCGTGATGCGATTGATATCTTTAAAAAGCATAGCCGACACTTCAGTTTGTAAAAATTTTCGATTTTATTGTTTACTATTGGATTCTTCACATGTATATAGTTGAAGACCTGGAAAGTGACAAAGGAAGTTTTACCCCGGAAAAAGGGGTTCCCGCAAGCAAAGGCAAGGGCAAAAGCTAGTTTACAATAAGATCAGTTAGGACAGGTTATGGGCCCAGCTCACCTGTCAGAGCGCAGCAGCTTGGCGGCGCGCGAGACGGCCGCCTGCGCGGAGCTGGCGCCGCCGCCCACCACGCGCTTCACCACCACCACCGCCTCGCACACCACCCACTCTGAGGATACAACGAAAAATATTTTAAAAAAAAACATTGTAATTTTTTTGTCTTGATGTATAATGGCTCACCTCATGTCACCGTCAAAGAAAGAGACAGACTTATGCGTTACCTACGAGCGGAAAAGAGAGAGATGGCTCACCATCTTTGCTGGAGAGCAGATGCAGTAACCCATTGAGGCAGGTCTCAGTTTCTGTATGAATGGCCACGGCGAGCCTGCCTGTATACGACATGCTTTGACGAAAGAGATAAGTATACGCGTTATCTACGTGAGTAACAGAGGTAGAAGATGCCTCACCGTCTTTGCTGGAGAGCAGATGCAGTAACCCATTGAGGCAGGTCTCAGTTTCTGTATGAATGGCCACGGCAAGCCTGCCGATGACCTGTATACGACATGCTTTGACGAAAAAGACAAGTATACGCGTTATCTATGTGAGTAACAGAGATAGAAGGTGGCTCACCGTCTTTGCTGGAGAGCAGATGCAGTAATCCATTGAGGCAGGTCTCAGTTTCTGTATGAATGGCCACGGCGAGCCTGCCTACATGCTTTGAGAACGAAAGAGACAACAAGTATACGCGTTATCTACGTGAGTAACAGAGATAGAAGATGGCTCACCGTCTTTGCTGGAGAGCAGATGCAGTAACCCATTGAGGCAGGTCTCAGTTTCTGTATGGATGGCCACGGCGAGCCTGCCGATGGCCTGTATGGTGGCCGCTACGAAAGCTTTGTCACTCGCCGTCACGTAGGTCTGGTACTCCCTCAGCACGACCGCCGCGCTGGCCTCGGTCGCCAAATTCGTCAGAATCTCCAGTTTTAGGAGTTTTATGTGCGTTGGATCTGAGTTTCTTACGAAGAACGACTTTAGGAACGGTTCGAAGAGCGACTGAAATAAAACAGCAACTATTAGTTTCCATATATCCTTTTGATTTTGAGAAATTTATATGCAGGAATTTATATGTAGGAATTTTAATTAATTGTTCGTTTGATATTTGCTTGCTCATGATTCTCTTCTTTTAAGCATGTTGTGGCAACCAGTAAGTATCCAAATATCTATACTAAGTCTATACATTAATTTTTTTTTTTTTTTTTTAATAAAAAAGTTACCCGTCTGGTGACAGTGACGGAGGCGATGGTGTTGAGCACGACACTCTGCACCTCGAGCGGCGCGCGCAGCAAGCGGATCATGGCCTTCGCGACCGGCGGCAGCTCCTGGGCTGCAACAGTTGTTTTTGAAAAAAAAAAAACCAAGCTCAGCTAAACGGCTTCCGTATCGAAATGGTCAGAAAGAACCCAGGGGCTCCCCGTCTAGCAGAAATGTGCGAGGTAGCTACACCGTGAGCGATCCAAGTTTTAACTCTAAAGCAACGCACGTATGCACACACAAAAATACACACAGAGACGTACACATAGACACAGGCACGCGCACACACGCCCAGACACCCGCACACACGCCCAGACACCCGCACTCTCACTCACACTCAATCAAACACGCACGCACGCACGCACGCACGCACGCACGCACGCACGCACGCACGCACGCACGCACGCACGCACGCCTAAGTATGTCATGCTCTCTTTAGTTTCTGTGGTGGTGTCGTGTAGTGCGGGTTGTTACGTTCCCTCAAATATGGTTGAGCGAAGCAACGGCTGGATCATGCGTCATGCTCGTGAACGGGTGCCGCCAACGGGAATGGGTCTGCTTTTGCCTGCCTGTGTTAACATGTATTGAATTGTATTTATTTGTATTTGTATTGTATTTATTTGTATTTGTATTTGTATTTGTATTTGTATTGTATTTATTTTTACTTGTATTGTACTCAGGAAAATTCATCGTGGAAGCACTGAATACATAGCATAGTTTCAATAACAATTGTAAAAAATTTTATTTTTTTGAAAAGAGCAACTGCCGAGTTTCTTGCTGGCTCTTCTCGGCAGGAAAGGCATTCCGAACCAGTGGTAGATTCATTGACGATTCAAAAGTGCTTGTAAAAGTTTATTTGAATAAAAAATATTTCTATTCTATTCTATTCTAGGCGAGCTGGACGCGCGTTTATCATCGCTAAGGCCGTATTGTACACTCACCGGGCCCGCAGTGAAAGAACAGTTGCGCCACGGCCATGACGACGCCGGCGTTCCTGCTCTGCAGCAGGGGCTTGGCGGCGCGCAGCAGCAGGCGCAGGTCGGGCTCCACGCTGGGCGAGCTGGTCGCGCGTATATCATCGCTAAGGCTGTGTTCTACACTCACCGGGCCCGCAGTGAAAGAACAGTTGCGCCACGGCCATGACGACGCCGGCGTTCCTGCTCTGCAGCAGGGGCTTGGCGGCGCGCAGCAGCAGGCGCAGGTCGGGCTCCACGCTGGGCGAGCTGGTCGCGCGTATATCATCGCTAAGGCTGTGTTCTACACTCACCGGGCCCGCAGTGAAAGAACAGTTGCGCCACGGCCATGACGACGCCGGCGTTCCTGCTCTGCAGCAGGGGCTTGGCGGCGCGCAGCAGCAGGCGCAGGTCGGGCTCCACGCTGGGCGAGCTGGTCGCGCGTATATCATCGCTAAGGCCGTATTGTACACTCACCGGGCCCGCAGTGAAAGAACAGTTGCGCCACGGCCATGACGACGCCGGCGTTCCTGCTCTGCAGCAGGGGCTTGGCGGCGCGCAGCAGCAGGCGCAGGTCGGGCTCCACGCTGGGCGAGCTGGTCGCGCGTATATCATCGCTAAGGCTGTGTTCTACACTCACCGGGCCCGCAGTGAAAGAACAGTTGCGCCACGGCCATGACGACGCCGGCGTTCCTGCTCTGCAGCAGGGGCTTGGCGGCGCGCAGCAGCAGGCGCAGGTCGGGCTCCACGCTGGGCGAGCTGGTCGCGCGTATATCATCGCTAAGGCTGTGTTCTACACTCACCGGGCCCGCAGTGAAAGAACAGTTGCGCCACGGCCATGACGACGCCGGCGTTCCTGCTCTGCAGCAGGGGCTTGGCGGCGCGCAGCAGCAGGCGCAGGTCGGGCTCCACGCTGGGCGAGCTGGTCGCGCGTATATCATCGCTAAGGCTGTGTTCTACACTCACCGGGCCCGCAGTGAAAGAACAGTTGCGCCACGGCCATGACGACGCCGGCGTTCCTGCTCTGCAGCAGGGGCTTGGCGGCGCGCAGCAGCAGGCGCAGGTCGGGCTCCACGCTGGGCGAGCTGGTCGCGCGTATATCATCGCTAAGGCTGTGTTCTACACTCACCGGGCCCGCAGTGAAAGAACAGTTGCGCCACGGCCATGACGACGCCGGCGTTCCTGCTCTGCAGCAGGGGCTTGGCGGCGCGCAGCAGCAGGCGCAGGTCGGGCTCCACGCTGGGCGAGCTGGTCGCGCGTATATCATCGCTAAGGCCGTATTGTACACTCACCGGGCCCGCAGTGAAAGAACAGTTGCGCCACGGCCATGACGACGCCGGCGTTCCTGCTCTGCAGCAGGGGCTTGGCGGCGCGCAGCAGCA
Organism: Hipparchia semele; assembly: GCA_933228805.2. NCBI lineage: Eukaryota > Metazoa > Arthropoda > Insecta > Lepidoptera > Nymphalidae > Hipparchia > Hipparchia semele. The sequence goes on along the minus strand of OW121727.1, from coordinate 12,242,730 downwards.
GGCGCAGGTCGGGCTCCACGCTGGGCGAGCTGGTCGCGCGTATATCATCGCTAAGGCCGTATTGTACACTCACCGGGCCCGCAGTGAAAGAACAGTTGCGCCACGGCCATGACGACGCCGGCGTTCCTGCTCTGCAGCAGGGGCTTGGCGGCGCGCAGCAGCAGGCGCAGGTCGGGCTCCACGCTGGGCGAGCTGGTCGCGCGTATATCATCGCTAAGGCTGTGTTCTACACTCACCGGGCCCGCAGTGAAAGAACAGTTGCGCCACGGCCATGACGACGCCGGCGTTCCTGCTCTGCAGCAGGGGCTTGGCGGCGCGCAGCAGCAGGCGCAGGTCGGGCTCCACGCTGGGCGAGCTGGTCGCGCGTATATCATCGCTAAGGCTGTGTTCTACACTCACCGGGCCCGCAGTGAAAGAACAGTTGCGCCACGGCCATGACGACGCCGGCGTTCCTGCTCTGCAGCAGGGGCTTGGCGGCGCGCAGCAGCAGGCGCAGGTCGGGCTCCACGCTGGGCGAGCTGGTCGCGCGTATATCATCGCTAAGGCTGTGTTCTACACTCACCGGGCCCGCAGTGAAAGAACAGTTGCGCCACGGCCATGACGACGCCGGCGTTCCTGCTCTGCAGCAGGGGCTTGGCGGCGCGCAGCAGCAGGCGCAGGTCGGGCTCCACGCTGGGCGAGCTGGTCGCGCGTATATCATCGCTAAGGCCGTATTGTACACTCACCGGGCCCGCAGTGAAAGAACAGTTGCGCCACGGCCATGACGACGCCGGCGTTCCTGCTCTGCAGCAGGGGCTTGGCGGCGCGCAGCAGCAGGCGCAGGTCGGGCTCCACGCTGGGCGAGCTGGTCGCGCGTATATCATCGCTAAGGCTGTGTTCTACACTCACCGGGCCCGCAGTGAAAGAACAGTTGCGCCACGGCCATGACGACGCCGGCGTTCCTGCTCTGCAGCAGGGGCTTGGCGGCGCGCAGCAGCAGGCGCAGGTCGGGCTCCACGCTGGGCGAGCTGGTCGCGCGTATATCATCGCTAAGGCCGTATTGTACACTCACCGGGCCCGCAGTGAAAGAACAGTTGCGCCACGGCCATGACGACGCCGGCGTTCCTGCTCTGCAGCAGGGGCTTGGCGGCGCGCAGCAGCAGGCGCAGGTCGGGCTCCACGCTGGGCGAGCTGGTCGCGCGTATATCATCGCTAAGGCTGTGTTCTACACTCACCGGGCCCGCAGTGAAAGAACAGTTGCGCCACGGCCATGACGACGCCGGCGTTCCTGCTCTGCAGCAGGGGCTTGGCGGCGCGCAGCAGCAGGCGCAGGTCGGGCTCCACGCTGGGCGAGCTGGTCGCGCGCTTGTTGGTGTCGCTGCCGTCGCTATCCGAATCGTAGAAGGGCTTTTCGCTGTCGCTCGAGTAGTTCTGGAACCAAATAGATTTATAAAAATACTAGATGGCCGCAACTTCCTCTGTGTGGATTTAGTCTATAAAATTCCACAGAAACTCTTTCATTTTCCGGGATACAAAATAGCCAATGTCACTCCCCAAGTTTACAGAAATGATGATGATGCAGCGTGATTGAAAGACAAATCAACAAACAAACACACTTTCGCATTTATTTATAATATTAATAAAGATAATAAATAATTATTCTTGATTTACTTTTTTGAATCACGATGATATAAATAATTATAGTCGTATATATGTTCAGTTGTTAGTTTATTTCTGCAAATAAAGGTTATAAAATTGAAATATGAAACCAACTAAAATGTGCCGCTATGCGATTTAGCGATATAGACTTCTGTGGTGCAATTATCTAAAAATCGACCGTTCCGAAGAACAGTCTCATCTGCTAAATTCACAACTTGCAATTTGAGCCTTAAAAGCCACATCTGCAAGGCTCAAGTCTCTTGTTATGAATTTAGCAGATGAGACTTTGTTCTACGGAACGGTCGAAATGGCTGAGCTACAGGGTGATTTGCGATTGCCTCTGAAGGTTATCGGCCCACTCACGTCAGTGTTGGGGTCGGGGAAGCAGGTCTTGGCGTACACGGTGAGCACGTTGAGCAGCGTCAGCTGGCCCCATTCGTCCACGTCGGCGAGCAGCGCGCACAGCTTCCTGCCAACCAGAAGCAAAACAAAACAATCGCTTTTTACCCAGAAAAGCAATTATTGATCGAGCGAAGCGAGGTCTCTGAGTCTACTTGATTGAATTTGCACTTGTCCGTCCGTCTGCCAGAGCCTTATAACTTCTGAATTACTGAACGTAATTATTTCAAATTTAAATATAATGTGTAAACTGATGGCCTTCAGCCGAATATTGCATAAAAACATATAAAAAGCTTAATTTCATGGGGACTCACATAGAAGCGTGTGTACAAAAATATTTTTTTTTATTTTTTCCTTAAAATTGACGAAATGGGGGGCTTTCAAAGTGGAGATTTAATTTGAGCCATATGTCAAAAACTACTTCATATTAGAACTTGAAACTCGTTTGTAAATTCAGTTATATCCTGTACTTGAACAACAGATACTAAAATTAGATAAATATTATAAAGAAAATAAATTATTTAATTTTTAATGCTAATAGATTCTATAGCTTCTCAGTAATGCTAATAGATGGCGCTGTATTTAGCATCGGTAATACCATGGTAAAACAGTTTTGCGTCAGCTATTTATTTTTTACTTATTTTTTATTGCGTCTAATGTTAAAAGTTAATTATTTAATAGAATATATAATTAAAACTATCTTTTGGGAATTATGGGATACCGCGAGGTCTCAGTTCGGGGCGAACCACTAGTTATTTTAGTGTTTAGGGTTCGAGCCATGGCGGCCGAGCCAACGACCAGCGGAGCTTTGTCCGACAGCAGCTTGTCTATGATGGCTACCAGCTCCTCTCACCTGTAACTCCTGTGAATGAGGCTCATGCGGTCTCCGCACACCTCGTTGAACGCCATGGCGGCCGAGCCAACGACCAGCGGAGCTTTGTCCGACAGCAGCTTGTCTATGATGGCCACCAGCTCTTCTTTTTGGTCTGGGTCTAGACTGTAACATAGACACAAAAATATATAGGTATATTTGAATCCAATTAAGCCCATGTGGTTTCAATTGCATATTTTTCTTGGTATATTCCCAATTGAAAAATCTAATTTCTTTCCCTAAACGGGCTCTCCTTGCTATGGGGTCACGATTCAAATGTACTACACTGACCCTGAGTTTTATATAGAGCCTCGTTCTGACTCAGCTCAGACTCAAGATAGAGGTTAAAATGAGACACAAATATGCTAACATAAATCTGTCTCGTTTTAACTCTATCTTGAGTGTGAGCTGTGTGAGATTTCAGCCTGAGCTTCTTGAATAGATTTCTCTGTTCGTATACCTGTAAAGTTTGGGTATAGCGTGCGCCGCGGTCTTCCTCACGTAGGGGCTCATGTCACTGGCGGAGTCGCGGATAGCAAGCATCACGATAGGCACGATCATGGGCACGCGGATAGACGACAGCACGCGCAGCGCGCTCGCGCGGATCAACTGGTTTGGATCCTGCGTGTTTGACAAGAAAAAAGTAAAAACTGTAACCCGGCTAACTGACCTCCTCAAGCTATTACGTCGCTAACCAACATTTGGCAAATGCGATTTTTTAATGCTATCTTACTTAAAAAAAAAAATATCTATCGATCAATTCAATTGGTATTCTCCTTGCTTCTGTAATCTATACTAATATTATAAAGCTGAAGAGTTTGTTTGTTTGAACGCGCTAATCTCAGGAACTACTGGTTCGAATTAAAAAATTCTTTTTGTGTTGGATAGTCCATTTATCGAGGAAAGCTTTAGGCTATATAACATCGCGCTGCGACCAATAGGAGCGAAGCATCAGTGAAGAATGTTGCAAAAATGGAGAAAATTATCCATATTTAAAATATGTATATTGTTTTAAAAACTTCTTAATCGCAATCATAATAACAGAAATTGATGGGGACGAAGTCGCGGGTAACAGCTAGTTTTTGATATAGCAATATAAAAAACGATTTAATAGTTATCAAATGGCTTCATTTCTTTATAAATTCCCACTGGTTGGTTTGCACATTGATACCTCCTACATAAGTTGTGGTATCCCACAAAATTGGCATTATAAGATTGTTGCACTTATAATTTGTTTTTATCTATTTTATGTTCGTTTAAAAAAAAAAAATAGCATTCTTTAACATACTTTCAAGATGTATAAAGTTGGATCGTTATTAAAATGACGCACCACTTAAGCGTTTTGGGGATACAACAACTTACGTAGCACATTAATAATAAGTAATAGCCCACGGAATTCAGTTCCATCATGAGGGTACCTTTAAAACATTTATTTAAATCCTAAAAAAAAAAAACAAAAAGTTTCCACTAAGGACTATAAGGTGTAACAAAAAAAGTTCAAACCTTAAGCGCTCTCTGGAAAGTGCTAATAGACAATAGAGCTAGGTCCTGCTGCTCCTCGGCATAGCGCACGAGGTATACATACACTAACTTCTTCACCTCTATGTTTTTTGACACCACATTCTTAACCACTGCTGGGAACCTAAATAAAACATAAATTAATTTCACTAATATTCCCCTCCATAAACTATAAGCTTGTGTTAAGATTTGGTATGACAATAGTGTTACGGGTGGGGAACTTTCAATGTTTCACTTAATGGTTAAGCTTATTGAGGATTCATATAACTACCTAACTCATCTATTCAGCCATACAGACAGACAGACAAAAAAATTTCAATAAAGATCGCCAACATAAGTACCCAAATTCCTGTGACGGTGTTCCCACTAAATTACAACATCGAGTTATTCAAGGGGCGGACCAACAAATAACTAAAAAGCAATGCATTGGTTCATGGGTGGCGGTAATCACTTAACATCAGGTGACCCGCCTGCTTATTTGCTCACTAAAAATATTTTAAAAAAATGTTCACTTACAAATCAGAAGCATCTCTGCCTTTTGCAATCATGCCGATAATTCTTTTCATAGCTTCCAGCTTCAGAGAGTCCTTGGATCCATCCAGCATAAGCTTCAGGTCTTCATTTCTTTAAAATAGAAAGGGTATTAGAAAAGCTATAATAATGTCCTAATAGATAGAAGTTATAATAGATAGAAAGTCTTCCGAATGCCATTCCAACCAAGAAGAACCAGCAAGATCGGCAGTTGCTATAATGTTCTCAAAGCTATTGTAAGTCTGTCAATCAGCACTTGGTCCGCATGGCAAACTAAAACTAAACTAAAACCTACTCTGCTCATTCTGAGAGATCTGTGGCCCATAGTGGGTTAGCAATGAGTTAAATATGATGATTAGACTTGCAACGAATATTCGGTTACTATTCAGTATTCGGCGTATTCGGCTGCTTTTATTATATTCGGCCGAATACCGAATATCTACATATTATTCGGCCGAATACCGAATACTTAAATAATATATTTTGTCATAGATAAATAATTGGTAAAATGAAAAATTAAAATCGATTGATTACGTATATATTCATATTATCATTTACATAATCCTCGAAGTATAATATTTTTTTAAAGGCCATAATCGAATTTTTTATTACATATTAAAGTACGTTCGTAATTATTTGTTAAATTTCACACTATCACACTTACAAACAGATCAAAATTAAGAGAGCACAATAAACTGTACTTAACATAATACGATATCCACGAAATGAACTTGTCGAAACATGCATTATGATTATAGTCTTTTTTTATAATTATCCAATATACCCAAAATGCAGTCAAGAACATTTATTACTACTTTTAATCACTGATAGTGTCAAATGTAGGTACACTGAAAACTTGCGTTAACATTCAGTAATTATAAACAGCTGGTTCCTGTAAAGCACCTGAAACATACTAGGATTACTAGGACGTAAGAGAAAACAACTTTACGTTGCACGTACTTACTTCTTGTAATCTGGTTGGAAGAACGCCCCTGAGGCGGGGTCATTGACCGGGTACTCCACTTCACCCTGGACCACCTTATCATTGTTATATGAAGACGTGCTCGTCATTTTGATGGCAATATTCACTATAAAATGGTTACCAAATAAAACCCAGTAGGAAATCCTGCAGGCTGCAACTGTAGCTGATTCTCTTACAATAATTTATTCTTCAGATACACTTATTTAGCGATAAATTGCCACTTATTAGGTTTAATTTAATTAATTAAGTAATTCGGCATTCTCATTGTTTCACTTAGTTCCTTAGGAATTTAGCTTTCTCATTTCTCACAATCAAATTCTCACAATTTTGAATTTCAATCTTTTGACACATTTTTGACGTGCTTTTGACGTTTCTAATTTAAAGCATAATTTCTGCTCGTTCTTATTGGATGAATTTACGGCATTTTTGCTGCAACAATGCATTTTTGCCAATAGTGAGAGTAATAGGTACTGGTTAAATAACTGTCATTTTCATTGTTACCATATGTCAAAACTTGAACTTGACAGTTGACGTCAAGATAGGTTGACGTATGATGTCACACGTGGACTTGACAGTCTTTGACAGTGTCTTGTTTATGCTTATGTACCTACCTACTCTATGTAGGTACGTGATTATTTCTCTTTGGTAGGTAGGTACTGTACAACAAAAAACTAAAACAACAACAAAAAGGTGACAAAAAGTAGGTACCTACTTCCTAGCATAATCTTAGCCTGTTCCTAAGATTAAGTACCTACAGCTTAAATTCACGTTCTTTAAAGACACTTGATGCAGGCTATAGGCTACGCGTTGGTTAAATAGGTACTCAAAGTATGCATTGCAATTTCAAAACTTTGGAATGATGGCCGGGAAAAACCAACACGACTGCTAGTAACTAACTTTTTTCGTCAATAAATTCTCAGTAGGTACCTACTAGCCCGGAGGTAGAAAACAATTCCGAACCTCGGAGAACCCGTCCATCATACACCTCCGGTCGTGTCGGATTTCCGTCCCAACGGACTATGAGAGTGAGGGAATAGAGAATGCACCAGCGTTTGCGAACACTTATGTACACTATAATATCTCCCGCGCAGATGGCTGAAATAGTTCGTCTGCTGGCAAGCTTTGGCCGTGACGAGTTACCTCGACGTACCACCAAGCGACTTAGCGTTCCGGCACGATGACGTGTAGATAGATCAGGGGTATGGGGTTTAATGAAAACTGCAATTTTGCATTCGGTGTGCAGTTCAATAGTAGTCCGTGTTTCTAGCCTCTTAGAGATTCTGAACAAAGAAGGTATTTTCAGCTGTCTCATTAACAAAAATATAACGTTGTTAACATACTATAGATAAAGCTATCGATAAGATTCGGATATTGACGAGTAATGATTGTTTATCTCTGCTGGTCGAACCGTGCAGTTGTGTTCCGGATTGTGTTTTACCTATAACCTCTAAAGCAGAGTGTAATAAACTAAATGTTCGCTCAATATAAGGTGGTTAAAATAAAAGATACCGACCAAATTGAGAACCTCCTTGCTTTTTAGGAAGTTGTTTAAAAATTCATCTTGAAAAGAATCAGCATTACAGCTTTAACTTTTTATTACAAATGTAAAGTGTACTTTAAAATATATAAACAAGTGGCAACTTCAACGTGAAAATGTGAAAATGTAACTGATAAAATAAAAACAATACTAAAAAATCAAAAGTACCAACCTACGTAATAACATGTAGGTATGATAAAAGGTACTACTACCTACCTAACCTAATGAATATTTTACTGTTCTCCTCAAAAGTTTTCCCAAATAATACTCGGACCTAAGTACCTGCATGATATTCCGGTTAGTAATTAAAAGGACACTTTTCCTTTTTGAAAACTAAAGAAAAATGAAGCGATAGAAGTTACTTAAATAAGTAGGCCTATCTACTTTACCTATAAAACTGATATCAGCGATCGTAAGTAAATAGATAATAGATAGGTATGTCATTAAAAATGTGTTACTTTTTAACTCGGTTTAACGTATCTCGTCTAATAGTTCTAGTCATCATAATGTACGCTGTTTTCCTCCTCTACACGTATAACTTGAAATTGTACGACATAAAAATGCAGAGAAAGGACATTTCGTACCTCAACCACAAGGAAATAAAGTACATACTCCAATGGACGCGCAGATTCAGCGCACCGTTCGATTTCATGGGCGAGGGGAATTCAGCTTTCATAAAAAACAAGTGCAAATACAACAACTGTTTTGTGACTGACGATAGCGACTATTTTATCGACCAGTCCGATTTCGACGCCATCGCCTTTAACGGTAGAGACGTGATAAATCTGTGGCCATTTCAATTCCCTTCCAACCGATCTCCCAAACAGAAATACATCTTCGGTGCAATGGAATCGCCCGACAATTTTCCAGCGTGCGACGAGACACTCGACGGGTTTTTCAACTGGACTTGGACTTATAAGCTCGATTCGGATTTTCGTTGGGGATACATAACTATATACGATTTGAATGGGAACGTAGTCGGCCCAGCAATTGATATGAAATGGCCCGAATTAAGCCCAATTAGTGAGGAGCTAAAGGTCAAACTGGCGAGTAAATCTAAAGCTGCGGCGTGGTTGGTGTCACATTGTAAAACTAAAAGTGAACGAGAGTTTTATGTGGATGAGTTGCAAAAGGAACTTATGGGCTATGGATGGAGCGTGGACATTTATGGCAAGTGTGGCACGTTGACTTGTCCGTTCAGCGAGAGACAAACTTGCGATAAAAAGATTGAGGAAGACTACTACTTCTATTTATCGTTCGAGAACTCGTTCGCTGAGGACTACGTGACGGAAAAGCTCCTGAATGCGCTAAACAATTATGCCGTACCGATTGTCTATGGTTCAGCGAATTACTCCAGGTAGGTAAGGTTTTCTTTCAGGGAAACTGCAAACAAAACTTGCGAACTTTTTTTTATTTTTTTATTGGATACAAGATAGAAAAGACGATGCAGTCTCAGATGGTAGCGGGTTAACTTGGAAGGGAACTATGGAAGTGAAGATTCAGCCATACACCTAATGGCGTTCAACACGCCATCGTGCTGGAACGCTAATTCGCTGGCACGTCTTTGACGGTAGAGTGGTAACTATAGTCACGGCCAAAGCCTCCCACCAGACAGAAAAAGATGAAAAGATTATGTTCTGCGCACCTTTATTCCTTTATTTGGAAAGTTTGGATGTATGGATGGATGGATGGATGTTTGTTACTCAGTCACACCGAAACGACTGAATCTTTTGGCCGAAAGGCACAGAGATAGATTATACTCTGGAATACATACTCGGAATACATATCTGGATCACATAGGCTATTTTATCCCGTAAAATAAGAACTTTCCCGCGGGAATTAAAAAACCTCAATCCACGCATATAAAGTCGCGGGCATCAGCTAGTAACAAATATAATAAGGCTGTTTGATCTCGTACGGATCTCCTCATTGGAATCCGGAAACGGAACTGAAAATAATATATTATTTTCAGTTTCATATATATTTTTTTTAATAAAATAAAATTATCCGAAACTATATCTAAGTACTACAGTGTTAAACAATGTAGGCGTGTTATTAACGCATAATATGACTCAGCATGACGCAACAAAAGCGTTTTAAACATGGGCACCTAAGTAGGTATCTACTTGTGAACTGAAAACATGCTCTAAGGAAAATATGCTTACGTGAAAACGTTATTTGGCATTTTTCTCTTTTTCATTCGAGATTTTTTTATCAAAGGAAAATATGGGATGAAAAAAGGTTTCCACCTTTGCTGATTGCGGAAAATTGCACAATCATTTACAATTTCGTTCAAATTATTCTTATACATAATTATGTAGGTATTCAGAGTTAATGTTACCAAGGGTTAATGTTACTTATTTTAACATTTCCTGGTAAATAAATAATAAAACAATAGACGTTTCGACAAATTGCCAATCAAATCTTCAAATTAGGTATTATATCGTCTCATTTACTAAGATTTACATACATACGTACTGCCACACCCCTTCCAAGTTAACCCGCTACCATCTTAAAACTGCATCGTCACTTACCATCAGGGGATATCGCAGTAAAGGACTTATATCTTGTCATAGAATTTACAAAAAAACTTACATGGATATTAGTGGATAATATGGTTAAATAAGCTTTGAAATCCAGTAAATAAGTAAATGTAAGCAGCGAAGTTACCTCATGGGTGCTCCAGCAATGAAAACTTGCCAAAGTTATCTTTTGCAAGTAACTTGCACTGCGCAAACACTCACAGCAATTTAGACAAACAGAGTTAATTTATGCAAGACATTGTGGAGGTTTAATACCTACCTAAGTTTAGTTTATTATTCTCCGGAATAGGAGAGATCCCTCTATTCCTTCAGCCTTCATAATCATGAATAATCAATTAAATAAACCTACCCAAGGAATTAAAATTAAATTAAAAATAGTTACGTTTTAATTTTATACTTCATAAGAATAATTGGAGGTCGTGTTTTTGATACATGCCAATCACCACACAAGCCTATAAACTTGAACTTTGGAAGGTATGTCCTTTCTAGGGGTAGGTATAGGCGTCAGCTAAGAAACGGTTTTTAGGGGTTGAAATGAGGGTTCGAAAGTAATATGGAAGTTTTTGAAGTTAGAGACATCAAAATATTAATTTCGGTTAATAGATTTAAATATTTAATAAAAATTTCTATATATTATTTTAAAAAGGTACCGCTAGAGTAATGGTGGTAATGTAAAAAAGGGGATGAAATTTTCAAAGATTAAAAAACACGTGTAAATTGCTATAGCGGTTTTTACTAGCGGTAGGACTTTTATCAATAGGTCTCTGGCACCTTATTAATTTACTAGCTGATGCTCGCGACTTCGTTCGCGTGGATTGAGGGTTTTTTATTCTCGCGGGAACTCTTCAATTTTGTGGGATAAAAAGTAGCCTATGTGCTATTCCAGACTATAATCTATCTCTGTGCCAAATTTCAGCCAAATCGGTTCAGTCATTTTGACGTGATTGAGTAACATACATCCACACTTTCACATTTATAATATTAGTAAGATAAGAAGTAAGATATTAGTAAGATAGTAAGATAGTAGGATAATCTCATAAGAAATCATACATTCTACGCGAATGAAGTCGCGAACGCCCGCTAGTAATATACGTAATAAAAGAAGTTGAAAAATCCATCGCAACTTGAAATGAATATCCTTGACTCTTGTATAGACAGTTATCACCACAGCTGCATACATATATGCGTAGGTGATAGTTGATACTTATATAGATTTTAATACTATCCATATATGAGGATGTACACTCAAGCACATTATAAACTTGACTCATTAATAGCACACAGTTTCTCATTTAGTGATCTCATGTCATGATTATTCCCCTAACTCCCCATTTTGTGTACCTACCGGCCGCTTTTAATCAAAAAACTTATAACGGAGGTCTTATCTTCATTATTATCACTGCAGCCCTGGTAGCATGGGCGGGAGAAATTTTATCCCCGGGAAAAGGATAAAACGTTTATCCCCTCGCTTAGCTTTATCCATCCGTCGAGCATGGGCACAGCGGTGGAAATAACACTCAGTGGATAATATACTTATAGAAATATACATCGCCTTCTCCTCTGTCGCCATGCTTTAGCATAGGGAAAACATAATTTTATCCCCTGTCAGTGGATAAAATCGGGGGATAAAACTTTTATCTTCTGCCCATGCTACCAGTGCTGGTAGTGATAATATTAAGGCTGCTAATCGCTATCCCATTGGCGTTTTGTGAACGTTAGCGTTTCTCGAACGTTTGCACAAACACGACGTTAACGTCGCAGATGAATAGCGCCGTCGTCCGTACAAAGCAGCAACTGGGGCCCAAGTCTGCTATTGCAATTGTGGTTACATTGCCTATCAATGACATCCCAATTGCTACTTTTAGCAATTTTGGTAGTCTACTAATTCAATGACGTCACAATTGTTTTCCGATGGTTTGCCACTGACACATTTATCTTTGAATTTAGCTTAAATAAACGTAGTTTTTTTTGAAACTCATTTCGGCAAACGCTTTTTAAGCTAATAGCAATACCGAGGTATGATTGAATTACAATCCAATTATAAGAAATCAAACGACCATTGCGAATTTAGTAGACTACGAAATTTTGGACCAATGATAATTGTATTGTAATTGTATTGCGGATCAATGACAATGACATGTAAAATAGCAGACTTGGGGCCCTGTGCAAATGATTGTGCCTGACTGCCTGTTGCCGAAAAACGCTGAGCGAACGTTGCGTTTCCTCGACGTCAACGTTGCGAAGTTACTGCATGATTGAAGGACAACTTTCGCATTAATTATAATATTAGTAAGGACGTAGTTACTATTAGGTACCTATTCTGTGGTAAGGATAGATAATGTACTAAGATGTAGATGTGTGCCAAGACGGGGGGCGCTATGCTGGCATCTCATTCTCAAGCTTCAACAAGTAGTGCAAGTTTCTGAAGTGTTAATGAAGTTATCAAACTCCTACAAAACCGCTCCTAGCACAGTCGGAGATTCTAGCTAATAATTTAAAAAATATTATCAGTGTTTTTATAGCTAATAAAATGTAAAAGCAGTATATTATCTTTTTGACGGCAGTTATAAGTTTGATGTCTGTGTATCTGTATGTCTGTCTGTTCCCTCGTAGCTCCCCAACGATGGACCAATTTTGATGCGGTTTTTTTAGTGTTCTTAGCTTATATAGATTTTAAGTACAGGATTTTTTCCGTAATAAAGCAGGATTTTCGGTCATGTCGCTTTGCCTTCACGTGCCTTCAAAAGTGAGGGAATAGAGAAAGCATCTGTGTTGGCACACACAAATGCATAATACATAATAAAAGAATACATCCTACGAAGTTCAGTCAGGAGAACATTTTGATCTGCCCACTACTAACCGAAAAATCGTGTCAGTAAAATCGCTATCGCGTTGCCATAGTCATAGATAAAGAATATTAATTAGAATCCCAGTTACTGATCAGGATAGTTACTCTATGATTAACACTGGATTTGCTGACCCTATACAAATGACAGCTTAATTATTGATCAATTTGAAGCGCCACATTTGATGTACGAGTGTCTCTAGAACTAATAATATTGCAAATGGCTCACCAACCTCTTTAATTAGGTAATTTATGAAATCATAAAACAACAACAATGCAATTATCTATTACTTAGTACTTACAGCGTCAAAATGGCATCAATCTAGTAGGTCCAAAATCAGGTAGGACAGCAACCTCACCAGTGTTAATTATAGATTAATTATAGAGCTTAGTGTTTACAGTGCACTTGGTATGTCTATAGAATAGAATAGAATGGGATGGAATGGTATGGAATGGGATGGGATGGGAAATAAACTTTTACACAGAGCTTTCGAATCGTCAAATGAATCTGCCACAATCTATGACGACAGGTGACCTTTAAACCTATTTCTTTTCAGATTCCTGCCACCGGGCAGCTACCTCGACGCGAGAGAGCTCGGCGTACAAGAACTAGCGAAGAAAATGAGTGAGATAATTGGCAACACAACCAAGTACCACGACTTCTTCCGTTGGCGCAACCACTACGTGTACAAGGAGACGTCTTGGCAGGAAGACATCTGCAAACTGTGCGAAATGATGAACAATGACGACAAAGTGAAGGAAGTCAGTGTTTGGAGTGACTTTCGGACGTGGTGGAACGGTGAACGGTACCGCCTGAACTGTAGGTAGCAAGGTGGACTGACTCACTATCATCATCATTCATCATCGTCATCATCACCTCAACCCATCCACAGCCCACAACTAGGCACGGGTGGTCCTATTTATTCGTTACCCGTGTTACTGTCAGTCTTACTACCAGTAGTGATACGGGTAATTTTTTTGCCCGTGTTACTACTAGCTGAGTCAGTAGTGATACGGGTAATTTTTTTGCCTGTGTTACTACTAGCTGGGTCAGTAGTAACGCAAGTAATTTTTTACCCGTGTTACTACTAGCTGCGTCAATAGTAATAAGGGTAATTTTTTTGCTCGTACTACTAGTTGTGTCTTTAGTAACACGGGTAATTTTTGTTTGCATGTGTTACTTCTAGCTGCGTCAGTAGTAACATGGGTAACTTTTTGCCCGTATTACTACTAGCTGGGTCAGTAGTAACGTAGGTAATTTTTTACCCGTGTTACTACTAGCTGCGTCAATAGTAACAAGGGTAATTTTTTTGTCCATGTTAGTACTATCTGCGCCAATGTAACACGGGTAATTTTTTTTGCCCATGCTACTACTCGCTGCGTCAGTAGTAATAATAATAATAATATAACTTTATTTAAAAAAAAAAGAAAACACACAACAAAGAGTAATAATAATATACATAAATCATAGAACATAACATAACATTTTGCTCAAATTGCTCTGAACCCCCAAACTAGGATGACCCGTGTCTTGGGGGTCAGTCTCTTCCCAATTGTACAGGAAACAATCCATCATATTAATCATATTATCATGTTCATGGTACATTGGAAAAGTTACATAGCATATTGTGAAATATCTGTTTTTTGTTGTGTGTGTGTGTGTGTGTGTGTGTGTGTGTGTGTGTGTGTGTGTGTGTGTGTGTGTGTGTGTGTGTATTGGGGTGGGTGTATGTGATGTGATGTACCTATGAAGTGTATGTGTTATGCATTGTTTTGGTGATTGTTTGGGCTTGTGTGGTTAGTTATATAATACCTGTAATAAACACTACTAATTTTTTATAAAACATTAGGGCGAATAAATTTTTCGATGGCTTCATAGTTTAATTGGCGTAACAAATTATTAAGTTTATTTTTAATACCATATCTATTAGAATGCATGATTTTAAGTTTTTTATTAATACTTTTGTATAGAAATTGTCCTAAATAGCAAAATTGCCGTTGTGCAAATACCGTGCTTGTGCGGGGAACATGCATATCAGGTCTTCGTCGAGGAGTGCTGTTAGGAGGTAGCGGTGGGTGTGTCCGGTGATATCGAATAACACTTTTTTCAATAAATAGTTGTCGTACTGTGAGTAAATTAGTAATTTTGTATAGTTCTTCTGTGGGGAATCTGCGAGGTTTGCCAAGCATGACCTTTATGATGGCTCTTTGGGCTCGTTCTATTTCGATCATATGTGTGGTTGCTGCACCACCCCATGCTGGTATGCAATAAGTTACAAGGGATTGGCATAAACATTTATAGACCTGTGTCATCAGTTTATTATCAGCAATATCGCGGAGGTTTCTAAAAATCGGGATTAGCCTTCTGACTTTATTAGCAAGGGATGTAATATGGGGATGCCAATTTAAGTTTTCGTCGATGACTACTCCCAAATACTTCAAAGTTGTCTCTTTGTCGAGTACTTCACAGGAACAGTCAGTTTGTGGAATTTCAGATGAGTTGCATGGGAAAGTGTGTAATCTGAGTTTGAAATTAGACGGGGGTTGGGTAACTCGCGAGATACTGAAACATATATATTTCGATTTTTGAGCATTTATGGTTAGTAAATTTTTTTCTAGCATTTGCGTAATCTTGCTGAGGCCTTTTTCAGCTGTCCTGCGAGTCTCATCCCACGTTCTCCCATGAAATATTACAGCAGTGTCATCGGCGAAAGCTAATAGTTGTGCATTTTCCAGCTCTAGGTTACATATTTCATTGGCATAAACCAAAAATAGTGTTGGGCCCAGTGTACTACCTTGTGGTATGCCGTGAGTGACGTTTCGATTGCTACTAGTAGTATCCATAACTTTCACTTTTTGGCCCCTTTCATTGAGATAATCTTTAAACCATGCAAGTGGCGTACCTCTTATACCAAGACCTTCCATTTTCCGGAGCAATAGTGGTATCGACACAGTATCGAACGCCTTTTTGAGGTCAAGAAAGACCCCTAGGCATTTGTTTCTCTGATCCATATGTTTGGTTGCAATTTAAAGTTGCAAGTAGTATCACGGATATGTGTGTTATTGTGTTACTTCTAAACAAAATCCGTCCAGTAGTTTTTGCATCAAAGACCTTTACTAACCTAGTATCACAGTATGTAGTAGTAGTTTTTCTAACAAACATGCATGTATCCACAATCACAAACTTTCTCATTTATAATATGTACTAGTGGTTCGCCCCGAACTGAGACCTCGCGATATCCCATAATTCCCAAAAGTTTTAATTATATATTGTAACTAGTAGGGCGCGTGGGTGCGCGGCTCGCTAAAGCGAACCGCGGTTTTTCTGTCCACCAAGTAGACCTTCGGGTCTTGATTATCTTTTTCCAAGAAACCACTCTTCCATTTTTTATAGTCTCCGAGATAGACACCGACGACATTTGTATGGCCGCCATCTTGAATCCGCCATTTTGGTATTTTTCTTCAGCTCATTGCCAATTGGATGATGTTTCGAGTGATTTTTGTTTGGGCACCCTCAACCTATCTTCAATACCCTGACCGTGCTCCTGACCCGTCTCCAAAATCCTCAATCATCAGCTCCCTCCATATTTTTCATCCAGATGAATTTTTGTCCTCTATATGAAACCATCAGAAATTTTGGAAAGGAACGTATCAAAGTCTTGCATACATTTTCTATGAAAACAATAAATTCCGCCATCTTGATTTTTTTTCTATTCATCAAGTAGACCTTCGAGTCTTGATCATCTTTTTCCAAGAAACAACTCTTCCACCTTGTATAGTTTCCGAGATAGACACCGACCAAATCTGTATGGCCGCCATCTTGAATCCGCCATTTTAGATTTTTTCCAGCTCCCTGCCAATTGGATGAGGTTTCGAATGACTTTTGTTTGAACACTCTCCACCTATCTTCGATATCCTGGCCGGGCTCCTCACCCGTCTCCGAAATCCTCAACCATCAGCTCTCTCCATATTTTTCCTCCAAATAAATTTTTGTCTTCTATACGAAACCATCAGAAATTTTGAAAAGGCGCCGCATAAAGTCTTGCATATATTTTGTATGGAAAAAAAATAATTCCGCCATCTTGAATTTTTTTTCTATTCATCAAGTAGACCCTTGAGTCCTGATCATCCTTTTCCAAGAAACCACACTTCCATGTTTTATAGTTTCCGAGATAGACACCGACGAAATTTGTATGGCCGCCATATTGAATCCGCCATTTTGGAGTTTTTTTTCGGCTCTCTGCCAATTGGATGAGGTTTCGAGTGACATTTGGTTGAACACCCCTCACCTATCTTCGATACCCTGGCCGATGCTCCTCACCCGTCTCCGAAATCCTCAATCATCAGTTCTCTCCATATTTTTCCTCCGAATGAATTTTTGTCCTGTATACGAAACCGTGAGTGAAAAAAAATTTTTCCATACAAAATTTTACAGGAGAGGTGATCAATGAGTCAGTGAATCAGTGTGTCAGTGAATCAGCCCCAGTAGCTATATATATAGTAACTAGTAGGGCGCGTGGGTGCGCGGCTCGCTAAAGCGAACCGCGTGTTTTCTGTTCACTAAGTAGATCTTCGGGTCTTGATAATCTTTTTCCTAGAAACCACTCTTCCATCTTTTATAGTCTCCGAGATAGACACCGACGATATTTGTATGGCCGCCATCTTGAATCCGCCATTTTGGTTTTTTTTAGTTCATTGCCAATTGGATGATGTTTCGAGTGATTTTTGTTTGGGCAACCTCAACCTATCTTCAATACCCTGACCGTGCTCCTCACCCGTCTCCGAAATCCTCAATCATCAGCTCCCTCTATATTTTTCATCCAGATAAATTTTTGTCCTCTATACGAAAAGGAACGTATCAAAGTCTTGCATACATTTTGTATGAAAAAAATAAATTCCGCCATCTTGAATTTTTTTCTATTCATCAAGTAGACCGTCGGGGTCCTGATTAGTTTTTGCTAGAAAACCACTCATCCATCTTATATACTCTCTGAGATAGACACCGCCGAAATTTGTATGGCCACCATCTTGAATCCGCCATTTTGAATTTTTTTTCAGCTCCCTGCCAATTGGATGAGGTTTCGAGTGACTTTTGTTTGAACACTCCCCACCTATCTTCGATACCCTGGCCGTGCTCCTCACCCGTCTCTGAAATCCTCAACCATCAGCTCTCTCCATATTTTTCCTCCAAATTAATTTTTGTCCTCTCTACGAAACCATTAGAAATTTTGAAAAGGAACCTGTTAAAGTCTTGCATACATTTTGTATGGAAAAAATAAATTCCGCCATCTTGAATTTTTTTTCTGTTCATCAAGTGGACCTTCGGCTTCTGATCATCCTTTTCCAAGAAACCACTCTTCCATCTTTTATAGTCTCCGAGATAGACGCCGACGAAATTTGTATGGCCGCCATCTTGAATCCGCCATTTTGGAGTTTTTTTTCGGCTCTCTGCCAATTGGATGAGGTTTCGAGTGACATTCGGTTGAACACCCCCCCCCTATCTTCGATACCCTGGCCGGTGCTCCTCACCCGTCTCCGAAATCCTCAATCATCAGCTCTCTCCATATTTTTGTTCCGAATGAATTTTTGTCCTCTATACGAAACCGTGAGTGAAAAAAATTTTTTCCATACAAAATTTTACAGGAGAGGTGATCAATGAGTGAGTCAGTCAGTGAATCAGCACGAGTAGCTATATATATATTAACTAGTATATATATTAATAATTAACTTTTAACATTAGACGCAATAAAAAAAATAATAGTGCGCAGCGCCACACACATAAAAACACAGCGCCATCTATAGTGAAGCATTATAGTGAAGCTATTAGCTTCACAATAATGCTAATAGATGGCGCATTAAAATTAAATAATTTCGTTTCTTTATAACATTTATCTAATTTTAGTATTTGTTGTTCAAGTACAGGATATAACTGAATTTTCAACCAAGTTTCACGTTCTAATATTCAGTAATTCTTGACATATGGCTCAAATTAAAATCTCCACTTTGAAACCCCCCCCCATTTGGTCAATTTTTAGGGAAAAATTAAAAAAAATATATTTTTGTACTCTGTTCAAAGTCGTCTTTAAAAAGATATATCGCAAGTCTATGTAGAGCAACAAACAAGATTTTACTTCAAATACGCTTCTATGAGAGCCCCCCTGAAATAAAGCTTTTTATATTTTTTTATACAATGTTCGGCTGAAGGCCATCAGTTTACATATTATATTTAAATTTGTAGTAATTACGTTCAGTAATTCAGAAGTTATAGGGCTCTGACAGACATTTAGACGAACACACTTCTCTGTCTAGTAGGCAAGCGCCCTAGTTGACTCAGAGAACTTCGCTTCGCTCGTTCAATTAGAAGCTTTGCTATATTTTATATAGAAGCAGTGTGTAATATCAGACAGTATTTTTTAAAGATTTTTAATGTCATACATAAGAACAAATCTGACGTAAATCTAATTAATTATTTGTTTCAGATGTTTTCAGATCATTTTCAGCGATAATAATAATTACGATTCCAATACCGCCATCTAGTATCATTTTAGCGTAATTCGATTTGTACAAAGAATAAGCAATCTATTTCTTACTTATCTCTGGCTTTTGCGGTATATTTTAGTGCGTATTCATTAAAAATATAAGTAAAGAAACAACCTACTTAATACAAAAGGTGACCTGTGAGAGACGAGGGATGGCAAAGTTTTTCTAAAAGCATTTATATCACAATAAAATTAGTAGCAGAAAGAAAATTAATAAAAGTACAAAAATTAGACTTCTACGAAAGGTACGAAATTTCTCTGGGCTAAACTATGTAATGTTTGCGAAGATAGAAATCGAAAAAAAGTTACCTATTTTCCAAGAGCTAAAATTAAAATAATAAAATAGAAGGTCCTAGTAATTCATTTTAACAATACTCGAAATACCTCTCTAAGTACAGTTTAAAATAAACAACAGTGCGCTGCTTATTTCAAGAGTACCCGCAGACTTACAATTTCAAGTTGGAAAACTAAATCGCACAGGATACCTACTATAGAGATAGTGACAGTAACCAAACGGATCCCTAAATCGGATGAAAATCGTCCCCGCTTTAGCCTGGAAATACACGTCCGGTTTTTTCATCCGATAGTCTGATCAGGCTACGGGAAGGCATTGAAGCCATTACTTTGTATGAACAGTCAATACACGTCCGATCCGGTGGCCGGATCGGACGTCCGAGTCGGAAACGGGCGCGAGGCGTTTCCGATTTTACTGCCGGTTCGATTGTCTGAAGGCGCGGTCTACATACTTTTAGCCAGGCAATACACGTCAGGTTTTTTCATCCGATTGTCTGATCCGGTAGCCTGATCAGGCTACCGGAAGGCGTTGAGGCCATTACTTTGTATGAACAGTCAATACACGTCCGATCCGGTGGCCGGATCGGACGTCCGAGTCGGAAACGGGCGCGAGGCGTTTCCGATTTTACTGTCGGTCCGATTGTCTGAAGGCGCGGTCTACATACTTCTAGTATGAGACAAAATAGACATCCGGTTACTCCTTCCGATTTTGCCAGTCAGGGTTCCCAACTTAGGGCTTTTAGCCCCAAATTTTGCTTATTGGGATTTTTTAGGGCCCAAAAAATCTAGCGCTGACACTGTGTGGACGCAGCGTTGTGGTTCGAATAATGGGCGAAAATTATGAAAAAAAAAAAAAAATCATAATAATAAAATTATTATTATTATGAATTATTTTGGATGTTTTAAATAGAAATGACTCTCAGTAAGTCTTGTCAAATTGATTGGATGAATCCAATAGCGACGTTTTTTCTTCTTTCTCTTTCCTCTCTTTAAAATTTCTGTGGTGGTGTCGTGTGGTGCGGGTAGTTACGTTCCCTCAAATATGGTTGAGCGAAGCAATGGCTGGATCCTGCGTCATGCTCGTGAACGGGTGCCACCAACGGGAATGGGTCTGCTTTTGCCTGCCTGTCTTAACATGCATTGGATTGTTTTGCATTTTTGAAACTTTATTGTGGAAACACTGTATACAAAGCATAGTTTTGTTACCTATTGTAAAAAAAATTTTTTTTTAAAAAAAACGACCGCCGAGTTTATTGCTGGCTCTTCTCGGCAGGAACGGCATTCCGAACCAGTGGTAGATTCATTGACGATTCAAAAGTACTTGTAAAAGTTTATTTGAATAAAAAATATTTCTATTTCTATTAACTCTTCATCCATCTTCTTTTCTACTGCTTTGCTCCAAACGCAAGCACTCGGGATGATAGCTCGGGAACGACTGAGTTCAAAAAAAGCCTGACGGAAAAATCGGATGTGTATCGAGTAAATACGATCCGGTAGCCTGATCAGACAATCGGAAACAAAATCGGACGTGTATTTCCAGGCTTAGTATGAGACAAAATAGACATCCGGTTACTCCTTCCGATTTTGCCAGTCAGGGTTCCCAACTTAGGGCTTTTAGCCCCAAATTTAGGGCGGAATTTTGCTTATTGGGATTTTTTAGGGCCCAAAAAATCTAGCGCTGACACTGTGTGGACACATCGTTGTGGTTCGAATATTATGAAAAAAAATAAAAAAAAATAATAAAATAAAATAATTCATATTAATAAAATTATTTTTATTATGAATTATTTTGGATGTTTTAAATAGAAATGACTCTCAGTAAGTCTTGTCAAATTGATTGGATGAATCCAATAGCGACGTTTTTTCTTCTTTCTCTTTCCTGTCTTTAAAATTTCTGTGGTGGAGTCGTGTGGTGCGGGTTGTTACTAGGGAATGCAAATCTCGCGAGATTGGGGCTCAAGCGAGATCTCGCGAGATTGTAAATAACAATACTGCGAGATTGGCAGTTTTGTGTGTTTTTTTTTGCAAATAATCACAATAAATTAGAAAAAAAATAATAAAAATTATAAGTATTATAAGATAACATTTATTTTCACGAATTTTTTCAATAGACTTTTATGAATCAAATTGTCTATAATTTTTTAATAAACTTACTTTGACGTACGTTTCAATCAAATCACTGAGGAACTCTGAGTGGAAGCACTGTAATACATAGCACAGTTTGGTTACCTATTGTAAAAAAAATTATTTTTTATTTTTTGAAAAGCAACTGCTGAGTTTCTTGCCGGTTCTTCTCAACAGAATCTGCATTCCGAACCGGTGCAGTAGATTTATAAGAGCTACAAGTTGGCCTACATGAAATAAATAAATTTTGAATTTGAAATAACAAATGAAAAAAACAACCAGTCTTCTCTTCTAATATCAAACGCAAATCTTTTAGTAATTTTAAAAATTAATTCGCGCACCGAACGAAACCGACAGGTCGCAACTCCGTCAGTATCAGTCCGCGCTTCGAATAAGACTTTTTTATGCTCGAGTGCAATCTCGTTAATCTCGCGAGATCTCGCCCTTTTTTCGGCCGAGATCAATCTCGCTAAAAAAGGCCGAGATCTCGCGAGATCGAGATTGCATTCCCTAGTTGTTACGTTCCCTCAAATATGGTTGAGCGAAGCAATGGCTGGATCCTGCGTCATGTTCGTGAACGGGTGCCACCAACGGGAATGGGTCTGCTTTTGCCTGCCTGTCTTAACATGCATTGGATTGTTTTGCATTTTTGAAACTTTATTGTGGAAACACTGTATACATAGCATAGTTTTGTTACCTATCGTAAAAAAATTTTTTTTTGAAAAGAGCGTCCGCCGAGTTTATTGCTGGCTCTTCTCGGCAGGAACAGCATTCCGAACCAGTGGTAGATTCATAGACGATTCAAAAGTACTTGTAAAAGTTTATTTGAATAAAAAATATTTCTATTTCTATTAACTCGTCATCCATCTTCTTTTCTTCTGCTTTGCTCCAAACGCAAGCACTCGGGATGATAGCTCGGGAACGACTGAGTTCAGAAAAAGCCTGACGGAAAAATCGGATGTGTATCGAGTAAATACGATCCGGTTGCCTGATCAGACAATCGGAAACAAAATCGGACGTCTATTGCCAGGCTTACGAGTACGGGAGGTGCCAAAAAAATAGTTATTTTCAAGATTTTGTTTTACAACTAGCATACCCAGAAATAAATAGGAAAAGATTCTTCTAGTATATCTGCTATAACTGATGCCTTTAATTTTTTAAATAGATAGGTGCCATTTACAGCCTCCAAGTCAAACCTTGGACAGACGGGAGAGACGGACGAACTTTGCGAAATTATAAGGGTTCAATGTTGCTACTACGGAATCCTAAAAATTTACATCATCGAAGAAAAAACACTCAAGGCTGATTGCGGCGTCTCACTTGGCCGAGGAAATAGGCCACTCACAGTCACAGCATCAGTCTTGAGCGCTCTTTGAAATAAAAACTGTCTAATTGTTTTTTTTTTTTATGCGATGACAAGAATGCCCTTGACTGCGATCTCACCTGGGGCCCAAGTCTGCTATTGCAATTGTAGTTCAATTGTCTATCAATGACATCCCAATTGCTACTTTTAGCAATTTTGGTAGTCTACTAATTCAATGGCGTCACAATTGTTTTCCGATGGTTTGCCACTGACACATCTAGCTTTGAATCTAGCTTAAATAAACGTTTTTAATATGTAGTTTTTTTTGAAACGCATTTCGGGAAACGCTTTTTAAGCTAATGCCAATACCGAGGTACCATTGAATTACAATCCAATTATAAGAAATCGAACCACCATTGTGAATTTAGTAGACTACGAAATTTTGGACCAATGATAATTGAATTGTAATTGTATTGCGGATCAATGACAATGACATGTAAAATAGCAGACTTGGGGCCCTGATGATAAATGACGATGCCAGTCTTAGATGGTAGCGGACTAACGAGGGTATCTGGCCCTTGTTTTTGTAAGCCGACACAAGAGAATCTTCTCGTGTAGCTCATGTAAAAAATGTGATACTAAAATGATTTGAAATAAATAGTGTTTCGCGCACCGAATTTCGAATAATTTGTTAGCGACGTAGATTTCGTTACTGATGCTGAACAAAAATTATTTTCAAGTTTTTCATTAAACGTCTTTTCGTTTCATTTATACCTACCTACATGTATATAATGTAATTGCAATTTGTTATACGATCATGTCTAGGTATTGTCTCTCGCAATCATCTCTCAAATTGCGACTATTACAGCTACCGATAATTTTAAATGACAACATTTGCATTTAGATCATTTTACCCGCAGACCGAATATTTTATTTTATTGTTTTGCTCATAGCTCGATGCACGTTTTTCATTATTATTTTTTAACTAGCTTTAACCCGCAGCTTCGCTCACGTTTGGTTCGATTTTTTAACCCCCTATTTAACCCTCTTGGGGTTGAAATTTTCCAAAATCCTTTCTTAGCGGATGTCTACGTCCTAACAGCTACCTGTATGCCAAATTTCAGCTCGATCGGTCCAGTGGTTAGAGCTGTGCGTTGATAGATCAGTCAGTCAGTCAGCTTTGCTTTTTATATATTTAGATGAAGATAAGTTGTATTCGTTTTGTTGCCGAATTCGGCGAAAAAGTAGATAAATGTATTTCCGTTTCGGCGAGCGAAGTACCTAGTGAAAATTGGAAATTTCTCAAATGTGTGACTTCTGGGCAGCTGAAGCCCACTGCATCCACTTGATTCATTAAACCTCGGTTGGTAGTGACGTAACAGTTCATGAAATTACGTTTTCACTTCACAAAGGCAAAGTTCCCGATTGCCCGTGACCGAATCGTGTCATGAATTGGCTCGACCATAGGAGAATGTAGGTACTTACTTATTTCGTGTTTTTAAGCTATTGCATAGCTTCTATCGCGGGCCTTGAGCGTGGAGACCGAATCCAGAAATTCCGTAACGAAAATGACCTGACCTGATAAAAAATGCTATGCAATAGCTTTACCGCGGCAGTCCCCGAGTGCCACACGTCTTTTTTTAAAAGAGCAACCGCTGAGTTTATTGCTGGCTCTTCTCGGCAGGAAAGGCCACTACAGTGATACAGAATCTACCACTGCAGTGGTAGATTCATCGACGATTCAAAAGCACTTGTAAAAGTTTATTTGAATAAAAAATATTTCTATTCTATTAAGTACTCATTTTATTTTTTCTTAAAATATAATGTACTAAACATTGAAATATACGTAACACTAGGTATTTAAAAAACAGAAAAAATCATGTAATAGTTTTATTTTAATGAAATAATTGTAAACATAATATTATTAGGTAGGTACATAAGTATTTATATTTTTTGAGGTTATTATTTGTTTGAATGTTATTAGGTAGGTAAGTACTTAAAAATTAAATTCTTTTCAGTCTTAATTGACAAATCCTTTGTATAAAACAAAATACATGAAAATATTAAAACTCAATAATGTAAAAATTGTTGATTAAGTTATGTTACATGTTCCTACACAAGTGTTCCGTACTACATTTCGATAACATTTCTTATTTTTATAAGTACCTACATTATTTCTTGCCCTTCAGACATCTAACTTATTAAACTTACTGAGATCTCAAATGTTTATTCACTTATTTATTTACAATTAACATAGTTGTAAATATAATTAGCAGTAATATAAACTACAAAGAAAAACGTTGAAACCCTACCTAAAGCCGTCTCCAACCGCCCCTTATAACGGCCCCTGTCCTCACATCTAACCTATTTAACCACAACACGTCAGACAAACCACCATCTGAACGTGAGGGTAACTATCAAACATATCTAAGTATTATTTAATTAATTACACTCATCTAAACCTACGGGTAATATTTATTCGATTAGGGCGCGATTGCTATCACAACCCCTTAATCAAATACTACGACCTAGACGCGGGAGCATCCAATAGCCGTATGAGTCTCTGGAAGAGACTGAATTAATAACGTCCAAAGCGCTGTATTTATACTAACGGCGCGGTGCCTACATCGTCAACAAAGTCAAACTACCTACTACTAGTTTTATCAAACCACCTTCAATACATTAATCAATACATTAAAGTTGTTTATCTTTACTATTTCAATATTTCGCTAACAGTAAGTAGTTCTTAATTTATTTAAGTTATTTTTTTATATTATTCACTCATCTTCATGCAAATTTTTAACAGTAAATACTTTGCCTACATGAAATAAATAAAAACTAACAGTTAATACTTTTGGTTGCCTACAGGAAATAAATAAAAACACAAACATTTTATGTTATTGTGATGATTAGATACGACTAAAAATTAGGAAATAAGTACTAAGTAGGTAGAAATACTTATTTAAAAATATTATCTACTTAATTACTTCTAGGTTTTATATGTAGGCACACATCACGAGGCACATGATTTTTAATGACTTGCTTATTGTATCAGTATTACTGAGGTAGTTAATTATAAAAAAATACTTAATTGGATTGTTTTAACATCCAAATCTAAATCGGCTACTCGTTTTAGGAAAAAAAATTGGCATATATCCAGTATTCAGTAGATTACCTAAATTGAAAACTAAGCATTATATTTTGTACCTTTACATAAAAGAATATTTGAAAACAAACATATTATATTGTTACATATATATATCTGGATAGTTTGGACGCATCATAATTATTATGTACACATATTTCAATAGTAACTATCGATGTATGTTAAAGTTAATTATTATCAAAAATATTCATAGTTATTTACAAAAATGCATATAAAGGCTATAACAAAAAGCTCTTAATTTATATAAGTAATAAGAATTAATGCGATTTTTGGTAAGCTTCGGAACTATACGAGTGGGTATAACTAGGGAATGCAATCTCACGAGATCTCGGCCTTTTTTAGCGAGATTGATCTCGGACGAAAAAAGGGCGAGATCTCGTGAGTTTAACAAGATTGCACTCGAGCATAAAAAAGTCTTATTCGAAGCGCGGACTGACACGGACGGAGTTGCGACCTGTTGGTTTCGTTCGGTGCGCAAATTAATTTTTAAATTACTAAAAGATTTTTGTTTGATATTAGAAGAGAAGACTGGTTGTTTCTTTCATTTGTTATTAACATTTTGTTATTGGGAAATAATGGCATATCCATGTTTCGATAACGTCACGCAATCCCGCAAAATTGCACTGCCTACAACGATTACTGGTTATCGGTAACGATCAACACTTGTCCTTCAAACTGTCTCCATTCCACCATATCCGGAAATCATCCCACACAGTCACTTGAGACACCATCGTCTCATCGTTCAGCGCGATGCACAGCTTACAAACCTCCTCCACAGGATAGCTCTCGCGGTACTTGTAGTGGTTCCTCCACCGGAAGAAGTCGTGATACTTGTCCCTGTCGCTGATAATCTCGTTCATCCGACGCGCCAATCGTTTGGGGCCTAGCTTTAGTGCGTCGAGGTAACTGCCTGGGGGAAGGAATCTGGAAAGTAAAATACAGTGTTGTAAAAAATCCCGAGCGTAATATATCAACAACAACTTGAAGAAAATCAATTACTGCGTGTCAATTCTCTAAAAATGATTGCATCAGTAACGATCGCAATGGCTTCTGATTGGCTGGTAGGTACCCTCCCGCTATTGGTTAAAATGCATTGATGTTGAAAGAAGACCATAAATTCAGCCAATCAGAGGCCGTTGCGATCGTTACTGATGCAATTATTTTTAGAGAATCGACGTGCTGAATAGCACTGATGAGGTCTAGATTGGAGCACGCTTGCCTAGGCAATATAGAATAGAGTGAATAGGCATCTTCTAGAAGATGCCTATTCACTCTTGTCTTGAAGGTACTCAAATTATAGGTGGCAGGAAATGAATGGTGGCAGGAAGGAATTATAGGTGGCAGGTGGCTGTCCAGCGCAAACATACAACCAGTGTTCTTGCCATTTTCCACACGGGCATGACATGTACAGCGTAATCTGATTATTAGTTTTAATGTAACATTTTAACAAAGAATAGGTAATAAATACAGTTTCTTACCTTGAGTAATTAGCTGAACCGTAGACAATGGGGACGGCATAATTGTTCAAAGCACTCAACAGCTTCTCCGTCACATAGTCTTCGGCGAACGAATTCTCAAATGACAAGTAAAAGTAATAATCATTTGCCAATTTCTTAAAGCAAGATGCTTCATCATTTCGCGGGCAACTCAGGGCGCCGCAGCGGCCGTAGATATCCACTTGGCGGCCAAAATATTCCAACTCCTTTTGCAATTCATTCACATAATGCTCCCTACCACCATTAGTGGAACAATGGGAGACGAACCACGCGGCCGTTTTTGATTTATTCGACAATCTCAGTTTCAGTTCTTCGTCTATAGGTTCTAATTTGTCCAGCCATTTCATGTTGAGCGATGGTCCGATTACGTTATCATGCATATCGTATATGATGATGTAACTCCAAAATAAATTCGAGTCGATGCGATACGTCCACGTCCAATTAAAGAATCCGTTGTACATCGGATCGCATACCGGGTAATTATCCGCGGATTCGGAAGCGGCGAAAATGTATTTCTGTTTTGGCGATCTGACAGAGGGTAGTTGGAAAGACCAGAGTTTCCGGGCGTCTATGCCACCGAATACTACAGCGTCGAAATCCGTTTGATCTATAAAATAGTCTCTGTCATCGGTTACGAAGCAGTTGGTGTAATTGCACTTGCCCCTGACGAAGACAGAGTTACCTTCGCCCATCGTATTCACGGGTATACTGAACCTATTAGTCCATAGCAATATGTACTTTAAGCTTTTGTGGTTCAGATACGAGATATCCTTCCTCTGTGACCGTATTGAGAAGAGCCTTGCATTGTAAGTGTAAATAAGGGACGCGGCATAGATCAGGATCAGTATGAATATTACTCGTGAAGCGTTTAGTTTCGTCAGCAAGAAGCACATTCTGACGATCATCGTACACCGATTCCTTGAGAGTTAAGCCATTGTATATTATTGTACGGAAACTAAACTAGGTACACATAGGATGTTTCTGCGCTCCAAATAATAAACGTGTGAGTAACATCAGTAGCTATTTTTATGTCATCTAGGTTTACTTCATTGGCTTTCGACTTTTCATTCCAACCCATCGGATATTTCAGTTTTGTATTGATGTACCTGTGGTTATGAGTGCATGTTCACCACAACACCGTAGCACTGCATCCCTGAAAATAAAATAATCCAGTGACAAGTGTAACTTGAAAATTTAAAAGCTTTGTTTAAAAACCCCCGACATGTGAAATTAAAAAAAAAATATGTTATCCGCCATTTTGCGGCGGCGGCCATCTTGGACCGATTTCCGCGGAAATTGAAAAAACCTTAATCTACGCGGAATAATAATAATAATAACAACAGTAAAACAAAATCGAAATCAAACTCAAAATCAAAATTTATATATTTCATGTAGGCCAACTTGTAGCTCTTATGACACGTCATAAATCTACCACCGGTTCGGAATGCAGATTCTGCTGAGAAGAGCCGGCAAGAAACTCAGCAGCAGCAAATCAAAAGACATTTCCTTCAACTGATATAAGTATTATATATTGATTATATAGGAAACATAATAACACTGAGTGATTAGTTTCATTACAAAAAGTCTAATCAGGGAAGTGGCCTGGTTAGTTTTTATATTAAACATTCCAATACAAAGTTGTAAGCGAGTCTTGAACGCTGAGTAGGTTTACAAAACATCTGCCTTTTTTTACTAAATACTAAAAAGTTGTTAAGGCTGCACTCGTTGACTAAAAACACGACCGATCTTCCTGTTTAGTGTTTACGGACTAGATTAGTAGGTTTGAGGAAGTTTTGCGGGACATCACCAGTTGTGTACATTTTATCGCATAGCTCATGGAGGCCGATCAATGGGAGGCCATAAAAATTCACTACACGTCTCGACACCGTTGGATTCACAGGAAACGCAGTGTGCTAAGACTATACTATTCTCTTTCTGATATATAGCGTTATCTCTTTCGATAGTTTTACAACTTTCGGAAGCATTCCTAGGTATCGAACGAAAAGGATCGATACTACTCAGGTATCGATCCTTTTTTGGAATCCTTAATCATCATGCAAACTTGACGGCAAACTTGATCGTATGTGGGCTTCCTTAGGGTGGGTTACATCACATCATGCATGTCAGGGTATGAAGACTGCACAAAATGCCAGAAAAAAATCAGATTTCACCCACGCGATCGTGATTAAGCGATGATATAAAATATGCCCGAAACCTGTGAAGCGCGACAGATGCTAGCGTATTGCGCCGAATAGGAGTGCAGTAAGAGCCAAATACATCTTGCATTCCAATAACTCGCAAGATATTTATTTAAAAAAATAGCAAATAGCTGTATCGTCTCTTAGTGATATGTATAGAAATTTTATATAAAAATTTCGTCTCTGTAATATGCAACATATTGAAAATAAATGCAAATGGCTTAAAAATTAGACCTAACTTCGTATTTTTTTTGTCAAACAAATTCCATTGTTTTATTCCTTGGAAATATCATGTAATTTTTGCCTGTTTTTTTTTTTCGGATAATTAAAACTTAATCTACGGCTGTAAAAATCAAATCTGTATGTGAATATTTCACGGGCATACATTACGCGCGCTTTTAACCCTAGAGTGGGCGCGTCTTTCAGCGTAACGTTAGTGGGCGCGTGGGGAGCATTTTGCCGCTCCTCTTCAGTAACTATTTTAAGTAGGAATACTACATTCGATTTAATTTATTTTTTCAGGATATTTAGTAAAACAAATAAGTAATGAAAAATCAACATATTTATTGTACTCTGTTTTAGGAACATTGGTTTATAAAAGTTTTTGGAAAATTAAACATTTTAATTAACTTCTTTTACTTATTCTATATTAAACTATATAACACTAATTAAAATGGAAAAATAATAACAAAATTATATATTTTCTACATCTACAGAATATGCTTTAATAAAACAGTCTTCACATAAGTATGTGCAATGTTCATTGCACAGTAACTTGGAGCATTTGCAACACCCTTTTTTCGTGCGTCTATTTTTCTTCGATGGGCATATACTGCATTTGCCCTCCCTATTTGAAGATGATGGTTGTTCTGTAGGTACAAACCGAAGGTACAAACCGAAGTTGAGATTGAGCTGATGTACTTGCCTGCGGGGATGGTACAGTTTCTCTACGGCGAACTCGCTGTGCTAACTGTTTATCATCATCACTGGATGTACGTGTTGGAGTTTTATTACCTGGTTGTATTGTACGTTTGCGATGGCGAGATTGAGGCTGGTCACTTACTGTGCTAGATGGTGAATGGCTACAACTTCGCTCTGAAGTATATGTCTATAAGCATTGAGTAGATGGTATTCCAGAGGGCACATCAACTGAAGAAGGTTCTTCCTTGTTAGAATCGTCATCGTGTGCAGACTGTTCTGTGTCCGTATCATGCTCACTATGTTGACTAGATCGGTCACTTTCAGACACATTCTCGTCTAACAACTGTGAATTAGCATCTTCAAAATCTGATATTTCCTCTAACCAAGATATTATTCGATCATCCATTTTTTATATCACGTGGCACTTAAAATCCTGAAATTATATATACGTTATTATAGTTTTTACAATAAATACATCATAAATATAGAGTAA
Organism: Hipparchia semele; assembly: GCA_933228805.2. Taxonomy (NCBI): domain Eukaryota; kingdom Metazoa; phylum Arthropoda; class Insecta; order Lepidoptera; family Nymphalidae; genus Hipparchia; species Hipparchia semele. The sequence goes on along the minus strand of OW121727.1, from coordinate 12,211,332 downwards.
ATTTCAATTTTGCAAAAAATAGTTGACACAATTTTTACTTACGTGAAAAGGCGCGCGATGAGCAAATTGCCGCCTCGCGACGACCGATGGTAACAACCTCGTCCTGTAGCGGCTCCCCGCGCACCGATGGCGTCCCGCCTTTCCGCATGAGAAGTGAACGAAAGTGGGGACAGCTACTAAAAAGCGCGTACTTAGCGAGCAACTATTTTACCAATTATCAAAGTTTTTTTGGTGAGGGCGGCAAAATGCTCATAGCGCGCCCACTCTAGGGTTAACGTATCGCAGACCCATCGTCCTCTTATCGAGTGAGCAAATTGCAGGTGGCCCGCAGTTAGCGTTGCCAGACGTCCCGTATTTCCCGGGACATCCCGTATTTTAGCCATAGTTTAAAATGTCCCGACGGGACTGACTCTGTCCCGTATTTGAACCGTACAAACCGTAAAATCGTTTTTCATTATGAAATCGATCTAAAGCTCGCTGCATACATAACGTGCACGGGACGGGACGGGACGTGGACGGGACGGGACGTGGAGTTTTGGAAATATCGTTTCATAGAAAATGTATACGACTGTGCATACGTCACGGAGCACGGACGGGACGGGAACGTGCCACGCGCGGAACGGGAAAAATATCGTCGGCGCAATTAAAGCCAATTCTTCAAATGAAAAATCCATCTTTCCTTGTTCACATCACTAGCACGTTAGTTCTGAGTTATTGCCACGTTGCGTATGCATTAAAAATCCCCGTCCGTGTTTACTAACCACGTTCGGCCCCGTCCCGTCCACGTCCCGTCCCGTCCCGTGCACGTTACGTATGCAGCGGCCTTAAGTATTCACACACGCAACGTTCGTAATTCGTACGGTTTACATTGTCTGACTTGGCTTATCTCGAGCGACTGTGTAGTGTGAAGTAACTTGCACTCGCAGCCCACATCGACCAATGACAGTGTTAGTGTCAGAATGACAATGTTAACACTGACTCGATCCTCGGAAAAATATAAAAAATAATAAAAAATGACACCAAATAATTTTGTTTTATTTGTCCCGGGTAAGAAACTGAAATCCCATATTTTTTTGCCCATTTAACCATTTGTCCCTTATAGGCTGAAAAAAAATCTGGCAACCCTACACGCAGCCTACCTGGGCAATACACGACAATGGAGAAGAACACAGTCAATAACTTCCGCCTAGAAGGCGCCATTTATTTGTTACTAGCTGATAACCGCGACTTCGTACGCGTGGATTGAGGTTTTTTTGGAGTTCCACGGGAACTATAATTTTTTTCGGGATAAAAAGTAGCCTATATTTTATATCAAGGTATAGTAATTTTCAGCCAAAATCGGTCCAGTACTTTTTGAGCCAATTCGTTACAAACATACTTACATACAAATCTTTCCTCTTTATAATATTACTATAGACAACAAACTGACAGTTCGTCACATCTTCATAGAAATTGTTTATTAATTTGTGATTAGGTATCTTGATTCGGCTGACTTATGACACCCTGCGATCTAACGGGGTTGGAAGGTGTAGCTGAGGGTGTAGCTGAGGCTAATGTATAAATGTATAGGGTGTTAATCCCCAACATTGGGAAGGGGGGAGGAGGGAAAGAGACTAGGGGCGCCCAGGGATCCCAACTTAGGGCTTTTAGCCCCAAATTTAGGGCGGAATTTTGCTTATTGGGATTTTTTTAGGGCCCAAAAAAATTTAGGGCTATTTTTAGGGGTATAAATAAATTTTCAAGCGTCACATAATTGACTGACCAAAACGAGTAAATAAAGCAAAACGTCTATGGTATTCCGGAATAATATGCTTAAAATCGTTTTAGCTAAAGCGTTTTGAAAATATTTCAATACATTAGCGTTGAACACGCTTTTTCGATAGATTTCGTGATCTTGCGTTACTTTTACTCCATCTCCAAAAAATGTTACAGTTATAATGTAAACATATTGTATGACTATAAGAATTTCGAATAATGTAATTAAAATTAAGTTAAATATGATTTTTATTTACCTCAATAAAACGGGAAACTCATTTAAACATTAGCCTTGAATGGTAACAAGATACAGGGGTTTTTTGGGGCTTTTTAACATTGCATTTAGGGTTATTTAGAGGTATTTCATGTTGATGTTAGGGCTAATTTTTTTTAGGAGTTGGTAACCCTGGGGGCGCCTAAACAGCACGCGTGCGGTTTAACAAGCAAACAGCAAACAGGTTTCAGATTTCGGTTTCAAAACAACGATAAACACGGCGCGAGTCGCGACCATGACGCGACTCTGTGATTTCGTGTTTCATACACAAAGGGTACCAAAGGGACTCTATTATTAAGCCTACCGCGCTGTCCGTCCGTCCGTCTGTCTGTCAGCTTGTATCTCATGATCCGTAATAGGTAGTTGAAATTTTCAGAGAATGTGTATTATCTGTTGCTGCTATAACAACAAATAATAAAAAATAAATTAAAAATTCAAGGGGGCAAGAAACGAGTTTTTTCGGCATTGTTTGGTACGGAACCCTTCGTATACGTCCGACTCGCATTTGACCGGTTATTACTTCATCAAAATTAATTTTAAAAAACAAGTAAGAATCAATATGACAGTAGCTTCTGTAGGATTGTCTCAAAAATCATTACTACAGTAAATTACCGCTGATTGGCTGGTAGGTACCTACCTACTCTCTCGCTGTTGCTCAAAATGTTAAAAAAAATCATGAAGCAAGAACGCCATGAATAATTCAGCAAATCAGAGGTGATTGCGATCGTCCTAGCAATCATTTTTAGACAATCCCATAAACTGGTTTTCCGTTAATTGGTACAAGTTGATTTGACCTGAATCCAAACGGAGTCAAAACCAGGGCCGTCTCTTGCCCATGTAATCAATAGCCTTGCAATGGGGAAACCAATCCCGCTTTTGCGAGATCCCGCATGAATTTTGCGGGATCAGTGATGTTTATCCACGCGGAGTCCGCGGGATTAGCTGGACTTAAAGTTTGCGGCTATTGACCGCCAATATTTGGCGCAACTTTCACCAATGCTTTCAGAGTCATATGTGATCCACATGCTATCACAAATTCACAACCGTTTATAATAGGCAGCCTTTTCGGCAACCTTTTTATTTGACGATTCGAAAGCACTTTGTAAAAGTTTATTTCAATAAAAAATTATTCTATTCTATTCTATTTGCGCATTTTTCATGTTCGTTCGTGTTCGTTTTGTTTTATTTAAGCAAGTTAGGTTTCATTTGTTTTTCAAACTGAAAACTTTAGAAATTGAAATTTATTGCAACTGGTACTGGTGAAGTTAGTTTTGTAAGTTATTGTAGTGCCGGTAAAATGTATTTGTACATGAATAGAAGTTACTACCAACGTTTTGAGCGATACAATTGATTGCTTACTTCTTTAAGAATTTTATTAGGTTACAATAAAACCGAGTGATTTACAAATATAATAAAAGCTTTGATTTAAACTGATTAATTAACTGATTAATTTTTTAAACCGAGTAATTGTTGACAAAATTTATTGTCAATGCGGGATTGAATTTCCCTCTAGTAGGCGCGCGATGAAAATGGAATAAATACCGAGGAATAACTCTTCATTCCTGATGCTGCTTGGTGAACAATGATATAGTCCAGTGAGGTAGCTTAGGGAGGGAGGGTGATTCCTAATCCAATTGCGAGCGAAGCAAACGAAAAGTTTTTTATTACTGCCCTACGTAATTACCTATCTAGTCCAATACATCAGCAAATTCTTTTGGCGCCTATAAGGCGCCGCCGTGAGCGGTGCTCGGCGCCCCCGACCCTTCGCCCAATAAAGACGGCACTGTCTTTTACCAAAAACTCGTAAAACAAAGGTCAAAGACCTTTGATAGGTAGGTCTAAGTACTAAACTATTTTATGCTACTGCACGTAAATGTAGGTTTTTACCAAATATTTAATATAAAAAACATAACAAGGTACCTACTACCGAACAATAACAAATAAACCTATACGTAGGTTGGTATATAATAATAATAAACATATATCCTACCGGTTACCGGCTTGCCTAAATCGCTGCCTCACGATTCCGCAATTGGCGCCTTCGTTTACAATTTACTTGTTTGACTTTGGTGCATTTTAAGTTATTTAGGGGGGATTATTCAGGTAATTAATTACCTACTGATATTTTTAGAAGTTACCTGGGTAGTTTTTCTGGAAGGTCGATCTAATCCACCGTAACCACACAGGTAGATGTAACTTAAGTTATAAGCACAACAAACACTGTTAGAATGATATTATTTAGTATTTACCTTATTCTATAATAATAATGTTGTAATCCACTGTTTGCGGAATGGTCCGTGTTGTTAGCACATCACTTAATACTATAACTAACACTGCAAATCACAGATATTGAAGGCAAACACGTTTACACGGCCAATAATCACGAACACAAGCTTACTACTCGTAAGTAGTTACAAGACTAACGAACTAACGATATTTTTGTTGGCTCGAACTCGAACGTTTTTGTGTGCTGCGTTTACACTGTACAGTTTTTTCGTGCGACGTTGATTAGGATTTTCATTTTGAATATTTTTTTTATCCTCTTAACTTGCCATTAGAGTGGCCTACATTAAATTAGGTAATAATTTTGAATTTTTATCACATCTTAAACTAAATTAAACTTACTTACTTAGTATTAAATATTTTATAATAATCTATACTAATCACACTAATATTATAAAGGCGAGAGTTGGTATGTGTATGTGTGTGTGTGTGTGTGTGTGTGTGTGTGTGTGTGTGTGTGTACCATAACGAATGAACCAATTTGGCTAAAAGGAATAAATATAGCTCATACCCAGGATTAAAACATAGGCTATTCGAAAATTACAGAGTTCCCATGGGAATTGAAAAACCTTGATGTTTGTAACGAATTGGCTCAAAAAGTACTGGACCGATTTGGCTGAAATTTAAAATGGAGATAGACTATACCTTGAATTTAAACATAGGTAGGCTTCTTTTTATCCCGAAAAAATTATAGTTTCCGGGGGACTCCAAAAAAACCTCAATCCACGGGTATGAAGTCGCGGGTATCAGCTAGTTATAAATAATTATTTAATATTTTTAATTGGATGCATCAACTCAACCACATTAATTAAGCAGTATGAGTCAATGAGTGTTACGAGTTTATGACTTATGACGCAATCACCATTAACGCCGCGCGGCAGCACGTATAGTGAACACAGAATTCAATCCGACGCTAGAAATGGTATAGTTTATTTTTCCTTATCTGTCTTGAAAGGTAAACAAATGGCAGGAAACGTTTCAGAAGTGTAACTGTCAACTGAACCGTCAAGCTATGCTAATTAATTTAAAATAAATAAATAAATTTATAACGGAACTACCGTGACAGTGTATATGTATTATGTGCGTGACATAGAGTGTAATTTTAGTAACATTACAAACATATTAATTGAGATCACAAGTCTCTCGAATCTAAATAAACCTTGGTTTTTGTCTTGATTATACATAAAAGGACAGTTAAAAAAAGAAATGCTGCTGTATACAATTTTAGGAGCGCGAGCCAGACCATCAGCCTTTTAGCGTATGCGATATTTACTATGCCACCTTTGTTTTCCACTGTTCTTTAATGCGTACCATCGAATTATAATGCGTAAAAGGCTTTAAGTCTGTCCCTTTTGAGTATATATGCGGTCACCATACTTAATCTGAAATGAACTGCTAAGCCATACGTTTGTTTTTACATTAACGATCAACGCGCACTGATGTTTCACAAGACATCTGGGAAGCGTCAAAATCGTGCTCCTTGAACACTTCTATAAACAGTTGAATTCTGTGGTCGTAGGATGTGGGTCTTTGACATTAGAAGTTCGAAGGTCGATATTTTGTTATTTACCTCAAAGTTATAAGGGCTGATTACAGAAATTTATTTAATTTGTAAGAATCAATAGCCCAACGGTTAAAGGTGTGGACTGAAAACTGTAGTCTGTAAGGTCGCAGGTTTGAATCCCACCCGTTGCACTATTGTCGTACCCACTCCTAACACAAGCTTTCCGCTTATTTGGAGGGGATAGGAGGATATTAATCAACTTCAGATTGCCTAATATTCTTTAAAAAAAAAAGACGTGTGGCACTCGGGGACTGCCGCGGTAAAGCTATTCCGAACCAGTGGTAGATTCATTGACGATTCAAAAGTGCTTGTAAAAGTTTATTTGAATAAAAATATTTCTATTCTATTCTATTGCATAGCATTTTTTATCAACGCCATCTAGTGGTGAGAGGAGTCCCGTGTCAGGTTATTTTCGTTACGGAATTTCTGGATTCGGTCTCCACGCTGGCCCGAAGGAAGAAACGGCAATTTTGATTTTTGAGAATGTAATACCTACCTATAGGCTTTGAGTACCTACCTATAGTCGAAATGGTCGTACCTACCTAAGTACCTACTATAAAATGGAAGGCGTGAACTCTGATTACACTTGTTTTGGTATTTACAGTTTTAATTTGGAGGACGTAGGAACATGCGTTCAGATGACTGTTATAGTCAGAGGCCAGAGCGATGAACTACCTTGATAAAATCTAGGAAGTTGATCAGCTCGGGTGGCTGCAGCTAGTAGAATGTGATTATTATGAACAACTGCGGCGCATGTCCTGAACAATAGTTTTAAATTGTGTTCTAAATTTAAATATCGTGGAACATTGGAAATACAAATAGCCAGTCCCCTCGACGAAACTAGCCAGTCGTAAAACTTTGTGGAGACGACTCCACATACCTATTTGATTGCTCTTAACAAACGGAGTAGATACCCCTACAGCGCCCCCCCGCTAGGGATTTATGTGACCCACTTTGCTTGCATTTTGGTAACTTGTTACGGGCAACTTACTGAAAAGAGGGCGTGTAATGGTAAATCGATTTTTACAGCAGTAGATCAAGTTTTAATTATCCGAAAAAAAACAGGCATAAATTACATCATATTTCCAAGGGATGATATTGAGTAGAAACTTAAAATACTTAATGAAAGTTCGACAAAAAGAAACGCGAAGTTATGTCTAATTTTTAACCAATTTGCATTTATTTTCAATGTGTTGCATATTACAGAGCCAAAATTTTTATATAAAATTCCTATTCATATTAGGTAGTAAGAGACGATACAGCCATTTTTTTTAAATGGATGTTTTGCCAGTTATTAGAATACATGATGTATATGGCGCTTATTACGCTCCTATTCCGCGCAATACGCTAGCTGTATCTGTCGTGTTTCGCACGAGATTTCGGACATGTTTTATTTCATCACGTCACAATCGCGTGGGTGAAATTTGATTTTTTTCTGGCATTCTGCGCAGTCTTAATATCCTGACATGCATGTTGTCATGTAACCCACCCTAAGGGAGCCCACATACGATCGTTTGCCGTCAAGTTTGTATGATGATTAAAGATTTCAAAAAAGGATCGATACCTGATTAGTATCGATACTTTTGGTTTGATACCTAAGGAAGCTCCCGAAAGCTGTACCATTCCGAGAGAGATAACGCTATACATCAGAAAGAGAATAGTATAGACTATAGTCTGCTGTCTAACGTGTGACATCTAGTGATGAGATAAAAGTCTCGATACTTTTATCTCATCACTAAATTTCACATATCGAGTAATTGGAAAAGTACCTACGTAAGTAAGGATCTTGTCATTAAATAAAATAAAAAAGATATATAGCTTTTTCTCCATCGCCCGCTGAGTGACCCCCCTTGCTTTCAATAGTGTACCTATAAGTACTGAAATAATCTAATCAGCGGGCCTAATCTCTAAACACACTTCGATAACTTATCATTGACAATCCAATAAACCGTTAGTATGGATTGGATTGTTCAAGCATGTATGTACACGAGTTCCAATTTTTAACCGACTTCCAAAAAGGAGGAGGTTATCAATTCGGCCGGTATCTTTTTTTTTTTTAACCAACTTTAAACGGAATCTTTGATTGACATTCACGCTGCATTCACGTAGTATATCTACGTGAATGTCAATCAAAGAAATTCTTGAACAGATTTATTTTTATCTAGCGAAGCAATGTCTCAGAGCCTAGAGCACTAGAGCCTTATAACTTCTAAATAAATGAATAAATCACAAAAAAATATACACGCTAAAAATAAATTGAGCATTGTTCAATGAACATGTTCCAAATTTTTAAGCTATTGCATAGCTTCTATCCGAACGAAAATAACCTGACACGGGACTCCTCTCACCGCTAGATGGCGTTGATAAAAAATGCTATGCAATAGCTTTACCGCGGCAGTCCCCGAGTGCCACACGTCTTTTTATTTTTTGATTATTGTTGTTATTATTACTAGTTACTACTATGGATGATCATATCTGAAATAAATGAATTTGAATTTGAATCAATATTTTACCCAACTACGCTAAGACAAAAGAAAGGGTTATGATTTTAGCAGTCTACGTATCTATGTATGGTATGTATTTGTAGATATGTCACTATTTACGAATGTTCCACCGCGGTACCCAAACTAATGAGCCGATTTTGACAAACGAGGTGTTAATCGATACGTTATTAAGGTTCGGGTGACATAGACTATATTTTACACGAACAAAATTATTATAACGGACTAGCTTTTACCCCCGCGACTTCGTCCGCGTGGAATTAGGTATTGGGGCGGAATTTTTAAAAACTGTGACACACGTACTTCTTTATTTTTAACTGAAAGCTCAAATACCAACTTTGATGGACACAGCTTGAAAAATGACGGAGTTTCATATAAACTTCCATCCCCTATTTAAACCCCTTAGGGGTGGAATTTCCAATAATCCTTTCTTAGTGTGCGCCTACGTCATAAAAGGAACCAACTGTAAAAATTTCAAGTTTCTAACTTCAGTAGTTTAGGCTGTGCGTTGATATCTCAGTCAGTCAATCAGTCAGTCAGTCAGTGAGTCAGTCAGTTAGTCAGTCAGTCAGTCAGTCAGTCAGGACTTTGAATTTTATATATATAGATGATACCCACCAACGGGAATGGGTCTGCTTTGTCTGCCCGTCTTGACATGCGTTGGATTGTGTAGGTACCTACGTATGCATTTTTGAAGCTTCATTGTGGAAGCACTATATACATAGCATAGTTTTGTTACCTATTGTAAAAAATTTTTTTTTTGAAAAGAGCAACTGCTGAGTTTCTTGCCGATTCTTCTCCAGAATCTGCATTCCGAACCGGTGGTAGATTTATGACGTGTCATAAGAGCTACAAGTTAGCCTACATGAAATAAATAAATTTTGATTTTGAATTTTGGATATATCCAATTTTCCGTAGTAGAATTACAAAATTATAAAGTATTTTCTTGTTTTGAAATCCACAGGTAAAGGTTTATGCCACTTGTGTGACGGCGACGCGGAATACCCTGCCCTCGCGTGACGTCACTCCCCTTCCATTATACCCAAAAGCATTAAGCTATTATTACCAAGTTATACCTACCAGTTATGTACCTACTTGCCTAATTGGATGAAATGGAAAAAAAAATAATAATTGAGGCCATGAGAGCCAGAGTGGTCTAACAATAGTTTCTCTAGAACTCACATAGGCCACTATTTCGCTACCAAAGGCAACGACCAAAGGTAATTTTCTGATTGGCAAAAGTGGTTACATGCTGCCATTTACGGAAACAATGATTCATTAATTTTAGGCCAGTGTGGCGCTATCAGCTTTTCCTTTTACACCAATTTTATTAAATAAACTAAACAAATATGAAACAAGTTCAGTTGTACGATACGAGTAGGTACTAGTGCTGCTCTAGACTTCTTTCGTGTACCTAGCCAAGTCTAAAATCTAAATTCTAAATCAATCGCTTGGTTGCCGAGGCGCGAATTCCGTGACCCTGGGTTAGTTGGGTGACATCATTTGGCCTTGTTACGCGATGGAACAGCTATACTTTTGTTTTTTTCACATCAATTAAGTATTAGTAAGGGTCTGTGCAGATTGCAGACAAATGGAGCAGTGATAGATATCCTACAATTTTGTTCTTGCTCGGTCTGACTTTATTTGGGAGCTGGGAGCTATTTTTATAAGATTTTTTTTGTGTCCGATGAGATGTACTTTTTACAAAAAATTTAACCGACGATAGAAGGAACTGAAAAGGGAAAAATGAAATAATCTTTTTAGTCTTACTTCTCCTAAACTAATGTAAATAATTAACTTATTTTGAGTCAACGACAAACTTTTTTAAAAGCATAGGTACCTTTATATGAGATATCTTTTAAATACATAAAAAAAATAAAAAAAATATATACTTACGCAACGAATTGAGAACCCCCTACTTTATTTCGTCAGTTAAAAATAAATAATCAACTGCGCCTGCTACGTCACTTACCATCAGATGAGATGAACAGTCAAGTCAAGTCAAGTCATCTTATCATGTACGATATACCCGACATCTTGTAACCCAGTTTTCTGCTCCATCATCAGATCCTTGATCATCATTAAATACATACACCTACATTGAGACCATTCCATCCTAATGAGCTCAAACACACTATATCTGCTGAAGTTGTTGAAGGGTATCCCACAGACTACTTGATGCTGCAGCATCACCATAAGGTTACCGTATCTTGGAAATAGCCCGCAGACATTACTATACTATGTCTGTAGTAGGCGTACCAACTCACCTCGCAACTATCAAAGTTTGTAAGCCCCTTTAATCATGTAAACGAGCTTATTTATTTATTTATTTATTTATAGCTGATGATCTTCAAGCGGACAGTCACACAGATACACACGGATACTGTTGAGACTAGATTAGATAAAGTTATATTAGTGAATACCTACTTACTTATTTTATAATAGGAAGTAAAAAAAGGGAAAAGCTGTCAAACGATTGACATCTAAGAAAGATACATATTGATTGCTATATGATTGTTATGCGAACAAACATGTCGTTTTAATTTAGTTTAATTTTCTTATTTAAATAATTGGAAAAATGTTAGCTAAAATGCTGAACAGATACATACACAGATACTCACTTATAAAACTCTCTTTTTGTGTCGGGGGTTAAAATTAAAAATAGGGGTTAGCAGAATATGAGTTTTAATAAATTAAAATTCACTGAGGTTTCAATTAAAAAAATAAAATGAAATCGTGATCTAAGCGCACTATCACAGCTCTATGCAGCTGTTGCGGCGAGCTCCTAAGAGTGTCATCGCTCACTTATCCACCCGCCCAGAAGGTATCACCCATTCAGTCGACGTCGACTTACTATCTATGGGTGGCCTTCGCGGTGATGTCACGTGGCCGGTGAGTGGACACCCAGTGGTCAACGGGCAGACGTCGTATGGTTAACCTCCTCTCTTCTAGCCATAAAATAGGTTGGGTGAAGAACTCGCAGGTGATACGCGGTTCACTCGTATCATGCGCGTAGGCAACGCACGAGCGAGTGGTCATCGAGTTAGCCCAAGTATGGATAGCTTGCGAGTGAGGCGGTCCTGGGTGGCTAGCATATAATTTATGAACTCCATAATAATAATGTCGACCAAAACCGAGCACAGCGGCGAACTTCCTCAGAGATTAGCCATCTACGCGGGAAACATAGCGCATAAGTGTGTGCACAAACACAGGTGCACTATCTATATCCTCACTCCCACAGTCTTATGGGTCGGAAATCCGACACGACCGGAGAGAGATTAAGGCGCACACCGACGACTTTACATACATAGGCTTGCAGACTTTGCAGACATAGGCACGGGGGTCACACCCCGCCAACTTCCTAACCCCGAGTCAAGAACTTCTTGACAGAAAAACTCAATACATTTATTGGCACGACACGGGAATCGAATCCGGGACTTCGTTATCCGCAGTCGAACATGCTGATCACTGGTCTAGTGAAGGGAGTTAAAACTCCATATAAGAAATCTCAACCGCACGTGGCGCGGCAGTAGTCGACAGTCGGGTTGTTAAGTAAGCGACGACCTTAAGTGGGTCGTATCTACCGTTCCTTCCGTAAAAAAATAAAGAACACAATAATTGAAACCCGATTTTCCTCAAAGCGATTCATTCCCGCATTCGATTTGGTTCTCGCTGTGATATTGTGTGCTTTGTTTTTGATTCCGTGAAACTGCGGTTCTCGGTGAGATTCTACGGACTTCGATTCACTGAAAATTGTTTGTATAAATAAACTGAAATGAAAAAATAAGCCTATATACTAGTCGGACTCGCATACGAAGGGTATCAAATAAACGCCGGAAAAAAACAAGTTTCTAGTAGGGGGCTCCCCTTTAATTTTTAATTAATTTTTATTTTTATTATTCGTTCTTATAGCGGTAACAGAAATACACATTCTCTGAAAATTTCAAGTACCTATCTACCTATTGTATATAATACTAGTGGTTCGCCCCGAACTGAGACCTCGCGGTATCCCATAATTCCCAAAAGATACCTAGTTTTAATTATATATTGTAATAATTAACTTTTAACATTAGACGCAATAAAAAATAATAATAGTTGACGCAAAACTGTTTTACTGAGACAGCGCCATCTATTAGCATTATTGTGAAGCTCTTAGCATTAAAAATTAAATAATTTCGTTTCTTTATAATATTTATCTAATTTTAGTATTTGTTGTTCAAGTACAGGATATAACTGAATTTTCAACAAAGTTTCAGGTTCTAATATGCAATACTTTTTGACATATGGCTCAAATTAAATCTCCACTTAAAAGTTAAATAATTTCGTTTCTTTATAATATTTATCTAATTTTAGTATTTGTTGTTCAAGTACAGGATATAACTGAATTTACCACTAAGTTTCAAGTTCTAATATCTTGTCATTCTTGACATATGGCTCAAATTAAAATCTCCACTTTGAAAGCCCCCCATTTCGTCAATTTTAAGGGAAAAATTTAAAAAAAAAATATTTTTGTACTCTCATCAAAGTCGTCTTTAAAAAGATATATTGCAAGTCTATGTAACACAACAAACAAAATTTTACTTCAAACACGCTTCTATGAGAGCCCCCCTGAAATAAAGCTTTTTATATTTTTTTATACAATGTTCGGCTGAAGGCCATCAGTTTACATATTATATTTAAATTTGAAGTAATTACGTTCAGTAATTCAGAAGTTATAGGGCTCTGACAGACATTTGGACGTACACACTTCTCTGTCCAGTACAGACAAGCGCCCTAGTTGACTCAGAGAACTCGCTTCGCTCGTTCAATAATACGAATCATGAAATACCCCACTGGCAGATAGACGGACTGACGGATGGACAGCATAGGCTTAGTATTGTGGTAATAGAGTCCCATTGGTTATCCTTCAGGTACGTTACTTACTAATTACCTATTATAATAGTTCTAGACAGGTGCAGTTCTAGATGGTGCAGGGTGTGCAACGCACACGGGCGTTGCACACCCTGCACCATAGTTAAAGCCGGCTAAAAACACACGGGCGGGTTTTAGGGGGCGCCGCGCCGAGCCGCAGCCGCGAAACCTCCAAAAAACATGCGTCGCCGACACTCGCAGCGATAAAAAATACTTTTTACTCATGTACCTATTACTTCCCGACATCATTTAAAAAAATACTAGTGGTTCGCCCCGAACTGAGACCTCGCGATATCCCATAATTCCCAAAAGTTTTAATTATATATTGTAATAATTAACTTTTAACATTTTAGACGCAATAAAAAAAATAATAGTTGACATAAAACTGTTTTACTGACACAGCGCCATCTATAGTGAAGCATTATAGTGAAGCATTATAGTGAAGCTATTAGCTTCACAATAATGCTAATAGATGGCGCATTAAAATTAAATAATTTCGTTTCTTTATAACATTTATCTAATTTTAGTATTTGTTGTTCAAGTACAGGATATAACTGAATTTTCAACCAAGTTTCACGTTCTAATATTCAGTAATTCTTGACATATGGCTCAAATTAAAATCTCCACTTTGAAACCCCCCCATTTGGTCAATTTTTAGGGAAAAATTAAAAAAAATATATTTTTGTACTCTGTTCAAAGTCGTCTTTAAAAAGATATATCGCAAGTCTATGTAGAGCAACAAACAAGATTTTACTTCAAATACGCTTCTATGAGAGCCCCCCTGAAATAAAGCTTTTTATATTTTTTTATACAATGTTCGGCTGAAGGCCATCAGTTTACATATTATATTTAAATTTGAAGTAATTACGTTCAGTAATTTAGAAGTTATAGGGCTCTGACAGACATTTAGACGAACACACTTCTCTGTCTAGTAGGCAAGCGCCCTAGTTGACTCAGAGAACTTCGCTTCGCTCGTTCAAAAATAATTTTACAATAAGTAACCAAACTAAGCTATGTATACAGTGCTTCCACAGTGAAGCTACAAAAATGCAATACATATAATCCAACACATGTCAACATGGGAAGACAAACCAGACCCATTCCCGTTGGTGGCACCCGTTCACGAGAAGAAGTTCATTATAAAGGATCTATTTGATTTACCTGCGTAAGTACCTGAATCTGCTTTTTTGAAGTTTGTTGAAAAATACTGCCGTCCTAAAGCTAAAATATCGACTACCAAAACGCGGGAATCCAAAAAGCGGGAACTTATAAAGAAATGACGCCATTTCATAGACGACGACGAATAAACGACGCTTTCCGTATTGCTATATCAAAAACTAGTAAGTAAGAATACGAATTAGATGGATCGATAGAGAATTTTTTTCTACGTAAGATAGCATTAAAAATCGTATTTGGCATAATGTTGGTTAACGACGTTATAGCTTGAAGAGGGTAGAATTAGAATACCTAATCTAGTCCATTTGACCTGGGATGCAACACGCAATACAATCCCTTTTATTACACCCAAGAGAAATCGGAGAGTTCAACACCTTGAATAATAACTGTTACAGAGCAGTTTCAATACGCCTTACTAGTCACATCATCACATCACACTTAATAATATTATGAGGGCGAAAGTTTGTATGTGTATGTGTGTGTTTGTTACTCCTTCACGCCACAACGAATGAACCGATTTGGCTGAAATTTGGAATGCAGATAGCTCATACCCAGGATTAAAACATAGGCTACATTTTCCATCACGGAAAATTACAGAGTTGCCATGGGAATTGAAAAACCTTGATCCACGCGGACGAAGTCGCGGGCATCGTCTAGTCTATCATAAAAGGTACATGATTGTCTGACTGATTGATCTATCAACGCACAGCTCTAACCACTGGACGGATTTGATCGAAAAGCTATTATGATGTGGGCATCCACTAAGGAAAAATTTTTGAAATTTAAACCCCTAAGGAGGTAGAGTCAAAATGAATGATGAAGCTGTTACATTCATTTTCGTCCCATCTTTAAATACAATATAATTTTTTTATTTCTATTGAATAACTAGTTTTTTCCCGCGGCTTCGTTCACGTTTAATTCAATTTTGCAACCCCCAATTTTACCCCCTTAGAGGATGAATTTTCAAAAATCCTATCTTAGCGGATTCCTTCGTGATAATAGATACCTGTGCGCCAAACAGTCTGATTCAACCAGGGGTTTGAGCTGTGTGTTGATAGATAGTGTCAGTCAACTTTTCCTCAGCTTTTCCTATTTTTATTCGATGATCAATCAATCTCATCCGATGGTAAGTGACGATGCAGTCTAAGACGGTAGCGAGCTAACTTGGAAGGTGTAGCAGTGTACAAGCTAAATCGCTTGGCGGCACGTCTTTGAAGGTAGGATGGTAACTAGTCATGGCCAAAGCCTCCCACCAGACCAAACCAGAAACAAGTCAGAAGTTACAAATTGCCCCCGGCGGGAATCGAACCCGAGACCTCTGGGAGTTCTTCATTATCCGATTATTCCGAAAATAAGCGTTAATCGCCCGTTTTGCGTGACCTCCCATTTATAAGACCACGGCGCTCACCACTGCGTCACGGATATCGTCAAAAGCCTAGTAAAGTGGTAGAATAAAGAGACGGTTTAGTGTAAACGTACTTTATAAACTAGATATCCAACTACCCACGTGCCAGCGTGCCACGGCACAAGTGGGCGGTACACCGCCCACTTGTGCCGTGTGAATAATGGAGTGATCAGATCACAATGTGCATACGCGGCGCCAATCTGCTGCTGCCTACTCCGGTACGAAGATATGCACCGGTACAATACCACTGACCACTATATTTAACTAGATGATGCAACGAACGGCTGGATCATGCGTCATGCTCGGGAACGGGTGCCACCAACGGGATGCTTTGTCTGCCCGATTTGACATGCATTGGATTGTGTGCACCTACGTATGCATTTTTGAAGCTTCATTGTGGAAACACTGTAAGTATGTGTATTTGCACTGCATAGTTTTGTTACCTATTGTAAAAAAAAAAATATTTTTTGAAAAGGGCAACTGCTGAGTTTCTTACCGGCTCTTCTCAGCAGAATCTGCATTCCGAACTGGTGGTAGATTTATGACTTGTCATAAGAGCTACAAGTTGGCCTACATGAAATAAATGGATTTTGAATTTGAATTTGATGCCAGCGACTTCCTGGATTAGGATATTTTTGATCCCCGCGACCAATTTAATTTTCCGGGATAAGATGTAGTCTATGATTTTTAAAGACTGATCTCTATATTAAAAGCTTTAAGAAGCGTGAATGAGTTTGATGGCTTTACAGGGCGACGGAACAAGCACGCTCACGCGTGTTTAGCTGTATTTCAGGAAAAAATTACTTTACACGAATGTAATACAGAATAAAAATTAAACTCTCAAGTAAATATGTTAATATTTTTAAGACCTTTTTTTGTGTGCAAGAATTGATTAAAAAGCTTAAGGCTTGAGCCGTTTTGGAGAACATTTGCAAATTATGACTAAAATAGGTACTCTTTGGGGATTTTTTTATAAAAGAGGTTGTCAAAAATACGTAATAAGTGAAAACTTTTATTGAATCTATAAAGATTCTGAGATCTGAGATTCTGAGATTTAAGATCTTTAATTCTGTATTTTTTCTGTATGACCCAAATCAACCATTCTGTTTTAAATATCCATGTTTTTAGACATTTTCACACTTGGGCCTTAACTAGATGATGCAAGACTTCATCCGCGTGTATTAGGGTGGCAGACCCAATTATGGGCACTTTAAGAGTTTACCTAATTTCAAATATGTTTTTTAAATATAAATTTAACAAAATCCTATAAATCAGTCTGTTCATAAGGTTACTTGTTTAATAAAATATGTACTTAAAGAAGATATTGAAATTTTTTTGTTTAAATCAACTAGAATTTTAAATAAGATTGAAAAATGACCCAGTCCCCAATTATTCGCACATTTTTTACCAGTTATGGGCACGAAATTATCCAAATATCAACACTCAGATTTAAATAGAGTTTAAGGGAAATATAACGCTAGGCTACCTACGGAAGTCTTTTAGAATATAGATTTTATTACGAAATAATATACGGAAATTCTTATAGTAACTGTAGGTGACTTAATTTTTTTATATTTATTATATTTAAAACAAACACCCTTACATATTTAATAAGAAAACGTAAACATAGTCTTTATCAAACGACAGACGTCCACAGCTGGACAAAGGTCTCTTATATGGACTTCCACAGGCCTCGGTCTTACGCTACCTGAATTCAGCGGCTCTCTGCGACTCGTTTGACGTCGTCGGTCCACCTAGCTTCCCGGTACGGGCTACTCCAACACCATGGGATCCCATCGGCCATCAGCTCTTCAAACTATATGCCCGCCCATTTCCACTTCAGTTTCGCTTAGCTATGTCCGTGACTTTGATTCTCTTACAGATATCCTCATTTCTGATATGAGCTCGCAGGGATACTCCGAGCATAGCTCTCTCCATCGTCCCTTGAATGATTATTGTTTCGTGATAAATAACTGCCCATAGAACTTCTCAACCTCTCTCCATACCTCAGGTGGAGAAGAAACGTGACAGCCTTCGTCAGTTTTCAGCCGCGTCAGCTGGCTCTGTCCGATAGATAGATCTCTCACGGACACTTTGGAATGGAACTTCTGTTCCACTAGATGGTATCTTTAATACACTTGGTATTCAAGGCCCGCAGGTCGTGAGTTCTTTTCTTAGAGATCTGCCTATTAACCTACCAGTAGGCATCCGCGTCTGCTGACGACTGAAGTCTCATCTCTTGTCTGTCTTCCATCAGTTTGAGAGTAAGGTCAGAGAACTTCTTGGTCCTTTTCGTGTGATGGGTCTTAAAGAATTTAGACTCCAGAGTATGGACAGTTTACACACACTTGTTAAGATCGTCTACAGACTCCCAGTCTGCTAGGGAATCGAATCGCTTCGGAGTGTTAATAAACAGGAAAATCTCCAAATTTTGTAACCAGATACTGACACCCCTTGTTTTGCAATGAAATAACAGGAAAGTTTCATTTACTTTTTGAATTAGTAACTTAGAAAATCAATTGAAAACAATTATATTATTAAAACTCAAATAAAACCACAGTTAAATCATTATTAAGTAAATACTGACCCTTAACGTCGATGAGTCAAAATGGCCGAAAAACTTCGGGAACTCCAGAACGATATCTTTCAACTACGATACTGACGTCATTTTAAAACTTTCCAGATTAGAAAGGTTTCGATTGTGATAAATATGAATTCCCCTAAATATATTTTAATCTGAAAATTTAAAAACCACAATCAGAAACTTATATTTTAATCTTTTTTGCCAAAGTGCGAATAAACTGGTGCAGTGCTAGCTATTGGGTTGGTCACCCTAATTTTATTTTTTTTATCCCCGCGGAAACTCTTTAATTTTCCTTTCTCTCTTTACTCTTTAAAAATCTTATTTTGATTTATAATGACACATATATCTTTTTAAGCTAGAAGCACAATAGGGTTTAAAAGATATATTAAAACAAAGTACTGTATCGTTTCGCTAAGCGGAATATTTTGCCGTGGAAACCAATTTGTGGTCAAATGAAGTCAATTTATTTCGAACTCGCTTTTTAAAAGGAAAAATAAGGAATAATGGTACATGCTCTAGGTGTGCTATATAAAAGAAAATCAACTTTTTATTTAAATCGGACACATATGATTTTTAAAATAATTTGTTTATGATTTGATGTTTACTTCGGGGCTGATTAGTCTAAGCACACTTCACTCACGACTAATTCACCTTTCAAACAAAAAACAACAAAATCAAAATCGGTTAATCCGTTCGGCTATGCTACAGACACACACACACACACATACACAGAAACGTCAAACTTATAACACCCACTCGTTTTTGCGTCGGGGGTTAAAAATGATTGCAATGCTTACTCGTTAAAATGTCGCGAAGACTTTGTAACGAGTTTGTAGTGCCTGTAAAAAAAGTATTTTTAATTTATATCTACTAGGCAGTACCTAGGTCTAGCTATTTATTACCTTTCAGTCAACTTTGTTTAACTTTGGCTTTGACTGGTGGTAGGGTGGTACATGCAAATTGCAGTCAACACTGAAGGCGTGTGTCCACGGACCAATGTACGACACGATATCAGATCAAGACTTAGATTTTGACCACGACTAAAAGAAAAACAGAAAACCAAATTCTTTTGCTAACTATCTATATATATAAAATTCAAAGTCCTGACTGACTGACTGACTGAGATATCAACGCACAGCCTAAACTACTGAAGTTAGAAACTTGAAATTTTTACAGTTGGTTCCTTTTATGACGTAGGCGCACACTAAGGAAGGATTATTGGGAATTCCACCCCTAAGGGGTTTAAATAGGGGATGGAAGTTTATATGAAACTCCGTCATTTTTCAAGCTGTTTCCATCAAAGTTGGTATTTGAGCTTTCAGTTCAAAATAAAGAAGTACGTGTGTCACAGTTTTTGAAAATTCCACCCCAAAATCTAATTCCACGCGGACAAAGTCGCGGGGGCAAAAGCTAGTTTAAATATATAAAAGGAAAAGATGACTGTCTGATCTATCAACGCGCAGCTCAAGCCACAAAACGGACCACGAAATCTGATTATTTTCTGACATTCTGCGCAGTCTTAAATGATTTTCCACGAGCTATTATGAATTAGATAGGGATGTACATTGTACAAGTAGTATCATAATTATATTCTTAGAGCGGTATAAGATTTATTTCCAGGAAATGAGCGCTGTGGATCGTGGCTGTATTTTCTAGGGAGTGCCTCTTACTCGTGGATATAATAATTTAGTGTTAGCGAAATATTGAAATACGAGTAGTAAAGATATACAACTTTAATGTTGTGAAGGTAGTTTGATAAAATCGATACTTGACTTTGTTGAAGATGGAGGCGCCCGTCTGGCGCACCCGACTGACGGTATAAACAGTCTCTCTCAGAGGCTCATTCGGCTATTAGATGTTCCCGCGTCTAGGTCATTGTATTTGATTGGGGGATTGCGATAGCAATCGCGCCCTAATCGAATAAATATTGCCCGGGGGTTTAGATGATAGTAATTGATTAAATAATACTTGGATATGTTTGATAGTTACCCTCACGTTCAGATGGTGATTTGTCTGACGTATTGTGGTTAAATTGATTAGATGTGAGGTCAGGAGCCGTTATAAGGGGATGGTGGAGACGGCTTTAGGTAGGGTTTCAGCGTTTTTTGAGTTGTCATTAGTTTCGTTTTTTCTTTTTGTAGGTATTTACTATCATGTTTTTTAGTTTAAATTATTGTATGTTTAGATTATAGTGCAGACGCCATCCTCACATGAACTCTCAAGTTTCATGAGGATCAATAAAATTGAGTGCTTTGATTGTTTTTTTTTTGTCGTGTCGTGCTTTGGTCCGTGGACACATGCTCTAAGAGTAAAAGCAAGCCATTTGCTAAAGCAACACAGCCTAATTGAAAGGCGTCAACTAGGAATCTACCTACTTAATTAGTAGGCAAAGATGAAATTGAAAAAAAAACAAGAAAATCTTTAGTGTGTTAACACAAGTAGTACAAAATTTAAAATAATATGAATATTGTTGTTGTTTATTGTTAATATTAATAGTTTGTTATTAGGTAGGGAAGTATACGTAAATCTTTATAACCGAACCATATTATAAATGTTTAAATTATGAACCATATGAAAATTTAAAATGAAAAATTTATAAGCATTGTTTTGATACTATTATCGATTGAATAAAATTTTAATAAGTTTTCTATTAAGTAGTAATTATTACCTTAGGATTAAACTGAGACACTTTTCAAAATAGAGTAAAATACCCTATTATTTCAAACTAGCTTTTGCCCGCTTTGCCCACATTAAGTTCGATTTTTCAAACTCCTATTTTATCCCCATAGAGACACTCAACTAATTTTCATAAATCCTTTCTTAGCAGATGCCTATCATCATCTATATATATAAAATTCAAAGTCCTGACTGACTCAGATATCAACGCACAGCCTAAACTACTGAAGTTAGAAACTTGAAATTTTTACAGTTGGTTCCTTTTATGACGTAGGGGCACACTAAGAAAGGATTATTGGAAATTCCACCACTAAGGGGTTTAAATAGGGGATGGAAGTTTATATGAAACTCCGTCATTTTTCAAGCTGTTTCCATCAAAGTTGGTATTTGAGCTTTCAGTTAAAAATAAAGAAGTATAGGTGTCACAGTTTTTGAAAATTCCACCCCAAAATCTAATTCCACGCGGACGAAGTCGCGGGGGCAAAAGCTAGTTCATTCTAGTTCATTCATAATTATACACAATTCCTATTTTATCCCCATACTAATTTTCATAAATCGCCTTTCTTAGCGAATGCCTATCATACACACAATACGAGGAATGTTAGATACGTGGATTTAGCAATTGAAGTCCTATTATGCAGCATATCAAACAAGCATAATAGGTATTCTGTTTGCTATTTCGTGTTTAATCAAATGCTACGGTAGTTATGCTAACTATTATTGGTCGAGTGAAAATTACTGAGGCTCGCTTTAGAACTAAGGTTAGACGGATTCAGATAAGTTGTCTTTGTTTCAGTCAATCGAACTGTGAACATCCCTTGAGCATCCGGAACACCCTAAGGGAGCCCACATACGATCAAGTTTGCCGTCAAGTTTGCATGACGCTTAGGGATTCGAAGAAAGGATCGATACCTAGTAAAGCTCCCGAAAGCTGTACCACTACATCGAGAGAGATAACGCTATACATCAAAAAGGGAATAGTATAGACTATAGTCTGCTGTCTGACGTGTGAAATCTAGTGATAAGCTCTTCTCAGCAGAATTAGCTTTCCCAATCAGTGGTAGAGTCTTGATCTGTCGTAAGTACCACAAGTCGGCCTGAATGATTGGAGAAGAGCGAAGCAACGGCTGGATCATGCGTCATGCTCGTGAACGGGTGCCACCAACGGGAATTGGTCTGCTTTCTGTCTACTCGTCTTAACATGCATTGGATTGTATTTATTTGTATTTGTATTGTATTTAGTTGTATTTGTATTGTATTGGACTTAGGAAACTTCATCGTGGAAGCATAGATAGCATAGTTTCATTAAGGATTGTAAAAATTTGTAAAAAGTGGTAGATTCATTGACAATTCAAAAGTGCTTGTAAAAGCTTATTTGAATAAAAAATATTTCTATTTCTATATTTTCTAGATGAAATAAATGATTTTGAATTTGAGATAAAAGTATCCAGTAATTGGGAAAGTACCGTAAGTAAGCAGACTATTACACTATTCTCTTTCTGATGAATAGCGTTATCTCTCTCGATGGAGCGGTACAGCTTTCTGGAGATTTCCTAGGTATTGAAACAAATGTATCGATACTACTCATCGATCCTTTTTTAGAATCCCTAAGCATCATGCAAACTTGACGGCATTTGACGCCAAACTTGATTGTATGTGGCCTCCCTAACACCAGCCTCTTCCTATTTCATCCGATCGTACATTATACCGCTCATAAATTATAGCTAAGATCCACCTCGATCACGTTAGGTTTCAAACAGAAACCCCACATCAAAATCGGTCCATTCGTGGGGGAACTACGAGGGAACATATATACAGACAGATACACACATCAAACATATTACACCCTTCTTTTTTCATTGAGGGTTAAACACAGCTTCTATTTCAAGGCTGTACCTACCTACTTATTCGATGGGACTTTGGAAATTGGGACATAGCTGTAGGCTGTAGCTGTACGTAATTATTTTGGCCTAAACCAACAAGACCGGTCACCTTTGTCCTTAAGGTATCGATTACGTTGATTGTTTCCGGTAGATGAATGGAAATTGAAAATATACAACGTGTATTGAAACTCCGAAATAATACTGAAGGAGGTGAATGTGCTCATAAAACTGAACAACTTTCCCCAAGGAACATAGGTCGAAATGTGAAAAAAAAATTTGGACCTCCCATACAAAATTGACGATCAGCTGATTGATTTACTATGTGAGGTAAAATTTTTTTTTTCATATTTCGACCAAGGTTCCTTGGGGAAAGTTGTTCAGTTTTATGAGCACATTCACCTCCTTCAGTATTATTTCGGAGTTTCAATATACGTTGTATATGTATACATATTATGTATATTCTTACAATAATTAAATTAAATCCCCGAACCTAGGGTTGCCAGGTTGTAAAACCGAAAAGCCGGACAGATCAGTCAACCAGATTAAGCCGGACATTTGGGAAAAAGACCGAGTCTTAGTAATTTTTTAAAAATAATATAAGATGTTTTTATCATTTACCATTAAAATCTTAAATTCTAGTGAAACAACAATAACATGAATGAATGGTCGGTCGGTAAAGTCTCTTGAAGTGAATACGAAAGAGATTGAAAAACACTGGTCTAGTCAAGGTCTAGTATATAAGAAGAAGAATAAGAATTTATTTATTGACATAAAGAACACGTGCTTCCCATCATTAATTCCCGTCAAGAGCTGACCTATCTCACTTGAAAAAAAAACGTTCATTTTGCCTGTATAATAGTATCTCAGTACTAAAGGTCAGGGTAATTATTTATTATTGATCCTGGCACGTGATATTTTCGCGCCTTCGCACTCATCCCACGCTGATAAGATTCATTGCCCAATCAAACGAAAATCCTTACTAATTGAACGACCGAAGCGAGTTCTCTGAGTCTACTTGAGTGAATTTGCACTTGTCCGTCCGGTGCTGTCCGTCCGTCTGTCAGAGCCTTATAACTACTGAATTACTGAATGTAATTACTTCTTCTTATTACTTAATATGTAAACTGATGGCCTTCAGCCGAATATTGGATAAAAAATATAAAAAGCTTTATTTCAGGGGGGGCTCTCATAGAAGCGTGTGAAGTAAAATTTTTTTTGTTGCGTTACATAGACTTGCGATATATCTTTTTAAAGACGACTTTGAACAGAGTACAAAAATATTTTTTTTTAATTTTTCCCTTAAAATTGACGAAATTGGGGGCTTTCAAAGTGGAGATTTTAATTTGAGCCATATGTCAAGAATTACTGAATATTAGAACGTAAAATTTGGTCGAAAATTCAGTTATATCCTGTACTTGAACAACAAATACTAAAGGTAAGTTCAGTTAGTTAACTAACTGAATGACTGACTGATCTATCAACACCCTTTGTTCTTCTGAAATAAAAAGTATTCTATGCCACTTTGTAGAACTTTCGCTTCGCTATATCCACGCAAAAAATCACGTCGATCCATTGCTCTCTTGTTGCCTGATTGAAGGACAAACAAACACACTTTCTCGTTCACACAGCCACATTCTACACAATGTGCCAGCCATATCAAAAAAATTGATAGCTTTAGATATTATATTCAACTAGGAATTTGTTTTAAAATAAAAAACTGCACGAAAAACCAAAAATGTTTATTTAATTTATTAGATTTGATGACAATATCTTCCACAGTAGTTAACATGTCAATAAACATGATTACATAATATATTTAACATACATATATATAAAAGCTACATAATTTTCATTTTTATGTTACGCTTCACGCTACACAAATATTATGAAACTTGTAATTATTATAGTACCATATTAAATTTCTTTCTGGAAAATATTTGGCAATAAAGGTTCCATATTTTGCCTTCTAGAAAATATTTAGATCATTGAATTTATATTAAAAAGAATTAGAACACAAACTAAGCGTAAACATGTTATAACGGTAGTAGGGATTGCTATCTTTATGAGACCTACGATTCTCATACATATATACATACAGCATATATTATGCCACAGATTTATACAGTCGCATTGAAACAGCTTAAAACACACTGTGACTGTAAACTGAAAATAAATCGGTCGAAAATAACCAATTTATTTTCTGTTTTTATAAATGTTATTCTTACATGTTACATTTTCGAATGTAATTTGGACAACAGTCATATACCCAATTGTGGGCAACAATACGTTTAAGCCAATAGCGAGTTTAGAGGCCAGCCGAAACAGCCGTGGACTTGTTCTTGTATTACTCGTACGAGGCGCGCGCAGGGCACACGGGCGGGCGGACGTGTCAGGCGGGCCCACGCGTGGGCAACTCCACGCGCTTGGACACCGCGGTCAGCCACATCTCTGCGAAGCGCACGCCTAGGCGAGGCCAGCCTAAACAGCCGTGGACTTGTTCTTGTAGTACTCGTGCAGCACGCGGCAGCGCTCGTGGCGCGCGCAGATCAGCCGGGCGGGCGGGTGTCAGGCGGGCCCACGCGTGGGCAACTCCACGCGCTTGGACACCGCGGTCAGCCATATCTCTGCGAAGCGCACGCCTAGGCGAGGCCAGCCTAAACAGCCGTGGACTTGTTCTTGTAGTACTCGTGCAGCACGCGGCAGCGCTCGTGGCGCGCGCAGATCAGCCGGGCGGGCGGGTGTCAGGCGGGCCCACGCGTGGGCAACTCGACGCGCTCGGGCACCGCGGTCAGCGACGTCTCTGCGAAGCGCACGCCTAGGCGAGGCTTTACGCGCCCGTTCTACGAAATAAGTAAACAATAGATCCTCAGCCCTCAATTAAATAGCCCACTGGTTAAAGTTGCGGACTGAAATTTATTGACGACCTCCCTGGCGCAGTGGTGAGCGCTGTGGTCTTATAACTGGGAGGTCTCGGGTTCGATTCCCGGCGGGGGCAATTTAGGAATTTATAATTTCTAAATTGTCTCTGGTCTGGTCTGGTGGGAGGCTTTGGCCGTGGCTAGTTACCACCCTACCGTCAAAGACGTGCCGCCAAGCGATTTAGCGTTCCGGCACGATGGCGTGTAGAAACCAATTAGGGGTATGGGTTGAATTTACACTGCTATACCCCTTCCAAGTTAGGCCGCTACCATCTTAGACTGCATCGTCACTTACCATCAGGTCAAATCGCAGTCAAGGGCTATCTTGTCATCGAATAAAAAAAAAAAAAAAAAAACTGAAAACTAGGTCGTAAGCTTGATTCTCATCCGTTGCACTATTGTTGCGCCCACTCCTAACGCACTTCCACTTATTTGGAGGGAATAGAAGGATATTAGTCAACTTTAGCTTAACTAATATTCTATCACTTATATCAGTTTAGTATCTTCAGCAAACTCCTTTGTAACACGTTCGCTGTATAGTTGAGTCGTAGATATTTCCTACGTAAAACTCTGAGTAAAGACGTAAAAGGATCTGGGACCACATCGCATTATTACCCCAAAGAACCTTTACCATTATGTGTTTAATAGAGGAGTCGTAACCCTCAGAAACGAGAAATACGACATCGAGAATGGTAGAATTACCTTGACAGGTTTAGCCAAGCAGACAGCCGTGGTGTTCTTGCGATTCTTTGTAGAACTTGTTCCAGAGGTGCCTACAACAAAAATTTCGCTGAATATTTTTCATGCATTGCATTTTCATCTGAACAATCTATACTTATCTATACTTATAATAAAACTGTAACGGGACGAATTCTGTACATTAAATATATTTTGCAAATTTTAATCGAACGATGATAAATTGTGTATTATTATGTATAATTGTGTATTTGTGGAATTGTATATATTGATCCGGAGTATCAGCTACCATTATACCAAGTTTCATTCAAATCCAATTCATTCAAGTTCAATAGTTTTCGCGTGATGCGCACACGATGACACGACAGACATACAGACAGACATACAAAAAATTCAAAAAAAACTATTTTCGGCTCAGTATCGATAGTAAAGCATCCTCCGATTCAAATTTTTCGTCTCGTTACAGTTTTATTAGAAGTATACATTTATATCACCTAGTATATATTCTAAGTTTTCGTACGTAATTACTTGGTTACCTAAAGTTCATCTTATTAATTTTCTTATTTATACTACATTGTTATTTATTTACAGGGAAACTTTATCTGAACACCCAAATGATAAAGGATTTAATTACTTGCTGGAATGTCAATAAACAGTTTAACATTTTATACTCGAGGTGGTTCTTTTAATTAACTTTAATCCTCTGTCAAGCGTACTAAAGGACGCTTATGTTGAGATCTATATAGAACGAGATAGATTTATTTCGGAGCATATTTGTGTCTCGTTTTAACTCTATCTTAAGTCCGAGCTAAGTCAGAGCTCGCTCTATAGATCTCAGCATTAGACCATTCAATAGTGGTCATTCAGTTCATAGTGGTTGGTGGAAGGACGTTAAAAATATTTAAAAGTTAACTTTTTTTTAAGTTTTTTTGGAATTATACGCGGATTTAATTCCCTCGTTGGTCTAGCGGTTAGCATGTTCGACTGCATATTAAGAGGTCTCGGGTTCGATTCCCGGAGCGAGCCAAAAGTGTATTGAGTTTTTTGTCAATAAATAATCTCAGTAAGTACTTGTCCGGAGTTGGGAACCAAACCCAAGTGTCCAATGACGTGATTCCGCAACCTAATTAAAAAAAAATATGTCTACAGACGTTGATGTTCTTGTCTATGCATCTGTGTCGATGCCCACTACCGAGTTTTGTTTTTCGATGGTTATCTGTGAACATTCTCATTCTTTATTTATTTATGTGCTTAGTTTTCTTTTTAAAAATATAAAAACCCGTATAAAAAGAGATATGATGATAAAACTGTGATATGTGATAGTCATATGAGATTAAAAAACTTGAATAAGTACATACAAAAAATTTCATTAGTCCTTTTCATAGGTATCGATAACTAACTAGGTACCGTTTGTAGGATTTCCATTTTCCAATTTATTTTTCAATCAAATCTACAATTTTAGAAGTTTTTATTTATTCGTGCGCGTACAGATATTATTAAATTATAAATTAGAATATCCCTTCTATTCGCAAATCGTCTCTCGAGTCTCGACATTGATTTGAACATCAAAAAGGAACAAGCCATTTCAATTTTCAGTGACACAATGAAAGTGAGAAATTAATTTAAAGATTGAAATCTTTCTGAAAGGATATTATTGTACTCGGATTGTATTGCGTTCATATTACCTGCCCCGACTTAGCTTGGCTTAAGGCTTGTAAATAGGTACCTATTTATTTAAAAACGGTCTTAGTCAAGTTAATAAAAAAAAAAGAATATGAGCCGAACAGAACTTGATTTCTTATACAGGGTGTAAGGGACACAGTACCGAAACCTGAAACCTGTAAAGTTAGTATAAGATTTAATTCGATTGATCGTATTCGTATTCGATCACGTTAGCGTCAAAGCAAAATGAACCTTAACTATATAGATTTAAAGTCACAAATTCAGTGCAACTGATTTTAATTTGGAGCGTATCCGCTAACGTAAACAAAAAGGAATGATTACACGAAAATGAGCTCTAAATCAGTTTAAGATTCAATTTACTTTGACGCTATTGTCATCGAATATGAATACGATCGATCGAATTAAATTTTATACTAACCCTACAGAGATTCAGTACATGGTTCCGAATTGGCGATTAGGTTAATTCCGAGAACGACTGGCTGATTTTTCTCAATCAAACGTTTTTATAGACATTTATATTGCTGAATATCACTTTCCTCAATAAAATAGTACCTACCTCAGCAATACATGCATCAGATCAGAGTAGGATGAGAGTATATCGATGAATTAAATTTTTTCTAATAGTAGTGCCTCAGCAATAGGAGTTTAGGGATTTAAGGTGTAACAGATCGTTATATTGTATCGAATCGTTTTCTTGACACTTGTTCCAAGAAAACTTCTATACTTAGACCCGCCAACTTATCTGTTCGTGATGGGGATACCTAGTGGACAGTTTACGAGGAAATCGGCCTCGCATTTTATTTATAACATACGGTACTCGCACTACAAACAACTGATAGCCAGCTGATAGCGCACTAGCAAAGCTTGGACACTTCACATAGGGGTTCGGATGACAAACCCTACATTTTATACGAACATAATCCGTATCCGTAGTCGGATTATAGTTTTTAAACAATTTTCTTGTATAATATGCCATACAAATTCACAAAAAAACATACTTATGATTACTGCAAAATATTATGATTTTGTTTACGTATAAAAAGGGCTGGTAAACCTATCCCTACCAAGAATAAGTGGTAAAAAATTTACTTGGTTCTACCTGTTGCGAAAGGTTCTGAAGTTAACTCAAACAACATCAATGATTTTCTTATAACGTAGACTATTAATTATTTATCGATTGTTATTTATAACACCAACGGGAATGGATCTGCTTTGACTTCCCATGTTGACATGTGTTAGATTATATGTATTCTATTTTTGAAGCTTCACTGTGGAAGCACTGTATACTTAGCTTAATTTTGTTACTTATTGTAAAATTAGTTTATTTTATTTTTTGAAAAGAGCAACTGCTGAGTT